>JANBXA010000651.1:42360000-44807500 GCA_030556225.1 Cricetiscus sungorus | reverse complement strand
GAGAGAGAGAGGAAAATGTTGGCAAAAATAACGACACAAAGACAGGTGGCTCATGAGAGGTGACTCTCACTTCTAAGGCCTTTGAGACACCATGTCACTTAGATTAGACTTCACATAATTTCCCTGACTGCAGTTTTTTTAGAAAAACTAACTTTTAAAATATTTTACTTCTTTATTTCTGGCATCATTCTTTTAAATTTTTCATTGTCCCTTGGCTGCCTCACATCTCTTCCTGGAAGTTAAGACACATCTAATATCTTTCCAATTCAGTCCACCTCCTAAGAAGTTTCCTATGAAAACAGTGATGACAGTAAAGCACACAGTCTCTGGATCACAGTGACTTTTGCATGTCTTTTGAGTACACCCTGGCATGCTATTTATTCCTCTGTGGAGCCATTTGCTGAGGTTCCCTCTATATGTCAGCTTGCCTAGACTGTGACAAACCCTGTCAAATGACTCCTTTGTCAAAATTACTCCAAATTTAAATTTGTCATAAGAGAAACCTATGCATGATTTGAAAGGCAGAAGGAAGACACAGCCTCTTCACAAAGGTCAAAGACATGAAAATAAACAGACTCAGAAGGGGCAGCAGGCTCCAGCTTTCCCTAGACCTTCCTGTTCCATATAGGGCATTACTTTGACAGAATCTCTGCCTCCTCTTGCCATATAGTCACCAGATTTAGCAGCACACTGCAATCAGCTACAGAGACTGAATTATACAGATCCCTTTGCGATTTGCTCACTCGTTTGACTACATCCATGTCCCAGAAGTCCTGCGGACAAGACTTCCTCTTTTCACACCATTACTTCTCAAGTGACCCCTCTGCTTCAATGAATCTCATTCCACGGAACTCTAGAGATTCTGTTCCTGCACCCCTGCCCCTCCCCACCTCAAGTGTTTTTATAACAGCCCATATTGTTTCACTGTGACTGAAAATGATTAACACATCACCTTCACTTCTTATTTTCCTTCGGAGATTAAATCTGGGAATCAGTAGAAATCGACAGAGTCCAAGTCCAATATCACATTCATTCTGGTCCTACATAAATATTTCTGACACTGTTCACCTACCACTAAATTGCCAATAGGCAATCATGGAAACTCGCAGGCCAGGTTTCCTAGCAAATAAAAGTTAGAACAGACATATAGAACAGACATATCTTTTAACAAGACAGGGATATGCTCTTAGATCACCAACTGAGAGAAGTCCTTTTAATGCTATGTTTTGAAAAGTAAAATTAAGTCTGAAGATTTAATTTTCAGGCAGGGGGATCAGAGGAATTGAAGGAAGGGAGAGGGAACTGGGATCAATATGTAAAATAAGAAAAAAAACAAATATTTCAACAATAAATATTGAATTCCATACTAAAAAATTAACAAAATGAGAAATAAAAGAGGGACATAACAACAGACACTAAGGAAATCCAGAGAATCATCAAGTCATAATTTGAAAAACTGTACTTCACAAAATTCAAAAACTTAAAGGAAATGGACAATTTTCTGGATAGACATCACTTACCAAAATTAAATTAAGAAAAGATAAGTAAATTTAAATAGACCTATAACTCCTGACAAAAAAGAAGCAGTCATCAAAAGTTTCATTAGGGAGATTGGTCTGTAGTTCTCTTTCTTAGTTGTGTCTTTGTGTAATTACCTTGGTACCTAAGCTACACAAAGACACAACTAAGAAAGAGAACTACAGACCAATCTCCCTCATGAACATTGATGCAAAAATACTCAAGAAAATACTGGCAAGTCAAATCCAAGAACACGTTAGAAAAATCATCCACCATGGTCAAGTAGGCTACATTCCAGAGTTGCAGAGATGTTTCAACATACAAAAATCCATCAATGCAATCCACCACATAAACAAACTGAAAAAGAAAAACAACAAGATCCACCTTCTCACTAGATGCTGAAAGAACCTTTGACAAAATTCAATACCCTTCATGATTAAGGTCTTGGAGAAATCAGAGACAATAGAAACATACCTAAACATAATAAAGGAAATATACATCATACATGAGAGCCAACATGAAACTAAATGTAGATAAACTCAATTTTATTCCTCTAAAGTCAGAAACAAGACAAAGTTGCCCATCATCCCCATATCTCTTCAATATTGTACTTGAAGTTCTTGTTAGAGGAATAAGTCAACAAAATGATATCAAGAGGATTCAAATTGGAAATGAAGAAGTCAAAATTTCATTATTTGCAGATGATATGATAGTTTACATAAGTGACCCAAATAACTCTAACAGGGAACTCCTATAACTGTTAAACATCTTCAGCAAGGTGGCATGATACAAGATTAACTCAAAAATATCAGTAGCCCTACTATAAATAGACAATAAAGGAGCTGAGAAAGAAATCATAGAAACATCACCCTTTACAATAGCCACAAACAACATAAAATATCTTGGGGTAACACTAACCAAACAAGTGAAAGACCTATATAAAAAGAACTTTGAGTCATTAAAGAAATAAATTAAAGAAGATACCAGAAAAATGGAAAGATCTCCCATGCTCTTAGATAGGCAGGATCAATATAGTAAAAAATGGCAATCATGCCAAAAGCAATCTATAGAATCAGTGCAATCCCCATCAAAATCCCAGCACAAATCTTCACTGACCTTGAAAGGACAATAGTCAACTTTATATGGAAAAACAAAACAAAACAAAACAAAACCCCAGGGTAGTCAAAACAACCCTGTACAATAAAGGAACTTCAGGCAGTATCACCATGCCTGACTTCAAGCTCTACTACAGAGCTATAGTCCTGAAAACAGCTTGGTACTGGCACAAAAACAGACAGGTAGACCAATGGAACCAATTTGAAGACTCTAATATTAACCCAATCACCTATGAACACCTAATTTTTGACAAAGAAGCTAAAATTATACAATGGAAAAAAGAAAGCATCTTCAACAAATGATGCTGACATAACTGGATACGGACATGGAGATAGATCCATATCTATTGCCAACCACAAAACTTAAGTCCAAATTGATAAAAGACCTCAACATAAATCCAGCCACACTGATCCTCTTAGAAGAGAAAGTGAGAGGTACCCTTGAACGAATTGGCACAGGAGATCACTTCCTGAACCTAACACACGTAGCTAGCACCGACTGAGACTGACAATTAACAAATGGGACCTCCTGAAACTGAGAAGCTTCTGTAAGGCAAAAGACATGGTCAATAAGACAAGATGGCAGCTCACAGAATGGGAAGAGAACTTAACTACCCTACATCTGTCAAAGGGTTGATTTCCAAAATGTACAAAGAACTCAGAAAGCTAGTCACCAAAACACCATAATTCAATTAAAAATTGGGGTACAGAACTAAACAGAGAATTCTCAATAGAGAAATCTTAAATGGCTAAAGACACTTTTAAAGTGCTCAACATCCTTAGCCATGAGGGAAATGCAAATCAAAACAGCTCTCTGATACCATCATACACCTGTCAGAATGGCTAAAATGAAAAACACCAGTGGTAGTTTATGTTGGAGAGGTTGTGGAGAAGGGGGAATGCTCCTCCATGGCTGATGGGTGTAAAAACTTGCATAACCACTTTGTGGTTTCTATGGAAAATGGGAACCTGTCTACCTCAGGATTTAGCAATTCCACTCTTAGGCATAAACCCAAAGGATGCACACTTACACAACAAGGTCATCTGTTCAACTATGTTAATAGCAGCATTATTTGTAATATCACAACCTGGAAGCAACCTAGATGCCCCTCAATGGAAGAATGGATTTAAAAAAATGTGGTACATTTACACAATGGAGCACTACTCAGCCGAAAAAAAATATTTGCAGACAAATGGATGGGACTATAAGAAACTATCCTAAGTGAGGTAACACAGTCACAGAATGAATTTGTGCTCACTCATATACAGATAACAGACATAGAGTAAAGGTTTACCAGATTACAATTTACTTCTCCAGAGAAGTTAAGAAACAAGGAGGACCATATGAGAGACGTGCAGTTTCCTGGTGTAGGAGAAAGGGACAAGTGCCCCCGAACAAATTGGGAACATGGGGAAGGGGGAAGTAAGAGAAAGAGAAGGGAAGAAGAGGAGGGGGAGAAAACATGAGCGGTCAGGAAAATTGAGTGAGGAGATGCATAACGGAGAGCAAGAAAAGAGACACATCAATAGAGTGAGCCCTTATAGGTTTAAAGAGAAATCTGACACTAGGGAATTGTACAGAGATCCACAAGGATGACCCCAACTAGGAATCTAAGCAATAGTGGAGTGGCTACCTTGAATGCCCTCCCCTATAATGAGAATGATGACTTCCTTAAATTCCATCCTAGAGCCCTCAATCAGTAGCTGATGAAAACAGAAGTAGAAATTCACAGCTAAGCACCAAGTCAAACTCCCGGAAGTCAGTTTCAGAGAGGGAGGAGTGATGAACAGAGGAATTAAGGCCACGCTGGGAAAACCCACAGAAACAGCTGTCCTGAGCAAGCAGGAATTCGTGAACCCCAGTCTGACAGCCGGGGAACCAACATAGGAACAAGCCAGACCCTATGACTGTGGGTGTCAGAAGTGAGGACTGGGCCGTCTATAGGCCCTCTGGCAGTGAAACAGGATTTATCTCTAGTGCATGAACAGACTTTGGTAGCCCATTCTCTATGGAGGGTTACTCTTTCAGCCTAGATACACCGGGAGGTCCTAGGCCCTACCCTAAATAATTTCACGGATTTTGATGATCTCTCATGGAAGACCTCACTCTCCCTGGCGAGTAGATGGGGGCTCGGTGGTGGGCATGGGAAAAAGGGAGGGAGAGGGAACTGGGATTGATACGTAAAACAAGATGAGTTACAATAAAATAAAAACTACTAGAAAATGAAAATTAGAGACTAACAAATTAGAAATGAACCTGAAAAGACAGAAATCCCCTCTTTCTCTCACACACACACCCAAATCTGGCACAAATAGACAAAAACTAAATGAAGTGTGTTTTTCAAGAGAGAAAATTGGCTTTTCTAGTCAAGAAAAAACTTGAATCTTCAGAAATTCACTTAGTAGGAACTTCTGTCTCCATAGTGATCCAGCAATTCCTATGGGTTCCTTTTCAGAGGAGTGGCGTTACAAGCATGACAGTCCACTGCCTACTGCTTGAGAAGGAAATCCAGATCTAAAGAGTGAAACAGTGACTTGTGATTCTCAATGTGAGAAGAAGGGGGATAGGGCTATTATGCCAAGAGTCCTGGAAATACAGGGAAAGCCTTCAGACACTTTTGTATGTTACTGCTCACACTTCCCTTGCCTGTTATTCTTCCTGGTAACACTTCTTAGAATAGAAATATTAAATTAACAGGACTTTATCTGCCTTTTTTCCTTCAAATTCTAGCTCCTAATACCAAGAGCCTCGCCAGTCGTTTCTTCTGCTCTGTTGCTACTTGGTTACCATTGTAGCTGCTGCTTTCCAGCATCATCTTAGGTTCACCCAGGAAGCATTGGTGGTACCTTTCCTATGGTGATTGCTTCATTCTTCCCATGGCTGCCATAAAGACATCCTTTTTCTCCTACTCCGGCACCCCCACGTACGACTAGGAAACTGAATATATCATAAGACTTCATATTTGGTACTTGAAAGATTGGTATTAATAAGCATTGCATTTAAATCACTGAAGCTTAGAAAACAGGAATCCAAATTTTATTATCTCTATGTTCTTTGTCTGAGGATGATCTTCATTGCTTTGTGAAGAAACCTACCTCATCACACTGACCCTAAAATGAGGAACCCGTGATTCCTCTTCAGTCATTGTTCTCTGAATCATTTTACCTTTCCTCATCATCCACAGTGGGTTTGCAGATAACTAGGTGTGTCCAAGGCCAACACAAAATTAGTTGCCATTATTCCCACTAACCATCACACATGCCTCTTCTCGTACATGAAACACATAAGCCTGCTCTTCTCTCCCCACTTTATCTGCCCTAACATGAACTTTGAAAATCTACTTTTAACAAAACCAAGAGCAAACATGACTTGAAAAAGAGCAGTGCGAAACGTGCAATGTATTTCTGAGCATCTCATCATAGCAAAAAATAATCATCAAAGGGAAGGCAGTCAAGGTTAAAAGCAGCACTGAACAGTAATTCATTTGGTAAACAAGAGTAGGTGTAATTATCACAAAAGCAAACTTTGCTAAGGGGATCACTGTCAAAGCTCTCACAGTAAAAGGTCTCTTTACCATTTTAATCCGACAGGCTGAGAGTTCCCTCGTGAAAACAACTCTCAATAAAATCACAAATGTAACTATGGTATTCTGTTAAGCTTTCATTTCAGTCATAGATACCAAAACAAGTTTTATATTTACAATTCAAATGACCCTGGTATATTGGCTGATATTGCTAATAATGCAGATTGTTCTACATTCAGAAACTTTCAGAATAAAAAGTATCTACCTGCTCATGTGACCCCAGGTGACTTTGAGCTACATATTGTAAGAGAACTCGCTTACTATGTATGCATCATTCTTGAGCAGACTTCATGAATTTTCATATTTCTCGTTTGAAAAAAGAAAGAAATTGAATTTTAAAAAACAAGTAGCTTTTTTATAGCATATAAAACAATGGTAAGCCTGACTACTGTCATGGATGCTTAGCTTTCAGATGATCACTTTTTTATATTCTAGAGAAACCTGCAATATTGTCCGTTCAACTTTCTTAAATGAAGGTAATACCCAACCAATAAACTCTATGATAAAGTTCCACTTATCACATTCAGTTACTAAACATTTGAAATATGATTAATACTACTAAATTAAAGAAGAATTACTGTTTTCAATCATAATGAATTTAAGTAACCATGCTTAATCTTGGCAAGCATTTGTGTCAGACATCTTAAAGCTGGCTGGTAGTTGGTATAGTACATCCCCTCATGCTGCTGAACAGCTTAGCAAAAACTTTTGCTTCAAGTGTCTTTAGTCTCTCTCTCTCTCTCTCTCTCTCTCTCTCTCTCTCTCTCTCTCTCTCTCTCTCTCTCTCTCTCTCTTTGTCTGTCTCTCTCTCTCCCTCATCTGTCCCTGTTTGAACTGAAGCAGGAATGAAGGAAAGAATGAGCATTTCATGTTACCTCTTTGGAACAGGGGCGATAGCTCATGGCTTATGTTTTATTTCCATAGATTCCTCCACCTGGATTTACAGAGTAGGCATAAAGCAATCTGTTGATGCTAAATTTACTTCCCTTTAAAAAAAATTGCCAGAGAATGTTGCTTCCTCAAATTGTCCTACTTGTGTTTTTCTACAGTAAAGCAAGCAGAGAGCCTTGCTTAAAACTGACTGGCTCTAGTTGCAGTAGAGGGACATCTATGCAGTTGGCCAATATGTGTCCAATTTACACATGTGTCAATTGTTAATTGTTGTCAACCAAGAGAGCAAGAAAGTATGAATCAATCACACCTGATCAGCTCAGCACCTCCACTGTCCACATAATGAAAAGCAATCCTATCTTTATAATAAGCCATTTTCTTCAGCCTGGAATGCAGCTGGGTGAGGTCGATTCACTTTTTGAAATGGAAAAAAATAATGGAAAATATTATTGATTTTATTCTACAGATAGCTATTTAGTTAGTGTAAGTTTTTCATGATTAAAAGCAAAATAGAACCTAGTAGGAAGGTTCAAAACAGGCTATTAGGCTAGAATGACATCCAATTATCATTTTTTATTATAAACAATTATTTGGTTTCATATTATCCATATAGCTTTCTCCCAAAGATTCTTCAAATAAAATAACTTTCATTGTAGCATCATAGACTTCCTTAATTTGTATTATTTTTATTTAGTTTGTTTGCTTAAGGAAAAGCAAGGCCATTGATATGGTTTATTAGCAAATGAGTACTATTTCACTAGACAATACCTTTCCCTTCCACCATTTTAATAAATGAAAATACTCTTACAGATTTACAGAGGTGGATGTCTTAGTGCAACTACCATCAGTCAAAAGCGTTTGTTGAATGAGCCTCAAGGGAACTACTATAGAAATCTTTGCAATGCATGTCAAATTCCATTGACATCTTAAGAGGCCAAAAGGTCTTTTGCCAGGGGCTCAGAATTGTTTCATCTCCTTAAGCTGTCCTTTTTGAAGAGAAGAGTTTTGATGCTCAGGAAACCAGTATTTATATCTATTGTTCCACTCCCTATGGATTCTAATGTCTTTGAACTGAAGAACCAGTGATCTTACCTGGGTGGTTTATATAGAGGCAAGTCAGTGGCTTCTGTAAAACCTTAGTGTTGTTTTAGAAATTCATCTTTTATGTCAAATAATGGGTTTTTTCTTCACACTTTCAGTGCTATATAAATCCTATTCTTTGAAACTAGGGAGACTAGCTGTTCATTAGCTGGAAATTTTCCTCAACCCTCACCCTTCTGCTGTATCCCATAAACAACGAGTGGCTTTTAATGGGCCTTATTATTAGAATATCCATTGCTCTGTTTAAATCCCACACTGTTGCTAATGGCAGTAGCAATGGGGTTCAAAATGTTACATTGGATGGTGACCTAATCACTATAGCAATTATTGATATTTTGAGGATCTGTAGTCAGCCTTGCCATAATTTTCACTTAATAGGCTTAAGAATTGCCCTGTTATCCACTTTCCAATACTCTGAATGAATGATATAACTCCAAGATAGTATCCTTTAGATCTTAGTCCTAGCCAGGAAGAGAATATATACACACCAAAATTTGGAGGATTCTAAGCTTATTCTTAGCACAATTTCTAAAAGAGGACTAACCCTGCTGAGCTTGCCAAATCCCCAAGGTCCAATTATATCTCTGCATTGCCTTTCAGGTGTTTTCACTACTGCTGTTCAACACAGATAACATTAAGGTCAACAGTGGTGGGAATTTTCAAAATATAGGCTATAATATCTTATGTTTTAGTAATCACAATCATTGCTTACCTGAAGAGTCTATTACTGATCAGAGTCAAACAATCTCAGGTGAAAGGCTGATGCAAAATAGTTCCAGCCATTTACTGCTACTCAATCTTGATTTCAATATTGGAGTTTTTTTTTTTTTTTTGGAGTTTTCAACTATTTTAAGACAGCTGTCATATGCGCTCCCTAGAGTTTTCTCTCCTCTAAACTAGGTATCTGTTGCTTTCTTCTTCTACTTTTAAAGTATCATTCTCCCACCCCCTGATCTCAGTCTCCTTTCAGAGCTAATAGAGCCTTCAAAGGCATTAGCTTTTTAAGGCATTCATGTCACGCTTGATTCACATTGAGTTTACAGGCAAGTCGAAGTTCATGAGTTTTTTTTTTTTTTTCCATGCTTCTGAGCTAGCCTTTATCCCATTTTTATTCTATTAAGGGTTCTTAACTGAACTGCATTTCAGTAGCCTTTCTCTCCTTTTTTGCTTCTGTGCTACTGTGATAAAACATTAGTCAAAAGCAACTATAGGGAGCAAGGGCCTATTTGGCTCTCAACCAATCACCCTGGGAAGCCAAGGCAGGAACGGGGAGGCAGGAACTGAAGTACAGACCACAGAAAAATACTTTTCACTGCCTTTCTCGGGTACCTTTTTTGTTTATATAGCCCAATCCCATCTGCCTAAGAATGGCACGGTGGACTAAGCTCTCCCATATCAATCATTAAACAAGAACACATGTCCACAATAACCACAAACACGACCATAGGCACCCTTTTTGAAGCAGTATCGCAACTGAAATTCCTTCATCCCAGGTTTTGTCTAGACTTGTGTCAAGTTGTTAAAATTTAGACAACAAATGGAAATAGCCTTTGCCTGCCATTTGCTACTATCTTGCTTTATCCTGATTTGAGTAATCACAGCAGAATATCCAATTTATGAGCTCCAACAATACAAGTATGAACAATACCAGAAAAAGTTGAGAGGTAAAATATCAAGGGATCTAAATACTTTCTTACACTTTTCCTCCAGCATGTTAGTAATGATTTATAGACACAAGAAATAAATTTACAAACAAATATAAATATAAATGAGAAATAAAGATAATATTTAAGTCAGAATATGCACCAATTGTAAAAAAAAAATTTTGAATGTCATTCTTAGTTGATTTAGTGTTCCCTGGCAAAACTGAAGCTAAAGTTTTATAATTTAGAAAAATGTATAAGTAATTACCTCAGTAAAATAGTAATGACTTAAAAAGCAATTGGAAAGTTTGAATTTAGGTGACAAGTAGTTTTGAGACATGAATTTGACACTCTCAGAAATAACTGGTTATCTCTATTATAACCATTAAAGGGAATATTTTTTGCAAGCTGTCAAAATTTAAAAGGATTTAAATTACTAAAGTATTTCATATAACAAAATTAATATATATTTAAGTTAATACATTCATTAAAATAATCTATGTGAAAAATAAATATATTAAATTTTTACTGACTTATTATTATGAAAATCACATAATCATTTTAGTTAGAACAAAGGAATTTAAAAATGTTGAACCAAAAGAGGCCACCAAAGTAAGATGACAGAATTCACATCATAAGTATCTGTAACTCAGAAGTTTGAACTTTACGTATATCGCTTTCTCTATTACTAGCTAAGGCTTTCAATATAACTTAAAATGGAATGTTGGTTTATCCTAAAATGTATATTTCATCCCATTGTTTGCTATTAAAACATCAGTCATCACCTTTGATTTGTATAACCCTAACTCAGAATTGTACAAGTTGCTGAGGTATCACTACAACAACACTGACTTAATATCTGTAACTTTTGAATGGAAATATGATCCATGAAAACAGACCAGGATTTCATAAATTAGCATATGCTTGAGAGAAGTACATGGTATTTTGTCAAACAGCAACACTTTGAAAAGCCAATGATAGTTGCTCTTCCTAGTCATTTCAAATCTGCTCTATTCAAGTTGATATAATTTATGCAATGCTACTTGCAATATCCAGCTGCTTTGAAGTTCCATATATTTAAGCAATATGAGGGTAAATTTCCAGCAGCATTTTCAATTTTAGAAGAGCTATACTGCACAAAAAGAACAAATTTTTCAAAACATCATAAATCTCTAAACAGTCCTCCTATTTGGGTTGCATTTGGAGGCAAGTAATATTCATAATGCATCAACTATCTGCAGATACAATCTTTTGTAATGCTTACACTTGCAAATGAACAAGCTTAAGCAAATGCAATCCCTTCCAATCCTTTTCAATGATGTGATGGAATGTTTTAGTGACCTGGACATTCATTTGGAAGTGAAAGAAAGCAAGTAAGTCACATGCTGGTCTAACATACACACCACACAGAACAACAATCATACAGAACTGCATGTAACAGGTAGTTATAATATGATTCTGCCTTCTCCTTCGTAAGCCTAGCTGCTTTAGTTTGTAAGCTTCCAAGTTCTTTAAACAAAGAATATCCTATATTGTTCGAACTCTACCCTACACAGGGTATTAATATTTGCTGCAGAAACAACCTTAATCAATTTATGTGGGAGATAGTTCAATGTCCTACTCTCCTCTTGAAAGTCTTCCTTGATACCTCATACATATGACTGTGTTTTATAGAGGCTAGTCAGAGCATAACCATTCATTATTTATCAGAATTTGTTCAAAAAACTACTTTTAAAATTAAGATCTATTACAAACTCACCAATAATATATCCAAGACACAAAAACAATTTGTGTGTGTGTGTGCATGTGCGTGTCTGTGTATGTGTGTGTGTGTGTGTGTGTGTGTGTGTGTGTGTGTGTGTGTATTTACATGTTGCAGCACATATGTTGATTCAAATCTCAGGTGTCAGCTCTCACTGGCCACTTTGCTTGAGACAGAATCTCGACTATTGCTGATGACAGTGAAAGCCAGGCTACTGGTCCCACAAGCTACTGGTGATGAATTTACCTCTACCTATAGCCTCCAAATAGAGACACAGTGGTATTACAATGCCTGGAGTAGGCATCTGGCTTTTATCTGAATTCTTGGCTGAACTCAAGTTTACAGGCTCCTCTGGCGAACACTTTACTCAGTAAGCTTTCTCTCAGCCTACAAACACATTGACCACAAATAATACATGAATTCATTTTAAATGTCCAAATACTACTATATTGTCCAAATATGGGTAATATATATTTTGAGAAACATCTTAAGATAGGCTACATCATATCCTTATACAATAACTGAATCTTAACATCTAGACTAAAATTATAACTTGTAATGACATTTTACTGCTAGAATTTCTAATTCTAATTACTCATACTTGGTTGTCTGGCAGAAAGTAAGTACATCCTTAGATTTAAAAAGAAAAGTAATTATAATAGTCCTGATTTATGTTTCATATATATATTATGAGCATATATATATATATATATATACGTACAGATATTTAACAAATAATTACTTTTTGTAATGACTTTACTCCTTGTATTTTAATATCCCCTACAAATCATGAACCATATTGAATAAGAATAAACAAAATTGTCACCAAAGCTAATAATGTAATAATAGTAATAATACTGAAAATTTTCAACAGTGAAAACATAAACCTATAAAAGAAAATGTATTCTCTCCCCTGCTTATACACTCATGGTAGCTTATAAATATCTTGAATTGGTAAATGTATAAATCATAAACTACTTCTGTATCTTTAGAAGAAAAGAGGAAGACAGAGAAATCATGTGATGTTCTACACAAATAAATAATTTTGACTGCAAAAGAATTACCTGTCATGTAATACAGCATTAAGATTGTACAGAACTAAATTTTTCTTTAACTATCTAGGTAACACTGATTCTTCATGTCATTGGGCACCAAAAGCAATACATATAAATGTTAGTGTTCAACATTTCAAAACTGTTTGCCTTTGAAATGACATCTTCTCAAGTTGAAACAATCCTGAGATCCTGTCAAAAGATTTTTGGCCTCTTAGGACGAAGGAGGAGGTCTGACATACATAGAAGAGTTTGAGGAGAGGCTCTCTCTAGTGATCTATAAATGAACTAGTGCCAGATTTCTCCTGAAAGAGTGTGGACATGACAGCTGGGGCTCAAGATCAGAGTTCTATATGTAAAAGGACAGTTTGATCACAGAGCATGAGTCCGACTAAACTGGACTCTTTCAGCAGTGCAGAGATTCAAACATGGACACATTAAAGCCTGTTACAGAGGGTTATCCAAAAGACAGGGCATTAAAAAAAAACTTTCATTATTTCTTAAACGTTACACAAGCTTTGGGATTAGGAAATGGCCTTATTTCAAATTGACACTTGGATTCAAGAATGACTGGCTACTTATTCTTTTATTCAGCTAACTAGGTCATGCTGTTATGATAGGCTGGTGACATTTTTTTACCTGTAAAATATTATTACCTTGGAATACAAATCCATCTTTTTACAAAAACTAGAGTGTAAATAGGAATGTCTTTATTGACCTGGACATTTTTTTCACAAAGTTTGTTTTTTATATTTGCTAAAAATTTAATGAAATACATGTCATACATTGGGAATAATGTCATGAATAGATATGACACTCTCATTGATGGGGAGTTTTATCCCTCCAGATTATCACATTGAAATCAGTTTTCCAAATTGATATTTCAGGGATATGAGGCTGTAAGAAGACAATAAGGTTGCATGAATGGGTCCCTCAAAGATGGGTGAGTGCTCTTCGAAATAAATGACATAGAACAAGATCATTCTTTTTGTGCAATATGAAAATATAAGACTACAGGGATCTTTACCTAGAAGAAGATGCTCTCCAAAACCTAAACATGTTGGTACCTGGATGGCAGATATTTGGATGGTAAAGTCTAGTCTTCAGAACTTTGAGAATTGAATTTCTGTTATTTTTGGGTAAATAGTTTATAGTGATTAACTATCACGTTTCCAGTGCAGTGAAAGAGATCCACAGCTTATCTTCATTTTTCTGCTTTGTGTTCAAGGACAACTAAAAGTCACAGTTACTTTGTCTCTTACCTATATCTCAGTTAAGTGAATTAATCCTTTAAATTCTGTTTTGAAAAATTATGTTCACAATACTTTTCTTACCTTCCAACCTCAAAAAGCCCTAAATTTTACAAAGCCATCTTCAGTCTTTTCTATCTAAAATCATTCCTAAATAATTTGAACATAAAACTCATTTAAAAAATGTATATTTTCCCTGTACATTCAAGTACCATTATTTTCCAATCTGTATAGGCCTAATCACAAATTATCAATGAATTTTTAAATTTTCTTACAGCAGACAGAAAGCCTGTAACTTTATAACTGCAAGCCTCCCAGTGAGTGAAATCAAATGGCAAAAGCAAAGTCAGAGAAATGATAGAGGAATGTGTGTGGTTACATAGGCTTTTGGTAGCTTCCAATTTAAAGTCAGAAAGGAGGTGATGACATTTGAACTGATGAGACTAGAAAGCGTCACACTGGTTATTATGCATCAAACTGAAACACAGTTACAGTAAAGGTACATGTAGTATAAGAGTGGTAAAGAGAAGACAAATTAGAAAGCTGTAACAAATATTTATAAGAGATGATGTTGGCTTGGCCAGAGTATCTATCTGTCTGTCTATCTATCCAATTGTTTTGTCATACATCACATCCCAACAACAGATTCCCCTCCCTCTACTCCTCCCAGTTTCATACCCCACCTACTCTCTCACACAGATTCAGTCTACTTCCCTCTGAAAAGAGCAGGCATCCCAGCCTATCAACAGAATACAGATTAAGAAGTTACAAAAGAGTAGCCATTAAACATTCTTATCAAGTTTGGAGGAGACAGCCTGCTAGAAGGAAAAGTGCCCAAGAGTAGAAAGAAGAGTTAGAGACTTGTCTCATTCCCACTTGTTAAGAGTCCAGTAAGAACACCAGACTACATGATCATTAAATATACAAAGGACCTAGGTCAAAGCTGTAGAGGTTCTTCAGTATTGATTGTCACTTCTGTCTCTGTGAGCCTCTCTAAGCTATGCTTAGTTGATTCTATGGGCCACGTTCTAGTGATGTCATTAACCCTGTTGGCTCCTACAATACTTGCTCACCCCTCCTCCACAGGGTTCTCCCCAGCTCTGCCTAGCATTTGACTGTGGATGTCTGTATCTTCTCCCATCAGTTGCTGGATGATGCCTCTATGATGAAAACTGAACAAGGATATGATCTATGTGTATACCAGAATATCATTACAAATTATTTATTCAATTTTTTTGGCAGTCATGTTTGGTCTATCCTAGATCTCTGAATTTTCCAGCCTCAATTCCTGGGGATTAGGCAGAATATTGGCAAATAAATGAACTACAAAGAGATTGTAAAGACATGCTGAACTAGAAGTATAGAATTTTCCAATGAATTGAATAAAATGCTTAAAATGGAAAGAAACAAATTTTAACATGAATATATAGTTTTTTATTATGATTTACTGTTGACATGGAGTATACAGAATGGATTTTGGGTGAAAATCAGATATCACATATTATCTTTCGCAGATACCAAGCAGATATTATGGCTATTAGATATTTTAATGGAGGCACTGATGAGAATTAGTGAAATTTTCTCCTAGAAATAAAACAAAATTATATTTAAAATAGTTTAAATTATAGTATATCTGTATGCAAATAAAATGGGACCAATATACAAAACAAAAGCAACATAGATGTCTAGGACATTGTGGAATGGCACTTTAAGTAGGTAAAGATGTGTTATATTTGTTTATGTTGTAGAATATTACTTTATGTAAAGCTGTGTTTACTTTTGTTTATGCTGACTTTAACAATGTAAAGATATGTTGCTTTGCAAGCCTGACTGGTCAAATAAAAAGGTGATTGGTCAATAGCTAGATAATAGAGGGAGAGGCAGGGCTGGTGGCTAGAGAGAATAAGATGGAGGAGGAATCTAGGCTTGGGGCAGAAGAGAATGGAGAAAGAACAAGGGATAAGGAGAAGAAGACACCAAGGGCAAGCCAGTCAGACACCTGCTAGCCAGGCAGACAAAGAGTAGGACATACAGAATTAAAGAAAGGTAAAAAGTCCTGAGCCAAAATGTAGATGAACAAAACAGGTTAAAATAAGTTATAAAAGCATAAGCTAAAGCCAAACATTCATGACTAATAATAAGTTTCCATGTCATGATTTAGGAGCTGGTTAGTGGCCCAAAAGAAAGCCTGCTACATTAGGGTAATAAAGTTAGATAAGTAAGAGGAAATAACAATGATTTTAGAGTTAGCAATGGAACATAATAGCATAAAGAGTTCATCCTTAATAACAGTAAATAAGAAAAGTAGATATATTCATACTTAATGACTGTGGTAGTAGGGGGTTTAGGTCAAAGCTATAACAATCTTGCCTATTTTTAAGTATCTATGAGATAAGGCTGCATGTTTAAAAAGAGAAAGTACACATTTAGAAACTGAGTGGTTGTAAATAGCCACATGGAAAGGAAAATGCAGAGGCTGTTCCAGAATACAAGGAGACCCACATCATCTTTGTTGTCTGAGAACTGAAAGGAGGCTCTGCATATTAAAGAGAATTTCCACACAAATCTGTTCAGTTTGAAGAGTACAGGAACAGGACAGAGCAAGTGGTCTATCTGTTAAAGGCTTACAATCAAAAAGTCAAGAGTACAGGAATAGATAAACAAGTTTAAAAGGGGAGCCTGTCTTTAAATCAGTGAAAAGTAACAGAGGTCACAATTTGAAAAGGGCATGGTTATGGCAGAGATGATGTCATTAATTGGTTGGGGGGGAATAATTGGTCAAGATTATTAGAGGCGAGTATTGAAAAAAATGCCAAATAGGTGGCCAATTTACGGAATAAATATCTATATTGACAAGGAAACAATTAGGACTTAATGATAAAATATTGGAAATAATGACATTGGCCAAGAAGTGGAAGTCAAAAGAAAAAAAGAAGACAAAAGGAAGAAAGAGGTGAAAAAAAAATGTAGGCTGGTAGAAGACACCCTGAAATACAAGCTCTGAAAATGCCTGAGTCTATATTGTAGATGATATCCCTTCTAGGAAAACGTCTATCAGCATATCCTCAGAAGAGACCAAAGTGGTCAGGGCTATTATTCTTACTTTGTGTTTCAAGTCACAGAAACTGTTTTTCCCAAGGGCACACCACTACTCACAAGGATCAAAACAATTGCTTCTGATGCTACATTCAAACTCTGCAAGACCTGCCCACATGACTCAATGTGTGTATTTCCTCACCTCAGCTATGGTACACAGAACTGAGGAGTTAGCCCCCAAATTAAAATATAAATGAAGCTGATGATTACTTTATAAAGATGTATATCATTCATTAAAGCGACACAGCTGATATTCTTTCAGCAGAATTATATATGTTGTATATAAATGCAGATTTCCCCCCTTATGTTTTATGCTATGAATTGTCATAGTAAATGCCAAGATAGCTCATTTGGAAATTACACCAGTATTCTCTCTATGAAGCAGTATGAAAACAAGAGTACACTTCATAAAAATTTGGGAGAGATGAACTGGATATTCTTTTCTGTATTCCTAGTACATACTGGCAAAGAAAAACAGTGGGAAGTCCCCATAGCAGTCTGCTTGCTATTTATTACAGGAAGCCAGTGGCACCACTTTCATTTAACTTATGTTCAGTTCTGTGGGAACAGGTTTTTCATTAGTTACTGCAGACAAAAATAACAGGAATAATGGAAGTCACCTTGATAACTCCACTTATACTGTCACTTACTTTCAAACAACTGAAATTTTATGAAATCCCATGGGATGCTATTTTGTTCAGAACTATGATACTGTTCAACAAATTACTTGTAGAAATAATACAATTCAGTAATATATGCAATAAAATTTAAAACAGGCTATATCATAGTGGGTTTAACATATTAACTATAGTACTATCAAATATCCATATAACTTTTTATATTTTTAAAATATTTGAAATACATATTTCTTGCTAACATTTTTATATTATATAGTTACATAAGAAAAGGAGATAAAGTAGACTAAAGTACTTCTATAATAAAGTTTCTCTCTAGGCAAGTCTAAGACACAGTGTACAATAAATACATATGCCTTTTATATAAAGATTAGAAGATATAAAAGGCCTAACCACTTGTCTAGCATGCACAGGGCCTTGATAGGGATCTTCATCCTCTCCCACTCCTATAGGGAGGTTTTGGGGTTCATTTTTTTTATTGTGGGAGAGGAATTTTTGACTCTAGATACAACTCCTACTTATACCATCTCCCTTGGTAGTAGAGAAGACATTCTTGCTTTTAACCTCATTGTTCTCTTCTCCATCAAGTGTACTCTTGGTATGTTAAACCATTCTTGCATCTTTAATTCCTTTCTTAAATTTTTATTGTTTTGAGAATTTCATGCATGTGTTAATGGGTTTTGATTAAATATTACCCTCCTCCTTCCATTTTTTCCTAACTTCTTCTGCATACAGTTTTAAACCTACAGAGTTTTCTTAGTGATATCTATATGTTCATGACTGTTGGTCCATCTACCAGATAATGGGATATATTTCAATGGTCATATCCTTGAAGAAAACTAATGGTCCTTCCCACAGTAGTCATTAACCTTTCTGTCTTTCATTAGAAAACAAACAAGCATCTAAAAATAATAATAAAATATATAAGACAAACCAAACAAAGCAGAATAAGACAAAACAAAACATTCAGAAGAAAAGGAGCCAGAGAAAAAGTTCAAGAAACACATATAGATGGAGAGATAAACATGTTCACACACAGGAATACAATAGAAACATAAAACCAGAATCCATAATCTATATGCAAAGAAAGAACATGTAACATGAAAAATATAAATAAAAATCAGTACCCTGACCCAACATTATGAGACAAAGAATCTCCAAAGATGTGGGTGAGTTCTACTGCTTGGCATAAGACCCCATCAAATCCATCCCCCAACCTAGGCTCAGCAAATTCTGTAGAAAAGGCAGTAGGAAGATAGTATGGTTCCAAGGAGATGAAGAACACCAATGAAACAAGGCCTTCAAGAAAGTATATGACTTATACATAAACAAACACACAGAGACTGTAGTAACGTTCATAGGGCTTTCAGAAGTCAGATTATTCATTTTTAATCCGCTAAATTATTATGTGCCACTCTCATGCAATGGGGATGAATAATAAGTTATTGTTAATTAGTGTACACAAATGTTATAGTATGTTCACTCTTACTTCTGTTCTTTGACCCCACTCTGGATATGTATCTGCACCTCTACTTATTTCATCAATTATTAGTTTTTTAATTCATGATTGTTTTTGCTCACCTGTCTATAATAGGTAACTCATCATTTAGAAATGACTCCTATCATCTTTTTTTAAAGGGATCACCTTTTACCAACATGGTCTGACTTTTACCACCATGGGTCTTCTTCCATATGTGGCAGTAGGGGCAGCCTTGAGGTTAAATAATTTGCAGCTGCTCACTCCACTTACCTCAGGCATTTTACTCTACTAAGAAACACCAGACACTGTAAAATTAACAGTCTCAGAATCGCTCTGGAAATAGTAATTTTTAAGAAGCTTTTTAATAGCCTTCCTTTAACATTTTCAATAACCATTCTTACTCGCAGAGGACCATTGTTAATTCACAAAATTGAAACTTACTGAAGAATGGAGGTTGTGTGAAATAAGTACCCAAACAATATAATTTTGATACCTCGTGCTAAACTAAGGATAATAATAAATGCTGTAATTATAGTCAGCATAGAAGTAGTGATTTCTGAACAGCTTCACAGAGGCCAACCTAACTCTGTAAGAATAAGGATAAATGGCCATACCTTCCAAATCTAAAAGTGGCCTTCATCCCATACTGTTTATACTTATCATTTGCCAGTCAGGAGAACCTCTTTAAGTGTGCTATAGTTTATCTGAGAAAATGTGGAACATAACCATGAATATCACCAAGTCATTTCCTCAAAATCCACTTTTCACAAATCCAGATGAAAACACAGATGCATATGCATGCATGCATGCGTGCACATAATTGCAAGAGGTATCAAAGCACAAATAAATATCTATTTGGAGCCAGTAAACTTGAGTATAAATGTATCTGCTTGTTTTCTGAATCAAAAGCAAAGGTTTTCTCCATCATTTTAAGTGGTTCTAAGATGACCCTCTGGCTATCAGAGCAGCACCTTTAGCACCTGTGACAGCAGTATAATTCTCAGGAACAGGCTGCTTTAGAGTGCAGGCCAGACACCCAGAGTGGGTGTAAGCTGGAGACACCCAAAGTGGGTGCCTGGAACCAAACTCAGGTCTTCTGGAAAGGCAACAAATACTTGTAACCTCGGTATCAGGCCATGACTCTAGCACTCATTTCTCTCTTATTGCATGATTTTGTCATTTCTGAATATTTATTAATAAAGAGAAAATCCTAACAAGACTATTTTCATGTTAGTTCCCAAAGAAATCTGCTAAACTGACTTCATCTACAGGTCAAATCCTGTCATGACATAAATAATTTCAATAACAGTCCCCATAAAACAAAAATACTACAGTAGTCTACCCTTCATTTCTGAAAATAATTTTACTAAAATACAAGCTTAAGTACCACATCTAGACTCCTCAGAGATCATTGTACCAGGACCTGACTTATTGGAGTCTGTGAATACCCTTATTCATAAAGCTTATTCATACTTATTCACCTGTTTGTAATATTAATAGTTTTTCTATCAGGAACGGATGACATAACAATTATTATTCCCTTTGTGTGTTACTAAAGCTCACAAAATTCATTGTTTTTAATCAAGCCATTTCACTTTCCAATCCACAGACTCTTATTTGCTATTAGGCCTGTTAGTCATTAGTATAAATTAGGATAGGTCTACAATTGTAATGGCCCATGCCTTATTAACCTCCTTCCTTTAGCAGGCACAGTGATTTAAGAGATATCAGTTCAGCCCACACAGCTTGCAAAATTAACATCAGTCACTCTGCAAATAATTGCATGGATTATTTTAAGGCTTTTAACACAGAAATTCTTAGTCATACAAGATGAGTATTAATTCATGAATTTAAAATTTATGGCAAAAGAGAGAACAGGAGAGCTTTAGCAAGTATGTATGCACCTATTCAAAATGATGCTGCTTTGACTTTCATGAATAGATTCCTCCAAACACTGAATTCTAGGCATGTGAAAGACCTGGTAATAGGTTTTAAATGGAGGCAGCATGACTTAATGGACTAAGCTACAGGACTTAATGGAATCAAGGGGTGAATTTTAAAGTCTTGTCTGACACTAACAGGTTTTATAAAGTTTAGGAGTCACTTAAACTTTTAGTACTTTTGCCTCATTACTTCCAGCCAACAGCATCTCAAACACTGCCACCCATAGCCAATCTTGTAGTCAATTAAGAACTTACGATAGCATCTGTCTGGTCCTAGATATGGCTATTCATATTTTTCAGATTGATTTCTTCTCTTATTTACTTTAAATAAAGCTAAGTAAAACTTTCTATATTCTCTCCCTCTGACCTTTCACATGGCACCTCTGTAAACATAGCACATCTGATGAGACAATTTTTAGTCCTTACATTTGCAGGCACTGTATGGCTTACATACATCTATTGAAAATGTCATGGAAATGCATATAGGATTATACTTCAATAAAATTACATTCTGGGTTATCCTCTTGTCATGGTTCCTTTTCTGTTCATGATTGCTATAGACAGCCTACTGGAGACAAATACAATCAGAAAGCTAGTGTTAAGCTCCTCACTCATGGATAGATGCTACTTTGTTTTTACATTATTATGGTTATGCATAATATGTTATGCAACTATAAATATTCAAGTAATATACTAATATATAATGTGAATTTTAATAATACTAATTATCATCAACAATACTCATTATCATCAATATGCCCATGGAGGTCATAAGACTTTGTGAAGTAAACTTTCTTTCCTCACCATGTGTTTGAGGAGTGGATCATACATCCTTCCTTTTGTGTGGTGAGGACTTCTCAAACACTGAGTAACAGTAACTCAGGTAACAGGTAGTGATTTAAATTAGGAACAGGAAGGATCACCGTAAGTTTATGTTACCTTAAGACAGTAGAACTTTTCTTTCTACCAGTAGTTAAACCAAACTAACAGAATATGGAAATTGCAGAAGCAAAGTATAGATATAGGAACCCAATGAAAAAAAAGACAGCTCCTTCTTCATTTATAATTTATTCTCCAAATCAAATGTCTAACATGGTTCCTATGCATCTTTTTGTACTACCCCTCACCTAATAGGAAAGGACTATGTACAGATTGTCATGCCTAATCTACACTTTATTCCATTTAGGAAGATTGCTGATACAGAAATAACAAGAAAGAGAACACTGCATCTGTTGAAGATGCACATGGCCAAGGAATATTATTATGTCATGGAGTACAAGTCTGTTTTGGATCACATTCAAACATCCTGGCATATTGTAAATCACATGATGTTTCATAAGAATTAGTTCATCTCATTAATAAACATATTAAAATACAGTAATCTCTTGTCTTTTTAATACCATAACTAAGAATTAGGAATTATTTTACTAATCTAAGGTGCTAGAAAAAAATAACAGAACATGGATTATATCCTTTGTATTCTATCCACAAATAAATCAGAGGAGTCAAATGCAATCTTTCAGGTTGAAAGCATGTCTGATAGCAAAGCATGCTTATTTTCAGGAAAATAGTAATCCTCTGCACTCCAAATGTTACTTTGCCTATGATATTATAGCTCAGTGTTCTACAAACCTGTCTTATGAGGCCCTATGCCACTATGAATACTATGAATTTATATTTTAAACATGATTAGCAAATGTGTGTTTCATGTAAAGGAAGAAGTTTTGAGGAAAGGTATATATATGATTGTGTTGTCAATTTGGTAGAACCTAGGCTCATCTGAGAATGGAGTCTTCATGAGATTGTTTAGATTAAGTTGGTCTGTGGTGAATTACAGCAATTACATTGATTGTGGGGTAAGTACCACAATAAGTGGCACTATTCCTTGTAGCAATATGTTCTCATCAAATTATCCATGGATCACCAGACCCCAAATAATGACACAAAAACTTATTATTAATTATGAAAGCTTGATCTTTAGCTTAGGCTTGTCTCGAGTACCTCTTATATTTTAAATCAACCCATTGGTATTAATCTATATTATACCACATAGAGTTAACTCTCTCATCTTGCACTTCATATTTCCTCCTCATGTTTGGTTGGTGATTCTGCCTTTCTTCTTCCCAGAGTTCTCTCTATCTGGAAGCCTTGCTCTTCCTGTTCACCATTTTATTACATTAAGCACAGCAATACATTTTCACACAGTGCAAATACCTCACAATATTCTGCCCTTTGTCTAAATAAAAGGGGAAAGCTTTAACTCTAATACAGTAAAATTATATACATTAAGGACAGTTTATCAGATAAAATTTATAATCATAATCTCCAGCCAAATTATATTCATCAAATTCAGAGAAAACACCCCATTATCTATACTCTCGGTGTGTCCAAAGTTTTATATCTAGTTTACTTTTTATCATAATGTATTACCAACCTAAAAATACCTTTTAGACCTTAAAACATTTTCTTTGATAAACAACTTAACAACTTATATTGATGTTTAGTAAGGATCAGGAGAAACAAATAGGCCAAATAGATGTTTATTCAGGGATAAATAACATAAACAAACGAACACCAGCAAGTTCCTGGTCCCAAGGATGCATCCAGATGCTCTACTGTCCCTGTGCTGCAAGCAAGAGAGATCTCTGAGCCCCCTTCTAAGCTTTAGTTCCCCCCAGGTCATGACCCATCCTGTCTCCACCCCCAATGGGCGTGGTCTATGCCACAGGTGTGGACAAGGTGAATATCTCACTACAAACTTAAGTTTTTGTCTCTCAACCCTATGAACTTAACATCTCTTTTCTAAGGTTTTTTTCTGAATTTGATATCAAGTAGTCTAATTTAATTTAACATTTAAACCCATCTGAGACCTGAAAATAAAATATTTTCAGTATAAAATATTTCCTTAGTTAACAAGAAATGCAGAGTAAGCAACTTCCAAAACTAAGAAACAACAAATACATCCGGCTGCCTATATAGTGACCCCAAGTTTCCTTTGCAATGTGTGTGGCATTCATCTTTTGCCTATGGCCCAAAATATCTAACAGACTTTACTATGAATCAGGAATGTGAAGGAACTTCCTTCCTTGTCTTCACAATATTCAGTAGTTGCCTTCTTTTGAGTTCTGCTCATATAATTTGAACAGCATTTTGTCAGCAGTCAAAGCAATGGCAGTTTCTTTGCCCAGTAGTTGTCCTTGCCACACATGAAAGCAAATTCCATGTGGAGGTTCTTTGATGCCAACCATCCTCTTTACAAGTAAAACTTGGTACTGCCAGGAATAGGTATCATATCATGAAAAGCCTTATGTTGTTGAAACATTTTAAATGTCATTTCTATAGGTCTCTGAAGTTGTTGAAGACATCCAGCTATATAAAAATACATCTTTTTGAGCTTGAAAACATGACTATAAGCTTGATTGTTACAGATGCCTAACTACTAACCTGCGTTCCTTAATTATCCTAAATGGTTTATGATCATACTTTATAAGGACTAGAACATTACATTACATTTTTAAATGAACTACAGAGATGCAATACCTTAAACAAGAGTAGAAAGATAACAAAATTAACCTTTCATTTGTACCATATGCAAAAGTCCATACCAATGTAAAATACTTGAGACTAGTAGTTGTTCAAAAGGAGACTCAGACAACTAACTCTACCTTTCTTCTTCCTGAGATTGTCTCCATATAGAAGTCCCAAGTATATCTCCTGCCTAGCTATTAGCCATTCAGATTTGTATTACATCAATCACAGCATTACATCTTCACACAGCATACAAATATCCCTCAATAATTCCCAAGGAAGAATAGAGAAAGCAAGGTGATTACTAGTAATCATGTAGTCTTTTTATTTTTCCTTAATTCTGATGGCTGTAATAAAGCCAGACTAGCTGTTTCAAGCTCCTATTTCTTGACTCCCCTGCCACAATGGAATGTACAGTGAACTATGAACTAAAATAAACTCTGCCTCATGTTGCTTTTGTCAGAGCATTTAAACACAGCAACAGCAAAGTAAGGTAACACAACATCAAATAGCCACAAATGTATATTTTATATTTTTGGTAGTTTGAATAAGAATGACCACCATTGGCTCATGCTTAGTCACCAGGAAGTTGCACTATAGGAAATATTTAGTTAGTATGGATTGGTGGAGGAAGTGTGTCATTGGAGGATGTCTTTGAGGTTTCAAAGCCTATGCCTTGCCCACTGTCTTCCTCTCTGACACTGGATAAGAATATAACTCTCCTCTTCTCTAGAATCATGCCTAGTGATATTGTTGGCATGCTTTTAACCATTATGTTAATTGACTAAACTTCTGGTACTATAAGCAAGGTCCCAATTAAATGGTTTTGTTTTGTTTTGTTTTGTTTTTTATAAGAGTTGTCTTGATAAGGTGGCTCTTCACAGCAATGTAACGGTGACTGAAGACAGCACTTTTGGAAATCTCCACGCATGTTTTCTTAGCAAACATCACAGATCCCTGCCACATTTAACATGCAAAGACAACAAATGCCTTCACCATACAAATAAACACCTTGGATGTAACCTCTTCCTATATCTTACATGAAGTGCTGATATTATTTATTTTATTTAAAATAAAAGGCTTCTGTTCATTTTATATGTTCAGTGAAAGAAAGAATAATTCACTGCTTAAGGTGTGCCTCAAATTTCTAGTTATGAAACAAGCTAGGGTGAGGGTTCAGAATCAAAGGAGTTCATTTGACCATATAATCCCGACCATCTATTAAACAGATTACATAAGATTCACTCAATAAGACAAAGCCTTACTATTATTTGATTTCTAACAATAACACATGTTCACCCTTGAAAACACAAATAGATAGTCCAGGCATTAGCAGTATTAGGTGCAGTTACCATAGCTAATCCTTTGAAAGAAATCCAAACTGTTCAAAAAGACTCTTAAGGAAAGTACAGAGCTAGATTGTTAAAGAAGAAGAAAAAAAATATCCTGCCCAAATTGTCTCATAATCAAACATTTGATTAGTAAAAGTGAGTTGCCAGTCTAGAAAGTCATTAAGAAATTAGAAAAGGAAAATAAAAGTGCAAATTCATAGCTATCGTAATAACAAAAAAGCTTTTATTTAACTCCTAAATCATACCTTTATGTGTACTAAAACCTAAGGAAAAATACACGTCAAACTAATTATTTTAATTAGCTTTTCAACCTTTGCATAGTTGACCTTCTTGTAAAACTAATAGGATTCTTTTTCATTTTCATGAATGGAGCTCAAAGGAAGTTTATGACTATTTTCAACATATGGAGGTATGATAAAAATTATGTAAAGTTTTTTACTCAAGTCACAAGCCTTGTGACAGTATGCATTAATTAACCCTGTCATTGCCATTCATTTTTTATTGGCAGAAAATGAAGTAAATGTTTTAACAAATTTATGTAATGCAATATATGCCATTTGTAATCCATATAAAAATATTTCACATATAAGAAAAATCAAAGTTAGAATGCATGTGGGAATCATAGTGGTGAATAGATGTGGCACAGGGATGCTATTCCAGGCAAATGGAGCATATCCTGGGCCTTTGCACACAGCATGGAGAGAAAGCAATGAAATATTTCCACAGACTAAAGTGTTGAAAGTTTTAAAAGAATGTCCATGTTATGATGAAGTAAATGAGAAAATTCAAACTTGACACCAAGTTCGCTATCCCTGTGGGACCATCATGAGATCTTGCGTGCCGGATCTTTGACCCCCATCTGCTAGAGACCTCATCTGGAGAGTTCTGTGCCTGGGCCAGAGATCAACCTATCCCTATGGGACCATCCTGAGTGGGAAGTACTCTTGAACAAATTGGTACAGGACTGCTTCCTGAACATAACTCCAGTAGCACAGACACTGAGATCAACAATTAATAAATTAGACCTCCTCAAACTTAGAAGCTTCAAAGGACTCAGTTGACAAGACCAAATGGCAGCTGGGAAAAGATCTTCACGAAACCGAGGGCCGATTTCCAAAATATACTAAGAACTCAGGAAACTAGTCAACAAAATTCCAAATAACCCTATTAAAAAATGGAGTACAGAACTGAATAAATAACTCTCAATAGAGGAAATAAAAAAGGCTGAGAGACACTTAAGAAAGTCCTCAACATCCTTAGCTATCAGGGAAATGCAAATCAAAACATCTTTGAGGTACCATCTCACTCCTGCCAGAATGGCTAAAATTAGAAACACCAATGACAATTTATGCTGGAGAGGGTGTGGAGAAAGGGGAACACTCCTGCACTGCTGGTGGGAGTACAAACTTGTACAGCCATTTGGGAGATAAGTATGGTGGTTCCTCAGGAAAATGGGAATCAGCCTACCACAGGTCCTGGCAATCCCACTTTAGGCATTTACCTAAATTATCCACATCCATTCAACAAAGACATGTACTCAACTATGTTCATAGCATCATTATTTGTAATAGCAAGAACCTGGAAGCAACCTAGATGCCCCTCAACTGAAGAATGGATAAAGAAGATGTGACACAGCTACACAATGGAATACCACTCTGCAAAAAAAATAAATAACAGAATCTTGAAATTCTCAAGGATCACCAGCCTATAACTCACACCACCAGAGAAACTAGAATACAAGGAGGATTCTAAGAGATTCATATAATGTCCCTAACAGAAGGGGGAAGGGACACGATCTCCTGAGAATATGGGGAGTAGGGGGGTAGGACAGTGAGTAGAGAGGGATCTAGGAGAAAGGGAAGAAGAGGAGAGGAAAACACATGGGACTAGGAAGATTGAGTCATGGGAGGAAAAGATGAGAGAGAGAGAGAGAGAGAGAAAGAGAGAGAGAGAGAGAGAGAGAGAGAGAGAGAGAGAGAGATCATAAAAAGGGGAGCCATAATAGGCTTGAAGAGAAAACTGACTCTAGAGAACTGTCCAGAGACCTACAAGACTGGCCCCAACTAACAATTTGAGCAGCAGTGGAAAGGCTACCATAAATGTCCTTCCCTGATAATGAGATTAATGACTAACTTATATGCTATTACATAGAGCTCTCATCTAATAACTGATAGAAACAGAAGCAGACACCCACTGAGATGAACTGGAATCCAGATGCAGAGATGGTGGACAAGACCAGGCTTCAGAAAAACATAGCGACAGCTGACTTGAACAAGGAGCAGCCAATGGGACCCCAGACTGATAGCTGGGAATCCAGTATTGGACTGACTCAGATCACCCAAACAAGCATCTCAGCTAGAAGGCCTGAGCAGTCTAAGAGACCTCAGACAGTGGAACCAGGATGTATTCCTTGTGCGCAAAAGGATTTTAGAGGCACATCTCCCATGGAGGGATACTCCCTTATCCTAGAGACAAGAGAGAAGGCCTAGTCCCTACTCCAAATGACTTGAGAGATTTAGATGATCACTCCTGGAGGGCATCACCATACATGTGGAGTTGGGGAGGGTGGGAGGAGAGGGTGGTCGGGGGCATGAGAAGGTGGGAGAGAGGGAAAGAGAGAGGGAGAGGGGAGAGAGTAGGAACTGGGATTGATATGTAAAATAAATTTTTTTTAAATTAAATTAAATAAAAAGAATGTCACCAAGGTCATGCTTTAAAATGTAAAATCTTCCTTGAAGACCCTGGAGGGGGAAAAACCTTTAAAGATTTAAGCATGATTTAGCTTGGGGAGCTGCTCTTTCTGTAGATACTAAAACATGAGACAAGGTGGGCCTGTATAGGCACCTGAGTTATGTACTTATGTTTTTTACGTACCAGTATAGAGGAGATCATCTAAAACAGAAGAAGGACAGGAAGTGAATCTAGTGAGTTTAGATTGAAATCATTGTCCCCAGTACATAATCCAAAAAATATAAGGAAATATGCAAGTGGGGGGCTCTCTGGGAATACAGAGAAATAAGAGGGACAAATAGAGGGGAAGAAGAAACAGAGACAGAGAAAGAAATACTAAAGAATGTGATTCAAAGAGAAAATGACATATCAATTAAGGTGATAAGAAGGGCAAATATTTTAGCAAATAAGTGAGATATTGCTATTTTTCTTCAAAGGCAAGATATAGTTTCTAACTATTAAAGAGAACCAAAGGATTGGCTCAGAGGTAGAATGCTTCCACAATTATGAAAATCCAAGTGCAAAACTATGAAAAAAAAGAGAGAGAGGAAAAGACACAACAGAGTTGTGAAGGAAAGAAAGTCAAGAAGGGGAAAGCAGGGAAATGGAGAAGGTATTTGCCAATTACTTTAGAACTTATATGACCATTTCTTTTCAATTATTTGATAGTTTCATGCACCTATATAATGAATTATAGCAACTTTAACCTCTTTGTCTCTTGGCCTCCTACCTCTCCCACTTAAAATCCTTCTTCCTTAAATGTACCCTTCACACATGTATGTCTTTACAGTGTGTGTGACCAGCTGAGTTTTATTAGAGCTATCTCTATGAGTGTGAGTGTGTGGTTACTGGAGCATGAGAAACTTATCAGTGATTACATCACAGAAAAGTTCTCCCCAGAAAACACCTGTCAACAGTTCTTCAGAGAGGACTGCTAAACTGTTCATGATGAAATGGTGAGTGGTTCAGGCTTGGGTAGATTAGCATACACATAACATGAAACTTAAGTTCAAGACTATAATAGTTTTAACCTTTCTATTTGCTGTATAACCTCCATCCCCTGGCTCTTTGATTCTTTCTATGCCTTCTTCAGCTGTGTTCCCTGAGCCTTGCGAGAAAGTAATATAGGTACCCCATTTAGAGCAAAGTACTCTACAATCACTAATGCTCAGCTTTTAGATAGTTACAGATTTTCACACTAAAATTAACCAACAACTAAGATTTCTCTTGTTTGTTATTTTGATTTGATAGATTATAGGCAAGGACACTGTTGTTATTTTTAATAAACTATATAATTATTGTGGTCACTCAGATCAAGGATAGGGACTCTAGAGGCTAACTGGATGTTTTCTTCAGGTACCAACTAGGAGCTTTAATATGATCACCTGAAACATGAAGAAGAAAAAGGAGTTTTCTTCTGGAGTTTTTACTAAATACTTATTATCTCTACTCAGTTCTGTCCACTATGCATGCATAAATTACTATTCTCTTCATCTCTAACAATATTTCAAAATAGTTATCAACTCACAGCTCCAGTAGCTGTTCACTTCAAGGACTATGAGAATCATGAAGTGTATCCACAATTGCTAGAAATCTTAGTTGGAGGTCATATTTGCAGATTCCTGGGCGTTTCCCTTGCACCAGTTTTCTACCTGATACCAAAATGCCTCCCTGATGGGAGATGTTATTCTGCATATATGTTTCTCATACTGGTTAATAAAGCACCATGGCCAATAGGAAACAAGATAGGCAGGGCTAGGAGACCAAGAGGAGGAAAGAGGAAGTAGTGGGGAGGAGTGGAGATGTAGACCTGAAAGAAAGAAGATGCCAGCTGCAGCTCCCGGATAAGATAACCACGTGGAAATACTTAGATAAGTAGAAATGGGTTAATAATCAAGGCAGAGCTAGCCCATTAACAACGATAGTCGTTGGGCAAGAGGATTGTATCAAACTCAGAGTCTCTGAGTGTTATTTGGGGCTGGTGCAGCTGTGGGCCCAGACTGGCAGCAGGCAGGATGGAGCCAGTGGGAAGGAACAACCTGCCATAACAGAATGGTGTCAGAAGCGGGATTGAGAACTTTCACTTAAAACTTAACAAAAGCTTAAAAAATAGTTTTTAGAAACAAGGGAACAGAGACTAGCAAGACTTCTTGGTAGCAGCATTTTCTCAGTTGGATTTGTTTTACTGTAGACAGAGATTTGCATGGCTCCTTTAAGGGAGGTTTCCAAAATTAGCATAAGAGGCAAAGAGCTGCCTTGCTTTTAAAGCGTTCTGCTAACAATTCATTGGTGTGTATGAGAGCTGCAATGAAGGTTTACACTGTATTTTAAAAAATATGCTGGCTTGGGAGAGAAAAAGAAACAGAATACAATGGTTTAAAAAAGAAAAAAAAAAAGAAGTAGAATGGATGGATATGTTGGCGCACGCCATTAATCCCAGTACTCGGGAGACATAGGTGATTAGATCTCTGTGATTTCAATAAAAACCTGGTATACAGAGGAAATTCCAGGACAGATAAAAGTTACACAGAGAAACCCTGTCTCAAAATATGTAAAAATAGAAGTAGAAGAAATAGAGTAATAAAAAAGCCACGTAAAGATAGAAAGCGCAGAGAAATGTTGGATACTATACGCGATTCTGTTGTCTTTAAATTGTTTGACTGCTGAGAAAATAACAACAACTGATAAAAGAAATGCTACTGGATTAATTCAATTTATATATTTTAAAAATACTTTGACTCCAAAATTTAAGCCTAAGGATAAGTTACTAAGGAAAAGGATTTCTATTTTTGTTTCCATAGAAAATGAAAAGCTATGGATTCTTTACAGACTTAGTGGTTTGATCATGCAAGACCCCCTGAAGCAACGTCAATGGGACATTGCAACCTTACAGAACACTACAGCCAGGATTTCTGGATCTTCTTTGGACCCCCATGACAGCGCTCTCTACCAGCAAGAAGTAGTTTGGAAAGAACGACACCCAAATACCCAAATATTGTTTATAAATGTTTTTTTTTCATTTAAATGGGCTTGGTTATAAATAGTTATAACCACAAGTAGTCTTTTTAAAGATAAAAAGGGAGTTATGGTATAGATATGAATACTTTGCTTTGGAATGGATTTTCATTTATTGATACAGTTTAAGGTCAATTTTGTCATATGTATATTTCTCCTCTTGTTTAGGTATTGTGTTTATATAGCTCATTGGAAAATGTAATGTATAATTTAGTACAGATTATGGAGAGTTATCTATGATAGTTAAAACTTAGAGTTAAATGAGTTAGGATTTCTAGATATGCAGAGATGTATTTGAGATGAATAGGCATTCTTCAAACCTTTCAAAGACTTACAGAATATGGCATTTAAAATGGTTTAGGGTTTTTCTTGACAATGAGTCATAACTGCTCCTGGTAACACCACCTGCATCAAAAAGGAAGATGGGCATTGAAGAAACTTGTTACGAAGTTTGCTTCTAATATGGCAAGACTAGCCATTTGGGCAAGGTACTGCTCTTCTAGACTGTTTGACTTTATGCTGTAGAAACTGGACATGCAGGACCCACAAAAAGGACACTGCTGATGCAAGATGGACATTGCTATAGGATTCCTGCTTCATAGAAAGGGCAGCCAGACAGTCTACAGGACACAGAGAAAAGTGACTGACAAACTGCCATTACAGGTGGACAGTTTAAAGTTTCTTGCCTTATTGAGGAGTCTGGACACACACTATGGCCTATGGGCTGAAGATGGAAGATTACAGAAGAACTTTGGGTGACTGACCAGGCAGTGCATTATCTCTGTCATTTCTAGAGTTTTTATATTATCCTTCTGTTGTCTTTGATGGAATTGAAGACAGGTAGTTATGGTTATAGTTTTCCTTAGTTAGGATTTGTTGGGTAAGTTACATATAGGACTTTAGACTCACAAAGATAGGATAGATATTTTCTTTAAGTCTTACAAAATGTTAATGGACTAAATATTGTTAACTGTGATTCTTATTTGATAACTGTTGTATGTTATATTTTGCTATGTTAAAGTTAAACCCCTTCTTTTACTTTAGACAGAAAAGAGGAGATGATGGGAGATGTTATTCTGTATATATATTTCTCATACTGGTTAATAAAGCACCATGGCCAATAGGAAACAAGATAGGTGGGGCTAGGAGACCAAGAGGAAGAAAGAGGAAGTAGTGGGGAGAGGTGGAGATGTAGACCTGAAAGAAAGAAGATGCCAGCTGCGGCTCCCAGATAAGATAACCACGTGGAAATACTTAGATAAGTAGAAATGGTTTAATAATTAAGGCAGAGCTAGCCCATTAATAGAATGATAGTTATTGGCCAACAGGATTGTATCAAACTCAGAGTCTCTGAGTGTTATTTGGGACTGGTGCGGCTGTGGGCCCAGACTGGCGGCAGGCAGGATGGAGCCGGTGGAAAGGAACAACCTGCCATAGCACCTCCCCTTCCAGTCATTTCTTTCACACAGTCTGAACTGGCCATCTCCTGTGATCATATTGGTGACTACCTCCAATTGTCAGCAGATAACCTTCATCCAGTAACTGATACAAACACATGCAGAGACCCACAGCCAAGCCTTAGGCCAAACTCAGGGAGTCCTGATGAAAAGAAGGAAGGACTGTATGAGCCAGATGGGTCAAGGACATCACAAAAAAAAAAAAAAAAAAAAAAAACCTCACAGAAACAGCTAGCCTAGGTTTACAAGAACTCACAGTCTGAACCAACAACCAGGGAGCCTTCATGGCAACAACCTATTCCCTCTACATATATTTGACTGTCAGTTTTATAGCTTGTTCTACTTGTTGGACACCTAACAATGTGAGCAGGGGTTGTTTCTAATGCTTTGACTGGCTCATGGTAAACCATTTCTCATACTGAATGCCTTGCCCAGCCTTAATAAGAGGGGAGGTGTTTAGTCTTATAGCCACTTGATATGCCATGCTTTGTCAATGTCCATAGGATGCCTGCCCCTTTCTGAACAGAAACAGAGAAGTGGAGGTGTGGAGAGGAGCAGAGAGGAGGTGGGAGAACAGAAGGGAAGAGAGGAGGAAGAAAAATTAAAAGAAAAAAAGAATCCTGAAGTGTGAGATAGCTTTGAGTCACTCAAAGTCTTTGAGGGTAGCTCATTATTTGGCAGTTTGTGGACTATTCTTGTCAATAGCTGGCTTAGCACTAATTCTGTTTTCTTCAGTCAGAGAGGGTGACTTCTTGTATTTGTCTCTAACCTTTGCAAAAGTTTGATAAGCAATTCTATGTAAAAGAGACAAGTGAATGCAAGCTCATTTTCTGAGTTCCCTGTCACCAAAGAATAAAAAATTTTCCTATAATGCTTTCAATGCCTGAAACGGTTACTTTATATAATTGTCCATTTTCCTTTTTCCTTTTGGCAGAGGTTTAAACTGATTCACATTTGAAAATCCAGAATCATATAGTTTTAAGATACTAATCAATATCTGTCCATAGAAGTTCAATAGAAATTCATATAATCCATGTGAACACAGATTTTAAATGCAAGAAAGAAGTTACATACAAAGAAAAATGTGACACTGTTCATAACAGTAGTCTTTGGGAGACATTGACAAATGTCTTCTTACCCCAACAGTAAATTAATGCCAGAACAAAGAATAGATATGACTTGTGCTGTCTAATTTTAAATCAAATTGACAAAACCTAGGGTCATTTGGAAGAAGGAATAGCAATTGACAAAATGCCTCCACTAGATTGGTCTGTGGGCAAAACTATGGAACATTTAATTCACTGACAATTGATATAGCATAGCCCTGTTCACAGGGGTATTGCCACTTCTGGGCTGATGTCTTGGGTGCTATAAGAAGACAGTCTGAGAAAGCCATGAAGAGTAATGCAATAAGGAGTAAATATGGCTTCTTTGTCAATTTCTTTCTCCAGGCACTGCCCTGAGTTCCTGGCCTGACTAACTTCCGCAGTTGACTGTGTGTACTGTATAGCTATAAAATGAAATAAACCCTTTTCGCTCCAAGCTACTTTTGACATGGTGTTCTATCACAGCCATAGAAACAAGACACCACCAAAGTCTAACTTGGTGAACTAATTAGTTTTATTAAAGTTATTTACAACAATATGGATTAGAAATTACTTATAAGAGCAGAAATGATTCAAAGACTGTTGTATCAACAAAGGCCACCCAAGGTAACAGCCAGTAAAATCAGGAAACCTGGGAAACAATATAAGGCATGTAGGTAGCTCCACAGGTTTCAGAGTATCCTTTCCAGGCAGAACAGCTAGTCAGATCTCTTCTAGACAGTTCTGTTGGTCAACTGGCTCATGTGCCTCTCCTAAGGAGCTCTGCTGGCTTCAGAATATTTCCCTAGTTTTACTATTTATGTAAGGGCTGAGAGGGAGGGACCTAGGGAATCTGCTCAGTTTCAGTGACTTCCAGAATCTATAATGTTTTTATTTCATGAATTTAAAGAGCTTCCTTACAAGATGGAATGTCACCTCCCTTAGAATAGTCTATTGTTTCACTTCCACTCTAACATCCTACAGAGGTAACATTTTCCGTTAAGCAGAAGGTTTTAATCTCAAAGGAAACTACTACAGCACAAGCCGAGTCATTGTTTTGTTATTTAATTTTATCAGCATTAATATTTAATTCTATTGGGTTTTTAACATCAACATTTATTTTGCACTTGAAAAATGCTTCAGGATAGAAAGATAGACAAAGCAGTGTGTTGTGGAGACAGAAACTTCTCAAAGGCATATCTGCTTTGTCTGGGCAGAACAGCTCAACAAATATAATATGAGGAAATGGTTGAAGAGAAACAGATACAAACGGGTGCATGGTATCTGCTGGAGATGGCATGATTTCAAGTTCCAAACTAGAATGTAATATTGATATTTTATGGGATTGCTTTTCCATCTTGTCTTATTATTAGAACATCCCTTCAATCTAGGGGTAAAAGAAGCTACTGACTACAAAAGCTTAAGTCCTCTCTTTTATGTTGGAACAAAGCAAGAAAAAAATATGACACAAATATTTCCCCATGTTTGTTTTGTAAAAGTTGTGCTGCTCTTCACACAAGTTTCTAGATTTTTGCAGAAATTGTTTATGAAGACCATGATAATTTTTACCATACAAAGATGTAGTTGAGTTAATGTAGTCTTTTGTTAACTCACAATTATTAAAATACAAGAAACATTCATTAAAATATATTTGTTAATAAGATCTACACTGTTAGACAATTATTTTGATTGTGCCAATATAATGAGTAATCTTCCATAATAAAGTAGATAAAGCCTAAATGACAATATTTATAATTACTTTTGTAACCCTCCATTTGTATTTTAAACCACATGAACACATAATCAATGTTTGTCATGTTTGTAATCACCCTACATATATATCTTCCAAGCCATTTAGGCATAATGTTGCAAAAACACTTCTCCACATGATCATAAACTCTAGCATATTGTATATTAGAGTAGATTTTTATTATCCTAATGGTAGACTACCTTGTTGCTTATAATTTTCCAGGATAAAAAAACATATGATTTGTAATGCTTTAGATTGTGAATTCATCAGTTATATTTCAGAAAGATAGGAAATTTTCTATTTTGAATTGTTTTATGAAAAAATAGATTCTTCTCTCATATGGTACATTCCAACCACAGTTTTCTCTCCCTTCACTTCTCCCACCACTCATTTCCCTTCTTCTCCAGATCTATTCTCCCTCTGTCTTCCTTCAGAAAGTAGCAGCCTTCAACAAACCACCACCAAACATGAGAAAACAAGATACAAGACAAGTCAAAACCCTTCATATCGAGTCTAGACAAGACACCCAATAGGAGTGGGAGTCCAAGAGAAGATGAAAGAGTTAGAGATACACCTGTTTCCACTGTTGGGAATGCTACAAAACCATGAAGCTAACGGCAATAGCATATACATAGAGGATGTGCTGAGACCCATGTAGGATCTATGGTTGTGATTTCTGTCTCTGTAAAGCCAGGTGAGCCATGCTTAGCTGATTCAATAGGCCATATTCCCCTGCTGCCCTTCTTTCTGACTCCTAAAATCTTTCCTGCTCCTCTTTCACTGAATTTCTATTGCTCCAAAGAGAAGAGCTCCCTATGGAGACTTCTCATTTAAACTATCTCTGGATAATGTCTGGCTGTGGCTTCCTGCACCTGCTCACATCTTCTGCAAGAGAAAGGCTCTCTAATGATGTCTGCACAGGGCACCAATCTATGAGTTTAGCAGAATGTCATTAGTGATCACTTCATTGGCCCATTTATTTATTTATTTATTTATTTATTTATTTATTTATTTATTTATTTATTTTGCAGTCATGTTGCTTCTACACTGTACGCGCCTGCCCTCGCTAGCAAGGAAGGGCCTGCAGGGAGAGAGAGAGAGAGAGAGAGAGAGAGAGAGAGAGAGAGAGAGAGAGAGAGAGAGAGAGAGAGAGAGAGAGAGGACCCCTGCAAGGCTTAAATACCCTTGAGCTAACCAACCCCAGTGAGCCACGTGGACCCTGCAGATAGACTACTCTAATGCAGAAGCAGACAGGCTGAACAGACTTAACCAATTAAGGGCTTGTTTACACCAGAGAGTCTTTACCAGTGGGAAGGTGTAAGGTAGAAGCCAGCGTCACTTTAAGGCATGGCACTTCGAGGCTCTCTACACTACACCAGGTCTCAGGAGGATCCAGTCTTCAATTCCTGGCCATCTGGGCAGTGCAGGGAATGAGCTCTCTCATGGTGTGGGTCTCCTTAAACCCGACATTGATTGGCCATTCCCACAAGTTCTGCACCAACATTAAGCCAGCATATCTGACAAGAAGGACAAATTGTAGGTTGAGTTTTGTGTCTGGATTGATACCTGGGATTCTCTTTCCAAAGCCTGCAGTGTATCATTCAGAGCCAAAGAGACTGAAACATAGGGTTGGAAATTCCACACAGGCACCAAATTGACCTCTCTACACTCAATGTTCTCTCTATATGTTGCTCTTGACAATTGGGATCCTTTATCAGTTTTCAGAGAGTGACCCTTTATGCTAGCATCAACCTGGGTTATTTAGGGATCCTCATAGGACCCCCTAGAACACTCTTTATATCCTTTCTAACTTACCAAGTGTTTATGTTCTATGCTCTACCTTCAGACAGTGGATGCTGCTGATCCATTCTCAGTAATGTTAACTTTTGGGTTATATTCTAGTTGGTTTCCTTGTGCTGAGTTTTGCACTCATGTGTTTAAATGGAGAAGCTGTAATCTATCTGTAATATTAAAAAAGCTAGACTCACAAATATAAACCATTCTAACTGTTGTCTTTCTATAGGGAAAACTGTACTTTCCAGGAAACATGGGTTCAACTTACATTTTACTCTTTGATATTTTTTTCTGGTTACACCTGTTAGGTAGTATAGAAAAAAGTGCTGTGTTTGCACTTTTAAAAATTTCAATCTGGCTTCATGTATCTAGAATATTCATAAAATTAAGCTTTTTTTCAGGAACCAAAAATGCTTGGTTCCCTAAATTGTTTCTAAGAGTGACTATAAGCTGCTGAAGATATTTTGAGCACAAGGTGCAGCAGAATTTTAAGTAACCTTCTTTTCACTCCCCATCAGTATCTACATGATTTCTAATCATTGCTGCACACATCAGCTGTGACGAGAATGAGGCCAGGTGTGATGAACACGAGGGAGACTCTTGTTTTTCTGAAGGGCATTTCTTTTATTTATACCATTATGTTTAGGCCTTCAGAGTGGGATTTCAAACAGACATAGAATGCTTCCCACTAAAACCTTTTTGCTCCCTGCACATTGGGAGAAGGGATGGATTTCTCCCTACTGGAATAAAGCTTTCTATTTGGAATGGCATGTGAACTGTGAATGCTAATTATGACCTTGCCCTCCCTCTGCTGAGGTGGAAGGGGAGATTTCTGAGGGTGGTGGCTTTGCCTGAAATTAAAAACCCTTTAGAGGAATAAAGAAAGCAAAAGTATATATTCTTCAATGTCAAGGTCTCTGAAAAGAAAAACTTATTAAGCCAACTATCTGTTTATGGATGGAGTTGTCACCATAAGGGAAAGTTTCCATAATTCTAGGCAAATATGTAAACCCACTTGGAGGACAGAATTCCTTTACTGCTTCTTTCTTGAAAGTATTGAGACACCAGAAAAGGGATATTTTCCTGAAAAGGTGAAAGTAGATCTGGAACCCATAGCTCTGTATACATTTTTTTCATTAAGAATTTATTTGCTGGGAATCAAGTAATTCCTCTTTATTTCCTCACAGTAATTATTTTGAAACTCAGCTTGTTACCATGTCTGCTAATGGTTCTTACTTGCTGATCTGCAAATGGGAAAAACAAACAAAAGCTAACTGGAGAAGCATTTCTCAATGTTAGGAGCCCACCTGATCACACCAAGGAAATAGTTATTTCTAGCTGGTATTTATGAATGCTGCATATTTAAATCTATTAAGATGCATTTCATTACCTCAACCAAATGCAAATAGGCTTTCAACCTTTTCAGAACAGCAGGATTTATTGTACAGTTCAAAGAATGATTATATCTGCCTTCTGGGCTTGCTGTAGTCTAATTCTATAATATATACACAAGTAGGATTTGTTCTCTGAGTCACATTGCACAGTTTCAGAGATGCAAGTCGTGGGCTTGATGAGCTCTTAAAAATATTTGTTTAGTACTTTAAATAATACATATAACTCACAGTGTTATCCTGAGATTACCAGGAAATGTTACTTCAAACAATAGCTCTCTTGGAAAACACAGTCTCTATTGTTGATACTGCCTCGCTATCATAAAATACCATACATCCATTTTAGGTAAGCCCATACCTATAACTCATGTTTCAAGGTAATTATGACCAGTACAGTAAATTGGATGACATTCTGCCAAATAAGATTTCTCTGGCAACAACAAAACACAAATGGACTAATGTAACTTAATTGCTTTAAAACTGCATTATTGCACATATAAAACATACATTTTACTTGAGCTAACAGGGGAAGTTGTAGCTCTAAAAGCCACTGGCAAAGTGGGTTCAAAATATATTGTAAATAATTATAAGGCAAAGTGTTACAAAAATGTCCACAATCTTCAAAGTTATGTTGTACACACGTTACTTGCAAATGTCAATCCAAATTTAAATCTTATGTTTTCATATCTAAGTTATTCTTTCCCACAAATATATATATATATATATATATATATATATATATATACATATATATATAAAATCTTGGTGCACCCAATTTCAACAGTTACCTTGGAAATGTAAACACCTGAATGACTGGTTCTTCTACTATTAAAATGTACATTAATTATTATTCTGCTAATGAGATTTTGCTCTTCTAAGGTTTTTATGAAGCCATATCTAATTGTAATTATTGATTGACTTGCTTCAGTTACTTGTTTAAATAAGTAAAAATGTACTTTCCACAAAATATGTATATGTTTATATATACACCTAACATTCTTTTATTAATACTTAAATTAATACTGATATCACATGTGAGTCATAGTAACAGTCATAATACATGTGGATGCGCTTTCATACAAGGATCGCCTGCATGTAATGTTTGTGCAGTCTCACAAATAAGAGAATTGAGGTATAATTCCTTTCATTATTAGGTTCCTAGTTCATCACTATTTTAGCAAATCATTTTTTATTAGTATTGTGATGTGAAAATTATAGAGAGATATTAATATAATAAAATCATTCTACATAGTTGAATGGGAACCATTTTTCATAAAATGACCCTTAATTAAAGGACACAATCTTAAAGTCAAATTGTTGTCATTGTTTGTGATATTAAATATATTGAAAATATATTACCTTAAGTTTTTATAATAAAGGTTAAATTATTTTGAACACTGGTATTGAAGTAGTTTAACTTATTTTTCAGCTTTTTTTGATAGCAGCTTTTTATTTTTTGCTTGTACTTAGATATGTGCCATAATTAAAAGTATGTATTTCAACAAAACAAGGAAAATGAATCACAATGAATTAAACAATGAGAATAACATAACAATGGAAAGCACTTGCATAGTTCTTAGGTTGTATACACAACACACACACACACACACACACAATACTACAAAGTAATATTAATGTCATTATGTTATTAATTAATTAATTTATTTATTAATACTGAAAAATAAAACCTAATTCATTTTTCAATGTTTGCTACAGAGCAGGAAAATGAATTGAATGATCTATATCCCATTCACATTGCATAAATCTTATGTTCTTAAATGGCTCCCTTCCCACTCTCCCATCTACTTGTCAATCCTACTGTTGGCTATGTACAAAACTCTTTAATCATCATCCATGGTATTCAGTACTAATATTAAAGTTATTTTATACAGAAGAATAGTCCTTAGATATTGCTAATCTACTGCTATTCATGCAGTTCAAGTTCTAATGTTTATTCACAGGTACTACACCTAATATATTTGACAAATTTAGATATTCAACAACTAAGAAAAATAGAATAATTTTTTTCTCATGGAATCTAGGATAAAAAGGTTAAAGCTATCTTGTTTGTTTTCTTGTAAATTATTTGTCCTCTGCCTTCACATAGCACTTCATGTACCAACTGCTATATACTCATTCCATACTCAGAACACAAAGCATACCCAATGAGTTATGGCTACACAAAGGCTACATTCACTATGTCACTAATGCACGAGGATTATTACACCATTTTCATATCTTTGAAATTAATTTCATGTAATTAACCAAATTTCAGTAGAAAATATTTTTATGCCTGAAATCCAGTAAGAAATTAGAGCATTGTTTGGTTATTCTGTACCAATCCTCCTAAAATGACTTAAGCCCAAGAAACTCATTAAACAGATTTGACCTAATGGGATAGTGTGCAATAGAAGGTAATCTCCTCAGCTATACCTCAGGGGATTACTAATGATAATATTCTGAGACATTTACACTAAACATAACACAGTTACATCTCTAACAAATGTTAGCTGCCACTATTATTTTGCATCTTGCTCTACGTGTAACTACTTTTTCTTAATAATTACTGTATAGTTACTGACTACCAGAAATCATGGTGTCAGTTCTGATCAAACTATGCTAGTATACCTGAGTTTGAGGATTTTATATTACAGATTACAAAGGGTACAGAAAACAAACGAAAATGAAAAGCATCATTTGCAGGATAGTAAGCAGGAAACACTATCAAGAGAGTGGACTCATACAGAGTTAGTCACAGGGCATCTTCTGACAGCAAATGAATAAATTATGGAGGATGTCTTTCTGTTTTTCTTATTGGTTGATGAATAAAACACTGTGTGGCCAATAGAAGCAAGATAATAGGTGGGACTAGGAGACTAGAAGAATTCTGGGAAAGGTAGGCAGAGAGCTGCCACAAAGGGACTCCCTGGAAGGACCAGGAGGATAGACATGCCAGGCATTCTTTAGTGAGTCAAGACCACATAGAAACACATAGATTTATAGAAGTTGATTAATAATTAAAATACAGATAGCCAACAAGAAGCCCTAGCCAGCAAATTAATAAATAATATAGTGTCTCTGTGTGTTTATTTGGGGCTGAAGTAGAGGAACCTGGCAGGACAAGAAAATGACATCAAAAAAAATGGGCATCTCAGGTGCCATAGATACAATTATAATAATCAATTACAAAGGGATTCAATAACAAATCTTGTAACAAAATATATATGCTAAAATGGAATTAAATTTGATGGAATAGGAAAATACAGAGATGATCTTGAGGTGTTCTTTGTTCCTCTCTCTACATAACTGTGTACCACCTTTATGCCTGGAGGACACACAGACCAGAAGAGGTCATCAGATCCCCTGGAACTGGAATTGCAGGAGGTTGTGAACTACCATATATGTGTTGTGAGTCACTCCCTCTGCAAGAACAATGGCTCTTAACTAGTGAGTATTTTCTCTAGCCTTGTATATGTTTCTTATTTAAGGACCATTCATAATTAGAAAGGTCAAGGACACTTTAGCAATCCTAGTGATTTCAAAATTCAGATTTTGTTGGGTTGTTTTAAATCACAAATTGATTAAGCTACAATTAAAATTAAGGAGAGATATTAAAAAGTAACAAGTGTTTCAATAATCATGTTCCACTGATTTGAAACAATATAGTTTTAGAGCAGCAAGAGATTAAAAGTAATATAAGCCCTACCACTGAGGAAACCACAAGAGATAAAATAATATTTACTGCTCTTTTTATACTTTGCCTTTATTTATCCATCAAGTTTGGCAAAGTGGACTATTCATACTCAAGAACACATTTCAAGTTCTTATCAGATGTTTTTCTCATCACGTTTCTCATTTGAGTCACTGTTATATCATAAAGCAAAATGAAAATTAGTATTTTCTTCATCAGTCATTTTATGTTCCTATATAATTTCCAAGACACCAGTTATAAATACTGAAGTGAACAGCTTTAAATAAGCCTCCCAGGCCATCATGTCCCCCACGCTTGCACTTCAGATTCATTAAGATGAGAGCATCCAATGCCATAATTTTTTCTTAACAAGAAACCAACCCCTTCATAGATGTCAAAAATATACATCTGTTATGTCACCTAGTGGATAAAAAGGGAAATGGTAAAAGTACAACTTAAGGACTTGGGACAGTGAAGTCAAATCCCTTTCTCAAATATGACACTAGACTAGAGACACTATAGAAGCATTTTTATAGTAGATATCATGACTTCTTATTCTTACAAAAGATGGGTCATAATTGAAATGGAATGTTCTCTCAAGAAGTAAAATAGAAAATAGCTGAGAATCTACACATTTGAATTGAAAACAACTTTCTGAGTTACATAAAAGCAAATCTAAGACCTATCCAAAGGGAACTGTAAAGATATAGAGAAGTAAACATAAAAGGTATAAATGGTACTTATGGATTTTTTAATCTCAATATGAGTTCTTATTACTGGTAAGAACAACGTTTTAAATTTTTGACAGTTAAGATTTATTATTTCCTTAATAAATAGGAAGGCATGACCAAGGCTTAATATGCAAAGTTATATTCATACATGTGTTTTGTTAGTTATGAAAAAAATAGCTTGTTAGGCAATTTGGAAATTACTCAAAGTTCCAATTACTCCAGAAACAATAGTGATTAAAATTACTGGACATAAGATATAAGAACAAAGAAATTAAGTTTCAAATACAAATTTTACAGTCATCGTTTTAAACTTCAAGATTTAACTACTGGTGAAACAGTTACATACTTCTGAGCCTTAATTTAACAGCTTGTGATTCTAAATTTACTTAACCTTATACTTTCTTCACAAGTTTTTGTGACCCAGACTTAAACATTGCACAACACAATTCTCAAAACTTAAAGATACATCTTGCAGGTTCATTTCCTCCCTTTTAAACGGAAAGAGATTAAGAGTTGTTGGAAAGTTTTTCTTACTGTAGAAAATCAACCTGTAAATTGGAGGGGAGGAGAAGCAAAGTTCAAACATTTGTCAATTGCCAAAGAAGAAGATACACACTTGAGTTCTATTCAGTTTGCATCAACTTCTCCTAATGATGAATAGTTATTCCATTGCAAGGCAGGCACAAAACCTGTCAACAATTTTAATATGGTTAATTAAGTAGAATGGTTGCTAGTTCTCCTTTCACTGATCCAAAGTGTTAATATAGTTAGCTTGGGCAAGCTTGTCAACCAGGTCATCTGCCTTAGGCATGAACCTAGCATACAGCATTTTGATAATTCTTTACTGGATTCCAACTGTCAAGGAACTCCAGTGCTATTTTTCTGAGGTGTCAGTGTAATTGCCCCTGACTGGGAATTGACTTGGTTTCTTAGTGTTCCACATATCTGTCGCTTCTTGCCCAAGGGATTTCTTCCAGGCTCAACTCATGTCATGTTCTATTAGCTGTGGTTAAGCAGGGGTAGACTTAAACAGCCTGAATATTTTTCTAAAATGGGAAAAACTTAAAAAATTGAATTGACAATTACTTACAAAGATTTTTCAGGTGTAAGGACAAGTGTGTGTGTGTGTGTGTGTGTGTGTGTGTGTGTGTGTGTGTGTGTGTACATGCATCTCTGTATTGGTGAGTACCTGTTGTTTATGCCCCCAATTTTTTAAAGTATTAACAGTCATTTCATTATTGTCCTATGCATTTAATACCCAAAAGGCTAATATCAAGACTTGCTGTCATTTTCTCACTCTTATTAAGTGTAGCAGAAACTATGATACGCATCAATCAAAAAAACCTTAAAACAATATTCTGAGAACATTAAAATGGTATGTTTACAGACTGTGTATTTTTTGAGAAGTGAACTGAAAATAATTATTAAGAATCTGTCAAATATTCAAAATGTGAGACAGACTTTGGTTCTTTAAAGTAGAAAAAATATAAAATATACTATAGGAAATGAAAAGGCCTCTTTATAAAACTATATGTTATGCCTTATTTATTAGGAGGTGAGAATTAAATTAATCACAAGTGAGAGATTAAAAAATGAGAGATTGTCTGAAAGATATTTCTCCAAATGTCTATCACCATAAAAAAAAGTTTCAGTTAAAATTTTCTCTCTTCAGTTTTGAAGATTATGATACAGTAACAGAAGAAAGGCATATTCATACAATGAGGAACTACTTGGCAACAAAACTAAAATTAGTAATTTAGGAAGGTGAGTGGCTATCAGTTTCAGTAATAAATATGTTATCCAGCCTAATTTATTGCTCTATCAGCAATAAAACATATAACCATAGAACAAATTATTTAGAAGTATTAGTATATTTGGATAATGTCCATTTTCCCCCATCTCTAAAAATAGGCAATGAAAACCCAAGGTTGTTTTTTCCTTTTGATCATAGAATGGCATGTATATAGTCAAACTTGGAAACCTGGAACAAACTTAATTTTTTTTCTTCACAGACAACACAGATGTCAAAAGCTCCTTGAAATAATACATAGAACACAAGACTAAGCAACAAGTCGAACAAGTGAGAATTCATGAATAAGTAATCTTCTTTTTATCTACTGTCAAATAATTCTAATTTCATATAAAACTATTTAAAAATTACAGTTTTAAATACACTTGAGTTTGGTATTGTTTTGGTTCTCCTATTAAGTCAAAAATTACTATTGTTTCTGGGATGTCATAACTAAATTTGGTAAGGAATCATTTAATAACAAAGGAGCAACGTGAATTCAACATAATTTTGAATTTTAAGTCTAAAATTTGTCTATGTAAACAGTTTTAAAATTAATAGTTGTGGCTGGAGAGATAGACAGAATTTATAAGCAATTACTGCTCTTATAGAGAACTTGGGTTCAATTTCCAGTCCTGCATAGTGGTTTACAATTATCTCTAAATTCAGTTCTAAAGGCTCCAATATCCCCTTCTGGCCTCTATAGGCACCATGTATGAAGGCAAAAAAACCATATACATAAAACATAAAAAATAACAATCTTTCCAAATGATAGAAGTCTGACAAAGTAGAGTGCAAGTTGGATTGAGGGTGGAAATTACTGATAGGATGCTTGTCTCAAACATACATGGTCTTGGGTTCAATCTTCAGAAACACACATGGAGATACACAGATACACACATGCATATATAATACATTATATATAATTCCATTTTACAAATTTTCATCCAGAGCAATGAATTGTTGACTGAGAATAGATATTGCTTTTAGATAGGTTAAAAGAATAAGCAGGGCTAGTGTAAAGGCTCAGGAGCCAAATCACTATGCTCATTACATGGTCACACTCAGTCTTCAAACTGATCAAACCACTCATTTAAAACAGATGCACACTCATGCTTTATGTGTGTAGGAAAAGAAAGTTAAATAGATTAAGTATATGGTCATATAAACATACAAATCTCAGAAGCTTCATTACAGATTTGATCATTATAAGTAAGAAGAAACAACAAAAATACCATGAAGGAATCATACGTATGTGTGTGTGTGTGTGTGTGTGTGTGTGTGTGTGTATGTGTGTATGTGCGTGTGTGTGTGTGTTTTGTGTGTGTGTATGTGTGTATGTGTGTATGTGCGTGTGTGTGTGTGTGTGTGTGTATGTGTGTATGTATGTGTACACACACACATACATATGTTATGAGTAGGTTTTCTGCCAGCCTGGTCCCAGAGCTACACTAGCCCCAAATAACACACAGAGGCACTGTATTAGATATAAAGCTATATCTAATATATTAGATATTAACACATTCCTATTAATCTTAATATTTCCACGTGGTCTTATCATACTGGAGAGAGGGGCCAGAATTCTGCTCTTCCAGTTCTACATCTTGAATCTCCTCCCTACTACTTCCACTCTCTTCCTAGTCTCCTAGTCCTGCCTATCTTGCTTTCCTATTGACCAACAGTGCTTCATTCATTAACCAATAAGAGAAACATATTTACAGAATGACATCTCCCATCATCTAGGTATAGGTATGAATACTTTGTTTTGGAATGGATTTTCATTTATTGATATAATTTAAGGTAAGTTTTGTGATATGTACATATCTCTTCTTGTTTAGGTATTGTGTTCATATAACTCATTCAGAAATGTAATGTAAAATTTGTAACAGATTTAAGATAGTTACCTATTAATAGTCAAAACTTATAATTAAGTTACTTAGGATTTCTAGATATACAGCGATATATTTGAGATGAATAGGCATTTAAAATTATTTAGGGTTTTTTCTTTACAGAGAGACATAACTGCTACTGGCAACACAACCTTCATCAGAAAGGAAGATGAACATCGAAGACTAGCCATTTGGGCAAGATAATGATCTTGTCTGGAGTGTTTGACTTTATGCTGTATAAACTGGACATGCAGGAGCCACAGGAAAGTGGTTGCTGATACAAGATGGACATTGCTACAGGGTTCTTATTTCATGCAAGAAGAGTCTGCCAAACAGTCTATAGGACACAAATAAAAGTGACTGACAAACTGCCAATACAGGTGGACAGTTTAAAGTTTCCTGCTTTACTGAGGAATCTCTGCCAGACACACTATGGCCTATAGGCTGAAGATAGAACATTACAAAAGAACTTAGGTGACTGATAAGGTAGCAAGGTATCTCTGTCATTTCTAAAGTTTATATAATATCCTTCTCTGGTCTTTGAATGAGTTGAAGACAGGTAGTTAAGGTTATAGTGTTTCTTAGTAAGGATTAAAGATAAGTTATATATAGGACTTTAGACTCAAAAAGATAGGATAGATGATGGAACATTTTCTTTAAATCTTGCTAAATGTTGATGACTAAATATTGTTAACTGTGGTTCTTATTTGATAACTATTTTGTTATATATTTTACTATGTTAAAGTTAAAAACCCTTCTTTTTATTTTAGGCAGAAAAGAGGAGATGATGGGAGATGTCATTCTGTAAATATGTTTCTCTTATTGGTTACAGAATGAAGCACTGTTGGCCAATAGGAAAGCAAGATAGGCAGGACTAGGAGACTAGGAAGAGAGAAGAAGTACTAGGGAGGAGATTCAAGATGTAGGACAGGGAGAGCAGAATTCCGGTCCCTCTCTTCAGTAAGATAAGACCACGTAGAAATACTAAGATTAGTAGAAATGGGTTAATATTTAAGACAGAGCTAGCCAAATAAGAAATTCTAGAAACAGGCTAACAGCTTTATGTCTAATACAGTGTCTCTGTGTGTTATATTGGGCTGGTGCAGCTCTGGAACTTGGCCAGTGGGAAAAATTGCTCATAACTTTATATATATATATGTAACATTGCCGTGTTATACAGATAAGCACTGTAGTAATGTTAAACAATGAAAAAGAAAAAATTTCTAAAATGAATTAAATAACAATCCCCCAAATAATGGTATATACAGCAGTAAGGTGTGATTTTACAAGAATATTTTGGTTGCCATTACAGTAAGGTATGTGCATCCAAGTATAGACATGGGAGACCATTAGAAGCCACCATGGACTTTCCCATATGACGTTTTTATCCCGAAGGACAAATGAAAAAGTCTCACCCAGCTTCTCTGCTAACCAGTCATTTTAAACTTCATATCAAAGAACCATGTCCTCAACACAGAATGAATTTAAAAGACAGGGTTTTGAAGAAACAAAGCAAAGTAAATCCAGCCCTGAGTTGATATTCTACAAGGGTAGACTTCAAATGGTAATGTTATTGTTAGGGCTGGGTACCACTGAGTAGAATTGCTCCAAACTGACTTCCAGCTGCTACATCTACACAGACACACACACAGACACACACACACAAAACCCACAAATATCACAATTTGTGTAAATATATAAAATGAACATTTGGCAAATATTTTAACTTATTAATTAGTGAAAGAACCAATAGGGTCTTACAACTGATTGAATGGAAAATTCAAACTATTCATACATGCATAAGGAAATCAAAGACACTGAAATTAATTTGCAAATAGATGTAAACCTGATGAATATTCACATGGCAATAATAACTTGCATTCTACCAGACTAAGTTAATTTTCATTTTATGGATAGGAATCATTTGCATTATTAAGCAGTTTCAAGAGGATGAAAGGTGCAGAACTGGACAGGATCTGCTCAGCAGGAAACATATGCCTCCTACAGTGCTCTGTAACCTTGATTTCTGTCCATGCTAATTCCCTTCACAATTTTTCTCTATGATACTATCATCCAGAACCATTTCACTTTATTGAATGCTCTGAGTCACAACTTGTAGTTCCTTCTTTTCAACTCACCCTAAAATAAGAAGAGTAAAGACATAGGTAAGCTTACTTAAAAAACACTACTTCACAAAGCTCTGCTACAAGACATTTGGGAAGGGAATTCCTTGGGTTCACCTAACTTCCCGAGCCCCTCATCATTGGGTGGCACATATAAGTTACTATATGCTGTGTTGAAAGGTTGCTTCCAATTCCCCGTGGAGAAAATGTATGTGTTTTTAATCTAGCACCATTTTCTGGCACTTAGAAAAGTGCGTTTGTCTCAGGAAATCTGTTTGACAGCCTGTGGTGTAGAAGAAAAATCCCATAGACACCATCCCACTGTAACAGCAGAGTGAAGAGAGAGCGCAGAGCCTCTCAAGTTAGTAAATGGGAGTGTCAGCGAGCAGTGGGATGTTTAACCAGCAAATGGCTTCCTCGGAGGAAGCCCATACCTTACTGTGGCTACTCTGCCTTGCGCTGTCAATTTAAAGCTCAGAGTGAACAGTTTCAGGCTGATTGGTAACCTCTGAAGAGGAGTTGGTCCTTTCCAGAAAGGCCTTATTAGGCAGGCATCAATGCTTCCTGGTAGCTTAAAAGGGATATCAGAAGCCCGAGGGGCTGTCTAGCTTTCTCCTCTGAGCCTTGTTGGTTGATTAAGTTTGAGATTCTTGTGTGAAGTGCTTTGGGGGAGTCCACACTGTGAGGTTGGAAACACAATGCTTCTTTTTAGTGATTAACTTCCCCAGGGCTCTCAAACTCAAAACCTCACACTTGTGCTTACTTCACTTAAAATTTTTACAAAAGCCAGAACCCCTGAGGTCTCATTGGCTTTGGCTGAAATTTGTCTCTTCTGCCAAAAATTTATCGTTTTTTAGCAGAAGCCTGTGTCTGCCCACCCATGATCCCTTTGGGATATTCTCCAGCTGTGGTTCAGACCTCATATGCTCTCCTTCTGATATCCAAGATGAATCTGACTTTGGACATACAATCATTCTGATTCACATAATTACATGCTTGGTTTAGTAGTGGGTGCCAGGCACAAATGTGATAATTTCTTCTTCCTGCAGCCTCATACAAAGAGGTAATTTGTTCCGTGCCCCCAGCAACAGGTGAGTGGCACAAAACACGAGCAATGTGTGCATGGAGAAAAAGCCACATTTTATGGGTAAAATGGGTGACAGGGAAATGATCCATGTGCACAATTACTAAATTTGCATTAATCGTTTTGGGATGGATGCTTTCATTGTATGAGTCTTAGGAAATTTGGCAGAGGGAAGCTGTTGCCTAGAGAATAAAAATAGCTTTATTCTTGCCATCATAAGCCCGAGCACTGGGGGATTCAATTCCCTTGCCAACACTTTGAAACCCCAGCCCAAGGCACTGAAGTGACACTCTAGCCCTTCACTTCTTGATCAAATCTCAAGTTTTCTTCTTCCCCATATTTATATTTTGTTTGCTCTCAAACAATGCCATCAAATAATCTTGCCTTTTTTCAACAGTTATGTACTGTTCTTATACCAGCATAAGAAAAATTAAAAGATATCCCATAGGTAAATATAGAGAAGGTAAAATCCAGCTACTAAATAAAAAACATTTAGCCTTAACCTTCTTGCAAGACACCATTTTTAGTTTGTAAATTGGCAGAAAGAAATAGTGTCTCAGTTAAATACCAACAAACCAGAGCTTAAGTCATAGTTGAAAATGAGACAATATATATGCAATATCATTACAGTATGAAGAAAGCTATTGATTTCTACCAATAAGATAACAGATAAACAGCAAAAAGTCATGTGTAAAGACAGATCAAAATATTATAAGCTAAATATGATGATTCATGTCTGATATATAAGCTCTTTGGGGAGGGGCAGGTACAGACGAGCGTATAAATAATTCAAGCTGACCTTTGGCTTTATAGAAGATCTGAGCCTAGCCTGGGGTTTATGAGATCATTTCCAAAACAAAAGTCATAGATGTTGAATTAGGACAGCAGTCAGGTCAGCATGCATACATTCACATGTAGCAAGGTTTCAATTTGATTGTGTTAACTATGCCTGCATTCGGGATCTCTAGTCTTACATTCACGTCTCAGAACTGAGTTCTGCAAGAGCTGTCTCTCCAACATATTCATGAACACTAGCAACGGTGCATGTGTTATCATGACCTAGCTTCTCTTCTTTCACCCATATTTCCTTTATGACTTAACTAGCCTCTACCTCATTTAAGTACACAAACAATCTTCATGCACGCTACTATAAATTCTTCAGTTCTTTTTATCCATGGACAATCTCCTGGCAAAACACGTTTTCAACTGTTTATGAGACAAGCTGCAATTGGAAATTGGGCTTTGTGACTCCTTTGTTCTATTTGTAGATAAATTTGGAGTCAACACAACAGAATGGGGTTATGTCCACATCACTAACTAGAAGGTCCCCTTCCAGTGTGTTCTTTCATTCATAACATTTGTGTCTTCCAAAGACTTTTCTTCCAGGAAACAAACCAAGGCTAACAATATATCCTGTAGAAAGGATCAGGGAATTGAGAACTAATGCCAACATATGACATTGAACTTCAGTGTACAATGGGTCCAAGTCAACTTACTTGTTATGATGAGCCTCACATATGAAAGCATCTATATAACATTATTAAGTGACTACCAACACAGGGAGATAACGAATGTATGGGTTCCTATACAATTCAAAAGATCTGCTTGGCCAAGCTTCATCTAAACTACTAAAGTGCAAAACCAAGATCTAAGTATTTTTTGTGAGAGGATGAATGTTAAGAAACTAGTTGCACAGCAATCACTAATTAAATATAGTGTGTGCATCATCACTATCAACCTAAGGAAAAGAATGTGCAATCTGTATACTTGCATGCCTGGATACTTGCTTGCATGGGTTCTGCCATAAACACACTAAATGAAATTTTTCAAGTTATTTAATGTGCGTGCTCAACCTCAACCAGCAAGGAAGACGCGACTCTGGGAAGATCCTTGAACATGTTTCTTCTGACCCGCAGGACCCCGGGGAAATGCCTGCACAGGCTTAAATCCCCTTGTGCTACATGGACCCTGCAGATAGGCTACTCTAATGCAGAAGCAGACAGGCTGAACAGACTTAACCAAATATGGGCTTGTTTACGCCAGAGAGAGCTCACCCTATGGGGGGTGGAAGGCAGAAGCCAGTGCCATCTTTAAGGTGTGGCACTTTGCAGCTCTCTACAATTTAATTCTCAAGTTATTTTAATCTCTGAAATAAAATGTGCTGCATTGCTGTCTACAATCATGCAATTATCACTATGTCTCTATCTAAGGATTAAAAATAGAATAACACTTTTAAAGTTTTCTTCCATTAGGACAAATGCACAAAAGAAAGACTGGCCACCAAATATTAACATGTCTTTAACTTGGAGAGCAAATTTTTAACAACTCTTCAAATTATGCCCAAAATTAAGTGCATGCATTTGCCTCTCACATCTCCCCTTTTTTAAACATACACCCTCACATCTGTGGGAACTACAAAAGACTGAGTTTAGTAATGGTAAATAGTAAGTGAAGAAAAAGGTGACTGGCTAACTCACCACACCAATCTTTAATTAGAAAACAGCAGTATTCTCTGCTTTTACACAACATACGTTGCAATAATATTTTTAATTGAAAGTCTTTAAGAAGTGACCCTACATTTTCTAAAATGTAATTCAGTACAATAAAATGGAGTAGCCAGTTTTTTTTAAATATAAGACAAACTAAAACTCTCTGTGTGTGTGTGTGTGTGTGTGTGTGTGTGTGTGTGTGTGTGTGTGTGTGTGTGTGTTAATGGCATGCTTTGGCTCTTTTTTTGCCACATTGAGGTTAGACTCTGTGACATTTCCCCATGTCAGCTGGCATATGTCAAGTCTGGTCAATAGAGGGTGCAGGAGGAATACTGAAATACTAAACCAACAAGAGACCTCTTTTCCTGCTTCAGAAGATTTTGATTTGCCCCTAACCCAAATGTAGTCATCCTCTGGCTAGTTTTTGAGCCATAGTGGGCTATTAATCCACATGTAGTCACATCTGGGCTAGTTAATAGGCTAGCAGGGCCACTCCTATGGGCCAGCTCAGTCCACTGTCACTAGACAGAAAGCTTCTTATTCCATCAGGTTGCTTTCTGTGGATGGACAGCAGCCCCAGTGAGTGATGAAGGTAGCCTGACACACACAGTACTGTAACTTCACATGGCCCTGTTAGAGCAAAGATCAACGGCACTCCTACAATAATTCATTGAAAACATGCAGCAAGGTTACTAATTAGAGCATTGTTTTGGATAATTCAAAAATAATGCTTCCTGTTCTTTAAGGAAGACAATAGAACCACTAACAGATTAAAAGTTACATCAGGCCACCATCATATTTTTTCAAAATGCTTCAATAGCAGAAGTGAGAAGTCAATAAAATTATTAGTATAATAGCAATTATGTTTACAGGAAAATATCAAACTTGAGTAATATCAGATGTGCAATTGCTGCAGTTTTACTGAAGGAAATTATCTCTAAAAATTCATTCTAAGCATGGCTAGCACTTAACTGTGTGGCTTACAGGATGCTAAAGGGGGTTCTTTGGTGGTGACTAAGGAAGCATGTTACGACAAATAACTTTGGAAGGTGAAGCAAATGGCAGAGAAGAAGCTAACAGGAGCTGCCCTGCAGACACTATTAAAGAAGTGTGTCTTCAGCCTGATAGTGCAGAACTCAGTCATACTACCTATGAAGAGATGAATCTCACAGCCTAAAACATTTACTAGATTTCCCATGATTTGTGAAAGCTCCCTGCTATGATATTTGGACTTCCTGCCCAAAGGAATGTAACAGCTCCTCATAAACTGGTTTGAGTCTCCAAAGAAAAGGCACAGCTAAGACAAGAATGGAACCAGAGACATAAGGGGCTAAGAGTGGAAGAACAAGCATTTGTGTTAGAAAACCCATTGGTATTTGCTGACCAGGACAAAGAAACAACTCTTTGACCCTTCTTGATGCCTTTACTTCCAGAATTGACAGAACTACCCTGGACCACATGCAAAAGAGCAAAGCTATAATATCAAAAGGGAGAAAGCAGATATTGCATAAGGAAGTAATTATCAGAGATGCTTTAGTAATTGTAAAGCACACAGACCTGTTAGTGGAAATGGAGTGACCTACAGGAACTTATGGTTAACAGGAAGCTTCGTTTCACAATAATAGTCAGACACTATTATGTGTAAAAACATTCTCCAGGGAATTCTCAGATCTGCAGCTTTGTAACAATGTCACCTTATGTATTCAACTGAGACACAGGTACACTTTCCAGTTGGGTTCAGAACATTTCTCTTTGATTCAATGCAATCTGAATGTCAATCATACCCATCTACTGACAAATGTGTAAACAATGACAGTGAAGAGGTGGGGATCAGTTGAGCCACAGAATATAAAGCATACAGGGAACAGGGGTTAGGGTAGAAGGCATGCAACTAAAAGGAAACTTGGTGGCTAAAAAAATTATGCTCTGAAAATCTGCTGTCCAGTGTCTCTAAAAGGTAACAGTGATCTGGATGGCTGTGGCATAGCTTATAATAATGAATAGGAAGGGCTAAGGATTAAGGAGCATCAGTGTCTATATTTATTCCAGGTAATGAAACTCACTCATGTTCAAAAAGAATATACTTATCTGAAACAATTCTCAGCTTAAAATGACATTCCAGAAATGTATGATATACAATGAATGCTAAGAAGCATATACTGTGGAATCAAATGTTTTGTTTCAGGAAGATTTTTCTCTACATAAAGCAAAAAACACAGTTTACATTTTGGCAACAGATGAAAAATATAATTGGATTTCATTCACTGACTCTTTCAAAAGAGTTCAGGATCTAACAAGATTAATCAGTTAAGACCAATTAATCAGAAAAATTCATCATCAAACACAAAAACAAAATTAAAACCTATCAATGGCATAAGAAGCAAAGAAAGTGTTTGAAATGAGATAATAAATAGAAGCTTTAGTTATATGAATGGAAAACACATATTTGTTTCTCCTCTGTCTTCACTTAGTATCTCTTCCTCTTATTTTTCTGTTTAAACAAGTATGATCTAAATTTTGCATGGTTCTCTATTCCTGAGCTTTCAACACACACAAACACACACACACACACACACACACACACACACACACACACACACACGCGGTTCTCAATTCCTGAGCTTTCACTTCCCCCCCCCCACACACACACCATGCACGCATGCAAGCACACATGCACATACATATACCCACATATGCATGCACATTTTAGCATTCAAACTTAAAAAGATAATTTTCCAAGGTTAGATAGTCATACAGTTGTCCAGTTTCACTACTCTAAACAAGCTTATCCAGTGCATTTTTTTCCAACCTGGCTTTTTCACAGCTCAATATCAATTATGTATTTGAATCATTCATGTTATAACATATATTAGAGTTTTGTGCATTTGATATAGTGTGTGCTACATTGTATAGTTACTGCTATGTGAAGATTCACTCTATCGAATGGTTTTTTTTTTGGAAGCTATTTGGAACAGTAATGTAATAAATATTTTTTGGATATATTACTAGGTATGATTCATTTGGAGGCAACAAATATCCAATAGTAGAATTGCTGGGACAGGTTTTCAGAGTGGCTGATTCCATCTGCATTTTCTGTGGTGGTTTGAATAAGAATGTGTCCTTAAGCTCGTACGTTGGAATGGCTGGTCCACCCACAGGTGGAACTTTTTGGGGAAGGATTAGGACATGTGTCCTTGATGGAAGAGGTATGTCAGCAAGGGTGGACTTAGGGTTCAATAGACGCCCCCTCCCCATCCCCAGAGTGCTCTCTGTCTCCTGTTTGGGGTTTGAGATGTGAGTTCTCAATTGCCCCTGCCGCCATGGCAATGCCATCAATCTGACATTGTGAACCCAAACCCTCTGGAGGCTTATACCAAATTAAACACATTCATTTTAAAGTTGCCTTGCTCATGGTGTTTTATCAAAGCAAATACAGAAGTAGCTAATACGGTTTCTGTCTGTATCCAATGCTGTTTCCCATCAGTGACAGATCAATGTTCCAACAGAATGACTAGCTGAAAACATCTACATTTTTTTCAGTATGTAGTACATTTCATGTAAAAAGCTGGACTACTGAGGTGAAAGACATGCTTAAAAAACACTGTTAATGTTTATTAAAGTACTCTAGTGATTTCTAATGGTGAATGTAAAACCATGTACTCTTGCCAAGATGAGTAATAAGCACATTTTGGTTTTATGTTAAAAATATTCCAAATATTTCCAAGGAAAACATACAAATGCATGATGTCTATTCTGTTTAACAAATAAAAAAGTGACTTACTAAAGGCCTTTAATCCCAGCACTTGGGAGGAAGAGGCAGGTGGATCTCAGTGAGTTTGAGACCAGCCTGGTCTACAAGAGCTAACTCCAGGACAGCCTCCAAAGCTACAGAGAAACTTTGTCTCAACAAAACACAAATAAAAAAATAAAATTTGACAAAATGAAATACATCAAAATTTCAGGATTTGATACCTAATTACTGTTAATTAAAATAGATGACAATTACCAAAATTATAATAACAAAAGCATCTAAATTCTTTTTAAGTAAGTACTTACAGCATTTTGCATGTTCTCTCATTTGTTCCTTCTAGAAACCTGTAGGTCACTGTGTTGCTGAGTTTTGTGTTACTATGACATGTCTGTGATAATAACTTTTTAATAAAAAAGACTTTATTGATTCCCATTATTTCAGTTCATGGTCACTTGACCCTGTTGCTTTGGGCTTGTGACTGTCCTGTATATCTCATATTACTGCAATAACTTGTGACAAAGGAGGTTGGTTCTACTGACAGTAATGTAAAGCAAAAGAAAAGAAAACCAGAATCCAGAGACCCAGTCTCCTCTTTAAACCCACGTCCCAGATGAAACAACATATTTGCTTGCACTCTGCCCCACACCCTAACTGTTCGACTGCCTCTGTCCGGTTCCATAACTGAGAAGCAAATAGATCCTCAGAATATAATTAAGACCCCAAACCATCCAAGTAAGTTCAGTTACCATAGGTATATATGTATGTGTGTATGTTTCTAAGGCACAAAAGGTAGATAATAAGAGGTGGCAGAGTATATTCAACATCATGGAATAAAATTTAAAGCAATGTGTGGGCTAAAGAAGAAAGCTTACATGTTAGTAGTTTTAACTGTCATTTTATACTACGGCTAATATTGTTAACAACTTGAATCTAATATTTTAGCCAATAATTATAAATAAGAATACTATCAAGAGATGTCTTCTGTTTGATGAAGTCTTATGAGAGAAAAAATACAGGTTTGAAATATTAGTAGTGTGTGTGTGTGTGTGTGTGTGTGTGTGTGTGTGTGCGTGCGTGTGTGTGCATGTGTGTGTTGTGATATGTGTGATATTATAAAAATGACCTGGCCCTTAGCTACTAAATTTATAAAATCAAACATTGAAATCTACTTAGAGATTTAAGAGCCTATTATTCAATTTTTTGGGTGAGAGGTGGCCCTTTTTTTTTTTTTTTACTAATCTCCAAGAGCACTTATGAATTAATTCAAGCCTGGTAAAACCTTTTCACTTGAAAGAACAGAGGGTGTGTGTGATGGGCCCCTTTTAAAGAAGCAGAGCTTTGAAGGTACTGCCCTCTCTTCTCAAGCAAGTTATTTATTCCCAGGAAGAGAACTTCAAAACTGCTCCAATTCTTTTTAGTGGGAGAAATGACTTTTTTATGTGTTTTATTTGGAAAACCAATCTGCCAAAATTACTTTAATCTTCTGTATTATTCTTAAAAAACTACAGAGGTTAAAATTCTAATGCACTCTCTTGGAGAGAAACATAAGAATGCAGTGGAATTGTGGGGAGCCTTCAAGGAACTTCCAAATGGGAAAATTGGGAAAATCCTCTAACTTGCTGTACAAATGAAGATTGCAGACTTAGTAAATGACAGTGTTTATTTTTAACCTATTCATCAATTTACAATTTTTTTTCCTACATGTAAATACATCTATGTAATTAAGAAGGTCACCCTCTGAAAACTGAAAGCCAAGGACAACTTCCACGTATCATTAAATGTAGGGAAGTCAAGCTGAGTGGACTTGGAGCCTTTATTCCTGTATTCTACTCATTTTGCTAGTGTGAGGTACTCTGCAGGCTACAGAAAGAGAAACATGGATACCAACCCAGGCACAAAACTCCCAACCTATAATCTCTCCTGCCTGCAAGAGGGGCTGGGACAGTGGTGACACAGAATTTATGGGAGTCTCCAACCAATGTCTAGTTTAACTTGAGGTCTGAGACATGACCTACATTGCTTTGATGGCCAGGAATTGGAGACTGGATAACCCAGAGAACTTGGGTAGAACAAAACAAGCTGGGGGGTGGGGCGGAATAAATGAAATGATTCCTAATGATTTTCTGCTGTACTCATAGATTGGTGCCCTGTCCACTCCTCATGAAAGAGGCTTCCTCCTGCAGCAGGTGGGAGCAAGTACAGAGACACACAAACAGAAATTATGCAGAAAGAGTGTCTAAACCAGAGGTTTCTCACCAGTTCTCTTCCCTCAGATATAAGGGAACCCCGTGGAAAAACAGAAGGCGTGATTATAGTAGTCAAAGAGGATAGAAGACACCAGGAGAACACAGCCCACTGACTCAACTAAGCAGGGCTGTTATGGGCTTCCAAAGACTGAAGCTGCAAGCACAGAACCTGCACATGTCTGAACCAGGTCCTTCTCGTATAGGTGATGGCTGTAAGCTTGGTGGATTTCTTTTGAGCGGGTGCTCCTAACAGTGGGAGTAGATGTGTCTCTGACTCTAACTTGCTTTTGACTCTTTTACTACTACTGGGTTGCTTTGTCCAGCCTCCAGTGTGAGTGCTTATGCCTTGTCTTTTGTGTCTTGCTTTGTCCCATTTGGATGTTGTCTCTTTGAGGCCTGTTCTTTTCTGAGGAGGAAACAGAAGGGGAGTGTATCTGGGAGACATGGGAGGTTGGGGAAAACTAGGAGGAGTGGAGGGAGGGGAAACTGTGACCGGAATGTATTGTCTGAGGAAGGAATCCACTTTATATTTTAAAAATATTTTTTTAAAGATGAAGTCTAAGCAAACTCGTATTTAAAGAAACTTTTGAATTTGGGAGTCATTTCATCCATTGTGAGTTATTACACTGGCTTCTTAAGAACACTGAAATCTTCACATGCTCACTGTGAAAAGTGTGAAGACAACACCGACCTTGCTAGGGGAGGGAGCTCATATCTCTAAACCCAACAGAAGGTAAGTAACTACTATTCTATGCACTAGATGTATCTTTATACGTCTGTCGAGTGTTTTCAGCAATAAATCTATACTCCTCCTAAAGCAGGAAGCACTAGCATCTCCTGGGTATACATTGTAATTCTATAAATGATTACAATATTTGTTGTAACCACACTAATATGTACAATAGAAATTTGGTGATCCTTAAGGGAAATCTGACTCCAGTGAGCAAAAATTGCAAAGTTCAAAACCTGTATTGAGACTTTTCTAACTTTCTCCATCAGACTGCACAGGAATCTGAAGTGATTCCAGAAGTTTCTAATACACAAACATGTCTAATAAAATCAAAATATAAAAGGATCATTTTTAATCCTAAGACATTTTCAGGTCATGTAAAAGTTGTTTGTCAAATATAATTGTTCTCTGTCTGTTTTTAAACATCATGATGTCTGGCTTTGAAATGTATTGAACCATACAAAAATTGACAGTACATAGCAATTTATATGTAGATTCCAAAAGGGTGTATAGAGAATCAAAACCTCAAAGAAATCCTGAAAAAACACAATTACAAACTAGAACACAACATGTTTTGGGTTTTTACAGCCTACCAAGAGATACTGAGGGTTGCTCCAAGAAATTCACTTGAAGGTTTTAACCTTCTTTTTCCACTGTGGAAGAAAAATTCCTTTGGAAATATATATTACCTCTCTGGAAATGGTGCTTAAAGACTTACAGAGCACTTATGCATATGTTACTAGTTAAACTGTACAAACACTGCTCATGAAAAATTTGAGACTCTGAACATAATGCTTTGATATTTGTCTTAGTAACCTTTCTGTTGCTTAAATAAAACACCATGGCCAAGGAAACTTGTAAAAGACAATTTTTAATTTATGGATTTCATTTTCAGAGAGTCAGAGACCATGATGGCACAGAGAGGTCAGTCACAGCTGAAAATGTAAATCCTGACCAATAAGTGGGTGGCAGAGAGGAAAAGCTGACTAGGAATGATAAGAGCCTTTTCAAATCAAAAAGCTTGCCGCCCCCCTCCCCATGACACACACCTTCCAACAAGGCCCACACCTCTTGATCCTTCCCAAACAGTTCCACCAACTGGGGACAAAGTGCTCAAGTATGTGAGCCTATGGGGGCCATTCTAAGTCAAACCATAATATTAATGACATCCCCACATTCTCTTACAACATTATCCTAAGTAACATAGTCAGCAAGAGGCACATCCACATACAAACTTAACCCATCAGAGAACATCTTGTGTGTATTGAGTAAAAGAGAAGGAAAAACATTCAAAATTAACATTCAAACAGACATGAGATGCAAGGAGGAAACACAATATTCCTACCCAAAGCCTAAGTAATAACATCCAAATGCATTTAAGTGCAGTATTTAGAGATTCCCCCTGCTGTATGTATTACCACCTATAGTCTAAAGTGATTAAACCGAAAGCAAGTAAGGAAAATCAGAACTTAAATCACTGGGTGAAACTTCATGAGGGGACACTTTCAAAGGTTAATTACCTCTCCTGAGGATAGACACTATTCTCAGAAGTAATTTGGATACCAACATATATCATGAAGTAGGCTCATAACTTCTAAAACTGCAGTAATTTTTGCTACACAAAGATCATTTAAGTGGACAGACACCAAAGGAAACAAAAATAGAAATTAGATTCATTCTTTTTTTTTCAAGTAAGAGCATGTACATGGCAAAACTTGTATTTATCATCTCTGGATGTGAAGCTCCTAAGTGCTGCAATGGGACTCCTAGGCAAAGAATTTCAAATGAGGTCTGGTTCCAAAGCATTGCATGGAGTTTACAATGTTTATCACCTTGCTATCAGAAGGTATGTTCTTAGCTGTTGGATCATCATCTTTGTGCTACTTATCACTCAAAAGTCAGTCACCCTTCAGCTATTGCTCCACTTAGAATGCTTACACATACCATTGCCAGCAAGAGAAAACAAGAGACCTAGACGTTTGCAGAAAAAGACTGAGCAATAATGCATCTGAAAATGTACAAACAGTTTCATCACAGTTCATAAGATTGTGTAAAAGGACTCTGGTAATGATCAAAATGGAATTGTTAGCTTGTAATGACAATATCTTAAAGCTCTGGACTTCCGAGTTAAATAGGAAATAGCAACACAGAAATCAACAAGGGAATTCTGTCAAAAGCTGAGGAAGGTACAGCTTATTTGTTACTTAACAGACTCTCCCCTTTATAAATATAAATACAAACTGGGTGAAAACTTACTAACATGAAGCTGATTGCATACTTTTTCTACCTGGCCTGGGAACATAGACCTAGAACTGTGCAAAGGATATCGTTTTGCTTTAGTGTTTAATTTCAGTTTAGTTTGCTGCAGTTAGTCAACCAGTTAAGGAATCAGAGATACCTAAAACAAAAGAAAAATGAATCTTTAATTCATTCCTGGTAGGAATTCAATATAGTACCATGTCTCTGGCACACTGTTCATCAGAAACTGTAGAAACTGAAGAGGAACTCCTCTACTCTACAGGACTTGGGTAATTGTGCCAGAATAATGAAAACATTTGTCAGCACAATAGTGTGTATACAAATAGTCATAGCAGTTTTATTTTTAATAATCACACAAGGTAAGCAACTAAAATGTTCTTTTAGTGATAAAATATCCTTTGTACATATGTACTAAGAGTACCACTCCATAATATAATGGAAGGAAAGGAATGACAAACAAGACAACCTATGCAAAAGAAAGGCCATTTTGCTGAATGAAAAAGCCTATCCTAAAAGATCCCATACAATCTAAGTACATTAAAATGAAAAATTTCAGAAATGGAGAGAATATTTGGGATATTTGCCATGAGGAAGATGGCCATGGGACTTGGACAAAGTGACTGTACTTAATAAATTACCAATGCTTGCAATAGAATTGACCTGTATTTTGGGGTTATGGTTGTCAACACCAAGTGTAGCAATTATTAGTTAATCAAACACATTAATGCATGTGAAGAATAAAATCTTAATGATTTTAAGAGAATATGTCAGTATCCCAATATTGTGTCATCATGAAGTCAGATATTATTAGTAGTAACAGAGTAGATAGTGCATCTCTGCATGTGATCTCATATCTCTGTGTGAACATGTATCAAGATACAAAGTAGAACACCAACACAAAGCAAAAGTCAAAGCAGAAAGTCTCTGAGAGAAATCCTATCTGGACATGAATATTTCAAACTACCTTCTAAGCATCAATTGGCTACAATTCACAGACTTTTATGGTTTTATTTTCTTTCTTCCTTTTTCTTTATTGCAAATTGATTTTTTCCATATAGTACAGTCTGATTACTATTTTCTCTCCTTGTATTCTCAGTTCCTCCTCACCTCCATTCCCACTAGGATCTACTCCCTTTCTGTCCCTCCTTAGAAAGCAAAGAGGCAAATAAGAAATTACAATAAAATAAAAATGATGAATTATAAGCAAACAAATAAAATACATTAAAACAACCAAATAATTTTATTTTACATTCATCTTGTGTGTTCTTAGAACCACTGGTCATATAAGACTATTTCCACTCTCCTTCTATTTGTATTTTCCCAGTTTTAGTTATATAATCATTATTATTCTTGTTCTGTTACAATTAGAAAATAAAATTTTTTGCTTTATTATATTTAATTTATAAGAACTAGCTTTGTGGCTTAATAACCTACCATTTCCATCATATTTGAAGTTGTTATCTCCTAATATAACAATCTAACAGCCTCCACTTCCAAATTTGTATGTTTGAGGTATTCAGATTTATTAGAAATAATCATATTCATGTGAATTACATGACTGTAAAAAAGAGCAAAGATCCAAGTACCCTATATTTAAAGCTTACAACGAAGCTAAGATAATGTAATGATGTCAACTGCATAAGCACAGACAGCCAAATGCATGGAATGGAATGAAGAGTCTAGAAATGAATCCATTCATTTATTGTTAATTAATTATTAACAAAATACCAAGGCTTGTTTAATGAAGAGGGGGCACCATTTTCAATAGATACTGGCCTGGTTTCTATGTATAAAATACGAACTTCTGACTTCATAAGATAGACAAAATCGACTATAAATTGATCCATGACAAATATTGAAAGTAATATGATAATGATTCCTTTAGGAAAACATAAGAATTAATCCTTATAATCCGGGATTTGTCATGGATTTTTATATATGCTATCAAAAATACAATCAATAACAAACAAAATGAAAATCGGATTTCATTAAGATTTTAAGAGCATTAGCATGAGAAACAAATACTAAGAAATGAAGTCATACATGATGATGCTGCTAGCGATAAGGGCTGGGTCACACCTCCACACACCTATAGTTCTTCTTAAGCAACCTATCATTTATAGACCTCTGCTTCTTGACTATGACGGTACCGAAGCTGCTAAAGGACCTCCTTTCTTAGAAGAAAAGCATCTCCATAGAGGGCTGCCTGGCTCAGGTCTTCTTCTTGTTCTTTCTTCTGGGACTGAAGCCTGCCTGCTCCCAGTCATGGCTTATGACTGCTATGCAGCCATCTGCCATGCACTGCTCTATGGCCGGGTGATGAGAACTGAGTTGTGTGTGAGGCTTGTTTTGGACTCATGGGGCATGGCCTCTCTCAATGCAACAATCATTGTGCTCTTGCCTGTCAACCTGGATTTCTGTGAGCCTCAAACATTTCATCACTACACCTGGGAGCTGCCTGCCCCCCCCATTGATGCCACTGAATAGTATACTAAAAAGGTTATTGAGATTGGAAGTAAGTTTGTTGAGCCATGAAAGGGTAAGCATGGATGACGTCTTTTGATGATGTTATTCTGGATCTTTACAATAAGATTTCTTTCATTTTAATCATGTGCATATGTGTGTGGCACATCCTCTAGTAGTGGAGGCAAGGTACTTGTAAGTTACCCATATGATCTGGGAATGCTAATCAGATTAAGAGCTATATGTGTGCTTCAACACTGAGTAGTCTTTCAGCATAATTGTTTATGTCTTGGCTTTTGTGTGGCACATAACTGTTTTTTCCCGAAATCTTAGTGGTACACCAAAATATGTGAATTACATTGTGTGGAATTTTAAGTTACTATGTACCATAAAATGAAGAAATGATTTAAAATTATATTATAGGCAAACAAAATGACAAATTATTGACAAGCTTCAGAAAATCTCAAACGGGTTTTCTTGTTCTACTTCTTTGTTTTTGTTTTTATCCTTTAGTAGGAGGGTTAGACTATTTCCCCATCATCTCAAGATAGTTCTAAATGACTTGGGAAAAATGTTTCACCTATATGGCATATGAAAATAAAATAAGAATATTACTGAGTATTTCATCAAGTTGAAGCAATTTTGTGATTTTTCTTATAGAATGGATTGACTCAGACTATAATTGATAAGCCAAGTCCATCATTATATTTAAATCCTCACTTTTTTCTTGGGCTCTATTCTATTCCTCTTATAAGACAATAGCCATTGGTCCTTGGAATTTTGTCATTAATCATTTCTGAAGTTATGCCACTGAAGTTTTTAGTAATTTTCCTAAAATTGAAGAAGTGCCCTATTTTTTTCACTAAGCCATCTTCTTTTTTTCTGTTTCTTTCTAAAGATTCATGAGCCACATTATCTGTGACTATTTCTGATTTTCCATATTAAGAGTATTCATTTTTCTCCCAATGTATTTTTAATAAGTCCAATAGTTAGGGGAATTGCAATATCAGTTCCTTCAAAGTGTCTAACGTGAGTTGCAGCTGTAGCTGTCGCAACTGCCTCAAAGATTGCAAGGATTTTAACTGGCTTAGAGTCTGCTCCTAACAACTTTCAATAGAGTTTCTTTTTCAGAGACCTTTTCCTAATTGTCCTTCAAATTCTCTAATGCACCTTGCCTTGGCTTTTCTCTCTATTCCTGCATAATTCTTCTGTATTCATCAAGTTGTGCTTGATTTCTCTAAACATGTCAGTGTCTATAAATGTTCAAACCACCACAATTCATCCTTACTTAGCAGGATGTCCAAAATCTGAACAGCACAAACAAAAATTTCTAACTTTTGATTTCTTTGAAGTCATAAATATTCCATTCAGTGGCATAAGGAAACATCAATTTCATCGTTGGGCTCACAATAATCATGAGAAATGAGATTTGTAGTTGAAGGTGTGAGCTGGATGATCGCTAGTTTGTTATCTTTATGGAAATCCCACTGGAAAGAAAACTCATGTGTATTCCTTTCTGGTGCCTAACATTGCTTTCATAGGAAATATTGTTCAGTAAGCTGAAACTCTTGTGCACTATGATTTATTGTACTTCATACATGGCTTTTGCCATTACAATCTAATGGTAATAGAAACAGAGTTATCTGCATGCTCTAAAGGCCACATAATATTTTTCTCTGTCTCCTAAGGCATTGGCCTATTACAATATATTTGCATCTTACATTTGAAACCTTTTAGTTAAGCATTATATATTCATGGGTTGTAAATTATCTGTATCCATTTCAAATAATGTGGACAAATCTTATGATTTCTCTTAAGACCTAAATATATCTTCTTCCTCCCTACAATCATTCTAAACAGTGGTGTATGGGTAGAAACAATGTCAGACTTTATGGAGAATTTTTGTACTTGTCATACGTGGGCAAATGTCCACAACATTACTATAGCTGTAATTGTGACATAAAATGAGGCTTATTGGAAACTTAAAAGCAGAGATGCATCCAAGTGCATGATTCCTCCCTCATCTTGTTATTGAACAGAAAGAGCAAGTGGGTAGAATACCACTGCCATTTCTCTGTGCTTAGCTTCTGTTGTGAGGTAGGTTTTCTGTTGACCTGTTTCAAAATTGCTAGGCCAGCAGTCTGCCAAATGACAAAAAGGGATGAGGCAAGGAGCTTCAGACCCTTTCAATTCATTCTCTCTACACTCCACCCCTTGTCATTTGGTAAGTTATGAAGTATTTCTTTCCAGGAGTAATTATGGATTTGGGGGTCAGGGTGATTCTTGCATAAATGCCAAGAAGCTCTCCTGAAGTAGGACAAATAGCAAGACACTTTTTTTAAAAAAACAACTTGGCTTTTCCATCCATTTCTGAAACAAGAAATCCATATTTCTTAGCACAGTGCTAGAAACATAGCCAACTGCCAAGTGAAATCTTGGATCAGGAGAATAATCTTCACATGCCACTTTATTAAACCAGCATAATCCCTGACTACACTCTGAATAATTGTCCTTATACCCACAGATTAGCGTAATCTAGAAACCAAACCTGAGTACAGTAAGTAATAGTAGATCTGTTACCTAGCAAGACCTAATAGGTTGTGTCAGTGCAAATTATTTTTATAAATGTAGGCAGACTCATGTGTAAAATAACAATTATTCTCATAGCTATGTTGTTTTTTATTAAAGGAGTACATCTCCTAAAGACACTTGCTTAGCCTTAAACTGTCCAGTGATGGATTATGCAAAGCCAAACAATATATTTAAGATCTAATGTTGGGCATGGATTCTATACAGATTTATGATGGTTTATTTTGACAATCATACACAACTTAAAATTACCTCAGAATAAATCCTCACTGTGGAGTTGTGTCCATCAGGCTGGTTGGCCTATGATCATGTCTGTGGGACAGTCTTGTTTGCCTTAACTGATGTTGGAATGCACACCATTAGTGTGTCTGGTACCAGTCAAGATAGGTGGACATAAAAAAATGAGAATTTTTCAAGGTTTCTTTAATTTAAAAAGTTTATTTTTCATTTTACATACCAATCCCAGTTTCACTTCCCTCCTCTTCTCCTGCCCCTGAACCCCCACTCCTCCCCCCATCTGCTTCTCACAGAGGATGAGATCTTGCTTGGGGAGTCAACAAAGTCAACAAATACTGGCTTACCAAGTTGAGGCAGGACCAACATCCCCTCCCCCCACACCCCGTATCAAGGCTGAGCATGGTAGTCAATCATAGGGAATGGGCTCCAAAAAGCCAGTTCATGCCCTTGGGATAGGTCCAGTGCTACTGTCAGGGGCCCTCCTGACAAATCAAGAAATTTAACTGTCACCCACATTCAGAGGGTGTAGTTTAATTCAATGCAGGTTCCCCAGCTGTTAATCCATAGTTATGAACTCCCACTAGCTCGAGTTAGCTTTCTCTGTAATACATTCTCCTGATTATTGTCTTGAACCCACTTGTTCTCTTCAGCTGAACTCCAGGATCTCAGTCCAGCTAAGACTCCTATCAATAGTGGAGAGGTTAATCAGATTAGTCAAACTTCCTTCACACTAGTGATGACAACCTTGTTTGTTTTATTTCTTTCCAGAGGAATCCATCACTATGGGGTTTTAAATTTGAATTTATTTTCCTGCTCCTTCCGCAATGTCTGACTATATCTTCAGGATTCCAAAGTACCCACATATCATTACAGTCTTGGAAACCTGGTTGAGTGATACAATCTGAGTCAGCAGACCCTCACAGACCCCTTTTCCCTCTCTTATTCTAGGAGAGATTATAATTGAATTGTACTGTTTCCATTGAGCCAGAGCCCGAAATAGCATGTTGTATGGGCATTCTGTGTGGAGTGTAATTATATAGACGAATCATTAACCCAAAACGATAAATATGAGAAAAATAAATCTAGGGTTTATTTAAGGCAACCTGAAGGTAGAAAGATTAGCTTTATGGGAGATTCATAGGCCATTTTATTTCATTATTTTTACCCAGGAAATGAGTCAGTGCTTAGTTATAGACGGCTGTTTTTCCAGTTAGGGTAGGTTATGCAACCTAAATTAGACTCCGACTCTACCTGAAAAACTTAGATGGTGGAGTCTTCTTTTCTGGAAGACTATTTCAAAATTTATCTCACAAATCCTGAACATAAGCATTTCTAGGATATAAAACTGATTATATGTTTTTAAAAGATTTAAAAGCATCAGAGAATGAATTTACATGTTAGTAATGTCAATGTTCAAATTCTCTAAGCCAAGGGAAACCGTTGTCTGAGCCTAGAATTGGGAAGAAACATGTCTAATACTGATTTAAACATGAGGGAGCATCTAAGAATTATTAATCTCTATGTGCCTTCCTGGACCTAAGAGTTACTAACCCAAAAGCCATGAATAAAAAGAGATAAGCTCTGACACAGCCCAAGAAGCCATCTATTATTCAGAGAGACACTAAGCATAGGACAATTCTAAGAAATAATATGGATAAGGAGAAAGGTAACTAAGAAGTGGGGAGATAAAGTAAAAATGCTTTCTTTGTATAATAATTGAAATGTAAGTCAGGCAAGGTAGTCAAATATCAATGTGGCTGCTCCTGACAGAAGCACCTACCCTCTGCTACTAGTCTTTGGATACTAGATCTTGTCATATTTCTTCAAAGACTCTGTTATCAATGTGTTATTGAAAAAGACAGAAAAAAGGAAGCCTGGATTGAAAAAGGACCATATGCTGTCATGTGCCTTGTAGGCACCATTTGGTACACATGAATAGATGTTCTGTAGGACTGGTAAATGATCACTAACCTTTTCTCTGTTGTATATATTGGGTGCCTGCAGGGAATCCCTTTTGTGATAAGACCTTAAATTACTCTTTACAAAATGAATGTTTTGAGCAGAAAATTTCTTTAAAATGAGAAGGCCCAAAAGTCTGAGATTTACTGACTCTCCCTCAGACTTTTATGAGACAAGAATTTGCAGAGGTATACTTGTTGCTCCTCATGCACCAGGGTGTCAGGTCTAAGTCAAATGGCATTTGGATGGAGTGGTAAGAATGACGAGGAAAACAAAATTAGGAGATGTGAACAGAATTTCAAGAAAACGAGGAAAGAGTGACATCCAGTATCCAACACTTTACAAGCCCTCTTCCTTATATTCACCATTGCTAATTAAATCAGAGGACAAATCCAGCAATTCACCCAAATGTATTGTGGACTATATACATTGTTTTGTTACTATGTCCAAAATGCCTGGAGGGACAACTAAACAGAGGAAAGGCTTATTTTAGCCCATGGTGGGAATTTGCTGGTGATGATGTAGTGGTAGGGATATATGTATATATGTGTGTGCATGCATTCAGGCCTGAATCACACCCTCCATTTTTTTTAATTATTTTTAAAAAACATTTATTTATTTTATGCTGGACGTAATTATACATGCCTTTTTTAAAAAATGAAAACAAACATTTATAAACAATATTTGGGAATTTGGGTGTCATTATTTCCAAGCTGCTTCCTGCTGGTAGGGGGCGCTGTCATGAGAGAATCCTAAGAAGACACAGAAATCCTGGTTGTAGTGGTATGCAAGACTGCATTGTCCCATTGAAGTTGCTTCAGGGGGTCTTGCTCGATCAAACCACATTATTCTGGAAGGGATCCAGAGCTTTTCATTTTCTGTGGAAACAAAACTAGAAATCCTTTTCCCCAATAACTTGTCCTTAGGCTTAAATTTTGAAGTCAAAGCATTTCACACACACACACACACACACACACACACACACACACACACACATAAAAATCCAGCACACACATATATATAAAATCCAGCAGCATATTTCCTTCTTCTTTTAATAATAATATAATATAAAAATTTTACATGTGGATCCCAGTTTCCCCTCCCTTCCTCCCTCCAACCCTCCCTCCCTCCATCCATTCCTCCTTCCCTCCTTCCCTCTTACCCTCACTCACTTGTGACATGCACCCTGGCCACCCTCCCCTTCCATCCTCCCAACCCCATTCCACTTGTAGGACTATGCTAGCCAGGTTGGGTCATGTAAGTCTGTCAAGTCATTTGAAGTAGGGACTAGGACTTCTCTCCTGTCTCTAGGTTAAGGGGGTATCCCTCCATGAGTAATGTGTCCACAAGTTCCTTTTGTGCACCAGAAATAAATCTTGTTTCTACTGTCTGAGGTCCCCCAGACTGTTCAGTCCTTCTAGCTTAGTCAGTCCCTTGCTGGGTTCCTAGCCATCATTCTGGAGGCCCAAGCTCCTTCTTGTTCAGGTCAGCTATCTTTGTGAGTTTCTGCAACCTGGTTTTGGTCCCTCTCTCTGCATCTGGATTCTGGTTCGACTCAGTACTTGGTTATGAATGTTTGTTTCTGTTTCCAACAGGTACTAGAAGAGGACTCCATGATGGTCGATAATTTAGTTGATGATCTCACTATCAGGGAAGGGCATTTATGGTTGTCTTTCCATGGTTGCTCGAATTGTTAGTTGGAGTCAGTCTTGTAGTGCTCTAGACCATTCTTTAGGTTCAGTTTTCTCTTCAAATAAGTAATGGCTCCCTCTTTATGCCCCCCCTCACCCTGACTCAACCTAGACTGGCTGGCCAGCAAGCCCCAATTATCTTCCCATCTCTATCTCCCCAGATATGGGTTTAATCCCACTTTACCTGTGGGGATGGAGATTGAACTCATGTCCTCATGTTTGCACAGCAATCACTTTATCAATAGAATTATCCCTGTAGATTTAGTTATTTAAGAGAGATGCCAGCCATCCATTTTGAAGAAGCGAGTGTTGATGGGAGATATTATTCTGTAAATATGTTTCTCATACTGGTTAATGAATAAAGCTCTGTTGGCAAATAGGAAAACAAGATAGGAGGGACTAGGAGACTAGGAGGAAAGAAGAAGTAGTTAGGAGTCAGCATGGAGAGCCTGAAGAGAGCAGCATGCTGGGCCACTCTCAACTAAGATGAGCCATGTGGAAATACTTAGATTAATAGAAATGGGTACACAATTCATTGGTGTGTATGAGAGCTACAATGAAGGTTTACAGTGTGCTTTAAAATATACATAGGCTTGGAAGAGAAAAAGAATAAAATGGTTTTAAAAAGACAGAGTGTGGCTGGGTGTGGTGGCACACGCCTTAAATTCCAGCACTCCGGAGACAGAGGCAAGCAGATCTCTGTGATTTCAAAGTAAACATAGTATGCACAGTGAATTCCAGGACAGATAAAAGTTACACAGAGAAACCCTGTCTCAATATTTGTAAAAATAAAAGTAGAAGAAATAGAGTAATAAAAAAGCCACATAAAGATGGAAAGCACAGAGAAGCGTTGAATATTGTACACTGTTCCATTATCTTTAAATTGTTTGACTGCTGAGGAAATAACAACAACTGATAAAAGAAATGCTGCTGGATTAATTCAACTTATATATTTTAAAAATGCTTTGACTCCAAAATTTAAGTCTAAGGACAAGTTACTGGGGAAAAGGATTTCTATTTTTTTTTTTCACAGAAAATGAAAAGCTGTGGATTAATTCCAACTTATGTAGTTTGATCAAAACAGACCCCCTGAAACAGAGTTCCAGGTGATCCAACATTCAAAACAGCTTGTACAAAGCAGCCTTGCAAACTATAGCCAGGATTTCTGTGTCTTCTTAGAATCCCGATGACAGCGCCCCCTACCAGCAGGAAGCAGTTTGGAAAGAATGACAACTAAATCCCCAAATATTGTTTATAAATGTTTGTTTTCATTTAAGTGGGTTTGGCTATAAATGGTCAATGACCACAGCAATCTTTTTAAAGGTAAAAAGGGAATTATGATATAGATATGAATACTTTGTTTTGGAATATATTTTCATTGATTGATACAAATTTAAGGTCAATTTTGTGATATGTATAGTTCTCCTCTTGTTTAGGTATTGTGTTTATATAGCTCATTTAAAAATGTAATGTATAATTTAGTACAGATTATAGTTACCTGTAATAGTCAAAACTGTAGTTAGATGAGTAAGATTTTCTAGATATAAAGAAATGTATTTCAGAGGAATAGGCATTCTTCAAACCTTTCAAAGACCTACAGGATATGGCATTTAAAATTGTGGGGTTTTTCTTGACAGTGAGACATAACTGCTCCTGGCAACACCACCTACATCAGAAAGGAAGATGGGCCTTGAAGAAACGTGTTATGGAGTTTGCTTCTAATATGGCAAGACTAGCCATTTGGACAAGATACTGCTCTTGTCTGGACTGTTTGACTTTATGCTATATAAACTGAACATGCAGGACCCATAGAAAAATGACTGCTGATACACCATGGACATTGCTACAGGATTCTTGCTTCATGGAAAAGACTGCAAGACAGTATACAGGACACAGAGAAAAGTGACTAACAAATTGCCAATACAGGCAGACAGTTTAAAGTTTCCTGCTTTGCTGAAGGGTCTGCCAGACACACTATGATCTATAGGCTGAAGATGGAACATTACAGAAGAACTTTGGATAACTGACCAAGCAGTGAGTTGTCTCTGTCATTCTAGAGTTTATACATTATCCTTCTGTGGTTTTTGATGGAGTTCAAGACAGAGAGTTATGGTTACAGTTTTCCTTGGTTAGGATTAAAGATAAGTTACATATAAGACTTTAGACACATGAAGATAAGATAGATGATAGAATATTTTCTTTAAATCTAATGTTGCTAAATGTTAGTGAACTAAATATTGTTAACTGTGATTCTTATTTGGTAACTATTGTGTGATATATTTTGCTATGCTAAGGTTAAAACCCGTCATCTTATTTTAGACAGAAAAGAGAAGATGATGGGAGATGTCATTCTGTAAATATGTTTCTCTGATTTGTTAATGAATAAAGCCCTGTTAGCCAATAGGAAAGGAATATAGGAGGGACTAGGAGACAAGGAGGAAAGAGGAAGTAGTAAGGAGGGGTCAACATGGAGAGACTGGGAAGAGCAGAGTGCCAGTGTCTCTCTCCAGTAAGATGAGACCATGTGGAAGTATTTAGATTAATAGAAATGAGTTTATATTTAAGACAGAGCTAGCTAATAAGAAACACTACTAACTGGCCAACAGAATTATATCTAATACAGAGTCTCTGTGTGTTATTTGGGGCTGGCACAGTAGTGGGACCGGACCGGGGAAAAACCTACTCGTAACAGAGTGTGGCATCCCTGTGTCTTTCCAGTGTAGCTGAGACCTGAGCAGTAACTGGTCCTTCATCTCTCAGTACAGCAGGAATTGAAAGAAGATTTTATGAGCACTTTCCTTCCAGCCTGGTCCCAGAACCACAGTCAGTCCCAAAATAACACACAGAGACACTGTATTAATTATGAAACTGTCAGCCAGTTACTAGCATTTTTTATTGGCTAGCTCTGTCTTAAATATTAACCCATAATAGTTAATATATGTATTTGTACATGGTCTTATCTTACTGAGAACACCAGACTCTTGTCCTCCTTTCCTTAGATCACCCCATGACTCCACTACATTTCCCAGAATCCTCCACCTCTCTTAGTCCCACCTATCTTGCCTTCCTATTTGCCAACAGTGCTTTATTCATGAAATAATAAGAGAAACATATTTACAGAATGACATCTCCCATCAAGAACAGGCCAAACACTGAGTGAACACAGCCTTCAAAGGCCTTGTAAGTTACTTTCATCAATAAGAAGCCACCTCTTAAAGCTTTAAAGTTTCAACCACAATTTGTGGAATGCACATTTATTATACTAGAGGTAGAAGAGGGCTCAATCTATAACATTATCATTTGTTTCATCTTACCCAAAATGAAATAATAAGATAGTTACTCTCCAACCCACCCTTCAAATTAATGTCTTCACCAAGTTAATCCAACCAGAAGAGTATATTTTCCCATTCCACACTAGTTGGACTTCATGCATTTATAAGCATGGAAATGTCATTACATAGTGTGGTGAGTATTGCTCACCACTATGGTGTTATTTGTTTTCATTATATCTTTCCCAACAAATGCTGCCTCCAACCACATGAAAAACAATGATCATGAATTATTAAACTTACTACTGTAAGATAAGGCAAAGAAAATTTCCACAGCTGGGGTTAAGGTTCTCCTCTAACCTAGCTTTTGAACAAAATTAATCTTCTCTAGGAAAAAAAAATAAACTGACTTCGTTGTTTGTATCAGCACTGTATAATGTAGCACTGTATAATGTAGGCACTGGCTCAAAATTGACCCTAAACAGTGTTCAAATTAAGAAAGTACAAACCAGCACTTCTCAGAATATGGGTCATGACCCCTTCGGGAATCACCAGGACATGTAGATTCATCAGAAAAAAAAAACAGATATTTATATTATTATTTATAACAATGGCAAAAACATAGTAATGAAGTAGAAACAGAGATCATTACATAGTTGAGGGGTCACCACAATATGAGTAATAGTATTAAGAGGAATAGTATTAAAGGGTTGTGGCATTAAGAAGGTTGAGGAACAATGGCATAAACTATAAATATATGACTGGAAGGTGACTATGGAACATTTTTAATTTACTTGCAATTCTGCAAAGAACAAAACAAATACTTTCTCTGAGGGAATCAAAGTACCAGAGTAAAACCGCATTAACTCATCTGCACCACTGAATAAATGAACCAGAGCAAGCCTACTGGATAGGCAGAAGCATGTATGTAACACAACAACAAGGAACCTCACTCATTTACTTCTTCATAGATTAAGAAAGGCATTCTGCTTCCTGGTAATTTTTTTCTCTCAAATATTGATTGATCTCCATCAGTTTTAGCCTTGAAATTATTTTTTTTAAATGGTGATATATAGACAAAAGGGCTGGCTGCACAATATTTAGGTAGAGAACATTCATCAGTGTGAGCAGATGTAGCTAAAAATCATCAAGAAAGAGTGGTTTACAAAATCCAAGCATAGTTCTCAGCTCTAATGGAAACAAGACAATTAGAGCTAAGGCTCTTGCTCAGTGCAAGTCACAATTCATCACACTGTCACAGTCAATAAAATGCTACATACCTAATCTTTCCTGTTAACCATAACCTAAGCAGTGCAATTACATTGTTGTTGCAAATTCACACGAATTAAGGAAAGAATTAATGAAAAATTTTTCTTAACCAGTAAACAGTATCATTCATATTTTAAATCTGATAAGTATTAAGTGAATTGGTGATAAATACATATTGGCCACATTTTTGTTCTTTCAGTTTTAGTAATTTTTAAGTAGATATGGTAAGATAAAAAATTAATTAGCACCACTAAAGGTTACACTCAAAATTAACACCCAGTGATAATTTTAGGTGAAATAAAAAGTAAAAAAAAAAAAAAATGGGAGAGAACTGATTAATTCTAAAACTTGTCAAAATACTTTAAGAATTCTTCTTTCAATAATAGTGGATCCATATGTACATAGAAGAGAAAACTATACTTAATATGAAAATATGTAATTAAATGTAAAGCTCATTTTCTGAATGACCTTTGTAAAACTCGGCTGTTAGCTCAGGAACAAAATACAGAAAAGGAGAACACAGTAATTCTCTGATGGTACAAAAGTCACTTATGAAATTACAAATACCTGGTTGTTTTATTTTAAGATGAGAAGGAATGATGTCCAATCTAGAGAAATCTCAAACCCTCTAGAGATGTACAAGAAAATAACAAGATTTATTTCTTATTTGTCTTCATGTGTGGTTAAGAAAAAGATAATCCATTTCATTTGTCAAAGATTTTAGAAGATCTGTGTCAGAAACACAGAACAAAGGTCATATATATAAGTACTACATACAATTGCTCCAAACCATTGTCTTCAGTGTGCATTATTATTATTTATAAAATTCCACTCTCTCAGAGAGAAAATTAATATTTAGATAAAATCAGACTATGAAAGGAAAAGTATAAAAACATGGAGGACATATATTTTCTTATATGCTTTGAAATTGTCTTAAAGTTTTCATTCTCGTACATGCTAATAAGAAGACTGATTTTCTTATTTTCTTTGACAGTCTTATATCAATTCATTAAATTTTCACTATTCATTTACCCTCACCAATACTGTTCCTTCTTCACAACTTGTATGTGGAAATGTTGGAGAATTTAGGCTTTCTGCCCTGTACCCTATATTCTGAAGGCTGACTGCTTTGCTGTAGAGGTTGTGAACTCAACTCTCATCTTCATTCTTTATTAATTCTAGCTGTTATTATTGGTTTAAGCCTTGTTCTCATTTTAGACTTGGCCCTACGAGTATATTGCTCTTCACAGCCAAATATTCTATCCTTCAAAAATCACAGAAAAACATCCTTGCCTGCACTGCCCACTTGTTTTCTATCTATTCATCTATCATCTTTTTAATGTATCTAACATCTACCACATATGTATTAATCATCTATCTACATCTATTGTCTACTATCTCCCTGTATAACACCCCTCCTCATCCTTTTTCTTCCTCCTTCCTCTCACTGTCTTATACAAACAGAGCATCTGTTTCTACTGTGATGTAGCCACATATGTTGGACTCTAATTCCAGAGTTCTAAATAGAAAGTTGTTTTTTTAAAAAAAATCACTCCATACTTTTTTTTTTTTTCTGTTTTTTAAAAAACGCCCTCCTGGACCCTTCTCATCTATCCTTTAGCACCCATATTTCCCAATGGGAAAAAGTAAAAGTATTCTGATAGTAGTTTCTGTTGGTAAATATGCACCATGTGTTATGATATTCTTATATTCATTCCAAGAGACATAAAGTCACCTACTTTAGCCCTAATTATGGACAGGTTGTAGGAAGATAAATTTTTTTTCTTGGCAAGTAAATGGCATCCAGAAAATTCTCCTAAGATTGTCTCATTAGATTCTTAATCTCATTAAAGATGTTCATTGAAAGCCAACATTAATGATGTGTGTTTATAAAACAGAAAGATCATAGTTAATTCAGGAGACTGAAGAAAGTATGGAAAAGAGGTGTGTGATTAGACTGTTAGGAATAAGTAGATTCCAAAAGTTGAAAAGACAAAGATTTAGCAATAGCTGTAACGAATGTATTGAGTAATTGATGAAAAAAAAAAAAAAACAGTTCCATAGTATACAAAGATTCTTACTACTCAAATGTACCTCTTCAGTGACTAATATGCAATGCAGCTCATGCTCATCTCTTTTAGTATTCACTCAATTTTAGGAAGTCACACTGTTTCAAAGCCACATTTGTGACTGAGCATGGTGAAAATCTAAAGACCTAGGAATTCTGGCCCACCGTGGCCATTATTTTCTCTAAAGATCCTTGCGAGACTGGAGGAGGCTTGGTGGAATCTGCATTGTTATTTACCTCCTCACAAGTTTGCCTTACAACGGTATCACTATGACTATGAACCACTAATAACCTATTTTGAAAGATGAAAGTTTCTAAATTAACACGGAATTGATTGACAGACCAGTGTTTTTCTCTGACTGTCCACAGACAAGGTCCTATCCTATTGCGTACAGTATTAGGATAGGATAAAGTATAAAACACACAATATAGATCTTTTAGAACAAGTAGTTCAATGCCCAAGGACAAACAAGGCCAACTAAATGTCTAACCAAGGCAAGTAACTATAGAAGTCAGGGCTCTGACTAGGACTATGTGGGATGTGATATATGGCTGTGACCCAAACAGTACCTCTTAGTGGTGCCAGAAGTTCATTGTAGTAAACAAGAAAATGTTCTTCCCAAGTCCTCCTCAAAGGAAAGATCTACTGGAGGGAACATGCACAACATGTATAATTGTGTTTGCCTCGCTCATAAGAAAAACATCCTACCTTAAATTTACATCCTTCCTAGGACATTCTGCATTTGGTCTCTGACTGGAGAGCAGATAGAAAATGTTGAGCTTGATGTAAACCAATTAACAGGCAAACATGCTCTAAAGGACCCTGCCCCATTGCTGCAAGCCTCACCATGTATTTTCCACTCTTTCCTCTGCCCAAGCATGTTCTTCTCCTTTCCTATAAAAGACATTGATCCTGAGTAATCATCTTGAACTCTGCATCCCAATGGTGCTATTAGTGATACCAAACAATGACCAAATTGTTCAAATAAAATTATGGTACAAGAATGACCACTTATTAAACAGGTACATATGTTTTATGTTGTCAATGAGTTACAATTAATGAAATACACTTTTGGATGTGATTTCTCTTGCATTTCTGAGGAAGAGAATTTCTATCCATAAATATCTGCTTCCTCACTTCCATAGAGAGCTGCCATTAAAAGCCTCAATCTGTACTTCTCCAACCTTAATTCTGTCATATGAAACCCATGTCTAAAAGGTTTCATAATCACACAAAATAAGTGTCAATAACTGAGGATCAAGTGTTCAGATATGAGTATATGAGAACATCACATCCCTGTGATAATAATCTCTGACATTAAATCTCCTCCAAAGGATTGCCCTCCAACTCCTACACAGGGGCCATGGCATGCACATTGCACACACACACACACACACACACACACACACACACACACACACTCACACACAGTTTTACCAATACATAATGGTTAGCCTTGAAAGACTACAGGTATAAATAACAAAAACAGATTCAGAATGCTGTATGTATACATTTTTGCATCTATGTATGAGCAAAAATTATCAAAGAAAAAGAGGCCATTAATTAGAGGGAAAATGAGAAAGGGGACATGAGAGGCCCTAGAGGGCAGAAAGGAAAGGGAAAGTGATATAATTGCATTTTAATTTAAAATATATTTTAAATACAATATTAAAAATAATAATTTTTATCAAACTAATGGGAAACAATTATAAAACTTCATACAAATGAGGAACTATTGAGAATTGGGAGTAGGTATAGAAAGAGTCCAAGCAGAATGTGTGGACGTTAATCGCTGGAAAATCCTCTTAATGATGATTCAGAAAGGAATTATGATTAGCAATTTATTTAAATGGGTGGAGGTCATTTTTATAACGCTGTTATTCAACATGGGGACTGAGAAAAGGGGAGCAAGGAAATCCACCTAGCTTTTGCATACAACTCTGTCAAAAGCACAACAAAATAAAAGGTTTCTTATTAAGAGGGTCAGGATATGTGAAAGTGAACAGACATAAGTGCAAAAAACATTACTACAAGATGTGTATAAAGATCTTTTGGATAAATTTTACTTCCGCTTTAGCCTTCAAACCAGTTTTATAGAGAATGTACAGTAATGGGACTGGGCTATTCTGCCTTGTGTTGCTTGCTTTTCTATCCAGAATTTCCACCAAGACTTTACTATCAAAATGTCATCTTTAAAAGATTCCTGTTTTTTGTCAAGTACTTTAAATTATGATCTGCTCTCTTAAACACCTGATCACTTGTAATACTCTTCAAAATATCTCATTGTTAAAACACCTAAGTTAACTTCGACTCTCTTAACAGGTTAAACACTGGCACTTAACTCCTAAAGTATATTAGCTACAAATTGAACATTAAGTAAAAACCACTCAAGGCTATTTAAGGCTTTAGTGCCTTCTTAAAAGGCATGGTATTTGCAATCAGATATGGTTTTATTAGCTATTATGGAAATAACTACAGAACAATATTTCTAATTGGTAGAAGAAAAGATTTCTCTTTGGTCCGGAGCTGAATCTAGCAAGTATTCTGGTTAAAGTAAATAGATCCTTACACTCTGTGACTATTTATTTTTTCTTTTTTATTAATCAAGAGAAAAGCCGGTCTCTGGAATGCATTTTATATTTACCTGGACCTTCCCATCAGTGTGCAGTTTTCTGGCAGGTACCTGCCTGTATACCTAAACAACTTCTCCCACTGCTGAAGTAAGTGGACAGCTAATTCCTCCTTGGGATCCTGACAGCAACTGCATTACCACTTACCTTCCTAATTCCCCACCCTGCTTCCCAGAGATGAGTTCTAAATGCCCAGGGCTCAAGGTGAAGAGATTGAAGCTAAGGCGAAGAGTTATCCCAATGTCCAATGAATTTGTATTGTTAACAATTTAACTTTTCAAAGGTTTTTGGAGTAAAGCAATCAACCCTCTGCTGGAGCTGGGTAGGACACAAGACTGAGATTGCTGAATCAATATGTGGAAACCTGATGGACAACTTGGGTAATTTGATGCAGGATTCGGGACAACAACTGGAGATAAATTACTTAACACAGTTGGGAACCAAAATTGTGTTCAGAAAGAGAGACATATTTTTCTGAGAGGATTGAGGAGTATCGTTCTGACAGAGAAGTGATAGACACAAGCAAAATACTTATAAACATTATCCCATATGAGGGTGTACGAGCTCTGATAGACAATTTTCATTTTTCTTTGTAGGTGATGAGGAAGTGTGCTAAAATAGGTAAATCAACAATGATATCAACATGTTCTGTTACAAAAACATAACTATAGACAGTTAAGGCCAAAGTACTACAAAAACATTTCATCAAGAGAAAAGTGAAGTACATAAAAGTCATATTTTGACTGACACATTACATTAAGGAATGCTTTTAGAACCCAATTTGATTTTTTTAGATAATTTCAGCTAAATTTTTCTATTGAAGGTTACATTTTAACAAATGTGCATTTGCATTTTAACAACTTCCTCATTGCTGGTTAAACTATCTTATTCTTCAAAAAATTACAGTTTGTTTATTTTGTGCATGTGTACATGTGTGCATGTGTGTATGGGTGTGTGTACATACACATGCATGTGTCATAGCACTCCTGAGGAGGTCAAAGGACAATGTGTGAGAGTAGGTTCCTCTCTTCCACCATGTCGGGTCCAGGAATTTAACTCAGGTTGTCAGGTTTGGCAGCAAACACCTTTACCTGTGGCCTCTTCACATGGGCCTCTAGTGTCTTCTTTTATTCTTATATTCTGTAGTTGGAAAATGCATGACTCATAGATTGATCTTCCTGATCAACCCTAGAATTTGGGAGGTAAAGAGAGTAGTGAGAATGTGGAGAGAGCTGCATTTAATTACCTTGTCACTGTCACCATCACTGTCAATTAGGAGATGTTCTTATAGTCATACATATGAGGAGAGGGGTTGCTTTAGTAAGGTCATAACAGAAAAGTGCAAGAGCCTTTCAAAGTTAGCATACTTGTTTTTTATCTCTAGTTAGAAGGTTCCACTTCTAGCAGAATCTTTGCATCTTTTCCAGAACAAACTTTCCTCAGCATGGCTGGAAGTAGCAATGTTCATATGATAAAAAGCAATCAGAACTATGCCAGTCAAATATATCATCTCAAGCAGAAGGACAAAGTAATAACACGTGACTGAACTCAGGTATAACCAACTCAGGTTGTTACATCCAAAGCTCTTGCATTGTTCCTGCTTTCTCGTTAATAGTTACCTCAATTGTATTTGTTGTTGCCTACCTGTATAGTATTTGGAAAATTGAGGTATACCAACAATTACAATAAAGAATTTATGATGCTTTAACCCATTTGTGGAGTACTTGCCTTGTGCATGATGGCTTATGTTCAAAACCCAATACTGCCAAAGCAAACAAACAAAACCCAAGAGTTTATGAAAACTGAAAGGAGAATAATCACTTCCAAAACACATAGTCGAGTTACCCCAAATAAGTGTTCCAAAGAGGTGGCTAAATGGTTTAATTTTATATATTTTTAAAAAATAGGAAAAATAAAAAGCAACTCCTAACAGTTGGATGGGGCGTGTCTCTGACTGTTTTGTCTGCCCTTGGGACTCTTTTCCTCCAACTGGGTTGCCTTGTCCAGCTTTCCCCTGGTCTTGTTATATCTTGTTTTTTCATGTCTGGTTGTTGTCTCTTAGAGTCCTGCTCCTTCCTTCAGGAAAATAGAGAAGCAGTACATCTGGTAGAGAGGGCAGGTATGGGAGGAGATGGGAGGAGTGGAAGGAGGGGAAACTGTGGTTGGAACATATTGTATGAGCGCTGTGTTCAATAAAAATGGATACAAAAACATCATGATGAAATAATCAATAAATTGAATTATTCAACTAGAATAACATGTGGTGTTGATCTCTCATTTCATATATTGCTGTTAAGATCTAGTAATGATTCTGTGCAAGATGGTTCAATGGGGAAAGGTATCTACCATCAATACTGCTGACCTGAATTTAACCCTGGCATAGTAGAGAGAACCAACTCCCATAAGTTCTTCTCAGAATACATATGTGCCCACACACATACATATATATGCATTTTTATAAATAAATAAATATGAATTTATTCATATATACATATATATGAATAAATACATTTAATGAAAAATTCACAATGATATAATGAAGATCAGGAACTAGACATTTATCAAGGAATTCCCTGTGCTAATGACAGCGATGGCCCATTGAGGAACTAAATGGCACTATTCAGATGTTAAAATTAATCAGTCTATGAAATTTAGGGAGGACAAGCAAGTGGAAGTGATATCCAGCAATCCAAATCACTTAGGCCTGGTAGAATTTTGCAGGCCTACTTACTGTTAATTTTATCTCCACAGTGTAGGATTGTTCAATTAATTATGATTTCTTCCTATCTCTGTACAATACAGTCTAAGACATATACTTCAAAGGCATGGATGGGGGATATGTAAATGTTCTATTCAATAGGAGATTGTAGGAGACAATCTCTCCTACAAAAATGTCTGTTTGGCAGCCTGGGGCTAACCAAAGGTGTGGACTATGGAAATGGATTTTACAGGCCTACATTTATCTTCACTCCTTGTGACCAGAGATGACAAAGTAGATGCATAAAAGCTTCAGGAAGACAGTCTGCAGCTGCAGAAAACAATACAGAAGATGTCAAAGCTAATCTACAGGGTCATCAAGAATTATTTTTTCTCAAGGCATAAGATATTTATTCCAGGAATTGGAAGTGATATGTTGCTTTTGTTTGGAACTACTGAATCTATGTTTTTTACTGGCTTAGCAGCTGCACCTAAATCTACTGATAAAACAGATCTACTAAATCTACTTTAACTACTGTCTGCCCATTGTGGCCCTGCAGTCAGCACTCTGTGCCTCAGACCAAGGCTTGGAAGGATTTCCAATCCCACCAGCACAGGCCTAGCCATGGCCAATAATACAGGTTTTAACTAAGCTACCATTAAGAACTCAGGAGTCATGTGTTGGGGGTGAAAACCTGATAGATTATAGAAAGTAAGAAACAACCAGCTAAAACCTTCCTTTCTGTCTGGAGACCCAGCAAGAGCAGTGATGGGAGATGTTATTCTGTATATATATGTTTCTCATACTGGTTAATAAAGCACTGTAGCCAATGAGATAGCAAGATAGGTGGGGCTAGGAGACAAGCAGGAAAGAGGAAGTGGGAAGGAGGAGTCGAGATGTAGCCCAGGGAAGAAGCAGGACGCACCTCGGCTCCCCGATAAGACGACCACGTGGAAATACTTAGATAAGTAGAAATGGATTAATAATTAAGACAGCGCTAGCCCATAAACAATAATGGTAACTGGCCAACAGGATTGTATCAAATACAGAGTCTCTGAGTATTATTTGGGGCTGGCGCAGCTGTGGGCCCAGACTGGTGGGCTGGCAGGCTGGAGGAAACATACACACTACAGATGGCGCCCAACGTGGCTATAAGAACTTTCACTTAAAACTAATAAGAGCTTAAGAAATGTTTTAGAAACAAAGGAATAGAGATTAGCAAGACTTCTTAGTAGCAGCATTTTCTCAGTTGGATTTGTTTTGCTGTAGACAGAGAGTTGCGCAGCTCCTTTAAGGGAGGTTTCCAAAATTAGCATAAGCGGCAAAAACCGCCTTGCTTTTAAAGAGCTCTGCTAACAATTCATTGGTGTGTATGAGAGCTGCAATGAAAGTTTACACTGTGTTTTAAAAAATACGCTGGCTTGGGAGAGAAAAGGAAACAGGATACAATGGTTTAAAAAGCAAAAAGAAAGTAAAATGAATGGTTGTGGTGGCAAACGCCTTTAATCCCAGCACTCGGGAAACAGAGGCAAACAAATCTCTGTGATTTCAAAGTAAACCTGGTATGCAATGAATTCCAGGACAGATAAAAGTTACACAGAGAAACCCTGTCTCAAAATATGTAAAAATAGAAATAGAAGAAATAGAGTAATAAAAAAGCCACGTAAAGATGGAAAACACAGAGAAATTTTGGATATTATACGTGCTTCTGTTGTCTTTAAATTATTTGATTGCTGAGAAAATAACTATTGATAAAAGAAATGCTGCTGGATTAATTCAATTTATATATTTTAAAAATGCTTTGACTCCAAAATTTAAGCCTAAGGACAAGTTACTGGGGAAAAGGATTTCTATTTCTGTTTCCACAAAAAATGAAAAGCTATGGATTCTTTCCAGACTTATGTGGTTTGATCAAGCCAGACCCCCTGAAACATGCCCCAGATGATCCAATATTCAAAGCTGTTGAGACAAAGCCTTGCAGACCACTGCCAAGATTTCTGCATCTTCTTTGGACCCCCATGACAGCGCCCTCTACCAACAGGAAGTAGTTTGGAAAGAACGACGCCCAAATTCCCAAATATTGTTTATAAATGTTTGTTTTCATTTAAATGAGCTTGGTTATAAATGTCTAATGACCACAAGCAATCTTTTTAAAGGTATAAAGGGAATTATGGTATAGATATGAATACTTTGCTTTGAAATGGATTTTCTTTTATTGATATAATTTAAGGTCAATTTTGTAATATATATATTTCTCCTCTTCTTTAGGTATTATGTTTATATAGCTCATTTAGAAATGTAATGTATAATTTAATACAGGTTAGAGAGTTGCCTATGATAGTCAAGCTTAGAGTTAATTAGGTTTTCTAGATATATAGAGATGTATTTGAGATGGATAGGCATTCTTCAAACCTTTCAAAGACCTACAGAATATGGCATTTAAAATGGTTTAGGGATTTTCTTGACAATGAGGCACAACTGCTCCTGGTAACACCACCTACAGAAGAAAGGAAGATGGACATCGAAGAAAAACATTGGAGTTTGCTTCTAATATGGCAAGACTAGCCATTTGGGCAAGGTACTGCTCTTCTGGACTGTTTGACTTTATGTTGTAGAAACTGGACATGCAGGACCCACAAAAAGGTGACTGCTGATTCAAGATGGACATTGCTACAGGATTCCTGCTTCATGGAAGAGGCTGCCAGACAGCCAGACAGTCTACAGGACACAGAGAAAAGTTTCCTGCCTTGTTGAGGAGCCTGGACACACACTATGGCCTATGGGCTGAAGATGGAACATTACAGAAGAACTTCGGGTGACTGACCAGGCAATGAGTTGTCTCTGTCATTTCTAGACTTTATATATTATCCTTCTGTGGTCTTTGATGGAGTTGAAGACAGGTAGTTATGGTCATAGTTTTCCTTAGTTGGGATTAAAGATAAGTTACATATAGGACTTTAGACTCACAAAGATAGGATAGATGATATTTTCTTTAAGTCTTACAAAATGTTAATGGACTAAATATTGTTAACTGTGATTCTTATTTGATAACTGTTGTATGGTACATTTTGCTATGGTAAGGTTAAACCCCTTCTTTTACTTTAGACAGAAAAGAGGATATGATGGGAGATGTTATTCTGTATATATGTTTCTCATACTGGTTAATAAAGCACTGTAGCCAATGAGATAGCAAGATAGGCGGGGCTAGGAGACAAGGAGGAAAGAGGAAGTGGGAAGGAGGAGTCAAGATGTAGCCCAGGGAAGAAGCAGGACGCCCACCTCAGCTCCCCAATAAGACGACCATGTGGAAATACTTAGATAAGTAGAAACGGGTTAATAATTAAGACAGCGCTAGCCCATAAACAATAATGGTAACTGGCCAACAGGATTCTATCAAATACAGAGTCTCTGAGTATTATTTGGGGCTGGCGCAGCTGTGGGCCCAGACTGGCGGGCGGCGGGCTGGCCGAAACATACACGCTACAGAGCAGCATCTTTCCATTCACCAAAACCAAAAAGACTGTGAATCTCCTAAGTTCTTCTCTATTCCTTCCTGTACATCTCTTTCTCTGTAGTCCTGGCTCCTCTGTCTTCTCTAAGACTAATTCTTGTAAACCAGTCACTGTTTCTGCCCCCGATACAAAATTAATTTTATTAACATAATCTCAGTGTTTCTCAGTGCCATCAAATATCCTGAAAACAGTTATAAATTATGGTTTCTGGAAGTCATGATAGTACATATGATATATGTCCCTGAACAAGGACCCAAAATCAATGGAAGTTCAATTTATTGAGATCATTTGTCTATCATAAAAATATTTTATCTGTTGATCACATTGTGCTTAGATCTGTACAATTTCATGAGCTAAAAGTGTTTCTACCTTACTGACTTCAGTTTGGTGTCTGTCTGTGGATCACTGACCTATGATTTACCTACTGAACCTAGGCAGATACTTTCCAATTTAATAACTTTGTGGAATTGTAATGTAGTGTCCCAAAGCTCTTACTTTAGCTTCAGAAATACATACTTAGAGACAAGTTAAGAAAATAAGTGTAACACGAAAAATAAAAACCCAGAGACAGATATTGGGGTTCAAGCAGAAGGTCAGGTAAGCAAATTATCCAAGCCAGTAGATCTTACCTCTTCACTGATCTCCTGTCTCTAGGGCTGGGATTAAAGGTATGAGCTCTGTTCCTCTCTTAGGCTGATTCAGTCTTGTGTAGGCCAGGATGGCCTTGAACTCAAAGATATCCATCTACCTTTGTCTCTTGAGTCCTGAAATTAAAGTTGTGTGCCACCACTGCCCACTTCTATGGCTGACAAATGTGATTGGCTTTGCATTCTGATACTTCTGGCAATCTTTATTAAGTCATAAATATATCACCAAAAGTAATTTCTCTCTGTTCCAAGAACTCAAAGATCACCAGGTAACAGATAGAACCAAAATGTAATGTCCCTCCTTCCCCTGCAATTGACTGTTCTTTATTCTGTTGCTGAGGAGATATTTGGGTGATACATACTGTTCTTAAATACTTGTGTCTATTCCTATTAAAACTATAACTATATAGCTACTCTCAGCTTTAAGGTTGTTCTAAATCAACACAAGGGTTCCTTTACATTATTTATTTTAAAGTTCCCCCATTGGGGTACAAATCTGAAATCTTAAAGAAATCATAGCATCTTTGGAAAAGATGTGGAAGAAGCTAAGGCCTTAAGGGGAGTGTGTGAGGGAGACAGCAGAGAGCCTAAGTTTTCCTGAAGAGTGACATTGTGAAATAAAAGAATGTTTTTTTAACATCTACCAGTCTCCACATGCATTCCTTTGGTGATAAATTATTGTTTTTCCTCTGTGAACAGATTTATCTTATAAACCCTTTTAAGTTTAGTGAGACAGTGAGCAAAGTATTGAGGAAGCAAATCATCCTGGTGTATGTCTAAATGCTTCTCTCCATTTTTTCTTGACTTCCTAAGGAGGTTACTTTGCCATTTAAAAATAATAAATAAAACTTTATGTCTAAAGGATATATTTTTCCAGAAAACTCAAAAAAATTTTCTGATTTCTTTTATTTTTAATTATTTAATTTTTTATTTTACATATTGATCCAAGTTCCTTCTCCCGCCCATCCTCTCATACCCCCTACCAACCCCCCAGTCCCATTTCCCATCCACTTCCAGGGAAGGTGAAGCTTTCCTTGAGGGATCATCAAATTCTGTGAAGTCTAGATAGGGCCTAGCCCGCACCTCATGTCTCTAGGCTAAGGGAGCATCTCTCCATGGGGAATGGGCTCCCAAAGTTCTTTCATGCACCAAGGATACATCCTGGTTCCACTGTCAGAGTTCCCATAGACTGTCCAGGCCTACTAACTGAAACCCATGTTCAGGGAGTCTGGGTCAGTCCTATGCTAGTTTCCCAGCTATCAGTCTGGGGTCTATGAGCCCCCTTATTCAGGGCAGCTGTTTCTATGGGTTTCTCCATCCTGTTCTTGACCCATTTGCTCATCATTCTCCCTCTCTGCAACTGGATTCCTGGAATTCGGCTAGTGTTTAGCTGTGGGTATCTGCTTCTGCTCCCATCAGCTACAGGATGAAGGATCTAGAATGGCGTATAAGGTTGTCATAAATCTCATCAGGGAAGGACATTTAAGGTAGCTTCTCCACTATTGCTTAGATTATTAGTTGGGGGTCATCCTTATAGGTCTCTAGACTATTCAAGTGCCAGATTTTTTTTAAACCTATAATGTCTCCCTCTATTATGGTATCTCTTTAAGTGTTTTCTTTTGCTGTTTTTATATCTCTGGCTGTTCATGATCAAGTTTGTACTAGAAGTTGCCTTATCCAGAATTAAAAAAAAAAAAAAAAACTATTCTCTCTGTTTGGGACAAATTATTTCTTACTCAGAACCTTTAAAAATATTTCTCCCTACACCTCCATGCCCCTCTGATGGTATTTCTGCACAATGGATATATTAAAGGTGTACTAAGAAATGCATTGTTTAAATGGATTTGAACCACATTAGCTACCAAGACTTAAGTAAGCAGGCAAAACTACAATACCTATTAATAGTTCAACATTTAATAAACATGTTGTAAAAGCAGCTTCTTTCCAAGAAACAATACAAATTTAAATTACTTTCTAATAAGGTCTACCAACTCATAAAATCTGGGAGTGCCAGAACCCAAATGGGGATGTATCGTCTGCCCTATCTAAGGGGTTGTTGTTTGTTTCCCCTCTTGCAAAAAGAAGTCAACTGAAAACACTGCTTACCCAAAGCAGCCATCAGTATGTAAATGCTTTTGGAGTCTTTCCAAATATTTAAACCAAATATTCAAACCATAACAAATATCCTCTGTGGCATCATTGAAGCATGCCGCAGTTACACATTATGTATGGAAGCCAAATCACACACTTATGTAAAATAACTAGTATAGCAGAACAAGTTATGTATTTAATAAACAGTCTCAAACTTCTAATGTATAGAAACTCGTAATTTCTCTCCTTGGCTCTTTTTCCCTACTCACACTGTTCATTTTTAAGGTTCTCTACCATGCTTTTTCAAAAAATCAACTTAGCTGATACACCATCACTTTAATTTTCTTTGCTCATTCCTTTGAAAAACTGTGCTCCCATTCACAAATATTTGTCATATTGAAAAGCACGAAGTGTGTTTGCATAGCATTCCTGAAAAACATGGCTGTTACTTATGAAATATGTATGTTAAGGAAGGAAGCTCTCAATATGTGTTTATATTCCATACAGGCATGGTTTCTATCTTTTCTAACCTGTAGATGCATTCACAGATGAGTCATTCATCTGCATTGTGCCTACCAAAAGAAGGCTACTATAGTTTCTCATTTACTATCCACAATTCTGATTGCCTTAATGAAGCTGCCAAGTGGGCATTTCTGCAAATTAAACATAGAAGTATCAATAAAAATTCTAAACCTGGGTATGGCACTTGATTGCAAAACAGCCTCCTCTGGAAGCTTTCCATCACATTGAAGCTATGTGTTTCCAGATGAAACTCCCCAATGTTGCCTTCAGCATCCTCTCTACAGGGTTCCCATTGTACTGAATGCTTTATGAATTGGAATGACACTTCACTTTTCCTTAAATTGACAATTAGCTAATACCATTCACTATTTCTAAGTGTATTCTTATCAACCTAACTCCTTAGAAGGCTTCCAAACTCATTTTTCTCTATTGGGAAGGAAAAAAGAAATACCATACTGATAATTAATTTGCACAAAGGATAATGTCATAAGATTTTTTCCCCTGTGTTAAACTTTGATTGAAAGGAAAAGGCACTGTTTTTCCAGAGTGTGCATATTGGCTTGGGTTTTCGGTGCGTTTTAAATTTATTTTTTTCTTGGGTTTCTGTTTGAGCCAAAAATGATCTTCTTCCTACGGATTTTCCTTCTCTTCTGCTGATTAGCTATAGAATGAGGCGAAGCACCTGATGGGCCACATTAAGAAGGATGCTAAGCCGTTTACAAGTCTCAGTAATTAATGACTATTTTTATCACAAAGAATATAGACTGGCTGCTTCCATCTATCTGAAACTCAATGTAAGCCCCTATAAGCCTCCATGCAGCATAATTGGTGCAATAGAGCTGAAAATGAGATGGAGGATATAATGCAACTTCAGTAATCCTGCCTTCAGCTAAAATGGAACAGTAGAAGCACTGGCAGCCTCCAACGTGGGTACTGCTAAGGTTCAAGTCAGCCAGCTGTCTCCTGTTTCTTGTGAAGCCCTCATCACTGTTTATATCCTTAAATAGAGTTCAAATGTTTTAAAGAATTGCATTTATGGGACTGATGCACTGTGGACAACAATTTGTTTCTCAGCCTTTTGCTTCTCATTGGATGTTTTCTTCAATTAATAATAATCGTGAGCTGTGTACTTGTAGCAGTTTTTATTCTGACCACCCTGTGCTTACAATATACTCTCAAAACCTCTTGGGATGAACAAATGAGTTTTGCTTTCTCAGTGTTGTTATTTAAAAAATGCCACTCTCTTGTAAATCAAAATATGCTAATAATAGGTCTGGGGACTCAATCGGAGGAATAGAAAGAGCTTCACATTCATGAGGGCATGCTAAACGAGACCACAGTAAGTGCTGGGTAATGTGCCTGTTTCAGATTTGTGACCATCCCCTTCAGCAGCCTTTATAGCACTGCAAGGCCTAAACCAGTCATAATCACAAATAAGTCCCTGGTAGGTTTGTATAATATGGCTGAAAGGAAGTCAAGGTTATTTTCAGCAACCCTTTAAAAACAGCATCTAAGCACGTCCCTATGTTCTACCTCCTGGTGCTGGCACCACTCTCCATAAACATAAAAGCCTGGCTTCTTTAAAATAAGGCTATGTTTGCAATCTAGTAGAAGCATATTCCTTGAGTATGGTCTAACAGCTGCATTCTCCTCTGTGTGGCTATCAAAGTTACTAAGTCAATCTAAAACCATCTCTTTAGTGTATGCAAGACATTCAGAAAACAACACACCCATTAACAAAATCAAATGGAATGGTCAGTAATCATAGAATATACCTAACTCAAGTGAGGTAGGGAAATCAATTATAGTTCTCATTGTGTAAGATTTAAGAATGGGAGGGATACCCCCTTAACCTAGAGACAGGAGAAAAGTCCTAATCCTTACTTCAAATGACTTGACAGACTTACATGACCCAACCTGGATAGCATAGCCCTATAAGTGGGATGGGGGTGGGGCGATGGGAGCGGAGGGGGGCCAGGGTTCACATAACAGGGGAAAGAGGGTAAGAGGAAGGGAGGGAAGGAGAAATAGAGGGAGGGAGGGTTAGAGGGAGGAAGGGAGGGGAAACTGGGATCCACATGTAAAATTTTTAAATTATATTATTAATAAAAAAAAGAAAAAATGCTGCTGCTGGATTAATTGGTGCAAATGAGCTGAAAATGAGATGGAGGATATAATGCATGTATGTATATATTGTTTTGACTTCAAAATTTAAGCCTAAGAACAGTTACTGGGGAAAAGGATTTCTAATTTTGTTTCCACAGAAAATTAAAAGCTCTGGATCCCTTCCAGAATAATGTGGTTGGATCGAGCAAGACCCCCTGAAGCATAGTCAATGGGACAATGCAGTCTTGCAGACCACTACAGCCAGGATTTCTGCATCTTCTTAGGATTCCCCCATGACAGCGCCCCCCTACCAGCAGGAAGCAGCTTGGAAAGAATGACCCCCAAATTCCCAAATATTGTTTATAAATGTTTGTTTTCATTTTAAAAAAAAGACATGTATAATTATGTCCAGCATAAAATAAATAAATCTTTAAAAAAAAAAAAAAAAAAAGGTTTAAGAATGGGGAAATCCTATGTTAGAACGGGGGTCTGGAATAATATATATTCAATAACTTCCTTATGTAGAAAAAGGTGACTACAGTATGAATGACAGTCTTTTAAAAGGTCTATCTTATTCTCAGCTACAAGAGTCTCTACTAGGGTGAATAATTTACTCAGAGTGAAAGGTCCTATGGTCCCTAGGAGGTCCCCCAACACACACTCTTAGCCCATGTCCATTCCTAAGTGTCAGCTCTCAATACCATAAAACATGGTCTATCCTGAAGCCCTAGGGGCTGCAACTTGAAGGAATGCAGAAGAATTTCCTCCTGAGCAACCCACAACCAACACATTCTTGTCTAAAACAGAGAGGACAATAGAAACCAAGGAACAGAAAATACACCCAACAAACACAAGACCAGATATTAGCACCTATAATTAAAATCATTCCCCAAACAGATGCTAGGCAACAGCAAAACACACAATCAAGGATAGGCCAATTTGTCTCCACTAAAACCTAACAACCCTACTACATCAGACCTTGATGTAGTAACAACATAGCTGAAGCACAAGATAAGGACTTCTAAGTAGCATTTATAAATATCTTAGAAGTCTTTAAAGAGGATATCAATAAATATATTAAGGGATCTATGAAAACACAAACAGTCAAATGAAGAAATAGTTCTGGATTTGCAAGTTAAAATAAAACCAACAAAGAAAATCCAAACTGAGGGGGAGCTAGATAGGAAATACTTGGGAATTCAGACAGAAAACTCAGATGCAAACCTGACTAACAAAAATGTAAGCAATGGAAGAGATAATCTCAGATATCAAAGACAAGATAGAAGAAACAGATATCTAAGGCAAAGAGAATATTAAATCTATATATAAAAATAACAGGCATGTAGTAATCCAGAAAATCTGAAATACTGTCAATTTGCAAGTAAAAGGCATAAAGGAAGGAGAAGACTCCTAGAACAAAGGCACAGAAAATATTTTCAATAAAATCATAGATGAAAATTTCAAAAACCTTTGAGAGTATGACAAGTTTCCTCCACCTCGTCTCTGCTGGAACCATTATTGGTTTAGCCTGAAACTGACTGTTACTTTCCTAACGTCACCATAAAAAGAAATGTGGGTGAGTGCTAAACCCTATTCTAGAAACTTGGGGTCAAAGTGCCCCACCAATATGAATAATTTTGGCTTCTGTGAAACTGCTTACATAATTTTCCCATGAAATGGCCAAGCAAAATGTAGTTTTTCCTTTTTAGTTGCCTTTAAAAGCTCCTTGTAAAATGAATTCAAGACTGCTCTGTGAGAATTGTTTCTCTCCAGGTGGTTACTGGTCAGCTTATTATAGACTCTCAATTCATTCACACTTTGGTCCTGATGGGTGGTCTTTGGGTCTCTACATCACAATAGGAGGTGCCTATCAAGGCACAAGAAGTACAGAACACCAAATATACTGCATCAGAAAAAAGCGACCCATGGCACATAATAATCAAGACATTAAACATAGTGTGGTGGTTAAAAGTTGCAGAATTCTCCAAAAGGACTTCCTGGGAACAATTCTTAGTTCTTCTACATACATACACACATACATCTTATATTCCTCCATAAGATACAGCTGTGGACATTTTCTTAATTATTGACTGGATAGAATCCAGTCCATTGTGGGAGGTATCATTCCTAGTCTGGTAGTCCTGGGTTTTGTAAAATAGTAGGCTGAGCAAGCCATAATGAGCAAACCAGCCAACAGTAATCTTTTTATGTCTTCTGCATCAGCCCCTACCTCCAGGCCCCTGCCATGTTTGAGTTCCTGTCTTGAATTCTTTCAGTTACAGATTGTGATGACTATGATGTGGAAATATTAAGCCCTTTCCTCCCCAACTTGCTTTTGGTCATTTTCTTTAACCACAGCAATAGTAACCCTAAGATAAGTTGGTACCTGGATAAAGGGACATTGCTGTGACAGACCTGACCATGTTGTTTGGGGGAGCATTGTGGAAGAACTTTGGAACACTGGGCTAGAACATTCGTTGAGTGCTGAGAGCTCAATGAGCTACTGTGTAGGAGCTTGGAAGGAAACAATGTTGAGAAAAATGTAGATCTTAGTGGCCTGGCTAGTGAAGTTTTGAAGGAAAGCAAAGAGTTCAGCAGGTTATGTGTGTGAAGAATCTGATCAGCTAGACCTGAAAAGTCTACTGTTACTGATAAGAAACAAAATAACACTAAAGTAAAATCTTTGCTTTGCTAGGAAAATGGATGCTGGTCAGCTGTGGCTAAAAAAATCAGGCATCATTGAGATGAAGCTTTGGGAAGTGTTTCCTCAAGGTCACCACAGAGAAGCAGTGTTCTAGAGGCAGCCAAGTCTGTGCCTCATGCTGACACCTGAACTCAGTAATGTAAGAGTAACCCAGGTACTGGTTTTTACAGCATAATAGGGACATGGAGAACAGTTGAAATTTGGCACTCTGTATCAGGGCTGGAGTTTCTAAAGGGAGCCCAGAAAAAGCTATTGGTGAAAGTGCAGTCCAGCTTTAGCAAAGGACTCAGCCACCAGTACTATAGGATGACCACCAGGAACAACAGTAGCAGTGGAGTAGAACAAGCTGGACCCCAATACATGAGCTGTGTTCTGCAGAGAATGAAACCAGGGCAGTAAAACGAGTCTTTGGGAGAAACTCAGAATATCAAGAGTGAATCCCAAATAATTGTACATGCAATTATTTACACATTTGGAGTTTGCTTTCTTTAAAATTGTGGATATGCTCTGGTTCTTTCCTCATGAAGTAAGAAAGTAGTTAAATTAGTTTCAATTTTAGAAGACCCCCAGAGTTGACAGATTTTTAAAGACAATGGATTTTAAAGAGACTGAATTTATAAGGGCTTAGTTTTGTAAAGACTTCAGGACTTTCAACATTTGGAATGTTTGCATTGTAATATTGATATTGATGTGTAATCTTAGAGAAGAACATATTAACAGTAATATGTTTGTGTGTCAACTTAACAAGAAGTCAGTTGAACTGGCTAATTTTATGTAAATTTGACGCAAGGTAGAGTTATCTGAAGGGAGTGACCTACAGTTGAGAAAGCACCTCCATGAAACCTGGATGGAAGGGAGTTTCTTAATTACTAATTGATAGCGGAAGTCCCAACACACTATGTGGTGCCATTTCTGGGCTTGTGGTTCTGGGTTCTATAAAAAACAATATCTGAAACTGAGCAAGCCTTAACAAACAAGCCAGATAGCAGTATCCCTCTATGGTCTTTGTATCAGCTTGTTCTTCCAATTTCCTTACTTGTTTGTATTTCTGCCCTGACTTCATTCAGTTATAGATTACAATGTGCAAGTGTAAGCCCTTTCCCTACAACTTACTTTTGGTCAAGGTGTTTTGCCACCTAACTGAAACTCTAAGATATTACTTCTATGCAAACTTAAGTAAGTTCTTTGATAATCTGCACTGTATTTAGCCTTGATAATCTGTACTGTATTTAGTCTTGAGCCAAACAAAACTGAGAAAGTTGATCATTTGGGATATGACTGAATAATTAATCAAAGTGCTTGTACCTGGAGAAGATTGATCCAATCATATAAGTATAAACACAATAAACACAACACACATGCATGTGTGCATACATGTGCGCATGCGTGCATGCACACACATACGCACACACACACACAGACACACACACACACAGACACACACACAGACATACACACACAGTGATTCTAATGACACCATATAAAAAGAACAGAGGGATGAGTTGAGAGAGGACCATTCAACCCAAAACACCAAGAAGTAAACTGAAAGAATAGCATTGAGAGAGGAAGAGAGAGGTCTGAGTGTTCCATATGACAAAGAGGTCTATTTCCCTTTGCATTGTAAAAGCTCTTTAAAATCTGATGTGGTATTTCCATAAACAGATATGAATAACTTCTTTACACGAGTAGTGTAGGACTTTGTACCATATTGTTTCTAGAGCACAGTTTTATGGCATCTTCTATGTGGAGTCCTGAAAATTATTAATACATCAATAGCTTTGTAGTGAAAAATTATAATAATTCTATTTCAAATACCTATATCCCTCTTAACAAGAGTTTTAATGATACTAAAAGAAATGCATTTTGTGGTTGCCTTCTTCATAGTAAATTATTCAATTCACTCTCACAAGCTATACACGCTACAAGAAATAATGGGTCATTCTGCCTAAGAATGTTGAGTTGTGGAACTTTATATTATACCTTTGATTTATTGATTATTCCAAAAATATTTTCTATTAAACATTGTTAATGACAGAAATATCTCCTTTATCGTTTCATTTTTCTCAAAGTAACATGGGAGGCTTTGAAAATATTCAATCATTTTGTTTTTGCTTTGTGGACCCCTGTATCTGATGCAAAATGATTTCCTCACTGGATAACCTTGGCTGCACATGACTCATAGCAATTCTCCACATTCTCTGTGGGACTTCTATAGGATTACATGCTCCTCTTGCTACAATGCTATCACATCAAAATTACAATACATGCGTCTAGGATTCAAGAGAGGAAACTTAAGGTAGGAAAATATTTTTATCAGCCATTCTCAAATTGAAATTCATGGGGACACTTTACATTTTTTGTCGACTTATCTTCCTTACCAAAGAATTATGATCAGTAGTCAAGAGTTCATAAAAACAAATATCTGACCTAGAATAGAATTTGAATAAAACAAAAAACATTTTTATGATTACAGTGGTTCTTGACTGCTGCAGATTGTGTGTGTGTTGTGTGTGTGTGTGTGTGTGTGTGTGTGTGTGTGTGTATATATATATATATATATATATATCACAGGCTGTGGTACAGCAAGTCCAAAAACAGTGGCTGTCTAGAGATAAAAAGTCCAACATCCAGTAGGTGCTCAGTCTACAAGACTGAGGATCTCAGCTGGCATTCAATTTATGCAGAATCCCAAAGTAAGTTCTAATGCCAGTTAAGAAATAAACTTTCTAATAAAAAGAGATCAAACAGGCAAAGAACAACAGTTTCCTTCTTTGTGTTCTTTATATTCTTTGCCACCAGAACATTTGATCCAGATTAAAGATTGATATTTCTACCTCAAATGATGTCCATTAAACTTCCCACTTCAAATGATTTCGTTAAGAAAAAATTTTCACAGGTGAACCCATCCACTTATGTTTTAGTTCACTCCAGATGTAGTCAAATTGACGACCAAGAAGAACCATCACAAGAACCAAAATTGTTTAGGAAGAACACATTAACTTTAAATGTATGAATTAATTAGAAATTATACAGATCAGAATGACAACTGAGGGGAAAATGCAGGAGTAAAAGATATGGAAACAACAAAATACCAGAAAGCTTTATATCTCACAAAGAGCCATAAATGCTCTAGAGCAGTGGTTCTCAACCTATGGGTCGTGACCCCTTAGGAGTTAAATGACCCTTTCATTGGGGTCATCTAAGACTATCAGAAAACACAGATATTTACATTATAATTTATAACAGTATCAAGATTACAGTTATGAATTAGCAATGCAATAATTTATGGTTGGATGTCCACACAACATGGAGAACTGTATTGAAGGGTCCCAGCATTGAGAACCACTGCTTTAGCAAGTAATGTGTTAGGAAACATTTATCTTTTCAGGAAAGATTGTCCAGTGTAGACAGCACTCTTATTTTCCACGGGAGGAGTACCATCTATAAGGTAAGGCCTTCTGTGGCTTCCAAATTTTGAGTATAGCTAGTATATGCTGAATTGCACAAGATATATCATATCCAAACCCTAGGATTGAAGTTTTCAAACAGGTTTATAGGGATTTGTGTTATAGGCAAAACTAAAAAAATCATCATGAAGATAATGTAAGAACACAACCACTGCATTTCATCTGTAAATGTAACAAAGCTCTAAGGCACCGTTTACCTATAGATTCTTGTCATCTCAGTGACCATTATAAATCCCAGGGTGAAAAAACTGTGAAATTCTCCCTAGTTTACTCACCAATGTCTCTGTAATGGAAACTCCAAAAGAAAAAAAAAAACTGAATGATTATGAGGTCTTTGAAGTACTCTGTGATGAGAGGACTATTGAACTTGGACCTTTTCCTACCTAACAGAGCAGTGCACATGGATATAAACTACAGGCATCCTAACTCAACACTGCTTGACCCCTACAAATTCTTCCACACCCACAAAAACCAAATGCTAGATGCACTGAGTTTTACAGTTTATGGATAAAGATACAGACACAGTAGTGTTTGGGGCTGTAAGCCACTCAACAAGTGTGCTTTAAAGTCAGACTGAACTGAGATAACATACTGTTTCCTTTTTCTTTTCATGTCCTTTTTAAATTTAACAGTGTTATGAGCACGTTTTTCCCCTGCCACACCAGCCCCCAATAATAATACACAGAGACACTGTATTTGATATAATGCTGTTGGCCAGTTCCTAATTCCTTATCGGCTAGCTTAGTTGAGAGATCCAATCGTACTTTAAAAGAAATGCTCCATAAACAGGCAGGAAGAACCAAGACACCCAAACACAGATTACATAATGCTTTATTAACATTAAACTTTCTTAATGCTGAAGAAAAAGGAAAAACAGCTACAGAAAGACACTGGACAATAGAAAAAACTTCTGAATTAAATCAGCCGGTGTACTTCAAGGATGTATTGACATCAGAATGGAAACCAGGATATATATTATGTTTGGGTAGGGGTTTCGCATTTGTATCTACAGGAGAATAAAAGCTATGGATACCATCAAGGTTAATCAAGATCTGACTTGAACAAGAGAAGCATCTTAATGAAGAGAAATGACAAGTCATCCAACAAATTAGGCCCCATGAGATGTGCGGAGACTTCTCAAAGGTAGGGGAAGTGTTTTGTTCTTGTCCTTACAGGAAAACAGAGAACACCTATCTTCAAACATCCAAGAGACAATAAACAAATAGGTACCTACAAAAAAGAAGACAGCTCTCCAGAAAGAATCACTTAATGAAGAGGAATCTGATTTATGGTAAAAATATTTAAGTCTAGTAAACTGTTTCTATACTGAAATCTATTTCTATTTACTATCTAGTATTCCATATTCCCGATTCATGTTAACCAATGTTGGCTTTGGAGTTGGATTTGGCTTTCCTTCTCTAAATTCAAGCATGTTGTTAAAATTAAATTCACTTTTTCTGCCTTATATCAAGAAGCCGACTGGTGTAAGGCAGAAGAAAACACAATCTAGGAACTCATTCCCTTATATGCAATTTTCTCTCTGAAATACTAATTTTCCCATATACATTTTAATGCTTATTGTTGCCTTTCCCTAATGCATACCATAAAACTTAAAAATTTTACTTTGATATTTATATTTAAATTTTCCACAAGGAATAATAATAGTTCCTAAGAGCAATCTTTGAACACTCTGGAAAGAAGATGGGGCACCAATTGGACATCTCCACTTGACTTAACCTGATGCATCAGGACTACAAACTGCACCCTAAAATTGGTTTGAGACTGCTTTGCTCGAAACAACTCATGACTAGCTAGCTGTAATGGTGCACCTTCTTATTACACCCTGGCCAGAGTTTCAAATAGAACTCCAGTCAAGCATTGTCTGCCGCACAATGTCTACCTACATATGTCACAGCCAGTTCTGTTGGGAAATTTGGTTGCCTAAAATTTTCTTCCTACAGGATCTTATGGAGCAATCATCATCCCATTTCAGCAGGAAGTAATCTTAAGAAAATGACTCCCCCTTTCCCCACTCTTGGAATTTAGGGATAATATTCATCTACATAGGGTTGGTTTTAGTTACTTGGGGTTTGGTATGGAAGGTGATACTTAGACTCGGGTATCTCTTTTACACAGGAATAAGGTATTGTTGGGAAAGATATGGTTTAGAATGGATATAGGTAGATTAGCCTATCTTCTTGTGAATTATTTAGTAAGAGTGAGATATTAGTATTACAGCTTACATTGTTATATATTCTTATTTGTGGTAACCTATGTATAATTAATTTTATATTCCCTTCCTGGAAGAATTGTATATTTTGTCATATTGTGTAAAATCTTTCCATTTGTGATGTTTTATACACATTATTTTTGCCATATTCTATGTATGTATACTTTTGCTTGTGTTCAAGACATTTTGTATATTGATACAATTTGAGATATTTATCATGTAGTCCTTTAGAGTTCTACCTCTTGTCTAGACATTTCTATTCTACCTCTACTTTAGGAATTTACATGTATATATATATATATATGTATATATATATATATATATGTTACATATTTATATTAATTAGGTTAATATTTATATTAATTAATGCTCCTTCTGGAGTTCATCCTTGCTTCCGCTAATGGCTTCTTCAGCAAGGAACTGCCTCACCTTGACCACTGATTTGGACAAGCGGTCCTATGTGCTTGCAGGAGAAAAACATAGAAGATTGCTAAACCTTGCCAAGTCAGGGTAAGACAGCCTTTCTACCTCCCTCCTTTTGTTGTAGTCTGTCAAGTACTCTTGGCCTTAGCCAAAACTGGCTGGACCAACGTTGCTGTGAGACCTTGGGTGACTGTCTAGGTAGCTTGCTGTTTCACTGCACCTTTTGGTAGTTGCCCATATGCACTTCCTGTCTGATGGGAGAAGTTATTCTGTATATATGTTTCTCATACTGGTTAATAAAGCCCTGTGGCCAATAGGAAACAAGATAGGCGGGGCTGGGAGACTAGGAGGAGGAAAGAGGAAGTAGTAGGGAGGAGTCGAGATGTAGCTCGGGAAGAAGCAGGACGCCCACCACGGCTCCCGGATAAGATGAGCCACGTGGAAATAATTAGATAAGTAGAAATGGGTTAATAATTAAGGCAGAGCTAGCCCATAAACAATAATGGTAACTGGCCAACAGGATTGTATCAAATATAGAGTCTCCTGAGTGTTATTTGGGGCTGGCATGACAGACCAGCAGCGGGCAGCCTGGCCGGAAAACATCAAGCTACACCTGTCTACCCTAGTATCGTTATTTTCCTTTACAGGTCCTGATGAGGTTGCAGATTAAACTATCACAACAATTATTCTCTCTTCCTAGTTAGATATATTAGGTACTAGACTTAAGTTTTCTAGCTTAGGACTACTCTATTGTAAACTCCATTATGCCTTCACCCTAGGACTAGATATGTAGGTCGTTTTGTTCTCGATTTTCCTTTTCTAAGAGCACACTTGTGATTCACTGTTTTGTATATAGTTTTGTATCAAGCCTAAATCTTTTATTTAGACTAAAAGGGGAATGGTAGTGGGATATTTACTTTGTTTGTTTCTGTGGCATTGACCATGCCCATTGAGGGGTGGAGCCAGGGGCAGAAGTGACCTGTGTAACTAGGTCTGAGGAGGGGCCGGGAAATGCTCTCTTGCTGGCAGGACATGGAGAGGAGAGCATCCAGTGAAACTTGCTGGTGTTCATCTGGCTAGGTTGTAAGTTATTTCTCCCTGAATAAACATCTATTCAGCCTATTTGTTTATGCTGATCCTTATTAAATCGCAATATAACAGCACACTACATTTTTTCAGTCAACCCTCCTGTTTTCCATTGCTTTTCCATATATGGGAATATGCTTCCCTAGACTTTGTGTTTTCCTATTAAAGCTACCATATAAATCAGATAGTAGTTATTGAAATAACACAACTCACCTTTGCGGAAAGTATAAATCCATAATTTACATACAATAAATCAATATAACAAGTTAGTATTGTAAGAGTTCACAATCAAGAAATTTTACATGTATGCTTTTCTCTCAATATTGAAATTTTATTAAGGAAGACCCTAAATTAAGACTAGTGCCTAAAATTCATTAAAGAAAATCTAAAGTATACTTAGCATAGTATCAGTAGTCTATACATTCATACATCTTGTTACATTTATAATTTATTCTCATACAAATTTATTTTTATATTTATAATTCCATGATTGTGACTTATGGATGAAAGTTTAATAGAATTGTTGTTGTTGAAAGCTGTAGTGTCACTGAGATTTCCCACGGGTTTCCTCTCCTAACATTCAAATTCAATGTCTTAGAAATTACTTTTAGAGATACAAGATTCATTCTTTGCACTGGCATTGCAGGGCTTCACAATATAAAATGAAGGGGAATAAACATAAATATTTAAATGCCCTCTGGCTTATTATTATCATTCTTGTGTTCATAGTATGAGATTTGTCTATGAAAGAAATCACAGGGTGAATTTTAAATTGTCTACCATGATAATTACTGATTTCACATCTAATTTTGAGGGTAAAATTTTTAAAATGATGGGGTCATTTTCTTGTATAGGATAGATGTTAGCTAAAATCAAGGTATGACCTATCATGTCATAACTTAAGATTACTTTCTATGCCTTGTGGTCTTTGTGCTTCCTATCTTCTAACATTAACGAATAAGTTTCCTCAATGTCTATTCAGAATGGATGTCTGTTTGCCTGCATACTGAAACTATGAAAAGTTATGTGTCATAATACTGAAATAGTCCAGGTAGGGAAATGTGGATATACATGTACATTTTGGTGATGTTTTTAAGATGCTCTAAATGAGACTGAACTCACAGGCGTTTTAAGAATTTCAAATCTGTAACCATTCCTGGATGCTTTGCCTGCCAGCTCCAATTTCTTTCCTTCACAGGGCTAATCTCCTTTTAAGGAAGGGCATTAACTTACCAAAAAGGAAATGGTGTGCTTGTAATAACAAATGAACATGCCTCATCTATTTGATAGAAAGGCACTTGTCCTGTGTAAATTGTGTATTCTTCTGCAAACACACTCTCTTATTGTAGCTGGAATGAATGCCCTGTGCAGATGGTACCAGACCTTTATTCAGAAATATACACACTTGGTATATCTGAAAGTTTTGATATTTAACCTTCTGTCTAAACCTTAAATTAAGGCCCCAGGGCAAGGACTAATGTCTTCATCTTTTTAAATTTAAAAATCTGTTTCAAACTAGAGATGAGAAATTAAACTTCCAGAATGATTTGAGTCTGTAAGCATAAAAATAGCCCTCTAGCATAGTACACATTCATAACAAGAGTCATAATCTGAGGATCAGTCTCTCAAAATGAGAATGAGGATCAAAAAGAATTACAGGGGAAGAGTGTGTCTGTAAAAAGACACACTATAAATCTCTGTGCATGCAAAATCCAAACCAACACAATTAAAATACAAGTCTCTCTACCCATCCTCCAACACTCACACAGATATACACATAAAAAATACAACATAACAAAAATTATGCTATTTAGATGTTTTAAAAGTAATTATAGGATTTAACTCATACAGCAGCTAAGGAAATTATCATAGGTTGTAGTACTGCCACCATAAGAATTGGTTTCAATTCAGCCTTTAATGAGATCAGAAATTTTTATTCATTTTCATGGGTACCTACTTCTGTAATGAAAGGGATTAATTTGAAGTTCCTAGAAATGAATCAGCTATCTCATATTGGAGGGTAGCTAGTCTATGGGCCATAAATAAAATTTCCTCAAGTACTAGGTTGACTGTTTCATTAAAACGGATGATGTTTAAGTATTTCATATGCAAAGCCATACAATGGTCATGTAAAGCAGTTTTTTAATATATAGTGTATTTGCAAAGGAAAAGATGTCATAGAAGGCAATCACTCATTACTTATGAATGAACTGGTTATGGTGGGTAAATGCTTCTTTTTGGCGGGGGGGCAAGAGCAAAATATTCTGAGTCCCACATCTAAGCGAGAAAATGAAAAGGCAGAAAACACATCATGACTATTCTTTAAAGCAAATTATATTAATTTATTCACATTTTATATGTAAAATACAGGATGCATGAAGGGTAGGTATACATGTCTTGGGAGGGGCTATGTACACATTGTGGATTAGCCTCTATTCTGCTCTCCTGACCTCACCCGTGATGTTTAATGAACATTTTTTAAGTCCCATATAGCCCATGCAGTTCAGATGGGCAGTGTTGACAATGACAGCCCAGTACCTTATGAAAATATAATGGACACTGTAAATCTGACAGCAGGTCTCCAGAGCACATGACCATCCAGTTCCCTATAAACCAGTCATAAGTGACATCCCCTACAGAATGTAAGTGCCATACATATAATGATGAAGCAAGTACTTTATCCCAATTTGACCAAATCATAGAGAGAAAGAACAAAATGATAGTCAATTTGCTTTCTCAAGAAAACATGGGCAACCGGTCTCTCAATACCTTTCATTAATTAGGAGTGTTACAGGTATGACATTTTAATAATTTTTATTTAAAATATAAAAGGGAGTTGATGAAGACTTTGAGAGTTTACCATTAAAAATGCTTAATATACCAAGAATTATTTATAAAACACTGACAAACCATCTAATTTTTGGAAGTAGAAGTCATGCAGAAAGTGATTAAATATATATTTCTTTGAAAATTTCGAGAATCTCTTTTGAATCTTAAAACAGCACTACTTATCATCTTTGTGAGTGAATGACATGTAATGACTATTTGCCTTGCCACAGGAATCCCATCCCATCCTTGGACAGAATCTTCTGTGACATCTGTAAACCAATGACAAGAGATCAGCAGTAAAGATTCATCAGACAAAAATCAGCCATATATACTGAGCCTATTGTAGGTTATAGTCCTCCCCTGCAGACAGGTAGACAGGGGTATTCATAAATGATATATGAGTTCTTCAGATGTACCAAACAAAAGCAGAGTGTTTATTCTCTTAAATGTTTGGAGACCTCCTGTCACATAGATATACAGTGCCTAAAAACACCAAAACAAGAGTAAAAGTGGTAGTTTAAAATGAAGAAGTACCTCCATCCTTTGTGGGGCTTTGGGGGAGGGACCACTTAATCTGAGCATCTATAGCTACTTTAGTGAATATGTTTGTACAAATATCATTCAGTGAACAGAGCTTAATTTCTAACCTATTTAATTCAATATTTCCCAAACTCTTATTACTTATTTTATCCTCAAATTTTTACCTGTTTGTTGAGTAAATGTCCTGTTAATCAAAGCCAACTGATAGGATGTCAGATTATCAGCCTTTTCTTAAATAGTTAAGTTGTTTTGGGTATTGACTTATAACAGAATGTATTTGCTCTACAAGTTACAAAGTCTCATCATTTTAACTTATTGACAATGTAGATTTAGAACTTTTAGAGATTGAAAACCCTGAGAAATCTTTCTAATCCAATCCCAACATCTGAAAATATGATCTAATGCTAAGAGAATGGGCCAATATAATACAGCAAGATAAGTTCTAAATTTAAAAACATGACTTGAGCCATGACATAATATGCACCAAGAAAGTACATTTTTCTAAGTAAGTGAATGCATACCTTTTTGCCCAAGAAAACTGTAGCACGTTCTACCCTTAATTCCTATTGAAAGGCAAGAAGATCCCCTCTATTCCTTAGTCCTACAAACTGAGAAGCAATTAATAAGAGAGACGGTTTGGAAAAGAAAGGCATAAAATTTTTACTTAATTTACATACGCATGGGGATCTTGATAAGTGAATAAAGCTCAAAGAAATTACCCAAACATGGTACTGGGTTTGGCAGTAGGAAGATGCTAGTGAGATTAAGGATAAATGAAGAGTTCATTTACTAAAGTCCAGAGTAATTAAATTACCAGTCACCTGCAATCAAGATTTTTTACAATCTTGGTATGAAAGGGAACTCCCTCCATAAGAATATAGCATAAAAAATCTAAGATGAGTGCCTCTTTTGAAATCTAACACAAGTGGTTTCAGTTTGAAGTAATCAGTACACTAATTTTGCAAAAGTTCTTTTTGATACATGGTCTCACTATTTAGCCCTTCTGGCCTAAACTTGCCATGTAGACCAGGCTAGCCTGGAATTCACAGATATCTGCCTGCCTCTGCCTCCTGACCTGTGGGATTAATGGTACACACCACCACGACAAAGCTCAAGTTTGCCTATTTTGAAATGGCATGCATGTAAGTCCTTTACTTTATATATCCATTTGCTTTTAGTTGTTGAGGGCAACATGTGTTCATAAGTTCAAGTTGGATGTTAGAACGAGTTGCCAAACACTGTGTTCCTACATTTTAGCACCATAAACTCAGTCTATTCCTTTATCACTCTGTTACTTAGTTTCAATCCATAAAATGGGATGAATAATTCATAGGGTAGCCAAAAAGATTAAGTGAAGCAATATATGTGAACTGGCTAGTACGTTTCAAGCACTCAATAAATATTAAATGTCAGTGTATTTTATTCCTGCAGGTACAAAATAAATCAGTGAATGAATCAGTAAAAATTAATTTTTCTATAGTTTTAAATATGAAGCAAGTGTTAGTCACAGTTTGAAAAGTAGAACAAAAATATTAGGGGATACTGAAGATACTGAAAATTGTTATTCACTACCACTGAATCCCCATATGTAATAAACTTCAACTTCTTTATAGCTAATAGCATACTTGACTGACAGGCATAGCTTTTGTTGTGGAACTCACTTAGTGAAAAAGATGCTTATTTATGGCTGCAATGCACCAGGTTTCACCTACTTCACTTCACAATTAGATATTATGTGCAGTGAAGTAAGTCACATGCTGAATGACACGGCTACATATTCCTCCACATTTTTGCATGATCTTCTAAAAATGGTCATCAAAATATTTAGTACAGTACTAGAAATTTGAGTGGGTAGGGGAAGGCACATAGAGGTTGCCTAATAGACACCCAACACAGTTAAATTAAAAGTGATATAGCACTTGTGTTCTATGGAACAGTGGGGAGACTTATTATTGACAATAATCTCTTATATATTTTATGAATACATAGGAAAACTCGATCAAAATCTCCAAAAAACTAACAATAAAGAGAAGAACACATTACTCATCCCAATTTATTCAATACATACTGTATGCTTGTCTTGAAATATTGCAGTGTACTTCACTGATATCTATTATTATTATATATTAATCAAAAAGTTTTAAAGCATTTAATGAGATGAAAAGCCTGCCACTTTGATGTGATCATTATATACATTATAAAACTATCAAATTATTACATTATGCTTTATATATTTGATTAATTAAAGTAATTAATAAGTGAAGAAAAAAGATCTCAGTACCATCACCTGCTTCATCTCTGCATGGTAGAAAAAGCAGACTCAAACCGAAAGTCAATGTATAAACTGAATCTTTGCTGTCCTTAATAGCAAATTGTTCTCACACTCGTTGATTTAGCAAATGTATCTTGAGTACTTATAATATGTAAATTAGATGCAAATTATCCATCACCAAGTTAATGAGAGAGCTAACACTGACGCATACATTCACAAACATGTACATATACTTACAATCAACTGGAAAACAAATATTGAACAAAATGAATAAAGTCAAGTGGATGTTGACAGGTGGATATGATGAAGGAGGGTATTGTAGGTAAGAAAGAATAGCATGGTGAAATGTCAAGAGAGTTTGGACATGAGACCTGGTATGTCTTCTTTCTTTGTCCTACAAAATTTCACCATTTTATTAAGCACTAACATAAATTATAAGCAAAATAGCCATCCCTATAATTAGTATTCCCTCATTGCACCCTTCATTTTTGCCTTAAGAAGTTTGGAGATTCTTCAGCTAAGGAAAATGTCTCAGAAAAATTAACACCCTAGGTTCTCTTGTACTATTGCCATCAGTAGTCACTAAATTAAGTTTTTCTTTTTCTATAATATAGGATGTAAGGGAAATTTAAGAAATGGAGGTGATCTTAAAACTTCAGGTTCAATGACTAGGTGATAAAACAGAGACATATAGAATTATTGAGTAAGTACAAAGCTTAAGTTTTGGGGGAATGAGATAATTTGATATATTTGGTATTAATAGCAATGAAACATCAAAGTTGAGTAGGTTCTGGTCCATGTTTGCATATACAATATTAAATCATTCAAATTAATTGAATGATAGATATTTCAGTGAAAGAGATTCAATGAAAGAGATTTACATGACAACTTTGAATTTAAAAAGGAGCGTTTTCCTAGTAGAAGAAATCCTAAAAATAACCTAATGTATGAGAAATAAAGGAAATATATCAGTAGAAAAGGGAGAAAAAAGATAGAAGAGATTTAGAAGAAGCTGTTGTTAGAGGATTTCAGAAACCAAAGAGAAGAGAGATGGAAGAGAGCTAAGGGGAATGGGGAGGTAGATCACTTCATAAAGTGCTTGCTGCACACACGTGAGGCCCTGACTTTGGGTCTTCAGCACCTAACATACAAAACCTGATGAGGTTATCAACTTCTGTAATCCCAGCACAGGGAACAGAGACAGAATGATCTAGAGGTTAATGAGCCTCTAGCCAATCAAAGTCAAGAGTCCAGAGCCAGTGAGAGCTAGTGCCTCCAAAAATAAGGAGAAGAGCGCACACACACAAGGTAAAGTGTTTTTAAACTTATAGCTCCCATGGTTGCCTGACACCATCAAAATTTGTTTTTGAAATTTGAAAATTTGTTTCAAAATGTTAAAAATTTTCAAGTAGCACAAACTAAATAAAAAGGTTGTTTTTATTGATTCATTAATTACTGCTTGTGTGCGTGCATGCATGCATATGTGTGTGAGGTGATGCATATGCTGCCACAGCACACAGCACACAGCACACGTGGGAAAACCAGAGGACAGTTTTGTGTAGTGACTTCTCTCTCCCATGATGTGCTGGTTTGAATGAGAAAAGTCTCCTGTAGTTTCAAATACTTGGTCATTTTTCCCCAGTTGGTGGTGCTGTTTAGGGAAGCTTAGAGGTTCATTCTTGCTGGGAAGTACATTCCTGGGGACAGGCTTCGATAGTTTAAAGCTTCATGGCACTTCCAGTTTGTTCTCTGTGCTTTGTGCTTGTCATTGAAATGTGATTTCTCAGCTCTATTCCCCTGCTGCCTTGCCTGTGGCAGCCCTAGCTCCCTACCATGATGGATTCTTATTCCTCTGGAAGTGTAAGCTAAAATAAACTCTTTCACAAGTCCCTTTTGGTCATGGAGTTTTATCACAGCAGTATTACTTTCCTAAGTAATATACACAGGTTATTTGGAACAGAGGTAGGCAGACTTGAGCAACGATCACCCCTACCTTTTGAGCATTCTCACCATCCAGAATTCATTCTTGATAGAGGATAAGAAGCCCACAAGCCATTTTGGGGTCAGTGATTTATATCTGTGAAGAAAAAAAAATCATGTATGTAAAATGCAATAGATTTTGACTAACAAACAGGTAGCCAGATATTTTCATTTGGGAATTTGTGGATAACTGGAGAAGGCAGAAGTAAAAAGTGAAGAAACAGGAGATAGAGAGATAGCTCAGCAGCCAAGAGAACTTGCTTCCCTTTTAGAAGACCCATTTTCAGTTCCCAGAACCCACATGACAATTAACACTATCTCTAAGTCTAGTTACGGGTCTGATGTCCTCTTCTGGCCTCTGTGGGCACAAGGTAAACATCATTCCCTCACATGCAAAAATCTCACCTGCTTAAAATAAATGATAAATTATTCTTTTAAGTGAAAAAAAAAGACAGGTAAGAGTTTGTAGGAAGCATGTGATGAAGTATTTAGAGTCATTTCCTTGAGGATGAGAAGCAAATACAAATCATGAAATCTGAGTAGCTTAGCTAGTTCATAAATTCATACTGATGATGGACTTTGCCTATGTGTTGTTATGTGACAAGGCAGAGAACATTTCCCATAGTGACACAGAGGTGTGTATATTTCATGGTAGCATTATATTAGCAATCTGTATTACTCTTTTGCAAAACCACACAGAAGTCAGTACCTCATTCTTTTGTCCTTGGCTCTGGTGAGTCACTCAACCATTTAATACTTTATCCACTCAAGAAAACAACTTATTTTTCACTGTATGCCAGCAGGGTATGCACTGGTCAAACAATAGTGAGTCTGCCACATCCCCTGATTAGAAGAAAACCTATGCATCTTCCAGATATTTCCAACTTCATCAAAGAAAATATTTAAAAAAAAAAAATAAATGTGGTTACTATGCCAACACAGTTTACATGTTTCACCAGATTAACATTCTCTGTTCACTAAATGATATATGATGCCTGATGTTCACATATCACATCAACTTTCTGGAACACTCCTGACTTTACATCTCAAACAAAATAGTTGAATAGCTCAAAGCCAATACTTTTTTTTTTAATGGAAAGTCATTAACTTGTACACATAAACATTTTTAAATGAGTTTACACTGGAACCAACATTGTACATTAAACAACTTCCTAGCTATCCCTCTAGCTAGTCCTCAAAGCCTTTTATTATGCTGGTCAAGGGCTGATTTCAGAGATGCATGGATAGGACATAAAGGTCTGTTGTACCAAGTGATAGAGATGACTATCATTCAGTTACTTTGAACAGAGAAGAATGTTTTCACTTCTTAGTTTAAAGAAGTACAGTGGAAAGTGATTATTCACACTACAGAAAAGAACCCAAAAGGATCCAAACTCTTTCACATAGATTCATATGTCAACTACTCTATGAAAACTAATACATTTAACACACTATATAATACCTCTCCACCTCTGGGAAAACAACAAATGGGTTATTTAAACACAGCTTGTGCTTAGGGGAATACTTTCTTTAAAAGAACAGCTTTTATCCAGAAAAAAAATAAAAGAAGTTAGAACTTCATAGCCCCCAGGTACCTTACTGCCTGCTTCCTAGAGGCACAACACTCCTCCTAATTGATGGATAAAAGTCAACAAGGAAGAGCCACGTGTGGAGGAGCATGGCCCTGGAACAAAATAAGATAGGATAGTTATAAAGCTGAGTCTTCTGTAGAAAACTCTAGGTTATTTAACTTCTGTTAGTTCCGAATACTAGTAAATTATTTTACTTAGTATAAATGTCCTGGAATACTCTGATGTAAAAATGTTCATAAATGATATCTGAACCAAGCCATTTTTTTGCCCCATTATGCACTGATATAACTAGGAACAATACATGTGTTTATACATATTTTATGGCTCATTAAACTGCCAGGCCTTTAGTTGTCTCTGATTTTCTTAGACCCTTTCCTTGTTTCCCTTTCTTACTGAAAGTAGTATAATGGTCCCAGTAAGTCTCATTTTTACATGCTACCCAAATCCCATTATCCCACCTGGCTACTTGATTGCAAAGCAGCAACAGTATACTAAAACCTCCAAATCCATGGAAGATTTTTTATCCTGTGAATCTTTTTAGAAAATTCTATAGTAGACTCAGCTATTTATCCTTGAAAAGATTTAAGATTCAAATCATGACTCCTGTTTCCACTCTTACCTCTATTTTATTCCAAATGGGATTTAAATAGACTTACTACATTTATTAACAATGTACTCCACTTCAGTTCTTAAATTCCATTATTTAATAAGTTTTCCTGGTTCTTCTTGCATGGTCTTGGCTTTTTATGGAGTTTCTGCTTAATCAAAGCCTTCCTTATCTGATACTCAATGAGCACAGAAGTGAGCTAAGCATTCTGGTATTCTTTGCTTTTACATTCACACTCTGTAACACACTGGATGAATCTGTTTCATTGCTGGTACCACTCAATTCTCATCTTAAAAGGAGACAAATCAATCTGTTAATAGCATCATTTATTAAAATGCCTTCTCTTGTTAGCCCGAGTCTTCCATAATGTGTCCCCACCTAACCTGATACTATCATTCCATCTAATTTGTTTCTAAGTAACTGGGTGTTTGAATACAGGCATCTGTAAGTTCAGCACAAATCACAGAGTTTAACCAGATTCTTACAAATTCTGGCCTATGAGCCAAATCTGTCCCAATACCTAATTTAACACATACAATGAACTGAAGATAAAGTGGAAAGTGTAACAATATTTTTAACATGTTAAATTATGTAAATTTCAATTCCACATCCATAAATAAGATTCACTGGAGTATAGCCATGCTTTCTTGATTACTGTCTGCCTATAGCTGACCTCATACCACAATGATAAAACCATGAGAGCTATTTTTAACTCTCTGCCCTGAGTTTGAGCATGGGCATTGCCATGTTTTGTCAAAGCAGCTGTGAAAATTCATAGAAAACTACACAAAAAAAGTACCTGTTAAAATTCTCCTGGGAAAAAATACTAGTCCACTCCAACTTTGGAATTATATAAAAGATAATTTACTGGATTAGATCTCTACTGGTGTAGCTTCTCAAATTGACCCATAAAACTCTTCATTGGTGTAGCTTTTTCCCAGTTGCCCATGCTATGGTTGGAACACTTCAGTGATGGTAAGTTGCCTCAGGGACTTGTAGGTGGGGAAGTTTCCTTTGAGTCACTGTTATACAACCCTGTGAGTAACTTAAACAAAGTTTTTGAGGGGAAACCTCACATTTATCTGTAGGTGCCATGACTATAAATCAATAGATATTTACTTATATATCCTCAGAAAAAAATAACACCATATCCACAAAAGCCTACAGTGTTAAAATATCTGGCCTTTTACAGAAATATTGCCATCCCTTAGTTTAAAAGTATTAAAGTAATTAATGGTGGACATCAACATAAATAAATAAACGACAGATAGATGATAGGTAGATACATCAAACATACACATATAGATAAATAGATGGGGAGATCGATAGCTAGATGATAAATAGTAGATAGGTCAACAGATGATAGATGTTTTCTTCTACTTCTTCAGGATAATAGATACTGTTTATATTATCTTACTATATTATTTATTAAAATGGACATTGTTTTATTAAACTTCGAAAAATACTTTTAAAAACCTGTCATTGCTTTGGATTTAGTAGAAAACAGTAATGAGATGAAATGAGGATGTATAACCCAGGAAAAAAAGAGAACTTAACAGAAAAGGTGATGAGGGCAGTGAGGAGCCATTTTTACACTCGTAGATGGAGAAAAACAGAATCAGACTATATAGAGATGTAGGAGTGACCATTCCCACACTTAGTCAATTTTTTGTCTGCTCTTTTGTCTCATTAAAAAGAAACAAACATACTAACTATTGACTCTTACCTGTATGACTTAATTTATTATCAACCAATCTTTACACCACTCCTAATTAAAGCAATTAAATTCTCCTTAGTTACAGTTGAGAAAAGACCAAAAGGGACAGACCTGCCATTTCAGCATGCATGATGCTGAAGCCCATAGTGTGAAAACCACATTGCCTTTCATGGCTTTTCAATCGTGTGCACTGCATTCAAGAGAATCTCCTTGGGGCTGTAGGAAATCATGTGTTTTAGAAATTACTGTGTAATATTGTCAGATCAGATTGCTGCTAAAAATCTTACAGGCCTCAAACAATCCTACAAAATGTAAGTGTTGATTTATAGAGAACATCTCTTGTCCCAAAGAGTAGCAGAGACTCCATTGGCATGGGGAAATATGCCATACCAGCAGCTTTCAAGGTTATATATTGCAACTAAACATTACTCTCATGGTGAACTTTGCCAATCTCTTGTTAGCTCAGTCCTTCTTTCCTTACTATAACACTAGAGTGAAGGTCCAAGTAGCATTCTTATTTCTATCATAAATAACTGTTGTATAGACATGATTTAGGTAATCATGACACAGAATGAAGCAAGCAAGGTATCCAGGACATAAACAAAATGGTAGAGATCCAGAACCATTCTGTTAACTTCTTTGCTAGACTGACAAAATCTTTTGAGCATCTCAGTGTATGAGATGCATTAGTATGACTAAACCCTTTCCCCCAAAGAAAATAAATTACCTTCCTTTGTGTCTTAGTTAGGCTTTCTATTGCTGTGAAGGGACACCATAACTATGGCAATTCTTTTAAAAGAAAATCATTTAATTGGTGTGGCTTACATTTTCAGAGGTTCAGTCCATTATCATCATGGTGCCACATGGTGACTTGCAGGAAGACCTGGTGTAGGAGCTGAGTCTTTATATCTTTCACAGGCAACAAGAAGGGTCTCAGACACTGAGCGTGGCATGAGCATATGTGACCTCTAAGACCATCTCCACAGTGACACACTTTCATCATCAATTCCATACCTCCCAATCGTGCCACTCCCTGACAACAGTTTGAGTATTTGGTAAGCGATTAAGTTGTAAATTCAGCTCTGAAGACAGAGCGGTACACCATCCAATTTAACAAACACACGGGTGCATGGCTGTGAGTGATTACACACTCAAAGTCAAGGTGATAAGACATATTATTGTAGTCACCAAGATCTCATGGAGGCTTATCAACCTCCCATTAAAAAGGAAATGTCCTTATGATCAGCTTTCTGCTCTAAGCATAGAAAAGAGCTTTAGGTTCAGGGAGTATCCCTTTCTGGGCACTGTTCCCACCCAGCTTTGCTCCCCCACAGATCTTGGTACTGTTAACATAAAAGGTTTGCTATAGTTAGTGGGCTGTGAACAGTGCCTAATGAATAAACAGCCTGGAGTAAGCACGGTTCACATAGTCCCCAAGCACTGATGAACGCAGAGATTGAGCAATCTCTTCAACCTTATTACTGTCTTTAAGTCAATTGCAAGATATGAGGTCTGTGAAATGAAGAGAAGGGACTTCCCTGCAGCTGCCACCACATTTGTCAGTGACCTGCTGTGGATATATTATCCACAGATGCACTGCCTTTCGCAGGAGGACCACACTTCAAAAGACAAATGCTAGAATTACATTGTAATATTTAGACACTCTTTTCTTGGAGGTCAGTGTAAGGACAGCAGGTAATTACACCATAACATGGGGCTCTTAATTACAGAGGTGCACATTATCTCTACTCAATGGGGTCATTTTTATATTATAGCAATTCCTCATCTCGAAGAAACACTTTCCCTTGCATCAGAATTCTGAAACTGGAAAGCATATATAAATGCATCCATTTAACAAGGTGATGCCCTCCCTTAAAATGTTGTGCCTAACTCTAAGGTACAACTTAAGCATGATGCCACTTTTAAATAAAAGAAGCATGCTGATTTTACTATGGTGTTGCAGACAAATGTGGATAAAAACAGCAACAATACTAATAACAATAAACCCTTTCTGTATTTTCAACTGCTATTAACATGGAATATGTTTACTCAGGTCATTTAGAATTCCCACCATACCCTCCTGACAGATGAATGCATTCACAATAGCTGCAATCTAACATTGTGTCTGTCTTTCTGCCATGCCCATCATCCTGTGACTTAGTGAGCACTTAAAATCCCTAACCTTCAATTTAGCTGATTAGAAAGAGTTTTCAGCACACATAGGCTCTGTAGTGATCCTGTAACCTACATCTCAAAGCTTGTTATCCACTGTTTCAGCAGTGGTGAGTTGACAAGTGTGAAACACCCATGAAAACACAGTTGTGTTCTTGATAATTACTGGGACGGTGTCATCAACTGTAGCAAGGATCACGGCACAGAGATGAATGTTCCAGTTTCTTATTAAAGTCTTAAAATGACATGTCTTTGTGGTTCCCATAAGCACACAAGACTCTCTCTCTCTCTCTCTCTCTCTCTCTCTCTCTCTCTCTCTCTCTCTCTCTCTGTGTGTGTGTGTGTGTGTGTGTGTGTGTGTGTGTGTGTGTGTGTGTGCGGGCTTGTGTGCTATGAAATGGGGCCTAGGACTGCGTTTTAGATTGATGTCTCATCGGGAGAGTTTTCTTCCCTTAGCCCCACTATTCTTTAACAAGAACATCTGTAGTACTCACTAGGAATGCAAATAACCCTGACTGTCAGTCTTGATAGTCAAAAAATTGTTAATCATTAAAAACATCATGGTACATTTACCAGTCTCTAATATATTGTTTTTCTGTCTCTCATACAGTGTGGAGAAATTTGTAAACCAGCTTGCCTAAAAAGATCCCTGACACCGTAGCAATCAAAATGGCTGTCTACAGAAAACTAGAAACAACCTTGTCTGCACTTAAAATTAAATGCTCAAAATTGAAAGTGCCATATGTACATCCAGTAATAAGTGGAGTACCCCTCCCTTTACCTCATCCTCTATTTTATCTAATAAACATCAATAATCTGAACTTTACAGAAAATCAGTCTCAAAGTACTTTCCAAAATATACTCCAACAAACCTCTAGATGGCGAACTTTAGCAAATTTTATGGCCGGTCTGAAATCTCAGTGTCTTCCTGAAGCTGTGTAATCCACCTAGTGAAATGATTTCCAGTTTAATAAGCTACTCAATTGTATCTGTGCTTTTATGGAACAATGCATGAAAAAAATGAATTGTATTTTTTCTAAAAATTAATCTTTTTTCTTTGTGTTTGCCTAATTGTGACAAGATGGTGTCCCAGTGTCCTCCATCAGTGTCTCTTTGGTGTGCTAGATGGCCTGGAAAACTTTTACATGAAAGGTGACTGCAGCTGACTTCTTAAAGTCAGCTATTCCCTTTAATTATGAAGATTAGTTCCAGCTTTTGTTAGAGGATTTTAGCAATCTCCAAGGATAATCACAAAAAATCCTTTGAGACATTTAAAGGAGTAGGGGTGTGTGTATGTGTGTATTCACGAACATGTGAGAAGATTCCTCTCTAATGTCTTTCACAAAGAGATATCCAACATGTACAACCTACAAAGAACATTTGGTTACAGAAACTATTTTTCTTCAGCTCAAATGCAGCTCAAATCATCTGAGTCCTGTGTCCTACTTGTATGAAATCTTCAGCAATACAAGGCCCGTAAGCCCTGAGGAACAAGAGGACTCATCCACATTTTCTGTTGTTTTGACAGTCACTTGAACTACCCAGACCAGCATTACAAAGGAGGCTTCTTGTGCCTGGTGTGAGTACTAGGATGTGGTACTTGTAGGGATCATTGACAGCCTTAGTAGCTTAACTTTCTTTAAGGTTTAAGGTGTGTGTGTGTGTGTGTGTGTGTGTGTGTGTGTGTGTGTGTGTGTTGTGTAAAATGTCAGGTAAATATAAAATAATATAATTCCTTAAGGTTTTACCAAGCAACTTTTTTTTTTTAATCTCTTCTCTCTCCTTCTCTGTTTATTGACCTCCCTCTCTCCTCCCCAGTTGGATCCCAATAAGATGAACATATATACAGGACATTCCCCATCAGATCCCATTTCCTGTTTGTCCGTTTCCCATTTGATATCATCTCTATTCTACTATCCTCCCCTTAACCCATGTCCCCACTTCCATTACACATGCTCCCTTTATTCTTTCTCATTCCTGTGCTTAGTCCATGACCCCACCTCTACCACCTATTGTCATTTATATTTTCCTTGTTTCTGTGGTCAGACCATGCTGTATACTCACCTGTGCAGACTTAGAACTAGACTGCAGATGAGGAAGAATATGTGGCCTGTGTGTGTGTTTAGAAGATTCTTACATGTTCAAATCCATAGCCATAGCTAAACCTTAAGGTCAAAAGAATTTTAATTTGTTCTTAGTATTATATAGGCAAGCATTGCTTAATTTGACAAGTTCATTTTGTCTATAATAATGTTAAAATGGGAAAAACAAGTATAGATAACAGAAAGGTTTTAAATTTTCAAGGAATGCTTGAACAATAACCTAAAGTAGCATTGGACTAGAGAACATTTATTACTTGGTGTATTAAATAAAGTAGAATCCTATTTTTCTCCCAAGTATGCTATACTTATGAGAATAATATTTATGTGATGGATACTGATCACAACTGGGCATCTGATACAATTTTCACAAGCACCCAACAAATGTTGCAACAAAATTCTCTTCAATGTGATGTTTATCCTTAGTTGCCAGCATGAGTGAGTGAGCCTGTTACCAACTAAGAAGAAATGTGCCTCAGAGAGGATCTGGAAAGGTGTTTACAGGAAAGACTGACTGAGAAAGGAAAACTGTCCCCAGCCTTAGTGGCAACTTCAGTTGAAGAATCAGATATACAGGTCTTAGGAGATGCTCTTGCTTTTTAGGAAATGCTCCTTACCTTTACTGTTTGCCTCCTCCTGGTGAGGCAGTGCTCCTATTGCTGAAGCTTCAGTTTTTATACCATGAGGACTGGTAAGTGTGTGCCTGAAGAGAGGAAGGAAGGAAAAGCTGGATGGGAGAAGGGAGAAGCTTGTAAATATGTCTGTGTTGAGTATGGTTCCCAGAGAACTGCATCCCTGTTCCCAACTTTATTTTGGTTTGACTTCAGTGTTGACTACTGAACCCTCCCTCTTCCACTGAGCTTCAGTATTTTGTTTTGTTTAGTTTTGTTTTTGCTTTTTTTTTAAGTTGAGCATTCATTCCTTCCCATTTGTAAGGCATTTTTAAAGCAATTCATTGAGTTGCCAGCTTAGTTAAGCTTATTTCAAGTGTTTTGAAAATCAAATGAACCAGAATCTTAACTAATAATCCTAGGCCTTGTCATTATATCTTAGGAAGAGTCATTTTAGAATTAAAATAACTTATAAATTTTAATTATTATTTTTTCAAATATTAAGAATATTTATATTATATTCAAAATATGTCAAAGGTAGGATATGTATTATACATGTATTATATATATATTCTTACACACACATATATCTTCTTACAAAATCCAATCACATTAATTTCTACGTGGAATAATAGTATGGTGAATTTATCTCAAGTAACAAAGAATTTTGAGCATAAAGTAAAGGGAACTCAATATGATAAGATTTTTTTATTTGCATTTATAAGCATAAGCAATTTATTTAGAGAAGTGTATGTGTATTTGTATCCTCCAAAAACACACTAACGTGGAGATTATATTCATAGCTCTTAAGAGATATTTTGATTAAATCGTGAATATAAAGTGAAATGAGGTAGAAAGGTGAAGCCCTGCCTGGGGCTCAGCTCTCCTCACTCTGCTGGTTGACCTTTCAGAAAATGCACAACTCACTATCTCATTCTTTCTAAGCAATAAGCTTCCCTTTGTCAACACAGAAAAGTTGCCCTATAAATGCTTTGAAAATGTCCCTTAATTTTCTGTGATCAAAAATGCAGATGGTTTCCACTAGGGGCTCCTAAAAGCCTACAGTATGGGGAACTTGCTTGAGAATTCAGTTCATTAAAGTCCCTGGCTGGGGAAGAGTGAGAAATCTTGGGGGGTGGGATAATCCAGTTAACAGGTGGGTCCATTCACACCTGAAATCATCCCTGACCTTATACTTTACATGAACTACTATTCCATTTTCTTCCTAACCACATTGAGTATGGTTCTATTAAAATCCGAAGAAGTCTTGGAAAATGTCAGTCCAATACCTCTGACTCGTGTTTTTTAGTTGGTCTCTTATTCTTCATGCTACCAAAGAACAGAATTACAATTAGAGGGAGTTATGTGCACTTTTCATTCATTCTGGATGCATAAAGAAATCCTATCATGGTGCCACATGGGAGGAATTACATATATAAACTCAGAATGCATTTCCATCAGGTCTTGTATCCACATGTTTGTGCTCAGAAGTATGCTGTTGACATAGAGTGATTGGCAGAACTTTAGGAATTTTTAGAACCTGAAAGAAAGTTGGTCAAAATTTAAGATGTGAAATATCCAAGAGATTTATCTTTAAAACATGGGATTACTGTGTAATGTTCTTTTCGTGAAAAAATGTAGACAGCTTTTCCATTAAAGCAAAGATGTCCAGAATAATTAATGTGACTTCACTGAAGAATACATTAATAGCATTAAGGGTACTAACTTTTCTATTTTTCTCTGTTTTCCATTGTTCTTTCATAGACCAATTTCTGGGTAACAATATATTCATAAAATAAATATTTGTATAAAAGTGCCACTAAATCATTGTATGAAAACACTTAGCTAAAAGCTGGAATAACATAGTTTGAAAAGTAAAACCTATAGAAGGAAAATTTAAAAAGGACATCACAAATCTTATCTGAAGTTTTTGGGCTTCTTATTTGCAAAAAATGAGATTGGAAAAATTACCTGATTAACTTTAATTCCAGGATCCTCCTCGATAAGACTATATTGATACACTATATCCAGTGTGTGACTATTGTCTAATTGCCTTTCCTGGAAGCAATCTGCAATGAACACGGGAGTGGGATCAACACTTCAGGCAGCTACAGAGACAGGATGATGATCTGTCTACCAAGCCCTTTGCTAGCATCTGTAAACCAGGAAGAAGGCACATGCTCTCAAACTGCCAAAGGTGATATATGACAGGAAAGAGGTTTCTGTTGACTATAATCAGGAACAAACAGTGGAAGTCTACAGCAAGGAAGAAACAGATACATACCATTCAACATACGCATATTATTCTGACATATAAGTCATTGCATCTTCATTTGTGCTCTGTGTTACATGATGCTTGGATACTAGCTATCCCACTAGAAAAACTACACATGACACTCCCCTTTTTATCTCCCTTTTGAATCTAGTATTGGCTACTCTCTAGCAAGAACATTCCTAATAAGATTTGTAGTGGGATATTCACTGTGTCTGCTTCTGTGGCACTGACCACACCCATTGAGGGGTGGAGCCAGGGACGGAAGTGACCTGTGGGACTAGATCTTGGAAGGAGGCTGAGAAGGCTCTCTTTGGAGAGAGGAGCATCCAGTTTTAACTGCTGTGTTCATCTGTCTGTGTTGTGAATTGTTTCTCCCTGAATAAACATCTATTCGGCCTATTTGTTTATCCTGACCCTTATTAAACCGCAATAAAGATTCTCTAGTCTCATGTAATTGTTAGCAATAGCATATTGAATGTAGTAAAACGTAGGAAACTTTAAATCCCTATCCAATCATAAAACACAACACAATGATTCCAAATAAAAGACAGTTTACAGTTTAACCATGATTATTATCTGAAACTAACTTCAGATGGCTGTGGAGTACAATGTAAAATAAAGAATTCTTATATTCTAAGCAGTTTTACATGTCAATGTCAGGTCAAACTTTTCATGAAACTCAAAGGAGGAAGATTTCAGTTTAGTGTGAAACAGGACATTTAACACTGAACAAGAACTAGTTTGTTTCCATATTGCTTTCAACTCTATTTTTCTTTTGTTTCCTATCACTCTCCAGCTTTAAAAATGAAGACCTCCTTATGGTAATGAAGTCACTAATAAAAATATCACACAGCTAGATTAAGGTACCACTCACATACACACTTGTCCAGTCCTTAACTCTGTACATCACAGTGACCTACTGTACAGGTAGCCCATCCTTTCTGAAGTGATGGAACAGCATTTAGGGTTTTACATTTTTCCTATCAATTTCATTTTGAGTACTGATTCATCACAAAAATTAAAAATCCAGGGCTGGCGCGGCTGTGGGCCCAGACTGGCGGGCTGGCGGGCTGGCGGAAACATACATGCTACAAATGGCGCCCAACGTGGCTATAAGAACTTTCACTTAAAACTAATAAGAGCTTAAGAAATGTTTTAGAAACAAGGGAACAGAGACTAGCAAGACTTATTGGTAGCAACATTTTCTCGGTTGGATTTGTTTTGCTGTAGACAGAGATTTGCACGGCTCCTTTAAGGGAAGTTTCCAAAATTAGCATAAGCGGCAAAAAGCAGCCTGGCTTTTAAAGAGCTCTGCTAACAATTCATTGGTGTGTAGGAGAGCTGCAATAAAGGTTTACACTGTGTTTTTAAAAATACGCTGGCTTGGGAGAGAAAAAGAAACAGGATACAATGGTTTAAAAAAGAAAAAAGGAAGTAGAATTAATCCTAGTACTGGGCAGACAGAGGCAAGCAGATCTCTGTGATTTCAAAATAAACCTGGTATGGAGTGAATTCCAGGACAGATAAAAGTTACACAGAGAAACCCTGTCTCAAAATATGCAAAAATAGAAGTAGAAGAAATAGAGTAATAAAAAAGCCACGTAAAAATGGAAAGCACAGAGAAATTTTGGATACTATACGCGATTCTGTTGTCTTTAAATTATTTGATTGCTGAGAAAATAACAACTACTAATAAAAGAAATGCTGCTGGATTAATTCAATTTATATGTTTTAAAAATGCTTTGACTCAAAAATTTAAGTTTAAGGACAAGTTACTTGGGAAAAGGATTTCTATTTTTATTTCCACAGAAAATGAAAAGCTATGGATTCTTTCCAGACTTATGTGGTTTGATCAAGCCAGACCCCCTGAAACAACTCCCCAGTTGATCCAACATTCAAAGCAGTTGAGACAAAGCCTTGCAGACTACAGCCAAGATTTCTGCGTCTTCTTACGATCCCCATGACAGCACCCTCTACCAGCAGGAAGTAGTTTGGAAAGAACGACGCCCAAATTCCCAAATATTGTTTATAAATGTTTGTTTTCATTTAAACGGGGTTGTTTATAAATGGTTAATGACCACAAACAATCTTTTTAAAGGTAAAAAGGGAATTATGGTATAGATATGAATACTTTGCTTTGAAATGTATTTTCTTTTATTGATACAATTTAAGGTCAATTTTGTGATATGTATATTTCTCCTCTTGTTTAGGTATTGTGTTTATATAGCTCATTGAAAATGTAATGTATAATTTAGTACAGATTAGAGAGTTACCTATGATAGTTAAAATTTAGAGTTAAGTTAGTTTGGATTTCAAGATATGCAGAGATGTATTTGAGATGAATAGGCATTCTTCAAACCTTTCAAAGACCTACAGAATATGGCATTTAAAATGGTTTAGGGATTTTCTTGACAATGAGGCACAACTGCTCCTGGTAACACCACCTACAGAAGAAAGGAAGATGGACATCGAAGAAACACATTATGGAGTTTGCTTCTAATATGGCAAGACTAGCCATTTGAGCAAGGTACTTCTCTTGTCTAGACTGTTTGACTTTATGTTGTAGAAACTGGACATGCAGGACCCACAAAAAGGTGACTGCTGATGCAAGATGGACATTGCTACAGATTCCTGCTTCATGGAAGAGGCTGCCTGACAGCCAGATAGTCTACAGGACACAGAAAAGTTTCCTGCCTTGTTGAGGAGTCTGGACACACACTATGGCCTATGGGCTGAAGATGGAACATTACAGAAGAACTTCGGGTGACTGACCAGGCAATGAATTGTCTCTGTCATTTCTAGAGTTTATATATTATCCTTCTGTGGTCTTTGAAGGAGTTGAAGACAGATAGTTATGGTTACAGTTTTCCTTAGTTAGGATTAAAGATAAGTTACATATAGGACTTTAGACTCGCAAAGATAGGATAGATGATATTTTCTTAAAGTCTTACAAAATGTTAATGGATTAAATATTGTTTACTATGATTCTTATTTGATAACTGTTGTATGATATATTTTTCTATGTTAAGGTTAAACTCCTTCTGTTACTTTAGACAGAAAAGAGGAGATGATGGGAGATGTTATTCTGTATATATGTTTCTCATACTGGTTAATAAAACCCTGTGGCCAATAGGAAACAAGATAGGCGGGGCTAGGCGCCCAGAAGGAGGAAAGAGGAAGTAGTAGGGTGGGGTCAAGATGTAGCCCGGGGAAGGAGCAGGAAGCCTGCCGCGCGGCTCCCCATAAGACGACCACGTGGAAATACTTAGATAAGTAAAAATGGGTTAATAATTAAGACAGAGCTAGCCCATAAACAATAATGGTAACTGGCCAACAGGATTGTATCAAATACAGAGTCTCTGAGTGTTATTTGGGGCACACGTGGTTGTGGGACCATGGCGGCAGAACCAGCGGCAGCCGGTGGGGAGACCTGCTGTAACATCCAATATACTGTTGAAGCTAGAGAAACAATTACCATGTATATGTAGTTCTACCAGATAATGTATACAGATGTGTATGTGAATATATGTAAATATGAGTAGAGTATAACATTTAAAAAGTACACCAATAAAGGCTGATAGTAGGTGAGGAGAAAGGGCAAAATGCAGGAAAAATGACCGATTGATTCATGAAAGAGTATAAAAAGCAGATTGTTTTCCTATTCTTCCGTTTTTAAAAAAGGCTTTCTTTTAAAATTTCTCTATGGTATAAAAGGGCACTTTCCCAATATGTGTGAGTTGATACAAGGAACAAGAATTGATACAAGGAACAAACACAGAACCCAAGCTCCATATGTAGTTGTGAAAATCATGAAGGTGCTCTGGACCAGTAGAGGTCCACAGGACCTGTGCTGCAGAGCAAGGGATGAAGTTTCTCCTTTAACTGTTGAAACCATTTGGGCTTACAGTCTGCTGGCTGCTTTTGTGTGACCATGGAAGAAACTGTGTTTGTGGTGATTCCATTATATCTCTAGGTTAAAGTGGAATTAAATGGTCCACAGATACAAACTCAGTTGACATAACATCTTCGCATCCTAAAGATCTGCTTAGGTGACAGAATCCAGGAAATCCACCAAAACAAGGCTTGAGACAGGAAAATTGAAGTAAATACTTTAAAAAGTTTAGCAACAAGACACTGCCATGGTCATGCACCATGCTTTTCATAACAATGGACCAAAAAGACTGAAAGGATCAGAGCTTAAAGTGAAATTACATAACACATACAATGTGTCTTCAGTACAGTAGCTCCCACTCCTATGGAATCTTTGTCTTTACCTCAAAAGAAAATTAGTCACAAAATAACTTATCTTTGTTTAATCCTGGTGAGTATACATCCTGATTAAATCCCAGAACCTAATTTATTTTCTTCTGGAAGACCTGCATCTTTGTTTAATTCTAAGATATCTGCATTTGAAGAAGAGATGCCTATGAAAAAAAAAAAACCAGAACTCTCATAACAAACAGCTCTAACGGCAATTATAACCAAATGAAGCATAAATTGTGTCATACTCCTTTCACCTAAGTATAAAAACAAAACCAACTTCTTCTATCACATAATTTGCCAGTCTTCATTCATTTTAATGATGAACATTTCTTATACTTTTGTTCACCCTCAGTCTTATACTATTGGTGCATTCACAGTATAAGATGAAACTAATTTTTAAGATAAGGACTAAAGAGATAGGTCAAGGGTAAAAGTGCTTGCTGAGCAAATCTGCCAACAAGAATTCTACCCCTGGAACTCACCTAAGGTAGAGGAAGAGAACTGACTTCACAGTGCTGACATTGGATCCCCACAAGAATAGAATGGCATGTACACCTTACCTAACACACAATAATAAATTTATAGATGGTTGATAGATGGTAAATGCATAGGTAAGTGGATAGATAGACAGATAGATAGACAGAAGGGTGGGTAGATAATTTCAAACAGTATCAAGAAAAAGCTCTAGGAAAATGTTTCTATTATTGGGCTTTATTAATGAGGCGATAAGACTTAAATGAGAATCCTGAATTACTCTGATTTCTCTATTAACTGGTGCTTTAATTTAACCCAGTAGTCTATCAATAGACTACTTTTCCCTAAATACTGCCATTTTAGTTAGACTTGGAAAGAGAGTAGGATACATCAGCAATTTTGAGACATTTAGTATCAGTGGTTGTATGACAGACCAGTCAACTGACCTCATTATAATTTATTAATGTGAAGAATGGAAAGGAAGGAATGGTTTTGAAACAAAATGTGTGAAGACCATTGTTTTTATATTTTCCACAAAACAAGTCTGATAAAGCAAGAAAAAAAATACTATGAACTGAGTCATTTCCTAACCTACAAATCTGTGAAAATTTATCATGATTAAATATCACCTGTCCTGGTTAGAAGTCAATCAGTAAAATATCAAAAACATAACTAAGTAACCAAAGAGGCCTTTGCCAGTAGTAGGATACTTAGACTACTCCTATTAAAGTTATGCAAAGAAAGCTTTGGGGTGGGCATCATTTCATCAGAATGCCTAACAATGCCTACATCTGGCATGCATCTGAGGATCAAATCTCAGAATCAATTAGGGCAATTACAAATCAGTGGAGCACAGAGGAACATCAGTGGTAGATTGACAAAACATAATCAAGCAACCCTTGGAGCAGTAAGTCCAAGTCTGGAGAAAACCACATTTTCTACTGCTTCCTGAGGCTTTATCCTCAGTTACACTGCTTACAAGTTTCACCAATCAGGAGGTTCAGAGGAAAATGGATTGTGGGATGACACCTCATGTACAGAAACACTCTGAAACAGACTGCCTTCCTATTACCATCTCAGACGCCTCTGCTCAGCAAAAGCAAAACATGTAGAAACCAAAATAATGGATCAAAAGATCCAGCTTGAATGCTGCATGAATCCAAAAGTTAGATGTGAACCTGGATCTCTAAGTTCTTAAATGTTTTTTACAAAACTTTCAATTATCACTCTACTATGTACTGAAAATTCATCTAGTAATCTTAACCATTAGTACTTAGTTTAGTATTATCTTCTGGGATATCTTAGGAACCAAAGGGCAAGGACTGTCTGGTCTAGAAAAACAGCAGAGAAAAAAATGCAACAATTGAAGTCAAGAATCCTCCAAACATAACATTTCAATTATTCACCAATGTGTATGGTTTCCTGGTAGATGGTTTTATTCCAGAAAGAATAGACAACATCCATCTCTCCTGGCCTTGCAGGGAGGAGACTAGTAGCTAATAATAGAGGGCTGGAGTGAACATTCAAAGCGCATATGTTTTTAAAGGAGCCGCACAATTCTAGCTAAGAATAAGTGGCTTGAAAAGTGACCCTATGAGGTAGCTACTCTCTAATTGTAATAGAGTGCACTAGGCAAACAAGCAAGATGTGTTTTAAAGAATCCAAACAGCTCATAGTCTGCTCCTGCTGGGTACACTTCTAACAACTTGGCATTAGCACACACCTTCCTCTGAATGGAAGAGAACAAAGAGAAAGAACAAACGAGATATAAAACAGAAAACAAAAATGCCCCAGGGTTGTTCTGAACTCCAGCGGCTCAGCCTCGGTGAAGGATGCTTCATCAGCACAGTGGGTTGTTCACAGGCACACAGGTCTATGCCCTAGAAAATGCTTCTGAAGTAGATCACTAATCAGACTAAACAGAGAATTTTAAAGAGCAGATGAATTTAAAAAATAAATAAATAAAAGTGGTATGTCTGGTGGAAAGAATATTACGTCATCTCACCTGCTCTGGAATCGGTATGCTGGCACCATGTAACTGTCTGGAGATTTTTCTCCAGGCAAAACAAGGCTGGAATTATTTATGTTTTCATTGTGTCACATTACACGAAGCTACAATGCATAATAATTGAAAAAAAAGAAGCCTCGGGTGACACAGATGGCAGCACCAATTGTTTAAGGGAGGGGGGGAAATACTGATCACAAGCTTTGCATTAAAACTACTCTGACAAATGAAATCATCATAGGGAGAAAATAGAACTGTGATTGAATAACAATTCTGGGTTCGTGTCACCTTCCTCCACATCCAGATTCATCTCTGCCATTAAAGTAGTTTCAGAGTAAAATAAGGACACAGCTCTTGTTTCACGGGAATAGAGATTGTACACTACAAGTGAAGCAAGGAGAATTCCCTGAACATCTATGAAAGACCTGATTTAGAAAATGAAGATATACATATTTGCTGTACTTAGGCACCCTTCCTTGCCCATCATACATGACCTATCTCTGTGTTCCTTCTCTTTGTTGTGTGGGAACAGTGGCAGCAAGATAATAGAGAATCAGAAGAGAGAGGGTGGCTAGTTTAAATATGATTTTCCATTTTCTCAAGACCTCCCTGGAGGTGTCAGATTATATAAAAATAGCAGATACATAGAGCATTTAAACAACCTTTGCTGAAATGTTTATGGCTGTGATCTCATGTTGAGGGTGTCATTTGTATAACCTTAATATTTAAGATGTCTCTGCTGCTCTTTACTTCCTTGCCCTTTATATTGAACAATGACACTGTTGACAAGGAGAGCATCAAATGCAGCTGCCAAGTATGATGCATAACCCAGAGGCTTTGCAAAAATCAGGATGCACGTGTCTCTCACCCTGCTGCTCATAGCCACAGACATTCTGCTCAGTACCAGTCTGAGTTTGGCAATGTCCTTGTACATCCAAAGCAGCCTCTATCATTTTTCTCCATTGCTTGGCTTCAAGAGAGCTAAGCTAAAGATTTGTCTTTGTGAGTCTTTGACATTTTGTTGCCTGCAGTTCTCAGTCTGCCTCCTCTCTCATTCTATCACAAGCTCCTTGGACATCTCCCGGTCTTCTCTATTCGGTGTGTAACTGGCCTTAAGAGGCTCACTTACACTTGCAAGCTATCCATGCTGGTTGTCAGGCTGAGCCACAAGGTTTCATTTTTAGTTCTTGATGTCCCTTTTGATATAAATCGAGCTCATAAATTTCCAGCCCAAAAAGGAGCAGTCCATGCAAGGTCTTGTGGGTAATAGGAGAAGGCTCAAAGGAGATTAATGAACTGATCCTGCCAAGGAACTCTTTCCCAAGTAGGCCCACAGTGAGAAGCTGTCATCTGCAACCTACTCTTTTGCCTTATGGCTCACCATTTTGAAGAGTGGTCTTCAGAAAGAGGATCACACTTAATCCCCTTTCAAGTATTTACGAACTATTTGAGGACAAGCAAAATGGCTCAGTGAATAAACTCATTTGTTCCTGATAACCAAATCCTGATCCCTGAATTCCACACAGTTGCTCTATGTCCTCCATATACATGCATAGACTACACATTTGCACACATAACACATACACACACACACACACACACACACACGAACATATTATAAAAGGGAATAAAAATCTCAAATAGGGTTCTAATCTCAGCTATTACTATTAACAATTACGTGGGCAGGCAGTGATAGTACATGCCTTTAATTTCAGCCCAGGCCGGTGGATCTCTGGGAGTTCAAGGCCAGCCTGACCTACAGAATGAATTACAGGACAGACTCCAAAGCTACAGAGAATCTCTGCCTCAGAAAAACAAACATACAAAGAAATTACTTTTCAGAAATCTTTCAAGGCCTTAGAATATATCATATGTAGACAACTTTTACTCCTGTACCTCTGATCATCATTCTGAACATTGTGAGTGACTATCACAGCATGAGTTGAGCACTATTATTTCAGTTCTGCTCCAGAAAAATACATCTATAAATAATTCATAGTGTTTACCTGTGTCCTTATTTACTGAGTTATGTTATATGTAGGATATCTTCTGAAATTTATAAAGATGTTCATAATCTTTTGAGCTAGAACAGCTTCCCCAGGGGCCAAGTTTATATCTAATAGCATATTCTTCATTTCCCATCTCCCTAAGGTGCCCTTAGGAAAGATTACCCTTAAGATTAATCCATATTCTATTTATGCCTTAACATTTTTAGTAAAGAAAAATATCCTTACAACATCCTCTCGGCTTTCACACATATCAACTTATCTTTATATATCTAGAAGTCATAACTAATTCTGTTGATACCTATAAATTCTAGCCTACTAATTACTGAAATGATACCAATTCAAGTTTCTGAAAGCTGTCTCTGAGAAATCTTATGTATGAGTTTCAAGAGGAATGCTAAGACATACACCATAGAAATAATAAAAGAATTAAAGACTTACTAATGTCATAGACAGGCAGACATCAGGCTGATGAGGGTCTGAAGGGAGTTCAGTCCCCAACATCATGGATTAAAAAGACAGAATAGTGAGGGCCCTGATGAGAGTTCACAGTGGAGATAGGCTCTTACAGTTCTGTAAGGAAGAAGGCTTCAGGTACTCATGGTATCAAAAGTCTTCAGCCAGGGTAGTTCATGGTAGGAATGTGCAACTCTGAGAATATGCCAAGAAATGGCAAATCCAGTCAGTGTATTAACCATTGGGACTGGAAATGTGAAGCTGCCATAACTGCCAGTCTGTTGTGGAATATTTGTAAAGTGTTTGAAGATGTATTGATTGCTGTGATTGGTGCAATAAAAAACTGAATGGCCATCTAGATACAGAGGAGGCAGAACGTGAAGAAGGAGAGGTAACAAACACAATCCACATGGAAGTATGTAGATTAATAGAAATTGGTTAATTTAAGTTATAAAAACTAGTTAGGAACAAGCTTAAGCTGTAGGCTGAGTTTTCATAATTAGTGAGAAGTCTCTGTGTGATTATTTGCAAGCTGCCTGGAGGCACAGAGAAAGATTCATTATATGTGGCACCAAAGGTAGGGCACTAGACAAAGGTGTTTATCTACTTATTTTTTGTCAATTAAAACTTGGGAGTCAGATATAAGGGCAAAAATCTGATTGACCAGAGAAATGGCAGATAAGCCATTTAAGGTTACTTTTGGTATACCGTATATATGTTTCTACTCTTCTTGAAGGTGTTATATCTATGTAGCTCATTTAACAATGCAATATTAATTTCTAGGCTTTGAAAGTTATTATTATAAACTACTTAAGATAATTAAAAATGCAGGTTAGTAATTAGTCATTTATAATAATAAAATCTGTAGTCATGTTAGGTATGTTTTCTAGGTCAAATCGAGATATGTTTTAGATAGACAGGTGGTCTTCAAACACTTTAGAAATCTACAAAATGTGGCATTTAAGATATTTGAATAACAAAAGGCTTTAACATCTGCTCCTGCAGCACCATTTACTTCAAAAAAGCATGCTGGACATTGAAGAACCTCTATGTAGAGTTTAGTTTCTTTGTGGCAAAAATTAGCCACTGGGCAAGAAACTTCCCATGTTTTGACAGCTAACACCATGCTGTCCATACTGGACAAGCAAGACACAAAATAAAGTAACTGTCCAACTTTACCAAGACGAAGTATGACAGATATTAAAAATCCTTGCTTCACAGAAAAGTCTATCATATATTCTAGGCCTGTAGGATGTTCCAATGTTGCAGAGGAACCTTGGACGACTATCCAGGCAGTCATCTATTTTCATCATTTCTATGGTTTTAAAAGTTGTTTGCTCTGCACTTCCTGCTTATTCAGGTAATATTATATCCTGTTTGGCTCTCTGATGGAGATGAAGACAAGATATTTATCATTACAGTTTTCCTAGTTACTAAATTCAGAAAAGAAAGTTATATAAGGTATGTAAAGTTTATAAGGTAGAGAAATATAAACACTTAAGTTGTTTACCTAAGAAGATGTTTTGATCTTTAAAAAATATTTTTAGGATGGTAATACAAGGTATGATAAAAAGTGGTTTATATACAAAACTTTGAACTAACTAAGAGAATAGAAAATACATAACTTTCCCTGAATTTGCCAAATATAAATAAACTGGACATTGCAAATGTAATTCTTACTTGATAATTGTTCTTACTGTATATAATCTTGTATATTAGAGTTAAAATATTTCCTTTTTATTTAGACAAAAAGGGAAAAGTGTTGTGGGATATTTGTACACTGTCTGAAGGTGTATTATTATGATTGGTGTAATAAAAAGCTGAAAGACCAATAGCTGGGCAGGAGGTATAGTTGGGCCTCTCAGAGGGAGAAAGAGAGAACTCTGGAAAGAAGAAAGGCACAGTCACCATCCAGATTAAGAAGAAGCAGGACATGTAGGAGGAGAGGTAACAGCCTTGAGCCACATGGCAGAGCATAGATGAATAGAAATGGATTTATTTAAGTAATAAAAACTAGTATGGAATAAGCCTATGCTATAGGCAAAGCTTTCTTAATTAATAAGTAGTCTTTTTGTCATTATTTGGGAGCTTGCTGATGGGATAGAGAAAGGTTCATTACAATGTCACCTACTTGGAGCATTAAGAAGGACACATAAACATTCTCCTGTAATCTGAGTACCCTGGGTTGGGAATTCATGGGCAGGTTCTCAGTGGGAGGTTCATCACTTCCTTGTAATTGTGGTAGTTCTAAGACTGAAGCCTGAATAGCTGTCTTATCTGTATTCTAACAGTGTTCAGACTATTGACACTGTTTCTTTAGTTCTCTACTACCAATAGATTATTGTTCAAAAGTACAACCATTCTGAACACTTGTTCAATGTTACACAGGAGTATGATGAAAGAGGTGAATGGACATAGACAACAGACAGAATTTACAAAAAATACAGCAGGTTTTAGGTTAGTCCGACGTCCTGTAACACTTGACAGAATGTCAGGGTTGATCTCCCTTGAGGAAATGTTAAGGAGGTAACTTTGAAAAGTAGTAATGTGAACAAGACAGAATTTACACTTAAGATTTAAGAGTTAGAATATTGCTTTTGTAATGAGTGAACTTTACCTTCTCAGCTCATACATTTCTTTTCAAATTTCATTGGAACATATAATATGACTATCTCAGAAAATCAAATCATAATCCTTCCTTTAGTTATCTAAGTATGCTTACAATTTAGGAATCGGCCCAGTCCTGGTTTCAAATAAATCATGTTAGGTAACAATATTGATAAGCCACACCTAAAATAATCATAATGCTATTTAAACTATAATAAGAAAGTTCATTAAATAAGACTATGTTGTACATAAGATCAATATGCAACATTTCTCTAGTATTTATTTCATGCTCAGCACAGATCTAAGTGTGTTATATATATTCACTCATTTAATGATGAGAATAGAATACAAGATACAGTTTATTACTCTAGATCAAAGTTTTAATAAGTGGCAAGAATTGGGTTAAAAATCAAGTCATTTTTCTTTAGATCATGCTACATTAAGCATTGCTTTCTATCATTCATGATCAAACCTAATATGTGCTTTGTTCAGGACCATGGGCAGAATAATATCATACATCATCATTGGTATATCACATACATATTATGACAATAATGTCACATCTAAAACTTCATGTCACAAAGCAATGAACACCATGAGTGTATTCACCTGTCCAATATGAAGCTTAGATGCACTTGGGTGTGCTCATTCATTCTTCTGCAGACTGATTCTGTTTCCTAAGTCTCTCCATCAGTCCCTACGTATACTTTTATGAATATTTCTTTAGTCAGATGGAAGCAAGGAAGATAGGGCCTAATAATCATAGTTCAAAGGCCCCCTCAAGGTGTATGTCACTGTGTATGATTAAAGGAAGAACAGATAACCAGATCTACTATAATGAAATGGGATCCATTGAAAACCAAATTGTAAGACAGTCATACATTCCCCCATTATGTAAGCACCCTTATATTTATATCACAGAATTTATGTTTAAGATAGATCAAGCTAAAATTCAATTTCTACTTCAAAATGTCAATAATTATCATATGCAATTTGCACTGACTACTTTTACCTGTTAACTTGAAATGCCATAGAATCATCGGGAAAAGAGTCTTAATAAAGAATTGCCTATACTTTCTGGACTATGGATGCCTGCGTAAGCTTGTCATGAAAGGCAGCTTGGTGTAGAAAGGCCCAGTCCCTTGAAAGCAACACTTTTCCCTAGGTAATATGGTATTGGATGGTATAAGAATAAAGAACATTATCTAACAGCAGCAGGCAAAAGGGTGGTAGATCTCTCTCTCTCTCTCTCTCTCTCTCTCTCTCTCTCTCTCTCTCTCTCTCTCTCTCTCTCCTTCTCATGAGTGCATATCCAATGTCACTAGGTGCTTGACTTCTCATGATAAATTGTCTCAATGATGGACTGTAAAATGTAATCACAAGCCCAAAAAGTTCTTTCTCCCCCAATTTGCCTGTTTCCATCAGCCTATTTTATCCAACCAGAAATGAAACAAGAATGGCATGCTATTTTAAAAGTGTTATGATCTACAAAGTAGATCTACAAAGATTTTGTCTAATTTTCTGTTGGATTGGTTGGTTGGTTAGCAGGTTTGCTGATTAGTTGTTTAATTCATTGGTTAGTGGACTTTTGTTGTTTGTTATTTTAATGTGTGTGTATGTATGTATGTATGTATGTATGTATGTATGTATGTATGTATACCAGTTTATGAGATGCTACATTGTGTATGGGGGCCCTCAGAGGTCAGAATATCAGATCATATCCCCTGGAGCCAGAGTTATAGCTAGCTTCTGGGAGTGTTGGGAAACCAATGCACATCCTCAAAAAGATCAGTAAGTGCTATTAACCTCTAATCCATCTGTCTAGCACAGGTTTTGTTTTCATGCTAGTGAGAAGGGAAGGAATAGAGATAATGCTGCTGAAATAATGCTTTGGTTGAAATTATGTCTGGATCTTTCTTGTTCTAGATAGTTCTTATAAGGGACACAGACAAGCATGTGTTTCTAAAGTATCCTTTACATGCAATACGATGACAAGAAATAATGATTCAGATATCACATCTAGAAGGTTTTGCAAATAATCCTAAATTCAAGAAGCCCAACTATTATGGTATAATCTGAAGAATTTTTAGCAGAAAATTAATGATTGTATGAAACATAAATAATGCCTTCTCTGAGGATGGAGCCCATTGGCAGAGCATTTGTTTAACATACTCTGGGTTTGGATTTCATCACTGGCAAAATAAAAAGAGAAAGTATGAGAGATGACTCAGCAGGTAAAGGCACCTGCTGCCAAGCAAATGGCAAGAATACCACATGTTCTCTGAATGGAATCAGGAGCACAGAGATTCAAACCCAATATGCAGCTGTGAGGACAGAAGTGGCTCAATATCGAATGACTATGTTATTTTCATGGACTTCATGACCATTACCATGCTTGACCTCTTTTTATACTTTCCAAGGATGATTGATGCCCAGTATGACAACTTTTTATATAAGATGTTAATACTTAAATCAGAAGCCATTTGGTCTGCATAAACCATTCATCATTTATCTCTCAAAACCAAGGATTTTGTCTTTGGCAGTATTCACAGTAAGTTCCTTATATAGCCATTTAATACATCAAAACTGGGGCTCCAGAATGTGCTGTCTCCAAGCATTATACAAACATACATACATTATACAAATGTGTACACACACTTGTATATAGTATATAGTTAAGTTGTAACAAAATGAAAACACTGTCAATGTTTTTAATGACTGGGCTTCTCTGGTAAATTTTGACCTCTAATAAAAGCATGTGAGTTTTCTTATATACTATTAAATCAATATATTTATTCACTGAAAATTTTAACTTCATGTAATACATCTTTCTAATTATGTAGCAAAGGGCAATGGATACCTCTAGGTAATCTTTGAAATGGAAGAAGAAACAGTTTGTTCTCTGAATCCTCATTCATTTTTCTTGTGCACTTTATAACTATGAGGAAAATAGCTGAATGAGATAGGATTTTTACTATAGATAATTCTCTTCTGTAAATGTTAAGGATCCTCTTGACTTCTCAATAATACCTTGATTATATTATCTTTTACTGAAAACAAATGATAGAAATGGAAATAAAGAAAGCAGAGTTTAATTTATACACTGGCACTGGATGTGTGTGACTTCAATTATCCTGAAATAAGATTAGCAATTAAAATAAAATATTTCATGCACCTATGATATACAAATTGTGCACAGTTAGAAGAAAGATTTTAAATCATTGTGAGAATATTGTTATTTACACTTGTTTTGGATTGGGCTTTTTTGTTTTACATCTGAGAGATTGGAAATAGATGACTACTGTTTATTAGTGTGCTGTTGTTTGCACATAATGGAAAATACAACTCAAACAAGCTTGGGTAATTAAGACAATTACAGGTTTTATAACTGAGAAGTATTTCAGGTGGTTACCACAGCTCAAAAGGTATTAATGGTGATTATTTTATTCTTTTTTAAAACATCTCATCTCATTCAATGGTAGCATCTAACTTCATAGTTCACAATGTAGCCCAGTGGCTGCCAAGGTATCTTCCATTCACAATCCTATCCAACAGAACAAACATCTGTACCACTGCCTCTAAATAGATAACTTAAGATAGAGCCTGATTATATTAGTTAACTAGTTAACTCACTAGGTAATCTGCAATGTAACTGCCATACCCAATAGTTTGCATGCTACTTTTGTATGTTGCAATATTTTAAGTTTTTATAACATATGATAGACACAGATACATGAAGGAGTGTTCATTAAAACAGGATACTGTGTAAACAGAATGAGCAAGAAGTCAAGAAAATTTGCCTTTTGAGCTTAATATCAATTATATACACCAAATGTATGTCAGAAATAAACACATACATCATTGCTATCTCACAAAGGTACCAAGGACATGCAAAAAGCAATGATAATATCTAAAATTTGGTGTTGGCAAACTATATACCCACATCAGAAGACTGAAATTAGTCATTTGCTTCACTTCATATATAAAAATAATTCCAAAATGCATTAAAAATTAACAGTATAACGCCAAAGAATTATTAGAGGAGGTTATAAAGATATAAAAGAAATCTACATGACACTGGTCTAGGCAGTGATTTTTTTTAATTATGGTATTGAAATATAGCACCAAAAACAAAAATAAATGAATGTGATTGCTATTTTTACAACTAATTAAAAAAGTACACAACACAGAAAACAATAAAATAAAATCTTTTAAAATGATTACTCTAATAAGGGGTTAATATATAATATATACAAGGTATGCTAGCAACTCAAGAGTAATAAAGAAAAAAAAACAAAACAAGAAATTAATCTGATTTTAAAATCGAGGACCTGGATTCTCCAAAGAAGACACACAAATAGTCAATATGTATATGAAAATAGCTCATTATGACTAATTATCAAGGAAATGCAAATTAAATCCACAATGAGATATCACTTCATGCCCATTAGAATGGCTATTATCCAAATGAGGAAAGAAAAAAGGCACTGGTGAAGATGGAGAGAAAGGAAAGCTTTGAACACTGCTGGTGGGAATGCAAATTAGCACAATCATTATGGAAAACAATATGGAAGTTTCTCAAAGTGTAAAAATAGAACTATTATATGATCCAGTAATGCTGTTCCTGGGCATACATCCAAAAATAAAATAAATTATTTTGGCCAAATGATCTGACACACTCCTGTGTTATTTGAAACATTATTTGTAATAACTGTTATGTGGGATCAGCCTAACTGTTCATCAGTGGATACATGTATAAGGAATATCACACACACACACACACACACACACACACACACACACACAGAGAGAGAGAGAGAGAGAGAGAGAGAGAGAGAGAGAGGGGGGGGGAGGGAGAGACTCAAACACACACACAAACATACATGTGTGGTCTTGGGAAACTGTTTAGACTAAAAAAAGATGCCTAAATGGATGGTCCATGATAACATTACATAAGGGGGAATAATGGAAGGTACAGAATGAAAAATTCTTCTGAACTTACTCATAAGTGGAATCTCTAAAATTTCAGTTCACAGAGCAGAAAACAGAATGAGTAACCAGAGCTGAGAGTGAGAGGGTGGACCATTGATAATTACGAAAATACATTTTTGACTAAGTATAAGTAATATATTCAAACATCTACTTCATAGCAACGTACTGTAGTTAATACTTCATTTGAAAATCCATACGAGTAGATTTTCAACATAAAAATTCAAAGTATATGAGGCAATGTTTATATTAATTACTGTATAGAGCAAAAATATATTGCATACATATCTTTGAAATGTTGCAATGAACATAAATGTTCACAATTCTAATTCATCAATATTGTTTCATTCCTATTTGCAGTGATGTATTTGGGGAATATATGTAGGACACACACAAAAATGATTTCTCTGAAATGCTTCAGTAAAAAACATTACCTACATATAGTCAAAGCTAATATCTATGATAGATATCACCAAATAAGATGTCATGAGCATTTTTCTGTTGCTTTAGGAAATCCTGTGCTACCATTGCTGCTCTAAGATCACTGCAAGCTTCTAAGCTCATCTTCCTCTCTTATCTCTTGAGGAATCTGAACACACTGTCTAATTTTGCTTAACATATGTTCTTCTCTGCATCAGTAAAAGGATAAAATAGTATCCAGTAGGAACTCTGACTCCTCAGTAATAATAAACAAATGGTTGTCCTGACTGCAAGGGCTGAGATTGTTATCCAGTGTGAAGACTGAGATTAAAACTAAAAAGTAAATATCACAGATAAATTTATAAATGCTTCTTCATTGGGACTCTCTGCTGTGTTGTCTGAGCCACCTCTTATTTCATTTTGAGGTGGCTTTATTGAGAGATTTACACCTTGTTTTCTTTTTGTAAAGAGCGATTGCTTCTCCTCTATCATTCCCTGAAGTAAAAGTCTAAATGTCCCTCTTCTGGGGCATTCAAATGACCTTGACATGTTTTCTTTTGTCTCCATTTTCCAGAAAGAATGTATTCCATTTCAGGAGGCACATAAAACTTACTGGCTTATGAAATATTGTCTTTGTGTTTTGCGTCTTTTCTTCATGTCACATATAAATAAGCTAAAGTGACATAAGTCTCTTCTCTATCCCTTCTTCAACATGGACTGCCATTTTACAAATATTTGCAACCCTGAACTGGAAAAGAATTTTAAATGTCTACCTCATAGCATATAGAATTCGGCAAGCAAAACACCAAACTGTTCTGCACATTAAATATGTTCTGCCTTGGCAGTAACTTTTTCTCTAGTCAATGTTGATGTTATAATGACTTGAAATATAGAAGCTCAGCAATAAAGAGTATTATATTACCAGCATCCTTAGTAAACCATTTGTGGGATGAGAGTTAAGTAAATTTTACCCACAATCTGATAAATGTTTTAATGAGTTATGAGGCATTTTAATCTAACAAAAACCTGGAATCTATGCTAAACAGCTAAAAAAGATGTACCGCCTTACGATGAGTATTTCTATATTATAGAACTGAATTTACTTTCAAGAACTCCTCTTTTAATTATTATCAGCTTGTACATAATAAAAATATAACGTGAGTTATAGCTACCTGTTTAAACCAGTGAGGTACTCCATTGCTTAATCACAATATAAAACTGTTCTCTGAGAATATTTATTGTAGGTATAGTTCAAGTTTGGAAGAGTTGCTGATATCAAAGAACACCTAATTTTATAAAGGGTAGTAATATTTAAGTTAGAAAACAAAGCAATAAATGGATAAGAATGGTTCATAGTAACTCTTATAATTAATATTAATCTTTTCCATGTCTGTCCTATTAAAACTGCTATTAATCATTTTAACTTGGAGTGGAAGTCCATGCAATCTGACTATACATTTTGTTTTTGTATACTGATGACCAGTGGTGTGGTTTGCTGCCACTTCTTGGCAGCATTAGAGTCAGTGATTTCCACAAGACCCTCATGAAAAACTTACTGAAGTCAAAGTGCCTCCAGTTTTAATGTATACTAGAGTTGCTGGAAGAACTGGAATGGCAATGATTCTAGTGTGCAATTCGCATAGGTCTACAGAGTGCTTAGTGTGTCTGTGGTTTGCTAAGTGGGTTTACAGTGTGTTCAGGGTTCTGCCTTTGTTCTTGTGGGATGCCACCACCCTTATTTGGATAATCATTGTGATAAGCTTATACAAGGTGACATATTTCATGTTGGAAACAGTCCATATATGTAATCAACATTCCCTTATCTTAAGCAGACAAATCTATTGGGCCATCCAGGCTTCAGCTCTCCTAGTGGGGTTTTCACCATAATTTAACTTAAAAAAAATTCCCTCTATCCAATGCTGTATCTATTCCCTCTATATAGTTATTGATCCTGTGGGTGCTACAAGAAAATACTGATCACCTATTGCGGTTTAATAAGGGTCAGAATGAATAAATAGGCCGAATAGATGTTTATTAAGGGAGAAACAACTCACAACACAGACAGATGAATGCAGTAGTTGGAACTGTATGCTCCTCTCTCCGAGTCCCACCAGAAAGACAGCATTCCCCACCTCCTTCGGAGACCTCATTCCACAGGTCACTTCTGCCTCTGGCTCCACCTCTCAATGGGTGTGGACAGTGCCACAGAAGCAGACACAGTGAATATCCCATTACAATCACCTAAATATATCTGCCTAACATAGTAATACTTTCTAGTATTTCTTATTCTAGTATTTCTAGTATTTCTTATGTCTACTTATTTGCATTGTCTCCAGACTAGATGACAAAATTTATATCTTTTTCCTACTTAATGTTACAAGAATAAAAGTTGCTCTTCTTGTTTTTCAATAGTACAAGAAAGGTTATCTAAGTAGTTTTCTCTCTTGGTCTCTGCACTGTGCTATCTTTTTTCCTATCCCCTGGCTTTATACCCTGACATATTGTCAGAAGTTCATTGGCTGGTTTTACACACAAAATGATAAATCCATTCTCAATCTCTTGATTTTCCTCTTATTTAGTTCTTATGGATATCAAGCATTATTGATTTTATCTACAAAATATCTCTTCAATTTTCCAAATTTCTCCTTCCCAAATAGCCATTCTTAAGAGCGTTCATGAACACTAGAGAGTACAAAGACCATTTTCAGCTCTCATTAAACTTCCTGACTAGGTTTAGTCCTCTGTTGGAGCAGCCTATGGCACCAGATGGTGAGCAGCTTGGTGGCACAAGATAGGTATCACAAAGAATTAGTGATACTGTCCCATGGTTTTGCGGAGCAGATCTATAAGTAGTAATTTCCACATTCTCCAGTCAGAAAAAGCGGGAAAAATAAATTCAAATACTTAAACATGATAGCTCAGCAGATGTGTGTCACATAGCTCTAAGACAAAAATGTTGTATCACAGTATCAGAGTAATATTATATGCCTTGCATTAAAAAAAATACAGTTCAAGCCTCAGCCATTCCTTAATACTGAGAGAAATCATTCATATACTCCCCTAAAAAGGAGACATATTCCAACACTAAGCCCTAAACATAGGGGGAAAAATAATTCCATTGATGTTACCAAGAAAGAAGTAAGCAGTGTGTATATTTGAAAATGCTCCCAAATCAACCAGAGACAATGATAACCTAAATTTTTTGATGCATGCCATAAAGGTATAACAATGGGTAGATTAAAAATGCCTGTTGAGCTAAAATGGATTTTCTATCTTTAAATGCAAAGTTATTTTACTTAATATATGACACGATTCTGCTTTGCATTTCACCCTCACCCTCCATTAAAACATTATGACCTGTCATTATAACTTAAGAGGATTATAAGGTGATTTCTAAATTATAGCATGGGTTATCATAAGAACCTTGGGTCGAAAACAATGTAATTATGTGCTAATATTTTTGGAACTAAGTATTTAACTCCTCATTTTCTTTAGTATAAAGATGATAGTATATTGATCTATGTCACTTTTCAATGTCACACAGTCACACAAATTGTCTTCTAATTCACTTATTAAACTAGTGTTCTTTGTATTTTTGTATTTAATAAATGAGCTAACAGTTTTCAAAAATATGTAAAAATGAAAATATTAACAAGATATAAACATATACTAAATGATGGTCCTTTCTGTGTAAATGTTTAATTAAGAAAGAAATAGACTCCATTTGATCACTGGCCATAATTTAATGAACATTATGAACATTTGTGCTTGTGTTTTTTACTATGAAGTAAATGGAAACGTTTACTATATGCCTACCATGTTTATTCCTATGCTAAACAAATGCTGAGGATGCATACTTAACATGATAGAACTTTTGCTAACTTATCAAAATTGACTATCTAATCTAAGAGGAAATATTAAGTTATAAAACATTAATTATGAAACCTGTGCCTTCATGCTGTGGTAGAGTTAAGTCATATTTATTATAGTTGTGAAGGAGCATTCACAGGAGAAATTGTGAAGGTGTCTTCACAAAAAGGCAATACTCTTCCATAGATTTATGCAGTTCTCCCCTCTTCTCTACTTGTAGTTTTCAAACTGAGTGTTGAACATGTGTGAGAAAAACAAAAGAACATTGACCAGTGTAGCCCAAGTTCTCTCTTGGGTCCTCTGCCCTAAGAAATTATATGTCCTTTTATGTTTTATCAGAATGATTCATATGCTCCCTGGATGTTAAACTCAGCTCTATTTTAGGGCACATTCTTAACAGATTTTTTTTTACCTTAAAAACTTTAGGTCAAGAAAGAAAAGGCACAAAATTTTTAGGCACAGTCTAGGACACATCATTATTATATTACAATGAAACTTATCAACTTTATTGAATGAAAATGATCATTAGAATGCAAGTCAGTTGAAGTCTTTATACTACCTAATTACACAAGCATCCTAAAATTCCATGTAATTTAAGTAGAATGATATGGTCCTATAAGTTCACATATGATATTCAATATACAAAAAGTTATTCATAGAAAAATTTTCTTGTTTACTATTTTGTTAAGGTATGAATTTAAAAATAATGAGGGTAATCTTAGACTATCTTTGAGATTATGATTCTTTTCTTCTGGAAGGGAGATTAAAAGAACAAAAATCTGATTAGCCATTTATTTCCAAATATGCACATACACTGAGAGTCTGGTTGGATTTTTCTATAAACGTTTCTGACCCTGAATGAGTCAGAGGTTTGACCATCAATGGCTGACCTTTTTTGAGATATTTATGTGTTTAGTGATAGACTCTCATTATCAGTTGCAAACTTCACCATCCTCAACTAGTACAAAGTAACAGTATACTGGCTCTCTGCCATTAACCCTTCTAAGTTCCTTTCCTTATTAACTCTTCGGAATTCTCTCACACAAAAGAGTTTGATCATGCTCAGTGTGAACTCTCCCAGGAGAACTGTCATTTTAAGCTATTAATTAAGCAGAACAGTCTTTGACTTTAGAAGTGTGCAAAATGTATTCAATAAAAAACAGAAGGAGGCTTTATAAGAAGGACCTATCTCCAGTATACTTCCAACAGTCTAAACATGTGACCATCCACTCCATATATTCCCCTAACCACAATGGAGCACTTACTCGGCAAAACAACATCAAGTAAAGGCAATTCTAATTTTAATGTTTACCACTGTGAGCATCAGAAATGCCCCTTGCCTTCATGAATGATTTTACCTTTATCTTTTAGAGATTTGTATATTATAAACAAGAAAATAGAGAATAAATGTGTGTGTGTATGCATGCATGTGTGTTACATATGAATAAACCAAGGCCATTGTATTGTCATGAACAAAATGAAATAATTATATAAATAACAGATGCGTGTTATGATTTGAATATGAAATGTCTTCTCCAGACTCTCCTAGAGAGTTCTTGTTTTCTAGCTGTTGGGCTCTTGAGAAATGGTTGTCTCCTAAATCTCTAATTTACTAAATGGATTAATCCCTTGACAGATTCATTAAGTAGTGGCATTATTAGAAGGTGGAAAAAATAGGAAGTAGAGTGTGTGGTTTAAGGAAGCAGGCTATGTGGGCACACTTTGGAAATGTATGTCTATTCTATCCCTTATCTTTCTCTTTACCCTTCCTGCCACCACTGGGGAGCAACTTTTCTCAGAAATTTGTTCCTCATAGTGATATTATGTTTTTTTTTCCTGGGCTCAGGCTCAGAAAACACGATGGTGACTAAAACTGGGATTCAAAATACAAAATTTCATACTTTTAAGAAGTGTATGTCAGGTGTTGTGCCATGGAAATGAGTGTCTGTATGTAAAAGGCAAGGGTTCGGTGGTTAAAATAGATTCCTTACATTTTGTGTCTAGTGCAAAATTCCATAGAGCAAATCACTCTTATAGTTCTTAAGGTGGTAAGTGCTCTCACTGTCTGAGATAGAATGGAAATGCCAGCTCTCCCTAAGAATATTTGCCTAGCAGTTCAGTATTGCTAACTGTTGTGGGGAATGATAATGTCACACTAGGCCTTCAGTAAGTACCATTTGATGTTTTAAATGAACAATGCTGTACTACTGGGCCAGCAAGCTACTTGTCTGACAGTTAACAAATCCATCCCCTTTCACTTGTTGCCTTAAGCATGATGCTATCAATTAGGCAGCCTCTTCTTTGTTAGCTAGTCAGACTGTTTATCATCATGGCAGCCTGGCTGCACCTAACACTGCATGCATCTCCCAAGGAAACTCCATGGCACTTGTAAGAAACACTATGACTGCCGCTAAAGCCACAAGCTCTGCCTTAGTACGCTACACTCGAGGGATGACCATTATGGCACCATCTCCTTGAGACATCTTCATCCATGACAAGCCTAGGTGGACCCACTTTGCAGCAATTCTCAGTCAGGACTAATCCCTTTGAGGCTCAATAAAAAATTAGTTGTCAATACATATATGTGGTTTGTCATTGATGTAACGACAAGAGGAGAAACTCACAAACAAGTGTGTGGTTGGTGGAACAGGAAGGGTACAAGAATGGTGTCCTCTATATGGGCTGTGTAAGCATGCTCTTATTTTTTTTTCTCTTGCTCATTAGTACATAAGGGTTTCTACCCCTGTGTACTGAACATGAATCCCTTAAAATGTCTATTCTGGATGATCTTTTAATGCCTGTTAGAGGTCTTTGCCATGGACAGAGAGAATTAAGCCAGTTACACTAAGAGCAGACAAAACCCTTGTTTTGCTCCCTGTTAGGCACTGGGTGGCAGCAACCAGAGACTAGCTGGAGAATGGCTCTAGAAGTCTTATGGGTCCCCAGAGCTGCCTGTGTGGTTGGTTCAAAAAGCTGAAGAGTTCTTGAAACCAGCTAAAAGAAAGACCACAGAGATTAAGAAGGAATGAAGAATTGCTGAGTAATGTTCTGGAGCCAGTGGAAAGCTTCTACAAAAGGCAAGAGGCTGTAAAGAGATGAACAGAACCACAGATCCTACTTTCTGGAGGAGTTTCAGAAATCTACCAAAGATAACAGTGGAGGGCGATGACATTAAAAGTCTTGAACATACTAGTTATCAAGTCCCAGGCCTTTGCTATTCATAGCCTAGGACAACAAATACTAAATGGATCATCTCGGTCTGTGTGTCTTTGAAAACCTGAAGTTCTAAGCCCCTAGTTCTCAATATCTAAACCTCACACCTCTCGTCTTGTGCATATCGAACCATGAGTTGATTCATAGTAGCTACAGCTATTAACCTCAAGAGTGGTACTAACACCAAGTTGTGCACAGTTTGGTCCTGGAAACCTGACTGTAACAACAATGGAGTGAAGAAAGAACAGCACCAATGCTAGGACAGGGAGGCTGGGATGATCTGGTGGACTGTTCTTTCTCTGATGGAGCACCTCCCACTACAGCAACAACCCATCATCAGCTAAGCTTCTTTGTTGCACAGCACAGGGAGGGCTTCACTAATATAGGGTGGAGGTCTCGGGTTTTGGTCATTTAAGAGGATGAAGCTGCTATTGCTAGTTTTTTTTTTTTTTTTTTTTTTTTACATATACTCTCAACATCTGCATATGGACCAGATTTTTCCATATCCATGGATCTGAGTCACTTGGACAATAATACACATTCACTCGGGAATTCATTAACTCTTTAGATACTCAGTCATGAGGTCCTCTGTTCCCCACAGATTGAAGGTTAGTTTATTAATGTAAGAATCCAATGCAAATACCTAGGGTATTCCTCCTTAAGGTGCAAAAGAATCCACAGTCATCCCTTTTTCCCAGTGGTATCGCTGGAGCAATTTAAACTTCATGTTCATTATTCCTTAAAAATAGATATTTACAAGGTTGTCATGGAGATTGATAAAAACCTTAATATTGTTAATATTACAAATGTAGTAATTACATTTGTCAATGTATTACCCCACCTATATTTGAAGAAAAAAATCTGATAAACAAGACAGGTAAATGGACCATTAATTCCCAAGAAGGACTAAGAAGAAAGTTATATAAACATTAGAACCTGGCTTTTAAAAATTGTTGAGGAAAAGCTGGAAGATTTCTTTTGTTGAAACCATCTCTAAAAACCTGAAGACAGAAACTCAAACATTATTTGTAAATACTTCCTTCCAAACTCCACATGGAAATCATTATTAGGCCATTTGTCAGTGGGAAAAATTCAGTTCACAGTGACTTAAAAAAAATGCTCCTCAAGAATTCTCACCTACAGTTTCATAGAACACATCTAAATAAGTCAGTAGCGTGGGTGGGTTGCTAGGAAATACTGCAGTTTAAAGTGCATATGTGATGGCTCAGAAAATGTGGATTCAGCTACAAAGTAAATTATAAAATTTAAGTGGACAAATCCAGATATAAGTATACATTTTTGAGACATCTCAAAATGCTATCAACTGTACAGAATAACACACTAGTAAGCTCATAATAACCTCATGACCTGTGCTTGAGATACTCAGAATAGAGACAAGAAAATGATATCACTTAACAAGAATATTACTTGCTATCCCTTGATCTAGTGGCAACTTAAAGACCCTTCAGCTCAAGCAAATAAGCAGAATGCTTCCAATACAGAGCACTGAGCACCAGAAATATTAAGTTATAAATTAACTAAACTCAACTATTCTTGATCATGTGACCATTTCCATCCCTACCCTTCCTTGGGAATTACTTCCCCAAGAATATTAAAGTAAGCTGAGGTTCTCTTTAAGTGAATGCATGGGAAAAATATGAATAGTTTTCTAGCTTCCTGTCTTAGAATTTAAGCATACTTTAAATACATCATGTGAACTTTTAGATGTCCATTAAGGATAAAAATAATTAGAATTTGGGATACTGGCAATTACGTCTCAGTCAATAATGGGCTTGACTTCCAAGCATAAAGAAACTGAGCTCCACCCAGAGCCCACACTGAAATAAAAGCCCGAAGTGGTGACATTTAACTGTAGTGCCTGCTCCAGGGAGGTCAAGTTAGGTGGGTCCCTGGGACTCACTGGCCATTCAGCCTAGCCTATTTGATGACTTCCAGGTCAATAGGAGCATTTGTCTTAAAAGGCAACGGGACAGCTCCATAGGAATGAGACACAAGACTGTCATTTGGTCTTCACATGCACATCCGCAGTCATGTATGCACACTCCACACACAGACGTGTCTGCACAAAGATGAACACACACAAAAAGAGTTTGAATGAAGAGAATGCATTGTTCTTTTTCATTTTCATCCAAATTCCATTTAATGAGAGGGGAAAATGGATGTAGCTTCCCTTATGCAGGGCTAAGATGCCAAGATTTCAGCCTTAGCCACATCTTCACCTCAATTGTCTTTTCAAGCTATGGAAGCTGGAATTAAGGAGTGACTGGGGACATTTATAGTGAGGTGCCTAAATACATATAGAAACCCAGTGAACCATTTCTAACTAAACTGGTAGAAAGTAGCAGGACTGACAGAGTTGCACTTTCATACAAACAGTAATGAGCTGTGAGTGTCCATGCAGGACCTGTTGTCACTATAAGGCACTGACGAGTATTTTGTCTTCCTCCTTAATGCAAAAGTGTTAACTAAGCTACTTATTTTTCCCTAAAATAAAATAAAATACATAAACAAGCTTTGAAATTTAAATCAATAATAATGAATGAATTTTATGCTGCCTCTATGTTATCACCATTACCTCTAGAGTACACAATTATGTTTGTTGAAGACTAGGAAATACACCCCAGGGAACCACTCAGGATTGGCTAAGAATTTTTACTGTGCTTTAATGCCTTGTTGCTGTTATTTCATCACTTATTTTGAAAATGCTGCGAGGGAGCCTTGTGGAAATGCAGACTTCTGTGCCTTCTGTGTTTCTTGCACAGACTCTATGGGACAGGGGAATAATTTCATCTAACTTTAAATCTTTACTTTTGTAGTTCATCAACTTCATCTGTCACGTCTGTGTCAGTGAATGGAGAAAAATCTTGGAAGGCAGGAAAAAAATTAAAAACAAATTAATGTGGTATGATGATATACATCAAGCTGCAATGCCAAGAGTGGATTATCAAAGGGTCTTTCATCAAGAGGGATCATATTTTCCTTTCTCTCAAGAGGAACCCATTATGTGTTTTGTTTGCACTACTAGCCTTCAAGTGGCGTATTAAAGAAATGGATTTGCTGGGATTTGGAATGTGTTTTACTCTGATAGGAAAGAATAGTGGACCCTCAAATTTAATTTGAGAAGACATACATTTTGAAAGTTTATGCAGACGCTGGCTAGTAATGAGAGTTAAGGAAAACAAATATTATTTTTAACTTAAGACATGAATGAATCTTCTGTCATAGGAAAAATACAACTGTGCTATTAATCTATCTGCAACCTCCAGAATATATTCAGCTTAATATGGCAGTTTGACATTTTCTTGTGACAAATACATGTTTTGCTTATGGAGAATTGGACTCAAACCATTAAAACAAGGATAGACTCTGTTCTCTGTGCTTACTTTCCTTTGCACTAAACTGCATATACATACTAATGTTTTTTTTATAATTTTTAAAATTAATTTCAAAATAAGCTTTACATGTCTAGCCTACTTCCCACAACCTTCTGTCCTTCCTTGTTGCCCCCACCAATCCCCATCCCATCCCCTTTATGCTCCCCAGGGAGGGTGAGGCCTTCCATTAGGAGTCTTCAAAGTCTGTCATATCATTTGGAGAAGGGTCTAGTCACCCCCCCATGTGTTTAGGCTGAGAGAGTATCCCTGTATGTGGAATAGGCGCCCAAAGTCCATTTGTATACCAGGGATAAATACTGATCCACTACCAGAGGCCCCATAGACAGCCCAGTCCTCCTAACTAACACCCACATTCAGGGGGTTTGGGTCATTCCTATGCAGGTTTCCCAGCTATCAGACTGGAGTCCATGAGTTTCCCCTTGTACAGGTCACCAGTTTCTGTGGGTATCTCTGGCTTGGTCTTGACCCCTTTGCTCAACTCTCCTCCCTCTCTGTAACTGGATTCTAGGATTTCAGCACAGTGTTTAGTTGTGAGTGACTGCTTCTGCTTCCATCAGGTACCAGATGAAGGCTCTAGGATAACATGCAAGGTAGTCATCAAAGTCATTATCTGGGAAGGGCATTTAAGGTAGCCTCTCCACTGTTAGATTTTTAGTTGGGGTCATCCTTGTAGATCTCTGGACATTTCCCTAGTGCCAGATTTCTCTTACAAATTATAATGGCTCCTTCTATTATGGTATCTCTGTTCTTGTTCTCCTCTATTCTTTTCTTTACTCAATCTTCCTGCTCCCTCATGTCCACCTCTCCCTAGCTTGTCCTCTTCCTTCTAACTCCCTCTCCCCTCCCACATGTTCCCAATTTGCTTGGGAGATCTTGTCCCTTTCCCCTTATCCAGGGGACCATGTATGTCTCTCTTAGTGTCCTATTTGTTTCCTAGCTTTTCTGGCAGTGTGGATTGTAGGCTAGTGATCTTTTGTTCTATGTCTAAAAACCATATACAAATGAGTATATACCTTGTTTGTGTTTTTGTGTCTGGGTTACCTCACTTAGGATGGTTTCTTCTAATTCCATCAATTTGCCTGTGAATTTCAAGATTCCATTGTTTTTTGTTTTGTTTTGTTTTTCCACTGAGTACCACATTTTTTCCAGCCATTCTTCGGTTAAGTGGCATCTAGGTTCCTTCCAGGTTCTGGTTATTACAAATAATGCTGCTATGAACATAGTTGAACAGATGTCCTTACTGTGTGAATGTGTATATTTTGGGTATAATATGCCTAATAGTAGAATTACTGGATTTTGAGGTAGACTGATTTTCATTTTCCTGAGGAACCGCCACACTGATATCCAAAGTGGCTGTATGAGTTTGTACTCCCACCAACAGTGGAGGAATGTGCCCCTTTCTCCACATCCTCTCCAGCATAACTGTCTTTGGTGTTTTTTATTTTAACCATTCTGGAGTAAGGAGTAAGATGGTATCTCAGAGTTCTCATCAAATTCCCAGCACAATTCTTCAAAGACCTTGAAAGAACAATACTCAATTTTATATGGGAAAACAAAAGACCCAAGATAGCCAAAAACAACCCTGTACAATAAAGAACCTTCTGGGGGCATCACCATCCCTGACTTCAATCTCTATAATAGAGCCATAGTCCTGAAAACATCTTGGTATTGGCACAAAAGTAGACAGGAAGACCAATGGAATCAAATTGAAAACCTTGATATTAACCCACACACCTACAAACATCTGCTTTTTGACAAAGAAGCTAAAATTATACAATGGAAAAAAGAAAGCATCTTCAACAAATGGTGCTGGCATAACTGGATGCTGACTTTTAGAAGACTGAAGATGATCCAGGTCTGTCTGCACAAAACTTGAGTCCGGATAAAAGACCTCACCATAAATCCAGCCACACTAAACCTCTTAGAAGAGAAAGTGGGAAGTACCCTTGAACAAACAAACAAACAAACAAACAAACATAAATAAATGGTACAGGAGACTGTTTCCTCTGTTTCCTGAACACCAGTAGCATAGACACTGAGATCAACCATAAATAAACAGGACTTCCTGAAACTTAAAAGCTTCTGTAAACAAAGGACACAGTCAACAGAACAAAAGGACAGTCCACAGAATGGGAAAAGGTCTTCACTAACCCCACATCGAACAGAGGGCTGATTCCCAAAATATACAAAGACTTCAAGAAGCTAGTTATCAAAACACCAAATAATTCAATTAAAAATGGGGTAGAGAACTAAATAAAAAATTCTCAATAGGGAAATCTAAAATGACTAAAAGACACTTAAGAACATGTTCAACATCCTTAGCCAGCAGGGAAATGCAAATCATACCAATGGGTTTTAACAGATTCACTCATGTCTCAAGCAATTTGATGGAAGATCGAAGGTAGAAATTTAAGCATAAAATAAACACTTGCCTTATAACTGTTCAATTTCTAATTTTTAGTAGGGAAATATAAACAGACATGCTGTAATTGCCAAGGAAGAGACTGATTGGGTGTGAGCATGCACGTGAGTGTCAGATAAAGTTAAAAGCAAGTTCCTGAAGCACATGTCTTCTACTGGCTTAGGCTGTGAGTGAGCCAATGTTAAAGAGATGGACAAAGGAGAACTTGGTTTTAATTGGCACTTTAGTATGACTAGTCAAAGGAAGAAACCTGTACAGTTTACTACCTTTGAGATAAAGAACAGAAATTTGGACTGGCTGTTCCTCATGAGTAAACAAAGAGGAGTCTAGTGGGAAAGGGGGTTCTTTAAAAGACACTACTTCCTGAACACAAAGGGTAGAATTTGTTTAAGGATGGCTTTTTTTCTTAAGGGCAAAGGTAAAATACAATATTATCAGCCATGATGATACCTCCACATCTTCTATTCCTGTCCACTTCCATCTCTGCTGCAAAGGTCTTAGGAGAGCCAGATCTACTGTAAAAAGTTGGAGAAAGACAAGGAATAGTAGGAAAATCTTCAAAGAAGGCCCCCTTGGGACACAGTATATGAGTAGAGACTAATCCTTCACAATTACCTCCGTTTGGGACTGGGGATACAGCTCAGTGGGCAAATGCACGCTGCTCCAGTATGAGGAACGGAGTTTGAAACCCTAACACTACATAACAATCCAAGTGCATGGCTCACAGCTGCTCCACTACTGAGTTAGGAGAGAGGCCAACTTCAGGAGCTTGCTGACCGGATTAGCTTAAAGGGTAAGATGTGGGTTTAGCGGGAGTCCCTGTCTCACAAAAATAAAGTGTCAAGTTTTAGAGGAAATCAGATCGCAGACATTTGCCTCTAACCTCTCTTGTTGCCTGGGGAAGACATCAACATGCACACATGTTCTCTCTTCACTCTCTCTCTCTCTCTCTCTCTCTCTCTCTCTCTCTCTCTCTCTCTCTCTCTCTCTCTCTCTCTCTCTCTCACACTCACGCATGCGCGCGCGCGCGCGCGCGCGCGCACGCACACACACACACACACACACACACACACACACACTTTCTCCTTTTAAAGATAAACACAACTAAAAGGGAAATGTGGAACCATGATATTTCCGGAGCTGATAGACTGTTTTTTGCCATAGTCTCATTGAATTTAAAAACTGAACATGGGAGACACTTGAGGGCCCCTGGCAGCAAGGAATCTGGTAGAAAAAGTAAAACAATATACAAGTGGTTGTGTATATATTAGAAGGCTTTTATAGCACTTTTATAGCAGGTGTTTGCTGAGTTGGTCTGGCCTGCCTAAGAACAAAAAAAAAAAAAAGAAAAAAAAAAGAAAAAAAAAAGAAAAAAGAAAAAGAAAGAAGAAAAAAAAGGCACGTCTGACATTGCAGCGAGCCGGCACACACCAATGATTTTATTATGTCTCAGCTGCCTAGGAGGAGGAGGCATGTGAAATTAAGTGGGTGGTGATTTTTCCCTCCTGGGAAATGCTCCATAAATTTCAGCTGTAGAAAACTTTGAATTCCTTGTGGCTCATTGTCTTAATCAAGAACACCATTTCACAGTGCTACGGCTAGGGAGATAGCTCAGCAGATAGTACCTGCTGCCCAAATATAAGGACATGAATTCTGATGCCTGGCACTGACGTAAATGCTAGGCATGGGGGTATGATCCTGTAACCCCAAGCTGAATTGATCGGCTTCAGGTTTGAAATTCAGGTGAAAAACAACAGATCTAGACAGCTAGTCTCAGTACTCTGGTGTCCTGGCAAACAGCCACACTACAGTCACACAAACATACATGTACAAACTGGAATGCAACACACACACTCAGATAAAAGGAATATTTTGGTGAATTAATTAGCCAATAAGAGCTCAAGAAAATAGTTCTTCTTAACAGTGCATATTATTCCTGTTATAGAACAGTCCTATCAAATATGGAAAATGATACCCCATAAATTACATAATTAATGTTGTGTGGTTGAGAGGAAAATGGTTATGTCCCTAACTGCTGATACCTCTCATTCAAGTTCACCGTTAGAATCACTTAGACCTTTTATCACTATTGTGATGAATTAGGAGTGGAATGCAGTAATATTGTCATTTCTGACATACTTTGTCTCTGTCATCAAGGTAATATGATTTGTTTCTTAATTACATTTCTGGGAAAAGGCAAAAATAACAAAGAACCGTGACAGTGAATTCATCATCTTCTAGTGTTACTGCGAGCCTTGGCTGATGGTAAAGGGCAGAGAGAACAGAGGTTCTGCAAGCCAGAATACTTTTCCTTTTCATCTTTCTTGTCTTCATTTGCTGGATGTCCTTATTCTGCATCCTATAAATTAAGTACAACTACATTTTAGCTTCATAGCTAGTTCTCAGAACATTGCAGCAGGTATTGTAGTTTACCAAGAAGCCTACAGATATGTATGGGAAGTAGGGATGAGCAAAATATATCCCGACTTTTATGTGCTCTGCTTAAACACAGTCTTTAGGGAAGGACAGCTAGCTAATGGAGCCTACCACGGGGACAGCAAAGTGCTCATAACACAGAGATTCTTAGAACTTCTCCATTATCCCTTTATTCAACAATATTCATAATGTCCAGCCTAACACCTGGTGAATGACTCAAAAATGTCATTTTCTCCCTTCTCATCTAGCATAATTCTTGAAGATCCAGTTAAGTTCTGTTTTCCTTCGGGTCTCTCTAAAAGCAGCCACCTCCTCTTTATACTGCCTGCAGCCTAGAAAAGCAAGTAACAGCTGAGGGAATGCGCCTCTTCCTCCTCTTCACTTCCCACCTGGAGAGTCGGCTGAGCACAGTCTGTTAGAGTAGGCTGACCTCACCTGACACTCCCCAAACATTTATTTAGCACCGGCCTAGATGTGAATAAAAATAAAAATAAATAAAAATAGAGCCCAAGGCCTCCCAGCACTGACAATGTATTAATCCACTTGGGAAGACTCTCATAAGTTTATTCACACTGAACTGTTATTAGTTGACAAGTGTTAGCTCCAGAAGGTGTTATTACTACAGGTTCCTTAGCAACCCAGTTCCTCCTCCCATGCCAGGCTTGTAGCTGAGGGACAGGCTGTATTGCTATGCAGAAGGAGCTTTGGAGCAAATCTGTCGGAGAATTATAAAGTTGCCCGGCTGCAGCTCTGGAGAATGACCTGCCAAGCTATTTCATTGCGGACCTTTCAGAAAATGGGCTCCCAGAAACGTCCCTTAACAGATTTCCTGCCAACGGAGAGGGCAAGTGTGCGCACCTGCCCTTGGAGCCTGGAGCTCCAAGAGACTCATTTCCTCATTAAGGGTTTTATTCCCTTTCAAAGCACCATAATGTAGCTTGAAGAACTGCTTTCCTTTAGAAGATTGTTTCCCCCGCCTGATGTACTTTGCAGAGTAATGGCCACAGAATTGAAGTTCAATGGACAGTGATCCTAAAGGGCACGACTGCAAGTGTTCAGAAAGAGTGGGGTTGAGGGCGGGAAATCAAGGGGGCTCATGAGTGAGTTGCACCTTTCAGTGAGGGCCTGGATGAGAAGTGTCCTATAGAAAGGCTGAAGGAAGTCAGTTCAGACAGTCCGTAGAGACGAAGCAGCCATACCTGTGTGTACTTATAACCTGGTATTTCCAAATTAGAATACATCTACATGTGTGAATTATCACATATACAATTTATAATTTTGGTATTTTCAACAACAAAACAATGAGAAATTAACACCGACTTTCTTAAAAAGTAAAACTTTTTTTTTTTTAATTAGGCTTGAAATTATCAGTAAACAGAAATAGAATCTAGAGATACTATAGAAAGTTTGCTCTCAAAAGATTATGAACGTCTTCTAAATTTAAGCAAGGTATTTGGGGGATGTTCTCATTTCCATGGATCAAATAAAAGAGGTCAAATGCTTTAATTGAATGTCCCAACTGTTTAAATCACCTCAAGAATAAAAATACAGGCGGGCCAGGCAGAAGTAGTGCAGGTATTGAGGAATTATAAACCACTTTTTCCTGAGGAGGCCTTGGGGTGGAGTAAGGGATCATGTAAATACCCTTAGCTATTTCCTGTTACACTTGTGGCTTCTATTCCACAGAACCAGAAAAAGACAGAAAAACATAGGTCATATCTGAATATTAAAGTTACTCTAAGGGGGAAAAATAAGTCATTATGTTATTGACTGACATCTGAAGACAGAGTTACTGTTCTGCCTGATTACTGTTCCTGAAGCTGTTTAGAACCAAAATAAATACACAGAGACTTATATTAGTTATAAAATGTTTGGCAGATGACTCAGGCTTCTTAGTAGCTAGCTCTCTTTTAATTATTAACCTGTTTCTATTAAACTATGTTTTTCCACATGGTCTCGGCTTACCGGAGAATGCCTGGTGTTCTATCTTCCCAGTAGCTACATGGCATCTCTCTGGCCATTCCTCTCCATGTTTCTCTTCCCAGAATCCCCCTAGTCTGATAACCCCACCTATACTTCCTGCCTGGCTACATCCTGCCTGGCTACATCCTGCCTGGCTACATCCTGCCTGTCAATTGACCAAAAACAGCTTTATTCTCAACCAATAAGATAAGCATATATTCTCAGCATACAGAAAGACCTACCCCATCATCTCCTCTTTTCTCTCTAAATAAAAAGGAAGATTTCAACTTTAACATAGTAAAATTATAAATAACAAAACAGTTATCAAGCAAGAACCATAGTTAACAAAATTTAGTCCACTAAGATTTGGCAAAATTTAAAGAAAATATTCTATCATGTATCCTATCCCAGACTTGGTTTTGTATTTAGGAAAATACAGTAATGTTTCTGGTCTCACAGTTGATAGCAGTTGGAAGAATGATGACTTTTTTGGCTTTTTTTTTTTTTTTTTGTCACTTAAGGCACTTAAGGTTCAGATCTTAACCTACCACAGTGAACTGCTTCTTCCATTGAAAAACACATCCAAACACATCCAGTTTGCTGCTGGAGTTCCTCCCAGTTCATTTTCCTTTTTTCTGACTGGAGATTAGCTTTGGAGTTAAGTTATCTTGGGATACTCATTGTTCTCTGCTTATAAATGGCACAATTATGTGACTGTCCTTTCAGAGGCTATTGAGGGGAAGCATGGGAACAAGAGAAAAATGGTGGGTGAAGAAAACAGAGAGAGGTAGAAAAAAAGAGAGTGAAAGGAGGAGGGGGAAGGAAAGGAAAAGGAGGACAGGTAGGGAAAGGAAAGAGCTCGCTTGATGCTAACTACTTTCTAATATGCATTCTCATAATTAATAATATTTATAAATATACTTATGAAAAAAGAAAAGAAGACACAAGAGACTGAGAAAAATGTCAGTGACAGAGTGTAAGCAAAGATCTCTTTTGTACTGTGATTTGTTACTGAGAAAGGATCCAAATTGGCTGCAGAGGCTAAACAAAAGGAGTCTATGGCGTAAAATAAAATAAAAACAAAAATAGATCTGTGCTAATGTCCATGAGAGAAATGAGATTCGTCCTCGCATGTTCCTGAGTCAAAAGAGCCTAAGTTAAAGTAACTATGTACAAGTAAAGTATAATTGCACATTCTGGTTCCCAAGTTAAACGGTGGTGAAATACAATGGATTATTTAATGTGCCTTCTGGAAATTGGTTTCCAATTTGTTTTGTGACTTGCAGACCCTGAGCTCTCCAATTAGGATGGGTAATTCTTAAAACTAAGCTGAGTTGGATATTGAAGTGTACAATGCTGTACTTCCAGTTTGGCTTTACATTGCTATGATAATAGAACACAGCCTTTAGATTGGAAGGGGAATGGTAACATACTGTGATGATAGAACTGGTCCACAAAAATGTTAAGACTCTATCTACAAGCATCAAGAGATGTTGGAGAAACAAGCTTGTTTAACCTTGAGGTAATGTTGGAGTTAATTTATATGTAGACATTGGGTGATTTGCATTAGATAATAAAAATGAACTTCAACAAGATTTAAACCCTCCTTACCCTTTACCATCTAAATTGGCTCTTCTCCAGAGAGTGCTGATGAGATTCTAACAGTAAGTTCTTACAAGGCTTACAAATCAGCTAAATGGACTTTTTTTAATCACTATAAAAATGAAGCATACTTATAGAGATCAGAATGCCAATTATTTGATCTAACAATTCTACCAAAGAAACTACATCACAAGCTAGCACAACAGAGTGTAGAACTGATTATAGCAGGATAATGCATTGATTTCATGATCATTAGTGGCCTAGAAACATTACTGAAAAGTCAAAATATAGAGTTTTTCATATCCTGGCACACTTGCCAGAAGTTTTGACAAGACAAACATGATATGGCTTCAGTGTTTTCAAATAAACTCCACAGATTCTTTTTATAGGAGATAACTCTTAGATTATGCTGCAAGAACAGCAAGATTTCTAGGAAAAATCAGCACTTCAGGACTGTTATCTAATTTAATTCCTCAGTATCCTCAAACTATACTAGTGATTTGCTTTCACCTATGTGTCTTCCCTTATGTCTGATCATTAAGTCTACTTGCTTTTCAAAACACTTCTGGTAAATTTGAATCAACCTATCCTCCACTAAAGAATGGGAAATAAACAACATCTATTCAAACACAATTATGATGAGTGTTTCAAAGACATGCTTGTGATCTTATCTAGAGCTGGAAAGTAAACACAGACCCTTTCAAAAAAAAGTCATTGGAAAGGGAAAGCTCAATTGCAAAGTAATTAGCTACCAAATAAGAGCCTCTATGTCTGGTAGTGGGTCCTATTCAAGGAAATATAAGTTCTCACAACCCAGTATTGAAAAACAATAACAAAATATTGAAGGATACTTCAGAAAATAATTCAATCTAGCAATAATCACACTTTTAAAAATAATATTCTCCATTATCATTTAGTTTAACCATAGTCTCTAATATTGTTTTAGGAAGAAGATAAACTTAGTTGGTTGAGCTTTGAGAAAACTGTTCCTCTTTGTGTGACCTGACAGACTAGAGCAAAATCCCTGGCCCCAATTTCAAGACAAGTCTTAACCTTGAGGCAATATCATGTCCTAAGAGAAAGACAATCAGAATATCAGCCATAACAATAATTTCAAAAGAGTTAACAATTTTTAGTTCAAACAGGTTATAAGCACTCAGCTTATAAGATATTTTAAACTCACCAATTTAGAGGTCAGGATTATTTGAGTAGGATAGATAAAAGGGTAGAACCCCAGACCTGTAGGCTGTGTTTACAGCTTCTGGCTGTTGGGAGTGTATTTTATTAAAATCCTTTCACACTTGTTATCTAGGGACTTTACACTGTGCCAAACTAAAACCTCTCCCATGCCTCAATTATAAATTCCCTCCCTATTCCTCTTACCTTGACAGAGGAATGGGTGAGAAACTGAAAATATACATTGCATGATTAAGAGGCTCTAAGATGAATGGCAACAGGGACTTCACTTTGCACAAAGTAAATGTTTTGAACCAGGGAACCATAAATACTGTTATTATTGTTTTCTCAGATAAATTGGCAGGAGTCCAAGAGTATAAGACTATAGATAAAAGCCACTGCCATATGGTAATAAAACTAAACCTTGGTCACCTATTTGGGTAAGAGCCGCCTTTAAGGCTATCTTAAATGCCCTTCCCAGAAAATGACTTTGATGACTACCTTATAAACCATCATAGAGCCTTCATGCAGTAACTGATGGATGCAGAAGCAGACACCCACAGCTAAATACTGGACCCAACTCCTGGAATCCAGTTGCAGAGCACAAGGTGTGATAAGCAAAGGGATCAAGACCAGGCTGGAGAAACCCACAGAGACAGCTGACCTGAACAAGGGGGAGCTCATGGACCCCTGTCTGATAGCTGGGAAAACAGCAAAGGACCTACCCAAACCCCCTGAACATCGGTGTTGGTTAGGAGGACTGGTCAGTCTATGGGGCCTCTGGTAGTGGATCAGTATTTATCCCTAGTATAAGAATGGGCTTTGGGAGCCCATTCCACACAGAGAGATACTATCTAGACACATGGAGGAGTGCCTAGGCCCTGCCCCAAATGATATGGCAGACTTTGAAGATTCTCCCATGGAAGCCCTCATTCTCCCTGGGGATGAGAAAGAGGATGGTATGGGGTGCGGGGAGGGTGAGTACAACAGGTATTGAAATATAAAACAAGCTTGTTTCAGATTTAAATAAAAAATAGTATAAAAAAACAAAAATGAAATTTAATGGTAATTGTTGTGGTAGATGGAAAGGCTCTGGACCCTGACAAAGTATACATACATAAGAATGAGAATATATATATATTCTCATATATATATATATATGTTTCAGATTCCCCACATCCACATAAGTAGCTGGTAGGCCAGGTCTCACTCTTGTAATTCTAGTACTTGGAAAGCAAGAGACAAGTTCTTGGAGAGAGCTGGTTAACTACACTAATAGTATCTGTAAACTTTGCTTTAAACTGAAACATCCTGTCTAATGAATAAGGTGGAGAGCAGTTAACAAAGATTCCCAACATCAGCCTTGGCAAACATTTGCAAACACACACACACACACACACACACACACACACACACACACACACACACCACGAAAACAGCAACAACAAAATCGTAAGTCTCTGCTTATCATCAATAGTTCATGTAAATTTCATAGGAGTTACAAAGTGAATTTTCTGTGAATGATGATAATTTGGTGGAAAACACATCGAAATCAAGGGATCCACACTTCAATCCTCATGTCTCTTTCTACTCTGTATTTTTTCTGAAAAAGACCATGAGACATTTGTGCTCCCTACTGCTAGAGTTCTTCCTCTGCAACATCTGTTTAATTGAGGCAGGGCCTGTCTAAAATAACTAAAGCTGACCTTAAACTCACAGAGTTACACAGGATTTCCTAAACCCTCTGCCTTCTGGCCTCATCTTTCTGCATTCTACAAGGATTTAAATTGGAAAGGTCCGGACATAATTCCTTAAAGGGATCACAATGGTTTTTTTGGTTTATTTTATTTTTTCTTCTACTGAAAACTGACTTGAAAGGGGTAGGTGGCGATGATTTGTCAAGGAGAGTTTATGCAAGAAAGATATTGCAATCACATTTCCCCAATTCTTAGCCCCATTACATTTGGGCTTTCAAACAGTATACACATAATGCCTAGTAGTTGCTCATAATAGTGAGCAATAAACTTTCCAGTTTTCTCTTTCTAAGTCTTGCCATAGGGTTTCAATTTGTTACATGATTTTAGTGTAATAAAGGCTCTTGATAATATTGAGTGCACATGTACTAAAATTATTGGATATATATTGAACTACTTACATTTATTTTTATCATATTTGTTTGCTTTTGATGCTAAAATATTGTCCATTTTTAGGACACTGAAATATATCATTCTTGTTTAACTTCTGGGCATTTGTGTTTGGATGACTGAATAAAATAACGTCACTCTTCTTGCACAGAATGTGTCTAAATTTAGTATTAGCTTTCACTATAATTGCGGGAGGATAGATGCCCTATCAGTACATATAAATCAACATTGATTTATAATAAAGACTTTAGATACTCAGTGTCATATAACATTTAGATAGTAAGCTATGTTATACGTTTGTTGAAATAATTTAGTAAGTACTGTCTACCAAATAGCTGCTTAATAGCCATTGTTTGTTATTTTTCAGGGAAAAATGCATTATTACTTCCTATTTAAAAAGTAGAATGACGATGAGGTATTAGAGGACCAAGATTTTAGTTTGGTTTCAAAAACCAGTTAACTTTGTGTGGCTTTACAAAATGCTCCACTTCTACAGGCCACAGTTTTTTTTTTAACTACAAAATTAAAGGTCTGATATAAACTGTCTCACTAAACCACTTTCATATTAAACTTCCACAATTTTTAAAAATTCATTTATAACCAAAGAAAATGTGTAACGCTATTTTAAATCACCGAGAAGATAATTTAGAGGCATAGACTAAGGTTAAGAAATAAATATTTTCTTAGACTGTTACTCAATGACCTTCTGCAGAACAAGTAGAAAATCCTTTTGGAGCTGTTAAGATTAATAAATATCTATTCAATTTGTACTACCACTAGCACTCTTTAAATGGCTAGGCTTAATGCTAGGATACAAAGGGATTTTGACAGATTTGTATGAGTTACATTACAAATGAAATACTGTATTGTAATTTCGCCATAAGGCTATAGTTACTGTATGTTATCTGCCCAACTACAGCTTTTTCTTGTTGTAGCTGTAGTTCACTCAATTTTGACTGAATGTTAACACTGAATGCTAGAGTGTGCCTTGCCCTGGCACTGCTCAGATTCAAATCTATCTGTCAATGGCTAACTCCACAGCTGCAGGAAAACCTCCTCGGGAACTCGGCCAACTCCTGCTTCTGGGCTGATTTCTAACAGATGTTTTACCTTTGTGAATTCCAACTCTTTACTACAGCTCCTGTCTTTTCCACTATCAAAACAGACCTCTGAGCCATTTAACATGGCTGTGGGGAGCCAGAGTATCCAGGAGATGAAATTATGTTTAGATTAAGATTGCATTTTGCCACTGGCATAGACATACATTGCCTTACCTCAGACTGCACAATGTTTCTCGGGTGCTTACAAAGAACTAGACATTTTGAGAGACTCAGTACCACAGCATTCAGATCACAGAGCCACAGATATGACATTAAGGCTTTAGTATACAGATATAGGATGTCACTGTAACAGTACTTCACAACTGATCATACAAAACATTTAGATGAGATTCAAAAGTGTTCAGGGAAACAGTAGGAAACACTAAGAGACAAAGTATACTTACCCCCTCTGGAATTACACACCAGCCATCAATTTTCTGCTTGGAACTGACTCAGGAGTCTCATTTTTAGGATAGCTACATTAGCATCACTAAATATGAACCAAAACTACAAACAAGGCATGCTTATTTCATGTCACAATTTTTATCTGGTAAAAACTGGGCTTCCCTGCAGCTCTACAATAACTACAAAGCTAAATGGAAATGGAAATTATTTTGTGAGCTCTCCTCCAACTTAAAAAAAAAAAAATGAAAGAGATACCTTGGGACTTATTTTCGAGACAGAGATTGTTGGAATTCTTTATTCTTTTATCAGTTCTGATGCCCAAGGGGAAATCTGTACAACAGACATTGTGTGTCTTTAATAATGAAGCAAAGTGCTGTAGCTCGAGTCTTTGGAGCAGCTAAGAAACCCAATTGTATGTAGGAAATGCCTGAAGAGTTTGTTTTACAGAGCTATAAATCTAGCAACATCCAAGGGTTAGGTTCATTGCAGTTGAAGGCAGCAAGTCGAAAGAGATGGAAGCATTTTCCAGATAATCCATAAGGACTGGCTGGGTATGAGGCAGATTTCCCATGAAGCAAATTCCTTCCTTATGCAGTTGAGAGCTCTAGGATACTTCCTTGACACTTTTGTGTAGGAACTCAAAGACCAGAGACCTTCTCATAAACATCACTTTCAGGATGTTATGTTAAAGGGAAAGAAGAAAAATATTGAAAGGTTTCTTAAAAAGTTTCTCCAAATAAAAGGTCTCCTCTCTGACCCAGTTTGCCAATAATCTCCATTTCAGACAGAAAACTGTGAAGCTTGATTTAACAAATTAGATCTTGAGAATTTTGCTTCTAATGACACTTAGCAACACCAGGCAGCACATTATAAGCCTTAGCCAGCAAAGAGCAGTGACTAAAGGCTCCCATTAAGCAAACAGACACATTAAAGATGACAATAAAAATAATTGTATTGAAAGCATCAAATAAACATTGCAGGCATAATTTCCATATGGTCCTTTTTTTTGGAGTTTGAAATTGATGTTTATGTACTATCCTTTGACACTTATGATAATATCAGTCCCAGAATGCAGTCTAGGTAGTACGGATTTAAGAAGTTCTCAAAAATGCACTGAGTATTCTTTCAAAAACATTCAGCAACTGAACAATGTGTAATTTCTGTGAAAAAGGAGTAGTTTCTTGCAGATGTTTTCAATTAACAGAATAGGGCACTGTGGAGAGTTTACTAGTAGCAGATTAGTTCTGTCCTCAGCTGGAACAACTGAGGAAGGCCATGTAACACATGATCTTAGGTAATGAGCTTTCTAGTTTATTTTTTCAATTTAAAATTTAAAACTTGTAACATGACTCAGAGATAAATTCAATTGAAATTAATATAGATATTCCTCAGAGCACTAATTCACTTATTTGTAGGACGTTTAACAGAAGAAAAAAAAACATTTCATGCAAAGTGGCATTTGTGTTGGTTAATTAACAAATAATAGAGCTTTCACTGTCTTAAGTATTTGAGTAGTTCAAATGAACTAACTCTATGTCTTTATTCCGGAAGCCCAAATGTGGACGTATTCACTTATGAAAAGCACTCAATCACATTTTTAGACACAGCATGCATATTTGACTTTGTAATCTAGAACTATTTAAAAGCAGAAAATTAGGAGGGAGCATGACTGTACCAGGATGCCATGAAATGGCAGCAAGAAATGACAAGTGACAGCCTGACAGAGAGGGACGAGTACACGCATAGAAAAGAAAAAGTCATTGTAAGAAGTAAACACCACAAGACCCAGCAATTCCGCAATTAGGCATATACCCAAATGACTCACATACATGCAACAAAGACATGTGCTCAACTATGTTCATAGCAGCATTATTTGTAATAGCAAGAACCTGAAAGCAACCTAGATGCCCCTCAACTGAAGAACGGATAAAGAAGATGTGGCACAGTTACACAATGGAATACCACTCTGCAGAAAAAAATAACAGAATCTTGAAATTCGCAAGCAAGTGGATAGAACTTGAAGAAACCATCCTGAATGAGGTAACCCAGTCACTAAAAGAGGAAAAGGGTATGTACTCGCTCATATATGGATTTTGGACCTAGAGCAAAGGATCACCAGCCTGTAATTTATACCACCAGAGGACCTAGGATACAAGGTGTATTCTAAGAAATTCATATACGGTCCCTCACAAATGGGGAAAGGGACAAGTCTTCCAGAGCACATGGGAAGTGGGGGGGGGGCCGTGAATGGAGAAAGAACTAGGAGAAAGAGAAGGGGAGGAGAGGAAAGCACATGCAACTAGGTAGATTGAGTCAGGGTAGGAATAGAAGACAGGAGAGAGAGAGAGAGAGAGAGAGAGAGAGAGAGAGAGAGAGAGAGAGAGAGAGAGAGAGAGAGAGAGAGAGAGAGAGAGAAGGTCTAGAGACCCTCAAGACTGACTCCAACTAACAATTCGAGCAACCGTGGAAAGGCTACCATAAATGCCCTTCCCTGATAGTGAGATTGTCAACTGAATTATCCACCATCATGGAGCCCTCATCTAGTTCCTGATGGAAACAGAAGCAAACACCCATAACTAAACACTGAGTCAAACTAGAATCCAGATGCAGTGAGAGAGGGGACAAGACCAGGTTGCAGAAACACACAAAGACAGCTGACCTGAACAAGGAGGAGCTAATGGGCCTCCCAGACTGATAGCTGGGAATCCAGCATGGGACTTACTCAGACCCCCTGAATATGGGTCTCAGCTAGGAGGAATGAGCAGTCTGGGGGACCTCAGACAGTAGAAACAGGATGTATTCCTGGTGCACAAAAGGACCTTGGGGACACATCCCCCATGGAGGGAATCCCCCTTAACCTAGAGACAGGAGAGAAGTCCTAGTCCCTACTTCAAATGACTTGACAGATTTACATGACCCCACCTGGATAGCATAGCCCTACAAGTGGAATGGGGGTGGGGGGATGGGAGGGGAGGGTGGCCAAGGTGCATGTCACAGGGGAAAGAGGGTAAGAGGGAGAGAGAGGAAACTGGAATCAATATGTAAAATTTTTAAATTATATTATTAATAAAACATAAATTAAAAAAAAGAAATGTGAAAAATCATAAAGAAGAAAACTTAAACTGGCCAAAAATTAGAACATGAAAGAATAAGATGGTAAAGTTGTAGGGGGGATGGGGTGGGAGAGCAAGGAAACAGATATCTCCATCAAGGGAGTGATGGTAGATGTCATTCTGTATATATGTTTCTCTAATTGATTAATAAATAAAGCACAGTTGGCCAATAGGAAAACAAGATAGGTGGGACTAGGAGACAAGGAGGATTCAGGAAGGAGTAGGAAGGGTTCAGCATGTAGAGACTGGAGACAGCAGAGGCTCAGGCCCCTCTCTCTGGTAAGATGAGACAGCATGGAAATACTTAGATTTATAGAAATTGGTTAATATTTAAGACAGAGCTGACAAATAAGAAACCAGTAACTGGCCAAAATCATTATATCAAATACAGAGTCTCTGTATTATTTGGGGCTGGTGAGGCAGTGAGACCAGACCGGCAGGAAAACCTACTCTTAACATAATGGCATCTAATGCCGACCAAAGAACTTCCACTTAAAACTTAACAAAAGCTTAAAAAATGGTTTTTAGAAACAAAAAAAAAAAAAAAAAAACAGAAATAAGCAAGGCTTCATGGTAAGAGCATTTTTCTCAGTTGGGCTCTGCTTTGCTAGAGACAAGCAGAGATTTGTGTGGCTCCTTTAAGGGAGGTTTCCTGACTAAGCATAAGCTGCAAACAAACAAACAAATAAAACAAACAAAAAAACCTCAAGGCTTTTAAAGAGCTCTGTTAACAACTGAATGTTAGCTGGCAATGGCAGTGACCACATCTCTAAGCTGGCAGCATGCTGCTGGATGGCAGCATAGACCAAAGCAGTGAGCAGAGCTATCAGTGCTGGCGGTAAAAGTACCCACCACAATCTTGGATAGACTGCAACAAACACAGCTATGACTTTCATTTTAGCAATGTTACTGTTTAACAGATAAAAGACCCATGGCTAGAAAAAGATAAAGATTTACAGTAAAGACAGATTCACCTTAAGAAAAACCGCTAAAGGTTTACAGTATGTTTTAAAATATATGTAGGCTTGGGAGAGAAAAAGAAACAGAATATAATGGCTTAAAAAATAATAAAAAGACAGAGAGGAGCTGGGTGTGTTGGTACACACCTTTAATTCTAGCACTCGGGAGACAGAGACAAGCAGATCTCTCTGATTTCAAAGTAAACCTGGTATACAGAGTTAATTCCTGGACAGATAAAAGTTACACAGAGAAACTGTGTCTCAAAATATGTAAAAATAGAAGTAGAAGAAATAGAGTAATAGAAAACCCACGTAAAGGTGGAAAGCACAGTGAGAATCTGAGTATTGTATGGTATTATATTGTCCTTGTATCATTTGACTGCTGAGGAAATAGCAACTGTTAAAAGAAATGCTGCATGATTAATACAATTTATATATTTTAAAAATGCTTTGACTTCAAAGTTCTAAGGACAGGTTACTGGGAAAAGGATTTCTATTTTTGTTTCCACAGAAAATGAAAAGCTATGGATACTTCCTGACTAACATGGTTTGATCAAGCCAGACCCTCTGAAACAGCATCCCAGTTGGAACAAGGCAGCCTTGCAGACCACTACAGCCAGCGTTTCTGTGTCGTCTTAAGATCCCCATGACAGCGCTCCCTACCAGCAGGAAGCAGTTTGGAAAGAATGACACCCAAATTCCCAAATATTGTTTATAAAAGTTTGTTTTAATTTTAAAAAAAAAGAAGAAGTAAACACAACACACTGACCAAAGACTTTGAAATACATAGTCTCTTCAGGCAAATGTCTTCAAATAATTACTTTATCAAACACAGTAAAACTAGTAGGAACAATGTTAGAACTCCACGCTGTTCAAAAAAGCATTGAATTGTGGCCTTGTTCCAATCAGGCCAGAAGTACTTAACACCTCAGATAAATATTCACAGAAATCATATTTTAGAGCATTAGCAATACAGGTAGTTCATTTCATAGAGTGTCTTATCTTCAGCCATACCAGAGCCTAGCAACAAGGTATGAGACACAGTCACTGTCAACTGCTGATGGATGGCTCAGCTATCAAAATAAAACATGTCATTTATTTGTACACTTAAAAGTAACACACTCCTGAAACATGTGGTTACACTGCTCAATGTCTACAAAATATTTCCTGGGTATTTGTCACTCCTCTTTGGTTGTTTTATTATTTTGTTAGTCTGTGTCCAATCTTAATATGAAGGGATGTGCAATTTGATATACCATGTTTGGATACCCTTTCAGTGGGAAATGGGGAAGGAATGGATTGGAGGATAGGGTAGGTTGTGTGTGTGTGTTGGGGGGGGGAGATGGGAGGAGCAGAGGGAAGAGAAACTGCAGTTGGGATATAACATTTGTGAGAAGAATTAAAAAAAAAAACCCTGTGTCTCAAAATATTTGGTAGTAGAAATAACAGAAAAGTCACAAATGATTTAGGAAACAAATGTATTTGTTTAAGTAGTTGGATATCCAGAAGTAGACAAAACTTATTTCCTTTGTAATTCCTCAGCTGTGATCTTCAGCAGACTGGCTTCCTTTATGATTTTAGCTGTTCCAGATTTCCTTTGTCCGCAAATAAATGTGACAGTGACAAAATAATGGCAGCCTTTATTTTCCCTGACTCTCATCTTAAATCTTGCACTTGGGTCTTCCAAGTAATCCTGCCACTACCAAACAGACTTTCACAGAAGGCTATTCCATTCTTGGCTCAGACCTGGGGAATTGTAGCAATCATTGCTAAGTAACACATCATGGCCCTGAGACAATCATTCCAGTACTGGAGGATGCAGGGAAATATGGCTGTGAAAGAATTAATACATGTAAGAAGAATCAGGTCTTTTGGAGGATAAATAGCAAAGGAAATGACAAATACAAATATTTATTCATGTGTGAAATTGGGCATCTATACATAAAAAGTTTCTGATTCCTTTAGATCATTCCTTTACTATAGTCTTTTGAATATAAAAAAATTGTATTTAATAACTTAATTTTTTTATTCTCAGCAGCGGAAATCCAAATCAACCAAATGAAAAATATTAGAATATTCTATGAATTTTTATCTTTTATTTTTCCAAAGTGGTAACACGTAACACTGGCCCTTTCCCTAAGGAAGTGTTGTATTTTTAATAAAATAAATTTTAATGTTTTTATTTATTCTTTAAGATTTTCTATATTTTGAGTACCCACATCTTATCCCAGATTTTCTCCTGCCTCCCTACCCACCACCTTCATGTTCCTTCTCTCTTTTAAAAATGAAATAAATAGTCAGGTGGTGGTGACAAATACCTTTAATCAATGTACTTAGGCAGAGGCAGAGGCAGAGGCAGAGGCAGAGGCAGAGGCAGAGGCAGAGGCAGAGGCAGAGGCAGAGGCAGAGGCAGAGGCAGAGGCAGAGGCAGAGGCAGAGGCAGAGGCAGAGGCAGAGGCAAGTGGATCTCTGTGAGTTCAAAGCCAGCCTGGAGAGTACAGAGTGAGTTCCAGGAAAGCCAGGTCTATACAGAGAAACTATTTCTTTGAAAAACAAAACAAAATTAAAACAAACAAACAAAAGAACCATAAATCATGGAACACAGCTTGTGTTGGCTGAAGACGCCTGCTGAACATGGTACTTTTCCTGGAGTATGTTTCTCATACCCACTGTCAATCCACGGAAGAAAGCTAGTGTCAGATTCTTAACCTCGCTGGAAATATCCATTAAGGCCACTCTCACATTGTGGAGGCCTTAAACCTAAGTTTTAAAAGTGGTTGGTTATTTCCATAACAACTGTGCTACTACTGCACTGGTGTGTACACGGAGTTCTTAATTGATCTAAGTAATAAAAACCCGGAGTCTGATATAGAGAAAAATGCCGAGAGATCAGAGAGAAGGAGCAAGCCATGACCCACCTTACCTCCTTAGCGTCTCAGCAGACCAGAGAGCAATTTCCTGTTTCTCACTGCTTATATTTGGTTCTGCCAAGCTAGCTCACTTCCTGTCTGTCTGTATAGACCTTCAGACTTCTAGGGTTAGCTAGTGGCAAAGCTCCATTCCCTGCCCTTCAGACATGCTTTATTTACACAAGCAAGATAACACCATATTTCAGCAGAGTGAACATTGAGGCATTCAGTTGAGAATCAGCTGAATTTCTTCATGTTTGATGACATAAGCATGTGGTATTTTCACCAGTAGTGAAGTGTTGGAGGGTAACCAATAGCACTGACAATAGCATGTAATATTTGGGGGATATATAGGTTTCCATTGGTCAACAACTCAAAAAATATGTAGCCATTCCTGGTATCTGGAATTTTATTTAGGAGATTATGGTGTGTAGTCAGAGTACTGCCCTCCTCTTTGTATGGCAGTTCTATTAAAAATTCCCTTTATATACATAACATTTTAGAAATCTTCTTGTGAAATAAATTGTTTTCCATATGGCTTTTTTCAAAAGAACTTTAGTGTTAGCCCTCCTCTGTTTCCCCCTCTACTGTGCCTTACTATTCCTCTCCACATTTTATACCCTTTTTTTAATTTCCTTTGTTAACATTATATCCTATTTCCCAGAGCAGTGTTTTTAATGAGTGGCCTTATTTGCTTTCCTTCTTTGTTTGCTGTTTTCACATGAATTTGCTTTTCTGACAGAAAGAACTGGTTTAATGATAAGAATGTGATTCTAGCTCTGTCAGTTATCATTCCTTTCACACACACCCCCACCCAATACTGATTGGTCCAGAATGTAGGCACCTGGCCAAACACAGAGCTCGATGCTTTCAAAAGACTTTTATGAAGAATTTTGGGAAACCACCGTGGGTGGCTGAAAGCTAGTTTAACTTCTTTAAAAATACTGTACATGTCCATGGTTTTAGCTTGTGTAGACAAAAAAGGAACACAAAGAGGCCTCTGTCTCTCTTTTACTCCCCCCCCCACACACACACGCACACCTCCCACACAGAGACATGGACAGACAGACAGACATACACACACATTCACACACACACATATACCTCTCTCACATACAAACACATACACACAGACCCAGATATACACACATACACTGACACACACACCCCACACCATTTCACACACACACACACACACACACACACACACACACACACACACACACACACACACAGAGAGAGAGAGAGAGAGAGAGAGAGAGAGAGAGAGAGAGAGAGAGAGAGAGAGAGAGAGTATTTAAGCACAGGATTATTCTGATTCTATTTTTTCCTGGCAACATTCTAGCCATTTACTTGGGTAAGCAGTTCCAAGACAATATTCTGTGTAGTTACTTGTGGAGATATGGGTTAGGTATTGCCAACTTGCCTTCTCACAATGATGTACTGATTTATATTACTGGCATATTTCATCATAAATCAGAAAGTGCTTCTTTGTTGAAAACTCCATGATGGATAACTCTAAAATGCACACAGTAACACAGAAAAGTGCGACTTGTTACAAAGTCTCCTCTTGTGAAAGATAAATAGTCTCTGGGGTCAGTCACACCTGAATTTAAAAATGAATGTCCTTCTTGCTCGCTAGTCATTTCAATTTTGGTCAGATGCTTGAAATCAATCACATCCATTATACAACAAGGCATATTAATACCTAGCCAGTGTCCTGTTTAAAAAAAAAAACTCAGAATTTAATTAACATCCTTTTAGGGAACGAGATCTGCTTTACTTACAATTTGAACAAAATTGTGATAGCTAGGGAATGAACATTCCTGATTTGTCTTTAAAAAGATCTCAGTGTCTAAATATATGATTTTGGAAATCTCCTTAACATCTAACTTTCTGATAATGTTTATGAGGTGAAACTTTTAAACATTGTTATATTTTAATCAGGTTAAACGTGAAAACTTATTTTAATATGTAAAAACTGAGGAATTCTTAATTGTATATTTCAGAGAAATATACACAAATAGTACCTTAAAATAAGATGAATAGCAAGTTTGATATAATTCTATCGAATATAACTTTACATAGTGATGTTACTAATCCATGTATAATGTAACAGAACCACATAGGACTTTAGTATACCAAGAAAGCTAATCTAGTGTTTATGTTCCCTCTGATTCCTTTGGTAACACTTTGCTACAATAAATGTCTATTTGGGGGTAATTTAAGACTATAGTAAGAAAAATGAAAAATAAAACGGCCATCAAATTGCTTTGTAAGTTTCCCAATTATTTATATATATATATGTGTATATATATATATATATATATACACATATATATATATTTTAAATCTATACAACCAGGTTAAATTTATGCATTAATGAATTTTCATAGTATAATCATGAATCTATATGGCTTATCAGAATCCAGTATTGGTAGATATTACTTTGTAGGTTTCTTCACTTAATCTGCAAGTTATATAGAAATATCCATTAGTCTATATTCTTCTGATTTGAATTATTTTAAAGGCTTAATGAATCATTTCAGCAAGTTCACTTTAATTCAAAGTGAATACTTGATTGCTTTCCTTAAATTTTACATTTATATGTATGCTCACATCAGGAAAGTAACCTTAATTATTTAAAGCTTCCCTTAGCATATGCAGATATAAAACAATAGCTTTTTGAAGGTAGAAACATTTTGTACATCAGAAGAGAGTAGAATAAAGGGTTGGGACTAGAACCACTGCTGTTTTTCATTTTCTTACATGCATTTGTCAGCTAAAGGTTACTTTTCAGGTCATTCCTTCTGATGAGAGAATCAAGGAGTCATGTTGAGACCTAGGCATCTGTAAGTAAAAGAATATTCTAATTCTCCGAATGGTAGTAAAGCATGTAAATATGATGCTACATTCAATTTGGGGTTTCCTCATTATCAAACACAGATAACCGACAAATATAAAAATGTGCAAGTACAATTTGCCTTCAGTTTTGTCAATTTCCAATATTTTGTAAAGTAAGATGAAAATTCACACATGACAAGCCCCTTTGTAATTCTTCCACAACATTCAGACTGAAAATGCTGAGGATACACATTCTATAAGAAAATGACAGGGTTCTACATAATACTGGAACTCTATTAGGAGGGAAGAAGTCTAAGATGCATAGGGGATTGATTGAAAAGGGGCAGGATTTAGACTGTGCTTTGTGACAATTTTCCTGGGAAAATGGAAACAAGTATCTGTTTACTACAGGTACAGGAGCAATCAAAGTAAAGATTATACCAAAGTCCAGCTTGGAGAGCTAGGAACCTGTCTGGGTACTTCTAGAACATAAGTGAGGGGGTCATTTGCAAGAGATGGGTGACACAAAGACAGCTATACCATCTGCCTGGCAAGATGTAGCCATTGTTATAACAGTAACACGATGATTATTTGGGTACTCAGTTGGTTTCTAACTGAATATAAAGTCTGCTATCCAGGAAGGATTTCATACCGGGTACAGTAAAACTGGTGAAAAGCCCATGACTGAGGAGATTACAGACATTATCGGGTAATCTACTGCTGTTGATCTGCTAAACAGTGATACTGATGAACTACATCCTAATTATTTTTGCTTATACTCATATATTTATGTTGTTTTCAACATTTGTCAGAGAAGCTTGATGTAGAGACTCAGGGCAAAGAAGAAGGCTGAATGTAGGTAACTGTGGATACCCAGCTGTAAATGAGTTATTCTATATTGGCCTACTCTATGCAAGAATCAAGGATTATGGTGAAAGAGGAGACAGAAAGAACGGGAAAGCAGGCAGTATGAAGGAGAGTTGTGTAAACATGCATAAGAATAATCCTGTAATATGTGGAGAGCATCCCCCCCCCCACACACACCTGAGAAGCTATGGACAGTCAATGACTAGTCAGAGAATTGATGGAAGGTATCAGTTCTCCTTTGTAGGTTGGCCATGGTTTTGTGGATAGCTCTACACTCATGTACATGAACAAGCACGGAAGGGATTCTGGGTTACTAAAAAAAAAAAAAAAAAAAGAAAGAAAAAGAAAAAGGAGGTTAAGATGGAAGGAAGACATGTTGAGAAGCAATAAGAGATGTGGGTAGGAGGTAGTGATGGATGAATATGATCAAAATACTTCATACAAATGGAGGTCTTCAAAGAGTATAGAAAATATATTGTCAAAAGCATTAAAAATAAAAATAATTTTAAAAGAACAAATAGATCTCTTTGCATTTAAACCTTATTCTTTATTGTAATGAAACACACACATAGAGATCTTTGTAAGTACAACCCTAGCAATGAAAAAGCTTACAGTTTCAGGAAATGTTGGGTAGAGACTATGTCAATTTGCATAATGCATTGAGGTTACCGGATGTGTTTTGCACCACTCTCCTATTGGATGTCAAATAGGTGGAGGGAGGCAGTGGATTCTAGCACACGTTTCAGAGTGTAATTCTGCTTTGTTGCTATGAACACTGATGCCATTTCTAATGAATAGAATGAAATAGCATCTAGTAGTCACTAAAACATTATTGATATCAAAACAATCTATGTGTGAGAGGGCACTGATAGATTTGAGAATTTCTGAGGAGGATTATTAGTAATTCTCTTCAGAAGTCCATATGTAAAGGAGGCAACAATTAAGGTATCGGTGCCTCACAGTATTGTTTTCCTTTTGTTGAAATTACATTTCTTCTTCATATAATATATCCTAAATATGTTTTCAACTCCTTCTACTCCTCGCAGTTCCTCCTTACCTCCCCTCTCATCCAAACCCACCCCCTTGTCTGTCAATAGAAAATGGACCTCAAAGAGATGATAATAAAATAAAACAAGATAAAATCTAATACTTTGGAATATGATAAAACAAGCCAACAAATGGAAAATAGTCCACAAAGGGGCAAAAACAAAAACAGATATCCACTCATTTGCATGTTCAGGAATCCCATAAAAGCACTCAACTGTAAGCCATAATACATATGCAAAAGACCTGTACAACAAAAAGAGACAGCATATAATTGAAAAATTCAAAAATAAAACAGAATTTAAAAAAGAAAGAGAAAAAGAAAAAAAGAAAAGTCCTGATATAGGACATTATGAGACAAGGAACTTCCAAAGATGCTGTTGAGTTCATTTTCGTTGCGCCATCCACCACTGCAGTATCCACTGCTGTGCAGAAAGCCTTTCCATAAGAGTAGTTTGTTTCCTCAGTGACACTCCCTTGGAAGAAACTAAATTTTCATTTGTGAGTTGCTATCAATTGGAGATAGCTATGAGTTAGAAATGTGGCTATATATTGTTTCCCTTTCCTAGGGAGATCTATCTGCCCCCTTTCCCCTGTATCCCCTTTATATATTTTGAATCTAACCAGAGACTAGGAAACTAGAAATTGTAAGAAGATGATAAAAAAGCATGAAATTCAGAAAAAGTAGGGACTTCACATAAGGACAGCAAAGTCAGTATGGAGAAATCTTCAATACATTAACTCATAATGAAAATGAATCAGTTCCTATTTTGCGGTCACCATGGAATCATGTAAAACATGATGTACAAGTCAGTATCCCAAAGCACCATTAGATGAGTCCACTCTACTGTGTGCTGGCCTCCTATGTACTGGTTAGACATTGATACATTATCTTTTAATTTAAAAAAAAAATCATCGTACATTCAAAGTGGCAGGGCTAAGTAAAACTGAATACCTTGTCACTCATTAGAGATATTGGGTCATCTGAAAAGTTGGCATATTGTTGACTGTGTACTTTCATTATCTCCAGACTATACTGTATGTTTCAATTGTGTATTTGTTCAATAACCTTTAGACTATATGTCACCTCCAGCTTCTTCTCCTCCTCCTCCTTATTATCCTTCTTCTTCTTCCTCCTCCTACTACTTCTGCTATAGTTCAGCTGGAAATCTGTAGCTATTTTCTCCAATTCTTATCTCTCCCCTATTTCAATTAGTTGAAAGCATCAATATATTCAATAGATTGAAGCCATCAAATTACACTTCTCAGGAATATACTAAACATTGATTTACTAGTTCTATCAAGTCCTTCAAAAAAGCTGTGTCTTCTGCTTTGTCCCTGGGGTGGTTTGAATGAGAACTATCCCATTGTGTATCTGAAAACTTTGTCATGCCTTGGTGGTGCTATTCAGGAAGATAATGAGCCTTTTGGCAATGAACCAATGTGGAGTCTTGCGAGCAGAAGCAAGGTACTTGGGATTGAGGTTCTCTGGCATTCCCCAAATTCTTGTTTTCTCTTTCTGCCTGCATTCTGCTTGCAGATGAAATGCAACCAGGGAGCTCCCTGATCTTGTGTTACCTATCATGCTGGATTCCCTGCAACCATCAGCTAAAGTATCAGCTAAAATAAATTCTTTTCTCATTAAGTTGCTTTTGGTCATGGTATTCTCTCACAACAATAGAAAAGTAACCAAAACACTCCCTCATCACATTCTACCACACAAGCTCATCTCTGCTATGCCTAACTCCCCTTATCCTCTGCTAGGCTGTGTCATATCTATATGCATTGCCTAATGCTGCTCCATCAGTTTTAATTGATCATGACTTTTTTACAACTATGAATGTAAATTCTGCTCTGTGTTTGAGCCAAGTTATAAACCTCTGTTAAAAAAAAAATGGAAATAGTCCCATGTGTTGTGATGTCGCTGTCTCAGTTTTATATCTATAATCATTTTCTTGTTTTTTTCTTTTTAAAATTTGGCTATTTAAGAGACAATTCCATGCCATAAAATTATAACTCATTTCTTAATGAATTTCCCCTGTTTTTGTCAAGATTTTTTTTAAATCTGACCATTCTCTATGATATTCTTTGCACTGCTCAATTAATTCTTATCAGCATTTGTCATATGAACTACACCTTTTGTAACTCTGTTATTTGGCAAAGTAAACTCATGGTAAAAACATCACTATTGCTATCAAAGCCAAAATATAAGTGGACAATTGTTGTAGGTGGACATTATCATTCAGACAGCAAGTTTTGACTATTCATTTCATGTATCTTCATTTAAATACACCCTAGTGACTTCAGCCTTAAGCTTCAGGGAAGTCGATTTAATTTATGATTTTATAAGCAAGGGAGTCCAGAAACTAGTCTATTCAACTTTGTGATAGGAGGCATTATTCCTAATAATCTGAAGGTCAATTATGAGAAAAAGACTGCAGCTCAATAAAAATAAATAAAGAATAATTTCAAATTGATACATAACACACTGTTTCATTGCAGTTAATTCTATTTTCCACCTCTTTACTCTAAACAGTCCAAACACAAGACATTCTACTTCTTTTCATACCCCAGAAAAAACACTTTTATGAAGAATTAAGTGTGAAAATGACTTAGGTTCAAAAGTAATGCAATCATTCCTATGCTTCTTAGTTGTACTGTAGACAATCAGGACATACTGTGGAAGTGAAAACACATTTAGCTACTCATGAGTTCCACTAACATGCTGCTCCTTGCTGTGTTTGGCTTCTATTGTCTTCAAAAGGTGAAAGTCATCTGAGGGAACACCCTCTTCCTTGACCTGCAAAGGCAAATAGCCCTGTCTGTATAGCCCTCTGAGTTCACAACACTACACAACAAAACTACCCTTTGGTCTCACCATTTTAGAGCCAGCGAGGGTCATTGGAGGACCTTTTTAGAAACTGAGAAGGCAAAATATGAAGAGGTAAATGATATGTCTAGGTAAACAGTCTTGTGGAATATTATTTTTTTTAGCCAAATAATTTCAGACTGTTCTATGCATAATTGTGTTGTAAACTCCATTCTGCTTTGTAAAACAGAAAGCAAACCATTGCATTTAATGCATTAAGATTCAAGTTTATATAACCATATAATAGAAAATCATTATGTTATTATATTATGTATATACAATGTAAATATAATAATTTACTAATAGTAAAATAGTTTTAAATAAAGATATATTTCTGCAATAATCACAGGAAATCAGAGGGAGGGGAATATAGTGTCAAGATTTAAGATGCATTTCACAATTGCATTAAAACCCAACCCACCCATACAAATATGCTAGATGCTTTCTTTAATTATCGCCTGCATGATAATTAGAAATTGGCTTTGGGAAGAGACATTTGTAACACAGAAGCAAGTCTCAACATCTTAAGTAGAGGTTGGAGTGATGGGTCAATTGGCTTTTATCACCATTCACACACACACACACACACACACACACACACACACACACACACACAAACACATGTGTATTTCCAGAAGGATAGCAGATAAGAGAGAAATAATGTGTGTACAGACATATAAACCAACAAAATGAGATATGGTCAACTCTCAGTTTATGGTTTGATAAAACCATCTTAATCAAGTTCAAGTGATCATGAGATAGTAAACATATCAGGTCTCCCAGTCAAAGTCGCCAAGCTACTGGACCTAACTGTCTGTCCTTTGTCTGTCTGCCTGCTTGTTTCAGGAAGAGAATAATTGCATTTTCACAGTACCTTGGTAAGGAATTTTTTCACTTGATAGAAAAAGAAAAATGAAATTATATTGACAGAAAATTTTCAGAAATATAGTCATAATGTGGGTGTGTATGTGGTGGGGGCCTTCCCACAAAAAATGTAGAAGATCCTACAGTTTGACCTAATTTTCTGAAAAAAAAAGGCACCCTACAGTTGTGTGAATTTAAAAGCATATTTGTAAAGAATGATAAAGTATCTGACATTGATGAATATTAATTGAATACATATACAGAAGAAGTCTTTCTTCTTACACAAAGAAGCTTTGCTCCTCTTTAGTAAACTTCTTTTCTTTCAATCTGTCTGTAGTAACTATATATTTTCAATTTCCAGAATTTCATTTTACCATCCTGACTTAGACATCCCTTTTAACAATGCCTTTTCTACCAATAAAAGGTCACCTTCTTGATTTATGGCTGATGTAGCACTATTATCTCCCTAGGGATATTTCTTTTCTTCATTTTAATTCTCAGGTAGCTAAGTACTGAGATTTCTTTTTAAAACCTTCACAAAATTTACCTTATCCAGGAGTCAAAATGATGTGCTACACTCTATTAGACGAGGCAGACAATGCTTTTAGTCACATTCTGTCAGCCCCTTTAGAAACTGTTGCAAACCCCTCCCAGCCATTCAGGAGTCCTCACCTTGACCTTCCCTGTGCTTTTCAGTGGAGTGGCCTCTTCACTCTATTTCTAGGTGAAGAGAAAGTACTCTGTCTCAGCACCTACTCCCTCCCTCTTCTTGGAGTCACATATGCTCTGCTCTCTCCCGCTTTCCAGATTCCTTTTCTGCTTTTTCTGAATATACACCTCGACTTTTAACTATTTGCTAGGTTCTTCTCTTTCACAAAACTCATGCTTTTCTTTAAGAAGAGGGAATATGATTTTTTTTTTCTCAAAGAGTTTAGTGTTCTTGACTGAAGAACATGAAAAGTACATCCCACCTTTACTGAGCATCATCCACCAAGATTCTACCAATTCTCAAGGATTTTCAGTCGCCTGACATCCCAGCAATTTGGTGATATTTTTTCCTCCAAAACTCACTAAGAGTGAGCTCTACATGGGAACTCTGAGGGTTTTTTGTTTTTTGTTTTGTTTTGTTTTTTAAAATGGTCTTCCTATGTAACTCAAATTCTCTTCAAACACGTTACCCTCTTTCCTCATCCACCCAAAGCCTGGGGTTAATGGCATATGCCCTCACACCTTATCTCCAATTTGCCTTACTTTTGCTTTCTCTTACCTCTAAGCAACATTTCTTATATTATTATATCTGTCCCAGATTCTGTTCTAAAAATTCATTACAATGCTACCAAACAGTGTATATTAGATAATTCATGTTTCTGTAAGCTAACATGAAGAATTCTCTCACTTGTCCAATGGAAGTACTTCAAAGTGTCCAAGTGTGGTAATTTCCATTGTTAGTTTTACTTAGCACTGTTTTGTAGATGTAATTCAAATTTTCTTTGTATCTCTAAACTTCCTGAAGTATGTTTGAAGTTTTACAACCTTCTGATATATTCAGGTAAATCAGCATCATTCCTTTAAAGTCTACAGGGCTTACATTAATCATAAATTTGCTTCTAAATTCTTTACTGCTTCTACTTATGACATCCTCATTTTTTACCTTCAGTTTTTAAAAGATATTCTTTCTCATTTTCTCAACTCTTATGTCCTACCCATTGTAAGATTCTAACTGATCAACAAGCTCACAACCAGCAGTTCCAATACATGAGTTTCAGTTTTCATAGTTTAGTTAAATAATACAAGTTCTAAACAACATATTTCATCTACCATTATATAGTAACTAAGTAATATGCAAAAACATAAAATTAGAAACTAGCTATTTAGTTGACAACTCATTATACAAATGTCAAACAGGCATCATTATCAGTGACCAATGCCATTACTTCCTTCAAAAGGTATCGATGACTGGTTATATCTATATTATAGCTTATGAACAGAAAGTAGGGCATGCAATCATTATTTGACTTGTCTCCTATGAACAATTTAAAAGAGTGAATAACTAGAAGAGGGATCTGGTCATGAACCATGAAAGTGTCATAATGAGAAATGCCATGGGATAATACTGGAATGGCCATGCAAATCCAATGCAAATGTACTGTAGAAAACAAGCTGGCTATGGAAATATTGCTGTGCCCCATATTTGAGACATACATTACATGCCTAGCAAGGCTTGCACCAGTCTCTTCTATGAGAGCTAATTGACACAGAAAAAGAAAATGATTAGTGATGAAAAGGGTGTAGAATGTCCTAGGAAAGAAGTGATGTCTGTACAAAACTCCACATTAAAGGAATTCTTGGAGATATTTCACAGCACTGAAATTTTATGATATAGAACATTGAAAGTGGCTTCAAACTGAGAAAAACAAATGCAATTCATAAGACATAGAAAAGATCTTCTTTCCACCAAGTAGCTATGTGAACAAAAGGCAGCCAATGTTCAAAGCACTCTTGATTCACTTTTAAATGTAATTTATTTTATGTCCTAGCCACAATTTCCCCTCTCTATTCGCAGTCCTTTCCATCTCCTCTCTATTTCCACCCACTAATCCTCCCCTCCTGCCTTTCAGTTTAGGAAAGGGCAAGTGTTCCATGAGTATCAATAAAACATGGCATATTTTATACAAAGAGGTAAACAGCGTGTCAGTGATTCTGATGTTTTAAATCACTGTGCTATATAGCAAATAAATATTAGTGCTGCTATTTTCACATTCCCATATGATTGTAACTACAAGTGAGTTTTAATACATTAAGACATAACATATAGTTTGTGAAACAATTCTCATTTTCTTCTTGATTATTAAAACAACTCTGAATGGTTTTCATTTCACAGTCATCTTTATGTTTCTTCATTACTCTGCCAAGTGAAAAATGGGCACAATATCAATTCCTTCTCAGCAATCTTTGCATATGTCTTGTGCCATATACTGGGTGTTCTTTCTCAGCAACTCCCTTACTCGGCTTAGAGAAAGGGCATAAGCAGATGGCAGAGAGGGAATTTTGCCAGTGGCTCTCAGACATCCTCCTGAGAATTACCCACTTCCGTGCTGCAGGCAGCTGTGATAATCAACTGTTGCTTCCACCAGAGTCTGGGCATCCTCCTGAAAACCGCTGACTTTGGTGCAATGGAGAATGAGTTCATGAGCTGAAGATTTCTCCAACTCTTTTAGATTTGTCTCCAGGTCCCCAAGAAACTACTGTGTGTTTGGAATACTCCTTGTGATATCCATTTTCCTGATTGCCCCTTAGAATAGACGTAGAACATCTGTGGCCAGAAGTACTTCATGGATAAAGAAAACACTTAGGGATAAAACTTTGTGCTGTTCATATCTCCGGGTTGGAAAATAAAATATTACTCTCTAAGACAGAATGACTAACACTCATTTTCAGTATCACTTATAGTTACCATTCATATTAATATGGAAATCAAATATGGAAAATCCAAAATTCTTTTGCATGAATGCCAGATAGTTGTGGAGGATGGTGATACATAAGCATTAAAGACTGAACTTTCTGGATTCAAGGAGTGACCAGAAAACTACAATGTCTATAGTTGGACCGAAATGATCAGTTATCTCTGGCTGATGTATCTGAAACAAGCCCAAAACTTGAGCCTACAAGTTGCAAATTAAATTTGCAGCCTTATTTTCTTCAGTAAGGTGTTACAGGGTATTGGCAGCAAACATATTTGAGATAGATAGGAAAAGAGAGTGGTCTGGGGAAGAAACAAGGGGCTTAGAAATAGACATTTAATTATGTTGTTGACAAAAGCAGCTGTGGGCCTTTTAGGCATAACTAATTCTTATTGTCACCTATGTAGTTCTGCTAAAAACTACTGTGGCCTTGGGCTACCAGTACTGCACAATCACACTGCATAGGTAGTTGTTAAGACTCTGAAGTGGTTCACTTTGAAGGACACTTGAATGCAGGAAGAACATTTAGAAACTCCACTCAGATGTGCACCATTATAGAGTGGATCAAGCTGGCCTGCATTCTTTGACTTGGGTGTCAAGTCTTAATTCATGGGCAATGTGTTCCTGAGCCACAACTTTCCAAAAACAATGCAGAGGAAAAATAAGCCTGGCAACACTGGGTCAAGGACATGCTAGTGGGTTAGTGCACAGGTGAAACTGGGGGTTTAAATATTGGGATGTTTCCAAGGAGGATTTTACAATGCTGTGGTAATAGCCCCAAACTGCTGACTCTATAATGCTGCCCATCATGGGCTTTTTAGGAAGATTTATTGACAACTCACTCACTTCATTTATGATTCATTTATTGCACTGCCATTATTTACTTTTGTTTCATTTGTAGTTTTTTTTTTTATAATTTGATATTTAAGTACATTGCACTGTGTAAAATAAATAGAATTCCATATTTTTAGGTTAGTCTTTAAGGCCATTTGTAGACTACCACCTCCTATCATTCCATTGTCTTCCTGTAGACTCTGAGCTTCAACTTTCCTTAGACATTGGTTCATGATGGACGAATCAATGTGTATTTAGGGGAGCATTCTACATAACTTCCTATTTCCACTATGCTAATATGCTTGCCTTCTACCTGACACTTCACTCTTACTCAAGTATTACATAGCCAGGACTTCAGTTTATCAATTGAAATTATTGTCTAACTGATAAGCGAAAGCTCTAAGGTTGAGCTGGCTGTCTATAACAAATTCCTGTAATACATTAGTGAGTATATGAGAACTAGAACTTTCAGATATGAAATGAGTACAGAGAAAAGACAGTTTATAGATGTGTGACTGAATTAACAATGTCAGATATGGAGTGTCCTCTTTTTTCCCTCTGCATTTTACTATATAAAGTTATCACTTTGTAAAGACAGGTATGGATCTTCAGAAATTTTGTTCATGTTCAAAGCAACTAATGGAGGAGGGAGAGGCTGATTTTCACAAATGCTCCAGCTTCCTCCCTGTAACTGACAATTCTTGACGTAGCACCTAACTTCTCTCTTTGCATGGAATTTAGTCATATGGCTAGAAACATGTTTTGGTACATGAATAGTGGTTCTATTTTTAAATAAAAGACAGAAGAATGGACATTATATATATAACTTGTTGATTCTGTCATGATCAGAGAGATCTGCTTGCTCCACATCACCTGAGGTCAAGTTATTTTAGTTCTTTATGTTTCTGTTCCCAAAAGGAGTCTTAAAACATGAGTAAATAATGGACAAATGAATTGCAGTATCCTTTTAAACAAAGGATATGTGAACAAGCTATTGAAATACTGGGATGGGTCCTAACATTATACAATGACTGGGGCTCTAAAAAGCTCTAGGGTTGGATGGGTGAGACAGGAGTTATATTTTATTTAGAAACACGGGGGGAAAAAAGCAAAATATTCCTAACTTCATTTCTATGGCTAGCTGTTAATAAATATCTGTTCCTCTTCTCTTAGGTGATATAAGTATATAAATGAGTGGAAATTTAATAAAGTACAGATAATCACTTGCTTTTGCATTATATAGAAAATTCATCATTGTTGCCAACATACTTCATGTTTTCCACATTACAATGAGAAATTCAACATCCTGTTTTTATAATGGTGTGCCAAACAAAACAAAACAAAACAACAACAACAAAAAACTTCATGAATCTTGTAAACCCTTGCTGTAAACTAATGAAATATCAAGGGATGCTCCAGGAGTCCTCATTAGCTCTAAGTGGTTCCTCTGCAACTAGTTCCAAAACAGAACATCTAGCTACAAACTATACTATTATAATCAATCCATATGTAAAATATTTGTTATCTTTATCTATCTAGCTGTGTATCCAGCCATCATGAATTTAATAACTTGCTCCAGAAGTTATTTGATGACTTACAAACATACTACACTAATTTATATTATATTAAAATTTAAATGTGCAGGCAATTCCAACAAGGCAAGAGAAGATTAGTCTAGTAAAAAATAAGAACAAACAGATCAATTTAGGTGCTCAGTAACTAAATAAAAATCCGCCATGACATCAAACTTTCTTCCTAGAAATACATTAGTAGTCTGGTTTTAAATTTTCATGTAATGCAGGGAATATCATTCCTTTTAGAGATGTAATTAAATACCCATCAGGATAATTCTGTGCTTAGGGAAATAAATTATATCATGAGAACATCACAAAATAGAAATGTAAGCTACAAGACAAGGTGACATTAAGGACACAATGAAAACCGAGATACACACACATACCTCACAACCATACATACACAAATTTGAAAATGAATTACAGGTCTTTTAAACATAGGATAAGATCAGTGTACCTTTAACTTCATGTATACAAATCTTTTAGTTAAATACAATGTTTGTAAAGGAGTTATTAATGTTTTCAGTGGATCAGGATTAAGCTAAACAATATTTAGAAGCTTGGCAAACACCATGTTAAATGATGTTATTATTGGAATTAACGAAGTCTTTAACTTGCATCTTGAGTCAGTGAAGGAAATAGAGAGTATGAGATCTCCCATGTTTAGCTGACAATTTGGGATGACAGTGTGCTATGTTTTCATTACACCATTATTACTTTATTGCTTTTATTACCTACCTGACGCAGGAAAATTCATCCTCTCCCACTGCTAAAGTCATGACAATGTGATGGTTTTGGCTTGGGGTAGGACACAAGGAAGAGTTTCAAATACAAACCTAACTTTGTCCTTAAATTATTTTTCTTTTTCTGTCATATGCTTGAATTTGTACATTCCAGACAGCATAGCAAGGAGAAGCATTTCTGTCCCAGAAAGCAAGATGACATGAATCAAAATGCTTTTTTTAATTGGTGTTCAGTCATTAAGCTTTTAGGAGTAACAATTAAATCTTCACTGCTACCTGAGTTGATTTTTGGAAACCATCTACAAATACTTTTTTACTTTAAACAACTGTTATTAGGCCAGGCTCTCCCACTCCTAAACCACTGTTTTAGGGCTGTTTTGTTTCCCTGAAACAATAGATATAATTTGTTTTACATGCATTTTTTTTATAAGGATCTGGGCATTCAGTTATCTGGATTTACTTCTCACATTAGGAAAAATGTAATCCTCTAGATGAACCGTGCATATTTACTCACTTGTACCTAGTTTCTATCTGGTGTCCTATGTAGGATAAATACCAACTTAATCATCTCCTTTTTCTTCTCCTAATCGTGCTCTTCTTTGTGTGTCATTTCTTTTCTAATCTAGTATTTTGCTGAATATCTCTGTGGTGATTATTCCTTGGTGCCAATTTATCTGGACTGTTAACATTCAATTTTTGAAACATATGAAACTAGGCACTGTGAAGGAATTTGAAGTGGCTACCATTTGCAAAGAGTTAACTTTAAAGACTACCTCTAATAATACTGTGGATACTTATCCGATCTTCTTGTAGAGACTGCAAAATGCCACGCCTTAAAGATGGCGCTGGCTTCCGCCTTCCACCTCCCCAAGGGTGAGTGCTCTCGGGTGTAAACAAACCCTTATTTGGTTAAGTCTGTTCAGACTGTCTGCTCCCGCGTTAGAGTAGCCTATCTGCAGGGTCCACGTAGCTCACTGGGGTTGGTTAGGGCAAGGGTATTTAAGCCTGTGCAGGCATTTCCCCGGGGTCCCGCAGGTCAGAAGAACATGTTTCAAGGATCCTGATTAAAACTGCATGAAGATCTTCCCGGAGTTGCGTCTTCCTTGCTGGCAGGGGTAGGCATGTACATCTTTTAATGCCTTAAGTACAAGATAAATTTCTGAATAGAAGGAATTCTGCTTGAAGGTTACATCAGTGCTTGCCTAAGATTTCAGTAGCATTGCTCAGAGGTGAGGTCTTGTTGGAAAAAGTATGTCATTGAATTGGTGGGCTTTGAGGTCTCTTTTGCCCAAGCTTCCCTCTGTGTGACCATCAGTCAACTTCCTGTTGCCTCTGAGTTATGTAGGACTCTCAGCTCCAGTATCACCTCTACCTGCATGCTGCCATGCTCCACACCATGATCATAATGGACTGAACCTCTGAAAGTGTAAGCAAGCCTCCTCAATTAAGTGGCTTTCTTTATAAAAGATGCCATGGCCATGGTGTCTCTTCACAATAATAAGAACTCCTACTTAAGACACCTTTGTTTTAAGGAATTGTTTTCAGCTCCCATGGAAGCAAACGACTCACCTTGTATACTCAACCCAGCTTTTAAATTAGTTCTCCAAGAAGTCTGGATGCCATAAAAGTTATTTAACATCAGAGTCAGCAAAAAAGGTTGTAGCTCCTCTAACATTTCATTCTACCTCCTCTAACAAACATATGTACAACAAACAATAAAACCCAAAACAAAACAATCAATAACAATGTGAAAATTGAATGTTGGGTAAGAACTAGGACAACAGAATTCATGGCTAATCTTAACTTCTTACAGAAAACTCCTAGAGCAAGTTAACACTTTTGTAGTCAGTGGAATTTTGTGTTGAGAAACAATTCAGATTTCCAATGGCATGCTCTAAGAATACTTGCTTGAGTCTCATCTCAGAGTGTATAAGTCATAGTCCTCATGGTCTGTGCATTCTAAAAGGATCTTCCATGTATTCTGAAAGACAGCTATACCTGGAATGAAGAAGCAAGGGTCTTGGCTCTGAAAAGCCTTCTTCTTCCCTCCCCTTTCTGTGCCTATGGCCATGCTTCTGGCCTGACATTTAAATGACAAGACAAATTGTACATGGAATAAACATTGAACAAGTTATATACTGTCTCTCTAAATGAGGCAATGATTAAAACAAAAATGTCAAGCAGCAATTAAATATGAAGCATAATACTGAAAGTGGATTAAAACAAAATAGGCCAAGCAATAAATGATCAAATCCAAGAAACTAATAAAAATAACGAATTTTTAAAGAATCTGACAATGTTTACCTGTGCAGAATAGTATAACAAACTTCTAGATGCATCAACTATTTCCAACTATCATGAAAATTTACCTTTCCTCATTTTTTCTCTGAAGCATTTATAAACACCTTAGATATTATATCAAATAATTATATGAATATGCAAATCTAAACCATATATTGACATCTTATTTAACTATAATATAATTATCACATCATTAATATTTAATTCATATAACAGTACAAAATTAACACTAATTTCATTGTAAGACCTCCCTAATCAATATTCACATGTTCTTTAATATATAAACTATCTCACAGGACATAAGTTTAAATTTAGGTCTAAATATGATATGTGGCAATGTCTCTTATGTAGCTTTAAATATGTGATGCCTTACTTATTTTTCTATCATTTAATTGCTGAAAACCTAGTGCAACACATTACAGACTTTGCATTATCCGTTCATGTGTCTGTTCAACCCATTCCTAACATCCTTATTTATCTTATTAACATGAAGATCATCAATAAGGTTCCCAGTACAATTTTGGGAGAAACAAAACACCATAGTTTATGCAGCTTTTCCCAATTTGCCTCACATCAAAAGAGGCAATATCTCTCTCCTGTTAGTTATGCCCAAACAGGATGTAAAAGTTCACCACCTCCACCTGAAAATGAACAAATTTGAAATGAGTGAAAATATTGCTGTAAAGTTTAAAATGCATAAAATTGAAGGGTAAAACAAAAACTCTTTAATGAGTAAGATTGACAGTTTAAGTAAATGAATAAAGACAAAATAGAAGCCACATACATATATCTTTAAATGATGAATATAAATTAGAAATATAATCTTCCTTTCTCTTCATGGAAGAGACAACAACAACAACAACAACAACAACAACAATAATAATAATAACAACAACAGTGATGGGCTGAGAAGTCCATGATAGAGTTCCCTCAAAATGAGGCAAGAGAGCAAAGGATAAATTGAGAGAGAGAGAGAGAGAGAGAGAGAGAGAGAGAGAGAGAGAGAGAGAGAGAGAGACAGAGAGAGAGAGAGAGAGACAGAGAGAGAGAGAGAGAGAGAGAGACAGAGAGAGAGAGAGAGAGAGGGAAGACAAGCTAAGACACAGTGAGGAAATCCAGACTATATGTAGCTCTATTCCAAGGATGAAGCAGAAGTGGTCTCCCTGGCCTTGGAAACCTATCTGGGCATGCGGGGTGCTGCTCTCCAGTCTGGGGTCAGAGTCAGCTAAGGACCAATAATACAAAGGAGAGATCAAACTTGTAAGTCCTGATCTGCATCTCTTTCATCTAGTGTGGAAATGATGTGGAAGACAACAGAGTTAAAATGAACACCAGGCTTGGGTACAAGGACAATAATAACCAATTTGCAGTACTTACAAAATACTCTGAGTGAAGATTTACATAAAATATCTTGCTATAGTGAGCAATAAGAACCAACACATGTTCAACAGTAAATTATTCCTTTAACAATACAAACTAAACATAATAAGATACCCCCTGATTTTTCTATATAAAAAAAATACGTACAGATATTACGAAGTGTAGGCAGGGATTTTTATCAGAACCACCAGCCAGCTCCCAAATAACCACACAGACTTAATTATAAGTGTTTGGGTAATAGCTTAGGCTTGTTACTAACTAGCTCTTACAACTTAAATTAATAAATATATCTTATCTACACTCTACCACTTGGCAGTACTTTTTTTCAGCATATTCATCTTGCTTCTCTGAGTGTCCAGGTGACTCTGCCTTCCTTCTTGTCTGCACTCTCTTTTTGTCTGCAAGTCCCGCCTAACTTCTATCTGCTGAGCTATTGGCCATTCAGTCCTTTATTAGACCAAAAGGGTAACAAATATCCATAGTGTACAAAAAGATTGTTCCACAGCAAAAAAGAGAGGGAATATAATTTACTTTGTGTGTGTGTGTGTGTGTGTGTGTGTGTATGTGTGTGTGTGTGTATATATATATATATATATATATATATATATATATATATATATATATGAACCTCTTCTCAATTGGTCAGATGTAGTAAAAAAATTACAGTATAGGTTGGGCTACATATGTAATAAAATCTCTTACATTATTTTTAGCATGTTTTTCATTGAAATAAATGGAATATGACAACAAAGACTCAGTTAAAAAGGATCCTGATGGACAGGAAAAAGATGCAATAATTATTTCTGTGCCCATCCTCATTCTAAAGAAAAAAAGAAACAAAAATATTAAGGAGAAATCTTCTAGAGTATCAACAGCTTGAAACATATCTTACATGTTTGAAAAACTTTCAAAATAAAATGACTCAGTGAGATTTGATGGTCTTAATTAAACCAAAATTACATGAAGTTGGAAATCAAGTGATTCATTAGTTCAAGACAAATGACACAACCATTGAGTGTGTATGTTTAGTTGACATTCAGATTCCATGTCAGTCTGTACATATCAAATATGCATATATATTATATATATATATATATGATATGAACACACATGTCAGATATTTATAGTTTTCTATTAATGTTATAATAGATAAGCCTGCATATTAAATCAACTCATGTACATTGTTTTGTGGCAAAGTAAATTGTATGACTTGGAAAGAATTCTTATTGAATTTTTGCTTCAAGAAGACTTACTGTAAACACTATATAACTGACAAGATTTGAGAGCAAAGCTTTTTGTTTCTCCCCACCTTTAGGATGCTAATTTCAGGTTATGTAAATGTGTATATAAGGATGAATAATTCAGAAGACAGTATAACCTTCCATCTAAAATGTGACACTAAGCTATGTATGAGTGTGGGATAATTTTGTGGCAACCTTAAGATATGGTCAACCTAGGGGTCTATTCTAGGCTGTGAGCAGAAAGGGATGATGGCTAGGTTAGAGACTCACAAGTAGGTGCTGCATCCCTCTGGAGGGGAAAAGCTATTTCCCTTAGTACTCAGTTTATACTGCCTATTGATTCCCATAGGCAGGCTGACTGGGAGTGCTTGGCTATACATATCTCTTGGCCCTTGATTCAATTCTTTCTCTATTTAAACCTAAATCTCAGGTCAGTATTCCAAAGATAGATTTCGGTTCACTGGAGTTGTCCATCCATTCTTCAAAGTGAGTCCAAATTGATTTCATTTGTTCTCTCTGCTTATCAACAGCATTTGCCATTTCTTTAGTTGGAATGTCAGGACAAATCGCTGATCTTAGCCTGTCTAGGCTATGGAACCAGGGCGTTTGTTCTAAACTTCTGGGCAAACAAGTAGCCCATTAAATGAGGAAACCAAAATTAATGGTTCTACCTTTAACTCAGGTCTTCTGATCATAGTGTAGCATTGTTATAGTAAAACACAGTGCTGTGTATGTCTCTTGGTGTAAGAAACTATGCATGAAGGCTAGCTTTCTCTCTGGTCCATCAGAAATGACAAGAAACACTGCATTATAAGTAAATTTCCCGGATGCCACACACTTTAACAGTAGAGTGTGTATCATAAAGGGTCTCTTTCACATACATAAACATTGTCTGCAAAACATTGTTTGTGCCAAGCTAAGTCCAGTTGCAAAGTTTTAAATTATGGAGGGAAAAAGACCCGTAAAGCTACTATATCGTAATGCCTACACTACTAATTAAGAAATTTTGTCCTACAGTGTGAATGTTTCTCTACACTCCCCTACATATAATAATTAATAAGATAATAGGGCTGAAAAATTAGTAGGGAGTTCATTTGATTTTTTCCACCCGAAGGCTGGCTTTACTGAGAAAATTTATCTACATTTCAATTCTAATGCACAGTGAATGATAAATGAACTGTACTGAATAAAGGACATGACATTGCTGTGCCTAAGATTTCTATTTTCTTTCATAAGACTATTCTGCCACACAAAGTTCATAGCTCAGTGCCTGTCCCCTTATAAGGAATAGATAAATGGAGCTTGGCGGTCTAAAGATCTCAAGTTCAGGGTACAACTCAAAACAGGAGAAAAAGGAATGATGTGCGAGACTCGAGGCCAGCCAGGAGGCTGCTTCGCTGCTGGTTTGCTTTCTATCCAGTTTATCTGCTCTGGTTCATTCTACCCAAGAAGAGTAATAGCAAAGCTATTTCACCTTGTTTTGATGGCCAGACTCAGTGGCTGGGGGACAGAAACAGTGAAGCTGAGAGCTGAAGGAGAGGAAAACACATTACCCTTCACTGTTTCCTCCCTGATCTGTCTGTGATCGCTTGAGCATCAGTTGAAGAATAGGCTCCTTATTGAGACCACCTCCTGTATGATCCACATAACAATGGCTATAACACCCTGGGTGACACATGCTGAATTGATACTGCTAAAGAAGGGCTTGAGTCGGAGGGGGAGAAATGTCTGCCTTTTTTTTTTTTTTTTTTGTTTCCAGTTGTCATGAAAAAAGTCAATTTGTTGTCACTGGTTCCTTTTTGAACCACAGGAATGTGGTGACTAAATCTGTCATCTTATGTTAGAGATGAACACTTAGGCTAAGAAGAAGGCAGTACAATAAACATCAAATTTATAAAAAAGAAAATATGAGAGGCACTGACTTTCAGAGTTCAAGTAGTATAAAGTGGGAAAGACTGCAAGATAAAAAAAAAAAATGTTTACAATTTCATTTTAGGCTACTAGACCCATGGCTTTTCCTGAGCAAGACAATATCAAACTAAAACAGTAAGTATTACTAGCATCAGGAATAAATTCTTCTTTGGATAATAGAGCAATTGGTAGTAGTCATTTGCTAAAATTAGGAGAGGGTGCAAAAAATATGAACTTATCTCTATTTTCTAGGATGTAAAAATTTAAAGAGCAAAAATATGCATTGTGAAAGTTAACAGAGATAGGTTATTCTCATTTTTGATGTTAGTAATGGACACACTATAAAAGAGCATTTGCGAGAGACAACATGTGAAATGTGAAATCCTCTACCTGTCTGTTGTGCTATTGAAAACATCAAGCCAATGAAAAGGATGACAAGAATATCAGTGACCCACATAAATAGCCTACAGTGAAATATACTAGACTATTACCAGATTCTCTAAAACCAGCTATATCTAGATGGAGAAAAGGAATTGCGTTTCATTTAAATGTTTATTTTTTTTTTTGTCTAATTTTTAAAATTGACTGTCACCTAACAATATACAGTCATAGCTATCCTCAGTATGTTGAGGCAGTGGGCATTATGGGTGCTGTGGGGGGAACACAAATAACTTAGCTTGATAAAATTAACTTCACACTGAGAGCTACACTGAATGTAGAGGCTGTAGCTCTAATTATTCTGGTCATTTAAAGTCTTCCAGGAATGTATGGTGAAAGAACATAGATTTTTAACAGTAAGCAATGTCTTGTGTTAAAAATAATAATAAAAAAAAAACAATGTCCAACCTAAACTCATAGTTCTGAGGACATGATTCAGTTGGCAATGAGCTGACTTTGTAGGCACGGGGACCTGAGTTCTGTCCCTGGAATGCATGGGCCTGATGTCCTGAGCTTTGTGAAGGCAGAGACACATAAATCCTTGGGGTTTATTGGCCAGCCAGTCTAACCTACTTGGTGACAGTCTAAGATATGACAGACACTATCATAATAAATGGTGACATCTAATGAAATAACTGAGGTTGTATTCTAGCCTACACACACACACACACACACACACACACACACACACACACACACACACACCCCTACATGGATGTACATCTACACTGCAACATGTGTGTCTGCTTGCAGGTTTGTACGCGTATGTGTTTATACACATACAATATTTCTGATGCAAAACAATCATCTTTCCTTATACACAACAAACACAATAGTAAGAATTTTATTATTATTTTTTATTAATAATGTAATTTAAAAATTTTACATGTTGATCCCAGTTTCCCCTCCCTCCCTCCCTCCTTCTCTCTCTCCCTCCCTCCTACCTTACCCTCTTTTCCCCTTCACATGCACCCTGACTACCCTCCCCTCCCAACCCCCCACCCCAATAAATCTCGTGTGTGTGTGTGGTGTGATTGTGCTATTCCTTGGTTCCTGACTGCCAGGATACCTGTTCTCTCAGAGTTGTAACACTTACACTAACACCTTTGCATAATGGGAAAATGCCAGGATGGCTTCAGCCAAGCTCCCCCATGCAAGTGCAATGCTATCAGCTGGCCATGCGGAGACATAGACAACCAAGCTACTATACTATGGCACTTAAAAGTAAAGACAAGTAACGTGTTTTACACATAGATTGCCAAGTCTTTTCTCAAGGTTGGCTACTCAAAAATGATGGCTAATATATAGATTTAGCTGCAAAAGTAAATCCACTACTCATTCATCACTGTTTAAAAAAATTCTAAAGCATAATATGGCTAATTTTTGTGAATTCCATCCATGCCCAGCATATTCCCTCACTTCCAAGCACTTCTTACTAATTATGAATCATCAAAATAAAAACCAAGAATCAGTATTAAAATAAGAAGTGACAACCCATTTCTCGTGAATGCATCATAATTTCTGTTATGCATAAATTGCACACCAATGAGCTGAGACGAAGAGCAGATTTATGGAGTATCCTACTGGATTGACTCAATGTGGCCACTAAAGGTTCTCACTTACAAACAAAAAGTAGCTTAGATATCTGATTTGGTTTTCTCTTAATAGTTAGAAGTGGTATACATGTATTGGTTATGTACTCATATTAGTGTGTGTGATAGTATGTCCATTATCACGCATATGGAAGCCAGAAGAAGATGCTAGGAGCCTTCCTCTATCTCCCTTCACATTTTTGTTTGAGACTAGGTCTTTCTTCTAATGAAGCCCAATATTTTATTTGTCTGTCATCTCTCCCCAAAGTTGCCATTTCAGGTGTACCCAGTCACTCCTAGCTTAAAGTGAGGGCTAGGGATTTGAACTTACATTGCCTTTTGTTAAAGGTTTTAGTTTTAGATTTAATTTTGTGTATGTGCCTTCATGTGGGTATGCACATGTCAGTTTGATTACTCTTGGAGGCCAGAAAATGACACTGGCAAGCCTGTGGCTGGAGTCATAGGGAATTGTAAGCTACCTGCTGTGGGAGCTGGGAACGGCCCTCAGGTCCTCTCCAACATCAGTCTTGTTCTTAACCACTGAGCCATCGTTCCATCTAAGCTCTGCACACAGATTCTCTTGCTTTTGAAGGTGCTCTAAGCCACAGAGCCATCTCTCCAGGACCCTGGTTATCATGATTTTAAATTACAACATGTCTCCCAAAGAAGGAAAACATACTAGCTACCTAGTCCATTATGAACATGTAAATCTACACAGGGAAGGTATCAGAATTGAGGTAACACACACTAATACTAATTGCAAATCATTCCTCATGATACTACAATAAAATGAACATTTGCCAATGCAATTTATCATTTTTTATTGGTTGAAATGAAAGACATTTTCCAAAATGCTACAATTACCATTTCAAGTCTTCAGAAAGACTGCGTATAGGCATTTACTAAAACATTATATTGACAGGGGATTACAAGATAAAACTTAATGCAAAATGAGGACACAGATAAGAATTTCACATTATGTTTTATAAGATTTGTGTCTTTAGGTTACTGCTACATATTGAATACAGTATTTCTAAACACAATTTGGGGAAAAAAGTGGAGAAACAAACTTACAAACTCAGTACCTCATAATTCAGACCAATAGACATTGGAACAAATAAGGCCACCAAATATTCATGTGGCAATACTGTCTTATTATAACAAAAATAATCATGCATGATGAATAATTCAAATCTGAAATGAAAGGATTAGATACTTTGCCAGTAAAGTAACATTTAAAAATTATTATACATTACACTTCATTTGCAAATCCTAATTTCTCTGAAGGCTTCAAGATACACATTGCTAGTATTTTAAACACATCCCTCCTATCTACTTCAGAAATAAGCTATATATATATTTGCATATTCCAAAGTTGAATTTCAGCCTGATGTTTTGGCTAGACAGCCGTGTTCTTGCAAAGCTTACACATTACCGACACAGTGGCAGCGGAAATCAGCCAGCATGACCCGTCTGCGTGAGGTGGGCTGAGTTCAGGTGTGCTCAGTGTGGCAGATCCACGTTCTGAAGGATGAGAGCCACGCGGCTTGGAATGTACACCTGTCAACACAATCACAGCGGTGTAATGGGAAGAAACGCTGAACATGCTGTCATAACAAAGTGACAGAGACATCATGCAGCCTGGCATATGACTAAGGTTACAGAAGGCTCAAGTTTAGTTGCAACTGTTGTGGCCACAATCGAAAGCTATTACAACAAGTGCCACTAGAGGGCTCCATACTATTTACAAAAGATGAAATTACACATAGATTAAGGAAAGGGCTCTACTAAGCCACATTTCACTATTTAGGGGCTGCAGAAGGGTTGCCTGTAGTAGTTCACAAGGTTGTGGTGATTAGAAGAATAAATGCAACAACCAGGTACTCACAAAAGAATATTGCTCTTCACTAAGACAATACAATTTTGTTGTTGGGTTTTTTTTTTTTTTTTTTTTTTTTTTAGTAAAGAACAAAAGCTAGAACATAACTTAAGTGATCCTAGGTATGTCAGGCCTTGTCCAAATCCAATTTAGAAAAGAAAAAAAAAAGAAAGAAAGAAAGAGAGGGAGGGAGGGAGGGAGGGAGGAAGGAAGGAAGGAAGGAAGGAAAGAAGGAAGGAAAGAAAAGTGCAAAACAAGCAAACAAAATAAAGAACACTCCTTTGAGATAGCCCTTGAAAGTCCTTTCCTCCCTGCAACCTCAGCTCGGTCCTGTCTCTCACCATCTCCATCCCAGCCTCCTATACAGGAGTCTTTATGTTCTCTCAGTCTTGTCTAGAACATACCTTATGTTCTGAAGTCTTTGCTTCGCTGATTCCTATAGCGCTTGAATCTTAATAACCTCCAGACTCATGGCCAGGTTTTTCCAAGACAATCCCAGATACTAAATGTTCTCCACTGCATTTTAAGTAACAGAAGCCATTTGGCTCCTTCTGAATCCTTCACACACCTCGTGATTTGTTTGTTTAGTACTTTTCTCCAGATATCTATCCTTCCTCCTGAGCCAGGCGCTTTATGGGAGCAGGGGTTAAATATCTCTTGATTTCTCACAAATATCAGGTGCTTTTAGGTAAGGTGGCAACCATTAATGACTGCATGAAAGAACAGGTAACAATAGGAGGAAGAACAGTGGGCTGGTATGTCCAGACTTCCAAAAGCCCTCTAATGTAGCCATTCATAAAATAATCTACATAAAATGTGTAACAAATGAGCCATGTACCTGATTTATCTTATATATTCCTAGTATTAGCAATATAAATATTATAGATTGCTGATACTATTGTGACCTCTCCCCACATCTTTGCTAATTATTTTACCATATTCAGTCATTTTATTTCTACTTGAAAACTTGACTGAGAGTTTTAAAACATGCCTTTTACAGTTTACAACCAAAATAAAAACCACAAAAATATTTCTTCAAAAGAAAAATAAAACAATGTCAAATGTATCTTAACTTTGAAGATGGCCTCACTATTTTGTTTACCATAGCTACAGTAAAAAATTCCTACCATGCTTACAAAAGCAGTCAGACAGACCAATGGAATTGGTTAGCTTTAAACATTAAAACACAGTCCATTAAAAATGTCATTTAAATAAAATTATGAATGAAATGGCTAGAGGTCAGAATTTCTAATCTTTCCTTAAATTTAACAGTGATTTGTAAACTAATATTAATCTGATAAAAATTTTACAAAGGCTAACAGTCACTGCTTAGTTTGGTTTCACAGTCTGATTTTCAATATTGTATTTAAAAAAATAAATATTACATACCCATAGTCATTACATGTGAGAAAACCTAGTATTTCAATGCCATACTCTGTTTACCTACAATTTACATACTGTACTGATGTCTCCTGATTTTTAAATTATATGAGAATTTAACTGTTACTGCAATTCATTTCACCCAAAAAGTACATTCTTTTTGGTTAAAATACCATACTTAAGGTAAGATGAGACTGTTTCAACAAAAGGAAGCTTTGTTGACTAAAGAAGGGCTACTCCATGGATCCACAAAGATCTAATCCAGGGGATTGTGAACTTCTACAACAAAGCCACAGACAACAGAAACAGATCAAAGAAAGGAGAAAAAAACAAAGGGAACAATCATCTGGAAAGTTCGCTTCCTTCCCTCAGCTCCCTCAGTGCAGTTTAGAGAGCAATCGGACCCTCTAAAGGGCAAGTGTCTAAGGGAGGCTGTCTTTGGGTTATGATCACTGTTACTGAGCTGGACCGGTAGGTGACCTGGGAGGTTCTGCCATGAACAATCTTTTATCAAAGAGCAATCTAAATTTCTACCTAGCACCAGAAACCAGACACACACATTTCACATTCTCCTCCCTTAAAGTCATTCTGAGAAGATAGTGTCCCATGATAGAAGGGACAGGAATCTGGAAGGTCAAGACTCCTGAAGAAGTCGGAATGAGACACATTAATCAGACTGAGGACGAATAAGGAGTGGTCCATCTCAGTGTGCAGCATAGCGATAGTTCAGAAGAGGGCCACTCAATCTCTTATTTGGTTTCGAGGCAATTACAGTAGCTTGATTCATATCTTCATAGTGATTTATTAACAACTATGATTTCTAAGACTTCTCTTTGGAATCTTAGATATTTCAGTTCAATTTTAAGAATTGAAAACAAGAGAGTATAAGAAGTTCGAGTTTGCAATACATGCATTTGATTTTCCATTCTGGAATTAAAAGATTAAAAATGTTCCGAGACTTCCCACTAAATGATAGGGACTTTACAGCCCCAATTCTAGTCACACTTACAGACTTCAATACTATCTGTTCAAAACCTCTGCTTGGTAATCATATGATATCATTAACAGGAATATTGTATAATAACAGATTTTTTTTTCTGCACTGTTAATTAACACATGTGTTTATGTTGCTCTGGAGTCTCTGTGATAAAAGCAGCATATTCTTTCCCCACAAGCAAGCAATTTTTCTCCACTCTGGTTATTTGTGAATTTTTGAGTTTTATTCTTTATTGGGTTTCCTTGTATGTAAATCATTGTTCTTAGTGGTTAGGAAATGCCTGCCAATTATACTAAAGGCTGAAGATAATCAGTGCTAATCCTTATAATGAAATTATTAGAAACAGGAACAAATTTGGGGTCTCTAAAACTCAGTGCATAAGAACACTCATCTGATTATTTAAATTCCAAAACAGTTTTGATTTGAATGGCAAGATAAGAGACACAGACATAAGTAGATTTAAACATAAATGTTTAAGTATGTTTAAATATAACTAACATCTTGGTACACACATTCAGAAAAGATTTAGTATATATGCTATAGACCATATGTATTGTAAAGCATATCTGGTTAGATTTTCAGCCTTACACATATTACTGTAAGGGCCATATAAGAACAAATGAGACAATGCAATGTATGCCTATGAAGTCCATTGCCTACCTATAGTCATACTGACCTGATTCAAAGTAAAGAGCATCCAAATTATTATTGAGTGTCAAATGTGCATTAATCTACCAGCTACTTACTTTAGCTAATTTTCAAAGACTTAACTACTACAGTAACCACTAGTAAGGACTCAAAACTATATTATCATATAGTGATCTATTTTATGCCAACCCAGACTGTGTTATTTTTCTTTAGGATCATAAAAGAGTTGCAAAATTAATTACATAATTTTAAAAAACATGGTGTCTAACCCATGTGATGATGACATTTTGAAATTTAGGCATAATATATTAGAAAGTGTGCTAAATTTAGCATCATCCCAATTCTGTAGGATGAAAATATTATTCACTGAAAATAGATTAGACCTTTTAATAGTTCATGTTTTCCTTTTCAAAGGTGAAAGTTAAGGTAACTTTAGCTTTTATATACATGTATTAGCTTACAAATACTTTCTGAGGAAAATGTAACTAGCTCCCACTGTGCACTAAGAGTTAGGAGAGAAGTAAATATATATTAATATTTTAATTAACTTATATTTATTATTCATGTGATTCTTATATATTAAAACACAACCCTAGGATTCTATATAGGACATATTAATATAGAAATATTAAGGATATTAAATTCTAAGAATTGAATAGTTTTTCCTAAAACAAGTAACATTTCTATAGATAATGTCAAAAAAGTGTTCCAACTGTTAAACTGTATTTTCAGTATTTACAGATGAGGAAAAAATAGAAAATATACCTTTGCAAGATCCCCTATTTAAATCCTTGTGAATCCCCACATTTAGAACAGGCACAAACACAGTACATTTTGGGAAAGAGCCAAGCTGACAATGTAATTAATGCCAAGTCTCCTGCTTTGGTCCTGTCCTCATTACTGCCCTTGGCTTGGTGGCTGTAAGGGAAGTACACTCATGGGATCTTGTAGCCTCTGTGCTATCCTTTAAGCTGGGAAATTTGAATTTATGAGCCAGAGAAGGGAAAGGGACTCTATTTACCCAACATGTGCCAATTAACACATACCAGTCCCTATGCTAAAATGGAGCTTTCCCAAATCTTCAGGGCTGCACACGGCAGGCATTCAGCCCTTCAGCAGCCATGGGGCGCCCTGACTTGGCAAATGTGTTTCCCTGGTGGTGTGAATCCAGTTAGCACTGGTTTCATGGTCTTCAGTAAAAAATCACAGGCAGCTCCCGGGCAGTACCTGCTGATGCTGCAGGACGCAGGTGTATTTTAAGATTCCTCTGAGCTGTGTTTGCTGCCGTCTTTGAAAGCAGATTTGACACTTAACTCAGCAGATCCTTGGATTATTGAGCTTGCCCATTAAGCTTTAGCAAATGCTGTGAAGCGGTTATGATGGGCAGAAATTTCATGGAATGAGGGAAAGTTATAGCTACTCTTCCTTTCATTACTCGGGGAGTGCAGGACATAGAGGTCAAACTGTTGGTGATTGTGTGAGCCACAGTGCACCTAGGGTCACTGTCAAGCACTTGATTGGATTCCAGCACTTACAAATCCATTTAAGAAGGAGTTTCACTATAATGAGGCATTTCCGCCACAGATGTTTTGTTCACGCAATTTCCTGTTTCTTACCTTTTACTCTCATTGCTTAAGAGAGTAATTGGCAAGAAGGAACTGTGTGTGTGTGTGTGTGTGTGTGTGTGTGTGTGTGTGTGTGTACACACACATATGTGTGTGGGTGTTTTCCCTATTTTCCTGATCCATTTGGGCTCGCTGCTAGCAATCACTTTATCTTCACCTAAACACTTGTAGACGAGCACTGTCTAAATATCTGCAGCTGTGAGAAGAGGCCACCGCTATGAGGAAGGGAGGCTCCCCATCTCCATGTGACTGAGGTGGGTCACAGCTGTGGTGTGTTCAATCCTTAGACCTTCCTTCTATTTTTGTGGTCAATGCCTGAGAACAAGGGGTAAGGGGCAGTGTCCTTTCTACCTGCTAATTTAGAAGCTGTGTGCCATGTCTGCGAGATCACTTGATTGAGAGCTTAAAAACTAAGTTGGTTGTCACTACCCCTGGTTTGTTGACTAGTTTAAATATGTCAGACTACTTTTCTCCTGAAAAACTGAATAGATGCCACAATGTTTTTTATCTATACCAAGGAATATGAGTGCTTAGCAATGACAGCAACTTCTCCCGCTTTGGGAGAATGTATTTGTAAGCCAGCATCCTAAAGGTACTTAGTATCTTAACATGTTCAAGATATGAAAATGACATCCATGACATGTTTAAACACATGGCCATAAGGACTTAAACACACAGCTAAGCTCCTTTTGTAGCTTCTGAAAGCTTGGTTTGTGCTTCCTAGGAGTCTCTTGCCATAGAGAAGAAAGTGCTATACGTTCTCATTTTCAGATGAGAGAAACAGTTGCAGACATCATGTTAAATTACGCGACTGCTTAAAACTAGCAAGTGGCAGAGCTCTCCACAGCAAAATTCTGTTGAGATTTGGGAGCCTTTGGTAAATTTATCTACAAAAGAACTTGGCTGAATCTTTCAAACTCTTGCTGGGACATTCAAGCGGATAAAGTTCGATTTTACTGTGGCAGGCTGTTACTTCTTGGGGTGACCTGAATCATCTCCCTAAGCCTCTCAGGAGTCCTTTACCTTTTGTTATTCCAATATTCTAGGTAACTGTCTCCCTCATTTATGCAATGAACTATTTATCAATCGCACTACACACATCAAAGCTGCACGCACTGACAATTCCAACAGCAGTTCTTCTAAAGTGGATAGTACCCATGAGCCTTGGCTTGAAACTATGCACAGACTCTGTCTGTACCCACCTAAACCTACATCAGAGCTGTTCAGACACACTCTTATACACACAGAAGAACACCAGCTGAGTCTGCCCAGCCACAGTGCTGCTGTCACTACTTATTTGTCCTTGTGGCAGTCTTGTTGTTTATTTATGGGTGGTCCCCTCCATCCATAATATAATACTTCACTATATGAAAGACATGCTAAACTTCAGTTGGTAGGGTACAAGATAAAAACAGAACCTGGGGTGCCATACAGATTTTAGTGCTCAATTTAGGAACTTTTAAAAGAGGGAACCGTTTATAAAAATGTGCTTACTCACTATGATATGTCCACATATTGTTAGGTTATTTCTTGATGTCATGAATGTAAAAGACTACCTCTTACAGTAAGGAGAACAATGTGAGCTGAGAGAGACATACAGAAGAGGGGAAATAGAAAGACAGACATATAATGAGCCAGGCCAAGCAGTTATGATTAATATGTACATACAGCCATAAATTATACAAAGACTCTCTCCCTGTCTAAAACGCAACTAAACTCTCCATCTTCTAAGAACTGAAACTTCATATGTAAAGGTATCACCCTATTGTCTGCTGCAACATTGTTGTATAACAAAACTTCTTAAAAAAAAAAAAAAAAACCGTGTCTCAGGAACATGAATAATCCAGAGAATTTGCAATTGCAAAGAATCCAGTCCTCAGTTTACTAGGTGACAGAAAAGCTATAAATTATTTATTTCGTCAAGATGTTTTAACTTAAACTTCATTAAACAGACATTAATGAAGAAATCTAGTTAATGAATATACTGCAGAGAAAGCAATAATTATATTACTACATAGACAAACCTTTCCTCCAAAACCTATATAAATAACTTAAAACCCTATCAATATTCAAGATTTTCCAATTGTACCCGACTATCCTTCAGTATTATTTTTCTGAAGACCCAGTGTCTTTGACCACATTTTGCCATTTTCCCCATCTTTAGCCCCCACCCTATGTTACTACTTAAAGAATTGTTTCTTTGAACAAAATCATAACTACAAAAATAAAGAATTAAGTTAAAATAGAATGAAAATATCTAAAGAAAAAACTTACTTACCAAAAGAGAATAGGGACGGCCATTATGTTCAAATGCCTCAGCAAAGTAATCAGTATTGTGGTCCAGCCTCTGGTGTCCTCCATATTCCGGGGCATCTGAATCTAGTACAATTTTGAATGTGCAGCCATTAAGGAATTCACAACAGGGCAGAAGTGGAAGGAGACATTGTGAATGCACTCAAAACAATGTTAAAGCATGATTTTGTCATATAGTCATACCTTCCCAAACACTGCAGAGGTTCTTGCTTGAAAGACCTAGATCTAGGCCCACATGCCACACTTCCTCCAATCCACCGAGAGGTCATGCACCCTGACACTGGATACCCCTACTGATAAAGACTCCCCTTGGCCCTGGAAGCAACACATCCTCTAGCTGACATTCTGATCCTCAATTAAGAGAAACAGGTTCATTGGGAATACTTCTACCTAAAAAAACCCACAAAGAATACAATTTAATATGCAATTGTGAAATACCGTTGTGATACCTAGTTACTTTGTTATTTATATGTCTTTAAAATGCATTAAATGTATTATAAAATGCATAGATACATGCATGAAATACACTTCTGTTTAATGTTCATTTGGAAGAACTTTTAAACTCCTTCCTCATTTTTGAATTCATGGAGATTTCTTAGAACCTGAATAGCAGAGGGGCAAATAATGACATGGACAAGGTATGGTTGGAGATTTCCAGGTAGTCTTACCTGGCTCCAGTAAGTCCTGGCTCCAGACAGCACATTGCTATTAACACAGCACAAGCAGGTAAACATACTGTCATTGCCATAGGTGAATTCATGTGGCAACGATGGAATCTGTTGTAATTTAACACACGAATTCTTCCCCCTGCATTACCAAAGATTAAACAGGCTCTCCAGCATGGTAGTCCAGTATTCCCTCAGACTACCATCACCTATTTCATAGTGAGTGATCAGCATGGATGTACTACCAGAAGATAATTAAAGGCTGTTTACTAACCTCAAAGGTCTAGAAATAAATAGTATGTGACATTAAAATCCACATGTAAATCATTATTGGTACTTAGAACGTTTGTTTCTTCTAGCCTTATGATGGATAAAGACAGTACTAAGGTAGTTTGGTTTTCCTTCATGGAATTTAAATCTTCAGCACCATGAACATTTGCACAGTTTTCATTCAGTAAAAAAATCCTAATATTCATGTGTGTGAACAGTCATCAATGGCCCATCATATTCATCCTTTTGAAGCCTTGGTCTGGTTCAGAGATGCAGATGGAGACACCACAGGAAACTTGTGGAAGTTGGGATTCAGTCTTGGTCAATTCAGATCAGTCTACTCTGATTTACACTGATGCTGAGGGCTCTAGTGTGTTCAAAGGAGGCAGGGGTGGGGATCGGGATTAAGGGATGTGTTCTGGGCTAGAAAGTACCAGTGCATTCTAGAGTCAATGCAGCTGAAATGACATAAGCCCATTAATGAGTTTTATGGTGAAATCCAGTTGGTGAACATTACTGCAGGTACAGTAGATAAGTGAAGCACCAAGAGAAGACCATAAGAAAGTTTAGTTCTCTTCAGGCTAGTTTGCCACATATTTGGATTGATGTTTAAAAAGCCAAAAATATGTAAAGCCCCAGAATATGTTTTTAAAACTACTGAATTAAATTATCAACAAATTTCTGGTTAGCAACACAAATTTTGGTAAAGGTCACAAAGGCAAGCATCGGTAGCTGGATGAGGAACTACCAAATGGTAGCTATTTCCTGTGTGGATAAGTGATACTTTAGGTGACTGAGGATCTATATGCATTAGTCATTGTCTGAACATAGACTTGATTTTGGTTATTAAAGCACTAACTCACTGGAAAATTCAAGAGTATCCCTTTGACTCCATATTTTCATAATCAGTGATACAGAAATGATGATAGTCTTACAAGGGCATATTTCTTTTTTGACACTGAAAGGAACCCTCATACTGAATATAATTACAGTATACTTGGTGTGTCTGTAATTTGTATCCAAAGAGGAAATGTTTCTTGCTCAATTCTAAAGCCAGAATGAAAACAGTATGAGAAAATAAGAAAGGTGTTAAGTGATAGCCATCTAAATTAGTATACTTACAAGATGGACATTCCCAACATTGTTAGCATAAGTTTATTCTGTCAGTTTTAGACCCAGTCTCATGCACTTGACAATTCACTTGTGGTCATAAAATACTGAACCAATTTTTTTCCTTCCTTAATTTTGGAAAATGCAGTAAGAAAAGAATAGAATTTTAAGTACAGATTTCTCTTTTCTATAAAGAGGGCGATGAAATAGGTTTCTACCAATTTGGATAGCATTTTAAAATATTATGACTTCTTATTTTAAATTCAAGAGCTTCCTAAGTATTTGATATATCTATCAACAGGTTGAAGTAGATAAGAAGTTTTAAGCATTATTTCATAATCTATGTCCTTCAATTGAAACCAAGGAAGAGCCTATTCTGAAGGGGGCCTATCCTAATAAGATTAAAACACAGAGAAGGCATGAAGACTCTCAAATTCAATGGCTCTTCAAATACTTCAAAGGCTGCTGTGTTTGCTCAGCCACTTGATAAAGTGTCTGTTGAAAATGGGAGCATTTGATATAAGAAGCACTATCATTTAAATCATTCAGTGCCAAACTTCATTCCCACTGATGAAACAGAAGAAATTTATTGTAAGGTACAACCCCTGAGATTTCCAATCGAGTGACAAAGAGAGTGGTCCTCCAATGACTAGATGACCATAAAGATGGCAGAACCAGTAATTATTGTATATCTTCAACTGTCAAAACTCAATTTTAAGACAATTTTTAAATCTATCTCTAGTAAAGAGAAATGTATCATTATCATACTATTACTTGTAAGATATAATCCAAATAAAGACATATAACTGAACATATAACACACTCATTTGATAACAGTTATAATAACTCAGGAGAACTGAATGATGTTAGGATACTCTATACCCAAGAGAGAAAAACAATGTAAATACTCTAAGGTCCACTCTAAGTGAAGTAACCATGTGTAAGCAAATGTCTATTTGGTAGAATAAGAACAGTTGGGAATTAAGGAAAAAATTAGAATTTTCATAGCTGGGAGATGATTACCCAGTATAGAATTTGCCATAATGCTTAAAAATGATCACCTCTTTCACATTTCACAAATTGAACTTTATCTGTTGACATGTGTAATTCATAAAATCTCAGGACATAACTAGATAGCGTCTATTCTTTTGTTTTCTAATGAGTTAAATTATAATTTGTAAAAAGCCCTAGAAACCACAGCTTTCCTTGCTGTCTTTTATCTCTTTCAAAATGTAGACAGTGAAGCTTTGTAACATATTTTGGGACATGTTATGCACATGTCTGTCTGTCTAGGTGGTGGGTAATACATGTGAATGAAGATCTGATTTAAGCATTTCTATTTTTATTCTTTCAAAACTCATTCTTGTAATGGATTGCTCTAATATTTTAATTATTTTTGAAACCACTGATGATAATGTGACAATGATTACATGTCTTTATGAAAAATAAGCATTTTGTATGTGCTCTCTTGGACATCAATAAAATATAACATTCATCAGTAGCATATAATTTCTAATATAAATTAAGAGTAAGAATATGAAAAATAAATGGGAAGTTTACCTCTGAGTTTACTCAATATTTTAAAATTTAGTAAATCAACATGCAACTTTTTTAGAGGGAATACTTTCTTAGCCTTATTAGCTCAAAATAATCATGGAGTACTAAGAGACAATACATTCATGCACATGCTACACAGACATTCAAGTTTGAGAACAACGACTTCATCAAATGTTGAAATGACAACTGCAGATTTAATTATATGCCAAATAGAAGCACATTTCTATTCTAAGCTAGGATGTGCTTCTTTCATCAATAAAAGCTTGCTGGTGTTAGACTACAAAATAAACTTCAATCCCTGAAAGATTGATGCATTATTTAGACATTTCTAGAGAATGCGAATTTCAGTAAAGCAAGCTCAAAAGGTGTCTTGATCAAATGTCATTATCTACCATGTTAATTAGTGTATGAGTGTGCTTTGTGAAATGCATTTTCATGCAAAAATTTAGTTTATTCTTGGGTATGCATAAGGACACACATCAGTAAATAGCAGATTGAATGACAATACAAAATACCAAGGGCTATGTGACTCTCTCTACAAATAGGAAATGTGTTCTAAATACTTTACAGAATTTTTCTGGCTATTCTATTTATCCATATTTCATTATCTTGGAAGGTTAATTGTAATTGTTCTAGTTTTTAAGCTATTTATCAACTTTAAAACACTATGGATTTCTTATCTTTCAGATATTTGACACAATTTCTGTAGGGCAATTGTGTCTCTGTTTATCCTATTACTGTTGACGACCTAGCTTATTATTTGTGATCATATCTTTCCATTATCATTTTGCAATTCCACCTTGGATTCAGATTTTCAACAAGTGCTTGCTAGAATTTCCTACTTTTGACATAAAATACCAACCTGGCCTATGTTCTCTCATGGTACTGAATTAAAATTGTGTATTTTTATAAAGAGGCACTCTCTAAAAATTTCATTCCATTATCTGTAATCCTTAAATATTAAAACAACTTCCTAACCTTTAGATTTAGAATAGACACCCCTTTGAGATAGTTGACAGTAGTTAAACAAGAACATGTAAGTGTGAAGCAATTAATTCTCAATAAAAAAAAAACAATCTGTATGAGCCTTGGAAATAGGATATTTTACATAATTCTTAGTTGATGAGGAATAAATGACCAATAGTTTATTTAAGACATGACAAATGTAAAGACCTTCACTATTAGCTTGGTTGGTTACTTTCTTAGTAATTCTACTTAAGCACAGAGTATCAAAAAAACTAGATAAAACATATTTGTGTGTAGGTGGAACCAGAATACACATTGTGACTCCATCATTCTACTTTAAAGTAGATGAATATCAAGATACTTAAAAATGTTAAAATTCATCACTGTATCTGTAGTACTGTGAGTATAATTTTTAAATATGTAAAGTAACAAAAATATATTACCTTTCATTTTTAACTTTCAAGAATATTGCTATTTGGATCTTTCTCAGTGCACGAGGAAGCTGAGTGAGTCGGAGCTGAGCTAGTTTCACATAAACTATGGTGAAGAAGGGTGCAGGTTTGGATATGTATGTGGGAGACAGACTGTCCACATGCATCATTACCACAGTCATTACGGTGAACTTATGGATGCACAGCCCATGACTGCAACAAACTGATTGCTGGAGTCAAAGTTTTAATAAATGTCACTTATATTTTTTTTAAAAGAAAGAGAGTTAAACCACACATACATAAATGAAGACACACTTGTGAATCTCATAAAAAATATTTTCATGGGTATATTACAATTTATATAGAAATGTCAACTTTAATACAAACATAGATGTAGTTAAATAAAAAATACATATATATATATATATATATATATATATATATATATGAGAAAGAAGTAATGCTATTTTACTTCTGAAAATTCTTGTTTTGTCACTCATAATGAAAATGCATATTTTAGCTATGATTGCCAAATAGCTGATTTACAAAATTTATTTAAATCAGTCAAAATTCTGACTTATTTTGAATCAAGCCTCTCATGAGAAAGTTACTTTTTTTCATGCTTACTTAAAACCCATGAATCTTATTAGACTATTCGGTTATCATGAGATTTCCATTCCAGCATAGGTTGCTGTATCAGTAGATTTTTCAAGTAGGTTAGCTGAGACAGCTAAAAGACAAGAATCATCAAGAATAAATCTTCTACAGACAAAACTATTTAGTTCATAGAGCAAAATAGGTATTATTTAGTTCTCTTAAACTACACATAATATACCTATGTTGTGAGACTTTGAACATGGAAGTGTAAATCAGTAGTGTAGGTAACACAGATACCATAAACTCTACATCTCAAGGAAGAACATGAACAACAGCTTTTAACGATAGCTGCTGAGATCAGGATTGTCTGTTTTATAGGAACATTGAAACTGAACCCTCTTTACCCTCTAGTAACATAAATGGCAAGCTTCATACTTTGAAATCCATATATGAAGCTGAAATAACTTAGCTTTAATAAAAAACTGAATATATTATTTTAAAAAGTTATTAAAATGTAAATATGTTTAAAACTAGTTAACTTATTCCAAAATATCTTTTTTTCTATTTCTTTAAATAGCATAACTTCCTTAAACATTTCCACAACACATTTCTAATGTACAGCTGAAACTGACTAGTGATTTTTCATAATTCAGTTTTATAAATCAGTTTGTTAATTCTACTAGTTACATTTTTCTGTGAAGAGATTAGTTTTTTTCATTATAATATTATGACACTTACACACATAATTTTATCCCTTGCAGTAAAATTTGGATGTAATATATTTCACAATACATATAGGTATCAAGATACCCACTTTAGATGAGATTTCTTTTTCTTCCCCACAGCAAATTGTTTTACTTTTTAGGGATTGAATATGAGTAGGGGATACTGGATACCCTTACAGTGTTCTTTGCTTATAGGAAAACCTTTAATTACTTTCTTGTTATATTTTGTGTACCAATTTTTCTGTTTTGTTTTGTGGTTACCATGACATTTAGAGAAAACGTAATGAAGTATTTCAATTGTAACCACAGAAGCAAAAATTACTTACCCAGTAAATCATGATATACTCAGGAAAGAGTGATCACAACAGACAGCCTATGCCCATAAATTAGAATTAACCCTGTTAAATGGTGATATTACTCAAAGTAATCCATAGCTACAATGTGATCATTACCAACTGTCCTATGATATTATTCATAGAAAAATAAAGAAAATCTTAGCATGTATATGAAACCACAAAATATAGACAATATAAGCTTAGAAAGAACAAAGCTAAAATCATCATACTATACCTACAGTGATCACTATAGCGTGCGTGCGTGCGTGCCTGCGTGCGTGTGTATGTGTGTGTATGTGTATCTCTAATAGCAGACCAGAGAGCCTGGAAACAAACTTACTTAAACTAATAATCATTGCCATTGGGCCAAGAGTGCTCAGTAGGGAAGAATTTATCCACTAAAATTCTGTGGCGGGGAAATTGGATATTTTTTTTTGGAAGAGAAAGGAAAAATGTGTTCAATATCATTAATTATTGGGGCAATAGTAACCAAGGGTGACACATCAAAACATCTGTGTCAGGATTGCTATTACCAAAATGTCCCCCGGTGATTACTGGCAAGGATGTGAAGCAGAGTGGTGGTACTGTTAATTTCTTACAGACACTTTGGAAAATCTAATGAAGACAATAATCATAAATACACAATCCCAGTCTTAGTTGCATAACCAGAGAAGATGGAGCCATCAGTTAGAATATGTAGATGCCAGCAATCCATGGAGAACTGTCCAACACAGCTAAGAAAATCAAACAGCTTCAGTATCCAAAATGGAATGGGTAGAAGATGCAGTGTTTATCTATATAACTATAATCTAAACAAGTTGAGAAATAGTGATTGCTGTGGGTTACAGGGCAAGTGTGAGATGTGGGGTAAATGGAAAGCATTTGGTCAATAAACTCCAGAGAGCTAATGGACAGAATGATGACTTCCGTTAGCAACAGATTTGGTAGTAAAACTAACTGTGGGTCTTCATTATAGGTGTTTTCACCACACATGCACAAACACACAGACAACAAGAAACTGTGTGAGGTAGAGATCACATAGACTGACTGCAATAACTACTTAGAATATATCCACATGCCAAGATAGCACATTGTGTATTTTAAATCTATACAACTTTAATTTAAAAGTGATGCTTTAATTAAGTTATCAACATTGTCCACTCATATTGAGCTGTGATTTGAATGTTGCACACTAGGGTAGTATGAGTCAGCCCCCAAAAGAATTCTAGAGAAGCCATTAACTTTTGGGGGGAGAGAACACAAGTACAGCATTCTAATTCGTGATATATACTTTACGTACAGTAACAGCATTTCTGTAAGGCAACAAAGAGATTTTATCTCCAAATCTAAAACTGTACTAAAATAGAGAAACTCTATTAAGTTTCATATATTCACTTACCAGGACTTTGACCTTTCAAAAGTTATGAATTGTTCTGATCCTCATATGTAGATTAAGGATAAAAGCACCAGACCTGACCAGCCTTACTGACATAATGTGTGGACTGGATGGGCCAATGTAAATGGAAGTCTATGAAGTGCTATGGAAATTTGACTTCTGACACTAATTTTAAAATAAGCACAAAGATTCCCTCACCAAAGTAATTCTATTTGATTTGAATAGTCTGCAAAGTTCATATTTGAATTCTATGTCTAAAAATCAGAGTCCATGATTTCCATTATTCCTAACATGCATTCATTATCACCCACCTGTACTAATCTTGGTTACAGAGCAGAGGCTGAAGCATGCCAGTCAGTAGGGGATGTCATCATAGTGTAAATTCTTCAGTCTAAGAAGATCTACTATTTCTTCAGGGCAAGGATGATGAAAGAGAGGACATGATGAGAACTGACTTGGGTAGGAAGGGTTATTTCACAAAGAAATTGGAGAGGACGGTAGGTATTCCTACAAAATAAAGAAAGGCAGGTGCTAAGAAGGGAAGCAGGGAAAACAGTGTAGGAATAAGGGAGGGGCTTAGCAAGAAACAGAGAATGTTCAGTTACATACTGTAAAGGGAGTGAAAGGAATTACTACGTGTTGATGAACTGGGGAATCAGACATGGAAAAGGTGATTTGGAAAAAGAGCATTCGGGCTATAGTGAGGAAGACTACCTGCTGAGTCCAAATATTCTAATAAATACAATATAGCATAACATGACATATCATAACGTAACACACATAATACAACAAAACTACCCACTGGACTGCCACACACATCCACCTCCATTTATCACACAGGTGTAATGACTACTGCCCTCTGGTGATGAAAACACTGAAAAGAAAACAATCTACTTCCTCAGTACAAATAAATGGCAGAGATAGAACATGATTCCTCAGACTTTAATATTCTAGATACTATTCTAGCACTGAGAGCAAAATCATGCACTTACAGACAACAAAATTATACAATACCTACTATATCTGGAGGCCGCAACAGTTTCGTGGGCCTTGGGGAGACAGGCAGGGCAAAGTTCACCTTGTGTTGGGCATTTACTGCTGGACATGCACCCTATCCATCAGAGGAGTTTGATTCCCCACTGGGACTTCCTTTTAGAAGGTAATGACAAGCACCTCCTTCGATTATTGATAATACATTATAAGGTAAATATGTGTTGGTTTTAGAGGTTATAATATTCATAAATTCATTTTCACCCAGAACTGCATAAAATGGAGGGCAGGAATCTAGACTGAGGTGTTGTGCTTGAATTTCCAAAGACAGGAGATGCTCAATGCATTAGACACCCATAAGCAAAGATACAAAAATGGTCTTGAGTATTTCACAGGACTACAATAAATATTCAGAACAAATCTACCCTTCCATTCCTTATCACCACACCGGACAACCATATAAAATTTGTGTTTATGCAATACAGTAAAGAGCTGCCTATTCATTACTGCCTGTAATCATATGAATATGCATTAAGTAGGCCAATCTAAAAATGTTATAGGAGTTATATTTTGATCATCAAAATAATTTTCATACTTTGTGATGTGTCTCAAACTTTTGAAGTGAAGAAAAAAGCCAAATCAAATCCTCTTGCGAGGAAATGGAGGCTGCTAGTCACTTACTGTCATTAAATGACAGAGAGAGCAATGAAGTGTTTAACAATGGGAAAATAATCAAACAGACCCAGTAAGAAATGTTTAAAAGTAATACTGTTATCTAGAGACTAAATAAGAGAATACAGTCAACTCATGAGTATACATACATACATGTATACATACATACATACATTTATACATACATACATACATACATGTACACTAATTAAAACTAAAGATGAAAAGAAACTGTAATAAATATAAAATTGCCATGTGCTTATGTTTCTCCAGGCACATAAAAAGCATGATAAGGACACACAACAAAATAGGAAAGACATATGCATATGCTCCGAATCACTGTTAATCATTTCAGTAGGGATCCATGTCCATGTGTGTTGTGTTTTATCAAAACATCTATAACCTATAAATTCAAAGGACAATCTAGACTCTAATCCAGAAATTATTCTTTACATGCACAGTATCTTCAAAATACAATGTGGCATGTAGTTAATCCTAAATTCATTCCTTTGCTTTTATACTTTTCATGAAGTCCTGATGCTGGGTAACAGTGTTATGTAACCATATTTCAAAGGCTTCTCTCAGCCAAGAAACATAACCACAGCCCTGCCTTCAGCAATCACACTCCATGAGTCATCCACCCGACCTTATTTGCTCATTAGAAAACCTGTATGCAGGTTGCAAATGTCATACTCTGAATTTACATTTTAAAAGGCACATCTTGCAGCAGTTTTAATAAAAATATTTTTTAAGATCTCAGGTCAAATCCAATTATTTACTCATCTGTTCCTTTTGCTTTAACTATTTTTGGCCTGCGTTCGCATACTTCTCATGAGCCATGTTTGTGATGGCTCCTTTTAGCATCTGATCTTGTGACAGTTGAAATGCCATTTGGAAAGGGGGATGCTATTGTCACGATCATTCCCACCTCCGCCCCAGCAGCATACTGACAGATGACTTGAAAACCTGTGACTGTTCTGCTGTTTCTGCTTTCAGGCCAATATTCATTTTTACAGACCGAGTCATATGTCTTACAATTAACCTGTGAGTTTGCATGTACTTTTACACAGTAAACTTGGATGCAGTACAGGTGTTACACATAGAGCCGTGGTGCATCTATATTCCACTTGAGAACACAGAAAACAACAAGAATAGAAGCAGATGACCTGAATACCTATGTTTTCCTTTAAAAGAATAGGTTTTCCTTTTTGTGGACATTGCTTACAAAGGAAATAGGGAAAAATTCCTGAGGAAGATTATATGGTAGATGACTGGAGGTGAGAAAGGAGACAGGATGACTGGGCAAGTGTGCAGATTGCCACACTTGCTTTGAACAATTATCTAATGCAACTCATTTTCTCCAAAATTGTATCAAAATAACTTTTAACATTATAGAAATAATCATCATTAATCTTTCCATTGAGAGCATGCCAAAACTCATGTAGAAAATATAAAAATCAAGGGAAATATAGCACAAGATTACTGGTATGGGAAGGTCTTTTTAATAAACACACTGCTTGGTTTTATCGGCCACATGCCGAAGGGAAAGCCTCAGGTAGCCACAGGCGTGTTTCTTGGACTATCTGTTACACCACGCTGATGCAACTCACCTTATAGACTGCACAGGGATATAAAACTAAATATGTAAAAGGAAAATAGAAGGCCTCCACAAGATGTACTACAAAATATGTTTCCCTACATTACCTAAAAAAAAGGGGCACTGCCATTTGTACTGTGCTTAGATAGGACAGGTTTTCCTGAGGCCCTCACAGATTTTAATTTTGATTCAGTGCTCACTTGATAATATTTTGGGTGAAGAAATGAAAGTGATACATAAAATAAAAGGGTACTGTGTTTTCCTCTTTGCAGATGAACAGTGTGAAATCACAAGAAAAGATAGCATTCTGGGAAAATGTATTCTAGCTTTCTAAGCATGAATTGTGAAACCTGCCTGTTTACGAGGTCTCAGCAATGCATCCCTACATTACCATCCACCATGCTGAAGAACCCTGGGGATGGTACCCTGAACATTAACAGCTAAAATGACTTATGATACAAGTGTGTAGGTGAATGCCCTCTGCTATTGTTTTTGCTATTCTTCTTGACATACACACTAATTCTTTTGAAGAAATAATGCTTACACTTTGGCAGTCACCATAGTGACCATATTTAAAAACTTATTGACACAAATAAGTCTTATCTTTCAATTTTTCAAATTTTGTATTATTCTGGGAGACAGCTAAAAGAATACTTAAAGTTTTCTCCTCCCTTGCCAAAACAGCTCTCTTTACAAGTTCCTGGGAAGACAGCCATCATGAATTCTCCAAAGATATGAGTCAGGTTGACGCCTTGCCATTTGATATGCAAGATTCACAGGTTCAAAAACTGACACTGCCTGAGAATTCAGACATGTTACCTATGAAATATTTGTATTTCATAGTGACAGAAGAAATTCAAATGACTTTTGGGGAAACTTGAATTTTTTCAGGTATTAAATTCAGTTTCTTAGGAATTCAGAAACTGAAGAATTTCTTTACTTGATAAATACATACAGTCTTGACACTAAGGACTCTCCACAGCAACTATCCCCATTCCATTTACATGCTAGAAAAACCAATTACTATAAAACGTTAGAAAAAGCAATTACTATAGAACGTTTTGGTAAAGTCAGAAATAAAATAACAGGATTTTAATTTATTCATGTTTCTGTATCTAAAATCACTTTGTAATAGTTTAAAGGTAAAAAAGTAAGAAAAAAAAAAGATGAAAGGGCAAAACCAAATGAGACTTGCATGATGTTATGGATTAGAAAAAAAAAAAATCCTTAAGTTGATAACAATAAAAACTAGCAAGGAGACTCTCTTTTGCCTAAGGAATATGGCAGAATCTTAAAGATTGGCAGTGGAGAAACATGATAAATTTCTTTACAGAATCTATCAAAAGATGAGATGGCAAAAACAAATACCCACTGTACTTTTTCATGCTAGCAGTTGGAATTTTGAGTTAAAATTATTAACTGAGAAAGGTAAGAGATTATGCTAGGGCATCAAAAGAAAAGGTCCAGACTCTGAATGAAATTATAATGAGGGCAGAATGTGGTGTGCTGGTAGAGAAAATGGCATTATACCTCCATTCATCGAACTGCATGATCAGGGAAACACACACCTGACCTCACCTTGCCAGCCCACATCTGGAAAACCGTGCTTCCAGATACGGCAGCCTCACTTTGATAGAAGCTGAATTTACATTTTTAAGAAAAGGGGGCAAAAGAAGGAAGGAAAGGAAAGGATGGAAGAGGGAAGGAAGGAACAGAAGAAGGAAGAGACTCTAGGCATTTGTCTGAAAGAGTGAAGTAGACACCATGTCCCATGCTAACCAAGGAGATACAATTGTTACCCTCTGGGAAAAGGAAAATCAGTCCCCTCTAGTGTAGTGTCCTGATCAAAACAGTGTGCCATGCCCTACATTTGCGAAGAGACAGAGAAAGGAGGACTGTTGAGTTACATATTCTTACTCACTAGGAAGAAATGAGGGGTTTGGAAATGATTTCCAGAGCCAACTATGAAAGATTGTACATAGAAAAATGGAATGTAGATCTATTGCTTATTAGAACAAAATACTCCTTTCAACATTTCCCAAAATTATAATATTCAGAGTTTAAGCAAAGTTCTTGAATAATCCAGTACAAATTAGATGTGCAATGTTAGCTACCTCAAGTTCCCCCCTTTTTAGAGGAGGGAACTGAGTTTGAGGTCCATGTTAGTGTTTATAAAATGTGCTTACACTATGCCTTACTGAATTTCAATAGCCACATGTACAAGCAGAGAAAAGGATATTTCCCTGGCAATGCAGTCCCAACTCGGTAGTCAGCATAGCTCTTGCTTGGGTGGAAGTTGAAGATAAAAAGGAGTCCTGCTCTCTCAAAGGTGATGATCTTATTGTCTTCATGTTTTTCACTCACATAGGCCTGTAAGGAGAAACATGTAACACTCACATCGCTCTGAGATACTGCTGCAGGGAAGCTTTTCCTAGAGGCTTGCTTTGTACTTCTTAATATGTGTTCTTCATTATTATTCCAAAACAAAATCCCTGATCTCTATATTTTGGCATGCTACAATTTTAAAACACAACATAAAGAAAACAATTTAAAGAATATAATAATCCCATTGTTCACATTCCACTCTGAGAATACAAACAGAGGGTGTAGTGGGTCATTCTGAAGTCAAAACAAAACAAAACAAAAATCATGGCATTTTCCGTTTGTAGTATTTGTGTACATTAGGCCAAAACACAAATGCATTTTCCTAAGACTTTGTTTCAGTATCCAAATTAATGAGGCAACATAAATAAAATTATTTTTCAAAGTTACTATAAGGTTATATCCAGTTTCAAAATCATAGTTATTCAAAAAATTCATACATTTTTACTTAACTCTGCAGAGAATAAATGACAACCTAAAGCCCACTGCAATGTGCTGGGGATACTTCTTAATAATATGAAAAGGTTTAAAATGAATTACATTTGCACACTCCCTGATTCCTGTTTACAGCTGGCTTTGAAAGCCTATGCATCGTAGGCTCCACTTTCGCCCAGGTCTAGTGTTGTAGATTTATCACCATGTTTATCAGTAGCATCTCTCCTGGTTATTTAGCAGTGATAAGTATGGCTCCAGAGTAAACACTGCTTTTTGCTATTCAACTTTGTGCCTCTGGAAAAGGAGCACTGTTTTGCTCTCTCTTCTGGAAATGGCATTTCTAGTAAACATTATTAGGGCAAGCATATCATGTACCCAGGATTGCTGAATATACAAATATCTTTGTTCAATCACTAAACATGGAAACCATAGACACTAAAGTAAAAACAGATTAACAGTAATTTCAAACAATATCAATAGAAAACAAATGGATTATAACTAACAGATACTATCTGCTAATTTTTACAAGAGGGAGGAAAAAGCCTATATAAAATTTGCACCTGTTAATTACATTTTCTTAAACTCATTGAAAATGGAGGTTTTAATTCCAGAAGAGAGTTGAGACTAATGCAAAGTACATCGACATCTATTAAAATGACACATTAGAGACCAGTAAAGATGGGGAAACAGGAATAAAAAATATCTAGATGTTGTCAGAATATTTTGTTTTTTTGTTGGCAGCATAATTATTTACACAAAGAAAACCAGTCAAAACAATTATGATGTTTCCACAGCAGTTTCCAAAATGGGCTTCATGCAGAGTGTCTGCCATTTATTTTTAACCAATTGAAATGAAAATTATTAAATTTAAACAACAACAACCAACTAACCAGGAAGCTAAGCAGGACAGTATGCTTACCATTTTCATTATCTATTGGAGAGCATCCTGTGACATGTTTTGACAACCCACAGTACATTACAGGGCACTACTCACTGAATAATGAAGGAGTGCTCAAAGGTCTGCATGCAGATTTAAAGCGATTGCCATTCTAAGCATGCCCAGCACTGGTGACTAAAACATCACATTCAGAGCAAAGAGCTTACCTGCGGAGCTGAAAGCCAACCACATCTTTCTTCCAATCTATTCATATCTCTGTCAAAGTTATTTAGGAACTTATAGCGAAGAAGGTCATCATCAGTTAAATTAAACTGCCTTCTGGCATAATGGTAACTCTCATTATTCCCTTTCCTTGGGAAGTCTAACCATTCAGGATGCCCAAATTCATTACCTGCATTAAAACAAACAGAATGTTTCTCAAATGTAAAAATCAGGTAGAAATGGCAGCATATCTTACTAAGAGAACACCATGATTACATTTTTTTATTTTATTTAAAAATCAGTTTAGAGTCTAATTCACTAGAGCTGCATCCTATGAGCAATGTAGGGATCTACTTTCCAAAAAGAAATTACCAGGCCTGGGAAGGTGGCTCAGGGGGTAAGAGTGCTTCCTGTGCAATCATGAATATGTAAGTTCAAATCTCTACTACCCACACAAAATAGCCAGGCACAGCTGCACACATTATAACCTTGGTAGCACAGGATGGAATCAGGCAGATGTTTGAAGGCAGATGTTTGAAGCTGGCATGCCAGTGCAGCCAACTCAGAGTGCTACTGGTTGTGTGACAGACCATAACTCAAGGCAGTAGTTACAGGACAATGGTGGAAGACACTTGATTCTCTCTTCCTGCCTTTATTTGTGTACACATATGCTGTGGGGACTTGGGTCAATAGCCAATTGTAGGGAGTGGCTTAGCCTAATGGGCACAGACTTCTCTGGAGATGTGTGACTGAATAGAACCCGGCACAAACAGGCATATACTCACAGACATCATATATACACATCATCCCACCACCACCCCACCAACAAAATTAAACAAAACAAGGCAAAAACAAAACAAAATAAGAAGTAACACATTTAGACTCTAAGGCCCCACGATGCAGCTTCAGCTGATTAAAATATAAAGATTTTCCTACCACACTATCATATGCACATATGTTGTAAATTTCCTGTATTATAGACATCTAAGCCATTACTAGTATTATTAACTGTCTATATTCTTTCTCAGATTTCCTGGTTACTGTAGACCTGTATCTATAATTTGGTCCATGTGTAAGTGTGTATAATTGAGACACTTGGATGGGAATTAATTTACATATTATTCTTGCTAGAATGATAAGAAGTCCAATGCATACTCCAAATGACTTGACAGATTTTGTTGACCCCTCCTGGAAGGCATCACCCTCCATGTGGAGTGGAGGGGGAAATGGGATAGGAGGGTAGTGGGGGGGTATGGAAGGGTTAAAGACAGGGAGGGAGGAATGAAGGAGGGAGGGAGAGGCTACTGTGATCCATATGTAAAATAAGAAAGAAAAAAAAAAGATGTCCAGTACAAATCAATATGATCTACCATTGAACTGATTTACGTAGTAAACTTTGCTAAGAGACTTTTCATTTTACATATAACACCACAGGTCTAGAGTCATAAAAATAAAACTTTCATAAAATAAACTATCTGTAAACAGTTCACTAAACTCTAATATTTCAATCTAAATGAAAATGTTTCTTATGATGTGTGCATACCGCAGCAGAGGAAAGCTGGGTGTCTGACCCTGTGAGCCCACAGTCACTGTAAGACACCTGATGAGACCTGGGGTCCCTTTATGTTACACTGAGAACTCTGCTTCAGGAAGCATAAGTGACTGTGGAGTGGCCAGCCACACCCGGACATGTATACCATAACTTCACCAAGGCTCAAGGACCATCTTAGAAGAGGGGACAGGAAAATCGAAACATGGGTCAAGAAGACTGAAGAAAATCCCATGTTTTACATATAACTGGACTACTGCACACAAACTATAAAGCATGGAGAGAGGGGTTCATGAGCCTTCACTCTCCAGTGGAGCTACAGAAAGCAATGGCTCCGTGGGAGGAAGAATGTGTCTTTTCTTAAGGCTGTGGCCCATAGTGAAATGACCCCATATCCAGGAACACATATGAGGCCCAAATTGAACTCCCTGGGTTGCTAAAATTAAAAACCTGGACAAATACTTAGTGTCGTAACCCAAATTAAGATTTCTGTATCCATTATAACTTTATTTTAATATATGTTATCAAAGATAAATTCACTTATTTAAAATACAAACTAATAAGCAAACTTAATTAATGAGAATATGAAACATAATTTCTAGTAGGAAAATATACCATTATGATGTGGTAAAACCCTACTAGGTAATCACATATTGATCTCTATTAGATTCTCATAGGGCTTCTGAAAATCCTCCCCCAAAGGCTTCTTTTTAAACTGAAAGGACCAGAAAGCTACACAACAACAGAAGTAGAAAATACTGTATCAGTGGCTGCCGACAAAAAAACATTCTACAGAGTGGGTTTTCATGTCATCACGGTAGTAAATGAGCTGACCTGCAGCAAATTAAGTTTAATGTGGATGAACCCAACATCAAATTTCATCTCTTGGTTCAAAGCCATAAACACAAGTGCAAAATAAATGGCAGTAAATCATATGAAGACTCTGAAAGTGACCTTGGAATAGCGGCAAACCATTCTCAGGCTGAACCGCAAAACCTGCAAAGTGCCTGTTAGTAGCTCCCAGCTCGAACACCTAATGAAGAAAAATACTATCATTATGAAAAGTTAAAAAATATTCTCCTCAGTTGTGGTCTACAAATTATTTAGGAAATATGGCAATGCTTGAGACAGTACAGTGAAATATGACCACAAAAATGAGCTGATAACTAAGGGTTGCTGTATATTAAAAATGATCAGAAACCTAAATGTAATTTTGAGATGGCCAAGAAGGTTGTGGATTTATTTTAGCATAGACTACTCTATGGAATGGGAACAATGCAGTCTGATTAAATATTTGAAATAAACCAAATGGAAAATGCTATTCTAAATCACATATAAATACTACGTATGCATGTCCACGTATGCTCTTTGATTAACTTGACAGGTACTCAGAATCTGGGCTCATCAGATTCCATGGATTCTATGGAACACATCCTATGTGTATTCCTTTATACAAGTTTCTCAAGTGTAAATGTTTCCTTCGTGCTTTCTAGGCATCTTAGCCTTCGATGTATTTGAGGAAGAAACACTCTATTTGAATCTTAGGAATTAAGAAAGTGGATCACAAGAACGTATAAGCAACCTAAAAAGGAAATCATGAAGGGAAGCTTTGTTTTATAACTGCTGGCTGATTTATTCAAAAGATGAGAGGCTAAGTAAAGTCACATTTGAAATTCTTGTGCAACCCTGAGGCAATGACTATGACATTCCAGAACAATACTTCTGAGGCCAGGAATGCATCCCGAGTAGGCAGGCGCTCACAAGCAAAGCACCTTTCTGCTCATTAAGTTATGATTATGATCAGTAGTGTAACGTACGGGATATTACCAAATTCAAAATGATGGAACGAGAACAATTCATGAGTCCTCAGTTGGGATAGCTTGTAGGGACATTCACGATTCACACCATGATTCACTGAGTTGAACAGAACAGCAGGCTTGAATGCATTCAGAAATGACAATGCTGACATGTTTGCCTTAACAACTTTAGAACGCAATCAGGACATAGGTGACTAATGCTGCTGCAGCTAATGATTCTAGTAAATTCTACACACTTCTTTCTCTTCCTTTCCATTTCCTCTGTACACATTCCCATTCATGTCTAGTTAATTGTGAAAAACCTCTAAGCGCAAAATTCCTATTGGGATTCCTTTCCCTGTAATTAATTTTTTTTCTGTTTGATGTAAAGGTCCAAGCTATAAATTGACAAGAAGCCAGCTGGTAGAGTGATGAAATTCAAGACAATATAACTAATGAAAAGCTCCAGCTCTGTTAGCTGAACATTTTGATTAGCAGGCTTGTGTATTTTGTTTCTCTAAATGCAATGAATACTAATTTTACCTAGGAATTAATTAAAGTCTACCATGGCCTCCATGCTGTGGATGTTATATAAAGTCTTTGTTGTTCCCAAGTTTATGTATATATGAAAATAATGCAGAATTCTAACAAGAGGGGGGGAAAACTTTCCACTTCTTTGCTTAACTGTACCGAAAACTAGCTTTTAAAGAAGTCTTCTGTTTTCAACTACTTTATATTTCAGGCCTGTAATAAGTGTGTTCTTAACAAAGGGAAGAACAAAGGATGCAAGAATTTTCCAAATCGGAGTCTAATAGTTTCCTATTTATAAAAATTATTTCTATAAAATTATAAAAACAGAGCTGCAGTCACTAACCTTCCTCATTGCCACAGATTTACATGGTGACAGGGGCTGCCTCCATCTAATGGTTCCTTTTAGCTCTACACCTGTCACGTGTAGCTCTAATAGACGCTTAAATTTTTAATACTGCTTGTAGGCATATGAAGCATATACCAGTATCTAATGGGGAGAAAAGACATAGAAGTGGGTCAAAAAGACGTAAAGGACCAATGAAAGCTGTTATAAGAAAGACAGTGGAAAAAGAGTGGCAGAGTATCAGACTCCCCAGCCCTCAACAAGATCACAAAGAAAGACATTGGCTAGGCAGTATTGGGTGTAAAGGAAGACTGCTCTAACATTACTTCTAAAAGCAGAGGCAGGCAGTCAAACTTCAGAGGTAATCTCAGAATTGTAGAAAATTATCTTTGCTATGAAGGGGCCCCACACCTCTTTGTAAAAGATCAGGAATAGCCTGGAGAAACACAAGGTAACTGGCATATGAGGTGAGTTTTAAATGGGCTCAGAAGGATACATATATTGGTGGCAGAAAAGGGTAAAATAAACTAGAAATTGAGAAACTCAATTTCTTGTAGAGAAGAATAGGACTGGAATAGAACTATGAAGGCCAGAGGGTCCGAAGGAAAGCCAGCACAAGTGGGAAACAGAAAGCTTAACTCAGGGAAGGAGGTCAGCTCTGCAAGTACTACAATGAACATACAGGTGGACCTAGATCTCAGAAGACACCAATGAATGGAAAGGACATTGGTATAACTGAGAATACATCAGAATTACTGATAGTCGAATGAAGGAAAATACCTGTGCTACGTCTCTTTCTTTATTTGAAAACATTCTGATGGAGAACTTTAAACAGTACCTGGCATGGAAGGGCCATTCCCAATGGGAGCCATATATTCACATGAACATGCTCTCCAGTTCATGTTATTAAGATACAAAGAGACCAGTACACTACTAAGTGTACTCAGCAATTATATGGTAAATATAAAAACTAATACGATGTACTTAACAAGTGATGAATTCTAGTTCTTTATCCTCTTAAATACGAGGGATGGTGATCCAGAACAAAAGTAGCATTTGTCATTTGCACCATTCAATGATGGGGCAGTGACAATTTCTATGCCTGTGGTGTGTCAGTGGTGCAGTGAATGCCACTCCTATGGTAGCAAGGTAGTTCCATTCTGTTTCTCTGCCCGGCTCTGGCTATCAACCCCTGATCATTTATGCATAAGAATATGGAAGGGATTGTCAAATTACCTGTGGCCAATTGGTAGACCATTTCCAATTCAAACTATTCAATTCAAATCCATGAGTAGGGCACAAGCCAATAAACAAAGTAAATGTTCAAATATCTTGGTCTGAAGCTTGTCAAAACAAAATGATCTAACACACAGAAAAAAAATCTGTCCCCATAAGTACAAACACCAGATTAACTTTATATTATGTGTAGATGCACCAGAAAGAACACAGACATGCTTACATGCTTAAAAAAACAAGTAGTCTTTGAAATACTACACTAGAGAACTATTAATAGGGAAGGATAATTATATAATTTCTAATGCTTTTATTTACCAAGTAGAAAATCATTTTAATACATGGACTGTGTGATATTGTTAAAATGTTAAAAATTTAATGATTTTTAATAGTAAAAGGAGTTTAAATTTCCCATGTGCCTCCTATATACATATGTGCTATACTAACAGTTACTTGAACTCTAACAGAAATTATTCTATAAAAAAATCATTCCCACTTTCAAATATATCAGAAAAGTAATTAATGTGGCTTTCTAAAGCCACTCGAGCATAAAGCTTCCCGGCTAGAATTCACATTTGATGTCTGTGTTCCACCCATTGTATTCAGTCCCAGCACTTATTTCCAACAATTTGAATATAAAGCTTCTATGAATGTGCAAGTGTTAGGAAAGATAGAGGACAAGGGCTGTAAATAAAGCATACTTCTTAATAAAGAATATTTATTACTCACCTGTGCTTCTTTTGTATTTTGTATGTTATGTTATTGTTACTGTTAATATTCTATGTTACAGCTGGTTAGTCATCAAAAAAACTTCTATTTGCCTTGGTTTGTAGGGGTGAGGAACTGTATCTAGCATTCTGGATGCACATACAGGCACAAGGAGCCCTTCACTGAGCTATACCTCAAGTCCATCATTCTTTCACAAGGCTTCAGTGTGTCCCTTGGCTTACACTGCCATTTACCTGTTTGTTTGCTTGTTGTCCTGTATTGCACAATGAATTAAATAGTATAATGCCACATTTTGACTTTTTCCCCATTAGTTTAGATCAATTATCTCTATTAGCAAGCATAGAATGGATTCAGCAGATAAAAACAATGGAATCTTGAAATTCACAGGCAAATCCATGGATCTAGAAGAAACCATCCTGAGTGAAGTAACCCAGTCGCAGAAAGACAGACATGGTATGTACTCACTCATTCCTATATGGATTGCAGACATGGAGCAAAGGATTACCAGCCTATAATACAATTGACACTGCAAGAGAAGCTAGGAAACAAGAAAGAACCTAAGAGAAACATACATGGTTCCCCTGCAAAAGGGAAAAGGGAAAACATCTCCTGAGCAAATTGGGAGCATGAGGGGAGGGGAGAGGGAGTTGGGAGAAAGAGAAGGGGGAAGAGGAGGGGAGAGGACAGGTGGGCATGAGGGAATAGGAAGATTGAGTTGGGGGAAGAATAGAGGAGAGCAAGAAAATAGATACCATACTAGAAGAAACCATTATAGAATTAAAGAGAAATCTGGCACTAGGGAAATGTCCAGAGGTGCACAAAGATGACCCAACTAACAATCTAAACATTAGTGGAGAGGATACCTTAAATGCCCTTCCTGATACTGAGGATTCTGATGTTCTTATGGCAATTTAAACCTCTATCTACATACTGTTTTGGGCACATATAAGAAACTTGAATTAAATAGAAATATAGTAAAATTAAAGACTACATAATGAACAGAACCATTAATATTTTTATGCAAATAGAGTATTTTAAGAATCACTTATGAAAAAAATCATGCTTTTTTATATGAAGATTGGCAGTAATTGGACAGGGATTCTCTGACACATTTTAAACTTATTTTATATTTCACAGTGCAATACTACTGAGAGACAATAAGCCATGCAAAGACAAACCACTTGGGTAGAAGTAAGAGGTCACTATGAAATTTCCTGTATTCAGAATGTTTGAAGCTAAGTGAAAAGCACCCTAGGCAAGATTCCCTCATGGCCTCCTGTAGGAAGAAGGTTTGAGTAACTGGCATTTGGATAGGACATCTACTGAAAGGACTCACCTATTAGCTGAAATGGAATTGCAAGAGATGGGGAATCATTAAACAAAGATAAAATTGGCTGACTGAGAAATAATACATATTCTCACATACAGCAGAGAAGGGAAAAGAGTGTGTTTTATGGCTATTTCCACTTCAGCATTAGGCTCAAAAGCTAAACAGTAGAGTCAAATTGGGCCTATAGGGTTCATATCCTACCACCAAGTCACTATCTCTGTGATCACATCAGCATAGACAGGAATCAGAAATTAACACACCCAGGCCAACTAATCCTGCAATGCTAAGCCATGCCCTAAAATCAGGTAGTGATAAAAAGAGTACGTGGGGAAGGCTCCAAAGAAAGTATTTAAGAACAAACACCTGTTCAATTGAATCCTGGCATCACTTCAAGGTAGAAAAATGCTTCACTAAGAATCTCAGGATTTTTCCCGCTGAAGCTTGGCCAGGTTTCTCTCTTCCATGGCTTTTCATTTGTAGTCAGCAATTCTATCAGAGACTTAACTACCTGATCTCAAAACAATCAATGGACTGCCATCTGTTTGCATGTCACTGAACTTTCCAAAGTGCCGTGGTCCCACCAGCAGTACTTTTAGCCTTGTTTGTGAATCAGCTCTTTCTTCATTTGGGGTCAGCAATGACAAAATTACTAGGGAATTTCCAAAAACAGGGCAACTATGGGTAACATGACTCTGCTCCAAATGAATGGTCCTTACTTCAGATACTGGCCTTTACAAAAAATCTTCTGAAGCTTTAAACAAAATACAAAATGCAAGACAGAAAATTACAGAAACAAACAGTATTTTCAAGGTAATTGCTTTGAAAGTATCACACATAAATCTCCCTGAGAGGTAAACACAGCATGAACAGAAATGAGTATGACTATTCTCCATTTGTATATACCATAAATCTTCTCTGATGTTCTTCCATAAAGGACAACAGTCTAAAACCAACACCAACTGCTATACCTGGCACCTTGATTGGTGGTAGGTAGATTTACCTTTGCCAATAGCTAGCCAGACCCTTAATTTGTATTCCTGATTCCAACTGAATAACTCAGATTTCTTTGCTCTCATTTCTTCTTTAACTCCTAGTACATAGGACCAACACCTATTAAGATGACAGATGAGGTACCTACTCATGGCCCAAGAATCCTGCTTCAGTGTTTCCTCCCAGTTCTTTGACTTGCAATTCCTAATTATGCTGCCTGAAATTTAATTCACTCTTTAACTCCCCGGTTAGTTATTATCCCCTGCAATTGAAGTACAGGTGTTCTTCTGAAACAGTCACTTAGTACTTAGGTTCCTCTTTCTCATTGGAAAAATTACTTTCTTTGTAAAGAGATTTTTTTTACCTGCATTAGTTCATTCATCTAAGTTTATTTATTTATTTATTTTTAATAATAGATACATGGAATTCGGAATCTTCCAAAGATTCTCTCCTGTGTATGTCAATGTCTTCAAACTTAACCTGGTTAGGTAGGCTGGGCTGAATTTCAGCTTTGTGTTTGGTAGCCTCTAATGTGAATTACATTCATGTTATTTTATGGAATTGAACCAACCATGTAACTACTATGACACACATTTAAAAAATTTTTCATCCTTCTGATTATGAAATGAAACTTGTACTGGTGGTGCACGTCTTTAATCTCAGCATTTGTGAGGCAGAGCCATGTAGATTTCTGAGTTGCAGGCCAGCCTGATCTACAGAGCAAGTGCCAGGATAGGCTTCAAAACTATACAGAGAAAAGAGAAACTCTGTCTCAAAAAAAAAAAGAAAAAAAAAACTTGAAGTATGATAAATTTGCAGAACAAACACAATACTAAATTTAGTTTATCTAAAATGAAGGTTAAATTTAAATAACACAAAGAAATATAATCAGAAATAAATGTAATAGCATGTTTAAAGAGTAAGGAAATAGCCAAAAGACTAATTAATTGAACTAAAATGACGACATAAGCCTCCAGAATGGTGGCACACTACAGTAGCTATCTGAGTTCTTCAGAGACTGAACTATGAATGTATTTGTAAAAAAAGAAGTGAACATTTCATCAAAGTTTCTTCCAAACTTCTCAAAACTTTACAAAGGATCATTAAATGTGTCAGCTATTTGGGGGTAAAAAGGAACATTTTAACAAGACAGATGACAAGACTCATGAATATCTAAATATTCATAATTGGCAGACATCCTAGATTATCACTAAGTAATATATACATAACTTAATATTACTTCTGAGATCCATTAACATGGGAGCCTTATGTGAATATCTGAGTGCAGAGTAGGAACACTAACTGTGGTGTGTTTGATGGGATGTTCCCCATAATCTCAGGCATTTGAATACTTGGTCCCTGATTGGTAGCTGCTTTGGGAAGGATTGGATGGTATAGCATTGATGAAGAAACTTGGTCACAGAGGGCAGGTTTTGAGACTTCAAAAGATTCATTCTATTCCCAGCATCCTCTATATTTCCTGCCTCAAGATGTGAGCTCTCAGCTTCTGCTGCTCCTTCAGGCTAATTCCACACACCTAAGACAGATCCCAAACTTCTGGAACCATAAGTACCAAATAAATCCTTCTTTATGCACTTTTCTTTGGACATGGTGTTTTATCACATCAATACAAAAGCAATGAGACACCAAGAAAAGGCACAATTCTACTTTACAGTGTTATGATGTTTAACACATTTCTAACATTAAATTTGTATAGTCACAAAGAAAAGTGTCTACAAATTTGAAAAAGGTAAAAACAAATCAACTATCATACAGTTTGGGAAATTAGATACAGATATGGAAAATAAGAATTTTCAGACTCAGTAAAACCCTAGTACATAACTTGAGGCTATGTGACTTTTTGTTAGTGACAATAGGCACTACAATGGATTGAAGACTTTTACAGCACAGAGTCATACCACACTCACCACTTACTGGGTACTGTTATTCCCACAATACAGAGACCACTGTACTTTACTCTTTGCCAACAATAAATAAAAATCAATGTGTCATAGTTGATACATCTATGAAAATAAGGAGCCTGCATAATCCCAGCATCCAGACACAGAGGCAAGAGGATGGTTAGTGGGGGACCATATGGGGCTATACAGGGAGGTTAAGGCCAATGCCAGACTTAGCTACAGAATGAGATCTTGTCTCATTTTGAGAGTATGCCACACTTAAAATGAACAGTTGGGGGGCGCTGAAAGAAGTCTAAATGGGTGGAAGAGGCCAATTCAGTTTCAATGGCTGGATGCTGGAATACAGTGATGCTAATGTCATAAAGGAACATGAAAATTTTCAAATGAAAATATTTCCCCTTTGTAACCAATAACTTTGTAGCCACTAAAATATCCAGGTAAAATTCTCAGGTGGGAGGTTCCAAAGCTCATAAGGACAGTTTAAACTAAAAGTTAGATTTTGAGACACTGAACAGGAAACTATTTTAAAGAAATGATCAAAATATAAAATAAGTGGATTTTCTAAAAATGGTAAACTAAATAAAAGAAGGCGAGGATTCCGTTGACCCAGATAAAATACAAAATAAGCAAGAAAATGAGGAGATGGAGGCCAGGAAGCCATGGTCAATAAATAAAGGGAGAAAGATGAGGTGTAAGACTCAACTAGGCCAGGGGGTTCATTGACGTGGTGCAGAGACTGCAAGCAGTATAACCTTTGGCAATAGTGTCTCTCACATAGAAGCCTTGCAATGTTCCAGAGGTTAATAGAGAACAGAGATGCAAAATCAGCCCCTTTCACTACATGAGAAAGATGGACATACTAACAAGCTCTAGAGACTGGAAAAGCATGCATTTTCAAGCAAGATTTTAATATCTTCAACAGTTCCTAAGAGTTTATCCTTATAAAGGATTATAAATTATCCTTTATAATTTTCAAACAGAGTAAAAAGAATTAGTTCTAGTTTACTACATACTTTACTACATTCTACATACTTTAACTACACTGAGTGAATTGTTTCATTAAGTTGTATATTTAAAACAAAACCAGCTTCAGTATCACTATCAAAGTGAAAGAAAATGTTCATGCTATAAAACATTTGGTGGCAGAGGTTAAGAAAAGAGCATTATTTCCAAGTGTAGTAGAACACAAAACTTGTTTTTCTATGTAATAGTCATAATCATCCTTTCTAAATTAGAATTTACATTTTTTATTTACAGTGTCTGCCCTTTGATGTTACATTTCCTCAGGCAAACGTGGGACTCAGTTAGTCAACGGTAGCTTATATTGACAAGGGAAAAGGAAGAAAGCAAACAGAATAAAATGATTAAGACGGAAGTGAACTAGGAGTCACTGGAAACTGGTTTTTAAATTGCAAAATCGAAAAAAGCTTGTTATCTTCTAACTTCTAGTTACTTTGGAAGCATTTTCAATAGAATAAGACGTGACATTAATCTTTGAACATTGTGCCCTCCACCCGACACTCACTCCACCAAGGTCATGGAATGGGAATGTCCTTCTAACAGTTGAGAATAGGGCCTTCCTGGGATGACCAGGGTGATGATGACATTACCTATGGAGTGGGTTTCTCACATAAGGCCTTTGGCCTTCTTCCCTCCACCCTTAGCCATATATTCTCTCTTGCCCTTCTATTGTTGACCACTGTATCTTCACCAGAAGATTCTATGCAGACACAGTTCCTCTGACCTGGTATTTCTCAACTTGCAGAATCACAAGCAAACCATCTATATCTACGCTGTATAAATTACTAGGGTGGGTGATTACTACAACACTAACAAAGAAACTAAAAACAAATACCAATGTAAAGGAGAATTTGAGATTAAAGTTCTTATTTCATCGAATAATTCATTTATGTACAGGAAATGGGTGGACCAGGCCAAAACTCTTACTGCTATCCTAAAAGAAGAAACCTACTCATAAAAGTAGAAGACTGAAGCAATTGCTCTTTAGAACTCTCTTATACACAGAATCTGACAAGCTATCTTTGAAAAAAGTACAGAATGCTAAGTAAAAACAATGCACTGGTATTCCACATTTTAGACATTGCATACCCCTTTCTCATCTCCTAAATCTGTGTGTCCTTCCAGACACTTTTAGCTACTTACTTCCACTTCTAAACATGGAACTATTATGTATATATTACATATGTTTACCTGTTCTGTCATTCTGAAGGATTACATTTCTCCTAAGAATAAAATACTATCTTCAAGTACTGTCAGATCCACCAAAATTGAATCACTATGGCATGTTTAGGAAACCATAAATATATTAATGTTGCTAAAATTATGTATACACATTCTGTAGCATTTACAGAAGGGTCACTGCTTATATCTCTGCAGAAAGGAAACAGAAGGAACACAACATCCAGCTCTGTGTAGTAGCTTCCAAAAAATCTGCGACAGAGAAGACCTGGACTGTTGATAACCATAAAGGTGACTTCCTAACTTTGCAAATAGATTCATGTTGTTAGCATTTATTTAGCTTTTTAAAGTCTTGGAGCCCATACAGAGGAGGGAAGCTATGGAATAATGCTGTGCACTGTGAAAATGTGTTGCTCTTATTGTAAGGAGCTGAATGGTCAGTGGGCAGGTAGGGTTTTCAGGGAAGAGAGAATGCTGAGAAGAAAAAGGGTAGACACTGAGGAATCTTAAGACAGACTCAGAGAGAAGCAATATGAAAGTACATTATTGAAAGAAGTTACCACCATATAGTAGAGGGTAGATAAGAAATACAGGTTAATTTAAAATGTAAGAGTTAGCTAGTAACCAGCCTGAGCTATTGGCCTAGCATTTATAATGATAGGTCTCTGAATGGTTATTTGGTAGCCGCTGACAAGACAGTAAAATTTCACCTATGGAGGGACAGAAAGATAGGGCACAACACACACAGGGGCAGATGGCAGACAGAGGGGAGACTGATTGACTCTCTTATGTAATAAGTGTCCAGAAAACTCTTGATTTATTAACCATTATGCCTTTAAAACGTCAATAACTGGCTGTATTTTTTGTATGTTCCAAGAATTTTTTTCCAGTGGGTAACCATTAAATTTGTCTACGATATCATAATTTAAAGTCTATAATCAGGCATAAAACAAGCTGATCCTTAAATGTTAAAGAGTACAGCAATTCTACATAATAATAATAATAATAAAAAAGGAAAGATACAAAATGAGAAATTAATTACAGTAAACGATCTCTGAAATGACAGAAGGGATATGTTTATTAAGCTATAGATAATATATTAAAAGAAACAAAGGTTTCTGTGTGCTTTGTTGACTGGATAAACTGTCATTATGGCTGAGTCATTCAGTGGGAGGAAAGCCTATAAATGTAATAGTGTGGAGATTTTCCAGTAAATCACCTGTGGTCTTTAAACACATTACAGAATTTTAAGCCATGACTCACTTAATTTCTTTTTAAAAATCTTTGTACAAACTATGAAAATATTTTGAAAAAGACTTGTATTTTTAAGCTCATAAACTTTATTTTGTCAGCTTTTTATTTTAACGTGGTCATGAAAAAAGGGTAATCAGTTCCTGTGAATGATAGTGATTTTAAATCTGTTCATAAAGTTTCAACACCACACTTGTGGTCATTTCACTGAATTTTATTATTACTGTCTCTGTACATGTGAATGCAGGAATGAGGGTCCCACCGCACTGCACTCATGTACAGGTCAGAGGACAACTCTCCGTAGCTGGTTCTGTCTGTCCACTGTGAGTTCTTTGAATGGAATTCAGTTTGCCAGGCTTGTGGGTAAGCACTTTTACCCACTGAGCCATTGCATTTCCCTTTATTAAAAGGGCTTTTAAAGAATCTGTTAGGTAACGATGTACAAACACTTGAAAAGCTATTCATGGGTTGCTTGTCCAAGCAAATACATTTCTTCTATAAAAATTTGAAGTGGACTTTGGTTTTAAGATGGTCAATATAAGCTTTTAAGTTAAATGTAATATATTCTGCTAAATGTGTTTTGAAGGACAGATAATAATTATATTGTGAGTATTATAATAGTGCTGCTAACACTTTTAAAATAGTTACAATTATTTCACCTCTGCATTTTTTATTTATGGTACTATGGTTATAACTTAGTTTAAGCAACTTGACTTACATAAAAAATGTTTCTACACAAGACAAAGAAGTTGTATTTTTTTTCACTCTTACTGAATTCATTACACTTTAACACATTTTATAATTTAAAGACAATGTATTGTTTTTCTTAACAACCTAACAAAATACCTACCAGGACCAACTCTGGAGGAAGAAATTACTGTGGTTCTGAATATCACACTGGTGTTGACAGGGCCAGCTGCTGTCTGTGGTACTATGTGCTGGGGGTAGCTTGTACATTTCCAAGAACAAAGGGAGTTCAGGTCCATCCACAGAGACCCACTTCCTCAAGTAAGGCCCTACTCCTAATGGTCACTTAAAAGCCTCCTAAAACAGCATTAACAGCTGGGGGTCAAATGTTCAAACACACATGGCTATAGAGAGATGTCACACATAAACCGCATAACTTTTTTTGACAGCTACTACACAATCTGTGTTTTATTCAGGTAACCACAAACTTACACTGGAGAATACACCTGAATATTTTAAATACTTGGGCTGCTTCCAAGTTATGAAATAAAATATGAATATTTAAAGAAATCCTCTGACAGTCTTTGTATGCTCAGAAACACAATTCTTGCATCCATAGATAAGTGGTATCCCAATATTTGATTATTATGGCTATAAAGGTGAAATTAAAGTACCCTAAGTGATGCAATCTTTCCTCTTGCACAAGATACCTTAGATTGCATTAATGTATATTCTTCTCTCTCACTTGAGTCAACAGTTAGATTGCTTCTGGTAATTGTACGGTCATGGAAAATAGAATCTTTTGTTCATAATATTCATGGAAATCTAAAATGAAATAAATTACTTTGAATTCATCTGGGGGTGGTGGGCTTGTGCCGTAGTTACGGACCTGACTGGTGAGGAAAGAATTTAGACCTATTCAGTTTTAATACACTGTAAAAATGATTCTGACGGTAAAAATATTTTGCAGCATTTCCTGTTTTTAGATGACTGCTCTATTTTTAATTCTTCTTTCCCAGTTTAAACATGTACCTTCTTTAACCAGTTGATCTATTATACAAACCTTCCAAAATTTCCTAAGAGCGAGCCTTCAGTTCTATGTTCAAGTGTTCTTCCTCATCCTAAGGTAATGAGTACTTGATTCTTCTTTGCATACTTCGCTCCCTGTAACCACTATTCCTGTGGTTAGTGCACAGATTTGGCTGGGAACCAGCAGAAATGACATCTTAAAATCATCCCTCCTTCTGCTGATTGTCATCAGGAGTGGCCTAACATTTTTTTTTCCCCAAAGATATGAGCTGTGCTCTTTCTTTGAGTACGGACAGTGCTCTGTTCAGAGCTTGGCTGTTTCTGGGTACGCAAGAATAAAATCTGGAGCCATACTTACTGCAAAAAAGTGCCCCACTACTAGGCTACACTCTCAGCCCACTGGGGGTATGAACAATGGCATTTGTCTACTAACAGGATATCTCTCTATGTTGTGTTGTATTGGAAACATGGGCTCTTATACACATAAGCAACTAAAATCATTGGTTCATAGTTTGATTTGTCTTAGACATCACAACCACAATTAAATGTGATCTGCTATTCGGCTCTGAGTGGACTTCCACAGCTAGAGGACCACCAACATCATTGCAATGTGCAGCATCTGTTTTACACACTATCATGGTAGCCTCTATGGGCCGACAGTGCAATCCTATGAAGTGCAGGTAGACAACGTCAAGTTCAGTTCCTAGCTCCCATATAAATCTGAAAGCCACTGAGCCATTTGTTTCTGTATATTTTTGATGGAGATAAGTAGACCTGATTTTCAGACATGTGACAGGATTTTAAATGAAATATTATATATAAACCACTTAGTACAATGCCTTATTCTCAAAAATAAAGATGCATAGGAAATTGTTAACATTTTTAGAGTGGTATGCCAAAATATTGTCAAATTGAAACCCAAATATTTTTTATTGCCTCAAACTTTATAGGAAACTTTATACATCCTCACAGAGAAAAACGTTCTCATTTGGTTAGAGGATAAAAATGAAAAATTACTGTATCCAAGGACCATCAATGATCCTTCTTGAGTCATCCAGGAGAAGTAAACTAGCTCACTTATTGGGGTGGATGGCTGGGGAAATGAGGCAGGGATATAGTAAGTCTATCTAAGATTTTAGACAGAGAAACTCCCTGTCTAAATACTTTGTTTGCTGTTGGCAAGTTACTCAGTAGGAAGGCTTTCAGAATATAGTGTCTGTGTTCAGGACACTCATCATTGCATTCTATGAGGTGGCAGAAATACTGCTCAGCAGCCCTGGCAACTTGTCATCAGTCACACTTAGAAGCCTGTGGATCATTATAACCTCCCTGAGTAACACTAAAAGAGCCAGGCATCCAGCTTTCACTTAAAACTTAGATGCCTCAATCAATTCTCCCGAAAGAGAGTATGTATTTGTTTCCTTTGTAACTTCTAGAAATTCATAGAAAGTGCTAAGAAGCCTTGAGCCAAAGGAAGAAAAGAGAGAGAGAGAGAGAGAGAGAGAGAGAGAGAGAGAGAGAGAGAGAGAGAGAGAGAGAGAAAGAGAGAGAGAGAAATAAATCATTTAGGGAAAGTATCACTGAGAGGGGAGAATGAGAAATGAGGGAAGATTTCAAAGACTTGTGCATAGCAAACACATGGAAACCCACCTAATGGAATTTTCTGGAATTAGTGGAAGCAGGGGACTTGTTCAAGTTTAAATGAAGTTACTATACAGATCTGAGGGTTCAGGCTAGCGATGATCACCCTATGTATTGATTAATCTTTAGTCCCAACTTTGAAAGTAGCATTTTCCCTTTTCCTCAATACACAAACCTTCAGAAGAGGAAGACACAGATAAAGACCTTAGAAGTGGCAAAGTCCCTGCATTTAGAAGATCTTCTATAGGATTCTGAAGTTCATGGCTAAGCAGCAAGTTTTTACAGTTAATCTAAGATGACATTTCTACATAAAATACTTAGTGTCCCTAACATATTTGGATGGCAAAGGTTCTATTATTGATTGTTTGGCCATGTTGGATGCCCTCATTCGATATTGGGGATTTTGGCCTCTTGTATACTATTTATTCTTAGCAATGAGTTGACTGGTTTTCTTTGTAATGTAGAACTTCCATATAATGATGCTCTGTCTCTGTACAAACCAAAGATATAGGCCTCAATGATCATGAACCAAACTTCTAAAATTAGGAGACAATTTGTAAATTGACTGCCACTATATTTTCATATAATGAAAGACAGCTGACAAACAAAGCCTATATTTTTTCAAACACATAAACTGAGAAAGGGAGATGAAAAGATATTATGTGCATTCTAATCTAGGGAAGCAAGGATAGTGTACCCACTCAAGAGCCTACCCAACACAATTAGCACTAGATATTCAAATGGGTAAAATACACTATGCCCTATAAATCAGGAGGTAGCCAGTATGCATAAGCATCTATAATAGAATAAGGTAAAGGTTTTCTCCACTTCTCAAGGTGAAATAACCATCCCAAGGGTAAACAACACAGATTTAAACTGAAGAGAAAATGTGCATTTTTCACTAGTATTATGCTAAGATTCACACCTATTTTACCACTATGTTAGCAGAAGGTATGGGCTGTTCCACCTCCAGATTTAAATTCCTGTATGTACAGATGTCTTTGAGGAGGTGACATGAAGCTGGCCCAGGGGACTTTCCCTTCCTGAAATCTACATGCTGATAAGACGATATTCTTTCTCAAGGACAGACACAAATATTCAACACAGTAGGTTTCCCTTTTAAATCTACAGCACACAATAAATAATCATACAATTCTTAGCATGTTCTGTACAGCAAAGCAATTTTGTTTCTAACAAATTTCTGTACTGAAAATAATCTACTGAGCTAATACTAATAATAGCCTCACTCCTCTGACTAGGTTTCTCTAGTGACAAGTAAACGAGAAAGATCCTGTTCTTGAGGCTAGGAACCAAGTAGGATGTCTGCTGTAAATTACATTTTCAAAAGATAAAGCGTTTTATGTATGTTATTTCTGTCTTTAGGAATGAAGTAAAGAAAATGTAGATAAGGCACGCTTTTCTAATAAGTTAAGTTAAATTTTCTCCAAAGTGCTTCTTCAAATCAGCAAGGAGTTAGTTGGAAATTAAATCTTGTTTGGATTGTGCACCTGGCAGATGGAGGCTTTCCAGTACTGAGTGGAGGGGCAAGAAGAAATTCCAGGAGCAGGTCTCTCCTCTCTGGATCAACCTTCTTGTGTCCCTGCTCTTTGGTCAGGTCCTCCACAGAGGAAAAGCACTTGGTGTGATGTGTAAAGTCTGAAATGCAAGGGCTTCACCTCAAGGACCTCAGACTTCAGTGGCTTCAGGCTCCAAAATTTCAGTCTTAAGAGTGCAGCAATGCCACTGGAATGTGTTACTGTTGTGCTGTGAATCAACTCCAGCCTATTCCTGCAGGTCTCTGCTATTTAGAATATGTGCTATTTGTGTCTTTGAGCATTTTAATGGAGCTTCAAGTCATTTACAACTACTCACACTGAGAATTTTGCCATTTTTCACAGTTCAGTTTTATAGACTTCTAGGAGTCATGTTACATTTAGTAATCTTGCCTCAACAAGCTAAGAGAAAATGCCAGAAATTAGCACTCCTACTGTTCAAGAGAGTGTATTTTCTCTTCCTGTAACTGCTTCAATTCCAGCACTTAGCAGGGAGACATTTAGATTTTTATTGTATTCCCTCTGTCAGAAAAAGAAGAATTTACAAGTTTGACATTCAAGACTCACTGACGAAAGATCTGAAGTTAGATCACACATTTTATACTCATGTTGAATGTAGGCATCCATAAATGTAGCCTGACACTTAGAACAAAAGCCATTTCCTTTCCCAGTGGCTTTGGGGAGAATGTAACATGTTCATTAAAAAATGTCCCACAGAATTTTCAAATGTCAAAATACAATATAATCATATGGAGAAAATCCTTCAAATTTAGTAATGGAAATTTCCTAATACTGCTGAGAGAGAAAATTGCTGGAATGTAATTGTGCCTCTTTCTCCACAGGTATCACTCATTACAGGAACGAGAATAACATCATTATAATGAAATTCCTAAACAAGAAACATAGGGATGCATATCAGATGACCCACACTATAAACATGAAAGTTTTCTGTGGACATTATTTTATTTTATATACAAATGATTATATGTTCTTCAAATATAAGAGCATACAAATGCTCCATAGAGAAATATAAGGAACATGGAAAGATACTGAATTAAATGTGTATGCACAAAGCCTCTCAATAATGCTTAGGAGCAACCCATTCCACACTGTCTTCATTGTTAGAGAATGCAAAAACCCCGCACACTGGCTTGGCCATTACTGGCAGTTGAAGTCTTTATGTTCTCTAGTCTGTACCAGGTTCCCTTCACCTCTCAGAAAGCCTTCCGTTCCACAGACACCAGACAACTCTAATCTTTGAGCACCGGATACCTTTAACGGGCCTAGGAATATAACCAAAGGTGGATTGATGTGTCTCAATTAGACATCCAGTGTGCATTACCTACACATCTCCCTTGGTTGTCTGCTATTTTCACTTTTATAGATGTCTCTTTCAAGCCCTTTGTCTTTTCTCAAACATCCCCCTCCTTCTTTCATACCTAAATGATGACTTCCTGATCTATCAACACGAAGTTTACCTCAATGAAACTCCCCTTATAACTAACTATACCTCAACCCATTTTGTCCATATATTCAGATTAAAGAAGTACCTGTGTACAGATAATAATGTTTGCACACTTAGTTGGGTATGCTGTTAATTTTAATCTGTTTTCTTTCACTCAGACCAGAAAAAAATAAATGCCTTCTAAAGAGTCCTATCCAAACAACACTACCATGAAGAAATAACTGTACAGAACAAAGATTCCTTGTACCCATTCACACATAAAAACATTTACAAGACTGTATTCCAAGCTGATAATTTTTACCCTCTAAGCAATTCAGTCATTAACCACACATTTGTGGCTAATCTACAAATTGAGCTAAGTATAATTATTTTGAAATATTCTCAAGTTAAACACCATGAGAATGAACAAGGGCCCAGCTGCCATCACTTCCTGGTTATACACCATTAAACATGTCCCTTTACCTCACAGAGCTGTGATAACAGCAGCTGCAGCTGGAATGAGACATAATTTAATATTCACCTAATCTATGTCCCCAGATTTTTTTTGAACTAAGACTTCTCAGAAAAAGAAAAGAAAAAGGAAAATTAAAAAGAAAAAAAGTGACACATTTTATTTTATTAACAGTTACATGGTAGTTCTATTCTGATTGAATATATAAATACATGAAACCATAACTTAGAAGCACTGTATACAGAAACAATTAAAAAGAAATCAGTCAAACTGGTACTTAAACTGCTATTTCCTACGACTATATAGATGGAGCTGAATGAATGGTGTTATAAGCAGAACACTTACGCGAATGGTCAAAAATTATATAACCACTTTAGTTTTTGTGTTCATTGGCTTTAAATTTTTTTCCTAAGAATATATTTAGATCATGCTCCTTGCCTGCCACAGCTCCTCCCAGATCCCCACCGCCTTACCAATTCAACTCCATGTACTGTGTCTCGCTCAAAAAAAGCAACCAGAAAACACTAAAAGGCAAAAATAAACAAGCCAAAAGGAAACGAAACCATATAAAAACATGTAACCACTGAAGTAAAAAAATTACTGTTTTCTTATTCTCCAAGAAATCTCTACCAGTGGAAAAATAAAAGCAAAATGCTATAAGATTTAAAAAAATGAAAATGACTAAAGCATGAACAATTATATTACTCCTGAATCTAGCATAATTTCTATAACTGCTTTCCCTTTAAAAATTAGTTTCTTAAATGTTTGAAAATGTAATATGCTTGTGAGAACAAGTGGTGATTCCAGTTAATGAACTAATGCTGAACACACACCACACATACACATTGTTTTAAGACAGTGTGAGAGCTGTATAATGTGCTGTAGAGCTGGCTCATCGATTGGAAAAGTAAAGTGTGAAGGATCTGGAAGCTCACTGAATCCTAAGTTTATCAAAAATGTCATGTAATCAAGAGTGTTCAAATGCGACTGTGAAATCCCATGCAAGTAAGCAGAGAACACTAGAAAACACAGAATAGTGGGCCACTTAATAAAGGCAGCTCCAGAGGGAGATCTGAGCACGCAAGGCTGGTAAGGAAAGAGGGTCTAACAGTGGGATGATCCAAGGGCAGAAGAGAAAAGTTCCAGGATCCAGACTGGAGAGAGCCTGGGGCATTCAATACACTGAAAGACAGTCTGGATGGCAGAGATGAACAAGCAGGAGATCCGGCCAGGGGTGGAGGGACTGGGGAGATAGGGTTTCTCTGCCATTCAAGACTAACTGATCATCTAGAGGACACAGAGGTACTTAAGGCTTTTAAGCAGTCCAGGGACATGATGATAAAATTTAAAAAAAGAGAGAAATTTAATTTATGACAGCTAGTAGGGAACTATTAAATTTTACAAATAATTTTACTAATTATAAAATTTAAAGCTATTTCGATATGACTGGTTTAAAAGCAGAGGAATACCATATTAGATAAGATAGCACGGTAGACTGACTTTTTTTAAAGGTTAAATTAAAATTGGAAGCTATCTGTTTCAAGAAAAAAGTTAGAATTAATTAAAATTAGAAAAGAGCTCTAGGCGCTATATAAAATTACTTCAAAGGTACATTTGCTATCAAACCTATGGCCAATTCATCAACCCTATAGAAAGATAGATATTAGAAGCAATTACTGTTGTTTATTTTGTCACTCTTGACAGTTTCATGACAGGAGTTTCCCAACAGAAGAAACCCTTATCTCTCTCAGGTTGAATACAATATCTTAAAATAAATGTTTTTGGAAGTATTATAGTAACAACCTCAGTCAATTAACAAATGCCTGGGTTCTACAGAAATTGTTCTACTCCTAGAAACACTAAGAACTGGAAGTGGTTCACCTTAGCAACTTTCTGGAGCCTATCTTCAAACTTACAGCTTTCAACCAAGAGATGATTCTGAAAACCCCAGATTAATATAGCAACTCTCAGAACAACCTAACAAAAATCTAACTCTCAAGCATTTTTTTGTGGCTCTTGGACATCAGGCTCTTGGACATGTCTATAGTTTTGTTCATGGTTGTTCATCCAACAAGCCTCTCCTAAAATCTAAACACTCAAATGTTTGCTGTAGAAACATATCAATTTCCTTATCATATTATTCAGCATTCTTCAGGTAAGGACCATCTAGTAGTTCACTGCTTTCAAAACTAAGTATTTTTCCCTTCACAATGCCCCTCTGCCATGAATTTTACTTGTGACACGAGCATCTGGTGGGCAACTACTTCAGAGAAAAACCAACCATCTGCTTATTAGATTGTAATAATAACATCAGAACTAAAATATTTAAAATATTTAAAACAATAATTTTAGGACTTAAAAATATTTCAGCATTTTAACTAACAAAAATAATGAATAAAATAAAAAGTTTATTTATATGTAAAAAACAAAATGGAATTATTATTCATCATTTATGCTAGTTAACATTTTAAGCACAGGTCTACTTTCTGTATAAGTCACACTCACCCATGAAATTGAGATATCCTTCTCCACCAAGCCCGTGAGTAATGAGACGAATCATCTTGTGGAGCTGTATTCCTCGATCAATAACTGGAGTGAAAGGAGCCAGAACACTCATGTTCGTGTACATTTCAGCATCCATCAACCAAAACGCTAGTGTCTTATCGCCAACCAGTGCCTATGGAAACCAAGACATAAACAAATAGCATGGGAACTAAGCGTAAGCAGTTATAGCTTATAGCAGCATTACACAAGGCTATGCAGGAAGGCAAACAATACAGAAGAGGTGTCTGACCATTATTAATTTTCCAGTGTTGACTTTCATTGCTGAAAGGCAATGAAAGGGATGATGCAATTCTTTAGAACAATGTTTGAATTAAAGGAAACATGGGTAACGAGATCATAATGAGGAACTTGAATGCTATGTCTAAGATGGTGCTTAAAATTTTCTGAATTAATTCCTATGACTGTAAGAATATTATGTGGCTGAATTTATTTATATACCATGATTTCATTTGTTTTGAAACAATGGGAAAAGTTAAAATACACATAGGCATGAAATGATAGAGAAATTACAATGACCCTTTGGTTCCATTATTAGATAAAAACTCAAGCTTGCAATCTTACTTTGGTTGTCATTTAAATTTAGTTTATTTTATCTGAAATTTAACAACTGGTGATTAGGACAGGTGACCCATCAATGCTCTAGATAGCAGAAAGGAGGTCATGACAACATGCACTGCTTAAGACCAAACACAGGTAAGTAAGGAGAGTATTTCTCATTGAGAGAACAGGAGTAGATAATGAAATTTGTAGTATAGGGCAACCTACAATCTGTAGGATGAGTGTTTCACTTTAGAATGGTTTAAAATTATAAACCCTAAAATGACATATTTGAAGCATGAGTGAAAGATCAATAGTACATATTCCTAAACAATTTGTCTTTTCTACCTATATGCTGATGTACACCTGTTTGCTTTTGTAATCTCTGGTTCAGCTTTCAAAGCTAACTTTAGTTTAGGTTCACAAGGGAGGATTATTATTTTTCAAGGCAAGTAGCACTCAAAAGTACATTCCACTGGGATTCAGATAATCTTAGGTACTTAATAGTTAAGGTTAAGAATGTATCTAAAATTTGTACTGTTTACTATGTATTATTATGTATTTAGACTTATTCATTGTATAAATAGGTGTTTGCCTTTTTACCAAGCTTAAGAAAGAGACTGCATTTGCTTTTGTAATGAATGAGACTTTTGGTTCACTTTATAACCTTTCATTTTCAATTTTGTTCTACCCATATGGTTCTCATCTTATTCATTCATTTGAAATTGCTGTGATCTCTCTCTGTCAATTTATATTATTAAAAAATAATTTACATAAGTATTTTAATATTCAGTGGGATTTTTTGTTATTGTTGTTTTGCTTTTGTTGTGTTGCTGCTGTTGTTGTTTTGAGACAGTGCTTCCCTGTGTAGCTCTGGCTATCCTGGAACACAATCTGTAGACAAGACTGGTCTGGATCTCAGGGAGATACACTTACCTCTCAAGAGCTGGAACTGTGGGCATTTGTCACCATACCTGGCAATTGTCACTGTTACACACTTAGTGAGTGCTTCGCACTCCCCACTCCCTGCCATCTATCCTTTAAACTGTTTCTCTTTAAATTACTAGTCTATGTTGATCTGTTATATAGATCACAAACATTACATCCTAAATTGATAAGAATGTTATGCCCAATTTTGTAGTTGCAAATTTAGTGTAGGTCTCCTTTGCAGTTCAACAAACTTCTATTTAAGATTCAAAACAAAAAATATGTTAGGTGAATAAATACTTTAGCACAAGTTCCTAAATATGCTACATGGTGCAAAAACAATTAAAAAAAGAAACCATGTAATTGAGCAAGTAAAGTTGTGTTCAAATTTACTGTATTCAAGGGCCACAGAAAAGGTAGAGTGAGACAGGGTCCTTTGCCAATGGTCTGTACATTTGTACATTCCTAACAAGAACCTAGAAAGACATTATTTGTATAACATGACTATTAATACTATAACATATACACTTATTCTCTTAAAATAGATATTCCTAAGAATTTCAAAATACTTACTGCCTCCATTTTTACCCATACATCTTGGAATTTTGATATTTTTGATACCTAGAATAATAAAAATGAGCTAGGCACAGTGATGCACACCTTTGATTCCAGCACTCGGGAGGCAGAGGCAGTCATATCTCTGTGAGTCTTAGTCTACACATCAAGTTCTAAGATGTCTAGTTCTACAAGGAGAAACAGTGCCCCACAGACACCAAAAAGATTTAAAATAGCTTTAAATTGCTAAATGGGGTGTCTTATCCCAACATACTGTATTTATTGAATACTGTAGGAGCAATCACAGTACTTAAATCTACAGTGAAAATGAATGGGAAACCTTTCCACCTGCCCTAGTGCTTGACGGGAATACATAGCAAGAGGCAGCTAAGTTTCTCTTCCTGAATTATGGCTTCATAGAGAATGTGGTACTTGTATCAGGTCTGAATGGGAGCCTCTCAGGTGAAGTAAGTGAAGGGTAAAGTGTAAGCCTGAAAGAAGACCTTTCAGAAACAGGAGGGAGTTTTAAGGTACTGAATAGAAGGTGTAGAGCTGAGGAATGATGAAGCTGGTCCTGAATGGATGACATTTGAGTGGCAAGCTACAGCTAACAGAAATGGCTTGAGAAGTTGTTGCCTGTCCTTTGGTAAATAGCTCACGCTACACAGAGGGGAAAGACTAAAGTGGGACAAATGCAGCCTGCTTGATCAATTACAGCAGTAGACGTCTGTGACTGAGGGAGAAAGTGCAAAGGAAAAACTATGTGGAGACCTATCATTGCACTCCCAGTATACTAGATTAGAACTGCTATGCTTAGGACAAAAGAAACCATTAATACTTGCAACTTCAATGTGAAACACTGTATTGCAACTCACAAATATAATTTATAGACCTACAAAGTAACTTTAAAATGCATTTCAAATGTAGATTCATGTATGTGTATACATACATAAATATGTTACAATATCTGTACTTAATTGTAACAGTTTGTATTTAGAGATGTAACACAATACAGAGATTATGAGGGAGATAGATACTGACACAGAAAAAATGACTTTATACATATCCATTTACCTGATCATGGCTCTCTGCATAAGCAATACATTTTTCAAGGTAGCGACGATTTGTGAGAGTATATACTATATTGCCCATATTCCAGTCTTCATCTTTAAACTCTTTCAGCAACTACACACAAGAGAGAAAACCAACTTATAAGTAACACATATTTTTCTTTCTTTAAACCTCAGCCTGAATGCATACATATTATTCTAAACGATGATATGTAGATATAGTGATGATACCATTGTTTGTAGTTTTAGTGAAAGTAAAACTTTATCTCCAAATAACATAAGCATTCAAAGCATTAATGCTAGGTCTCATTTATTACTGATTTCACTCCCGGTGTTCTATAACATTTACTACAGCACCTAAAAATGGAAGGGTACACCATGTGTGTCGGAGTGCAGGTGATTGGTGGTTTGGATATGATTTAAGCTATGCTGTGAGATCTCTGCCATGGTTTTATGACCTGGACTAGCTGAAACATCATGATTGACAGTCAACTTTGGTTCACTTCCCTTTTGTTTTGCACGTCTTCCTGTAACTTTCATACACTAGAGACACACTTGCTACATTTTCAGACTTGAGTATAAACACTTTAGCAGGAAGAGTATTTTGTTCCATTCATAAACAAAGATAATTAAAACAATTATTTTAGAGTAGAAGTGCTAATTATAAAATAATTATTATCTTAATAGACCACACTGATTTTCTTTCCACTTCATTTTCTTTGGTCTGGCTTCTGCCCTTTTACCCTGCTGTGATGCTGCTGACCTAAGACCTCACATGTCATCTCTTGGGTCAGTAATTGTTCTTTCTTGGTTAAATACATTTGGTACTGCTGACGCTCATTCCTCACATGGAAGTGTTCCCTTCTAGTGTCTGCCATTGAAGACTATCTCTTCCTACTCAAAATGAGGTTGCTTGAGTTTATTTCCTAAATGTAGTTTCTGTATGTATGTATGTATGTATGTATGTATGTATGTATGTATGTATGTATACACACACACACACACACACACACACACACACACAAACACAAACATTTTTTTTTTTTTCCTGCTGGGACAAATTCTCTGTTCCAAGCATTGGGAAACTTGCTTCTAAGCAAAACGGCAAGATGGTCCAAGGGTTTCTGTTCTCTCTTATTCATGTGTTTATGTTACCTCCTTGAGTGTCTTCTAATCCCCAAGAATGATATTATGATGGATGCAGTCTGAACATGAGAAAATAACTGACCAATGGGCATGATTCCAAACCTTTGGCAAGTTTCCATTTCAATAGAAAACTAATGAAATGTTTACTACAAGAAATACACAGCTGAAATCACAATAGTCATTGCTAGGGATCAAGGCATGACTGGGAGTCAGAATGAAATGGACCTCTACAAAGACAGCAAGAGAGCATTCTACACCTTACCTAGATCAATACTGGTGAATTCATTATAGCATTGCACAAAGTTGCAGCATAGCAACATTGAAAAATATATTTGTTACAAATTATACCTGAATATATAACTTTATAACACAAAAGTATAAATATAATCCATGTCTATGTCATAAAAACAAAACAAAACAATGAATGCTCCAAACGTTTCATGTAGGATGAGCAGAGAATGGGTTCTAAATGCATACATCCCACCATATGATGAGTAGTGAAGGAGTTCAGGTAAATTCATATAACACCTTTACATGATAGCTTCAGCCACTCAAATCTGACCAGGCAAAATCAAACCAGAAACTATTTGTACTCCATAGCTTTGTAAGTATTTCTTATGGAAATGGCTAAAATATGATGATATTCTAATCAACTGAGTGTAAAAGGACATAAAAGAAAAGTTTCACATAACTATGTACAACAAAACCATGAGTGCAATCTAGCATTCATGTCTCATTCATATCTTTTGAGTAGAACATAATAAAAGCTACATATATTCCAAGTAGACTTATCATTTGGTTTAATATGTTCTATAGTTTCACTGATATTTGGAGACAATCTATTTTAAAACAAATTTAAACAATTTTCTTTATTTTAGATGTTTTGGTATTCCACCTGTTACATACATTTATGTACTAAATGCATGTACTGTCTTCAGAGATCAGAAGAAGAGGCTGAGGACTCTTGGGACTGAAGTTACAATCATCAGGGTGTCATAGAGTGAGGATAGGGAATTGAATCCGGTCCTCTGAAAGATCAGACAATGCTCCTAGGAGCTGAGTTGTAACCCCAGGCCCTAGTCATGTTCTTAACGAACTAGGTAGCTCATAAAAAAAGAACAAAGTCACTGTATCCAAGGATTAAAAAATAATTTAACCATCTAGATTTATTAACTAAACTCACAAATTTGTGATGCAGAAACATTTTTAAGTAAATGAATAAAATAGGATATGGCATGTGCCTTCAAAGTGTTTCTAAATTCAAGATGATTGGATCTTAGGCATTAGATGATGACCTTTCCATTAGTATGACACACTGCCTCCTACTGTTTAGAAGGTACTAAAAGGTTTAATGGGATAATTTTAAAGATTTAGAGGTGGGAAAAACACCACCAACATTCAAGGAAGATTGCATCCCACTGTGAGCTATGATTGACTGGCAAATAATTCTAGTTTGATCTATACCTTTAATATATTTTTGAACCTACACAAAGTATGGTGAAGAATTGTAGTGACAGGTTAAAAAGGATTTGGCACTTCATTGGATATGAATTATACATGAAAGACTAAAAGTGATAGAAATTTGGGCTAAGAAACTTATGCCAAATGAGGAATTGTGAAAAGACAAATATTGTTTTTATAGTAATAAACCTAATTCATCTTTTAAGTAAAATACTTGTTTGTAGAACTGCTAGGGTTTAAACAACCATTATTAAAAGAAAGCAGAAGTCAAGTTGGTGCAGCCTCAATGTCATAGCTGAGTTTTGTAGAAGCTGCCTGGAAGAACAGAAAGGAACACAAATGATAACAGTGACATCGTTCATAGTCCCATGAGTTTTCCATCATTAAGTGTTGGGAGCCGACCTTGAGTGACATTCTCTTGCAGAATTGCTTACACCTTAGACCTCTTAATTGAGCCTTATCTTAGTATACAGGAACCTGCTTAACAGGTAGCCTCTTCCACTCATTCCAGCTACTGAGTGCCCGGAACTGAGATGGGCCTGGCCCAGGAACTAAGATAAGCAGCCATTTACTGTCTGGTGTTTACTGTCTGGGATAATTACCAGGACCCCGGAGTTAGCAGAAGCTACCCCTCCCCATTTCCTCCCTGCCTGCTACCCCTCCCCATTTCCTCCTTGCCTGCTACCCCTCCCCTTTTCCTCCCAGCTTTGCTTTAAAAACTCCTTTTGCATCAATAAAGTTAGACCTTGACAAATGCACTGCTTGGTCTCCTTCCTTCTTTCTCTCCCATTATTTTCAGGTTCTAGCCCACCTCGACCCACGAATAACTAGGCCCCGCAGTCGGGGCAATTAAGCTAAACACTCCTGTCACTATGGTCTCTTGGAAGTAGTTCATGTGTACTTAAGGGTTCATCATATAAATGTCTTATTTCTTGCATTTATTCTGACCACAGTTATAGGTATATCTTTTCATAGTGTGCTATTTAAACCTGAGTTTATATAATACCTTTGGTCTTTTAGGAAAACTCACGTAAACACACACACACACACACAGAGGGAATAGAGAGAGATAAGGAGAATCTAAATTATTTGAATTACTAAAATTAATAAAAAACATATTGAGGAAAAAACATGTAGCTACCATCTACAGTTATACTGTGCTGAGATTTGGTTAGGATGTATTGAATAAAGGTATGTGTGTACCTAGATTTGCTGAGTGAAACCACACACTGAAGGAACTACAAGAAATTAACAGACCACTACAGTTCCACAAATCTGGATTTATAATAATACAGATTTCTTTTTCTAATTTTATTAATATAAATTTCTCTTGCCTGAATAATAGAAATGTGAAAACATTGCTATATATTCCTTTAAAACTTTGAGAACCATCTTATAAAAAAGCACATTTAAAGGAGATTTAATATTTCGCCTATCTGCAACTTCGCTTAGTTGCAAATTATCTGTAACTAATGATCATGATTAATTAAAAAATTCACAAATAAATTCATATGTGATATATGGAAGAATGAAAATAACGTGAAATCTTACTTGGATCCATTTATCTGGAATTGCCATTGCTAGTCTATAATCAAAACCACCTCCTCCCTGCGAAGTAGGAGAACAGAGAGCTGGCATTCCTGATACATCCTAAAACAAAGTACAATACAATTATCAGTTCATATTATTCAAATGAATTTCCTGACAGAAAAGTCTAGATGAAGCTAAGGGGGAAAAGGCACAAATTTCTAACCATTTTAATGGCATGATAATTCATATCTAAGTTCCTAATAAGACATTTTTCTAATGTTTTCACACTAGCACAACTTTCATCCCAAAAGGCTTTTTTCTCTTTCAATTATATCACCTTGAAAAGGGAAACATAGTAAAGGTATTTTCAAAAATTGTTTAACCTTAGAAACATTTTTCAAAAACAAATTACCTACCATGTTAACCAACGCAAAATTTATATAGCATATCTCTGCTATACTTCTCTCTCTATAGCCCTGTGAGTACTAGCTCCTTAAGAAATGGAAAACACACTGAATACATTAGCAGTAAAGATATAAGATGGCTTCACTAAATTTAGTAGAATCTGCTGGAAAGGGTCAGAGATCAGCCACTGGCTGTTTTCATTAGCAGATACAGAAACAAAGGCTCACTGAGGTGAAGGAATCTTGAGAGAGAGAAGGTTACTAATGGGGGAGTCATGGCTCAGACATCAGACATCTCCTGTTGACAGGGTGTTTCCTCCTGTCATGATATCCTTAGAATTCTGAGAAGTAAATATTAATCAAACAGACAGTTGAGCTGAAAATGGGCAAAAGGATACAGATGAAGCAGAAGATATTTCAGTAATGACAACAGCAACATACAAGCTAAATATTGTTATTCTAAGTTGGCAACAGATTTACAGAGAAATCCTTTACATCTGCTCAGTTCCTGTTTCCAGTCTCATTTACTCCTATTTACCTCTTCCTTAGACTGTATGTTTTCAAATGGAGAGTCTCAAGTCCCAGGTTCTCTTTACAATAGCAACAGCTTATGAGATAGCTTACTTGTATTTTTGTCCTGTAATAAAGTTCAATAACTAACAGCAGAAATATGAAATTCTTTAGCTAGAGATTCAATTAAGTCGTCAAACATTAAGCATTCACTATAAAGCTTACTACCCCATATTCTGTAAGATACATAGTGGAAGAAGTTGCTTTTTAGCAAATGTGACTAAAGGGTCTTGCTAATCAACTAGCATCTGACACAAAGAAGGTACTTAGTAAGTACATTCTGAATGAATGAAGGATTTAAAGGTACTGGGAGGTACACTATAAATAAGGAATCTTTTTTGATTTATCTGCATGCATAAATGAGAACATAAACTCACATATGTGCACTTACTGTGAAATGGCAATACTTAGCAGTCAGTATATGACAACTGACATATGCAGTGGAGGGACAGACTTACATCTTTCAATCAGTGTCCTTAAATCTTTAAACCTCTATATATTCTGTTGCCTTTAAAGTACATACTCTATACTCTTACAGCTGGACAGTGGTGGCACATGTATTTAATCCCAGCACTTGGAAGGCAGCGATAGGTGGATACTTTCTAGGCTTTCCACATGTGTCATCATTCAAATTCTTTGTTGGAAATTCTTACTAAAGGACATCTAGCTCTGAAATGTTAGGTAGATAAAATGCTACAGTTTTGATAATCTTATTGGCAAATTCTTCACACAGAAAAGCAAAGGGAAAAGAAATAGTTGACTACTCTGTACTCGAAACTAATCAACGTAATTAAATGCAAGAGATCTTGGCATATAACCACTGGGAAATAAAATGCTTTAGCATAACTCAATGTTTCCTCATAGTTCTTCGAAGCTCATGATGGAAACAGAATGAATAAAGATCAACATGGAAGACATTTTAAAAGGCATACTTAGCAAAGCAGAAATGATGCCTTCACAGATACTGTAGATATTTGGTTCAATTTGCTGTTATAAAATGGGCTGATCATCTATTAAACATCATGCTCCTTATTAGATGCTGAAGTTATAGACAAAATACTTTGAGAATTGTTTTATCGTGATCAAATAATCTGGAATGACTACTAATGGCTGGCATTTAAGTTCAAGGTAACACTGCATGAGAAAACAGTTATATAATCTACAGTATATGAATCCTTTTAAAAATAAAAAATAAAAAAAAATATGGATGTCAAATTTTTCACAACCTCTAAGTCAGAATCACAGGAAGGTATGAGTTATTCTAAGTTTTATTTACAAAGTAAGGTACTCATGTCCACCCTTATGAATGTAATGAAAAAAAGAATAAATATAAAAGTAATATATTCCATGTGCAATGATACAGCATATACAAATGGCTGTTTTAAATTCAAACAAATCTAGTTCTTTAAAATATAAAGAATATTTCCAGCTACTGATCAAAAGATAACTCACATAAAAAATGTTTCAATTGATAAAATAACTTTGTACAATGGTGAACAGTTCCTTTAAAAAGTTTTTGCTATAATCGCCATTAGTAATAAATTCATATTTCTACTATATAAAATTGCATCACACACTCATTTTTACCAGTTTATAAAAAATAAGTTATAAAGATCAATTCTACATTTTGAAGAGACTCTCACTAGAAAGAGAAGTCACATATTGAAATTGAAGCAGTTTTCAATTTGACTAGAATAAATTGAAAGCACACCTTGCTTTAAAAAAAAATCTAAAACCAAGTAATATAAAGTGGGTTGAAGTCGGAGTTTCATTGGTAGAAACACTGATAATCAGACAAGAGCTCCCAAGATGATGGAACCACTTGAAATGGGTGGAGAGATCAATGTAACAATTTCAACTTTCATGTATTAAATAATTGCTTCTTCTTCTTCTCTATTCACATTTCATTTGTGCTGTCATTAATTGTTTGTAGTAATTTGCCACATATATTATCTCTGCTTTGGATTGTCAGAAATATATTTGACAAAATAATTGTGATGTTGACAGATAAATTAAAATACCATTTTTAAGAAGCAAAATAAAATTTAAAGTATTTTTCTGTCATGAGCAATTCAGAACAAAGTATAATTATTAGCTGAAAACAGGTAGTGAAGTAGGTACTATGGATTAGTACCATGCATACTGTAGTTTTGGACTTGTATAATAATACTATGTAAGAATTATTTCAGGACTACCTGTTGAAAATGCTCCCAAAATGATATTTAAAAGGCAAAAGTTCTGACAAAAATAAAATGGCTTTCTATCTATAGTCTAACAATACTGCTACATGAACTAGCTAGAAACTGTTTCTGAAAAATCACAGATAGAAAAATTATATAAAATGTAAATTCTATAAGGAAATTCACTCCAATAAGTGGAATGCCAACAGGAAAAAGTCACAAGGTTATAGCTTAATCTCTATTTATTTATTTATTTATTTATTTATTTATTTATTTATTTATTTATTTATTTATTTATTGCCCTTTTCATGACAGGGTTCTTTGTGTAGGTTGACTGTTCTGGATATCACTCTGTTGACCGGCTGGCCTCGAAGTCATAGAGATATAACTGGATCTATCTCCTGAGTACTGAGATTAAAGTTGTGTATTCCACATCCTGACTCTTCCTAACATAAGATTAGTACCTTATAAGCTCATAGCTATACTTCACATAAAAATTATTAACATGCTAAATTCACTTTTAATAATAATTTCTACTTAGAAGACATAAAACCATGGGGGTTGTATTAAATTGAAATTAGCACAAACATTTAACAAACTTCTTAATTTACCACATTTATCACCAAGAAGGAATTTGCCAATTATGCATATACCAAACTCTATCATCACAGCACAGCTTTGGGACTGTTAATTATGAACGTTTAGAATCATGAATCACTAGTGAACATTTAGCAGCCTGAGAGCAATAACTTAAAAAAAAAAAAAAAGGTAACCGCATCAGAATACAAAATGTTTCAGAAAAGTGTGCAGGCAGTGATCCATGCCATCTCTAATGATTAAACCAATGAATTGATAGATAGATGGATGGATGGATGGATGGATGGATGGATGGATGGATGGAAGGATGGATGGAAAGACAGACAGACAGATGATAGATAACGAAATAAATAAATGATGAGCTGACAGACATGCATTAATACTCACTTCTCACCATGGAATATCTCAGGCAGATACTCACTGACTAGAAAGTTTTACTTCCTAACCGCTGGCATGTTCTTTCTAGCAATGGACTAGTAATGAGCAATTACTGTAAATTATCTCTTATTAGGAAAACAGTGAATTCCAAATAATATGCCATCCTTACAAGATAGGTGGACCACTGACATAGTACAATTCAATTTTTGCAATTATTGATGACAGCTATTCAAATAATGTATGCTAACAAAATATTCTATATTTGTGGGAGTGAGATGGTGCGACATCAAATAATCTTACCTCTGCTATTGTAATAGAATCTGGATACAATGTGTGAGCCAAATGATTTGCCAACATGAGGTAAATCAGAGCATCTTCATCGACTTGTAATCCAAAATATTCATTATAGTCACCTGAAAAGCCTTGACCTGATTAATAGGAATAAAAGGAAAATAGTCTATAAATCGGCAATTCTTAAGTCTATGGAAACATAGTTCAAATTGTGAGGAATGTGCTACTGTCAGAAAGTGTAATGAAGTTACCACCTGAAAATGTTCTAACCCCATATTCCTTTTCAATACTCAGAGATCAGAAAATCCTGCAACTCAATTTGTTTGAAAGAAACAAAACAAAGACCACTTTAAAGATGTCATTTAATTCTAACTAAATTTTATAGGAGTGAAATGAGAAATGCAACTGAAATCAAATGCTAAACATCAAATTTTCAATGCATTACTACCAAATTAGGAAAAGAAAAGAAAAGAAAAGAAAAGAAAAGAAAAGAAAAGAAAAGAAAAGAAAAGAAACATAATGGTTCCTGTAACACCCAGGCATGGACAGTGAAGGGATTCAGAAGCCTAACACTCAAAGTTGAATGTTGGGTATGGGCGGATCCAGGATGGATTCATTGCCTTTAAGTGTGTACCTACCACAACAGGCTCAAACAGAGTCTCATTCTTCATGGCTCTGATGAAATAAGTGGGTCGCAAACAAAACTGAGTCATGAACATGGGAAAGAATCTGGGAGGGAGGAGGGGTGATTGGTAGAAATGGAAGAAGAGAGCCGAGAAAGGAGCTTAATCAGAAGGTATTATGTACACATATCAAAGAACAAATTTAGTTAATAAAAACATTTTTTTAAATGCCAGTATTAGGTTCTAGTTGGTAACTTTGCAATAAACAACAGTAAATTAAAAAACCACTTTAAGACTCTATTATTTATATTAAAGTGGCTGTGATTTGTGCAATACAGATTGGCTATGATGGTGAATACATCAGCACCAAACTTCCTCCTGCCTCTTCTAACCCACTTCTTATTTTGGTCGCATAAAGTATGGTTAGAATGATTGTATCATTCACCATGTATTCTTATGACAATTTACTCTTACCAACATCAAATCAATACTTAATACCAGTCTTTCCCCAGGTTCCATTTACCGAAGCACTTTGACTCTAGACTTAGCATATCTTGTGGCTTTAAAGGATAAGCTAATGTATAATTATAAAAGGCCACACCTCATGTTCTTTCACTTACAGACATCAACAATAATTATCAGTCAATTTCTCCACTCTACTAATGTCATGGTACTCTCATTTATAATAAATATGGAATGAACAAGTCATTAGAGAATTCTTAAAAATTATTATTATTTTATTGTCATTGTCAGGATATCCTGGCGATAAACAGGTAAGGGTGGAAGACAGTTTCTTGTAGCAAGTCCTTCCATCCAAGTGTTGTTAATTCAGGTCATCAGGCTTGAATATAAAAACCGTTTTTCTCTTTTCATTTTTCTTGATGGCCCAAGATAATACTTAAATATAGGTGTATAGTGTATATTCACTATCCCAGGCAAATTAATTACATATATCCTATGCACTGTTAGTGGAGCATGGGTGGGAGTTATGAATATGGTGTGGGGTGGTATAAAAATAACAAAACAAAACTGAATTTAATTTTCAAATAAATTCTATACCATCAAAATAGTACAGATGACCACACTGACTACCCCGGATGGTCAAATGTGTATGTCTTAAAGTGGTTATATTGTATCCTTCTGATAAAATTCACCATTTTCTACAGCTCCCTATCATTTAGCCACCAAAACCAAAAGTCACACTTTGTTTCTCTAGGAATTCTGAATATTTTGTTTTGGGAAACAGGCAAAAAATGAATTTAGACATCTTTTCATTCATGACATGAACTACTTTTTCTTCCTAGATCTCTGATGAGTTCATCACAGGGTATATAGATTGAATATTGCATCTTCATACTAGTAGATCATCATATATTATATGATCTTGCTTTCCATTTGCTTTGAAAATATAGGTTCTGTTTTTAACATTTTAAATAATATGTTACTTAGCATATACTATATATAAATAACATGCACAATATTATATATATTAAGTGTAATATATATATATATATATATATACATTATATATATTAACTCAAAATTACTCTCCCTGTAATTTTTAGGCTTCTCTACTTATGAAATATATTTTCTATACCCATAAATTTTTGTTCATTTCCTCAATATCTCAACCACATGGGTTCTTCCTGACTTTCAACACAAGCAGATTTAAACTATGACAGGATCTATGCCTCTCACTATGCTGTCTTTGTCTCCACAAGGGCAGCTTTTGTCTAACCTGAAGGACAGATAGAGGTAACACCCAGTGTGTGACAGTTATAACATCTTTCCGACAAGCAGTGGCAGTGTCACAGCAAGCAGCAAGGCTCTTCTACCTCAGCTCCCTCTTTAGACGACTCTTTTCAAGACTTGTCTACACATGTCGCCCCATCTTTATTTTCTTGTTGGTAACATGTACCCACATAGTTTTTTTACATTTTTTTATTAAAAATACAATTTTTTATATACTATATTCTGATTAGGGTATCCACTCCCCCAACTCCTCTGAGATTCTCCTCATCTCCCCTCTTTACAGATCCATACCCTTTCTGTCTCACTTTAGAAAATAAATAGGCATCTAAAGAAGAAAAATAAGATAAAACCAAAACAAATATTTTCAAATAGGACAAAACAAATAGAAGGAGCAAAGTAAAAGCACAAGAAACTCATATAAACACAGATACAAATTTACATACACAGGTATTCTATTTTAAAAAATCAGAAGTTCCAATATATATGCAAAGGATCTGTAAGTTTTTTTTTTAAAAAACATGCCCTAAAGACACATTGTGGAACAAAGACTGCAATGAGTTGCACTCATAATCTTTAACCTAAAGTTATCTCCATTCATAACCACTTGCAAATGAAAAATTAGTTTTCCCCAATGGAGTCTCAATGGGGACACAAACTACACATAAGGGTGATATACATGGTCAACAGTAGATGGGAAAAGTGTATTCATGTAGAATAAAATAAAAGCTGGGCATGGGGGAACATAACTGAAATTCCATCACTCTAGAGGACGATGGAGAGAGAAGAATTAGGAGCTGGAAATCCATATAGCCTAACAAGTCAGAAACCGTCTAAAAAAAAAAACACAAAATAAAAGAAAACCAATTACTTCTTCATGTTTTTAAAAAATTAAAATTCTGATTCTAATTTTATGTAACTTTCAAAATGATGGCCTGTTCAATTCTCCAATATAATTTTAATCAAGTAAATGACACACATATTTTCTTCATGTATAATGTAAAAAAATGTTCTCATTTATTATTTTTGTATCTGGTTTAAGTGCTGAATATATGCTTTAATATAGCCTGAATGTGTTGTGGTAAATGGTCTTTTAAATTTATTTTTTAAATCCTTATATTAAGGATTCTTACTCCAAAGATGTATAAAAAGGGAAATGTATACTTTTGATTTTCCTCTTATTAAATCATATTAGAAATGACTACACAAAGGGCATAAACAACAGACAATTAAAAGTGAAAGTTCTAGCAATGGCCACAGATATTTCTATAGAAGAACCCCAAATCTGTGTACAAATTAACAAATTAACTCATTCTTTACATCTATAACATATCAAGTACCTACCCATCCCATGGTGATGATATAGCATGGATGTAACTCCATCAAAACGGAACCCATCAAAGCAATATTCCTCCAGCCACCATCTTAAGTTCGACAGAAGAAATCTTAAAACTTCCCAGCTAAAATATTAGGCAAAAGCAGAATTAGGTATAATGCAAATAGTGTTTTCCTTAGTTGTTACATATCACTTGTTCATAATATGGATTAGAATTACTTCTCTGCCTCAAGAAGCATGACATTCAAGAAACATATATATATATAAACACTATAAAACAAGCAATATCATTTGTATAATGAAACTCATTCTAAAAGGAAAGCAAATTAAATTTCCTTTAGCCACTATATCATTCAAAATCAGAAGAAAAATAAAGGGGAAAAAAGGAAGATATACAAAGCAGCTGCTGTTATGTCTTGCCCAAACTTTTACCCTCGTCAGCCAGATTTTCAGCTATAGATAATATAAGTAAATATGAAAATGTCACTTATAACTGAATTTTAATTATGGTTTTTCAGGGATTATATCATAGTAATGAAAGGAGGCTATTTTCTCTATTCAGAATATCTTTAAGTATAGAATGAAGAAATGGCTTCAATGGCAATCTTTATTAAATATTGTCGGAAACTTCAAGCAACTATAATTCCAAAGAAATAAATGATAAAAGTTATTCAGATGGCAAAGAAACCACTTTACATTTGCTACAGTGCTCTTTTATAGAGGTAAAAATGAAAGCCTAATTACAAAATCCCCCCACGTATTTAATAAATGATAGCACACAGACCACTACATCCATCAAAACAGATGGGGAAAGAACTGTATTACTCAACTAAAAATGCCACGTGAAGTCAGTCTATTTTGGACAATTGAAGAGAGGGCAACACCAGTTAGTATTTTCTTTAGATGAACAGCTATGGTTGAATTCTCTACCTTATTACAACTGTAGTTTTAAGACTATAATATCTCATTTAGCTTAATGACAAAGATATAATAGTGTATACACGTCTTTAACACAGCCAAAATTTATGTATTTTTAAACCTCCTTCATATTAAAGAATAATCTCACATAAGCAGAGATTAAGTCATCACAATCCACTCCAGAAGTATACCTCTAACGTCCAAGGGAAGATGAACACTGTTGCTAATACCCACTTGAAAGAAGTTACCTTGAACTTTAAAACATATTGATTGCTTGGAAAATATATATAAGAAAAAACCCCGAAGCATTAGCAATGCAGCAACCATGAAAGAAAACCTGGAAGTTCAAGATGCTTATGTTAGGTAATTATGAACGTGTATTCCAATGGTATTTAATTAACACATTTCATTTATTTTATGAGTATGTAAATATTTGTGAGCTTGGAGTATGTAAAACCAGGTAAATGTCTGATGCAGATAGCAAGTGTAATTCTCAATTGATGTTTCCATCTTATTTTTGAGACCATGTTGAAGTATGGCTGACTGTGCCCTTTTCATATTTGAATGTTTGGTCTCAGTTTGTCAAACTGTTAGGATGAGTGGCCTTCTTGGAGAACTGTGTCATTGAAGCAGGCATTGTGATTTCAAAAGCCCTTAACATTTCAACTTAGCTCTGTCTGCCACCTGCTCCAATACATGATTCCCTTCCTGCTGCCGAGCTCCATTTCATGTTGGCAATGGGTGAGAACACTCTAGAACTGTGAGCACCAAATTAAACACTTCCTTTTATAAGTTGTCTTGGTCATGACATGGTGTTTTATCACAACAATTGGGAAGCAACTAAGAAATATAGGATAACTCACTGAAAATGGAACTAGCTGACTGGATAAACTACCTAGTCAGCAAGGCCCAGGGAGTCCTTCTAACTGTGCCTACCTTGGGATGGGAGGACATGCACACGTTATCAATCTTTACATGAATGCTGGGGATGAACATAGAACTCAGACTTACTCAATAAATATCTTATTGGCCAAACCAGCTCTTTAACCCCTATCATTTAAGAAAGATACTCACATTTTAAAAATGAAACACACCACAAAGAGATATGTTACTAATGTACAGTAATTAAATTATTTTGTATAATAATTTCTAGGTATACTTTCCTGGTGCTTTTTATAAATTAGTAAACTTTAGTTTGGAGATGTTTTAGATTTACAGCAAAACTAGAAAAAAGTTGTGCAGAAATTGCCTAATATGTCCTCTTTACCCACATATGTCACAGGTGTTAAAAATTAAGGTTCAATTATATATGAAAATTTCAAAAGATATAAATAGGTAACAATTTTGCATGTCAATAACAGTTTCAAAACAGGTTTTTTCAAAAGCATGCATACTTTTTCAATAATGTTCCATAGTTTCACATATTCTCCTTTTGTTAAAAGACTTATATGTGTGTGTATGTGTGTGTGTTGCTGCCAATCACATAAAGGTGAGTAAAAGACTTCAGATCTCCAAGAACTGAAGACTTTGTGAGATATCAGGCTTGCTATGTGAGATGCACACGCTGGTCCTCATGACGACAGATCAAGTCATCTGAGACATCGAGCCACGTCTACCAGCCACATTTTCTCCCTGGAAAATCAACTAAATGTACTTTTTTAGTACCTCAGGGTAGAATGAGTAATTGTTTCAATAACAAATGTATAAAGACTATACAAACTGTCCTTAGTCCTTATCTGGCATTCCCTCTTCTTTAGTTGTATGGGGGTAGAGAGTATTTTATATTTTTTTTAATGTTTAATTTGTCCAGACATAGCAAAAGCCTTCTAGGTCTTCCTAGTATTTGGCACTCTACTTTTCTAATGCTGTATATTTCTTACTTATTTACATGATTGGTTTATACTAATGAACATTAATTTTACATAGTAGGAATATTACACACTAAATAATTTCTAGGTGAAAAAGAGATTTATATAAAAGCAGCATTCTAACAACTGTGAAGCTAAAGGAAAACTGACCATGTGATATTGTATTTCACAGACATACCTAAGAGGGAGGCAATATTAATGCATTCACTGAAAAGAAAGAATTTCTCTGTCATGTTTTTAACTAAGAGAAGAAGTAATAAAAAGTATCACTGATTCCTATTACTATAATAGTTCACCTATTCTTCTTTTGACCAAATGAGCAATAAAATTCTTTAACACATGAAAAGAAATAGCATCAGCTGGGTGTGATGATGTGCAAAAATGTTTTAACTGCATGGATGAAAAAAGAAAACACTGTCATGTGATAATCCAAAATGCACAAATGACATCTGAGCATATACTTAGATTTCTAAAGCATTATTAAGCTGGAGATATAAAAAACAAAACAAAACCAAAAAAAAAATGTGTTTTTAATTCTAAGAGATAAAGCCAAAAGGATCATCATATATCTGAAAAGAGTAAATGAAATTTGTATTGACATTAAAATATTGTCATTAACCTTTAATACTCACTGGTAACATAGAATTTTATATCTCCTACAAAATGACTGAAAAGAATAAGAATGAAGATGCAGAGCAACCTAACATGCAAGTATACAGTTTACTTTTTTAAAACATGTAAAAAACAGGCTCAATAGAAAAATCTCAGACAGCAAATGCATGGGACTGACTCAGACCTCCTGAACATGGGTCTCAGTTAGAAGGCCTGGGAAGTGCAAGAGACCTCTGACAGGGGAACCAAGATGTATCCCTGGTGTACAAAAGGACTTTGGGAGCACATTCACCATGGAGGGATGCTCCCTTAACCTAGAGGTAGGAGGGAGGGCCTAGTCCCTACTCCAAATGACTTGACAGATTTAGATGACCCCTCCTGGAGGGCATCACCCTACATGTGGAGTGGGGGGGGGGATAGGAGGAGGAGTGGTCAGGGTGCATGTGAGGGTAGGAGAGAGGGAAAGAGGGAGGGAGGGTGGGGGAACTGGGATCAATATGTTAAAAAAAAAGAACAGCAAATAAAAGGCAAAAGTTAAACAGTTAATTCTCTGGAGGACAAGTGAAGTCTCAGTTTTCCAGAGTGCTTTTGCTGTGCAAGCAGGAAGAGTTGGGTTCAATACCAGAACCAATGTTAAAGAGACAAGCATTATGGCACATGATTGGCATCCTGGAGGATGGAATCCCTATGTCTCTGCACACAGCCAGCTTCTCTCTAAATGAGCAACTGTAAGACAGTTTGATATCCTGTCTCAAAATAGACAGATAGATAGATAAACAGATGAATAGATAAGATGAAAGACATCTGAGCAGGAACACATAAGGCTTACTTCAAACTAATACATGCACATATAGACATGTAATCATTCCAGTAGTGAACGCACACACACACACACACACACACACACACACACACACACACACACACAGAAAGAGAGAGAGACAAATAGAGCATTATTACATTTCTGTTAAATAGGTTCAACTAAATTATTATATTGTTAACACTCGATTAATACTAGATTTTTAATTGTTAATATTATGTTATTAGGAGTAATTAAGCCAAAATAATTTATTTTGTATGACTAACACCTTATAAATAGCTAGAAATTGCTGCATATGGTAAAAGGAGCAATCAGAGTAAGTTACAAAAGACATGCAAACTTATAAATAATGTTTCATTACTGTGTTCCAGCAATTGTGTGTTATCACCTTACGATGATACATGCAGACAATGTAGCTGACTGTGAACTCATTGGCTTGAAGTTGCAAAGCTGATCACACTGTGAACCCAAGATTGCATTAATTAAATAAGTCACCCTTGGGTCAAGAGGCAGATCCAACAACTCATTGACAAGAAGTAGCCATAGAGATTGAGGAGTTATGACAATGGGAAGAAAAGGTACTGGGAGTAGTGAGAAGGAACTATGAATGTAGCAGCTTTTTTGGTTTGGGATGGCAGAAGTGGGTCTCTTTCTGAGAGGAGAAAGGCCAGCTGGTTGTTCTCTCAGCCTCTCTGGGTTTGCAGGGTTTCACTCCAGCATCTGATTCACAAGTGGTAAAATCCTAAGACTGAGATTTAGTTTACAAACAACAGACTGGTGAAAGAAACTATTTTTGAAGTATCTTGATTACATTCATGACAGTAAATCTGGGAATTATAGAGAACTTTCCAGATAGAGAATCAGAAAAATAATGTTAAATCTATAAAACAAGTACACAAGCACATGTATTTGAATGTACAGAATGTAGAATTGAGTGTTTAAAAAAAAAGTTACATCATGGAGTGCTATCATGGTACCAGGAAGATGATGTAACTTTCTGTTTGTTTGTTTGTTTGTTGGCTTAAATATGCATCCATTCAATTTGATGTAGACAATGTATTTGCTTATTATATAAATGCATTATCTCATTTCACTGAACTCAAATTACAAGCGAACTGATTCACAAGGCCACCTGCAAAGTTCAGATAATCACTAGGGAACTGCAATAGATTTAGAATATACATACAGTTATGGATAACCATGATATGTATTTATAAACATATAAAATATAGTCAGCAATAGAAAAGATCTGCATGGCATCATTTGAGCCAAGTCAATACCAAGTCTATACAGGCTGGGAACAGCTACCACAGTACCTATCGGAGTCTAGATTTCCATACAAAAGCAGGTGTTCAACATAACCACGGTGCACAATGAATATACAGAAAGGGAATGTTGGTCAGATGGTGTCAGCACATGCCTTTAATCCCAGCACTCAGGAAACAGAGGCAGGCGGATATCTGATTTCGAGACCAGCCTGGTCTACAGCCTCCAGAGCCACAGAGAAACACTGCCTTGAAAAGCCAAGAAAGAAAGGAAGGAAGGGAGGGAGGGAGAGAGGGAGGGAGGGAGGGAGGGAGGGAGGGAAGGAGGGGGAGGGAGGGAGGGAGGGACGGAGGGAGGGAGGGAGGAAGAAAGGAAAGAAGGAAGGAAGAAAAAAAGAAAGGAAGGAAGGAAGGAAGGAAGGAAGGAAGGAAGGAAGGAAGGAAGGGGACGATTAGCAATCCTAGAAATAGTAAAAGCCTACATAAATTTACATGTACTACAGTACTAGCCCAGGGTTAGTCCCGCCAGCAGTTGTTTTGCTAGACAACAATCCAAATTATGAATTATGTAATCATTTTTTATACAAGAACAGAAACTATCCTCGACTAGGTAACTATAAAATAATTATTGTTACTATTGTGAGGTGAAAAAGCAAACATAATTTTAATGTCATTTTACTTGAAATTATGCAGGCTTCGAGATGAACCAAAGGAAGTTTAAAAATCTAGGTGAAGTATGATATCATTGACATGGACAGTGAAACATTAATGTCATACATGAATGAACTAATTCCTGGAATCTAAAATGTGGTATTTCTAGTGTACCACTAGAACAACCTTACATGAGTATGTTGTATGTCAAAATAAAGATTTCTGAAGGATAGCTAATGCCATGTGTTAGAAATTTTAAATTTAGTGTTAAGGAATTCTATTTTTTCATCTTTATGGATTAGAGAGGAAGAGGAGTCATGGCATATTCCAACCTCTGACCAAACGTGAAATGATGCATAATGTGTTCTCTAGCTACATAACAGACTCAGTCCTCTCAACAGAACCGTTACTTTGAGAAAAGAATAAAACATGTCTGGCTAATGGGATGATAAAAAAATTCAATTGACTGTTTCTACCTCAAAATTTCATGAGACAGCTCATAACTTAGTTGATATATCTAGATGACTAGAAGTCCATAAAAATATACAGCAGAATTTATCGGAGCAGTATTGTTTTGAAGTGTGAAAGCATATAAGGTCAGCCATTTATTTTCAGATTATTCTCTTGATGTAATGCATTTAACCAACCCCTAATAAGCCCTGTCTGAAAGCTAATGTCTGATCCATTGAGAAATCTAGATGGTAGCATTTAGACTGTGATGCCAAAAGTACCTCAGTGGCCACTATGAAAACACTAGAGACAAACTATTTGCACATGTATTAAGGTCAAATAATACCTACACTTATTTGTGTAGCATACCTCAATTTCACTTAAATGAAGCATAAACATGGTTTTATTACTGGGTGGTGGTGGTGGCACATGCTTTTAAACCCAGCACTCTGGAAGCAGAGGCATGGGGATCTTTGTGAGTTCGAGTCCAGTCTGGACTACAGAGTGAGTGCCAGGGTAGGCTCCAAAGTGACACACAAAAACATTGTCTGAAAAAAACAAAAAAAAAAAAAAATCTAGAAAAATATACAGAAACATAGTTAACATTTTGGTTAATTACTAGCCACTAAAATATTTAAATCATAGGTGTCTTGTATTTAAAATGAACACATAGATGAGGATATATATATAAATGGTAGAAATAGTGAGTCTCTAATCAAGTAATAAGATTTGTTAAGGAAATTTTTGTCATGCACAAATAATTCCAATATTAAGATTTTTCCAAAATATCTGTAAACTCAAAATTGTTGATTGTCTCTCAGTCTGCCAATAAACTTTGTAATGAAATAAAATGCAGCCAAATTTTCTTGGCAAGCAAGTGTAATCAGATATAATGACATTTATGTAATGAAATAACATTTTGTAATTCAAATCTATTTGCCTAATTTTCTATTTATATGTGGTCCAGAATAATGTCTGAAATTTTCAAATAAGCAACTTGGGTCAACAGATGTTATTAAATGAACTAATGTTATATACTAATAAATATAAACTATTATTAAACAATGACTGAATCACAAAAACACCAAGAAAAGTAGCACATTCTTCTTAGCTGTTCATCGGGCAATGTAGCTGTACAGCTATTAAAGTATAAATCACAAATGCATGAAGCAAATCCTTGATGTTCTGATTTGAGTTTCTACTGAGGCAACAACATAGACATGGAGAAAATAGGTTCTCTGAGCTCATTTTTCTTTCTGTTCCATAATATCACGTATTGTTAATTATTTGGGAATTTTATACATGCACACAGTATATTTTAATAGTATTTATCGAGTATCCCCCATATAACTTATCTCAGATCCAAATTTCACCCTACAACTCCTCTCATCTCTCTGTTAATTAATTCTCTAAATCATAGCACATTTTAATTAAGTGAATACATTGATGTATTTTTGCTTATGTGGTAAACTATAAATTTAGACAACTAAGAGAAAAACATGGCATAACCACTATCTTAATATACATTCAATGCTAAGACTGCATAATATAGACTTGGGAAATGAAGCACTTATGCTAAATAATGACTGAAGATTTCTAACTTGTATTTATTACCTGGGCTTTATTCTGTGCATCTTTATGTAATATAGGTTAGCACAGTGTTTGGTAAGATTATATTCAGTGAAACCTGACAATTTCTTCTTAGGCCTAGGTTATACATAGATAATAACATATAGCATCAAAACAGATTTTTATTTAAGTAATCTAAAGTGAAAAGTGTTTGGCAGTTGTTGAAACAGGTTTTCACTGTATAAGCCTGCCTGATGAGAACGTGCCTGTATACAAGGCTAGACAAGAGTTCACAGAGATCTGCCTGCCTCTGCATCCTTAATGTCAAAGTAATCCTGCATGCCACAACACTTGGAATATAGGTATACTTTAACAAATAAATATTTTCACAATCCCACACATTATGCCCCTGCAAGGCAGTATTTAGGTGAGTGAGTCCCAATATCCTTACCCATGAATGTATTGTGGAAGGAATCAGCTTTTATATGATGTTTATATTAATTTAAGCCAAATGTATCTGACAAATAATTAATTAAACACAAGGAAGTTGTTTTTAAAAATAGATGCAAAAAAAGCAAGTTAAATTTCTTTACAGAGGCATACATAGAAGAACAGGAAATTACATACAACAAAACTCCTTGGCTTCTGAAAGAAATCTAAATGAACAAGAAGCATTGTATGAGGGGAAAGTATCTATGATTAGGTGACAGAAATTAGAGTACAAACATTGTGAAGAAAACTGAGTGAGAAATTAGAAAAATTGAGTGAAAAATTATAATTATCTTCTTTTCTAATATTCCTTTAGGGAACTTTTACACCATTTTTACCACTAGCAAAATTAAAATCACTATACTTTTAACTAATCTTATTTCCTCATTAATGCATTCATTTTTTAATTAGAAGTTTAAACACATATGGGAATTCAGGAAAAAACACATTGCAATTAAAAAATAGACTAGTATGTCTAGGCCATAGTTAGAGTTCACACTGGCCTGCATGTATTTCATACATTGGGATAAGAAGGCTTATGATTAAATATTGAACATTTCCTCAAATGTTGCATAAGTCTCTAGTGAGGACAACAAAAGGAAGGAGCCGTGAAGCATCAGTATCCTTGAGGAATCGTCAGCTTCTTTTTGTTTGTTTCATTTATAAATTTTGCATTTGCACATTGCTGCCTAGATTTTCAAAGAGTTCTGCAATGATTAATTTAACAAATCATCCATATTGATCAAATATTATCAAGAACTTTTGCACACATATGATTTATATATAAAGGATAGATTCACGGACAAAACAAAACTTCCAGCATTCTGGAATTATGATAATGTCAAAATGGACAAGTGTAAACAAAATAAATATATTAAAAATATAGCCATGAAATTGGATTCTTTATTACATGATTATATGAAAATATATGAAAACAATGGTGTACTTTTTTAACTTAATTTCATCTGGTTATATGAAATTAAAACAGTGATATATAATAAATGCTTACTAAATGCTACACTTTGTAATGAGTATTTCACATGATTAATTATGAAATACCCAGAACAACTCTCAGGAGCACAATGCATGACAAGGGTCAGGAAACTTCTCTTGTATGGGCAAGAAATAAGCAACCTAGGCATAATGGGCCATTATAGGTCTTGGTTTACAACAAAAGGAACTAACTCTTGTAACCTAATAAAAGAGGTACAGTCAACATGTAAGGTTTCTAGTATTGTTGAATTTCAAAATAAAATTATTTATAAATAAAAACAGACTTGGCCCAGAGGTCGTATAATTTGGTCCCAAGGCAACACCAATGTATGAATTGTGCCAGTACCAATATTTACTGTTCATATGGCCACATATCTAGATTATGATGAAATAAGAAATAAAACTCAGGTATTTTATCATATAAGAAAGTGGTTGAAAAACTTCAAATACAGCCTGGAAGAAGAGATTTAATAGTAAAACATGCATAGATGTATTCTGAAATAAAAACAAACTATTTATAATAAATGAATCAGTACATTATAAGAAAGCATTAATGTACTAGACACACAGTCCTAACAAGAGGAGCTTAACATACCTCAGTATATTGGGCCATATGGTTAAATGTAGAAGGGAATTTCAGAAATCCTCTCTCTTTATGGATCTATTTTCTTAGAGTGACGTAGCATGCTTAGAGTGTATGTGTGTGTGTGTGCGTGTGTGTGTGTGTGTGTTGCACACGGGGTGTTACATGTTGTCATCTGTATCAGTTGCTTTTCCACTGCAGTAACCAAGAAGGCTTAGAGAATGTCAGAGAATGGATGGTTTATTTTTAACTTATGGATCCAGAAGATAAGAGTCCATTTCCATCACAATATGGAAGCATGACAGTAACCACCAACCTGGATGTGTAGCCCAGCTGACAGTTCACATTTGAAACAACAAAAGGCAAACAGAACACTGGAAAATGTTTAAAGCTTTGAAACCTCAAAGCTTAGCCCTAGTCACATATTCCCCTAGACAGACCACACTTCCTAAATCTACTAGAACAGTGTCACCAACTGTGGACCAAGTACTCAGATGCCTGGGAATATGGGGAATATCTGATCAAATCGCCATATCATCTATGTCTGGGCTCTTTGCAAATGTGCAGTGCATGTCCAGGTTGAGACAATGGTCTATACCTGGCCTATGCATGCCTATCATACTAAACACACTCACATATCTCTTACAATAAACTCCAGTTAACAGACTTGGCAACAGGGTCCATGCTGATCTAATGTTCACACTTACACACTAAGCATTGGCTGGTCTGTTTTCTGGCCTGAAGTATAATGGAGCTTCTCTCTCCTACAGATACCCATCCAGCTATTACTTTGGTTAGGATTTTCAGCATTTATGACAGTCACACTCTAATATCAATCATATTTCATGCTACCTACATCTATGTGCACTTCATTTTCTACCAACCACAAGCTTTCCCTTATAATTCATCACTTATGTGATACTAAGGCTATTTTTACTTAACAACCCATTCCCTTCTATAGATCAATTGTGTGTCATTACATAACTGGCTCTAAAAACTGATTTATTACAGATCTTTCAAGTAATAAATCTCTGCTACCATCATACAGCTATTGCATTTTGCTCACGGTTGTTTAATCCTAGAAGACAGCAGAGCACCTGTTACATAGACAACACAGGAAATATCTGCAAACTAAAGCAATGACCAGATGCAGAGGATTAGAAATCACACCTTCACCATTCCCATTATAAAACTCCATGCAACACTGACCTTTCTGGATCTATGCATTTTAGTTTGCAGAACTCAATGTGCTTGGATGAATGAACACGAACACACACACACACACACCCATACACACACACACACACACACACACACACACACACAGAAAAAAAGAAAAAGGAAAATAAAAGCTGCTCACATCTCACACATTGAAAATATATTTGAAGTTCAGTTCCTTCATATTTTATTCCAAATGAAAGAAGCCAAGTTTTGATTTGCTTGTTTTTCTTTTGTATTTAGATCATTATGATCTATTGTTATTCTAATGAGGAGAAATGTTATTTTGCATTAAACAGTATTATAATGTACACTAGAAATTTATTACTTTTCCTTAATTTTCATAGTTTAAGTAATTATTTAAACTTAAGTATTTTTATCTTCAGTTTACTTGATAAATAAATGTTCTTAGAAGTTTTTCAAAATGTATGCTCAGCTTAAAAATCATATTCTTCTAATTTATTTTTATTACCTCTTCAACCCCCTTAGAACAACATATGCTACTTTTACCAAAGTTAATTCTTATCCCTAAAAATTCAACAAATTCCACAGTGGTTGTTAGATATCAGCAATTCCCTAGACATACAAGCCTCAAGAGGGTGTTCTGGTTCAGTCTTCTTATATGAAACCAGTTTTCAGGAGTGGAGAACACTGTTCAAACAATTAAACCTCTGGTCCCACAGGCACTGATTAGGGCCAGGAACAATTGCACAAGGAAGGAGCGCAGACGGAGGTGTTATGGAGTAACACCTCCAGTGCTTCTTGAACATAAAACTCATATTAAGAAATACATTGAGAATATAAATTGTAATTGCTATTATATGATTACATGAGATATTTAAGAAAGCTCCTTATTGGGGAGGGGGGGTTGAGGTGGCTCAATAGGTCAAGAAACATGCAGCCAAGTGTGAAGACCTGAATTGAATTGCAAGTCTCATTGAGGAAGACAAAGCCTCATTCTTACAAATGCTCCTCAGACCTCCACATGCCAGCAATGGCACCTGATTGCCTCCCCGAGCCACATACATAAAATGAATCAATTAAATGATGTTCTAAAAGAGAATCACTTATTCAAAAACCCGTGTCTTTCTTCCTTTTGGACATGTTCTCCCAGGTTACATTGTCAACAATTTTTGTAAGCTTCACTAAAGGTCAGTGGTTAGTTTTGTCATATTTGCTGATTTTCACTGATAAAAGAAATATCATTGGGAACACTTCAAACTCCTCCACACCATGAACTCCAAGCAACATACAAGATGAAATAACCATCAGAGACACAACATTTCTTAACTTGCTAATATGACTCTCCTCTCTCACTGAAGATGGGATGCTGGACTGAAGAAACAGAAAACTACCATGGACAGAGGGCCCAGAACATATCAGGTACTTTTTCCACGAAGTTATAACTCATTTGCTCACTAGACTAGGGAAAAAGGTAGGGGAGCACTTGACATCAACCCTTATAAGTTCTCTAATTGAGCAGGAAAATTAATCTGAAATATGAAAACAGGAGACAATTACAATATTTCACTTTTGCATGAAACAAAAGTCTTCATAGTGAAATAAAGATCCAAAGAACCAACTTTTAAATATTTATGAGCTATGGTTGAAAAGAATGGTATTTGTAAAATACAATAAACAGAGAAACAAAGGAAAATAAGCTTTATTTCATAAATGAATACAACTGTGAGGGCAGGAGCCCAATTTCATGTGTTATATTTTAGGCTCCTCTCTCTCTCTCTCTCTCTCTCTCTCTCTCTCTCTCTCTCTCTCTCTCTCTCTCTCTCTCTCTCTCGTGTGTGTGTGTGTGTGTGTGTGTGTGTGTGTGTGTGTGTGTGTGTGTGTTTGTACACGTGTGGTACAATGAACCTGTGTGCACATACATGTAGAGACCAGAAGTTGGCATGGGTGTCTTTCTATACTTTTACTTAGTTGTTTGAAATAAGATTTTTGCACTAAACCTAATGATGATATAAGCAGGCTGGATAACTGACTATAAGAACCTGGATCTACCTGTCTTTGTCACCTCCAGTAGACAAAAGATTGCAGATTTGTGCCATAATATCTAGATTCTATACAGTTTCCAGGATCCAAACCTAGGTCATTATGCTTGTGTGGCAACTGCTTTTAACATGTTATTCTTAGCATGGTAGATTTGAAATAATTCTCCAGCTCCATTCTTGAACCCTAAGAACAATGCTTTGCTTGTAGCATAGGGAGAACAGTATGCATTTGGGAATTGTGTATTATGAATAATCAAAGGGCGGTAACTATTTTCGAGTGTCCTTAAGAACAAAGCTATCATATGGCAAGATGGAATATTGTGCATTGGTGTGTCCTAGATGACTTTAACAGAATTACATATTCTAATTATATATGTATATATAATTAGATTTTATGTAACAAGAGATTTTATGTAAACAAGAAATTCTGTCTCCCAGAATAACTGAATAGATAAAGGAAAGTTGATGATAATGGCCCACTTCATCTGACTTGCACTTCAGAACTTCCCTCTGCATGAGACAGAAATTTACTGGAGATGAGAACGTACACATGCCTGCATCACAGGAATCATAACTTTTAAATTTTACTTCCTAATTGTTTCTTTCATTTTATTTTGCTTTCCTATTTAGCACCATTTTGCCAGTTACCTGCAACTTAGCAAAGTAAACAAAGTTCTATGTATACCACAGGAAATTCCTGGACCTAGAGCAATCCCCCTAACTTGTCCTTCACAGAGCCTTCTTACATACATCTGCTTTTAATTTACAAGGTATCTCTATAATGCATCAATTGTTGATATTGTGGGCTGATAGTGGATAAACCTATTCAGAAAGAATTAAACCATCTGGATGTGTTAATTGAACTGTTATATGCTGTGCACATACAAATTGCTCACAGCAGAGCCTCAGATATATCATATTTGGTAGTCTCACTTGTCACTAACATAAAAATGTGATTCCAAGTCATTCACAGCCAAAAAATGAGAGAAAGGGGACACTAAAATGTTTTTAATGATACAAATGTGAGAAGGTATGAAAACAGGTACATAAGTAGAAATATTCAGAAAATAATGCTTACACACACACACAATTAGTAATGTGCAGTATAATTGCTCCCACAATTCCCTGACATTTTTCAGACCTACTGATTTAAAATTTACCTTCTTTACCCCTGGAGCAGTAGCAGTTTCACCCTGGCAAAAGCAAGTCTACCCATGACGCCTGTTCCTGTCCCATCCTGCCCGTCCAAGCACACAACAATCTGACCTGTCACTTAGTATTGTAATAAAAGAATCACTTCATTACCCTTTGTTTTGTAGAATTTGTTAGTCTTTGGCAATAGGTTAAAAAATAAATCAAAGTGTTCCTTTTCTAAAGATTAAAGGGAAGAATACCCATTTAAAGACAAATGCATTCTTGTAAAATATATACTAAGGCCTACCTTTGGTTTTCATAATTCATAAATACTTCACAAGGAAACATAATTCTTTGAAGCTTCATGAGCTTATTAAAGCAAGAAAAATGATTTTGATAAACAGTGTTTTATATATTTTTTGAATGTGGTTTGAGAGGTAAATATTTGGAGGTGGCCTAGAGACCTTAAAAATATTTTCACATCAGAATGGTATCTAAAAACAAAAACTACTAGGTCTCTGAAGCTGCACGACTTGTTGATAAAAGCTGTGATAGCAGGTAGCTGTCCATGAAAATATCCGTCCTCTTCAGTTGCTGTCACTGTGTTCTAAGGCATGTCAGAAGTGATCCGATGGCTTTCAAGTTTAGGGTTATAATGTGAAAGCACTGGCAAGAGCACAAATTAACTCCTCAACAACAAAAAAGTGGTGTGTTTTCCATGTCTCTATCAAGAACCTTCTTCACGGATTGAGGCACCAGAGGTAATCTAGTGACTGTCTCAGGGAATCCAACTTAAATGATTGATTTAACTATTTCTAAGCACACACTGGGCTTCGAAAAAGTAAAAGTAGTCTTTACATTACTCTTATTGACAATTACAATATATCACTGCTAAAGGATGACTTCTCCCATATAATTAGACACACACTGTATATAGGACACAGGTCATTAAAAAATGTAAGTATAGTGCAGATATTACAATATACTCGTATATTAAGTATAAAATAAAAAGCCCTAGCACAATTATACTTTTTTACACTGGGCAGTGGCTAAGAAATTCCTAATTAAAACATAATATGATAGTCAGACTTTATCTGGTATATTGCACACAGTTAAAAATCTGATAGAAAAGGAAGACAGACAAATGCAATTTTGTTACAAATAGAAAATCATACATATATAATGCAACAAGGAAATGACAATTGAGGGAAAATAAAAATTTTCTGGAAATAGAAGACAACCCACACAATAATTCTGAAAAACATACAATAATGGAGGTGATTAGATCCTTGTTAAAAACTTCCATGGTCAACATGTTTACAGATATTCAATGTAAAATTGAATTGTATCATTCATACATTTGCCCAAATATGAAAAAGAGCTAACTCAAGAAGAGTTTCAGTCTACTGAAAGTGATCATGGATAAGGTAACTTAGAGAAGAGTAGACTTAACTATGCCATTAAGGGCCTTTCAAAGTCTTGAATCTGAATTCTGTAGAATGAAAGAACACTTAGACTGATGGAGTATTTCACAGAAATAAGTTGCATAGACTAAATAATAACTGAAGGTGGTGTAAGACATAATTTATAAATATGTTTTCAATAAAATATTAGAATTAAATTACAAAAATACTGTGAGAAACCTAAATTATCAAAATCAAAATATATGAAAGAAATTATAAAACTACATCAATAAAATAACATTTTGAGAACAAATAAATTGTGTTAAGACTAGGAAAAGCAAACAGCATCATTTGTCTTAATGAGATATACTTGTTAATTCTGAAGCAGCAAACTCTAGAGTAATTCAAACTTTCAAGAATTCAAAAACCAAGAATACTAACCTCCTATGACCATAAAACTCTTGGCATGTTAACAGGGCTGTCACTTAAACACTGTAAAATCATCTGTTGAAGCCAAAAATTCTTGGAACTGAAATAAAGTTACTTCCTGTATAAACATGAAGGTCCCAATTACTTCTGCCGTGCCTACGCTTTATGATCATAGCCAGCACATGCTGTCACTATTATTATATCCATTGTGATAGTCTCATAGTGATAGCTCACTGTAGCCCTCAATATGTTTCTTAGATAATACCAAATAGTTTTTGTCCATTTATTGCTCCCTTATATGTTCTATATTATGAGCAAGCAGTTCCTAATTGGGGTTTTGTTAAGATTTCACTACTCTACACTTTTAGTTTACATGAGAGACACACTTAATTATTGCCTGTGATTTTCATACAATTTGCCTCAGTTTGGAGTTTATTCATTTTACCAAATGTTAGTAAGTCCTTAGAATTCCAATAAGTTTATTTTAGAGTAACAGGCTCTAAGCCAGTAGACTTCATTCTAGTTTCTTTTTGTTTTTTTTTTCAACTTTGCATTTTACAAAGTCAACTCATGACTTCTATTGAGTTAATGTATATAAAATATAGAAAACTAAAGTGGAGGCTTGTCTCTCTGTAATCCCTGACTGTTGCAGTTTCTTTTGGGAGAGACCACACCTCTTCCAGTGCCACACAACTGTGCTGCAGCCTGAGCTGCAAGGGACAATTTCAGAGTTCTGTCTTCTGTCCCATCATGTCTTCTTGAACAGCACTCAATTTTGCCTTGAAATTCTATCTGCATACACATATATGCTGGAGCAAAGCTCAATCAAGCTTTCCCCTTCAAATAAACAAATTGGTGCCATGACCGTCTGCTATATCAACTTACTATGAATACAGATAGAGAAATTAAAATTATCATCTACTAATGGAACAATAGTGGTGTGGTTATCTAATGAATTGAAGTTAACAATTACATTGCTTATTCCTGAATTTAACTTTATATTGTGGTGTTTTCATATTAACATAAATTCTAAATTATAATAATTGTGGCACTTCATAATGATCCATTAAAAAAATAGGATGACAGAATGAAGTTTACAAATCATCCACTACGTAATTCTTCATTTCAAGGGGCATGGGTAAGAAACAATAAAACTGTGGCTTAATATGACCTTATATGAAATCGCAAGGCAAATAGCCATAAACATAATTATTTAAGAATTATCCACTAGGTTAGAAAGAGTCAAATTTAAAATTCTTTAGGGACTTAATTAAAATAGAGTTATCACTTTCCAATCATGATCAAAAGAAGTAAACTTGGCTTTATATGTTTATTTTGACATTTTAAAATGCAGTTTAATGTGAGAAAGGAAAATAACACTTTATATTTAAAATAAAGTCTTTTTCATTTTGCTCCTTTTCAGTGGGTCTCTTAGGGAAAAAACTTTTCCGTGGTAAGAAAACATAATATTAAAATGTCATCAACAAGAAACACTCCCCAGTTTATGAACTGAATATATTCATACTATGAACAAACTGGATTGCATTCTATGGTTGGTTATTAAAAATAAATAATGACTACTACACTTAATTTCTTTTTTACTTAATAACTCAGGACTTAAATAAAACAAAACTGAATACTATGCAGCAATGATTTAAGAGACTGCAAATATTGTTGCACCACAGAACTATGAAAATAATTTTAATAGTAAATAAGAAAATTTGACATTTAATCTCTCCACCCAGACAAACACTCCACATCTATTTCTCCAGGGCCTCATTCAGTGAGTCGCCCTGAACCTCCCCATCCTTATAACCTGTACAATCTGTCACATTAAATGTCCAGGCTTTGTCTGTTCATCCCTGCCTACACCAAAACTAATATCTAAGCTTCTTCCAGAACCTACTGTAGCTATGCTTCAACACACATAGGGCCTATGGTTATCCCTAGTATACAAATGGACTTTGGGATCCACATAGAGGGATACTCCCTAAGCCTAGACACATGGGGGAGGGCCTAGGCTCTGCCCCAAATGATATGACAAACTCTTAGAAGATTCTCCATGGAAGGCCTCATCCTCCCTGGGGAGCAGAACGGGGATGGACTGGGTTTTGTGGCAGTTATAGAGGAGGATGGGAGGGTGAGGGAACTGTGATTGATATGAATAACATCCTTGTTTCAAATTTAAATAAAAAAAAAAAAGATTAAAAAAAAGAAAAAAAAAGAAAAAGACAGAAAGGTGAGTTTTTCAACAAGATCATAATAAACTGAAAGAAAAGAAGAAAAAAAAGCTTTCCCCAAATTAAGATAAGGAACAGCAATACTGAAATAAGAAGTAAGCAAAACACCAAGAAAAAAGCAGAAGCAGACACCTACAGCTCAACACTAGGTTGAACTCTTGGAATCCAGTTATAGACAGGGTGGAGAGATGAACAAAGGGGTCAAGTTCAGGCTACAGAAACCCATAAAATCAGCTGACTGAACAAGTTAAGAAGGAAATCATGTCTGGTATTGATAACCAACTGAATTCATGGATCTTGAAGGAGAACTTACACTACTTTATTAAAGCAGCATCAGCCTTGCAAGGGGTGGGAGGGAGAATGAAGACTTCCCATAGCATCACTAGTGGCCCAAATTCAAGCAAACAGGAGCATATGCACAAATACTTGTTCATTCGTTTAATAATGCCCAACATACAACCACATCCCCAGGTTTTTCTTCTTTGTTGCTAATGTCTTATTTTAACTCTAAATGCCTAGAGTCATCTTGTTCTGCAAACCTTTCAGGCAACTGAAGCATCCCAGGGTCTTGATCTAGGAATAGTAAGAATAGCACTTTAGAGTCATTGGACACTGCCTTTGATAAGGAGTAATTGCCATGTCAAACCCAATTTGTATGCCTTTGGGACCTACATTTGTCTTTGATAGAAAAAATAGTAACAAAAACAGCAAAAACTAACAGAGTTATGAATTATAACAGAATGTATAAAGGGCAGATAACCTGAAGTGTAACAGGACACAATAGATGTCAGAACTACAGGTATTTACTCTGCTTAGAAAACAATTGCCACAGGCTATAGTTTACCACTGTACGTTTAACACGTGTGAGATGCACATCAAATTTACATTTTAGGAAGCTTAATCTAGCAACACTAAGGAAAATGCATTCGATGAGGTGAGGATGCTTGATTCAATTGTTTTCCAAGCTTAGCTTATGATTAATTATACCTCTTACTGTATCTTATTAATTAATGTTATTTAACACATTTGACCTGAAAGTCTATGACAGTTTTTGTTGCTTTTTATTAACATTGTGGGAAAGGTACTTGAAATGGGGAAGCAGATGGCCATTCAAACATTTACTGAATGATTCCAAAGGTTCCCTTCTCCTGGTTGTCAAGAAGACATGGGTGTGATTTATACAAAGCAACAGCTTTGTGTCTCTTTATGTAAGAAACAAAATGCCAACAATACCCACAATTAACCACAGCTTCTCTCCAGGACATATTCTCCTACTCTACTCCTACTCCTACAGAAATGCCACTCACACACCATTAAGTACAATTTTCTTGGTCCCACTTCCTAAAAGTCAGTCAGTAATGCCACCTCCTTCCCTTCCTGAAACAATTTCCCACTCTCTTCAAAGAATTCTTCAGCCCCATCCCCTGCAATTCAGAGACTTTGGACTTAATTTTTCTATGTCACGTACTTGTTTTTGTGCATTTAATTTAAAAAGAAAGGAACAATTAGAGAACACCATGACCTACATTTCTGCTCCAGAGACTAGTCCACATCTCTAAAGGTGCCATTATCTTCCTCCCTTCCATCCTAAGGACCAAGCTTCAATCACATCAGATGCTGTGCGACCCACATATTACACTCAACCATAGCAGTAAGTTACTAGTTGGTGTCAACTTTTATTTTTCCAGCCCCTCACAGACAACCAACCATTCTACGAGATTTTCAAGTCTATCTTTGACTTCTTACATCAACAGATGCCAATACACTGACCTAATACACTGCAATGTGTCCCCCTTAGTTAAACAGGTTTCTATTGCTGCAAAAGACACCATGATCAAAGTAATTCATATAAAGGGAAACATTTATTAGAGTAGCTTACATTTTCTGAGGTTAGTCCTTTATCATCATGGTGGGACATGTCAGTGTTCAGGCAGACATGGTAATGGAGGAGCTGAGGGTGGAGAAGGAACTATGTCTTGATCCCTAGGCAGCAGGAAGTATTCTGAAGCACTGGGCATGGCTGAAGCATGTATGAGACCTCAAAGCCCATGCCCACATGGACACAGTTCCTCCAACAAGATCAACTACTCCAAAAAGGCCACACCCATCATTAGTGCCACTCTCTTTGGGCACCATTTTCTCTCAAAGGACCACATCGGACTCCCTGGCCCCCAAAGCAAAAATATATTCACTGCGACTTCAAAAGTTCCCATAGTCTATAACAATCTCAAACTTTTTAAAAGTCTAAAGTTCAAAGTCTCTTCTGAGATTCATGAAATTTCTTAACTGCAATCCCCTGTAAAATCAAAATGAAAAGGCAGATCACATATTTTCAACATATAATAGTGCAGTACATACATCACTGGCGAAGCTAGAAATTTACTTAGGCCTATCACTAAATGGGAAGAAAATGTGAGAGAAAACAGAAACCTTCACCAAATTACCTGCCACATCACTGGTGTCTCTTCAATACTGCTAACATGTTTCTCTATGACTCTATCAAATATTTTCACAATGTTTAAATAAATCATAGGTCTTTAAAATTCATAAAAATCCCTTTTCATTATTTATCTATGCTACCCATCCCCTAAATGAAATCCATAACTTTTGAAATATGGATGAGAAAGAACAACTACAGTAATATTATTCGAAACAGAGTATGTTACTAAATTATTTACTGTGTGTTTAACCAGAATGACTAAATCACTCATTCCAAACCACAGATGCCTGGGTCATTTGCCAGAGAAAAGTAGAATGCCACAACAATTAAATTTATATGTGTTTACTGACTGACAAATGTCGGCTGTTCTGTAAAACTGCTGTGGGCTAAGGGTTAATAAATGTCAGTGGACATTTTGTTCACATTATATGTTCATCATCAATTTCCTGGGAAATTGAAATTTAGTGTTTTATAGAGCACACACGTCCATGTTTTGAGTCCACTGCTATGAAATTCATTGAAAAATAAAATGGCATTTCATTCAACCAGCTCAATAAATTGATGTGTATTTACCCCATCTAATCAATTACAAAGCCATTATAGAAAAAGCCTTCAGGGTACTTGCTCAACTGTGTTAATGTGTCATACAATACAATGCATACAGGGGGACTAAGGCCTTAGCAGCAGGTTAGAGTGACTACTGAAACAGATTCATAAGTACTTTTTATATTACTAAAAATTTAAATTTAAAGACTGACACTCAGCCCCACTATTGCAAAACTTAAGAATGCTTAGAGCAACTCAAATGTATGAACCTACATTTCAACTGTAAATAATTTTGTTTATGCACACACACACACTCACGTGCACGCATGCACGCATGCACACACACACAATTTATGATGAAAATCTATCGTGAAGTAAAATGTGCTGTATTGGCAAAAATAAACTGTACTTCTAAGTCACACAACACCAAAGTATGAAATACCTTAATTTTACTTAATTTAAGAAGTTTCATATAACTTAAACATTGAAAAAGCAATTTGAATAATCATAATTACTGAAGCTAAATATAGTTGCTCTGCTTACTTCATTTTGTATTTCTACAATGTTACTAATTAATTACATTTTTTTCATGTCACTTGAATTCTATTTATGTTAAGCAGGGTCACTCCAGTGCCTCAGTGGGACCACTGGGACTCTGTTATTTCATGTCAATCTCACATATAATTTCCCTGACCTTGCAGCCCAGCCGTGAAGCAACAGGACTGTTATCCATGATGGGGCTCTATGAACATCCCTCACCATCTTCACAACATGGACGTGTTTGCTGAATGAACTCATTGATTTCTCAGTGCACTGCAAGCTCTCAAGAATCCCCCTGAATTCTCTTTCTGTAAGGTTTACTCATGCAAAGGGTATTTCTAATAATCCTCCAGATATAACCACACAAATTAGGAAAAGATCACAGAGCAAAAGAAAAAAGGAGAAATTACTGATCTATCACATCAACTGGAAGTAGATGTAACTGTTAGTAACATTCCATCAGATGACAGTAAAAACTCAGGGAAAAACCCTTTTCCAGGCAGAGGAAATTATATAATACACAGATATGACACTCCCTCCTCAGTGTGGACCACACCAGTGATCACAACAATCAAAAAGGCACTATAGCACTGAAATAGCCTTTTCTTGTGAAGAATCTTATTTACAGGCTATCATCCAACCTCACTTTTTGGAAAACAGAAAACTTTTATTTATAGTAAATGCAATGCAAACCATGCTTTCCTTTCAAAGCAGAGAACCATATAACAGGGTCCTAAACTCAACATGGTAGTACACATCTGCAATATTAATATTTGCAAGACTGACTGAAGGAAAAATCCACCCTGAGTTAGAGGGCATTAGAGCTCCACAGGAATTCCAAAGCTACCCTGGCCTAAGCAGCAAGGTCTTAATTAAAAGAAAAGTGGGTCCTAAAAAGACATCTGACAAGGCAAAGTAAGCGACTAACTCAAAACTGATTAATAAAATGACAGCGGACCAGAAAAGATTTTAAATATAGCACACGGATGCCTCATTTATTCCGCAGTTCTGAATAAATTAGTCCAGAGAAATAAAGTCCTTATAGAAATCCTCACTAAAACTGGACAGTAGATCTGGAGAGATAGCTTAGTGACAGAATGCTAACCTAGCCAGTACAAGGTTCAGAGATGGGGGTAGGGAGCAAATGCTGACTTTACATCATTAACATCACATTTAAAACGTTAAACAATCTAACTCTTAGATTGCATTTAATTTTTTTTTGGCACCTTACATACAAATTTTGAAAACAATTCTGCATTTTTAAATGACTCAGGTGCTTTACGATCAATTATTGGACTACACTGCGGTATAATGACGCTCAGAGGGGCAATTGCAACATGCAGAACTGTTTGCTGCAGCACCTAAGCGGCTTCGCACTGCTGCACTCTCAGTTCTGCTTTCTGACCTCGATAAATTTTCTCTTTCCCCTGCTCTCAATGGAGACTACTCAACACTTAGCCATGGGTCACAACTGCTCATTTCAACAACTGATTCTAATTCTGTGAGTTCACCGAAAAGAGTTTCATGTGCTTAAAAAGCTAATATCCGTTCGCAATGAACAAAAACCCATTGCCATTGTGGCAATGCTGTGATGTCATGAAAACATGCTACTACTTGCATGAGTTCCTCTAATGATGTTTTGTAGCGTGTATGTTTCCGCCAGCCCGCCAGCCCGCCAGCCCGGGCCCATAGCCGCGCCAGCCCCAAATAACACTCAGAGACTCTGTATTTGGTACAATCCTGTTGGCCAGTTACCATTACTGTTTATGGGCTAGCTCTGCCTTAATTATTAACCCATTTCTATTTATCTAAGTATTTCCACATGGTCGTCTTATCGGGGAGCCGCGGCTGGCGTCCTCCTTCCTCCCTGGGCTACATGTCGACCCCACTACCTACTGCCTCTTTCCTCCTCCTAGTCTCCTAGCCCCGCCTATCTAGTTTTCTATTGGCCACAGTGCTTTATTAACCAGTATGAGAAACAAATATACAGAATCACATCTCCCATCAATGTTTCCCAGGTCTAAGGCAGCTGATAAGTCTGACAACAAAATGTGTTCCACAATCATAACCTGAACGACACTTAGAATCTAGAATATTTGTGTCAATGGATCTTCACAAGCCTATGAGGAACATAAAAAAAAAATCTAATTTTACAAATGAGAGAGAGAAAGAGAGAGAGAGAGAGAGAGAGAGAGAGAGAAGACCATATATAGTTAACTAGGTCTGGGATAATTTTATACACTGTCTTCAAATCAGTAACATTTATAATTAAATTTTTTCCAACTTAGATGCTTAGATTTAGAGTATTAAAAGAATCAAAGTGAATGCATGTTAACTGTAGATTTGTTGCACAAGCTTGTCAATGGCCATATCCAGTGGTAAAGACACAGTTCATCCACTCATCTACTAAAATCAAGCTTCACTAAGAGTCTGCTAAGTGATGATGTTCTTCTAGTGTAGGTTTACACTATTCTCTTTGCAGACACAAATGAAACTGAGCTAGAGTGTTATCTTTAAATCATAAATTAGTATCAGTTTCACCACATTTGACTCCTTAAAATTTAATTGGAAGACTGATAGAATCATATAATCTTGTGACCCAAAGCATACAATGGGGTCCAAAGATAGGACCAGTTTACTGGGAATTTTATCTACTTTACATAGAAATCCCTTTGTGTGAAATAATAACTTCCAAATTCTAACTGTGTGACATTCACAACTGGAGCAAGTTCATTTGAAGTGTGTGTTTCTGACTTTCCTTAATGGAAAGATAAGACTACTTGAGTTCTTGTGTTGACATGGGAAAAAAACTGACAGGAGCTAGCTGATAGCAGGTGACTCAAACAAGGTCTGCTAACTCCAGACTGCCAAAGGAAAATGGCACATAAAAATATTATCCTTATGAACACTGCACATGAAATCAAGATCCAGGTGAACCACGCTTGGTGCAAACTGGAGGGATGAAGATTACAAGACCACCTGCCGTTTATTTTATATTATGTTAGATTTTTACCAAATTAATTATTTAGTTATCTATTATTATTGCTGCTACTTTTGCTATTTAGGGTGAAAGTCTCTTCTCTTCAATGACTTCAGCAGTAAACAATAAATGAACCAAAAAGAGGCTATTGATGACTTAGTGGGTAAGAAAACTTGCTCTGCAAGGAGCAAGGAGAAGGACCTGTGCTTTAATCCCCAGCACCCACATCAGAAACTGAGCATGACTGCACATACACTTAAACCCAGCACTGGCAGGTAAAGGAAAAAAAAAAAAAAAAAACCCTAACAGGTTGCTAGCCAGTTAGCCAAGATGAAATAACAAGATCCCAGTTCAGTGACAGACTTGTCTCAAACCAACAAGGAAGGTGAGTGGAAACTATGGCATCCTTCCCTATACTCATATGTTTGCCCAGGCCCATGCATGCATATTCTCACATTTGTGAAATACATACACAATAACTTTCCTGCACTAACTTTTTTTGTAGTATCACCGCAAAGCATGCTGGTAAGTTATATGCTATATAAGCAGAAAAACAGAGAAACAAAAAAAAAAGAATGATGTCTAGCTTAAATGAAACATATTTATTTAACTTTCATGTTTGACATATATAAAAAAAAAAGTTCTACTGAAATTGAAAAAGAGTACAAGTAATTATATGCCCATAATCTCACATAGTGTTGATCGCAATGATAAAGAATCAGGAGGGGGCAGGGAATGATAGGGGACTGGAGAGACTAGTTTATGTCAGAGTCTCAGGGATATATGGAAATACCTAATGCCACAAAATTTAAAGAATACAATCAACATTATCAGTGCCATCTCAGACCACATGAGCCTACCTAGACAGGTAGCCCTAACACATGATAAAAACAAGGCGTTGGCATTTTGTTGTCTACAGCACATAGAGACAATACTGAGTACAACAGATCCCAAATTTTACTAGTGATTTTTCAATGCACATTTTTAACAGGCTTTCTTAAGCAAAATTCTGTCAGGTATATGGAGGAAGGGGCATTTTAATATACAAAGAAGCAATTAAATAAATAAATTTGCAATGCAATCTACTAGCTTCTCTAACAAATGGTGAAAACTAAAAACAAGACCAGAAATTACTCAAGCCATGACCAGTGAGATGCAGGGGTGGTGGTAGGAAGAGTGTGTGCATTAGAGGTGCTTGCATCTGAATGCACTTGGTAAAGGACAGAAGTGACTCATACTAGGTTTCTCTCACATCCACAGGTGCTATGGCATGTGAATGCACACATTCACACATGTGCCCAGCAAAGAAAAGGAAAAATATTGAACACAAAAGCAAATAAACACATAAATGAAAATGAAAGCCTCAAGCCCAGGGGTACTAGCACAGGATACTTTAACCTTACAAAATGTATCCAGGAAGTCGGCAGTTGGAGAAAAATATTTCTGGTCACTAACCTAAATTAATGGAGAGGACAGCCCTCAAAATGAACAATTTCATATTATTTATGAACCTTTTCAAATTTATGGGAAACCTATATTTTCTGAAAATAAGTGGCTTGGTACAACACGGTTTATTTGTCTGCACTGAACACTAAGGAAATCATTCAGCTAGAAAACCATGAAATATCTCTTTTGAGCTTCAAAACTACAATCCAGACTCTAGAAAATAGACATGCTTTAAGAAGTTCTGTTACACACAGATAAAAGGAGAAAAAATTGATTTTTTTCTTTACTTTTTACCTGCTTGTTTTTTAAAAAGGTCATACAAAAACTAGATATCATTATTAGTATAGACTCCATAAAACTCCCTGGCTTAAGTGGATAATCACTTGAAAACAGACCTGAAGACCATATCCACAAGCATGTGCCTTGCCTTAAGCTGAAAGTTGCTTTCAGGGCAGGGGAATGGCATTTTAATTTTTAGACACTGTGCTATTTTAGAGTGAATTGCAATATGAGAAGGAAATGTTACAGGTGAGTAAGACCTAAATACTAAGGACACTAGCATAATATCCCTGTGTGCCTAAACCTTAGACATGCACAGAGTAAAAGAACAGGAACAAAGCTTACACAAAGCCACACTCCAGTGCTGGGCTTTGCATCAATAGAGACCTTTCTACTGGGCTGAATAATCTCATTAAGCCAGTGAGAGAAGTTATACTCATGCTATTCAAATTCAATCTCAGATAGGTTAGGTTGATGCCGAAACTTTCTTATTTTTTCCACAAAAGAGAATTAGTCTGTCTGAGTTTTGAAGCTAACTTGACTTTCTTTGAAAAAATAGGTTTAACTGTTTTCCTTTATCAACCTCAAACAAGGTTCTGATTTCAACAAGGCTAACTACTAAAAGAAGGGTTAAAAAGTAAACAGACAGACAGATAGATAACGATGCATGGATATTTTAAGAGATTGCAATTTTATTATTATAGGATACTCAATAGACTCAAAAGCTAATATTGGTCTTAAAATGAATTAAATATTTTTAATGAAGAAGAGGCTGAGTTAGCATTGAATATATTTAAGTGTCTTAGTCCCTTCAGGGATGTTAACTCCTAAAACTATATTCAGAGTTGCCTTATAATGAATCATCATTAATTACTTTTATGATTAATAAATTGTACAGACTTTGTTTAAATCAATTAAAACTGTTAAATATTCTGGTTTATCCCAAGGAATTAAGAGCAAATATATTATAGAATTTTGTGGGAAATTTGAAATATTCTAAAAAGAACAATTCTAAAACAATGGAATAACAGATTGATTACACAATGCCAAATTTTAAACACACACACACACACACACACACAGACACACACACACACAACACACACACACACACACACACACACACACACACACACACACACGTTGGTATTCATTACATCAGCTGTAAGAAGGTTTGGTGTGCACATTCTTCTACATAGCATTAATTATGTGCCACTTTAGTAGTATATTAACCATGGTGGAAAGAAATGGTTTTTGTTTATTTTTTTTTAACCTTCACAAAGGGAGAAAAGCAAATCTTTCTTTGATGTCTACAATAGTGAAATGTCCTTTGGAAGTGGGATGAGAAGAATATAGCTAAACTAAAACAAGATTCCTGTTGCCTGACAGTGAACTACTAGAGCCACCACCATCTTATGGGCAATCCACTTCTGGACCCTGACTGACATAAATTGGACAAGTGCATATTGGATAAAGTCATATAGTGCATATCAAGAGCTTATAGGGCTCTTGCTTGCCAGGCAGCAGTGATACATGCCTTTAATCCCAGCACTAGAAAGACAGAGGCAGACAGATCTCTGTGAGTTTGATGCCAGCCTGGTCTTTTGAATTCCAGACAGCAAAAGCTACATAGAGAAACATGTCTTGAAAAGAAAAACAAAACAAAACAAAAAATAACAGGCTCCTGCTTTGTGCTACTTACTCATTTTCTTTTCTTATGAGTAATATTATTATTATTATTATTATTATTTAGCTTCTCCTGGTCATACATTTCTGCCCCCTTTCTGCACAACCTATAGGCTCCCACTTTTCCTGCTTTCACAGTAAAGTGACTCAGTTATCTGAACCCATATTTCCTACATTTCATTCCCTAACATTCTCTTAAATTCTTCCTACTTTCACACACAAAGAAAGAACAGATACATAGGGAGCATTGTTTTTAAAGAAAAGTAAAGTAATCATAGTTTACTAGAGGTATTGTCATGTTAACACAGGATCTTAAGTCTTGTCTTTGGCATAGTAAATAGTTTCCTAAATGATGTACAGATCTAAAAAGAGGAGAGGGTGGATGGTGATTACTATTATCATGAAAAACTCATTTTAAAAACTTAAAATCTACTTTTACCATTAGCCAATTTCTACAAAGTTCCCTTGCTGCAAGTTTATATTTCTATTTTTTCTGTTAATCAAGAGATTCTGGCAACTAATCACAAGAAGAGTCATTTATATCAATACTCAAAAACATACTCATTATTGCACAATTTGAAAAGTTTGACAAAAACTACCCTAAAGAGTTGTATGTGTTCTAGTAATAAAAGCAAAACATGACTCTGTGTCTTTGATGCCTTATACATTTTTTTATTGCTACAAGAACTGTCCTTAGAAACAATTGTTTCTAGCTAAGCACTAAGCTGAATTCCTGAAATCCAGTTGCAGAGTGGGAGGAGTAATGAGCAAAGGGGTCAAGACCAGGCTGGGGAAACCCTCAGAAACGGCTGACCTGAAAAAAGGGGAAGCTCATAGACCCCAGACTGACAGCTTGGAAAGCAGTATAGGCTAGAACCAGGCCCCCTGAGCATGGGTTGCCAGTTAGGCCTGGGCAGTCTATGGGGCTTTGGTAGTAGAATAGTATTCATCCGTAGTGTAAGAATAGACATTGGGAGGCCATTCCCTATAGAGCAATACTCTCTCAACTTAGACACACAGTGGAGGTCCTAGGCCCTGACCCAAATGATGTGAAGACTTTGATGATCCCCTAAGGAAAGCCTCACCCTTTCTATGGAGCAGAAGAGTGATGGGATGGGGGTCGGTGTGAGGCATGGGAGGATGGCAGAGAGAGGAAACTGGGATGGGTAAATAAAATAAGATTGTTTCTAATTTAAATTTAAAGAGAAAAAAACAAAAACAAACAATTGTTTCAAATTATTTCACAGCTCTATTTTTAAAAGAGTAATGGGGGGTAGGTATTCTTTCTTCTGGATTTTGATTTTAGGGATTATTAATATAATTACATCATTTCTCTCATCCCTTCTGTCCTGCAAACTTTCTCATATCTTCCCCCTTGCTCCAAAACTCAAGAGTAGTGTCCTAATCAAATATATACATACATACATATATATGTATGTATTATATATATATATATATATATATATATAGAGAGAGAGAGAGAGAGAGAGAGAGAGAGCGCAATATACCCTAATACACATGCCTCTTTAATTTTAACATAAAATATCAAATTGTTACTTGAGTATATACACTTACTCTGTCATTCTCAATACAGACTGGGACTAGTAACCTGAATACTCAAAATATAAATACTGCCAATTTTGAATTTTTTGAGTGTCACTATTATGTCAGGGGTAGAAAACTAACAACTCATCTTAAACTATAGGCTGAAGTTAAAACAAAACAAAAATATTGAATAAGGTCACCTCAAGGTTGTAGATATGTAGAAAATTTCAAGCCTTTTAAACTTGTAGTTCCTTCCACAATATCTCATAAAAATTTTAAGATATTTCAATTTTTTAATTAAAATAAAATTAATGTCCTAAATATTATAGATAAAGGACTTCATATTATGCAGAAAAATAGGTTAATGATAAAACAGTAAATATAGGTTAACTAGCATGTTAAATTTAATTTCAGATATTTTCATCAATGTCCTGGATTGCTAGCTTTTAAACATATTGCTAATTATGGTTGTATCATATGCTTATTAAGTAATATATCAATGTATAATAATACTTTCAGATTATCATTAAAACTGATTTATTAATATTCTTAGAGTATCTGTACAGATGTGTTAAAATTGTACCTAGAATACTTACAACCATATATATGTGGGCTTATGTGAGGAATGGAAGATTGGTTTGACATTCAAAGTTAATCAATGTAATTCATCATATTAATACGTGAAAAAGAAAACATGTTAGATTGTCGTTGACCAACTATGAAAATTGAAATCTACTTTGAGCATAGGCTCTCATGAGTTTTTTTCAATACTAATGTGAAAAGGGTGTACTTGGTTAACAAGATGCAATTATTACAGTCTATAATAAGAGGTATGATATTGCACATAGTTATGATGATAAAAGATGAAGACTGAATTTCCTTTGCACCTTTTCAAAGAGACCACCAAACTCAAGATGAGTTTGGGATATCTTTAGTAGCTGCCACACTATGAACCCATCTTGATAGAATGTAGTTATATTAATTTCACATCAAGATGGAAATTTAAGGGGGAATAAAGATCATTAGCTTGACTGTGATATGGATTTTGATTGTCAGAATCTTATCTTTTAAAGGAATATTTAAAAATAAGGGCAGTCATTTGACAATGTGATAAAGGGAGATAAAGGCATAGTAGTTTTTTTTAAATTTCAACAAACTTTACATTGTTTTATACAGTGAATTTTTATAATTCCAGTGCAATGTGCAAACCGAGTGCAAAATAGAAGCTCCAAGCTCTAACCACTATTTTTCATTCTGGGTATTCTTGGAACTTATGGGTGACAGATTTATCAAAAAAACTCTCCATACCAACTGAAAAAAGAACAACCCATTCCATGCTATGAACTGTCGATTGTAATTTAGCAGAGTTAGAAGGCAGATCCACTGAGTAGACAGAAAATTAAAACATGGGCAGCTCCTGATTGGAAATTTATTCATGGCAGGTAATAGGACAGTCAGGATCTCTGACATTACTCAGAGAGAGATTTAATTCTGATAAGTTAAATGATGGCACTTGAATCAGGGATTATAAATGGTGACAGGTTGTGACATATAGAGAAGATGAAAATGAGCAACATCACTCCACAGAAGTGATTCAATATAGATGAATTTCTTGAACAGTCATATAATTATTTTAAAAATCATTTTAAAGTTTTTAAAGAACAAGACTACACTTTAATTGAACCATGCACCACTTATATAGCTATTTGTCAATAGATTATAGCATTAATCAACTAATCAAAGGAAAGGAGGAAAAATAAATTATATTTCACATGTGTAATGGAAATTGTCATTTCTGATTTCATCTGAATAAGGCACAAACTCAAAATTGTAGACAGACTAGTTATCATATGAAGAGAGCAAATGTGAAGTATTAAATTTTTTCACAGCTATATGCATGAGAGCAATATACACTTATAGCTTTAAAAAAGCAAGTTATTCATATTTATAAAGAATATTTCTTATGTGGGATCTGTATGCCTTTTTGCATTTTCCAACAGATAAGTGTATTACATTGCCTTTTTAAAGACATAATTCTGTACACTACAGAAACATGGCAGATATAAACAATTTTCCACATGGGCAGGCATCTTAATTACCTCTTTTGAATTTGTGAAGTAGTCTATTAATTGTGATCAAATCTTGTTGTATTGCAGATTTTATAATCAAGTTTTAAAATCCAGTAGTGCTTTCCTCACTCAATGAGGGGACCACCACCCTCATCCCTTGAATCTGACAGAACAAATCATTCACAGACATGATTCTGTATTAACTACCACAGACAACCTATGTCAAATACCTTAAGAACATTCTGTCTAAATTTTAGGAATCTAAGAGGGAGCATAAGTATTACACAGTGAACTTCAATTGGAAAACGGAGGTCATTGGCTCAATGTCATGGCTGATGCATAGCACCAACTGTCAGTAATGGGATAAAAACATCCTCATAGTGAATTATCTACTTACACTGAGAATGTTGCAACAAGGAAAGTGTGCTCAAATTAGAAGTAAAATTTTGTTATCTTATGTCACTAAATTTGAGGCTGGTACATCACACTGAAAAACAATGAACTGGTAGAGTAGGCATTTAATTATGGATGCTAAATTTATACAAATGGCTCTAGAGAAGTGGTAAATTGTACAAACCACAATTATCAATGGGCAGCAGTTAGTGTTTGTGTAGCACTTTCTCTCTGGGGTTAAAATTTTCCATCTTGCCATGGTAGCACACACCTTTAATCCCAGCTCTTGAAAAGCAGAGACAGGCAGATCTCTGTGAGTTTGCAGACAATCTGGTCTACAGATTAAGTTCGAGAACAGTCAACAGCAAAAAGCAAGAACTGTTACACAGAGAAGCAAACAAAACAAAACAAAAAAAAAAAAATCCAACTTGGAGGGAAACTTCTTAAAATGTATAGGATGTAAATGAAAAGTGGAACAAACGGGTATTGAACAGGGGCTTTACAAGGAGGTAAAACTACAGGACATTCTAAAGGGAAGAAAAATACTCTATCCTACAGAGCTAAAAGTAAGCACCTCAAAATAACTTCAGGAAGTCCCTGAAACTGGTAAGACTCATAAGGGGTCTCCCTCCCCAAGAATATATACAATGAGAATCACTCAGACAAGCTAAGCTTCTTAGAAAAGGCTCAGAACAAGTAGGCTGAAAGAGCAGAGACCAGCCAAACTGACAAGAAGAAAATAGCAGCTGGGCTGCCAGGAAAAGATGCTCTCCAGCATTGTGCACATTTTACCTGATTAAATTTAAATAGCACATTTTTACAAAAATAATAAAAAAAAACTCACAATGATTTCAACTGTTATCATTACTTACCATAAGTGGAAATATAATAAATATATGAGATCATTCATTTTGAAAGTAGCAAAGACTGTAGCACCAAAGATATGGGTTGAATGTCTCTAGTCTAAATATCTACTATCCCACAATCTGAAATCTTTTGAATCTTGAAGCTACAAGTTGAAAATTCCACACTTAGACTCATGTGATGGGACAAGGACAAAATGTACATATATTAAATTACACTATAAGGTACCAGAATTTTTAGGCAGCTAAATAGCTTTGTATATAGATAGCAAAAAAGCAAAATTTTAAATATTTAAACATTAAAACTTGGTTTATTTATTCCTGAATCAGGCTTTGTACAAAAAAATCTCATTTGTGTTTAGTACATCAGCTATAAAGAGAACCATTGAACTATTGTTGATATATGAAGAAATCAAGCGTGGATTTTAAATGGACTACTTAAAATGTATGTTTTTAACAAAAAATTTTCTATAATTGAGCCAATGAGATAAAGCTACCTTTTAAATTTTAATAATAAATTACTAACATTAAAAGCTTTGTGTCAATATCATTAAAATATTTTATATTAAATATTTTTAAGTCAAAATACTTAAATATGATGAAATTATAGCATAATACACCATAAATACATGTGCTACGCAATGGTTAAAATTCCTTACATAATGTTTAGAAATCAAATCAAAAGCATTAACTAACATTAAGAGAACACACACAAATTGATTTATTGAAATTCTTGAAATTAATTTTAAACTACAAGTTTCATGTTATATGCACTTACCTAGAATAGATAAATAATCTACTATCCCAAAGATCATGGGTCCCTCTGGGTCCAGAATGAAAGTAACAAGAATCGGTCCCATCAAACATGTTTAAACCATCTTCTGAATTTTTTGAAGCATGGCTATGTACCACATCTAAAAGGACTGTGATGCCCATTGAATGTGCTGTGTCAACAAGTTCTTTCAACTCTTCAGGAGTTCCATAACGACTGAAAGGAAAGGGCACACAAAATCATTTCATCATAATGAAAGCAAACAGCAACTGTACATCAATGCCAATGCAAGCATTGTGCTAACTATTTTAAATACAAAAATGTAGCATGATGTTATTTATATACACTCAGAGGTGCTATTTGATATAAAGTAAATTTTAAAACATTAAATAAAATGTTAATACTAAATGGAACTGATAAGCTCAACAAAATTTGCATTAGGGATACACAAAATAGTCAAAGTTCTATGTTTTCAACCTTGGGGCTTCTGAAGTCAAGCTGGGCCAACCAAGGTCACGGCTGCTTTCCAGATGCTTGTCTCTCTGACTGTGCACAACTGACCTACATAAGAGCCCTTGGACTCTTTCAACAAACTGCTCAAAGCTTGTCCATTCTACATTTGTTGCTAAGCCAGATGTCTCCAGAATTACAGGGTCAAGACATTGGGCCATGCTTGAGCAATACTTCATACTCACAGAGGACATGGATATCTTATGTACACGCTCCTACTCTGCCTATGGAGAAGAATAACATTACTTCCGGAAGGCCTTCTGTCACCCCAGGGAAATCTTCACATTACTGATTTACAGCATCAACTTTGTTTTCTAGATATAGAAGTCCTTGATATGGCTATGATCTCTCTTCCCCATGAGATCACAAGACTGCATCATTAGATGGCAATTTCTCATAACATTCTCTGCATCACTCTACTCCTTCCTGTCCTTATGAGTGCCACATTGGGACGGTGTTACTCACTGACCAACATGCTCAGTAAAGGAGTAGCCCTCAGTTTCATGCCACCATTTCTTTCATCCTCTCTTTTTATTATTAATCAAATTTTTATTAAGATAGCTACCATGAATAAAGAAATTCTCCATATCATAGTGCATATTAATAAATATAAATCACTCTTCTGGAATTTACATTAAAGTGTGAGACAGAAACATAAACAAGATATGACAAATAACATAGCAAATAAATTTTTCAAGGGGAAAATGAAAAAAAAAATTCACTGTTTCAAGAACAGTTATCAGTGAGTGGCTCTTATAGGCGACACTGAGCAAGAAAAGAATAAGGAAAAAGACAGAAGGATAGTTATTAGGAGAGCGTTCAGGGAAGTGAGCATAGGTACGGGGGCAGTCGAGGTGGAACAAATTAATAACATACAAAGACTAAACCGGATGTGGAATGTACTTATCAAAAGAAGAAAGCAAGAGCACCTAATAGACACTGTGATATGACCAATAGAAAATCAGTTGTTTTCTGAAAGAGATTCATATGATTTAACATTCATCTTTAAACGCTCTACTTAGGACAAGGTGCAGAAAAGAGATATTTGAATCAAGACAGAAATTTAATGAAGAAAAAAAGTTCAAGTGACCACTAAAGACCTACTTAAGTGAGCCAAATAAAAGATTGGCAACTTGGACCAGAGAAGGAGCAGTGGGGCAGGTGAGCAGCCAGATTTAGGATACAACGTGAAGTATCCAGATGGCTAAGTTTTGTATTAAGTAGAGAACAGAAAGGGGTAGCAATGGAAGAAAAAGGTATAATGCTAAGTTTCTGGCTTGAAGAATTAGAAAATGAAAATGCCACTTATTAAATTAGAAAACATGATAGAGAAGGAGGATGGAGGACATGATGAGGAATTTAATGAATAATATATTGAAGATATGTATTCAACACATAACACAACTTACAAGGATTAGAAACATCAAGTTTACATAGAAAGTATGCTAAAGCTGAAGGAATGGATAGAAATAGAAGAAAAAAGAACTAAAATGTTTTCCTCTTTATGAGAAAGAAGGAAGGAGTGAGAAAATATACAAAACTACAAAAAAAAAAGTGGAGAAATGCCTCAGCAGGGTATCATGTTCTGGAATTAAAGAGAAAATTAAAAATCGCCCAAGGAGGTAAAGGAATGTGGCTATGTTAAACAACTCTAACAGTTTGAGTTAACCAAGAAAAGCCACTGTACTCCAGGGATTAAGGTCAACAGAGGCTTTACCAAACACACTTCTTAGTAGAGAGGTAACTTCTGGGATGAGGTTAGAAAGCAACAAATTTAAAGCATTAGACACTGTATATATAGGTAGCTTATGCAAAGATAATTACAGGGAGATGTAAAGAAATTGGTTAGTATCTCCTTCTAGACTATTAAATGTTGAAGCCCACTTCTAACTTTCCTCAGTTGTTATTGATAGTTTCAGTCCACTTCAAATATCACATCAGGTTTAATCTATAGTCAACTTTGAAGTATGATAAAAAGGAACTTGTTGTTGGTTTTATTAACAATAGAAACCACTATGTGTGGGTACTAAATTAATGTCTGTTTCCCACACTGCAAACTACATGAGGCAGAAATGTTGTGTTTGTTTAATTTGTGGTAATCGAAGGCACACAGGACTGATAAGTGGATAGTCTTTCTCCCCAAAGAGCCATATTTGGACAGATTTAAGTCTGAGTTGAGAGGTCTATTTGTACAGTAGAGCTCCTTCCACATGCACCATCCTAACACCAAACTCTTCCTATGAAAAGGTATGAATTCCTTCAGTACTGGTTTGCATGGGACACAGTTTCTGACTAAGCATGTGCCTCCAAAGGAGTAAGTTTCAGGGAGAACATAGACATCTATGAGCTGACATCATTCCATGAAATATGACATTAAATCTGGGTCAATCAAGGCTACATTTATCTGAAGAGAATGACCTCAGTAAAAGAAAACTTTCAGCTTCTATTAACGATAACCACAAGTGAGGTTATAAAACAAAATGAAGTTAAATGGAAATATTCAATTTGATTACATTGTTTGAAATACACATGTAGATAAAATATTCATTTTTACCTTGAAGCTGCAAAAAAGCTAGTGATTTGGTACCCAAAACTGGCATAGTAAGCATGTTCCATGATCGCCATCAACTGAATGCAGTTGTATCCTATGTACACAAAGCCCAAAGAAAGTCAAAACTACATTTAAAAAAGAATGAAAATTTGCATGCTCTGAAGATATAACATTTACAGAGAATCTGGAAGTTCTAATCATCATGCAATCTTCTACTACTTTGACATAATTTACTTGTCTGACCTCCTAACACAATTGGACACATTCTGTCTCGCTATTTGAAATGTCTTCATTTTAATGTGCAATAAACGATATGCAAATGTATATAATTTTGCTTTGGAATATTAAACATGAAAATCTGCATATGCTAAACTTCAGTTTTACTTGTAATATCCATATTGAAGATTACAAGGCTAAATAAAAGTAACTGATTGCATGATGTACACTTTTTACTTGGTCTATTTTAATTATGATTCAGACATTTTACCATATAGCTTAAGAAATATTATCAAATTCATTTTTCTACAAAGGAGGTCTTATGAAGCCAGATGTCTTATGTCCCTAAGCGATTACTCTACAGTGTTAAGTGTGTTTCAGGTGCACACAGAGATATAGGACAAACCCACAGCTTTTCTTTCCTCAACTGAATGTTTTTTTCTCCAGTGGTAAATGAAGTCACTCAAAAAGGAGGTATTTTCCATTAAATATTTACAAAAGCAGTAGAATTAGCCACAAGTAACTAATCAGAAAAAAGACAGAACCTCTTGACCTTATAAAACAATAAAAAGAGAATCACTAGGAAATCAGGTTTTGTTTTCTTCCAAGTACAATTTTATCATTTATCACATATGATCTGGTTGCTTGGAAAGGTACATTTCTGCAACAAACATACTAAATATTCTTATCATATTCCTAATGCCCAATTCATATAAGCTTCAAAATTTTCTTAGAATTCATAAAACCAGATTCACTAACAAGTCATTTAAACATATAACTGAACATATGAGAAAACCAAACTTTGTATTAATTTCAATCTCTTCAGTTGCTGTGATGTAGCTCCTCATGGCTCAATTTTAGCATATTACAAATTCTGTAACAGTTACAAATAAATTCAGAAGTAGAAATTTATATATTTAAAACACTTCTCCCAAAACTCATCACAGGTGCATTATTGCAAAAGGAAAATGATTTACTTCTATCAGACCTAACAAATGCAGGTATAGAATCTTTGTCATGATGGACATCTTTCCATTTTATCTTCGAGTGAAACTGGGAGTTTAAATTTCATCTCCATTATATAACAGATAGTGTATTTATAGAGCACCACCTCACATGTCTGTTGTTTATTTGAATGGTATTAAACACGTCTCCCTTTGTGCTCTCTATCTGTGGTGCTAGGCAACTCAATGTTACAGAGGAACATTTATGAGCTGCTGAGATACATACTAAAAGCCAGGTACAAATATTTTAATTCTTCTATAATAATGAAAGTACTTCTTCAATGGTTAAATGTAACATAATACCTTTCCACCAATGCTAACAATAAATGCAATTAATTTCAGTTTCTGGAATTGCAGCTGAATTCACAATCACAGATAATTAGGATCTATACAAAAGTGAGAACTTTAACCCTGACTTGCATTTAAATCGTTCCTCTAGCTAAAAACTAAACTCCCTGGCAGCAGTGATACAATTAAATGTACTTTGTCTTCCTGTCTGGCTGTTGCAGCAGGCACCAAATATGCTGCAAAAATTTCTTTATACTGCATTATATATAAAAAGAAATAGGTACGACATCTACTTAAGCAAGTAGTCAGCCAACTATGATTCCTTCTCCTGCCGCTCTGAAGACAGACATGTCTTATACATGAATATCTCAATCTGTTTCAAATAATGTCCAGAAATGTTTGTGGAAAAGTCATCCAGACATTGTATAATAACTGACCCAAAATGAGTTCCAGACACCTTACAAATACTAGATTATTTTTTTTCAATAAAGTGGAGCAGCTATTATCAATGACCAAGTCAAATGATAAAGGTTATCTTCTGTACAAAAGTAATTGCGTTTGCGTATTTATCTACAATTTGGAAGCCATCAGTTCACATTACTTTAAATTGAAATTGGAATAATATCTTAAGTGCTTATGCCATATCTTATTCCATTTCTCTTTTCTATGCTATCACTGTTACAGAGCAATTGGAGAAGTCTAAAATAAAATGCATTCTATTACATATTTAATCTCTTAACACAAAAAAGAGACACTTGTAATTAGCTTTTCTAATAAGAGGACCGTCTCATTAAAATTTTATCAGAATAAAAATCACAATTATTACTTACCAAGGTCTTTGATTCTTGGTAGTACACTGCATGTAAAATGTTTATAAGAAGCTATTTTTCCTTCATGAGAAGATATTCCCACATGAGATTCATAAATTCTTAGACTTCTTGGTTTCTTAGGTCTGGAATGCTTGAACTGTAGAATATGGAGTTACAAATGGAATTAAACCAAGCACTCAGTTGTGTCACTAACTAAATCAAGTATGTGAAATAAAAGCAGTGGATAAATTCAGAGAAACACTTGTGATTATTCTCCCATATCAAAGGCAATGACTGCAAACAATATGCTTCATAATCATCTACAGGACTGTATCAATGAGCTCACTTAAAAAAATATCATGTCATACATAGTTTATAATGGAATCACTGACTGGAGATATTCTTTTTTTTACTTTTTTGAGCCTATGCCATTAAAAAAAAAAAAATGGAATCCTGACAGACATATATAATTGATTAATTTAATTATTTAATACAAATCATTCATTAACAAAATCAAGTAATACAAATGACAGAAATATTGGCTCTAAAATACATGTAAAACATGTGACATATAATCATAAAATATCCCCAAAATACATGTGATTGTTTGCTATGCCAATGTCCTTTTCATAACTACACTAATCCATCTTCACATACATGATAGTAAGCAATGTTACATTACTAAAATCTTTGTAAGTTTGAAATATAACTCTAAATATAAAGATATCTTCTTGGTAAGTATAGAGTAATTTACTATTTTCTACCAATTTCAAAACATTACTTCTATGTTTAATTGAGTATGAAAGACAGGCTCTGATAGAAGATGTATACCACAGGAATGCTGTCACACAAAACACTAAGCAGACATTGAAGAAAGACTTTGAGCAGTATTATAAAAGCAATTAAATATAAAAATCAATACTGAAATAAGCAAATATTTAAATCTGCTGTTCTCACTTTATATGGATCTTCTGGATCCCAGTGTATCCAATCATAATTCACATTGTCACTTTCACGAACCACATACTTGGCCCATGGGGAAATGCGATACAAGATCTCACCGCTTTTACTTGTAATAACAACCTAAAATGAAAACGAGATGGTACTGATTTAAAATAGGTTCACCACTCTAACAGAGTACCTAACAGTTAATGAGCACAGCTTTATGCAGGAAAGCAAATCAGTTAAGAATTTAGGTGAGTTCCAAGATGAGCATCCACAAGACTATATTTGAATTCTTTGTTCACCAGCTATTAATATATGATCCTTTAGGTTATGTATAGGTTGTATATTATAGGTTGTATATTATACAATCCTCTTCCAATTTCCATAATTGCAAACCAACCATTAGAATAGTTAAACATATTGCAGATGAAAAAAAAGACTATTTGGAAGTCTTTCAAATAGTTTTTAAAATAAGTCAATCATCCACAGGAAATATTTCTCTTCTTCTAGATTGAAAATAGCAAATTGTACAGTCATCACTTCCTTTACTTCCTTGTGGAAATATATTGTAACATTTTTTAGATGCTGAAACAATGGGTAAAATATTTTAACACTTGATATGCACATATATGCAACCACATAATTAAAGAGTAAATTAAAGAGTAAGTCATAAAATGGACATGAAGTACTATAACAACAGTCAATGAATAATGTTCTTGTATATACTGTTTCTCAACTTTCTGAATATTGCAACCCTTTAATACAGTTATTCATGTTGTGGTGACCTCTACTTCATAACTAATTTTTCTTTCCTTATGAATCATAATGTAAATATCTGATATACAGGATATCTGATATATGACCCCTATGATCATAACCGGTTGTGAACCATTGTTATATCTTCCTATCCATTTTGCTTTATGAATAAACAAAAACTCATTTTGGAACATTATTTTGCTGACTTTCTTGTACTCTCAAATATCATCAGAAGCCAATGAGTTATATATAAAAGTGATAGAAGAAACAGATACACTATCATTATCAATGCCCCCATACCTTGTGTTCAGTTATAGAAAAAATGCTTTTACTAATGTATTAACACCATTTCTTCATTTTGTTTTGTACCATGTCTTTTTTTATTTGTTTGTTTGTTTGTTTAATCCATTCTTCAGTTGAGAGACATCTAGGTAGATTCCAGTTTCTGGCTATTATGAATAAAACTGCTATAAACATAGTTGAGCAATTGTCCTTGTGGGAGGGTGGAGCATCCCTTAGGTATCTGCCCAGGAGCAGTATATTTAGGTTTTGAAATAAACTGATTCACAGTTTTCAGAGAAACTGCCACAAAGTGGCTGCACAAGTTTGCACTCCACCTGCAGTAGAGGAGTATTCTCCTTGCTCCATATCCTCTGCCCCATGAGCTGTCACTTGTATTTTTGAGTTTAGCCATTCTGACAGGAGTAAGATAGAATCTCATTTTGATTTGCATTTTCCTCATGACTGAGGGAGTTGCAGATGTTCAATCATACCATAAGGACACTTGCTCAACTATATCTTAAGATCGTACTGAGAGTCGCCTTTGAAAACACTACCAAGCAGACAGCCCTACTGAGTGCTGTATGAAAATGATGTTTCCAAACTCAGCACCCCACTCCAATGATGTGAAACCACAGAGTAAGTGACAGTCAACTGGGCCTACAGTTTCATCTCTGTAGGACTTGGAAAATGAGGGAGGAGTAGATATATGGTTCTCAACTTCTTTAGGGCCATGAAAAATAAATCAATTGCCTTCAACCTGGGAATCCCAAACTTCCGGCCACTTAATGAAGTGGTAAGAAGAAAACTCCCAAGTTTATCATTGGGGTATAATCAACAGACACAGCTGACAAGGGGCATTTGTTCTTTCACTGAGTGTTCCTGGATGTTGTTTCTTCTTGTTCTAATACATACAACCAGGGTAAAGAACTTCAACTTTCTATTTCATTTTTTCTTCATGAAAAGGCTGCAAAAGATCTGGGGAGCACAGATTTCCACAAACCCTGAAAACTGTGTGGTTTGTACAGAGTAAGGTTCTAAGACTTCCGCAGGGTGTTTTCCCTAGTAACCCAACTTGTTCAGGGAGAAGATTTCACTTTACGTGCCTCTTCTAAATGTCTTTATTCACAGAAACCAATTAGGAATACTACAATAAATCCAAACAAGAGACAGGTAATAACAAAAACATCTCTTTGTATATAACTTTGTTTATAATTTTGGGGGAGACTAGGCCTTCCTAAATATTTCCCTTGCTTTCATAACCTCTGATCCCACTCAGCAAGATTCAGAAATTATTATTCCTGCAAGGTATAGTAGGTTGATCTTTTAACATCTGATAGTGGATGGGTAGAAAATCCCATTTGATACTTTCTTACAATAGATCTTGTTCACAGCTATTGAGTATACAATCTCTGAATTTATGCATTATCAGAGAGGCAGAAATTCAAAAACATAATCTCAAGATTAGGGCAATTTAAATTATGTAAACATTCACAGTGTATTCATAAAAATAATGGCCCTATGTAATAATCATTTAATGTTTTTACTAACAAACACTAAATTCTTGAATAATGTCTAAATATAGAAAACACACAACTGTCCGTACTCAAGCAACATTCTTTCAAGTTATGAAAAGAATATATTTGCCTCTGTTAATGTAAATGTACAGAACAGGGGAAATTTTCTTAACCAATAAATACTACAATGGACCATGCTACCTTAGTTGTAAATATTTTATACATTAAATATATTGACACTCATTTATTCAATAAAACAGAAAAAAGTATCAGTACAATAATAGATATTATAACATAATGAAGTCTGCAAGGCAAGCAATTTGTGAAATTATAACATTGTATAATTATTTTAGCAAAGTCTTATTTCATAAATCTATTTATGTAACTATTTATGTAACTTAAATAACAGTTATAATCAAAGGACATTATCAGAATAAAGGAGTCAATAAAAAGCTCTAAATGTAAAAATGTCAAGTTGACTTAAATGAACTGTAGAAGTTGAATTTTATTTAGAGACTGCAATCTGGAACTCAAATACATAATATAAAAAGGTTAGTAAATGGCCAGTATCTTTAAAAGAAAATTCAAAGAAAGAAATCAGTGATCCTTCATGCAAGGAATATGTTTTGAGATCTTTCTTGCAAATGAATGTCTTTCCATGCACTGGAAAATTACTGAAGTAAGGGTTCTCTTCAGGTGGCCAGCAATTCCATAAGAAACAGTAACAGCCTCAGCTGGTTACAGCAAATCAAGCGTTAAAATATTCTTGGAAATGTTATTGAATATAACTCCAGTTTTCTGACTGAACACATAGCAGACAAGCAGGAAAAAAAAAATGCAACTATTAAATAACACTCAAGCTGCCCAAATTAAACAACAAAAATTTAACACAAACTTTTGAGAGTGAAACAAAATGATATTGATTAAAGGTTACAAATGACAGAAAGCATTGCTAATCTATGATACCACCTCTTTATTTCCTCTTGTACTACAACTTTTGTGACATACAAATGACTAAAATAGCAAGCACCAAGGAAAATGATACTATCATAGATTTATACATAAACATAATGAACATGCATATCATATGGCTACCCTTCAGATAAGATATGTTACAGAATACAGGCTGCTAATTTCCAGGCTGTTAACTATTTAGGAGCTGAGTTATGCTAACTGCAGAAATTCCAGGAAGAACACAGTAGTGCCTGTGGTTGTCCTGTAGACTACTGAGTAGTATAAAAATATCTTTATCTCACAATAAGGACAGCCTAACCTGTGTAAGATGCTTGCTGTAACATGTCTCGTGCACATGTCTGCATATTCAAATAGCCAATATACCAAGAGTAATTCTAAGGCCTCTGTCTCAATACAGGTAACAAAAGCATAGATTTTCAAGAAGGACCGACATGGTGAAATAATATCTGATTTCTCAATCTGACCTCTGAAAACTGTAGGTGTGCTGTGGCGCTCGCTCTCTCTCTCTCTCTCTCTCTCTCTCTCTCTCTCTCTCTCTCTCTCTCTCTCTCTCTCTCTCTCTCTGTCTCTCTGTCTCTCTCTCTCTCTCTCACACACACACACACACACACACACACAACAGATGTATGCATATACTTACATAAAATCAAATTCATGTCAAAAATATGAAAAAAAGAGGATTTTCTTTTGTTGTTGTTATATTTTGTTTTTGACACGGGGTCTCTCTATTTAGACCTGGATGGCCTGAAACTTACAAGGTAAAATAGGCTGACCTCAAACTCACAGAGATGAAGCTACCTCTGTCTCCTCTGAAGTGCTGGGATTAAAGTGTGTGCCATCAAGCCCAACACATGAAAAAAAAAATGTATTTACCATAGAAAATGCATTATTTTCTTTTTCACTTTGGTTTTTGAAATAAGGTCACACTTTGTAACCCATGCTGATCTTGAATTACAATTCTGCCTAAGTCTGCATGCTGCTGAAATTCCAAACTGGTGTCACCATATCCATCAAGCTATCACATTCTGAATTTTCTATTTAAAAGAATGAAAACTCTAACTATTTTCTAATATTTGAATGTTTTCATTGTGAACTTTAACGGGGGAGGGGGCAATGAAGATAGCCACAAAAATACTAAGGTACTTGTGATGGATAAATATTCTTCTCTTTTTTATTAAATCTGGAATCAATTAAGAGCTAAGATGCATACAGCTCTGTGAGGCTATGTCTAGGAAGAAGAAGGAAGGGAGCTGGTGGTGTCTTCCAGAGGTCACCAAGATCTGAAGTAGTCACAGAGAATGGCAAAGTGGCTGACTAGCCTGGCCGAACATCACTTCTTGTTGCTGAACATATTAACTGCAAAAGAAATCTGTAAATTGAATTTATTACCATAAGATAAAAAATTGTACCAAACTTTAAGATAATGAGCACCACCGTATAGGGCAAAAACAGAATATTTTGAGGCAAAATATTGAGTATTTTACCTTTGTCTTGACCCCATTTATGGAGTTACAGACATAAGCACTGGTCTCTGTAGTATAGGAGGAAAAAACATCAGGGAATACTCTCAAAGGGAAAGGAGTGAATAGCAGTAGTTGTTTCTCCTAAAGGCATGTCCTTACTTAGAATGATTGAGAAAGTATAGGCATTCCATTCCTATAAAATAATACCTATCCCCTGAGGTATACACCCTGTTCCCCACTCTTTTAACCCAGACAATATATATTAGGACTGTTTGTTTTCCCCCATCCATCACTGAAACAAATATTTAACAAATAAACACCATGCAGAACTGACAAAGGGCTTGCTTCAATGCAAGTATATAACCTGAACAAAACTTTAGAAACGAAGGAAGGCTAGTACAGAAAAAGAAAAACCAAATGGATTATTTGTGATTTAGGAAGCAGGTATTGAAGATCATTTCTCTGAGCAAGCTAAGATTACCACTTCTAAATCAAAAGAAAAGGAACAATCCAGAGCTGTTTTAATCGGTTGATGATTGATTAAGTGTCTTCTTCTAGGAAACAAATGAATTACCTATGATATAAAAGCAAAGGGTTTAAATATCCAAGATATTAAAAGAGCAATAGAGTAATAAAAGAAAAAAGCCATGGAAAGGGAGTGATTTTCATTACTGAAAAAGTGAGCATCCGCTATACTATTCCACCTTCCACAAAGTGGGCTCGTGGATCAGTGAAACCCAGAAAAGATTTTTGGCATCCAGGAGGTCACAGAGAGCTGTTCCATTGCTGTCACCATGCCACAAAATGAATATATTGAATTACACATTCACTATGGGTATTGTTTGGATTACCATGAGAAAGAGAGAAGAAAGAAAATCTGGAGGCCCATGAATATAAAAAAAAAAGATTGGCCTGAAGGCTAAGATCTACCATAAATAGTTAAATAACACCATGCTGAGAAAAGACTATTAAGGTGCATAAAAAGAGAAACACCAAACAAAAGGATGATGAGAAGATGACAAAAGGAACAGTACCTGCCTGTCTGCTGGACAGAGAGGGACATCTAGAGCAATAGTACTTTCCAACATGATTAAGCAGAAACAAAAAGAGAAAGCAGGAAAAGGGAAGTCCCTCTACCCAAAGTCTGTGCCCAAGGAGAAATGGAAGTACTGAAAGTTATTCAAACAGAAAAAAAAAAAAAGAAAAAAAGAAAAAAGGAAAAAGAGGATGGTTACCAAAGTCTGCTTTGTTGGTGATGGTTCTACAAGAAAACCACCTGAATATGAAAGGTTCATTAGGCCAATGGGCCTGCGCTTCAAAAAAGGCCCATGTCACACATCATGAGCTGAGGTCCATAGTTCAATTCTCAGTACCCACGGAGTGACCCAGCTCCACAGGGTCCTAACATCTTTTCTGGACTTCATGGACATCAGCACATATGTGTACATACCCACACACAGAAATAAACACATATACATAATTAAAAGATAAGTCATTAGAAAGAAAAGATGCCTATAGAACTTAGAGCAAAAAAAGAAAGCATGAGACACATTTTTTAAAATGGCATATTCCTAGAGCACAATAGAAGAAAGCATTCAGTTCCTCAGACTCAGAATCACACTTAATATATTATAAACACAGTGATGGATTATAAAATAATTTAAGGTATTTGGGGTACATGAAAACAAAGACAAAAAGGCTTAGTGCTAAATTGAAAGTATTTCTAGAAAATGCAATTGGGCAATAGATTATAGAGAGCCTACCAGTCTAGACAAATGTGAGTCATTTATATAAGAACTAAAAAGAAAAGAGTCTTTCTTATTTTTATTTTTGCATACTATCTTATATATGCAATTTTAGCCATAACAGAAGACAGCCTTACAAAAAATGATTTAGATACATGGACTTGTTTTGACTGTGAAGCTTCTGGTTCTCAATACAATAAGGAAATACTAGCCATTTATACATGTCTCCTGAAAGACTTTTCTGTCCTAGATATGCAGTCAAAAACCACACAAGTCGCACTTCAAATTATCACTATCTGAGTCCCAATTCCAGTCCCCCCACTGACTGCCTGCTGCCTGCTTCTCTTCATTGGGGTTCTGGGTTCTGTAGACATCAGTCGTCTCAAGGAAGCCAAATATGAACTAAGAAAAGAGGAAGTGCTTACTGGTAGCAGCATTCTGAAAAATCAGATGATCAGTTTTTATTGTGTGAAAGGATGAACAGCAATACAGGAAAGAAAAGTAGCACCAGAGCATTATGGAATATATTCCCTAATTCCCTGAAAATAAATTCACTTTTCCAAACAATATACTACATTTTTTTCTGAAATGTGGAGTGTTATTTTGTATTTTAAGTTTGTTTCACATATTTTTAAGAATAATTTGATGTTTTTCTATTCTTATACATACATTAATTCTACCAATTTAAATGTCTGAAACAATGCAAAATGTAATTCCCCATAAGCCCAAATTAATCTCATATAAATTACTAAAGCTCTTTGAGCTAATTCATAAATATACATTTGATGTCTGTAATATAAATAATTTATTTAACACAGCATTTCCCAGCATGAGACTATGCACTTACATGAGCCCATGAGAACTGTTGATGGTTCTAGTGCTACACGAGAAATGTCTTAATCTCTATACAATGTGCTGTTGTCAGACTTTTCTGTGGGACACCAGCTCACTCCCGAATAATGACACAGAGACTTATTAATTATGGAAGCTAGACCTTAGCTAAGCCATGTCTCATTGGCTTTTATAACTTAAACAGTTAAATTAATCCATTAATATTAATCTATGTTGTCCCTTATGGTTTTAAAAGTTTCATCATGCAACTCCTGTTTCCTCTCCATCTGGCTAATGACTCTACCCCTCCCCTTTTCCTCTCAGAGTTTTCTCTGTCCCTCTCTCTCTCTCTCTCTCTCTCTCTCTCTCTCTCTCTCTCTCTCTCTCTCTCTCTGTGTGTGTGTGTGTGTGTGTGTGTGTCTGTCTGTCTGTCTCTCTATCTCTTTCCCTGTCTCTACCTCTCTCTGTCTCTCTGTCTTTCTGTCTCTCTCTGTCCCCCTCTGTCTCTCTCTCTCTCTCTCTCTCTCTCTCTCCCTCCCTCCCTCCTTCCCCCTCTCTCTGCCCAGAAGTCTCACCTATACCTCCTGCCTAGCTATTGGCCATTTCCTTTTATTACAGCAATCCCAGCAATACATTTTAACACAGTACAAATATCCCACAACAATATGCCACAGAGGTCATTCCTCAAAGCAACTGTCATTTTCAAAATGAATTATTACTATGGCTCAAATTGAACAATTTCCTTTTCAGTGTTTTATCTTTCAATTAATTCATAATTATTTCAAAGTTTCAGCAAAGAATGTCTCTTTACGGAGCAATCATCCAGTACCCCTGAAGGAAAAACATTGTAGTTGAGAGAATACAAAGTACCATTTTTCTACTTCATGGAATATGGTTCTAGTAATAGGACCTAAGAAAAATCCAGAAGATGGGAATAAGCAGATAAAGTATATCATACAGTTAATCATTTTAACCTAGGAGCCTTGACTAATGCCTCGTTTGATAAAACACCATCTTCTTCTGAGGTACAGAGTGGAAAACACGATAAAGCAAGCAGCCCATAAAACTGAAGTGGCTCACAGTATCTGTATTTCTAGTCACACAATCCTAAATGGGATTACACACTCATTCAGAATTAGCGGTCTTGCCAAAAATAACCACAAAAAATATGTTTGATATAAAGAAAACTCCCTCAAATTACATGTCTTCAAAATTCATGTTTGAAAATGTATGTATATTCTATGAACAGTATTTCAATGATTATTGCGTACAAAGTATGACAGGTACTGACAATAAACAATCAGCAGAAAGGATGGAGAATGGGGACTATTTTTCTCAGTTCAGGACTACCCTGTGAAACAACCCCAGCTTAAACACTGAAAACTCATGATTAAAGCAAGTCGAAGAGGAGCTTCTCAGCATGCAGGCTCACAGGAAGAAGTGCTGAGAGCAATGTGGATTAAAGAAGCAAGAAAAAACAGAGAATGGAGTCATTTACAAAATAGATGGTCAAGAACAGAAAATTTAGGAGTGCTGTGAGACCAAATGTGTTTGGGTATAGACAAATCTACAAATCTACATGGGCCTGAAACAGGCAACAGTCGTTGGAAACAGAAAACAAATTCTTTAATAACTAGCCATATTGTTTATGTAAATACTGGTTTAAGCATGAGTTCCCATCTCAGAAATAAACAGAAACAGCTGCTGCTCAGTGGGATATGAGTTTACTAATATTACAGATTTTCCTACATGACAGAAGACAGAATTTAGAGCTCACCTTACAAAGGCTTTTAGTATTAAACAAATATTTGCCTAAACCATCCAAAGTAAAATTATGCATTTCCCCATTATCATGTTTTGAGATTTACTGTATCTGAGGTTTATGTATCTGATGTTTGCTTGAAGGAATGGTGCATGCATTCACACAAAGGGAGAATTAAAAAAAGGACTGTCTGTAATCACAGATGCAAAACATTACAAATCATTGTTTCATTATCATGATCTCTCCCAACAAGTGCCCATGACAGCTTATAAATAGGACGTCAGTCAATGACATACAATTAATTGGCCCTCACAAACTAACCATAGTTAGCATGGTGATACAGTAAATCTACTATGATACAAAAATGAAAATGTCAATGACATTGTTATTGACAAAGGCCAAAAAAAAAGCATTAACTATATAGTCTTCAATTGGTAGTATTGCAGAACACTCTAGTATATATACTCAGAAGATATTTTAAAATTCAAAACCACTTTACAAACATATCAAAATAATCACATACACTTTCATTATTGTTATATTGCATTTAGTTTCTCTAAGGCAACACAGTATTTTCAATCTCATAAGAATGTTTACTTTTTAGTAAATTCTGAAAGCAATTTATGAAGATAAAAGAAATAAATGAGAATCACCAAAGTGAAGTTAGACACAAATACAATAACCAGTTACTAACTCATGTAAATATTTTCTTTTACATTGTATTTATAGCAGACTTCATTACTTTTTACTTTAGTACTTTTTACTTCTTTAAATCTGAATCACTTTAACTTCATCCTTTGAAGCTAAACCTCATTTAGTATGAAACTCAACATTGATGAACACTTTAGATGGTAATAATACAGCAGGTCTAAGGTCCAAATACACAAAGAAATAAGACGGGGAAAGCAGGGTAGGAAAAAAACGGGTTATTGTAAATCAAAGTACTGAGCCATGTAAACTTCCTTTTTAAAAAACTTGAGAAAGCAGATTATTGTGAAATACTGAACTATTTAATGAGACAGACATGTGAGAAACTAATATGAAAATAAACATTTATATTTTATAATATTCACACTAATATACAGTGCTTACCAAATTAAATATAAGCCCCTGGTATTGTAAGCATCACTGTATTAATGTAGGCATGGGTTCATTAGCTGTAGAGTTGATTTGACTAAGTAATTTACCTTTTAAGGGATTGTTATACACTAAGTGGGATGGAAAGTAGTATAATGATATTTTTATGATAATAAATAGGATATAAATACAGAAAGAAGAAAGGCATGGGAAAACAGATTTATAAATGCTTGGCAGTGGAGTAGGAAGAACACCCACAAATGTTCCACAAGTTGATGGGTGATGGGGAATAGGCCTCTGATCATTATTTTCATCTCCTTCTTTGTTACTACATTCAGTTTAGGGTCTTTGGAATAGACACTGTAAATTTTACTTTATAATTGCAAAGTAATAACAACTACCTTTCTTAAAATGAAACTGGAAATATTTGAAATACAATTTAAAATGTTGCTTGGGTTCAACACCATCAAGTGAATGAATTTCTTGATGTTGGAAGAAATGTACACGTGCTTTGGAGAGCTCAGGTTCTATGTCTTCTATAGTACCAGAATCTCTCACAACTGTGGGGCACCACACAGACGGAAATAAAGGATTTGATTCTTTGTGCCCAGAAAGAAGAGCAAAAAGATGAGCTGAAACATGAAATCCATTTACTGTTAATCTGAATGGCATTCTTTGGCTTTCCAAGAGAGGGAGCTGGAACTCCACTGCCACAACAGTGACAATGTGGCACTTAAAGGTTAAATTCAACACATAACTGTGTGAGTGATGGAAGGTAATTTTGAGGAAGACTCAAATTCTGAGCTCATTTGGCCTTTTAAGTTTAATTGGATAAAGAGTATAGTTAAATCAATGAAAGATATCATGATCCACAATAACAAAAGAAAAGCTGTTCCAAATTCACTGTAAGAACTCAGTTGAAAATTAAAAATAGTATGCAAGTCTTGTGCTTATTCTTTTTTATTGAAATTAGAAACAATCTTATTTTATATATCAATCCCAGATCCCTCTCACTCCCATTCTCCCATGCCACCCACTGATCCCCATCCTGTCCCTCTTCTGGTATTTATACTCTTAAACTGTAGATTTTTCATTTTTCAGTATTTGAAGTTTCTAAGGCCTCAGATGTTACAGATGCTTAGAAAAATGGGTTCCAATTATTACTTGAAAATTCAAATTTCTTACTGTTCAGAATAAAGGCAAAAACTAATCAACAATTAAAAAAATACTAAAAATTAAATGTTCTTTGTTAGATCTCCTTGCTGAAAATAATGTCTAAGACACTTCATAAAGTAACTCATATCCTTAAAATGTGTTACTGAAAATCAGAATACAATAAAATTTTTAAGCTACTTAAAGATATCTAATGTATTGAAAGACTCAAAGTAAATAAAATGTCTATAACTAAGAGAATAAGCATTAACCATTAAATAAAGATATCAGCATTCATTCCCAAATACAGCCTAATTAAAAAAATCACTCTGGAAAACTAAATATTAACACACACACACACACACACACACACACACACTCACTCACTTACATAAAAATTGTAAATACAAAATAAGCTTAAAGCCAAACACCTGAGCATGCAAGATGCCGGTGAACAATGATTCCATATTTTTGCCATGTGAATAAAATAGATGGTTCCTTTACTTAATCAAAATGTGGTGATCCCCGGCTTTCTACAGGATTTACGGGATTGGAAAGAGCGTCTGTGGTTAAAAGACCTTACTGCTCTTACAGAGGACCCAGGTTTGATTTCTAGCACCAGTGCGGTGTCTAACAACCATCAGAAGATCCAATACCCGCCTCTGTTGTCCTACACGGTCACCAAGTACACGGTGTACAGACATACACATAGACAAAAACTCACCCATAAAATAAAAGAAATAAATATAACTTTAGAAGTTTTATTATAATTTCTAAAATTGGGTTTAAACTGAGTGATTCCTAAAGTTTTTTAGCATTGACATGCAGTCCACACATGGTAAAGGATAGAGTTTAAACGTTTAAGGCACTTACTCTATTACATAAAATTTGCAATACTTCTAATATCCAGATTTTTAGTTAAAATTATAGAAATTATATATGCCTCATAAGACAACTAGCAAGAGTTAAAACTAAAGTATTAAGCACATAAAATGCTTAAAATATGTAATACATAGAATACTCAAAATGGAGGTTTTCTGCCTCTTGATATACTCACAACTTTCCTAGAACTCACTGTGGTGGCCTAAAACTCACAAAGATCCACCTGCCTCAGTGTCTGGAGTGCTAGAATTAAAGGTATATACCATAATACCCAGCTGAGAGACAGACAGAGAGAGAGAGAGAGAGAGAGAGGAGAGAGAGAGAGAGAGAGAGAGAGAGAGAGAGAGAGAGAGAGAGAGAGAGACAGAGACAGAGACAGAGACGGAGACACAGAGACAGAGACAGAGAAAGACAGAGAGAAAGACAGTGAGAAAGACAGAGAGAGAGAGAGAGATGGAGGGAAAGAGAGAGACAGAGTTAGTCCAAGTTAAAATGGCTAACACTTTTAAACACAAAAAAGCTAAACTGTGCAACACTATCTACATTCTTGAAAAGCACTGCAAATAAAAACATCTCTACTAATACTATATTTATACATTAGGCAAGGATTGCTAATATATTTTGAAACATGTATCAGGTAATATTGAAAGGTACATTATATTGCCAAACCATATGACCCATCAAAATTCAAGCTCATTAACTATAAAACAAAAGTTGTAGTCAGAGATGATGTCATAGTAATGCCTTGCTGGAAAACTATTGGATCCTTATGAAGATAGTGCATACATACATGCATATGTATATGAGTGTGTATGTGAAAGAGAATACTAATATATAATGATATATAAGAGAATAGGAGAAAGAAATGGGTGGGAGGCCAGAATAACAGGAGAATAATTTTTAAATCTTATATAAATTCTTAGCCTGTATATAACATCTTTTGTTGCAGGATAGTTGATGACAGTATAAATCCTGAGATTGCATTGTTTACTGGGAAAGCCTGCTTCTACCTGTGATGTGGCTCAGTCTTATCACACACCTTCAATCCACGTACTTTCTGCATGATTACTGTGAACAGGATTAAATAAAATCAACCAGTTGAAAGGTAAAATCATAGCAAGTTAGAGGGAGTCAAAATGACAGAGAGATGCAGAGGAAGAAGGGAAGGTCATTCAGTTTGAGGAGTTTTGTTTGAGACAGTTTAGGAGAGACATTTGTGACATGAGCTGAGAAGGAAGGTCAGCCAGATGCTTTCTCTTCCTCTCTGAGCTAGCAGGTTTTCACTCCAACATGTGGCTCCCGAGTCTTCATTGGTAAAAACCAAACAACTAAGAGTTAGGTAAACATTTATTTTTTGTAAACATTTATTTATTTTATGCTGGACATAATTAACAAAAATATTAAGATATTATGAAGTTGAAAATAAATTTTGCAAAACAAAATAAAAAGTGGAATAAAACAGAAAGATACTAAGCATTGGAAATAAATAAAAAATGATACCACAAAGAAGCTAGAGGAGTGTGGAAAACAGTGAACACATGAGAAATTAGCAATCTTACAGAAGTTTAAAATTAAAGAAAAGAGAAATACCACATTGACTTCAGGATTTTTGACAATCAAGAAACTGTCAACAGTTTGGTACCCAAGCAAATGTACAAGATAAAATACCCTACATCATAAACCACATATCTGTACTTTTTTTAATTCTGTAACCAATATCGAACTAGAAGAAACCTAGGAGAGAAAGCATTAGTCAGGTTTCTAGTTGGAGGGGCACATCTCATTTTGGTGAAAAAGCATGGGCAGCAGGAAGAGGCTGGTCATACTTAATCAGAAATGAGACAAAGAACAAGAAGCAAGCAGGCTATAAAACTTCAAAGTTCACCCCCACTTCCGCCAGCAGGCTCTGCCTACTAGGAGTTCTACAGTCTTGAGAAATAGCAACATGAACTGGGATCCTCATGAGCATATGGATGATATTTGACATTCAAACAGTGTCAGACCATTTTCACCTTTTAAAGGTATCAGCACACTGTCACTAGGCGTGATACTAGCATAAATAGAGAGAGCAAATAAATGGAGGCACCAGTGGTCAAACAGTAACTCAAACCATCTCATTACCGTTTTGTACATCCAATAGCTCCAATTAAAAGGCATCTAAATCATGAGAAACTGTTTCATAACGGAGAGTATGTTCCTTGCTTTATAGTGGGTACAAAGTTATCTCTGGAAATGTATGTATGATTAGAACAGACAGGCATCTTCCAAGGAGCCCAGTGTTCAAAACAGGCATCTATCACCAAGGTCTTCCACACTGGAAAGAGGAAGTGGTTGAAGTAATTCTGAGAGGAGGCAATAAAGGCCAGTGCTAAATATGAAATGAACAATATTCTAGCAATACTGCTGAGGCAGGATTGGCTAAATTTCCTGACTGATTAAACATGACAATAAAAGAAAGACAAAAGGTAAAGAACTATAAGTTTATAGTTTGGAGACACCAAAAGGAAAGTAGACATTTGGAGAGCAATAGGTAATGTAGAAGGTTACATGGGTTTACAGGTAAAAAGTAATAATAAGCTTGTTTCTTCACACTATATGCCAGGCCAGAGCCTACTTCTATTTTGATAGGTCTCATCCCAATTTTTTTATTTGTACATAGAACAAAGTGCATTATTGTTTAAAATGGATTCCATTTTTTTCTCTAAGCTGGGTATCATAAACATTATATATGTAAGCATACATAAATGATGGAGTTTCTGCTTATTTATCAGTTTACATTTTCCCATCCTCCAAGTTCACATATGCATTATTGAAACCCATAGATGAAAGCTAAATAATATTGATTTTATATATCCAGACAAAATAGGAAACAAAAAAGAACAACGAAAGGAAAATAGTTAGTCCTACCCATAATATAGTTTTTTTAATATAAATTACTTTCTACATTATTCTTTTTTAAATAACTATACTCAAGTAATTCTATAAAATCACATTTTTGTAAACAAGGATTATATGGAAACACTGCCTAGACTCTATTATTAGTTAAAGAACCTTAACTTACTAGTACACAATTTAGACATGTGAATTGATCTTTAACAACACTAAGACACATTCCAGGTATGAGTACTTTTACAAAGATATCTGCCTTTCAGAATACATATTCATGGTATAGCTATATGTAAAGTACGATTAATGATCATAAACTAAAACATCTAGTACTTATCCTGATTTATTTAAAACAAAATTTCAGTGTATGTAAGCACTCATAGAAGTCACAAAATAATTGGAAAATCAATACATCAGTCTTTGGGTTTCTAAGCCAAGACAGCAATATATCTTTCCTAGGGTTGTGAGGTCACTCAGAAGATAATCGGACAATGTTCTCCTTTGTAACAAGACAGGCACACGTGCATATCATGTGGATGGAAATGTGTAAGCAACTAGGGATCCAGTGCTATCCAATACTAGCATTTGCAAAACATTCCCACTGATAAACTTTACCATATTGACTAGAAAGTACTGATCACTCACACCCAGTCCTCAGAATTGATTGTTCTCAACCCAACTAGGTCTTCTTGTTTCCAACAGTCTTCATTTCATTAAGTATGGCCTACTTTCCTTCAGTGTGCAAATGTCAGTTCACTCTCATAGTCTTTTTGGTTTCTCTGATATATTTCATTAAGATGTCTTCTGAGGTTGTAGGAAGATAGACAAATTGTACTCCAGATGTAACTGACAAAATATAGTTACCATAAATATTATTATAAATTCTCAGTTATTATTCGGAGTGATTTCATGAACATCATAGCAACTGAGGCTGGAATTTACGATTGAGAGGTGAAGTGTTGAACTACACACAACCAGCAGAGAGTACCTTAGTACAAATTTATATGTTCTGTACCCACAATGTGTACAATAACGCCATCACTGAGGGCATAATGCAGCATGGTCTCTTGGCATATGCATGCAAAAGCTAGATATTTATGAAGTAATAACTAAGATGCATATATATTTATTTTTATTATTTATACAAAGACTTTCTTTTTTTTAAGTGAAAACAAACATTTATAAACAATATTTGGGAATTTGGGTGTCGTTCTTTCCAAACTGCTTCCTGCTGGTAGGGGGGTGCTGTCATGGGGGAATCCTAAGAAGATGCAGAAATCCTGTCTGTAGTGGTCTGCAAGGCTGCATTGTCCTATTGACGTGATGCATATATTTTTTAAAGAAAATAACTTTATCCTCTCATCAGTTCTGTCCTAAATACTGTTACACTGACACAGTACAGATGAACCAAGAGAGTCCTTTGTCAAAAGTCATGCTGTTATCTTGCTCTGGAAATGACAGTTTGGTGAAGTCTACATTTGCAAACATTATGCTACTACTACATTGCAAAAGAACACCAGGATAGGTAGCCTCTGAAAGATCATAACACAGGTAAAAATAGAGCAGAGTATCTGGGCCTCAGAGTGCCTGGGAGGGAGATATATTATGTTAACCCAGATAGCCAGATGAGACACAGTATTATTTCCTCCAGTGCTTTTAAACAGTAAATTCAAAGGAGATAGGTTGTACTACTATCAAATGTGTTACAGAAGAAACAAAACTTAAATAATGAAAAATGTATCCAGGTAGAATAACAGTTACAACTATAGCTCTTATTTATTCCAATGAAGTCAGAAAGTTGAAAATCACTTGGGTATATTTCTGAAAAATGCCCTGAATCTATTAAATGTTTCTAAGTACAAACTAGGAAAAGCAAGATATGTTAAATTTCTCAAAGAAAAACAACTTAAAACTGGTAAGTAATGGAACTGCACTATCTATCTAAAGTTTTTAATCCTATGCAATTGCACAAAATAATATGACATGACATCCAGCTAATAGGATGGTTAATGAACACGAGGTTTAGTAAATAAGCACTGTACCTTCTCTAATGTATTCACTTTAAGCAAATTTGGAAGGGAAACACCAATCATTGGCTTAACATAACTATCTGAATTCCTCCCTTCTAAGCTCCTGTTAGAAAAGGGCTACAGGAAGTTTCTGGGGTTGTTTTGTTGTTGCTGTTTTTCTATGACTTAGTGGATCTAATGGCTCTGTGCCTTGGATAACAGAATCCTTCGAACAGTTCTTAGAAAGTGATCTTGGATCAGCAGCATCAGCACCACTACGTAAATCGCCTGGATGCTTGTTGAATGCAAGTTCTCAGGCCATCTGAAGCTACTGAAGGAGAGTAACTCTTAGGTGATGGAAACACATGTTAAAGTTTGATAACTTACACTTCAGATTTAGGTAGATGACTATGATGAATGAAACCAGAACCACAATATGACTAGCTCCTCTTTGACATAAGAATTTGTAATTGAAGGCAGATAAAAGAATCATTCTCTTTGCACTCCCCCTTTTCTGAATAAAGGCAGAATATAGATTTTCTGTTAGTGGAGAAAATCCAGTGAAGACAAACAAACCTTGCCTCCATTACTTTCATCCCATGTAGTTAGGACCCTGAAGTCTTACCTCAGTGGATACCTAAAACAGCTTTCTATTGTTCTGGAATTACTTTACAAAACTATTGTTCATTGTGGAGGATGCTACATACCATGGGATTCTAAACAGCCACATTGAATGTCTTTTCCTTAAGGTTTCCCTTATGTAATGCACATGGCACTCATTAACCCAGCTGTTTTATCTCTAGTTATGTCATTTTGTTAAGGAGACCCAGCTGACCATGGTGGAGAGGAAAAGATTCTAGGAGGGATAAAGGTAAGGAAGGGAGTTTATGAGAGTCTCTATTTGAGCTGCAGTCACCACAAAAAGGTGCTGAGTGGGAGGGGGGCGAAGAACACCGCGAATATTGAGCTGAAGAAATTTCCTGTCTGATATTTTATACTTTTACCTTCAAATATGTTACAAGAGATATTTTAGGAATGTTCTAATTTGAGTAAGGTTCAGTATATTAATACTTGCCTTTAAAATGGCCAGCCAACATACCTACTTCCACAGCAGACTTTTTTGAAAAGTACATTTTGTGCTGTGGAAAATACTTCATGAATTTTCTCATAAATTCTTAGAATACAAATGAATGTTGACACACATCCTTTCCCTAATGCCATGTGTTCTGCAGTATTTGTTCAAAGAAAGTGTGAACTTTCCAAAACCGTGTTAGGGAAGGAAAATGTAACTGGGAAGCAGTAACTCCAATATACAAGGCTGTGAATTCACTATTCAACAAAATATCAACAACAACACAAACAATAGAAAGTATATGAAATAAAACAACAAAAGATGTTTCAATATGAGGTTCCTGATCAAAATAAAAATGATTTGAACAATTACAAATTTAGCTAGGTAAAGAAATAAGAACATTCTTCCAAACTTGCATGCATGGGTAAGCAGGAGAGGGGGATGGTGGGAGTACATGTGTGTCATGGCACATGTGTGCAAATCAAAGGATTTGGATCTCTCCTTCAATCATGTGGTTTTCTGGCCTAGAACTCAAGGCATCAGGTTTGCAGGGACACATGTGGCTTTACAGGCTCACTCATAGCGCCAGCACATTCTTCCAAACCCTTAACTTACATTTTTATCTATAATGTCCCGACCCAGCTTTTCTTGGAATTCAGTTTTGGAGGTAGATGATTTATTTACTGTGTGTGTGTGTGTGTGTGTGTGTGTGTGTGTGTGTGTGTGTGTGTGTTCACAATCACTTTGACTTCATCTGTAATCTAATCACTGTAGCTTTAGCAATTTTTGAACAATTAGGTTTCTCTGACTTTATCCTCACATTTGTTTAATGGCTGTTGTGGGCTTTGATTTTACAAGGTCACAAATGTCCTCCTAGGAAACATGTAATCTCAGCTATACACTGGAATCTCTTTACCTTACTCCTCCTTTCTAGCAGGCCAGTAACTGAAAGGTAATCTTGACATCATACATGAGTGCAGGAATAAAACATGAATGTACTTTCACATACCCTTACATTTAGTTTTTAAAGCTAAATTCTGCTTTCCCTTTAATACTCTGGTTTAAATAACTATAAAATTAATTATGCATGGGCAGTGGTGGTCAGCATGCCTTTAATCCCAATACTTGGGAGGCATAGGGAAGTGGATCTCTGAGTTCAAGGCCAGCCTGGTCTATAGAACAAACTCCAGGAAAGCCAGGACTACACAGAAAACATGGTCTCAGAAGAAAAATAAAAAACATAAAATAATTATACACACACACACACACACACATACCATCACATCAAGTCATGCCAATTTATCTGTATGGGATCTTTGAAGGTCTTTATTTTAAACTGCTGTTCTACTGACCATTCTTAACAAAAGATACAAGCTTATTTTCCTATGTTCTCTCAGTGTTTTACTGTTGTTGTCATGTATCCACTGGAAAACATTTACTATAAAATGTTACCAGTGCTTTCCTGCCAACCTGGTCCCACAGTCCCATCAGCTCCAAATAACAGAGACACTGTAATAATTATGAAACTGTTGGCTTGTTACTAGTGTTTCTTATGGCTAGCTCTGTCTAAATTATTAACCCATAATAACTAACATATGTATTTGTATATGGTCTTACCTTACCAACAACGCCAGACTCACGCATCTGTCCTCTCTTCCCGAGATCATATCACAATTCCTCTCTCCTACCTCTCCTAGAATCCTCCTTGTCTCCTAGTCCCACCTATCTTGCTTCCCTATTGGCCAGCAGTACTTTATTCATTAACCAACAAGAGAAACATATTTACAGAATGACATCTCCCATCAAGAAAGTTATTTCCCAAATTGCTAAGAATTATCATTTATATCAACATCTAACACTCTGAACTTTAACGCCCCTCCCCCATTTTAGTGATAATAAGATGTCTCCAAAAGTGTTGAAATCAGCACTAACAAAGTGTTTCAAAATGTTATCTGATATATAAATACTCTAAGGTAGTAGAAAACAAAAGTAGGGGACGTTTTATAAGGAGCCAACATTATCATAGCCTAAATCTGGAAGTAAATTCTGATTGGCCAACCATTACACATTTGTAATTATGCAAGAACTGTTTTCTTTTTAGAAAACGAAAACACAGGAAGGAAAGCATCAGCTGGACTGGGCTGTCTCCTTGTGATCATCTCCGAAGGTGACCCTTTTTGGGGAAAGCACATGTTATTTATTCCCATTGCACATGATGAGTTTCATCATCACACACAAATTAAGAAGGCTGCTATGGTGCACAGAAATCATCCATTAAACAAAGTCAAAATTAATGACAAAATTGAGTTCCTTTTGTGTTTGATTTTCATCTATCTGCACTCAATTATAAACCAGCTATCAAGGAAAGCTGCCCATTAGTTGTTAATTCATAATGACTTATGCTATATTGATGATTCGCTGAAAATAACTCTGTGACTCTTCATTTGAAAATCAAAAGGGAAAACAGAACTGTCGAAGCTGTTTCTCCTGACCCTGCCATGAGAGCTCCAGAACACAGGGGTCAGTTTTAATATAAACAAGCTGAAATAAGATTGCATCTATACATTTAAAAGACACAAGAAAATTATTTTTTCTTTCTTTTGCTGCAGTTGATTGTCTCTAATTAGACACAGATGTACTATGTACTGTCCAAATTCTATTTTTCCTTGTGAAAATCCTTCAAGGTTTGAGAAACTATTCAACGAAGAAATGTCTCCAAGAGCTGATACGTGCTATGCCATGAGATAATATGAAAGTATTAATTTGAGATGTGTGTGTCATTATCTCATGACTGAATTTTTCACACATTAGCATCAACCACTAAGCATTCTGGTTTCTCACACATCCAGAGTAAATATATTTCGAAGCCTCCTATCCTAACAGGTTCTGAGCCACAAAACCACAGTATTAGACCTTGTCCATTTATACACAGGTGACTTAAAGTAACATTGAAACCACTTTCAGTCTTGATTTGAAATAATGATGAATTAGAGCCATTATTTGTGGTGATCTATTGTTTATGATTTATTAAAACTCCTGGAGATCAAAATAGCAAAGCAGCCATACTAGTTAGGCATAGAAGCCAGGCAGTTCTGACACCAGATATTGTGATTTAATAAGAATCAGGATAAACAATTAGGCCGAACAGAAGTTTATTAAGGGAGAAATAACTCACAACATAGGCAGATGCACGCGGCGGGTTCCAGCAGATCCTGAGCCTTCCAGCGTCCACCACCCAAAAAGGGCAGCCCGACCCTCTCCCAACCTTTTCTCTCCGCTCCCATCCGGCCCTGTCTCCGCCCCAATGGGCATGGCCTAAGCCACAGGTGCAGACAAGGTGAATATCTCGCTACAGTGGTGACACACACCTTTTATCCCAGGACTCAGGAGACAAAAGCAGATGGATCTCTTTGAGTTCAGGGCCAGAGTTACAGGAGAAAGAATCAGTCTAAAATAGTAACACAGTTCACGCCTTTAATCCCAGGACTCATGAGAGGTAATTAGTAAGACAGGAACAGGGTCTCAGAGCTGGTATTCATTCTGCAGCCATGCTAAGAAGAGGCAGCAGTCTGAGGCTTGGTGGAAGCTCCTGGGAGCAAGAACAGCTCTTTCAGCCTAAGGGAGAGGTAAGAGCTAGTGGCTTGACTGCTCTGCTTCTCTGAACTTACGCTTGAAACCCAAACCCCAATATCTGTTTCTTGGTCTTTTATTTCTCATGGTACAATTATTCCCCAAATTGTATAGTTTTAATTTGATATTATCTCCTTCTTTACATAAAAAGTACAAAAAAAAAGTAAAGTAATATTTGAAAACAGGATGACAATGGGGTGTTATGGAGAAAAAAATGGTAGAGTATAAGTACTATAGTTATATAGTTATACAGAATATTTATTATTTAGCTTTTTGATAAAGATACAAGTCAGAGAAAGAACCACTAAATAAAAGTAAGTCTTTCAAATCTTTGTAAGTAAGTCAATTAGTCACTTTTCTGTTGTTGTGATAAAACAAAATGACCACGGAAACTTTTAAAAGAATGTTGATCTAAGTGACAGTACTAAAAAAGTTAAGAGTCCACCATGGAGGGGAAGGCATGGCAGCAGTCAGAAGACATGGTGGGAGCAAAAACAGGACGCTGAGAATTCACTCCCTAAAATGGAAGCCTGAAGCAGAGGGACAGAAGTACAAGTAGATCAAGGCTTTATACTCTCAAAGCCCTGACCCCAGGGATCTACTGCCAGCAGCATGGCCCTGCCCTCTAAGCCTTCCAGGTCACCAACTGAGGAGCCAGGAATTCAAATACCAAGCCTATGGGGGTAAGGAGCCTTTTCCAGAACTAAGATGACAAACTTTGAGGCTGAGGATGTAAACATACACACACACACACACACACACACACACACACACACACACACACACACACACACACCTAAGCTGCTACAGTATAACCAAAACTCAGGAGTCAGAAATTAACATAAAGACCTGATAAATCCAAGCAGCAGCAGAGAGTCTATTGGCTGATCTCTCTCCATGTTATTCCCTATCCATCAGCCCCAGAAATTCCTTTGTTCTCATTCTGTCCCTCTCTAGGCAACCTCCTCAGTCCCCCAGCAACTCTATGGTTGATACCTGTCAACTAATCGCTGACTCTATCCTTTGAGTCAAGGTGGCTTTACTGACACAGTGTAATGGCCATATGAAAAATTCCCCTGCAAAACACACACACACACACACACACACACACACACACACACACACACAGAGAGAGAGAGAGAGAGAGAGAGAGAGAGAGAGAGAGAGAGAGAGTCAACAACGAAATACTCACTGCTCAAATAGGATCTTTACATAACAAGAAACATAGAGCATGGTAAAGATTCATTAAAACAAACTTTAATATCTGTTTACCTGAGGACTTTTTTTTCCTAAGTCTGACATTAACAGAACAGCTCCAATACACAGAAATTCAATTTACTAATAAACACTCTTTAAGATAGTCTATTAGTAAATGCACTGTTTCTAGGAAATTATTATTTTAAGAAGATTTTTACATTTCTTCTACTTTTAGTTTATATAAAAATGTAAAGATATTTCCCATGATGAAGTATAGTTATTCATGGTGGATATACTATCTATTCATGAAGACAGAAATCATGGAGTAGTTCCTACAAATCAGATGGTACCGAGCCTCTAAAACTTCACTGTGTAAAAAGTGGAGCTACCGGATCAATTACAGACAAGGTTATCGATTGTTCTATACCTGAAGTAGATACTGGTCACAGCATGGGAAGGAACGGATTCTATAAGGTGAGAAGGGGAAAGGAATAAGCAGTGAAGGGAAATTAGATTTGAGAATATGGACAACATTATTGCAAAAAGCTGGTTGTTTCTCAGACTACTGTACAGGAAAAAGTCATTCTGAATAAAAAAAAGAGAGAGAGAGAGACTATCAAGACCTCTCTGAGAGAACACTAAACTACACATCATTAGATATAAAAAATTGCTCAAGTGTTGTTCATACTAAGGGATAAAACTGCAGTGGAAAGCACAGGCCCTAGGAATGGAGGGCTTCGTGCAGGGAGCCAAGTGGAATGGAGTTCACAATGGGAAGTATAAAGCATATTGATGTGAAGATAGGCAAGTGTCCACTTAGAATAGTCATACATGGGATCATGACTTGATAGTCATGATGGACAGAAATGGACAGGGGCATATGAAAACTGATCAAACAAGTTCCTTATCAACTGACTCAAGCTCTCAGAGAAAAGCACATGGGATGAGGAATTTCATCACAAAGACTTCAAAACAGGAAAAGGACTCAAAGAGATTGCCTGTCTCAAAATGATGACAACTCAGAAAATTCTGTGAAAATGGGAACAGGAAGTAAGAAGTTTTATAAAGACAGGGCCATTTTGGAAAAGAATATGAAATTGAAAGTGTGTCTTAGTGCTCATAGTGACTTTTTTCTTTTCACACATAAATTCATGAGAAGCATTCCTATCGTCCCCTCTTTTCTCATGTCCAGGGCTGAGAGTGCAATGCTTCAACTACAAAACACATAAAACCAAAGAGTTGTTAACTATTATATTTGGAGAGAAAAATCTAAATAAGATTGTTTTTAACTGAGAGCTACAAGCATAAAATAGAAAGGAACACTTGTACTCTGTCACTCATCTTTGAAGTCACAGCACTGACTCTATAGACAATTACCTCAGATATTTAAATTTTTACTTTGTGCTTCCTATCAACATGCTAAGGCACTTACACAGAGAGAGACAAGAAAGGAAAGAGAGGAAAAAATGAGTCAATTTACCAAGGCTTTATTCTTATCTACAGGGAAGAGGCCATTTTCCTGGTATGTTATTTGGGCTCATTAGCATTCTTATTGTGTTTGCAAACACAAAGAATCATCATCTCTGTGCCAAAGGTAAGTTTCTAATTCTACCTATGCACTCTCTCACAAATTAGATGTTTCGGGGTCTTAAAGGTTGATTAAGTTGAACTGGATAACAAATGAAGTGAGTAAGGACTTTCTGTAGGTCACAGAAGAAAATAAATATCACATATACTAATAAGTAAGGACATCACAAGCAACAAATGATCAGAATGACCAGAATCTTATGATCGCTACAGGAATGTAGTGACCCAATGGAAACCTCAAATCATTAAATATTCTACTGAGCAGAAGTGCTTTCTGCTTCTTCCATTTCAAAGGGGTTATTTTGAAGTTGGAATTGAAAAGAACCAACTCCCCAGGGTTTTTTTACTCACCCCAGCAAATAAGTAATGGCAAAAATACACTAACAGAACAAGACAAATGAAAAAAGGAAACCCTGAACTGCAACAAAATTGTAGAAAACTGGAAAGCAGTTACAAGTCTAAGAAACTAAACAGAGAGGCAACAATGGGCTAGAAGAATGATTGCAGTACTTGTTGCTCTTGCAAAGGACCTGAGTTTGATCCCAGTTCTAGGAAATCCTTTGCCAACTTCTGACCTACATGAGAACATTGTACCTGTGTGTGTGTGTGTGTGTGTGTGTGTGTGTGTGTGTGTGCTCACGCGCGCACGCACACACACACACACACACACACACACACACACACACACACACACACACACACACACACATGAAGGCAAAGCATTCACAAATGTACGTTCTTTAAAAATTTGTGTAAATGAAAGGCAAATCTATAATCTGATTTTACTACAGGAAGAATGCTAAAATGCTCACTAACAAAAATCCTCTAGAAAAACGCAGCCTCCAAAAGCCCTTAGGACCAGGAAGAAGGTAAGACTTCTCAGACAAATCAGCATGGCTCCTGGGTGCTGCCTGTGGTAACTGGAACAGGTCCATATATAACGTTCTACAACACTATATCCCACCTGAAACAGAATACCCAGATAACTCATTAATTTTGTGATCTTTAATTTAAGAAGTACTCCTTTTCTAGTGATATAATGAAGAATGGAAACAAATGAATACAACTTCTATTTTTTTTTTCAAAAGATTTAGCTAGCAAAATTCCAAGTGTCGCTATTTGTCTTCATGTCTCTTTGCTAGCAATCAATTCTGAAACATCTAAATATGTTTTAAAATTGGAAAGCAGGACCATCCCGCTATGTGATAAATTACACCTGTCCAAATTTAGCCCTAAGTCCTAAGATGGTGTTGTGTGCTCACGGGGCTACTGGGAGATAATCAGTATATGTGGAGTAACAATGTTAGTCTGTTATGAGTAAAACTCACCAGAGTCTGCATGTATATACTCTCTAATACCCTACCTTCCTTTCTGTCTACCATGTGACAAAACAAAAAAGACCCATTCTGTGACCAGAAGAGAGAATTTAGAACATAATCATCATAGCCTTTAGGACTTCCAGAAGCTAAAATCATGAACAAATACATCTGTTATTTAAGCAAGCCATTTTATAGCATTTTCTCCTGGCAACCTTAACTAATGAAACAGATAAGCCTATAAGCCTATGGGCAGTGGTCATGCATGCCTTAAGTCCCAGCACTTGGGAGGAAGAAGCAGGTTGATCTACGAGTTCGAAGTCAGCCTGGTCTACAAAGCAAGTCCCAGGACAGCAGGAACTACACAGAGAAACCCTATCTCAAACAAACAAACAAACAAACAAACAAACAAACAAACAGATATGCCTTTGGAATTGCTAAAAGGATGATTCCAAAAAGCCCCAAATGTACTTTGTTTTACTGACTGGTAAGCAACAGTGAAATTGCCTAAATATATTAAATAGTGAAAAATCAGTTAGCTTTAAAATGTCATTGCTAGTCTTTCAGTTTTAATTGGAATCACAAATAAGAGGGGAGGGGAGGGAAGGGGAGGGAGGGGAGGAGAGGGGAGGTAAGGGGAAGGGAGGGAGGGAAGGGGAAGGGAGGGGAGGGAGGGGAGGGGAGGGGAGGGGAGGGGAGGGGAGAGGAGAGGAGGGGAGGGGAGGGGAGGGGAGGGGAGAGGAGAGGAGGGGAGGGGAGGGGAGGGGAGGGGAGGGGAGGGGTATGGGATGGAAATCTTCAGTTTCCCTGGAGTGAAACATTAAGTGTACCTTCCTGGTCTACCCACACATTTTTCAGATAGAGATGCTGGCCAGTGTGCATCCTAATTCCTGGAATTTTGATTCCTAAAGCTTTGGGTAGGGTCAGTTTCCAACAAGATATCACAGATAAAGGGGGAATGAAGGGCCGCCGGATAATTTGTCTCCATTATCCCTCTGGCTCATTCTCTTGAAGGCTGTTACAAGCCATAGTTAGTTCTCAACAAAAATGCAGTGCTTCTCTCCAGATGGTATACTCTCCCACTGGGGTCCCAGTTACTAATCTTCTCATCAGGTGGCAGGGAAGGGGTTTAAGACTTCCAACTCAACCATACTTTGAACTCACTAGTTCCTTCCCTGCATGCTCAACTATGAAAATAATACCGATTTAAACTGTACTATATGAGTGTGCCATTTGCTTCCTCCTTGGGACCTGGATCAATACATGTTGCGTCTCCCTAGACCGGCAAGGAAACATGCAACCATAACTCTTCTTCAAGGAGTTTATTCAGGATCCTTGTACATCAGCTTCCTCTGCTCCCATCAGCTTCTGTTTCTCCCATCAGCTTCCTCTGCTTCTCTCATCAGTTTACCTGCTTCTCTCATCAGCTTACTCTGCTTCTCTCATCACCTTACTCTGCTTCTCTCATCAGCTTACTCTGCTTCTCTCATCAGCTTACTCTGCTTCTCTCAGCCCCAGCAAGCCCTTAAATGTGCTCATAGCCCGATCAGCTCATGCCACCTGGTGATCCCCGATAGGCCACAGAAGGAGAAAGCGCACCACATCCATCAAGCACTTCCAAATAAGGCTTGTTTATAGCTAAGTGCGAACTACCTGGCATCTAGCCAGGCGCCATCTTGGGGCTGTGGCTTCCCACAAATACACACCTTTATTCATTCAGCACTCTCAGGTTAGAATGCCTTTCTTCCTGCTAGCTCTCTGATAAACTTCTAAACATGTTTACAAGTATGCTTGAATGTCACTACCACTTGTAAGTTTCTGTGTTGCCATTACACAATGAATATATTGTTTATTCATTGTTTGGTCTAATAGCATTTCCACAATATATTTAATATATATGTATATATATATACACATGTATATACATATATACAAAAAGATACTTAGTTACTATAACATCTGTTAGCTTCCTTTATTTTTCCTCTTTTTTTCTTTTTTCTCTTACTTATTCTAGTAATGGTATTAAAGGCAAGAATTTTTTAAAAGTGTAAAACATGGATTTAAATAAAGTACATTTTAGTGTGAAGGGCATGAATAATATAAATGTAATTATCCTTCATGTAAGTGGTCTTTCTTGTATCTTTAAAGCCATGAAAGTTTAAATTATTCTATCATTTTATCTTTAAATGTTGTCATTCATTTAAAACCTCTAAGCGTCTTATTTATAACATGATATAAGTAGTTCAATGTCTTCTTTTTAACAGTTCAGTTAAAAACTTGAAGTGTTTTGCAGTGAGAACAAAGTTATAATTTCAGTGGCAGATAATGCTTATTTTGTTAATGGATACAAGATAATTCATAAGAGATATTCAAAAATAAAAAAGGTCAATCCCTTTGTAGAATAAAATGAATTTTCAGGTTCTACTTAAATTACAGCTTTTCATTACCAAGTGAGACGACTCTAGGATAACATCAGGATAAAGGGGCAAAAAGCTCCTATCAGTGGATGTTTACAGAGAATGTAACAACTTAACTCAAAAAGTACACCAATTTCCACAAATGAATAACTAAATATGTCACTGTTTAGTATTACAAAAACAGCCAAGTGTACCCTTAACCCTTGAAATGTCTAAACACTAGCAATAATATCTTGTATCAGCTTCTAGTTAATTACTTTGACCATAAATTTTAGAGCTTCATATTGAAGAGCAGTTATCTACTATTATTTAATGCCCCCTTCTGTATAACAATAGTTTTTAAAAAGCCACATGAGAATATAAAAACTTTTTTTAAACCATTAGATAATAATAATGTTTTAAAAAGTTGAATCATTTTTAATTTGCTCAAGGTCAACCAATGTAGGAAAAGAAACAGAAAAACTATAAAACACTTCAATCAGAGTAAAGAGGCAGACGTAGCAGCTTTAACGTAGCTTTAAGATATCAAAAATCATTCATCCCTGGTACCGGCAAGGTAATCATTATCAAATACTTAAGAACAGATTTGTTTTTTAATACCTGCATAAAACTGAGGCATCTTAGAGAGGAAATCTAAATGTCAATACAAACTTCATACATATTTTAATCTCTGCCTTATACATAGAGCCCAAAAGTAAGTATTGCAATTCTTAGCAATTTATGTAAGAAGCAAACTTCCATGGTATGGAATTCTCCACTTGTGTCAACACTCAAAAGGCTTCTGACTCTGAAGCATTTATATTTCAACATTCGGATATGGAATGTTCACTCATAGTTAATTATTTTGCCACCTGCATAGAAACCACATTTTGAAATTCACTTATTCAATACTTAATTTGAATAGCAAGGAAGGTGTAAGAACTCATAAAACTGTGCAAATGAAATGAAAAATAATTCAATATTTTTGAAAGAGAATAAACCCACTACCTGAAGTAATAACACAATTTTCAAAAATGGCAAACCCTGGAGACTTAGAAAGAGGCAGCTATTGAACATAATCCTTCAAAACTGGGCTTAAGTGAGCCCCAGCAGTACTGTAGTATGCGCTTACACAGAGAGTTTGGGGGCCAGCCTGAGCTACATGGTGACGTCTTATCACAAAAAAAGAAACAAACAAAAAGGAAGGAGGGTCATACCTTCAATTTCGATCCATGAGGTATCGGAGATTTATTCTGCTTGGGTGGGATATACAGCTCCCATTTTCCATATTCCAGCTTTTTATATGGGTGAGAAAATGGATTCCAACCATCTAAATAATAAAAACCATATAATCAGTAACTTGATAGGACTGAGAGTTTAGTAAAACATAATATACTGCTTATCTGTAAAAATTAAATTGCTTTTAAAACCTGTTTTTTAATGTAATGATCAAAGTATTATATGAGCCACTTAGAAAAATGTAGGATAGTTTACCATTTGTTTTAAAAAAGAAAAAGAATAAAAGCTTTTGTGAGCTAGGAAGAAATGTAAAGGGTAAAGGTGCTTGCCACCAAGTCTAATGGTGAGAACTCACACATGCATGAGTGCATGGACACAGGCACACATGCACCTAAATATGGCTTGCTTTTCCCTTTTGCATTTTGCATTGTGTTTTGTTTTGGGTTTGTTTTTTGTTTTTTTTCCATTCCAATCCCAGTCCCCCTCCCTCTTCTCCTGATGCTAGCCCCTTCTTCCCCCCCATCCCACCTCCTGTGCACTCCTAAGAAAGGGTAAGGCCTCCCCTAGGATGTCAACTAAGTCTGTCACTTCACCTCTTTGAAGCAGGGCCATGGCACATCCTTCCCCCATATCTAGGCAGAGCATACCCCCTACCCTCTTACCTAGGCTGAGCAAGGTATCTATCTCTCCATAAAAAAAAATCTCAAAGCCAGTTTATACATTTTAGTTAGTTCTTGGTCCCACTGCCAGTGGCCTCATATGTTGCCCAAACCACACCACTGCTACCTGTGTTCAGGGGTCCTAGTTCAATCATACGATGGTTCCTCTCTTGAAAGTGTGGAGTCAGTGATCCCTTATTAAATCCAGGCAGCTGATTCTGTTGATTTCCCCATCAAGATGTTTACTCCTTTGTTCATATTATTGTTCCTCCCTAACTTGGATTCCTAAATATAACTTTTTAATGTAAATAAAAATAATAAAAGAAATGGTCCTAAAAATATGCCTTTGATCTCCTAAAATTAAGCAGAGAATTTAACCTGTTGAAATGTACCTTTACCTTTTAACAGATTCATGTATTAATAAATATGATTTTAAAACATCGTTTAAGGAAACAACAAAAAAAATAAATGAAAGAGGAACATTCTAGTCTATTAGATAAGATCCCTGCTATGTTGAAAAAAAATATTGAAATAACATATAGAGCTAAATCCATAAGAATATGAATGAGCTCAATTAAAATATAAAGAACTATCTCAAGTAAGAAGGCAGATAGTTCATCTCCCATATGGAGTAACAGGATACTATGGTGCAGACAAAGGGGAAATCTCCACTGAACAAACTTGCATGCATGGAAGCCATGGAAGCAAAATATATTTATTTTATTTAGCCAGAGATATGAGAGTAACTGGTTATGCTTACTGTAAATAAGAGATATGGATCAATACCTACTAACACACTAAATAAATATTCAAACAAGTATTAACTTCAAATCTGACAAAATTGTAGATTGCCTAAAAGGAGAAAAAAAAAAAAAACAATCAAGGTATTTCAAGGTATTTACAACCTTGGGATAGTTAATGAAGATTACTTTTTTCAAATGGGACATATACTAAAAACTAATTAATAAATTAGTTAAGTAATTAAAATATTAAAGAAAAAACTGCTAAGCTTGATCAATAAAGCAAGCTTATCTCCACAGCACATAGCATAACAATGCAATCCAACACTTGTATGAATTCCTTTAAAGAATAGTTAACGTGGAAAACATAACTCAAAGAACAAAGGAAAAGTAAACGGATAAGTAGGCTAAGAAAATATTCAGGGAAAGAAATCTGAATGGCCAGTAGACCATTCAGAGCAACAAGACTCAAGCTGACTTGGGTCCTGGAATCATCAACTCATTGCTACTCACTGGCCTGGCAAAAGTTAAAGGTTCAAAATATCAAATATACAATAAGGTTATAAAACAACACTACTACAGACTATAAATACCTTAGCCCTGAAGTTATGCTAACGCAATGGCCCAACAAGTCTATTCCCAGGCAATATTTTAGACAAATCCTCCTAAGAGAGTATTTAGAGACTATTTAGAAGTAATCACTGGAGATTTAATTGCAAAAGCAAAACATAATAAGCAACCAATATTTCACATAAAAATGTATCAGGGATGTATCAGAGTGGATAGATATGAAACCACAAAGCGATTTTAAAGGGGCACAGAAAATTATCACTTATACAAAGCTCAAGAAATATGTAGAAAGTAACGGATAGAGACATGTGTATGTTGTAAGACTATTAAAACTGAAATGAAAATGTGAAATAACATCTACAATGATTTTCTCTGAGATAGGAAAAATTTTAAATATACCCGGAGTAGAGAAACAAATCAAAAAAGACAGGCAAAATGTTTATAATATTGAAGCCAGCTGCATAAATATAGGACTTCTCTACCATTCCAGGATTAGAAAAGTACCACAGTGAAAACTCATATAAGGTCTCTGGGCATAAATAACTACTTAAATATGTTTCTTTACCATCAGTTATAAAGTGACGTTATCAGGCAAAGGACATCGGATCTTAACACACATATGATGCCAAATACAGATAACCAAGCTACTTTCTGGGTTGGCAGTTTCAATTCATACTTGTAGCAGCTGCACAGGGGGATGCTCAACTACCCATATCCTCAGCCACACCCGGGATTATCATTTTAATAACAAGACATGCCGTCTTTCTCAGCCAGGGTTCACTAAAAGAATTGAGCACTAGTACCCTAAGGAACCCCAGCATGCAATAAATAAACTCCTTTTTAATGCATCAAGAATAGCACTTGTTATACACCATCCTTGGGAGAATTGAGAAAACAGACACTCAAATAATTTCCTGTGTTCCATGGATCAGATGCACAGCCAGCACAAGAGATTTTTTTTTTCTCATTATTTTTCTGGCTGTAATGATAATGTTTGATATACACTGTTTTCATTTCTTTTCAAAAAACAGGCTGTAATTGGAACACTGATTATTCTCTTTAACCTTATTGTTATTTGGGATAAATTGAGTTGTATTATATTTCCTTTTAAATATCTTCCATTAATTTCCCGTTTTATTGAAATGAAGTTAATAATGTGGCTTACTTTGAGGTTTAATACAGTGACAATCAAAGCATTTATTTATTTACCAGCCTATTTACTTTTAGCAGCTGAAGCCACTCAATTTTCTTGGATAAATAGGAGTCCAACATGAAACTGTATAAAATAAATCAGAGCAGAGGTGCTCTGCGGGACACATAGCTACACATCTGGACCACTCTAAACTCCCAAGTTCTCATCTAAGCAAACAGAACTCAGCTCTTCTGTTTATGTAATACAAGTGTGTGATGTGTGCCTGTGTGAGCATATATGTGCAAATATGAGTGTGCACATGCCTATATATACATGCATAAGCCAGAACAGGACATCAAGTCTCTTCCTCATTGCCTCTGTCTTAATCCCCTTGATCCATTATCTCTCACTGAACATAAAGGTCAGCTTTCCAGATACACTGGCTACCCTGGATGCTTCTGGGGTCTTCCAGTGCCTGCCCCCAACACTGGGGTTATAGGCATGATTGGTCATACCTGTATTTTATGTGGATGCTGAGGACTCTCTTACCTACTTCACTGCTCCATATCTGAAGCCCAGAACTTAGTTCTTAATAACTGAGAGTTGCTTGTGAACGGTTAAGGACTCAGGGGTTTCTCTCTACCCATCTTAGTATGTCTATTGCAGCCAGACCGGCAGGAAAAAACTACTCATAACAAAATGGTGCCAAACATTCACCTGAGAACTTCCACTTAAAACTTAACAAAAGCTTTAAAAAGGGTTTTAGAAACAGAACAACTAAAAACAAGCAAGGCTTCTTGGTAGTAGCATTTCTCTCAGTTGAACTCCTTTTTGCTAGAGACATACAGAAATTTGCACAGTTGCTTTAAGGGAGGTTTCCTGACTCAGCATAAGCAGCAAATAACCACAAGGTTTTTAAAGAGCTCTGCTAACAGAATGGTGTGTATGAGAGCTGACAATGGCAGTGACCACATCTCCAAGCTGGCAGCACGCTACTGGATGGCAGCGTAGACCAACTGAGCACAGCTCTCAGTTCTGGCGGTAAAAGTACTGGCAGCCATCTTGGATAGATCAGGGCTGAAACAGCTGTGTCTTTCATTTTAGCAATGTTATTGTTTAGCAGATAAAAGACTCATAGCCAGAAAAAGATAAAAATTTATAGTAAAGACAGATTCAGATGTTAAAAAACCTCTAAAGGTTTACAGTGTGTTTTAAAATATATGTAGGCTTGGGAAAAAAAAGAAGAAGAAAGAAACAGCATAAAATTGTTTTTAAAAGATTATAAAAAGAAAGAAAGATTCCAGCCCTTGGCAGACAGAGACAAGCAGATCTCTGTGATTTCAAAGTAAAGCTGGTATACATAGTTAATTCCAGGACAGAAAAAACTTACACAGAGAAACACTGTCTCAAAAAATGAAAAAAATAGAAGTATAAAACATAGAGTAAGAAAAAAGCCATGTAAAGATGAAAAGCACAAAAAGATACTATATGCTGTTCTGTTATCTTTAAAATGCTTGACTGCTGAGGAAATAACAACTGTTAAAAGAAATGCTGTTGGATTAATTCAACTTATATATTTTAAAAATGCTTTGACTTCAAAATTTAAGTTCAAGGAGAGGTTACTGGGGAAAAGGATTTTATTTTTGTTTCCACAGAAAATGAAAAGCTATGGATTCCTTCCAGACTAATGTGGTTTGATCCAGCCAGACCCCCTGAAATAGTGTCCCAGGTGATCCAACATTCAAAACAGCTTGGATGAGCCTTGCAGACCACTACAGCCAGGAATTCTGTGTCATCTTAGGATCCCCATGACAGCGCCCCCTACCAGCAGGAAGCAGTTTGGAAAGAACGACACCCAATTTCCCAAATATTGCCTATAAATGTTTATTTTCATTTAAATGGGGTTGGTTATAAATGATTAATGACCAAACCAATCCCTTTAAAGATAAAATGGGGATTATGGTATAGATATGAATACTTTACTTTGGAATGAATTTTCATTTATAAAATTTAATGTCAATTTAGTGATATGTATATTTTTCCTCTTGTTTAGGTATTGTGTCTATACAGCTCATTTAGAAATGTAATGTATAATTTAGTACAGATTTTAGATAGTTACCTGTAATACTCAAAACTTTAGTTAGGTTTTACCTATAATACTCAAAACTTATAGTTAAGTTAGGATTTCTAGATCTACAGAGATGTATAGAAAATGAATAGACATTCTTCAAACTTTCCAAAGACCTACAGATTATGGCATTTAAAATGGTTTAGGGTTTTTCTTAACAGTGAGGCACAACTGCTCCTTGCAAGACCACCTGTGTCAGAAAGGAAGATGGACATTAAAGAAATGTGTTATGGAATTTGCTTTCAATATGGCAAGACTAGCCATTTGGGAAAGATACTGCTCTTGTCTGGACTGTTTGACTTTATGTTGTAGAAACTGGACATGCAGGACCCACAGGAAAATGACTGCTGAAACAAGATGGGCATTGCTACAGGGTTCCTGCTTCTTGGAAGAGTCTGCCAGACAGTCTTCAGGACGCAGAAAAATGACTGACAAACTGCCAGTACAGGTAGAAAGTTTCCTGCTTTGCTGAGGAGTCTGCCAGACACACTATGGCCTATAGGCTGAAGATAAAATATTACAGAACTTCAGGTGACTAATCAGGTAGCAAGATATCTCGTCATTTCTATAGTTTATAGATTATCCTTCTGTGGTCTTTGATGGAGTTGAAGACAGATAGTTAGGTTATAGTTTTCCTTGGTTAGGATTAAAGATAAGTTACATATAGGACTTCAGACTCACAAAGATTGGATAGATGATAAATATTTTCTTTAAATCTTGGTAAATGGTAATGGACTAAATATTGTTAACTGTAGTTTTATTTGATAACTGTTTTTGTTATATATTTTGCTATGTTAAGGTTGAAACCCTTCTTTTTGTTATAAACAGAAAAGAGGATATGATGGGAGATGTCATTCTGTAAATGTTTCTCATATTGGTTAATGAATAAAGCACTGTTGGTCAATAGGAAAGCAAGATAGGTGGGGTTAGGAGACAAAGAGGACTCTAGAAGGAGTAGGGAGAGTCAACATGTAGAGATGAGAAAACAGAGGTTTGGGCCCTCTCCCCAGTAAGATAAGACCACGTAGAAATACTTAGATTAATAGAAATGGATTAATATTTAAGACAGAGCTAGGCAATAAGAAATTCTAGTTACAGGCCAACAGCATTATATTTAATACAGCATCTCTGTGTGTTATTTGGGGCTGGGCCAGCAGCAGGCCCAGGCCGGTGGAAAAAAACCTACTGGTACCACACTGTTCCATCTCTGAAGCCCAGAATTAGCTCTTAAAAACTGAGAGTTGCTTGTAAACAGTTAAGGACTTGGGGGCTTCCCTCTACCCATCTTAGCATGCCTATTGAAGCTGCCTATGTTTGTTTCATGCTGAAACAGTCATGTTGGTGAGCTTTTATGGGTGTAGCTTCTAATAATCATAGAGGACACAATTTCACAGCAAACTCCTTGAGTCTCAGAGAACTACTAAGGAATGCAGAGACCTGAAGAAATATTCTTCCCCAGGGAACAACACATCAAATGGTTAAATAATACCAAATGGTCATCCTAGAAAACTTACAAGTAACTGCTAAAAGTAAATAGGCTGGCAAATAAAGTATTTAAACTACATTATTACATTCATTTCAGTAAACCTAGAAATAGTAACAAGTAACAGATTAAGCAGGTTGTTATTAAAAACAATGAGTGACAAAAAGAGATGATAAATTTAAAAGAGAGCAAAGAGGTGCACATGAGAAAGATTGAAGGGAAGGAAGGAATTATAAAAGTATACTACAATCTCAAAAATAAGAGAAACACTTTGGAAAAGAAAAATGAGGAGTCTAATGGTAGTTAGTAGAAGCTGTTGTGGGGAGGTGGGTAGGCAACAGAATGATGTAACAAAAAGCCTGAACCACAGATGCAATGATATTAAGTGTTTCAGGGGAACCACTACACTACAGGTTACAGGATACCTACACAAAATATCTATAACTAACAGTAATCTACCTGTATTTCAGAATGCTAGATGAAATGATTTTAAGTTTCCTCACTTAAAAACGATTAATACTTGAGAAGTCAGATATGGGTAAAGGTATTTACATATTGCACATCATATACATATACCAAAGCGTTCAATGTCACCCCAATAAAATGTACAATACACATTTTAGAGCATAGCAGAAAGCTCTGATCCTCAGACCATGCTGAAAGCAGGAAGCTGTAAATGAGATGAGCTGCAATCTGCATTCAGAAAGCATTTAACATGCACTGCAGTTCGCAGTACTCCAATATATGATCATTTCTGGTGTTCCATATATAGACCTCTGAAAAATGAGTAATTGCATTTTACTTATGTTATCCATTTATTTTTATTTATTTTATCTTCTGACACACTCAAAGTGCCTTAATGTCTATGATGACAACTTTTTATCTGATTTCAAATCAGTGCCAGCTAGATGTGAAGAGATAAAATACTATTTGAGACCTAAAGATAATGATACTTTTCTTTCCTATGACATATTCTGTGGCACTGAACTATGCCTTTTTCAGATGGTAAGAACTGAATGTCTATGTCTCCCCAAAGTGTTATGCTGGAAAGCCATGGACCAAGACAACAGTGCTGGAACTGAGGCTTTTGAAAGCAGTTTGGGTCCTGAGGGTGGAACCCTGGTAAACAGGACTAGAACCCATTTATGTAATTTCAGGGAGAATGCTAACTTGCTTACTTTCTGCAACAGAGCATACATGAAAAAATAAAACTATCTTAAACCCAAAAATGTGTCCTCATCAGACCCTAAGCATATGGATTTTAGGCGAAAAGTCTTCAAATTTGTAAGAAATGCACTACTCTTGCTTATAAGCTATCCTTCATTTGGGACTTTATAACATCAGCCCACACTAAAAACACATGAATTGGGTTTGGAACTAAATTTGATTAGCCTTTCACTTTGTCAGGGATGGTAAAGAGTAAAAACAGATGGTTAAGTTGGGAGAGACATGCTATATGATTGAGGAGAACAGGTTAAATGACAAAGTAGAATAGAGAAGAAAATGGGAGCTGGGTGATGACTAAATGTGTGTAGTAATTACAGGCAGGCAGAGGTACCTTCTAAGCCTGGAACCACTCTGCAGTTTGTTTTCTCTGGCCAGTATAACGAACTCTCTCTCTCTCCATGTCAATAAACATGAGGAGTCCACTGCCTGGCCTTCCATAGACAAAACAAAGTCTAGAGCTGTCATAGGTTCTATCACTGCTGATTGCAAATCAACCAATTTATAGTGTATTAGAATAGATATGAATATGAGAGTTTTCTCTATACCCCACACCCTAACATGCATGTTTCATGTAATCAGACAATACCTAAACTATATACCACATATATAGACATGAAAGAAATCACAGTGATCAGCAAATAGATTACAAAGGTTTCCTCCCTATCCTATGGCCAGGTAAAATCCTATAACAATGACAGGTTTTTCTATAATGATTAGGAACAAGACAGAAATAAATCTAAATTTATTAACAGTTCAGGATAATTAATATCATTCAAAAAGGAAAGAATATTTGGGCCTCCATATGTAGAAAAAGAAACCAGCCCATATCTTAAAACATACATAAAATTAGCTCAGAATGAATCCCAGAAATAGGCTTAAAAACTAAAAAGCATTTAAAAATAAAAGTAAGGTAAATTTCTGTTATCTCAGTTCTTTAATACAATTCTAGATATAGATGAAACAAAAGAAACAATGATAAATGACACTATTGATAATAGAAAACATGAGTAAACAAAAGAAAATATCAAGAACCAGCAATTTTTAAAGGGAAGAAAATAATTGGAAATCATTGTAAGTGATAAAGTTACTTGAGTTTAGATATCTCAACAATATTTACAATTTAATTATGAAAATACATTTTTAGAGCAAGCAGAGAATCTTAAAAGATGTTCCCACAATAGCATCGCCCCCCCCCAAGCACATGAAGGGATGTTCAATGCAGTTAGTCAAGGAAATATAAAAATCGAAACAAGATGCTGTGCTTGCAGACAGGATGGCTACAGTGAAAACAACAGAGGCAAAGTAAAATGGAGGGTGTGGAGAAACTTTCAGCTTCAAACATTGCTAATTAAAATGCAAAGCCATGTAACAACTTCAGAAAACAGCCTGGAAAGTCTTCCCATAATAGTGTTAGCACTGCTTCCAGCAATTCAACTCAAAATTACACGTCCAAGTTAAATCAAAGTAGATTGAACTGGATAGCTTTTGCCAACCTCATACAAGCTGGACTCAGCCTGGAAAAGTGAGCATTGGATTAGGAATTACCACCATCAGACTGGACTGTGGGAAAGTCTATGGGGCAATTTTTTTTTTTTTTTTGATAGATGAATAATGCAGAAGGGCCCAACCCACTATAGGGAGTGTCAGAAACTGAGCAAGCTAGGAGCAAACCAGGCAGCAATGCCCCTTCATGGTCTATGTTCCTGTTCCTCCCCTGCAAACAAATCCTTTCTTGTCCCAGTTGCATTTGGTCATGGTGTTTGTCACAGCAACAGAGGACACATGTCTACAGAAAGCCTTGTATGTAAAGTGTGCATTTGCAATATGTGGAGGCTATGAAAACATCGAAGTAATCAACAAAGAAAATGCTCTGTGATCATCTAATAAAGGAATATTTACTAATACACAATACAATGTAGAACCCAATGAACACAACTTAAATTAAGGGAAGAAGCCACAAAACATGCATATTATACACTATTTAAACAAAATATTGATGGTAGGTAAAAATCTATAATTGCCTGGGACTGTGACAACTATAAAATGAAACTGTAGAGTGCATACACGGTTTCTTTTCAAGTAAGGAAAATGTTTTAAAACTGAGAGTGGTGATATTTTAAACAAGCCAGTTTTTAATTATACTAAAAGTGAGGAAATTGTATTCTTTAAATAGGTAAAATGCATGTTGTAAGAATTATCTCACATTGAAAAATATCTCAAAAACAAAGCTCAGGCAGCCTTTATTTGTTTGTTTTCATTGATCTTCCCCTTGGACTCAAATCAAGTTCTGTCAGAGATATTGTAAAGAAAAAGGCCACATAGGGAGGCATATAAAAATTTAACACTAAGAAGATAGCCTGGTCAATAGGTAGAATAAAAAGTCAAGTTTGATGACTGCAGATGTCTTTGAAGAGAAATGACTAAAAGTTTAACGGCTTGCCAAGGTAGAACAATTTGAGAACTTAGGGCTAGAAAGAGCAGACAGAAAAGTTTGAACCAAAAATAAATATATATAACCATCATTCCATCTAGAGCCCAAATGAGCTGGTTTGGGGTTCAAACCGGGAGAACTACTCCTAGGAGTCTGAGACAGGATTGCTAAGAATTTGAGTACAGCCTTGGCTACAGAGTGAGGTTTGAGCTAACCTGCACTATCCTTATCCAGGAGAGGGGAAAAAAAAAAAAAAAAAAAAAAAAAACCAAGAAGGAAAAGGAAAATAAAATAAGCACCAACAAAAATTTGCATCCTTGAAATGTCAGAAAGAGAGGGTGGAGGAAAGAGAGGAGAGGGAGAGGGAGGGGGAGGGGAGGGAAAAAGAGGGATGGAGAAGGAGAGGGAGAGAGAGAGAGAGAGAGAGAATATGCAGATCCAGGATGGTCAAGTTAAGAGAAGTAACATGTTGTTTCCCATGCAAACAAACATTACTGATGGGGTTGGGGATTGGAGCTGGCAAATACAAGAAAGGCTATAAATGTTTTTTAATGACTTGAGCAGAGGCTGAATCTGTGAGTAAAGTTTCACTGTGTTAAAAGTAATAACGAAATTATTACTCTAGCAGTAAGGAGGATGGCCTGGTGAAAATGACTGCAGTGGCCGTGGTTATGGATTCTCCTCTGTGCTTGATATTCAATATCTGATTCAATTATCTCAAAAGTCATATACAGTATTAGAATTTTCATTTGATGGATAATGAAGCAAGGAGAGAGAGCAGAGAAACTCAAGTCTCGGGGCTACTAACAAAGCCAGGATTTGAGTCATGTTAGCCTGACTCCTCTTCTTACACACTGGCATACATCTGTCTCCATCAGAAATGCAAAAAAAAAAAAAAAAATCTGTCTTAGGCAGCTTGGGCTGCAGCAACAGATACTTTAAAAATAAACTGGTTTTGCCCCCTCATAGTCCTAGAAGCCAGGCAACGAGTAAAAGGATGCCATGCCAGCTTCTTAATAAGGGTTTTCTTCCAGCTGCCAGAGCTATTCATGTTGTATTCTCACAGGATAGAGAAAAGTCTTCTCTAGTGAGTCTATGGCAGTTAAGGCAATCCTTCCATTCCTGGAGACTCTCCCCTCAAAGTCTAAGGTCATTCCAAAGGTGCCACCTCCAAGTACCTTACCTTGAACATTCACAAACAGAAACTGTAGAGAATCACAATGCTCGGCACATAACAGCCTCTCAACTGGATTCTGCATTTGCACATTCAGTTTCTTTTCTTTGTTTTAATAATTCACTTAGCTTTATTTCTTGTGCATTGGTGTGAAGGTGTCAGATTCCCTTGAACTGGAGTTACACAGAGTTGTGAGCTGCTACGTGGGTGCTGGAATTGCACCCAGGTCCTATGGAAAAACTGTCAGTGCTCTCAACCACTGTGTCATCTCTCCAGCTCCTTCACAATCAGTTTGTCTTCTTAGAACCTTAAACTTTTGGAAACATACCTTGCATGTAGATTGTAGTATGTTGCTGTTTTCTTTGTTCGTTTTGTTTTTGCTTTTGTTTTGCTTGTTTGTTCTTGCTTTAGTAGAAGAGCTTAGTCCTCCATGGCTGTTTACTATAAATCCTACATGACTACTGTAAATCCTACACAGCTGTTTGCAGTAGCTGCTGTACTTGAAAGAAGAGTTCAAGTCTAAAACCTCAGGTAAGGGAGAGATACTGCCAAAATGAGTCACCATTCTATCCGAAAAGGGTGACAGATGTTATTTAGGCTTCTCCCTAGAATGTCAACCTTGAATTCTTTCTGTTCTGATATATTTTTTGTGTGAGGTTTTCTCATGTCACCCAGACCAACTTAGAGATCTATGTTACTGAGGGTGAATTTGAACTCCTTTTCTACCCACAATTGTTTTCTGAGTGCTAAGACGACTGGCCTGCCTTGTCACTATGCTGATTTTCAAGCTTAAATGTAACAAGTGTTGTTATTTCCAATGAATCTAGCCTTAGTCTGGACACATGGCCTTAAGGAGGATAACTAGAAAATCAAAAAACAAAGGAACTCTGGGAGAAAGGGAGGAAAAAGGAAGGGCAGAGGAATCGAGAACCAGACAGAAACAGCTTCAGAGATAGGACAGAGACACACAGAGAAAAATAGTTCATCTGGTGCTCAGATGTCAGTCTGTCTTGAGCAATAAGCACAAATGACTGCATGAGACAGGAGTTTATTATTCCAGAAGAAAGCTGGAGTTCTGAGAGGAAAACATTCCTCAGACTGACAGCCATCTATGCACACTACGACTGCTCCCTCTGTTCCCCAAGAGGACTAAGGTGACTGATGTCTCACTTTGCTACAGTTTTTGGTTTCTTTGTTTGTTTTTGCTTTTACTTTGAAACAGGATCTCACAGAGAACATGGAACATGCCTGTTTTTGCAAGATTGGCCAAGGAGGCCCCATGATCCACTGGTCTTTAATGGCCAGTGCTGAGATATTAAGTACATATGATGCCTGGCTTTTAATGTGAGTAATAGGGATCTGAACTCAGGCTCTCATACTTGCACACACAGCACTAAGCCTACTCAGCCATCTTCATAGCCTCTCGCTTTTATTTTATTTTGCCTTTTCTTTCAAGATAAATCCTGGCCTGCATTCTTTCCTTTTAGTTTTTTCAATTATGTATTGATGTTCTGAGAATTATGAACACTCTACCTCAGTCTTTTAGTTTCTAGCATTCAAGAGCTTTCTTTTTTTTTTTTTTTTTTTTTTTTTGCTTTTTGTTTGTTTTCTTTAACAATAATTTTGGTGGTGGTGGTGGTTGATTTTATTGTACATTTTGTTTTTGTTCTTTTGAGACATGGTTTCTCTGTAGCATTGCAGGTTATCCTGGAACATGCTCTATAGTAGACCAGGCTGACTTGGAACTCTGCCTCCCGAGTGCTGAGATTAAAGGCATGCATGAAGCAAATTTTTCTTCATGTCCAAATCCTCAGCATTGAAAGCCAGGTTTCTTAAACTCTTCCTCCATTTCTTCAAATTAGTCCAACACCTAAAATGTTCCTGACTAAATTCATGGTGATTTCCAAATTGCCAACCCAGTTGTAATTCTCAGACTTTACCTTTCTTAAGCTCTCAGGAAACACTTGGCTAATCTGCCTTAGGCTTCAGCAACCTACTCAAGTTGCTACTCAGAAGACAGAATAAAAGAGAGAGATTGTACCTGCAAGCCCTGTCAGTTAGAATGGATAAAAGGCAGTGTATTGTTAGTGAGGTTATCCTCAGGAGATACCATCTTCTAGGACATCCCCACACAAGGACATGTACACACAGAGATGCACATAAATTAGGAATAAATTAAATCTTTGCAGGGGGAGGGTATGACAGAATTGAAGGAGGGGACAGCCTTTTCTCTTAGAGTATATTTAAAGGAGAGATTTACAGGCAAAGAGGGAAAGTGAAAAGGGGTTAATGCATCAATCCGTTACATCATCTTCCCTATTATCTTTTATGAGCATGCATAAATACAGACAACTTTGAGGGGACACTTGGTGGCTGAAATGTGGCCTTTCAGCTGGCTTCTGTTTTATCTGAGAAGTCCAAATGCTATGGTGAAGAAGAACAAGCATGCAGTGAATAAGGGAAGGATTTGGAGGTGAGTGAGGAACCTGAAATAGATATATAGAGAATGAACAGAGGGAGTGGAGTCAGAAGTGTGCGATCTATCGATTTCTGTGCAGCTGACAGCTATGAATCTGAACTACAGAAGCGGCACCTCAGAAGGCCCTGTGACTTTTCCCCACAGTCCCGGAAGAGAAATTACAGAGTTTGATGTCTGCGATGCTACAGATCTGTAGAGCAGAAATGGTAAAAAGTCCAGGTTACAAAGACATGAAATGTTCAAGAGCAAAGTAAGGGGTGCATAGGCTCAAAGAAAAGCAGTCAGTAGACAGGACAGAATAATGTGCATCTAGAGGTTTCACCAGCTAGAACTAAATGGGCTCAGGAAGTTGAAAACAAAAATAAAAAAACGAAGCTTCCTATAGATGATACTATTGTTTGTTTACTTGCTTGTTTGTTTTCAAAATAAAGTTTGATAAAGGTTTCCATTAAATGATAGTAGCTGGAGTTTCCTGATCAAGACATGCAGAATGCCAAACCAGCCAAAATGTCAGCATTGATGGGGAAGAAATCTTGAAGCCCCAACTCTTACTGAGAGATATTGGAACTTGCCAGATACTGAGGAAGAGAAAAACCATTCATTTTATGATATTCTCACTGGCTAGTTTCCCATGCTCCTGGGAATGGTCCACACACATGGAAAGCACTCATGGTAGATGGGGGGGAGGGGTGCAAAAAAAAAAAAACAAAACAAAAAAAAGAAAAACAGACATGAACTTGGAAGGGGATATTGGTGCGGATCATGGGGAATTACAGAAGTGGATCTGGGATTCAATGTGATCAAATTTCATGAGTATAGATGTGTGAAATTCTTGAGAAGAAACTTGTAATTTTTTAAAAGGGATTTATAATATTTTTTCAATTGTTCACTTGCCACTTAGGAAAAACATCTCAGGTGTGATTCTATCCCCTTCATCTCCTTTGATTAGACTTCTAAAACTCACAGTTACTCTCACTAATCCATAGGCTCTTGAGTGACAAGTGAACACATGCCACTGTTATGAGCTTAACGCTGTGAATTACAACACACTGATTATACCATGGCTAGATGTAACTTGTGCACCAAGTTTTGGAGTGACGGCAATCTAGCTGAACTCCCCACAAACAGCCTAAGCTAGGTATACACTTTGTGATACCCACTAAATGACACAGAACTTCACACATAATTAGTTATCAAGTTGTAACTAAAATAATAAACTATATTTTTATATCAAATCAAGACCATAATCACCTAAATGGACATTTAGAATTTAATAAAAAAACAGAACTAGCAAAAACCTCAATTTTAAGATTTATAGGTTATCATAAATAGTGTTCTCCTTATACACTAATGCTATATAAATTATGTGTATGTTTATATAATGATATAAATTATTTAAAAGCATAAAATGTTTGATGGTTATGTTAGTTACCTTTCCCAATTAATCTGGATCCTAATCAACTCTATATAACAAAAAATAGCAAGAGCACACTAAGTTAAAAAATACATGGCTTAAGTGTGTTTATTTATCTTTTCAGATAGATTCATAATATTCCTTATGTTTTAAATTCTGAAATAGCACATATAATGTATACAACCTATATGTTTGATATTATATATGTATATAAATTATAATCATTCAATATACTATTTCCACTCAGCAAAGCAATCTTCTAAAATGCTCAACAAACTATTTAGAGATGCATTAAAAGGCATAATTATCTATATATATAAACATTAATAGCATCTAAAATAGACCTCTATATGTGATTTCTGCATTTAGAACATACATAGCATGTAATTCATTACGCTATGTTCCTTCATTCCAAAATCCAAGAAAAACGAATCCCTTTTAAATGAACCAATGTGTTTATTCAGTCGGTGGGGTATAGGGAAACTTCAATTGCTGCTTTGTGTCATGCTGATAGAAGCAGAAACTCTCAGGTTCAACTTCCCTCTTTGTAGTACAAGTTTCAATTTGGATTTTAAACAGCTCCAGGCCATCATTTTTCTCATCTTTTCCCACTCCCATTTCAGAAATCAGAGACTCAATTTCAGAAAAATACTGTCAAGTTATATCCAGGCTTAACATGTTCAAGAATAAAACCACCTACCATTAAAGGTAAATCCATTAAAGAAACATTTTACCTATTTACTATTATGATTTTTTTAGCTTTAAATTTAAGAAATATATTTTAACATAAAATATGGTAGCCTTATGTTCTGAATTACTGATCACATTCACAGAACTCTTACATTTGAAACAAAGTTATTAACATGCAGTTGTAACTATATCCCCTGCTAATACTCTGCCAGGCTCTGCCCTCTGGTCACCATGTTAGTAGTTTCCCATGACTCAGTTGCACTGCACAAGTCTCTCATCTGAGGATCAGACTAAGCTTCCTTTAGCTTTTATGAACCATTGAATGCTACCATTCAGATACAACCGGGTTGAGTATTCATTATCTAAAAGTGCTTGCTACCATAAGGGTTTTCTGCTTCTGCTCTTTTCATATTGTGGAGTCTGTACATAAATAATAATGATAATAAGACATGCTTGTAATAGAGTACAATTCTCCTTATAAAATTCATTTAAATATGAATTTATAAAGCAGGTAGTAATAATGTCTTTAATCCCAGCACTCAGGAGGCAGAGGCAGGTAAATCTCTTTCTACCTATATATGTTGGAGCCCAATATTTGAATAATGGAGTAGTTCTGATTGGGGCTGGAGGATAAGTAGTTTGCATTCCATCGATGTAATAGAACTATAAGCATTGTTTTCCCTGGGCCACTCCTTGCTCCACAGAGCAAAGTGGGACCACTAGAACAATAGCATGTCACTCTCTCTGGCACTCTGATGATCTGAGCTCTCTAAAGCTATGTAAGCACTGTGGTTGTCTGAATGAAAATGGTCCCCACAGGCTTATCTATTTGAATACAGGATCCCTAACTGGTGGAACTGTATGGAAGGAACAGGAAGTGTGACCTTATGGGAGGAAGAGTGTCACTGGGACTGGATTTGAGATGACAAATGCCCATGCCAGACCCTGTCTGCCTCTGCCTCTCCCTCTGCTACTTTGCCTCTCTGCCTCTCTGCCTCTGCCCACTTGTAGATCAAATATGTACATACCATCCCCACCTGTCTGGTGCCATGATGATCAGAGACTCTACCCTAACCCAATTTAATGTTTTCCTTTATAAGTTGCCTTGGTTGTAGTGTTTTGTTCCAGCAATAGAAAGATAACTAAGACACTGTGTTAATCAACAACTACTACAAATAGAAGCATCTGTCATCAGGGTTAAAAAATGCACTGCCCTATGTGTATAATGGTGAGTCATGAGATAGTTATTAAATACTATAACCACTTAGCAGCATCATAGTAGTAGGTCCTCCTCTAGGGCCTATGACCTGTCTCGTCATAGATTTTTGACATGTTAATGATACCAAATATGTGTTTTACCTCATGGAACAGGACAATCAGAAAGTGGTTGTTTACTCCTATGATATTGGTGAGACACCATTGGACATCTCTTGTCAAGCACACATTATTTTATATTGAGTTTACAGTGAGTATGATCAACATTAGTTTTCTCCTCTGATAATTAGCATAGCATCTTCCAGCACTATGAAAGCTAGCCAAAAGAGATGAAGTTTCCTGGTCAGTACCAGCTTGATTTTGCCAAGTTGTATGACACAAGAATGTGGAGTCTTTAGCAACAGAGTTCTGAAGAGCAACTACTGGTATCAGCAGTATCTTGCAACATCTGAGGGGAATTGAGATTTCACTGTCCACTAACTCGAAAGGTATTAACCCATTTCTAGCACTGGCTTTGTATTTGTTAGACTCTGGTGTTTAATAAGGACAGTGTTATCCTCTTGTATGGTAACTCTGTGGATGGAGGGGCTAGTATTTATTTCTCTGTTAATAAATGACATTTTATAAATTACTTTCAAGTCAATAAATATGCACTAAAAAAGAACAAACCAAGTACTTTGCATGAGGACACTAGAAAAGATACTTTGAAGACATGTGAAGAATTAGACTGTATGACTTAAGATGTATTTGGGATTCACACTGACAGAGGTTGACTTGTGATGATTAATCTTGATCAACAAATTTACTAAATTCAGACATGCCTCGAGATTACTAAAGTGCATTATAGGTATTTGTGGTGGTTTGAATAAGAAAGGGCCGCAAAGGTTCCAAGATTTGAATGCTTGATCACCATTAGAGAAAATGTGTCCACAGAAGTGAACTTTGAGGTTTCAAGGTCCCAAGCCAGCCCCCTTGTCTATTTCTTCCTGCTTCCTGGGGATACAGAAGTAGAACTCTTAGCTCCTTCTCCAGCACTATGTCTACCCTCATGCTGCCATGATCCCTGGCATGATGAAAATTGACTAAACCTCTAAAACTGTAACAAGTCACAATTAAATGAATTATTTGATTACAGTTGCCAAGTGTCTCCTGGTGACTACTCACCACAATAGAATGGTAAGACAGTATCTCATCTAGAGTAGAAAGACCCATCTAGAGTAGAAAGACCCACACTGAATGGAAGTGGAAACAAGTAGTAAATTGGAACACCACTGAATCAAAAAGGAAAAAGAAGAAACCAGCTGGTGCCAGCACAATGGCAGTTATTCTGCTATAACTAACACTCTTCGCTGTGATGGATGGAATGCCCTGAAACCATGAGCCAAAATAAACAATTCCTTTCTTCAAGTAATTCCCTCCAGTAGTCTGACTATAGCTGTGGAAAACTAATTAAAACAACCATGTCCAATCTGCTGATTACATAGAGACAAATTAGTAAAACTGATATAATTTCAACCAGAAACCTTACTTTTCTATCCATGTATTCAGAGGTTAACACCATAATGGAATTTCTTTCACAATACAAACTATTCATTTCATTCATTTTTACCTTAGAAAATGACAGAAAACAATGCAAAATTAATGCATGAGAAAACATTTACACTGAAGGTACCACATAGGAGGTCCCATGATGAAAAGCCCTCAGGTGCAAATTTTCACCTGGTCCTACTAGCAATCTAACACTGTACATAACAAGTTCTTCCTGCACGTCTGATGAAGGAAGTGCCAAACAAAATATAGTATAGATGAGGATAATCCATCTGCTTACAACAATGATTTCCAATTTTCTGTGCGCCTAACATGAACATGCTTTCTTGCTAAGCCTCTGAGAGTGAATGAATCTCAATCTTCATTGAGAAAAGATTAACAACTCCATAATGCTGCAATTACCTTCAGGGTAATGATGGTATATTTACAGATTTCAGCTTGTGATTCCTCATCCTGTGGAGATGAGGAAAGGGGAGAACAAATGCAGACCATTTTCTATAGAAGTCATTGCTTTCAAAGTGAAATGGAAATTGTGGTGAATAGGCTTAGCTTTTGACAGAGTTTGTTTTGATTTAATATGTACAATTAATCTGAGATACGTTTGTGCTACTCAGCATGGCCTGACCATAAAAAAATAAAGTTTTAGTTCCCAAGTTTGATAAAGCATCTACAGCAAAAGTGTGTAAAACAGGAAAGGAGTACAAGATAAAATGGCAACTTCCGACTTAAAAGTCCTCTCAGACTGCAGCAGTAAAAATCAATGACGAGTTGATTGACAAGAACCACAGTACTGATCAGATGACAGCAACTGCCGTCAATCTTATCACATCTCCATTCCTCAGGCTTTTGTCAAGCGGGCAAACCAAATTGCTATGCCCTCATCACCTAGCCAGAAAAGGCAGCCATGCATCCTAAAATCAGATGATGCAGGCTCAGCATTGAGGAAGGCACAAGGAGGAAAGGTGGTCTGCTGTGAACACTTCCATGTGCACCATTGCTTCTTTTAAAGACTTAGGTTAATAGTAACTAGACTAGCCAGAGTATGTCTCAGGCATGCTAATTTCCTCTGGAAAAGCCTTAAACCAACTTGGAGCAATGCAGTTTGCAATCTGGTCAATGTATGTGAATGATATACAGTCCCACGTGTATAGTCCCACAGTCCCATTAACTTTAATGACTTCGTTGGTATTGGTGTTAGCACCAGGAGAGTGCTAACACAAGAAGCTTGTCTACTGGTTAACAGCATTAAAATAATAATAAAGATTGCCAGCTAAGCTACTGAGCTGTGAGGGTAGGATGTCATTTTGTTTTATTCAGAATTGGTAAGGCTGGTTACTTTCTCCAAAAGGAAAATCTCAACTATATCCATCCAATAACTAAGTAATTAAAATTCTTCCAGAAAGTTTCTTCATGTGTTCACTATAATATTTCAATTAAAATATACCTTTCTGTGACTAAATTTTATAAAGAATCCGTATTAAAGACAAGTCCTGAATACCAGTTAAATATAAACTAACGATAAATTTAATTTAAGATTTTAAACCTACTTCCAACTTAAAGAAAGGTTAGAGCAATCTACTTTTAATTAAATACATCTATAGCTACTTAATTCTGAATCTTAAGGTTTTTGCAACCCACTTTTTTGTGATAAGAATATTACTGAAACTCATCTGCATTGAATGACATGCTCTCATTCCTTAGGTTCTCTGAATCCATTATCTCTCTCATGGGAATGAATGCTTTGCTGTGACTGATGATGAATAAGATATATAGGACAAATGATGCACTTTTTCATTGAAAGGACAAAGAAGGAAATTCACTTTAGTCTCCTTTCTACCTAGTTTCATTAAAATCTAAATACAGCTGTTCTAAAAGATTTTTTTTTCCTGAATTCGGGGTTGCCCAAAAAAAGGAAGGAAGGAAGGAAGGAAGGAAGGAAGGAAGGAAGGAAGGAAGGAAGGAAAGAAGGAAGGAAGGTAGGCCGCAGGTATCGTTTCAATCAATTATAGATTTTCTAGAAATACACTAAAGAGCTTATTTTCAAAAGTTTTTGGCTTAAAAGTAAACATGTAACTTATCAGCAAACTAAATAATCAAAACACTCAAATGGTAATTGGAAAAACATACTGTTTACATGTCTCATAAAATTAGTCTTAGCATTTGTTCTGACTTTAGAACATGGTTTAGAAACGTCTTCCAGTCTTAGCTGCTTTTCTATTGCTGTGCTGAGACACCATGACAAAATCAACTTATAAAAGAAAACATTTAGTTGAGGCCCTGCTTACAGTCTCAGAGGATTAGTCCATACACATTATGGCATCACGATAGGGTGCACAGCACTAGGCAGGCAGGTATAGCACTGATATAGCTGAGACTTATAGGTTGAGACAATAACCCAGAGGGAAGGAAGGAAAGGATGGAAGCAGCGGGGGGAGGGGGGAGCTAACTGGGAACAATGTGGGCTTTGGACATCTCAAAACTAACCCCAGTGATATACATCCCCCAACAAAGCCATGCCTCCTGATCTTTCTCAAACAGTTCCACCAACAAAGGACCATACATTCAAATCTATGAGCCTAGGGAATCAATTCTCAATTCTCATTTACTTCCCCACATTTCACAAATTGTTTCCTAAAGTATCCTAACAAAAATTTATTTAAATGATTCTGTCTTAAAATAGCACATACTAATGACAACAAATACTTGAATAGGATCAAATATTCAAAATAAAGTTATTTTACAAGGTTATCACTCATTTGCTCTCCTACTAGATAGGAACACTTTTTGTTATCATTTATACTGTAAAATCTCCACTGAATAGTACAGTATCTGGCATACAAACAATAAATACTGACAGCTAAGATGACAAAAACAGCAATATAAAGAAGCTATTTAATTGTCCATATACTACTCTATTTTTATTAAGATTTTTTAACCTATAGGAAAAAGTAAGCCTAAATGAATTTAATAGAACTGATGTAGTGTTTAGGGTTTAGGTACACACATAACTTTATGTAAATTTATTAACAATATTTTAGAAGTTCCAGATAAATTAATATGAAGCCAGTAGCTTGCTTTTGTAGAAGCCTGAAATCCATTCACTTTTCAGTATCAGATACTGGGTTAGCTGCAGTAACATAAAGGCAATGTGGAAGAGAGAGGGAGGAAAGGAAAGACAGGAGGAAGAGAGATGTCATTAAACTCAGGGGTTACAGGGTTTGGTAGCCCATCTTCAATAAGCCAATTAAATGGGATAAATTAGTAGTGAATGGCAGAAAAGGCAGATATACACACTCTGTCCACATTAGCAAGTGGGATTCCACCTGGAGGTCCTGACAGGAAGTAGACATTACAAAGAGAGCAAGGGAGATATGAGAAACTAAGGAGTTTGTCCAAGGTGTAGTGTCTCTGGTCTACAAAGTCTCTGCTCCAAGTTTCCTTCCACCAAGATCAGAGTGTCCTGAAAATTTATCAGACAACCTGTAACATCTTTCTAGAGGAGGTAAGTGCCTCCTCTAGAAACGATCTCCTGCAGATGCCCCCTAAGGCTTCAGCCTTCCTTCTGGTAATAGAGCACTCCAGAATAAATCCTAATTTCCTACGGCACATTTTGTTAAATAGTTGTGATAGCCAAAAAGGGTAGCAGAAGTGTCTCTTTAAACTATATTCATTCCTACTAATTTATCTGATTACACAGGAACCCATACACAAAACAAAACAAAACAAAAAAAGTCTTGCTTTGGATATGTAATGCAATACCATTCAATTGTGAGTCAAGCCTAAGAAATGGCTATAAGAATCTGTTCTTTCAAATCACATCCTGTGGACAATGCTAGCTAATCTCAAACTCACAGTGTCCAGAACAACCCAGAAAGCCCTCTTAGTTTCTTAGACTAGTTCAGGACTTCAGGACCTGCATGATCCTGTTTCATATAGCTGCCTTGGCATCAAAGTAGGAGGCCAAAACAAAATATTGAAAACATTTACTAAATCATGCTTTGTCTAATTGAAACTGTTACCCTTTAGGTGGTTTAAGAAAAGAAGTACCTGCTTACAGAGAAAAGTAAGGTCTACTATTGCCTAATGCTTCCAAGAAGGGAAGTTGTTGCTTTGTTAGAAATCTAAGATGAACCAGTACTTCTCCAATGTTCCATTCTGCCACTAGTGTCCCAACTAAACAAACTCTACATATGAAGAGATCAAGGATGCTGGTGAAAGAAATAGAACAGCACGGAGAAGCCTGGGGAAATGGCAATAGTCAAAGCAATACAAGAGAATTTTGAATATATTCTGATATCTCTCTCTCTGCCTCTCTCTCTGCCTCTCTCTGTCTCTCTCTGTCTCTCTGTCTCTCTGTCTCTCTCTCTCTCTCTCTCTCTCTCTCACACACACACACACACACACACACACAGAGTACCCAATTTGTATGAACTGTTATCACACTAGACAAAAGTATAAACCATCCAAATGTCAAGTCACTCAAACAAGTGCATAAACGTATCATTTGTCAACAAAAAAGGAATGAATTCCAGGAGATTAGTACATTACAGACACAAAAAAAGGATCTTAAAACTGGAAGCTAAGAGACAGAAGCCAGACACAAAAGCACCATATGTTACATGGAGGGAAAACAATGATGTGGTCTAGGAAGGAAATAATGTAGTGGCCTGTAATTAGACTATAATAATAGTCATACAGCATATACATTGTGCTGGCTAGTCTTTTGTCAACTGGACACAAAAACCAGAATTATCTGAAAAGTAGGGATCTCAGTTTGTTTATATGTTTATCTAATTTTTTATCAATAAAAAATTGGGAGACAGATATCAGAGATAGAGGGAGAGAGCAGAGAAGCAGGGGAGCAGTCACCAGTGACTTCTGTACCTGTCCCTTCCCTCAAAAGGGCTGAGAATCTCTCTAAGCCCAGCCTTATTGCTTCCTCAGTCCTCCAAAACCTCTATGGTTAATTTTGGCTACCTCCGCCTTCTGATTCAAAACAAACTTTATTGCCACAATGCAATCACACAACACTCAGTAGAGAAAATGCCTCCATAATTAGTAATTGATGAGAGAAGGCCCAGCCCACTGGGGGTGGTACAATCTCTAGGCTGATGGCCGTGGGTTCTACAAGACAGCAGGCTACTATAAAGCAAGAACTTTGAGTCTTTAAAGAACAAAATTAAAGAAGATACCAGAAAATGGAAAGATCTCCCATGCTCTTGGATAGGTAGAATAAACAGAGTAAACATAGCAAGCTTGCCAAAAGCAATCTACAGATTCAATGCAATCCCCATCCAAATCCCAATTCTTCACTGACCTTGAAAAGATAATACTCAACTTTATATAGAAAAACAAAAGACCCAGGATAGACAAAACAACCATGCACAATAAAGGAACTTTGGGAGGCATCACCATCCCGGACTCCAAGCTCTACTATAGAACTATAGTAATGAAAACAGCTTGGTATTGGAACAAAAATAGGCAGGTAGACCAATGGAATCGAGTCAAAAATCCTGACATTAATCCACACACCTACAAACACCTGATTTTTTTAAAAAACAGCTAAAATTATACAATGGATAAAATTACACAATGAATAAAATTATTCAACAAATGGTGCTGGCATAACTGGATGACTGTGTAGAAGACTGCAGATAGATCCATGGACTTAAGCACAAAACTTAAGTCCAAATGGATCAAAGACCTCAACATATATCCAGCCACACTGAACCTCTTAGAAGAGAAAGTAGGAGGTACCCTTGAACGAACTGATATAGGACACTGCTTCCTGAACATAACACCAGCAGCACAGACACTGAGATCGACAATTAATAATGGAACCTCCTCAAACTGAAAAGCTTCTATAAGGCAAAGGACACAGACAAAACCAAACGGCAACTCAGAGAATGAGAAAAGATCTTCCCCAATCCCACATCTGACAAAGGACTGATCTCCAAAATATACAAAGAACTCCAGAAACTAGTCACGAAAACACAAACTAATCCAATTAAAAAGTTGGGTACAGAACAGAATACAGAATTCTCAATGGAGGAGTCTAAAATGACTGAAAGGCACTTAAGGAAGAGCTCAACATCCTTAGCCATCAGGGAATTGCAAATCAAAACAACGCTGAGATACCACCTTACTCCTATCAGAAGGGCTAAAATCAGAAACACCAATGACAGTTTATGCTAGGGAGGATGTGGAGAGAGGGAACACTCTTCCATTGCTGGTGGGAGTGCAAACTCGTACAGCCATTTTGGAGATCAGTACGGTGGTTCCTTAGGAATCAGTCTATCACAGGACCCAGAAATTCCACTCTTAGGCATATACCCAACAAAGACATCTATTCTAACTATGTTCACAGCAGCATTATTTGTAATAGCAAGAACCTAGAAACAACCTAAATGCCCTACAACTGAAGAATAAAGAAAAATAAAGATTTGGTACATTTACACAATGGAGTATTACTAAGTGAGTTTGACTCAAATGCACAAGATGTAGGTCAGAAATGCTTGAGCAAGAAATTACATCCACATGTATGCTTGGCCCAGATTGGCTGTGGTTGGGAGATAAGCAGACAGTGGGTATGTCACAATATATGCTTGCTCCTTATTGGCTCTGATGGGAAATAAGATAGCCTTATGGAGTAGCTTCTGCAAAATGTAACTTGTTGCCATTTTCTGGGAAGCCACAGTAATCGATCTGGCCAGAATTCATCATCCAGGCCAGTATTTAATTAAAGATTACTTCAAACTTTACTCAAAGTGGCAGTGGTTTTATTCTTGCCCAGTGGGATTTACAACATATACGCTTTAAAGTGATTAAATTTCTGTTCTGAGAATATCATTCCATTCTGATAGGGTTAAAATTGAAGACAAAAAGTGGTAAATGTTAGGCAACCAAGCTAAGAGAAAATGCATCTGTGTCTCTCTCCATGGGTAGGACTTCTTGACGAAGTACCTCAATGCTTAAGGTCATTCATTCTTGCTGAGAAAATAGAGTTATTTCCATGTTCCTAAACTACAGGTTACAGGAACTTCTGTTGCTGACTTATAAGCACCTAAAATACTGAATCATTTTTCTCAGAAAGTCATTATGATAAGAGGGGCTTTGGAAATCTAAATTAAAACTGATAGAGCCACACTCTCACATGAGCATGACCTAAATACAATGAAGTGGTAGTTGCCTTTAATCTTCCTCCCTCCAAAACTATATTCATGTTTTAAAATACTGTCATATTTTATAAGAAAATGGTTGATAGTAATTAAAAATGTAGTTGGTGTACCCAGTTTGAAGCCATTGGGGGAAAAAAGTAGTAATTTTTCTTTTGTAAGCTGCTATTAATTAAAGATAGCTTCTAGGTCAGGGATGAAGGCATGGGTTTACTTTCACTTCTACAGCTGGGAAACAATCTGGCTAGATCTATGCATGCTGCACAGTCTCCACAAATCTCAGTGGGTATACAAAGCACACTTAACAACCAGGCCCCATGCCCAGGAGTAAATATTCAATACAAAAGGTACTCAATGGTGTTTGGGGAGGATTTTTGTCTTACAATTCTTTGGGCAATTTTCTTTCAGATCTTTTATCTATATATTATGGTTCCTGATTTTGTTTTTATGGATTTTCTACACGTGTGACTCTGTGTGTCTTAGCATTTTTATGTGTTTTTTGTGGGGGAAGGAGTTTGTTTTTTAGTTTATTCTATGCTGGTTTGTTTGCTTGTTTGTTTGTTAGATGCCTGTGTATAGTCTAGAGAAAGAAAAGAAGGAAGAGAGGGAGAGAGAGAGAGAGGGAGGGAGGGAGGGAGGGAGGGAGGGAGGACAGATGGTTGTGGATTTGGGTGGATGGAAAACTGTGGAAGATCTGGTAACTACTGAGGGAGGTGAAACCATAACTAAATTCACTGTATGAAAAAAAAAATCTATTTTCAATAAATAAAGAACTTAAAATGTGAAGAATTCAAACCAATAATAGAGAAAAAGAAGGCAGGTTTTACACAATGAGATGAGATGCCAGCTGCAGCAGCAAACCTGGAGGCTGCACAGAAAATGACAAAACATCATTTAGTACTTTGAGGATAACTGCATTCATGGAGGAAAAGACCCTGCCGTCCACCTTGGACAGGTAAGACACAGTTCTATAAACCCTTCTACAATGCAAGATAATATGAAGAGATTTCTACCTGCAGCTTAAGAACAAAAACACCAATAAATTGAAACAGATTTTTCTCAAATGTCATGTGACAGTTTCTTCATTCAAAGTTAAAAGGAATAACTACTTTGTGATCTAGAGCCTGAAAAACAAGTTAATCTACATTAAAATGTGTTCACAGTCTTGGCTACATGTGACTATTATAAAGCAAAATATCACTTCTCTAAGAAAACTTCTAATTTAATGAAAGAATAATATAAATAATGTACCTTTGTGTAAGTAAATGGTGAGTTTAATAAAACCATTCTGATAGACAAAATAAGCTAGAATTTCAATAGAAAATTGCTAAAATGTCTATTTAAAAGTTTATAGACTTTAAATACAAGAGAAATATAAAAATTTAAAAACTAACAGGAAGTTCCATCTTATCCACACAGCATAAGTTTTTAAGAGGATTTTTTATAAAAAGGCAATGTGATGATAGAAAATTATTACTTATGTCATGTGGTTCAAAATCTCCCTTCCAGCATTAAGGTCTCTAAGAGCAATCTTCTAAAATCCTAGGAACGATGCGTCTCCATCAATATAATCCCATTAAGCATTCCAAGAAGACTCTGCTGTGATCTAGCATAAACGGGGTCTAAATCTGTACATGATTGAAAATATTACTTAAAACAGGACAAGGAAAATGCATGTGCATGCATATATACATGTACAAATTATAAAACCAATAAGCATTTTTAACATAAAATATAAAAATAAGCATATATTCATCCATCTCCTGATGGAACATAAAATCATGTCTTTGAGTTTGGATCCTCTGTAAGGATTCTGAGCCACCCTGACTTACAGAAACAGTAAATACAATGGAACTTCCTGGGCTTCCAGTTTCATTTCAATTAAAATGGAATGAAAGGTATAAGATGCATGCAAAATAAATAGCACTTAAAGTTCATTTAGATGTAAAATTCATTTAAACCTTACTTCTCATCTAACTTGCACATAATTTATTTCTTCCAAGTTATCCTTGTTCAGACTTTGCTAATACTAGATAAGTTTATTTGCTGTCATTGTCATAGTTCATCATCTCATATAATATCATGTCACAGAATTATAATGAGAATAATTATTATTCATGGGTTAGTGGACAGGAAGAAGTGTTCGCTTCACAATATGCACAAAATGTAAGACGGAGAAGCAGGCTGCATGCTTGTGACTGGAGGGAAGAATCCACTCCAACTGCTCAGTGTCCTACGGGAATCACTCAACACTACTTACAGTTCTGTCTATGAAGCAAGATGCTAATTTACTAAATCTAATAAACAGACGAGTGGCTAAAGAACCAACATCAATTGGAAACTGAGAGAAGAGCTGCAAACTTTCTACAAAATGCCTTTCTGCTGATTGCTTAGTTTAGAGTCACACACATTACAGAGGCCTTTTCTCAGCAGGACACTGTTTCTGCAAGCAGCACTCTAAGGCTTTCCTGACCCAGCTTGCAATTTGTCACTCCCTTCTGCAGCTCCCAGAATAGTCCTTAAACCTTGCTTTACAGAAACATCAAAACTGCAGTAGGCAAACTAAAGGTAAGCCACGTAACAATGCACAGAAAACTCAAGGTGAGTTGAAGCTGTCTACCAGGCAGTGGATTCCTCTAAAGCTCCATTGGAATCCACAAGAATACAAGAAATTTCTAAATAATAGAAGTGGAGAACTCCCCTACCTTTCCAATTCCCTTCCCTCATTTAATAATAATAATAATAATAATAATAATAATAATGTCAATAATAATATTAATATTAATAATAATAAAATCTGCATAGTTTACACCTGATATACAAAGGTGTGACAATTTTCTGGGATCATATATACAAGCATGTATATATGACGCACAGGTACAATGACGTACCAGTCAACAAAACACACATGAGATGGTGGTCCCTAAGATAATACAGGAAGGAAATAAATCATGACTAAGTCCTCTAAAAAAACATAAAGAGCTGTCAATTTCTAAACTGATTATAAAACAAGAGACTGTTATAAAATGCTGTATTAAAGTATTTTAAACAGGCATAATTTTCCACAAAACAGAATTAAAGGCTGCATACTCATATCTTGCAATTGTGACAGTTGAAGTTGAGTCCTATGTGTACTAAACAGGTACTCGACCACTGAGCTATATCACAGCCCTTTATTTATTTATTTGGCCATTCATTCCTTTCACTCCAGGCCACCAGGATTGTAGACTATGCAATCCTAACTGGTCTATACTTTCTTATTTCTTATTTGTTTTTTCAGTTTGGGATTTTTTTTTTAAGTATAGACATTTACAATTAAAATTTTAATTTCAAAAATTATTACAAATAAATAGCTAACCACTTAGATGAAAAAATAAACGAACTGGCATTTTTGTCAACTCAATATAACAATGAGTTATATATGATTTATGATTTATTAAAGCTTTCCTGAGGATTCAGAAAACAAAGTCACCCGCAAACCACAGAAGCTAGGCACACACCTTTAATCCCAGCAGCCACGCTAGACTAGAAATGTCCCAGCCCTATCAGAGGTAAGAGCTCTCTGGGTGCATGGCTGCTTTGCTTTCCTGACCTTCAGCTAGAACCCCAATTTCTGTCTTTGGGTCTTTTATTTACCATATTACATAATCATTAATTTACAACTTAGCAGATGTACAATATTTTTCTGTGGAATTTTAAAGTCTGACTCTACATTACCAATGAAATTTCAGAATGTAATCAGACTAAAACATTCTTTAACTACTACAAAGAAAACATTAGGAAAATTATATTGGTTTGTTTTTTTGTTTTTTAGTCCCTGAAAATAGGTAAAGAAGTAATATCTTCGAGTCAAATTATTGCTGCATGACAAAGTATACCTCGGAGAAATTTAAACCGATCAGTATGTGGTTAGAGGTTAATTCCACAAAACCAGAGTGTTGGCTGTTGACTCAATTTATCAACTGGTTAAGTATGAAGTCACACATAGATGAATTCCTTAAAAAAAAATTTTTAACTTCATTAGCAAAACCATCAAGAACAACATTTTATTTAAAATGGAGCATAATTTGTGAGCTGATTAACATCTATTATTTTCCTTTGATGTTAGTACAAATCTAGACACTGCAACTTCCTGTTCCACTAAGTCTGGGGGTGGATAACAAAAAAAAAAAAAAAAAAGGTAAGATTTATTAAAAAGGCAAAGCAGAACAGAGCTCTGTTGGAGAGTTGGAGAGGGGTGTGATTAGCTAATACACACTATCATCAATACAAAAAAAAATAAAACTGCTTTAGACTTGTGCTCACTAGCTACCCACACACTCACTGGAGTAAATACTCTTCTCAGTGCATGACTGGCTCATGAATCTGTCTCTCCTCTGAAAGAATTTGTCTCTGCTCTGAGTTCCAAAAGCTCTGCTCTTGCAGTGTAGGAGAGGCCCCCTGCAGCCAAGCCAGCCCCTGCTGAACTACATCCCTACTATAGCATGTGGCTGCTGTTTGCTTGTCTGTTTGTTTCATTGTGTTCTTTTGAGAGAGTGTCACCGAGGAATCCAGAAGAGCCACCAACTCTCCATGGTCTCTGGGCTAGAATTGCACACATACATGACAACAACACCCAGCTTCAGAGAATAACCGGTTTGTACCACCATGCCGAGTTTCAGAGTAACAGCTGCCACATAGCTGTTCAGTGACATCTCACACATAACAGACTGTGAGATGAGACCCCATAATGACTGGCAAAGAGAATTCATCCTCCCCCATCGACTAAAAATTAATTGGCTTGATATTGTCATCTCTCTAAAATATTGTTTAATGGTGATGGATTTTAATCCTAATTGCATGTTGCTTTATTACCCTACTGTACAGTTAAATAAAAAGAGGCGCCTTGACTAAATCTGCTGATGTTCATCAACTTAACCATCAAAATAAATTCTGGCTCATCAACAGTCATGTGGGTAAATGCTATATCTAGGATAGGGAACACATTAAAATTAGATGATACACTTTCACCGGGGGGAGGGGGAAAAAGGTGGTAAAAATCAATTCAGTGCAAAAGGAGACAGTTAGCACAACACTCCTTTACAATAAACTAAGACTGTCATGGAGCAACTTGGCTCAGCCGGTAAAGGTGCCAGCAGCCAAGCCTGAAATCCCGAAGTAGGTTCCTGGAACTCACATGATGGAGGAAAAGTCAGATTACTGCACCTTGTCCTCTGACATCCACATGCACGACACAGTGTGTGACATGTGCACATGCACACAGACATGTAGACACACACAAATGAACATAAACTGGTTTGGGTTTGGGTTTTTTGTTTTTGGTTTTTTTCAAGACAGGTTTCTCTGTGGCTTTGAATCCTGTCCTGGAACTGGCTGGCCTTGTACTCACAGAGATCCACCTGCCTCTGACTCCCAAGTGCTGGGATTAAAGGCGTAAACCACCACCTCCAGGCTTAAAGTGTATTTTTTTTAAATATGGACCATATACTTTTAATTTCATTTTACAAAACTCTTTAAATCACTGTACTTTTAATAAGTAGGTATTAAACTTAAACTTCAAATCTAATTAATCTAACTACCACTGGTAGTTTAAATCAAAAATCATAATAATTGTAGCTTGAGAATGTACATTTCATAGTTTCTTACATATATTTTGAAATTTATAAGAGCTATTCTATTCATAAATATGCCAAAGAATAAAATACCAATGTCATTTTAGTTGGGACTCTTACATTACTTTTGGGAGTGGGAGTGTTATTTAAATATTTAACTTGAGGGCCAGTAACACGGTACAGTAGTTAAGGGAGCTTGCCATCAAGCGTTTGAACTCAAGTTCAATTCCTAGGACCCATATGGTAGAAAATGAGTATCAACTCCTAAAAGATACCCTCTAATCTACAGAAGTTTGCTATGGAACACAAATACCAACACATATATAAAATAAATAAATGTGGGGGGGGAAACATTTAACTTGAATATTCTCAATCAATAGAACTCTCAGTGAATATTCATAGTATAATAAAAAGAAATAAAAAGAAACAATAAAAATTAAGTGCTGGGGAAGAATAAATTAAATGTTAATAAGAAATCTATTACTTGATATGGCTATTGAGAACTTGAAATGAGATTAATTAATTAATGCTACCGAGAAACTAAATTTGATGTTAATTTCATTTTCATTAATTTTATTTAATTTAATATTTAAAATTTCTATTCAAGTCAATCACTAAGAAAATTTTAACTAAGATGAAAAAAATTCTGGGTCTATGAATCTACTCTCAAACTGAAAATTTTGTTAAATCAAAATGTGTGCTTAGTATTTCTCATGAAAAGGCAGGATCTGTGATCAAATTTGCCATAACCAGATTTCAGAGACATGGTACAAAGGAGAATAAAAGCTTCTTTTAATGAGTTTTAGAACCAATATATGGTAATTTCATAATACCTTTATATATTGGACAAAATAAAATATTATAAAAACTCATTAAAGTGTTCTTGTACTTCACATTACTTCTAAAATTCTTGAATAATGTAAGGGGAATGAATTTTATTTCTCTTGGATAGTACTGCCTTAGATAAAGCCTAAAACTTCTGCTAAATTCTATTTTTTTTTTTCAAGACAAGGTCTCATTATATAGCAGTCATGTGAAACTCACTATGTAGCCCATAACTGACCTCAAACTCGTAACGAACTGCCTATCTCTGCCTCCTAAATGCTGGAGTTACAGGCGTGCTGGAGGAAGTGAGTAAGGAGGAAGTCTTGAGTTAGTGAAGTCCTGATGTTTGAAATGAGCCCATCATTGTCAAGAATCAAAGCCTCAGACCCATGTGAAAGCGGCCAGGCCTTCTCCATACTAGTGAGGCTCAACTTCCTCATGTCTGAGTGTGAGTGTGGCAATGAATACCAGTACAGGCTTACAACAACAGGCCAGTGTGTGAGAAGCCAGGCAACAGCAGCTCCGTCCTCCATATGACTGTAGCCTGAGACTGCTCCCCCACAGAGAACAATGGCCCAAACTTACCAACCCCAGCCCTTGTGTTGTACAGAACAAACGTGCGGAAGTTTCAAGTTGCTGCGCTAGGTGGCACCACTCCATCAGAGTGTGCAAAACCCACCTTACCCCTGCTTTTCTATATAAGTATCTGTGTGTCTATCCTTTCCTCATCCCCATGCCAATCAGGTTTCCAGACCCAAGCCTCATAGGTCCAGGCAGCCTGTGTGACCATCTTTGACTTTGTTGAATTTTTGAGGCACAACTCACATGCAGAAAAATCTACTTTTGACATACAGTTCCATATAGTTTGATTAAGGCATATAGTCACAAAACCACCTGTGGTAGTCTGAATGTAATTGGTCCCCATAAAGTCATAGAGAATGGCACTATTGGGAAGTTGGCCTTATTGAAGAAGGTGTGGACTTGTTGAAGTATGTGTGTCACTGTGGGGTAGAATCTGAGGTGTCTCTTGCTTAAGCTTCACTCATTATCAGTCTACTTCCTGTTGCCTTCTGATCAAGATGTAGCCAGCACTGTCTGCCTGCACACTACCATGTTCCCAGACAATGAACAAAAACCTCTGAACTGTATGTGACCCTCCATGACTAAATTTTTCCTTTATAAAAGTTGCCCCTGGCAGTGAGACCAGGATCTATCCCTGGCACATGAGCTGGCTTTTCAGAACCTATTCCATAATGTCGGGATGCCTTGCTCCTTGCTCAGTCTTAATAAGGGGCGGGGGGAGGGGGGAGGCAAGGGGAGGCTTGGTCCTGCCTCAGCTTAATGTACTAGGCCTTGTTGACTCCCCATGCAAGGCGTTACCCTTTTTGAGGAATGGACAGAGGGCTGATTGAGGAGGAGGGAGGAACAGGAGAAGGACAGGGAGGGGGAAATGTGGTTGGTATGTAAAATGCATAACAATTTTTAAAGATTTTGTTTTAAGTTGCCATGGTCATGGTGTCTGTTCACAGCAATAGAAGCGAAGCCCTAAATAAGCCACGACCTAATGGTGGTTTAAGTGAGAAACAAGCTCGTGCATTTGAGCATTTGGATAGCCAATTAGTTGTGCTGTCTGAGGAAGTTACAGAACATTAAGGATGGGATGATGGAAGTACATCGCTGGGGCAGGTTTTGGAGGTTCATAGCCTCACTCCACTCTAATTCACTCTCTCTGCTTTCTGCCTGTGGCTGAAGATGCAATCTCTCAACCTCCTACTCTAAACAGCTGCTGCCATGCCTCCCCTATAAATCTGGAATCTCCATATGGAACTGTAAGCAAAATAAACTATTTGGCAAGTCATTTTTTAATCACGGTGTTTTGCCTTAGCAATGAAAAGTAACTAATATCCTAGCACAGTAACTATAGCTTAAAATACTTTCATCATTCCAGACAGTACCATCTTGCCCTCATCCACTGACAAGAATAACAATAATCTGTTTTCTATCCCTATACATTTGGCATTTCCAGAATGTCTACAAAAACTGTTTCAGTCTAACAATATCAAACCTTAAGTGTTATTATGTCCCTCTATGATACTAAAGATTATGATCACTTTCATATTTCTTTTGCTGATATCAAAAACCATTTGACAATGTCTGTTTTATCCAGTTATTTCACTATCAAAACATAGTTTTCTTCCTTATTATGGATTTGCTTATTCTCCAAGCATAAACCATAGCACACTATCTTACAGTTTTTCTCTAGGTCCTTCCAAACTCTAGACTACAAGTAAAGAAGTCTCATGTTTTAACATAAATGTTTTTGTATTCTTAACTCTGTGTGATGTAGGTAGTGGTGCAAATGTCAAAAGAAAGGGAAGATGAAGACAACAAAAGAAAACAACATTTGAGTGATCGGTACTCCTAGCTAGTGGACTGGATGTCCTCTTTTACTGAAGATTCAACAGCAGTGCAAGGCTACAAACAACTAAGAAATGTGATCCAGGTAGTCACCTGCAAAGGCTCATGAGACTATCTATGGCAAGTGCTGCTCCTCCTTTTGGTCAGAGCATGGAAGCGATGCTGAGTAAATTTCTAGCACTCATTCTAACACTATTTCCCCACATCCTGCTATTACTTGTGCCTGGTATTCTAGAAAGCGAAGATTCATGAATACATGTATCACATGATAGCAGAAGCAACCAGACCACATGAAGTAAAATATTTAGTGAATTCTATGACACTAGCTGACAAGTCAGATAACTGCTGGAATCATTAATATTAATATGATTAAACATGGAAATTAAGTCTTCATGACAGAAAAATAAAATATTAATATCTCCAATGCTTTCAAAATACTCACTGAAGTCTCCAGTAAGAAAAACTCCTTCTGCTCCTGGGGCCCATTCTTTGCAGTATATGCTACCATCCGCACATCTGTGGATGCCAAATGACTCATAGCCTCTGGAAAACTTATCGATACCACCTTCATTCTCTCCAATGTCACTCAAAATCTGGATAAACTTCTTATACCTTTGCAAAAGTATAACAAAAAAAAAGAAGTTAGAAAGTGTGTTTCCCCCCGCCAAAAAAAAAGAAAGTAACATGGTCAAATTGGCAATAATAAAATTACAGCAAAGTTTCACCAAAGTTTCCTGCAAAGGGCAGAGGCTTTGGCAGCCATCTGGTGTCTTTGTCACAGCTACTCAACCATGTCTCTGAAGCAAGAAAGGGGCCACAAGTAATATGTTAATGAGTGGCTTGGGTGTTTCCAGTAACTGCATATTTATAAAAACAGGGAGTGGCAAGCTTGGAGAAACAGACCTGCAAAACTAAAGAATTAAACCGTGAATCAGTTTATCGTGTCTTAGTCGGGGTTACTACCGTTGTGATGAAACAGCATGAACAAACCATCTTGGGGAGGAAAGGGTTTACTTGGCTTCCAAATCACTTTTCATCATTGGAAGAAGTCAGGCAGGAACTCAAACAGGGCAGGAACCTGGGGGCCAAAGGTGATGCAGAGGCCACGAAGGAGTGCTGCTTACTGGCTTGCTTCATGTAGCTTGTCCAAGACCCAAAACCATAAGCCCATGGAGGTCACAACTACAATGGGTTAAGTCCTTCCCACACTAATCACTAATTAAGGAAATGTCCTACAGGCTTGCCTACAGCTTGTATTATAAAGGAATTTGCTAAAAGGAGGCTCCTTCCTCTCTGATGACTCCAGTTTGTGTCTAGCCAGCACACAGATCTTTCACATAAAGAGTAAGAATGCCAGAACTGTAAGATAAATCTCTCTACTGCATCTCCTGTAAATCTAGCAAGGGAAAAGAAAATAAAGTTCCCAGAGAAATGGTATGAATCTAGATGGAATTACACAGAGAATATATAAAATCTGGGAAGCTAACAAAAAAAGTGAACTTAGTTATTAAACAGACATGAATATATATATATATATATATATATATATATATATATATATATCAATCATACTATACAGCAGTAAGTGACCTTAAAAATGAGCTCAACAAATGTAAGCTACGGTACTATATAACAAATAACAGAGTGAGAATTTAAATGTAACTGAAGAACTAAAGAAAGAAACAGAGAAAGATAGCTCATGAATAATGGTGCTTGCTACACAACCAACTGGCCTGAGATTGGTCCCTGGAGCCTACATGATAAAAGGAAAAAAATCAACTCCTCTGAAATGTTTTAAGTCCTAGACACACACACACACACACACACACACACACACACACACACACACACACACACTAAATGTAAAACCGTTAAGAAAAAGATTAAAACAAGATGTCATTAGAAAATAATTGATGAGTTAGAATAAATTTACAAATAATTACATAATTAACAAGTAATTGGTAATTAAAGGTACTAAATGGACAAAATATTGAATACACTAAAAAATAAGCATACAAAATAGAGAGAAAGGGAAAGGTAGTGACTCTGAGAAACAACAGGATAAAATAAATTTAAAAGGTATATTTTCTTTAATAATTAAATCCATATATGAAAAAACAGCATTCCATATGTTACACTTGGAATATGAAATGTTCTCTATGGTTCATCTATTTAAACCATGGTCCTCAACTGGTGTCGCCATTGTGAAAACTTAGGAGGTAGACATAGCTAGAGGAAGGGAATCACTGTGACGGTGGCTGGGGAGGGTCCTTTGGAGCCAAGCCTTATTCCAGGCCTATTCCTGCCTTGGCTTCCAGACAACCATGAAACGAACAGCTCCTGCATCACAGTCTTAACTACCATGATACTCTCTGCCTTATCTCAGGCTCAAAACAACCAGGCCAGGCACAGGGCTATTGCAATTGCTTCCGGTGACCCATCACAATTGTTAAGATCCGAGTGTTGAAGATTCAAATTACAAGAAATGTAGAAATCAAGTAGAAATAGAGCTAGAAGCATCCTGTCTGCTGGCCACGTCTCATGGTACTGCAAAGTGCTAATCAGAGGGATGATGAGAAAACCATCAGCAGTCATACTCACCTGTAGGCCCTGCATACTAATGACCAAGCTTACCAGGCAGGAGGAACCCTCTGGAGTAAAAGTGCAAACAAACAGTTTTCTCATTGGATGTGGGGCCTGCTCTGCAGGCAGGATCTCACACCTGGTGCTGTGAGTTAGACATTACTGAAGCCCGTTTGTCTAAGTAACTTATGTTTATGCCCAGGGGTTGGTGATGCATTGGGCTTAGGTTCAAGAAGCTTCTTCCATGTATCGCAGTGGGCAGTAATTCAAGTCAAAGTGCTGAGAATAAGTGGTTGCTGAATGTCGGCCCTAGATTGGACATCACCACCTCTTTTTGCCTCACCTCCCCCTCTCACCACATGCCAAGGCTCAGGGAATATCAAAGAGGAGTGGAGAGAACTTAAAAGTGAGAGGAAGGGATACAGTACCCCGCAATACTATACTCACAGCTTGTATTCAGACTCAGGAACAAATAGCAGCTGTAATTATGTGCACAGGACTGGCTCATGATTGGACCTATCAATGTTCTGTCATAGAAGGGGAGGGCTTTTGGGAGGGTGAAGATTGGTAAACAATTCAAGGTTGTTTAGAGAAGAGGCATATAGAAGATCTCACTCCTTTCTTGGTATCTACAGGCATCCCACAAAACATAGGCTAATGGTTGCAGGGGCAAGTTACCCAGGCTCCTATAAGTAACCCTTCATCTCTAGTACTAGAAGCTAGGCTTCACTAAAATCACTGGGTAAGGAAATGAGAGAGGGGGGAGAAAAGTGAGGGGCTCTGCACTGTGACTAAACCACAGAGAAACTCTGGAACAATAGCCATTACAAAACAGGGCCCTGACTAAGAAAAAAAAGATAAAATATGGTGAAAGGGGGGTGGAACTCTATAGGACAAAATCACTCACCACTGGAGAATTTCATTATAATTTTTATGCTTTCTAATTTCGTGAGTAGGTTTAGATGAATGTTTGAAAAATAACATGTAATTAGGTAAAGAAAGTTATATATGAATCTTAACAATGTATTTTTTATTGTAATTTCAGTCTTTCAAATAAGTAAAATGAGTTAACATTAAATGTATCATATTCATTTCACTCATGTTTTATAGACTTTTTCTGTATACTCCTACAAAGAAGCATATAAAACTAACAAGAATGCTATCCTCCCAAAGCAATAATGATTTTGAGAAACAAGCTTTGTGTGTGTGTGTGTGTGTGTGTGTGTGTGTGTGTGTGTGTGTGTGTATTTTCCCCCTATGTGCAAGGTTTTTCTCAGTCTGGTCTTCCTTACTTTGTTCTCTCTCTCTCTCTCTCTCTCTCTCTTTCTCTCTCTCTCTCTCTCTCTCTCTCTCTCTCTCTCTCTCTCTCTCTCTGTGTGTGTGTGTGTGTGTATGTGTGTGTGTGTCTTTATAAAATGTGAGTAGTACTTTGAAATTAGTTTTGCACTACTCTTAAGAGTTTTATATTAAATCTGCTAGATATTCTTATATAATATTCATAGGAATTTCACTAGGTATGCAAAGCTGTTTGTAAAATGTATGGAACTGAAACTATGTGAAATAGAGCTTTGGAACACCTGGGTTTCTGGAATAGTCACAGGCTGAGATAAGATACAGAAAGAGTGAATGCTAAGCCAGCATTGCAAGTGAGAAGGGGAAAAGACATATCTAGTAACACACTGCAACTATAAGCCTGTCATTAAAACGTCATCCTTAACACCACAAACCTTTCTAATAAGATGAAAATTATAAGTATTAAAAATAAATGAGTCATAGAAAATGAAAATAAATAAAGCCAAGAAGGTCCAAATCTCAACCTTCATTCCCAACTAAAAGCCCAGCCAGTATGGACAGGATGCAGATGGGGTGGGGGAGATTCTCAAAATTCTTTTTTGGAACAAAGGAATTATCTGTAATCCATTATTAAAATTTCAAAACTGTTTTTATTCAAGCAACTCCCTCTTTTTAGATATATATTATTTAGACACATTCCAGAAGAAGTAAAAGCATCTATGTACAGAATTATGGCACTGCTCATAGCCACACTATTAATGACCTATATCTAATTGGCAATGGGAAAGTAGTTGAATAGACTTACAAAATACACAAAATACTTAAACAGTAAATGGCAAGAGGGACCCTAGGGAGAGCGAGGTCACACGAAATGTGCTGATATGGGTTAATGTACCCAGGAGTTCCGTGTGTATTGCACTCCCTCTTCAGAGACCCAAGCTGGCTTCTCGGTAAAGTTGTGCGGGTGCACAACGTATGAGGCACTGAACACATGTGAGAAACACGAGATGATAAAAAGCATGCTACTGAGGTTAGACCAGGAATGTTGCAAACACCAACACCAAGAAAAGAGAAGCTGCCCTGACCCGGACAGCACAAGCCCCAGTGCTGGCCACGGCTTCTAACTCAACTACACCTGCAGCTCTGTTGTCTAGCATGCTTTACCCAATCAGGTACCTTACTCAGATTAGGGGGGAAAAAATTTCTTTTTCAGAGTTTCTTAGCAATTTAAACAGTGGCAATAGTTTGAAAATACTTAAAATAATGACCTAGGTTACAAATCTGACAGGATATCAAAAAGGTTTAGAATATGTGAAAAGTTTCTTCGGTTTTAAAAATAGCCTCCATATACTATTCAGATGTTCTTTTTTGAATGAATTTTACTTCATTGGGACCCTTTTAGAGGCAATTATTTTTTAAGGAAATTAAAATCCAGAGCCACTGCCATTAAGTAACAATCATACAATAAAGTGAATAAGCAATACGAAACAACTTAATGAAGTCAGAATTGAGGGCAAAAAATACAAATTATCCAATATGAAAAACATAAATTTCCAGAGGTTAAATAAATGTAATAATTCTATTGTCAATCTACACAATGCACTATAAAACACATTCTTAGATTTAAGTTTTTTTTTTTTCTTAAATCATTCTTCCAAAATTTGCTAAGATAACGTTTCAGCACTCCATTTGGTAAAGTTTCAATGGAAACAGGATTATAGCACGCTATTACTGCCACTAAATATCTTGACTTCCCTCAAGGTCAGCCCCGTAGCTTCTAATACGAGAATACACATTCCACTTTGAAATCACTGTGGCTGGAAAAAAGAAAATGCCTGGGGGTAAAGCAAGCTCATCATGCCTATGCCCTCTCGGGCTACAGTCATCTCTCTCAATATTTTTTTCTATGAATTTATAGGATACTTAAAAAGTAGGTCAAATTTTGATAGCCAAAACTACATTATGATGTTAATATTGGATCAAGCATTTGGAACAGACAATGAAAAATTGTTGCAAATACTATCAGATGCAACCTATATTAATTAACCTTCTTTTATAAAAAGGGAACCATAAATAAAAAAAGTTATTCAAGGTCAGGAAAATAAAACTAATAGAGATTTATTATTATTGGCCTCAAGAGGTATCTTGAGTAAAATCTCAAACTCAAATCACCTGTCTATAAGAAGACAAGGCCTATGTTTTACTCCTACAGGTATTCATCTTACAATTAGGAGTAACAGCATGAGATAACACAGCGTAAACTCTAGAAATAAACAGTCCAGGTTTATTTTTTAGCCTCTGTATGTGACCTTGAATAAGCCACTTAAGCACTTTTCTCTTTCCTACCAGTCCCTATTCAATGCAGAGAAATCTCACAGGTCATGGGTATCAATGAAGGCACAGTGGGAACCTTCCCACAGTAGTCAGCAAATACTCAGTAGGTACTGGTTATAGCATTTCTCCAAATGGAAATGGCAGGACATCATTATTCTTTTAAATGTAGCAATTTCCTTTTATTTATAACACTTATTTAAACTTTAATGTGCATGTTAATTACAGAACATTTGAATTTTCCTCCCAAATTCCAAAGGTCTCTGAGACATGTACCCAGTATTCCATACTGACTATAACATACAGGTTAGGGGAAATCTGAGTTAAAAATAAGATGACTGAATTAATTAAATCAATGGGGAGGCTACCTTAAGAAATTGAAAGGAATGAGAGGGGGGAAATGGAGTGGTTTAAATATTTGCTATCCCAGAAGATGACCTATACTTGATCTTATGTACTTATGTCAGTAGTGAAGCTCCGATGTAAGACCAGGTTGTACACATCTCAGTTGTGTAGTAGAAAATGGTTCAAATCTTACCTAAAAATGTCTCTGATATAGAACCCTTGCTCAAGTAAGTATGAGTGAGGTAAAAATACAAGAAACCCTTGCAAGAAATTCCTTTCTAAGTAGCTCAGACTATGAGATTTTTCTGTTTCCTGCTTCTTAGAGAAAATGAACTAACTAAGCAAGAAGCACAAGAAGGTAGAGGTTCCAGAAGGAATTCTAATAGGTAAAGAGAAGAGACTGGAGAGAAGGGCAGGGGGGCCTGGGCTCTTAGAAGACAAAAGATCATTGAGTCAGTTAGTTATTAAGTATCATACCACACAAACACAGGGAGCATCACAGAGCAGCAGGTAAAGAACTGTAAAACATAGATGATGGAGAGTAGCACCCAAAATGCTGTCTTCTGGCTATGACATCGCTGTTGCAATTATGATCACATAGCTGGTTTAGTTACCTGTGCAAGACCTGCACAGGTAAAAAATGAAAATAGGAAGGTGAATAGAGGAAGTAGTAGGGAGAATAGTCAAGATGGAGGGCAGGGAGAACAACAGCCCCTCTCTCCGGTAAGATAGGACCATGTGGAAATACTTAGAAATTGGTTAATATTTAAGGTAGAGCTAGCCGATAAAAAACTAGTAACTGCCCAACAGAATTATATCTCATACAGCGTCTCTGTGTGTTATTTGGGGCTGGCGAGGCAGTGGACCCAGGCTGGCAGGAAAAACAACGCATAACAGAGAATAGTTGTGATGGACAGGTTCACCAGAAGTAAAAGGAGAATAACAAAGAGTGGTGGGGGATAAATACGGTCATAAAACATTATTGGCATGTATACATTGTCAAAAAGAAACTTTTAACTAGATTAAAAACAAATATTTCTCTGTAAAGGAAAAATGTATTTAACTCACAGCTTTGGAGTTTCAAGTCCAAGGTTAAACAGCTCTCTTAGCTTGTCCTCTGATAAGACTGGCATACTGTGGTGGATCACATGAAAACACTGTGTGCATCTCAAATTGTGGGAGATAAACAATTGTAATGGCATGTTCATGAGGACCTAAGAGCTCCTCACAAGGCTGCGCATTCTACCTGTCCATACCACCTTTTCAAGACACTAATATCCAAACTGCACCAATGTGCTACTCCTTACTTTCAACACTCCCTTTCAATTTCTGGAAATTTTCCAATCTTTATATACTTTACAATTCAGTTTAGTCACCTGCTTCTCACACACTCGGTGTGTGTCTCCTTATACCCAGCAAAAAAGGAAGAGAACTGGTCAGAATGTAAAGGACAGGGGAAATTACCTGTCTGTAATCTAAAGTATTACAAACACCTAAAATATTGGGACATAATGAATACCTATTCTTTGCCAGGATGTGTGTAAGCAAAATTGATGGAATAAAGTTAGATTCCAGATTAGGAATATGCCTGAATGTCAATCTTAGCATCATAACTAAACTTGATGGGAGTTAAAACCTACTTCCTAAACATATGGTGGTAAATAGCTAAATACTATCTCTTCCATGAAATAATAAACACGCTGTTGGAGTGATATAAGTATTCAATAAGCTTGTTAGATTTGAGATTAACACAGAAGGACCAACACTCTATTAAAATATAAGATTGCCAACTGCACTAGATCATCTGCAGATCCTCTCTGCTAATAATAAGTCTGTGGTAATTCATATTTTCTTTAAAAAAAAAAAAAAGAAATGAGATTTTTAAAAGCAAGCACAAAGTCAGGTGTGGTGGTGTACACCTTTAATGCCATCACTCAGGAGTCAGAGGCAGGCAGGTCTTTGAGTTGGAGGCTAGCCTGATCTACAGACCAAGTTCCAAGAAAGCCCAGCCTATGTAGAAAAACCCTGTCTCAAAAGATTAAATAAATAAATAAATAAATAAATAAATAAATAAATAAAAGTTTAAATAAGAAGCAAAGAATGCCAAACCACACAAAAAGTTGCAACTGCTTTACCAGATTAACTTTGCCATTACAGAATCTAAACATTAATTGAATTACAATGTTATACTCCAAATTGTAACTTTTAACAATTCTTATTCAGGGTCATTGAGGTGGACAGCCAATGAACGGAGGTGCTCACTGAATGTCCTGGGCTGAGTTTGATTCCAGTATTCCACAGGGTGGCAGAAGAGAACTGACTTCCACACTTGACCTCTGACATCCATATGCTCTGTGCTGTAGCATTCAGTGCACACTCCCATGGCACATGGGCTTTTTGCACGTGGGCTTTTAGATCTCCTCCCCCACCCCTACAAACACACACACAAACAAATTAAATAAAAATCCTGAGACCACAACAAAAGTGTTTACTTCTCGCTTTCTGATATGATGAAACAAATACTATTTAAATAACAACTGTTTTTTAGCATACAGTCATACCTAATTTTAAAAATGGCCTCTACAATAACAGGGTAAAACAATTCTCAAACCAAAATTATTCAACATTTCCATGAATAAGGAAAAGGACTTCCACTGACAATTGCTGTCCTTTAAAAAGTAGACTTGTTCTTAAAGCCACTTGTGTCCTGTCAATAAACAAGATCTGCTGTTTGTTAACCACTCTTTCCTAATTCAGGTACCAGGCCACACAGGAGCAAAGGCCAGAGACCACTGCTGAAGCCCTCTCAAGTTTAATCCTCCCCCCACCCTTTTAGTGAAATATTCCTAAACTCAAAATTACTCAATGCAATCGGGCCACTTGACGATATGACTTAAAAAGTCATATAGAACTCATTTCTTCTAATTATACAATATTTATTGCTAGAATTCCACCTTTTGACTGGAAATGTTACTCAGTTGAAGAAACACAGGGAAACACCTACTATATAGCCATTAATGTAAACGTATTTTGACTTCTTAACAGATTAATTAATTAAAATAAATTAACAAAATGTAGCTAGAAATTAATTTTAATCACTGTGCCTTGTCTCATGGTTGTGAGCAAATTAATACTGTATTGCCCTTGCAGTTTACTAAGGTATGATTAATGGTTAATATTAAAATTCTTGGGGTATTCTGGCAAAGTGAAAACAGGACTGCCTAACTGGGAAGGAAACATACTCTGGCTGCAATAAATCAGAATTAGTGAAGGTAAACCCTGTGAGATGGCCCATCTGGTCAGTCCTGGAAGACTCAGGAATTGTCACAAGCAGAAGCTGCCAGCCGTTTTCCCAGGCCCTCTCTCAAGTCACGCTACTGTTCACGTCTCTGCTACATGCTCTGCTGATTACCATGGAAAAGGGCAGAGCTGTAACTGTTCGACTGACCTTTCAGTTTATTTTCTCTTGTGTAATCTGAAACAGGAGCTAACACAGTCTTAGGCTACTGATTTCTACAAAGCATTCTGACTTCATGTTTCAACAGTCTTGGCTCAAACAGCAGAGCGCTCGGCTGTGGTCGTGTTTCCTTGCTCTGAAACGACATGGAAACAACAGCTGTACGCACTAGAGACAGGCGCTCTGGGTCCTCTACTCAGCCGATCCCAGTCTGTGATGCCCCTAGTTGGCCATCCAACTTGGTGAGAAATAATTCCAAGTTCCCATAACCTTGCTAAAATCTTAGTTTTATGCTGACTTTAGATGGACCAATAGACTGATTGAAAATAATCATGTGTGTTTCGTTTCTGTCTCTTGATAGAAATAATTCATTACACAATCACTGTCAAAAAACATACTCCTAAGAAGTCAAAAGACATACCCTAGACCCAACTGCGAGGAAAATAAACATGGAGGTTTGGGTTCCTCTTCCTTAAAATTGAAATGCCCCCTACAGGTCTACAAACACATAATCCACACTGCAAACTTCTTTAATGCTTAGTTGTCTTAGATGTATAGTACACTGACCCAAGCAAGGAAGTAAAAAAAAAAAAAAAAAAAATGCATCCTAACTGAAAATTACTCCAGATACCTGGAATATAACACACATACACACAAAACTCAGAATTCTATAATCGGTCCTTCTTAAAATAAAGTGCAGCATATCAGGCATCTATAGAATATAAAAGGAATAGTGGGGAAAAAAAAGAAAAAAAGAAAAAGAAAACACTAAGAATACTCTCTCAACATAAAAAATGACACTACAATGTTGTATAGACTGGAACCCTCTGGAGCACTCACTATATTCCAGGCATTGTCATGAAAAGCCACATATGTCGATTTATTGAGCTTCACAATGAATCAGGAAAGGGAAGGGTTTGCTATATTTCACTCAGCACAGATGAAAAAACTAAGGAAGGTAAGCAGTTTTAGCCAAGGTCATGAAGCTAGTAGGTTGTTGCAGCTAGAATTAAATATGGGATGTTGCCTCCAATACATCTGTACTTTATAATATAAAGTTTTACAGTTTATAATTTTCTAACTGACTTAAACCTTCTGAAACAAAATATTTATTACTGTTTAAATATTTCATTGAATGTTGGAAGAAAAGAATCTGCCAGAAAAATATATATAATCAAAAATAAAATCATCATAAAACATGTGCGAAAAACATAAACAAATACTATTAACTATGGTTATTTAAAAAAAAAAAAGTCAGAAAGCATGGTGTAGCTTGTTGGTTCTCCGCCAGCCCATCCTCCGCTGGTCTGGCGCACCAGCCCCAAATAACATTCAGAGACTCTGTATTTGACACAATCCTGTTGGCCAGTTACCATTATTGTTTTTGGGCTAGCTCTGTCTTAATTATTAACCCATTTCTACTTATCTAAGTATTTCCACGTGGTCATCTTATCGGAGATCTGCCGCCAGCATCTTACTTCCCCATGCTCTACATCCTGACTCCTCCTTACTACTTCCTCTTTCCTCCTCCTGGTCTCCTAGCCCCGCCTATCTTGTTTCCTATTGGCCGCAGTGCTTTATTAATAAACCAGTATGAGAAACATATTTACAGAATAGCATCTCCTATCAGCATAGTTGCCACACTGTGGTGTTATCTTGCTTATACAAATAGCACCTGTCTGAGGATCAGAGAATGGAGCTTGCCACTAGCTAACCATAGAGGTCTCAAGGTCCGTACAGACCAGAAGATAGCTGGGCAGAAGCAGGATTTAAGCAGGGACAAACAATAACTCACTCTCTGGTCTGCTGAGATATGAAGGAGGTAAAGTGTGGCCATGGCTTGCTCCTTCTCTCTGATCTCTTAGCATTTTCCTCTATCTCTGACTCCTACAAATGTCACCCAAACATTTGGCATGAATGTCCATGTAAAACCTAACAAAAACTTTAAAAACGGTTCTGAACACAGAGAAATGGAGCTGCAGTGGGTTCTAGTCTCACAGACTCAAGCAAGCCATGGTGTAGAGATCTGTGGCAATAGAGCTTGAACACAGCATGGAGGATTTCAGCGGTGGTACACAGAGGCCTCGTCTCCAAGCATGCTGCATGGCAGATTTAGCTTTTACTCATACAGACAAAAAAAGGTTTACGGGCAGTGTGCTACAAGCTTCTTGATGCCAGTATAGACCTGAGGCCTCTCAGAGCTGAAGGTAAATATACCCGCACCAAGTTGGAAAGCCTAACTGGTTGGATCCAGCAGCCAAAACCTCTGCTTTAATTCCAGCCATGCTGCTTAGCAGATTAAAGACTCATGCAGAAAAAGATAGAGAGATAGAGTGAAGGCTGATTATTCGGTAAAGAAAAACCTCTAAAGGGTTTACAGTGCATGTATATGCCTGGGAAAGAAAAGAAAAAGGATGAGAAAGTCTTTAAAAAGAAATAGAGAGCAGGGTATGGTGCCACATGCCTTTGAGGCAGAAGCTGGAGAATCTCAGTGATTTCAAGACCAGAGTGAATTCCAGGAAAAGCAAAAATACTCAAAGAAACCAAAAAAATAAAAATAAAATAAATAGAGTAAAAGGAAAAGCCACATAAAGATGGAAAATACACAGAGAGTCTAGATACTGCATGTTATTATGATGTCTTTAAATTGTTTTTTTGTTTTGTTTTGTTTGCTTTTTTTTTTTTTTGCTGAGGAAGGAGCAACAGCTGCTAAAAAGACATTTTGCTACTGGATTAATTTAACCTATATATTTCAAAAATGTCTTGACTTCAAAATTTAAGTCTAAGAACATGTTACTTTGGAAAAGAGTTTCTATTTTTGTTTCCACAGAAGATAAAAAGCTGTGGATTCCTTCCAGACTAATATGGTTCGACCAAACAAGACCCCCTGAAGCAGTGATTCAACATCCAAAACAGCTGGGACAATGCAGCCTTAGACTACTACAGCCAGGATTTGGCTAGGGTTCTGGATTTTCTCAGGCTCTCCATAGAATTGACAGCACCCCTGACCCCAATAGCAGGAAGCAATTTGGAAAGAACTATGCCCACATTCCCAAATATTGTTTATAAATGTCTGTTTTCATTTAAACAGGGTTGGTTATAAATGGTTAATGATCACAGGCAATATCTTTCCAAAAAAAAAAAAAGAAAAAATGAGTATGATACAGAAATGAATACTTAGCATTGGTATGAATTTTGGTTTATTATTGATATAAATTTAAGGTCAATTTTGTTATATGTATATTTCTACTCTTATTTAGGTATTGTGTTTAGACACCTTTTTTAAAATGTAATGTATAATTTAATACAGATTATAGGTCATCACCTGTAATAGTCAAAACTATAGTTATATTAGTTAGGTTCTCTAGATATATTTCAAATGAATAGGTATTCTTCAAAACCTTTCAAAGATCTATAGAATATGGCATTTAAAATGGCTTACTAGGGTTTTTCATGACAATGAGTCACAACTGCCCCTAGAAATACCAATTACATCAGAGAAAAAGATGGGCATTGAAGAAACTTGTTATCAAGTTAGCCTTCAACGAAGAAGGAATAGCCATTTGGACATGAAACTGTTCTTGCCTGGACTGCTTGACAGCATGCTGTCCAAATTGGACAAGCAGTTTACAAAGAAACGTGACTGCTAAACTTGCCAAGGAACAAGACGGCCCTTCAAGTTTCCTGCTTCACAGAAAAGTCTGCCAAACACTTTGAGCTTAAGAGGGATGCCCTAATGTTACAGAGGAACTTTCTTTAGGTGACTGTCAATTCTAGAGCTTACTTTTATCCTTCTGGGTTCTTTGATGAACTGGAAGACAGATAGTTACGGTTATAGTTTTTCTTGGTTATGATAAAAGACAAGTTGTAAATAAAACTTTAGACTTACAAAGATAGGATAGATAACAGAATATTTTCTCTAATTTTTGCCAAATGCTAGTGTACTAAACATTGTTAACTACAGTTCTTGCTTGAAGTACTATGCTGAAGTTAAAACCTTCCTTAGTATTTAGAGAGAAAAGAGGAGATAATGGGGGATGTCCTTCTGTATGCTGTGAATTATGTTTCAGTCAATGGACAAGCAGAATGTAGCCAGGCTAGGAGAATGCTGGGAAAAAGGAAGACCGAGAGTGAGTTGCAAGAGAGACACCATGTAGCTGTCAAGGAAGAAAGAGGTTCAGACATCACCAGCAAGTGATAACACCACTTAGAAATACACAGCTACACAGAAAGGCATTAATGATTAAGAAAAAGCTAGCCAATAAGAAGCCTGAGCCATTGGCCACACAGTTTATAATTAATATAAGCCTCTCTGTGTTTACTTGAAATTAAACAGCTACGGGACAGAAACTTCCATCCATACCACACTGGCAATGACTTTAATTGCCCATGAATTAATATTGGGAGGAGATGCTATAATAAGCCTGAATTAAGCTGCAAAGGGGGGGGGCACTGTAGTATTTTATACCAGTTTGACATATAGCTTCAGCATTTTTTGACAGTCAAGAAAACCATAATTGTTCAGAAGATGAAAAACCAACAAACACTAACTTTTTTCACTTAAGATAAAAAAAATCAATGCATACTTACCTAATAATACTCACAAAATTAAGAAGCTATAGCCAGGCAACTATGGGTTTGAGCTTTAGAGTATTTTGATTTTGTTGTATTCAATATTACAAATCATATAAGGTTATCAATTTTCACTTTCATAATGGCAGAGACACACTCTGTTATTATAATACATGTTAAAAATAGCAAGGAGATAATATATTAATATCCAAGGGGGAAAAACACAACTTTTGGACCAAACAGTGGTAAAATATCAAAGCTCTATTAAAAATTCTAACAGTTCTCTGCCTTTACAATGGGAGATGAAGGTTTCAAAATTCTGTCTGCTGCAAAACTATAAATATTGAATAGCCTTCACTATCACTCACTCCCAATATATGGGCAAGATTTCTTTTAAGACATAAAATTTGAAGCTTTACACCCATATCTATAAAAATCATATTGTACTGTCAATTCATGTGTCTTGCACACATACCTCCATAAATTTCTTTATACAACTAATTACCTAATATAGTTCAAACATAATAGCCTTGAAAGCACAGGTACAGGGTGGCAGTTACACTAGCTTGTAGGTCTTGGCTTATTATTTCTCCCAAAGTATATACTTCATGCTTTCAATTTATACCCAAACAGGGGTTGAGAATGGGTACCGCAATTCTGTTAAGAAGCATTCTTCTACAGTTGCATAATACAATACGGATACAGAATAACACTTATCAATTCTATATTAGCAAGAGTTCCTACAATAAATTAACTACAAAAAAAAAAAAAAGACCATATGCTAGAAACAGATTTGGAAGAAAATTTAGACTCAAATCCCATTCAATTAAAACCAAATTTGTTTCTTAATAAAGCCATGATTAGATTCAGTACTCTTTTCAATAACAGTAAGATAGAATTATAAGCACACCAAGAATATCTGTTACCTATGGGCAACAATGTCTACCTTTTTGTTCCCAAAGTATGCTGGACAAACCTCAGACTAATACTGATAGTTAATACTGTACCCTATCCATCCAGAATTCCCAAAGCCTACTGATCGCTCAAGGTCAACTTGTCCAAGGCTAGATTCACAAAAAGCTAAGACCAAACTTCCAAAATGGTATAATCATTCAATATTATAAATTTCCTATTGATCTAAAATGCTCTCTGCTGCAATGATAAGCACCATGACCAAGAATAAACCAGAGGAGTAAGGATTAGTCATCTTAGATGTTACAGTCCATCATCCATGGAAGCCATGGCAAGAGCACAAGACAGGAACCTCTAAATAGGAACTGAAGACTATGGAAGAATGCTGCTTACTGACTCACTCTCTATGACATGTTGAATTTAATTTCTTACACAACTGGGAACAGTTTACATAAGGGGGCACAGACCACAGTGAGCCGGGCCCTCCTACATCAATCAACAATCAAGAAGATGCCCCAATAACATGCCACAGACCAATTTATTGGAGGCAGTTACTCAGTTGAGATTCTCCTTCCAAGGAACATGAAGGTTTGTTGTCAAGATGACACAAACTAACCAGTACAAATAGATGTGTCTCAAAGCCAAGGGGTTTTTTGTTTTCAATTTTATATTCTCACTCTTCTGTACAAAATTCACTAAGGGAGTGAGAACCAAGAGAAACTTAAAAACAAGAAAACAAAAACTCTTGAAATTTATGTTTAAAATTCTTAGAATACAGTCATTCTCATAATAATGGCTTGAATAATAATTAAATCATCTCAATTTCAAATCATTTTTAATAATTCTCAAAGTTCTTATGGTAAAATTCAGCTGCTAGAATTAATGTTTCTGTGTAATAACTTCTAATTACTAAGCACTGTCTATGCATAGCACAGATATGATTTTATTGAATATGTATGTAACATTCATATATGAAATATCAAGAAGTTTTAGATCGATATTTAGTAATATCACACCATAAATGATGAATTAAATTCCAGAGTTTGCTTATTGGGTGTTTAGATACGGATACACACTAATGAACACAACATAACTAGCTATAATAATATGTTTTTCTTTACTTTTATATCCATTTCCCATTTCTCTAATATAAGCATGCAAAAGTAGAAGCATGGAAATAAATTAGAGAAAGATCTATATTGGTTATAAATTTTTAAAATTTAAAGGCAAAGCATATTTCCTAATGTCCCCTTTAACAAAAGACTGTTCAAAGAACTGCGATAAAAGTCCTTTCTGTGGGGTGGAGAGATGGCTCAGAGGTTAAGAGCACTAATTACTCTTGCAAAGGAGTAGTTGAAAGCTCACAACCTCATTCGACTCAAGTTCCAGAGGATCCAATGCCCTTTTCTGACATCCAAGGGTTTATTATGTATGCACATGTTACTCATGCATCCACTCAGACACAAACATACAAAAAGTCCTAACTGTCACAGTTAGTGATCACTAGCATGGATCACTCTAATGAAATAAGCCTGTTAAAACTCAAAGCTAATTGATTCTGCCCCTGTTCACTTCCCCAAAGCCTTTCAATCATTTACTTTCACTCAAAAGAATTCTTAATTTCTAAGGCATGAAGAAACATGTGCACACATAGCAGCTAGGTGTGTGGATATATACCTCATTTCAAATATGCTTAACCTACTTAAAACTCAAATCGAAACTACTTCCGGAATATTGTAAACTCCAGGAGTAAAATTTCCCTTGAACTTAAAACACTACTTCATTAATTAAAAACATGATCCCTGTCCTCAGCTAATTAGAGTCTGGGAGTGGTCCCTTCTTGCTTTTACTTCTCTTGCATCATCATTCCCTCAAGCATACATAACATGTTCTAAAACCCCATGGATTTCCTGAACAAGTCTCTAAATATGAACTCCACTTCACCCCAGACATGCAGTCCTGTTGCTCAATAAAAATAAAAAAAAAAAGTATATTTAAAAAAAAAAGGCTGCAATAGCAAAAGGACAACTGAATAAGCCATTTTTTCCTTAAACAAACAGTGAAGGGTATCTTAAATTACTTCACTGTTGTACATAAAATCCCAGTGATAGATCTATTTCATTACTGTTTGCTTCAATGCCTATTTCACTTTTCTTTTCTGGCTTCAGCTACAGTCTCAAAATCACCCTTACAAAAAATAAATACTAAGAGCAGGGGTACAGAAGCAGGCTGTGCTGGCTCTCTTCTAAGACTGGAGACCACCAGGGCACACTAGCTGGTTCTGCACCCTCAAGAGTAACATTGTTTCTATGTAAAAACTTGCAAGAAGATGCAGCTGTGCAATCCTGCATCTGTAGATGCTCCCTCTACCTGCTCACCTCTTGCCCACCTGCTAGGAAAAGCATTTATCATTCTGCCTCACAAGTCCTCAAAGCTGGAGCTCTACTGTTCTCACCTGCTTGCTTTCCTTTTTGTGCTGTTGTTTGTATTTCTAGTCCTTGGAAAACACTGGGCTTCCAACCTCCTCCCTTTAACTTGTTACTAGAGTCAACCCCTAAGTAATAATCGTACCCATCAAGAACTGGGCAGCTTAACAACTGCAGAGAAAAGGGTCTTTGACATTTTTCTCCACCAGAATTCATCCCAAGTTTCTGCACTGGTTCAGTGAGCACGGCTGTAATAGAGAAACGCCTGAATGCAACAAAAGATTCATCCTTCAGGAAATATAAATGTATGCCCTTAAAGTATGTTATATAGGGCATTTCGAGAAGAAACAGATTTAAACCCACATTAAAAGTATTTACCACCATTTCCTTATGAATTTTTTAAACATGAAAGAGGGAAATGCTTCCTGCTACATTGCATTCATTAACATACTCTTACCCAGATATTTCCCACAGCTCTCTGGTATCAAGATGGATATTAAAATTTTGTTATTTTGACAGGCCCCATCTAAAACCCTTGTCACCAAAAAGGAGAACCATGAGTTTTATCAGAATAACAAATTAAAAAAAAAAAATCCCAAACTATTTATTCCAAACTTTCCTTGTTTGACTTCCACAGTCTAACAGTTCTAATTCTGGGGCCATTATACCATCAGGGAACAAACACTTACTTAATGACTTCACCTAATGCATCACATACATAACAGTGTGGATTTTACACTGAAAGCAAAAATTAAGTCCCAAAAGAAAGATGCGAATCTAAGTCTGGAGTAAAGTGAGTATGTCTTCATGAGCAAATGATGGAAAGCCAAATGCTGATACTAACACTAGACAAGTGTCACATAAATCAACCTGTGCAAGGATCAGCCTTTAAAAGTGTCCTCCAGATGAGCACTGGTGCTCACCTTTGATCCTAGCACTTGGGAGGCAGAGGCAGGTGGATCTCTGTGAGTTCGAGGCCAGCCTGGTCTACAGAGGTAGTTCCAGGACAGGCTCCAATACAATACAGAGAAACCCTATCTCGAAAAATAAAAACAAAACAAAACAACAACAACTATAAAAAGTGTCCTCTAATGTACTTACTCCCTCTGCATTTGACCCAACAGGAATGTTAACCAAAATTATAGCCTGCAGGATGCTTGCCAAAATCCATGCTACTGGGCCCAATTCTGGAGACAGGGATAACAAACAGTCATATAAGCAAAACACATACATTTTCTTTTATGTAACTCAAACTATTTTAAATGTTTACTGCTGTGTATATTCCTTCTTACTGGATATTATTTAAACTTACCAACAGGATTTGTCTTCTTTCACTTCATTTATGTATTTATTTATTTAGGTCTTTTCAGGAAACACAATGAATCACATCAAAAAAAATGCAATTATATCTCATGTCCTAGGTTTGATCAAATTTAGGTGTGTTTATTTCTAATACAATCATATTTCTCCTTTCAGGTTTATAGACAAGCAGAATCTGAGACCACTCAAAGGGTTACTCAGAGAAGAACTATAAATGAAGGTTCTAGGCAACACTGGGACACACTACAGAAGCTGTGTCACCAGCCTGTACCAACAAAGGGATTATTCCAAATGTCACAGTGATCACTGCTCATAACTGAAGAGGCTTACTTGGCTGTGAGTACCAAAATGTCCCTGCCTATATAAACTCTGTGGTAATGAAGCATGAAAAAATAAGTTACAGCTGTGATGGGAAGGGCTGATAATTTTAATCTTTTCTGTAAGGTAGAAATGTGGCCATGGTGACATTTAATCAAACTAAGGAAATGAATGGTTGGTATGCTTGATTTATTTAACTAAAATATAAGCATGCCTATTTCCTAGGCAACATTTCCTAATAAAAGTTTTACAAATAGCACATACTGTCTCCCTTGATACAATGCATGCTATACCACCCTAAAAAGAAGGCCAAGGGTCTAAATCATTATTTGAGAACAAAATAAACAGTCACAGATGACTAATCTACCACAAGAGGGATCCTTCCTTATCAGATGAATGCTGGAGCTATAAGCCAACAGATGGTGACTTACCAAGTGACAAACTACTTAAATAGTGTCAATGCAGACTTGCTTAATTTAAATGTTTACATTTCCATATTTACAGATAAAGAATTTTAACCAGCTACCAGGTAGCAACCATCAGGTAACAGAAGACAAAGGTCTTCAAAGGAATTTGTCAAATTAGGAAAAAACATAACACACCCTTAACAAATTTCAAGCTAAAGTATGAATGTTAGCATAAAATAAAACTTCCATAAAAAAAAGAAGAAAGAAAGATGTAGCCAGTGTATTTCTAAGCTGTTTTTGGATGATAAATTCCTGCTGAATAAATTGAAGTGACATTTGGTTTCTCATAACTCTAGCCTATTCTGATGACCTCCTAAGTAAAGGTTCTTATGTAGCCTTTTTTCACTAACATTGACATCCAGCCACATCTGTCAAGAAAAGAGATGACTTTCAAAGATGCTGAATAGTGAATATTTAAAATCCTATCGTTTAGTTATATACAATTAGCAATTAACTCTCCCAATTACTACCTTTATAATACATAACTATTTCCTGATGTTATCAAATTGGTACATATACTTAGCACTATAAATAGTATAAAATGTTTCAAATGATCCAAAGGGTACAACAATACTAAAGAGGAAAGAAAGAAATGTCAAACTGTATGAATTTTAAAATGTCTCTTCGCACAAGAATCTTGTCCACATACACATTTTAGAAACAAAAGCATCTATCATCTTAAACTAATTTAATGCATCAAAAGTAATTTAAAGTTTGTAAAAAAAAATAGTAATTTCTGCTGTAGGAACTCTATGGATAGGCACATAGTAGAATTACAATGCAAGGGAAAACTGATTTATTTTAATTATATTCATAAGCCTCCAAATTACCTGGCCATAGATCTATTCTAACAAAGATTGATAATGGAACAAAATCACAACATCCAATTTTTCCCAAATGCAAAAACAGGCAAAGTAGTAACAGAAGGAGATCAACAGAGCACATGTGGCAAACAGTAAATAAGCTGTCTATGTAGTGCTAAGTCCATTAGGTGACCAATTCATAGAAAAGTAACATGTGTGGTACAAGTACATTCCAATTCTTGAAAGAGAAAGGTGGAGGAAGATCCCTCTTGCCCATTGTTCCTAATGGAAGAGATACATAGTAACCTCATAGAAACAAAAGGGACCATGTCATACAGTTTCCTCAGAACAATCACATCATGAGATGTCTCAGAAACCCAATAAAGAAACAAAGTACAAACTCAGTCTCCTGCTCATCTACAGAGATGGGTGGGCCTCTTTTCTAACTGTGTTATGCTCACTCCATCTCTCTTTTTGTCTCATGCACCTTGTATGAACAATGAAGTAGCTAGTGTCATGTTTCAGGTAGCATACCAGTCTCTGACAACACTAGATTACAGGATGGCTTGTGGGACTTTTATGTCTCATTAAAGTCAGGATCCTACATTTTTTTTTTTTATTTTGTAAAGAAAAAGAGCACAAGATAAAAGGCAAAATGAGCAGACTGCCAGGCATCTTTCACATTTTCTATCATCCCACACCCAGTCCTCCTCCCTAAACACACAACCCTGAACACATAGTATCAATAGGCTTCCAGTTTCACCAGTCCTAGTATAAGGGGGAGGGACACTTAGTCTCCACACTGGCTCCCTTCAACTGACTTCCAGAATTATATGAATGGCTCCTCCACCAATCAGTCTGTACTAAAAATGAAACTCAAAAGTTAAGCATTTGGAATGATTATCAATGCCTCTACCAGTATTCTTCTTGTAAATAAACTGTATAAATATTCTTTAGATGTGTCATCTATTTCCTCTCAACATCCTTAAGTTTTAAATCCCAAAGTCCCTGTTAGAGCAGGTAGAGGTCACTTGGGTACTCTTGAAAAGTACATCTTTCCCCCAAGCTCTTCTTATTGTCTTTCATCACATTTGTCATGCCAAGAAGTGTTTTTCCTCGGCACACACTTCTCACCATGACCTTCTACTAACCAAATCCTCCCAGATATTTTGTCACAGTGATGAAATGAGTCTACTGCACAAAACTGGTACTGAGCAGTTCAGCTGTCTGGTACCATACCTGTCCAAGCACTTCAGAAAACCTTTAAAGGTGACGTGTGGGAGGAATTGGGAACATTCAAAGCAAGCTAGAAAACGCTTAGAATGCTAAATTAGCCAAGCTTAAAGGGTGGTTCTACTGGGAGCTCAGAAGGCAGACAAGGATGCAAATACAAAAGACTACTAAATTTCAACACCATTAGAAACAGGATTAGAAATCATCATTTTAAGTTTTGGAAATAATCTTGTCTACATTTAGCCAATGCCCTGAGGTCTGTTCGAAACTAAGTTCACAGGTGACAGACTAGTAGAGGGAATTCCAAGGCAGCACAACATTCAGACTTTCCCATGGGTATTGCTAGCTACTTTTAACAACACACACTGTGAGAACTGGAAACCAAAAACACAGAACAGAAGATCTTAAAATGTTTTAGCTTGTCCAGAAAGATAACACTTTTAAGTTGAGGCCAAAGAAGTTAGTGGATGGTTGAGGGAAGAGGACCATTAAAAGGAAGCCAAATACTTTGCAATTGGCCAGAAAAAGATTCCATGAAAGAATCTCGGGAATTTCCCAGATCTCAATCATGGTTGGTTTCTTCACTTGAACAAAGAGTAAATATTGGAAAGTTTGCCTTTCCGATAAAACTGATTTTCTAAAATCGTCTTTGTTTTACTAACTTTATTTCACTTGTGCAATAGCATTGGGTATCCTATATCTTACAGGCAACAGGAAGTAAATTGAGACACTAGGTGGTATCTTGAGCATAGAAAACCTCAAACCCACCCTCACAGTGACACACTTCCTCCAACAAGGCTATACCCACCCCTACACCTCCCAATAGTAGTATTTCCTATGAGAATATGGGAGCCATATAACTCAGAGCATAGCAACCACCTTCTATCATTTGTGAGTCTTGCAGAGCCAGATATCTAGGCTACTCACTACTGCTTAATGATCTTACTAATTAGTATTTTTTACTTGCCCAATTAATTGCTAAATACCACATGCAAAAGACTGTATTGATTGCCCTACTATGATCATCCTCTAAGATCCACCCATAAAACTAGCAAGTCATGAGCCAACACCCATATCATGTGTAAAGGACAGTAATTCAGGGTATTCTTCTCCATCCTACAGCAATTATACAGGGGTGAAGGGATGGACATAAGGTTATACTATTTAAGGATGACAACTAAGTTTCTTCCTTCCTGTGCTTTTATCAGTCATGAATCACTGCACTGACCACTGCCCACTGCAAAAAGAAGCTTCTCTGACACCATCTGTGAGCAACACCTGCACAAAAACTACAAAAGATTAAGCCAGCCAACATTTTCATACAGACATGAAGGTTTATCCACATACCTCATCCCTAACTGAGGAACTGCTAGAAGTTTATAACACTTATGGGAGAAAGAATCATTTTCCTTTCACGGTGTGGGCACAGGTAGTTTTCCAGTGATCTAGTGGCTGGCCTTACACCCATCTACATATGAACATGCCTAATGAGATTTAGTGGATTATCAAAGAAGAAAAAGAAGAGGAAATGAGCTTAAGAGGGAAAGCTATTGAGAGGAATTAGAGTAAACTGTAAGGGAGAAATGGGAAAGAGACTATACATAGGCATAATTTAAAGTATGCAAATATGACATTCTCAGAGAATAAAAATTTTGAAAACAGCACATCAAGATGATGTTTTGTTAATCTCTATTGCTGCTTCCTTCAAGACCTTGAAGAGTCCCATATTCTGGATTTAGTCAGAGATATAGTACTAGGAATCATTTTATCTTCTGTTAAGTGAATGGCAGTTTAGGGTTCCCATTTGGTTTCCCTAAATAGTTCACATTCCATAATAAATCACTATGAAAAACATCCAAAATGATACACATCTTGCAACAGTCAAGAAATAGGAAGAGTGATTATGGATTTTCTAGTTGATCCACTGGACTCATAATGACACAAATTCAACAAAGAGTTAATTTACTGAGGGTCAGACCATATTGACACATGTCTGTAATTTCAGCACACAGGAGGCTGAAATAGAGGATCTTGAGTTTAAGATCAGCTCAGCATACATAAGCAAAACCGAACTGAAAGAAAAAGAAAAAAAGGGGGCAATGTAGCAAGTGATCAAGGTCCATACTACCTTGAACATCACAATTGCACATAGATTCCAATGAATAATTGAATAATTGAGAATGTATTTTATTAATTTTTATATGCCAGGGCATTTTCCTGGTAAATGACAGGAATTATAGTGTTTATTTATGGTAGATATTCCCTCTCTTCTCTCACAGAAAATCAATCTTCCATAACAGAGCTCCTGTATCAGTAACAGTAATCAAGTTTCTGTTGGACATAGCTAGAATTTCTGCCATATGAATAAGCTTATGTTCATTTCCTCCTCACAGTATGATCCAATCAATTGCATTCTGAAAGACATTGTGATCGAGCAGCTAACACCACAGAAGGCCTCATTTCTATCAACATTGGAAGCCTACCATGAAAAGGATAGCTATTGTACTCTTGAAGCCTTAAGCACTTATGCTCCAGAAAGCCATAATGCCTACTAGGTCAACGGCAGCAGTGGCAGCAGTGTATTACAGGGACATTACCCAGACTACAGCTGCCACCATGATTTGTCTATTTCCTCATCAACACATTTCTCAAATCATAAACGATGGCAGGTGTTATGATATGTGGCGAGAAGGAGACCTTTGGCTGGAGAGGGACAAAAACACAATCAGGCAAAACATATGTAGTAAGTTTATTGGGGGAAGAGAAGGGAGTACCAGAAGGGAAGAGAGAAGAAAGAGAAGACAGAGGAAAGAGAGAGACAGAGATATGTGCCTCCTCAGAGAAATGGCAGAAAGAGAGGGAGTGGGCAGAGCTTGTCTCTTAAAGGGACCTTTGTACTTGCATACAGAGCCAGGGTACTGCAGGTCATATGTGCCTGGGGTGACCACTCTGCCAGGTCCCCAAGGGACATGGCCAGGTTTTCCTGGATGATAATAGTGGGTCTTCTAGAACTTCACCAGGATTTGAGTGTGACAGAAAAAAGCCCAGAACGTACAAGACATACACTACCACTCCACCAATATAACTAAGGATGCTTAGGAATCTCAAAAAGATTAAATGATGGCATTCTTAAACCAAGTCTCAAGTAATTAAGCAAACATATAAGCCACTTCTACCTACTCAGATCAAAACAATAAAGCCAGACTCCTATTAAGAACACTCAGATATTTTTGTCCCAATTCATATTAAGCATACACACGTATGCTTAGTTTAACAATAATAAAAATAATATCTGTCTTTTTATTTCATGTAATTTTTTCATTTTGCTTAATTTGTATCTGATTTTTACCTCAGCACCAAGAAAATTTGAGAGCAATAAAATTAACAATGTATAATGCTCATTTCAGTGTTTAGAGTATGCCAGGATATACACTAAATGTTTTAAATATATATTCTACTCCTTATTTCTCAGAACAGCCCTAGCACAAAATCACATTTTGTACCTTGGTCACATGTGAAAACCTGTGGTTTTTTTTTTTAAACAAAACATTCCCAAGGCAAAGCTGAAATTCCAATCTTGTCCCAAAGCCAAGTTCCACATTTTTAATCATTATGTACATATTTTTTTGGTACTTGCCTCCTCTTTATACAATGCACAAAACTATTTTTCAGTTGTGGTCTCAAGTTATATAGTCTAGGATAACCTCAAAACATTATTCATCATTTGCTTCAGCTTCTGAATTATATAACAGGTGTGAGCTGCTGTATGTGATTTTCACCTCCTTTTGAAGAAATCTCTTCCTCAGAACAGCTTATTAACATTAAATTTTCTTTTAGACGAGATCGGGCACGTTCAGGGTGGTATGGCCATAGATTTAAACTTTCTTTTAATTCTCTCCAGTTTTCTTTCTCTGGATTTGTGGGCATTTAGGTATTAGATGTTGCATAATTTCACAGAGTTCAAGAATCATAAGCACGTTAGACTTTTCTCTACTGTGACAAACACCTGATCTAAACAACTTAAGGGAAAAAGATTTAATTTACCTCAGGATTTAATTTGTCTCAAGGTCTCAGTCTACAGCTAACTGACTGCCTGACTCTGTTCCCCTGAACATGATGAAGAGAAACAAGTTAACAGACCACAGCAGCTCGCCTCAAGGTAACCAGGTAGCAAGAACCCAATGACTACACTCTCTGGTGTCTTCCTAATTCCCCCTTAAATTCCATCCATATTCACAGCCTACTGGATGGTGCTCCCTGCATTCAGAGTAAGACTTCCACTCTCAATCTATTTCAGCACTGTCCAAGCAGACAAACCCAATGCACTCAGTTCAACAATGAAAATTATCTGTCATAATCAAGTGTGAAGATGATCTTCTAACTAACAAACTAAGCCATGATTGACTGGCACTGAAATACAAACTTGGTAATTATTTCCCATTGTCAGAAAGCAAACTCTGAGACAAAGAAGCAAACAGGGTAACAGTGGTGGAAAGAATCTGTTTGAAGATGGACTGCTTTGTTCTCAGTACATCATAAACATAAGCAGACAGAGGTACCCTTCTACAGAAACCTTTCTGCTGTAGAACATTGCTTCAAGATGTGTTACATCTGTTTGTTCTATGGAACACTTGTTTAAAGATGCAAAGATGTACTGCATTCTTTTATTTTGTGCCTGTGTAACTCCGTGTAGCTGTGTTACTTTGCTTGTCTCAAACACCTGATTGGTCTAATGAAGAACTGAACAGCCAATCGCAAGGCAGCAAGGATAGGTAGAGCTGTCAGGAGGATCTGGGAGGCAAGAGATAAAGGGGCAAGAAAAGAAGGGGCCAGCCACCCCACCAGCCTTTGGAGTAAGAGTGAAAGTAAGGTTTTAGATATAAGAAAAAGAAATGGCCCAGAGAAAAACCAAAGGGTAGATAGGATAATTTAAGTTACAGAAAGCTGGCTAGAAACCAGCCAAGCTAAGGTCGGACATTTGTAAGTAATAATAAACTTCCATATGTGATTTTTTTGGAACTGGGTGCCGGGCCCCCAAAAGAGACAAAAGAGCAAAGAATAAAAACCTCCACCAACCCCCTTCCATCCTTGATAACTACTGAAGCAGAAAAGGCAAGTACTCCCTAGTTTTAAAATTGGGGTAATGATGAAACAATCATGTTAATTGAAAAGTTTTAAGAATTTCATTTGCAAAGATGTGGTGTCGAGGGTTGTTTTTTTTATGACAGTCTAACTATGGAGTTCAGGCTGGCCTCAAAGCCATGATCTTGATCCTCTACCTCCCAAGCGTTCAGATTACAGATGGGTTTCCATGCCAGACTTGGAAGTGATTTATTTTTTAATGCAGTTCCAGCACTATAGAAAAAAATACTAATAATAAACCCAAGACTGGGATTATAATAATCAATTCAAAAAAAGAATGAAAGTAAAGCTAAGGCTCGAGAAGATGGTTCATTCAGTAAGTTGCTTACTGCACAGCATGAGTACATGAGTTTGGATGCACAGTCCTCATGTAAAAGCAGGGTATGCAGCCCTCTTCTGTAACCCCGTGCTGCCAGGACAGAGACAGATCCCAACGGCTGACTGGCTAGCTAGTTTAGCTAAAACACTGGTCACTAGATTTGTGGAGACTCTATCTCAACAAATAAGGTAGAAAAGCAATAGATGATAGCAGATATCAACCAACGTCTGGCCTAGACACAGACACAACAATGACATACACACACACACACACACACACACACACACACACACATACACACTTGTAAATGTGTTGTAGAGACTAAGATCCAGCCTTTGATGGCCAGCAAAGAAATTGATAATCTGAGGAGAAAAGTGAGTACTCAACTGCATGCAAGCTTTGCCTTCACTACTTGACCAGGTCTAACAGCATCATGCAACTACAGAGGAAAACTGCAATTGCACAGGCAGATTCCCTGGCTTAATGATCATGCATGCTAACCAGACCCACCTGCAGGTAACCCACTACACTATTTGGAGTTGTTCATAGTGTTAGATAATCTAAATCTTACAACAGCATGGGATATCTTACAAGTCCCAGTTTGCATTCAGGACAGATTGTGAAGCCTTTCCTGGGTATTACAGCAATTTCCTGCAACTTTCTGACTGTTATTGTATTTATGAAAACAATAACAAAAGAGCAATTAAAATTTAGACGTTCTCCACCATGCAACCAAAATAGCATGACTGTTTTGTCTAGTTTTGTTTTTTTTTTTTTCCTTTGTCTTGTTTTTATCTGTCCTAAGGGAAAGTGTTAGAGGTGGGTGGACAGCAGGTGAAATACAGACATGCCCTCTCACTCACAGCTGAACCTCCCCAAGCTTCTCAAAATGCTGATCATGGACCATATCAAGTATACAGCATCATTCAAACACACACTTATTAAGTCATTTTCAGATATAACCTCCTTAATCACCCAATGACTGGCTAGCAGAAAAAAAAAAAAAAAAAAAAAAAAAAAACCAACCTGAAAGGTCAGAGGACAGAAGGTCTACAGAAGGAAAGGCCCTGACGCTGCCAGATACCACAGAGTTACTGTTAAAATATAATGATATATTTTTGCCTCCGGAACTGCTGGCAAGCGTCTACAATATTACGCAGAAACTACACTGTAGGTTGGAAATAACTATTACCTTCCCAATACACTCAGTAACCTACACCAATCCTGACATCTCAGTGTACAGAAGCAGCAAGATAATCTCAATGAAATCCAATGTAAATTAGTTTCAGCTTTGCATTTTTCCTAGATATTTCTGATGGCTCCTTCACAAGAAGGATAAAAACAGTCTTTCCATAACATTAATGAAATGACTCTAACTGATCAAATGCCACCCACTTTTGTCTATTCAATAAAGAACATTGTATTTATTATCATGTTATGTAAGAAAACTTAAGATGCTCTTAAAATATCTTTTCCATTTTAGTTAGCTCTTAAACATTACATACATTCCCTTTCTTCAAAAAAAAAAATCCATTAAAATTCCAACCACTTAAAGAACCAAATAGCTTCATAATTCCTGTGCAAGTCTGACACTGGATGAAGTCAGCAACACAAAAACATTCCAGGCCTGGCCTTTCCAATATGAAAGTCAATAATTTTGGAAGAGTTATACCACTTGTTTGTTAGCCTTTGACAATACTCATATTCACTGACTCCAAACACATCTACTCCCTAATTTCAGTAATATAGCCTTCGGTACTAAACGTGATTATGCATCAAGTGATCCCTAGTGTTGAAAAAACAAGAAAGAACTACAACAAACTTCTCCTAAGTTGCCTAAAAATGACATAAAGCACAACTGTAGACACACAGATGATAAACCTCATTTTACCAAAATAGAAAGTCCATCATACTTATAATAAAAAAAATAGCATAAGAAAGTCAAGTGGCTGGACCTCTTCATCACTAGACAAAGGTTAAGGCCCAAATCATTTGCCCAAGGTAAAAGAAACATTATTTGTCATATAATGCCAAACCTGACATGTGTTTATGAAAATACATGCTATTTCACAGATTAACAATTAAACCTAAATTTTTAAAAAATGAAAATAAAACCACATTATCAAGGAATGGCAATTACCAATAACATCTCCCTAACAACATCTCTTTGAGACTATGAAATAAAAAATGTTGAAAACTTTCATACTGTCTTTGAATTTCTAGCCAAAGTTTCCCATTACTTCAAAAATTGTTAATAATAAATAATAATTAGAAGCACTAAAAGCTTGAGAAATAGTTACATCAACAGAATGTTTGATGGTTTTTAAGGCCAAAGAAAAGCTCCTGAGACTTGATGTACACAGTGACTAGATAGAGCCTCAGCTGTATTTAAAAGTGTAAATTTGAAAAAAATATAGTCATAAGCACATTGAGCCCCAGCACTCAAGGAGAAACAGGTAGATGTCTGAGTTTGAAGCTAATTGGATTTACAAAGTGAATTCCTGGTCAATCAGGGTTACATAATGATACCAAGACTTTAAAAAATTATTAATAAAGTATAAATACTTTTTTAACTTTTTATTTTTAAATTTTCACACATTTATCATACTATTTTCCACCCTGTATAATACATGTATCATAGTACTTCCCTCCTGCATTATAAAACATATTTATCATAGTCTTTCCTCTTCTGTAAGTCCTCCTAGATATATCCCACCTCCCTATCAATTTAAATTTATGGACTCCATACTCTTCCTCACCCTCTCTCTCAAAAGGAAAAAAAATGTAAACTATAATAATCATAACAGTAACACAAAAAATATCAAAACAAAATATAAGTTGATTTTTTTAAAAAGTCTGTTTGTGTTAGCCAACTACACCTGGGCATGGGGCTGATGGACCCTGTGACACTCTGCTGGATAAGACAAGCTGTATATTTAATTTTAGATAGAGCAATGACAAAATTCCCAAATGTCAAAGCAAATGAGGCTGAGAGGAAAAGCAATGAAACTTCAATGGAAACCACACCCACAAAAGAAGACCTCTTCTAGCTTTTCCAGACACTGAGATCTCCATCCCCAAAGAAGAGGAGACCTTTTCCTCCCATCTCTACACAGAATCAGCACAGTGGGAAAGAGAACGAATGCCAGCCAAGACAGAGTGTGATACAAAAGCTACTTAGACAATATACATTTAGGACATATACAAGCATGTATTTATAACACAGCCCCAAGTTCTAATTTTATATATCTTTAGTATAACTTTAGTTCTCTACATAAACATTTCCTATAATCTCTTGAGAACCTTGATTACATTAACAGCTACCTCAACACCAACCTCAGTGTTTGACAAAGGGGTTTATGAGAACAAAGACTTGGTCATGGGTGCTCTTGTTTATTGGGCTTTATCCAGTAAAAATCTAATTCTCCCTATTACCAGATTCAATCCCAAATTGCAGCTTTAATATTTCCCCTTAGAACAGTGTTTCATCTTAAACTAAAATCAAACCTAACTCGTGGTCACTGAAATAATAATTGAGGCAACTTATTTCATTAACTTCTAAGGCATCACTTTAAGAGGACAATAGACTACCTACTGAATGAAACTGAAAGAAAAAAATTGGGGTGGGGTAACTATCAATAAATCAGTTCCTTTTTCTAGTTTGGCTACTATACTTGTGGAACAGTCTACATTTTAGTAAATAGAAAGGTATAATTCCATTTATTAAGTAAATAAATATAACTTATACCACCAAAACACTAAAAGTAAAAAATTAAGTATCTCTTCCCCTTAGTAATAAAAATGAAATAATATTGTTGTGAAGCAGAGGTAATATCAACAAGCCAGCAGTATCCCAGCCTTAACTTTGCCATAAAAACAATCACAAAAGACATTCATAGTAAATCCACATAGAATTTTAACAGCAAAGGTGAATAAAGCCAGCAATAGAAATTACTGGCCTGGCTAGAAAACCATGTTGGGCCTGAGGCAAAAAAAAAAAAAAAAAAAAAAGTTTTTTAAATAGAAAAATGTTCTAAAATAGAAAGCACGTTAAACAGAATTGCCTGAGGACAGTTAGGAAATGAAAAATTACACTAACTGCATTGGGAACATCAACCCGATAAAAGCACAGTGCACAAATTACAATCTTCTTCTTCAAGGCTGTATTAGAGAGGAGAAAGGTTAAGCTGTGTGTGTGCATAGTTTTGCCCACCACAGGACACAACATGATTGAAGAATGCTCTCAAACGTTCTTAGGGACACCCAAACAACTACAGTAATAAATATTTTTAGGTTTTTAATATTACAGAACAAGCTGGACCAGACCACAAGTCAATAGATACTTGAAAAACACCCCTAGAGTGTAAACCTCTATTCTAAGTTCCAAAGAAAACACCAAAAGACAGTAATATGTTCCCTATCACAGTCTTCTATTCTTAAATTCCAGACACGCATGCAGCATCCCAGGAAGCTAAGTGAGTCAGCATGTACTGCAAGGTTGTGCTCAGGCAAACATAACATTGAAGAGAGCAGGTAGACAGCATTGGAGAAGAGCCTAATTGACAGCTGTAGTTCAAACACCTAGAAACAGGAATGTTTCCCCTATCATTACAAGGTGAACCATCAGGTATTCAGAGTATGAAAAACTAAACAGATGTATAAACACTGATAGTTTCTTAAGTAGAGGAAACAAACACACATCAGGAAGGAAAGGTCACAAAACACGGGATGCACACACACGTCCATGCATACTTGAACCCACAATTTGGTCACTATTGCAAGAGTGACACAGCAGCAATCTTTACAACCGTCCTCTCTGTAACAAGAGACCTGCTCTGTAATAATGCAAGTCACAATGAGTCACCAGGGCTCCTGAGCAAGGTACTTCCCCTAACAGAGTTAGAAGCAGCTGTTAATTTGCCTAGGTCACAGTGAGTCCAGCCATCCAGAAAGGTCTACAATTAATATGGTCAGGGACAGTCACAAGATTTTAATTCCTTCATCAAGAAGGAAATCTTTACCAGATATACTTTGGTCCATACTTTTGGGTTATGTTGTTTGTGACTTTGCTTTATGGGACAGATATAATGCATTTAACATAAGAAAATCTGACATATGAATCAACTAAATAAATAAATAAATAACCAATGTGGATTAGTTGGCTCAAAGAAAGGATGGGGGGCATGGCCACCTGCTCACACATCCTGTTAATTATGTGGAATGGTTCTTTGTTTATATTTATGATATGATCCCTTCGGTTCTCTGAGTATTAAAAAAAACAGGCTTCAATAACGGGGGAGTCCCTTAGGCAAAACTGTAGTCTCTATGTGTCTAATTACATCTACTGTAAACACAAAGCTGACTGGATCTTTCTACTTTCTTAATCCTCCTCTTTATTCTCCTTGTGGGGGCCATGCAAATGCTCTCTCTTAAAAGCTTCTGCTTCAAACACATAATCTAAACCTTCCCAATGGAACACAGGAGCCACTGGCCACACACTGTTAAGGAAACCAACCAACATCAGATTTAAAAGGCAGTTGTAAAACTTGAAGTATATGATCAGATTTTGATTGTTTTTAGTTACATGTTGGAGTGACATTTTGAATCCAATGAATTGAATAATAGATATTTAAATAATTTCATCTTGTTTGCCTTTTTATGTAGCTACTAAAACTTTTTAAATTATACACATGGCTCACATTATGTTACTATTGACAGTGCTTATCTAGGCAAGAAACTTAAGGCCAGCTTAAGCACTGAACCCTCAGTTTTGTCCCTGGAATGCACCTAGCCAAGTGAGACTGGACTTAAGATCCCCCTCCCTGATCCATTAAAAAATGTAGTACCTAAGCTTAGTTTGAAATTGCTCACTGCCTCTAAAAATGGTCCACTCTCACTTCCAAACTGTGCTTGTCTGTTACGAGGAGGCATGCTGGCTTGTCATCAGATATGATTTACAATGTATTTTAGAAGCTTCAGCACTTACACAATGTGGCAATGCTAATAAAAGCACATTTTGCAACTGAACCCTTTTTGCAAGAAAATTCTCACATTAAGTCATACAATCCATGTATAAGGTCACAGGGTACCTTCCCTAATTACTTTAATGAAGATTAATGACTTACATATCTAGTGCTTTGAATCTCAGTCTCATTGAATTGTCCACATCCTGAAAGATTAATTCTTCCTTTTGGAGAAAAATAATTTTAAGAATTTAAAGTGAAGTTCTTGGTGGTACCTGTCCCTTCCTTTAACAGGGCTGACTATGTTCTCATCAGTATTATACTGGGTTTATGTTCTTTTCTCTAATTGAGCTGCTGTCAGGCAGGCAGCCTATTTTACTTGTACTTATTATGTTGTGTAGAAAAATGCTTGTGACAAAGATGATGTTGGAAATAGGTTTCTAAAACAAATTAATGAGCAGAGCACAGCTCAGATGCCTATGCACAGTCTGCAACACAACTTGTGGGTAATAGCATCCTCTGTGGAAGTCACCTTTTATAATCTACCCAAAGCTCCAGATGTAACCATTAAAGTCATACCGCAAAGGTCAGAAGGAGCAACTTGGATAATGCCAATGAGGAAACTCCTTCTCCCTACAATAAGTGTTTTTAAAAGTCACTATGGGTTTCAAACCAATCTTGTTGAATTAACATATGGACTGCCTATTTGCATTTAGTAAGTTATAATTGTAGAACTTCTCAAAAATGTTACTTTTTCACCCTATGTAAAGTTTTGCAACCGTTGTCAAATAAATGTGCTAACAACATTTATTTCAACATCTAACCAATTTCTTTGGAAAATGATATGCTCCAATTGCTAGCAGTATTTCTAGAACAATCAACCCTGATAAGCATCAAAGTAAATACTAAGACTGGAATATACCAAAGGCCAATTTCAGGTAGATAAAAAGAAGCTAATTTTGGAAAATATTGGTATTACTTAGTTAAGATTTAACAAGTTCAAATCCTACAATTTAAAACATCAGAAAAAGTTTTACAGGAGTAACCTGTTGTTTAAATCAAGTGAAAAGATAAACTGAGTGAAAGTTGACTTTAAAAATATATATTTTTATAGTATTTATCCAATGAGTACATCATATAGGCAAATAAAACCATTCTAAGCATGTTACTAAAACCTTGGAACATATTAAACCAAAATTAAGATTATAAAATGAACTCTACACAAATTCTCAATAACTAGAATGCAAATCAATAATATTCTGAATTGATAAAAAAATAAGAAACTTAGAAATTGGAAAGACAACAAGAAAAGTACATGAGATTAGATTATAAATTTCTCAAGTTTTCCCTGCATCCTAAAGCTCTTAGGTGTCTTAAGATAAAAAGCAAAAATATTTTTTTAAAGACAATGTAAATAAGACAGTTGATAGACTATTTCATCCTCATGCTATGAATAAACTGTAATGTATATTACAATTGTAACTGCTTGCATACTTCAGTTAGTGCTCAGTAAAGACCAGCCTGTTATAATGTAAAATGAAACTCTAACATTCACAGACAATAAAATAATCTTGACCTAAACTTTATAAGTTATCCAAAATGAAAAATAGACTTAAATACACTATGAAAAACAACACCTTTAGAAAAATAACTTATAGATCTTATAGAGCTAGGAAGAATGCTTTCATAAGGACAAAAACAAGCATAATCTATAAAAGAAAGAATTGAATAAATTTACTTCAAAATTAAAACATTTTGCGTGTGTGTGAGAGAGAGAGAAATACATATCCTGAGAGGAAATATTTGTAACCTCTCAATCTCAAATATCTTTTGTTTAAAGGAAAGAAAATCTGTTTTAAGCTAAATACAGGGATTTCAACAAACAGCACACAGACATCAACAAAAATGATCTTGATGAGTTATGCAAAAAATGCATATTAAAATTATGACTACATATACATGAGTACTATTGGGGAACTAATAAAAATATAGTGTCAATTCTGACAATATTCAGATAAAACCAGGCTCTTCATAGATGATAAGTCAGAAAAATAGAAACTTTGGAAAGGAATTTGACAACTTCTTAAAATACAAACATACTCATCCAAGACAAATAAAATATGTACATGAAGATTCATATCATTTTAGTAAAGTAGTTCTAATATTCAAAACTTGGAAATAATGCAGCTGCTTTTCAACAGAGATATGGATAACAAAACTGGGTGGATGGTAGACCCACATGATGAAATACCACTCAATGATAAAAAGAAACAAATTATTGCTACATTCAATTAGGCTGGATCTCAAAGGCACTAAGCTGAGAGGAGAGGAGAAGAAATGTCAATCTCAAAACCTTGCATATGATGTAATTCATATAGTATTCTCAAAATGAAAGAAGTTATATAGCTAGAAACTAGGTCAGTAATTGTCAAATTTAGGAATAGTGGGAGAATCATAATGTGAATTTTATGCATGAGGGATTTCTTTGTGGTACCAGAACAATTCTAGATCTTAACCGCAAGGGACAGTTTAATTAATATATACATTGCTAAAACCATGAAGAAGCAGACACATACAAGAATAAGCATTTGTAAAACTGAAGAAATGGGAATAAGGTCCATGGATTGCATCACTCTCAACTTCCTGGTATTGGTACCATACTATAGTTATGTAACAGAATACCACAGGGACAAGCCTGGTGAAGGTCACAGAGTCATCTTTGTGCTGTTTCTGAAACTTCCTATGTGTCTTTACTTGGTTCAACAATGACAGAGTTTTAAATACATTTTGCAATTCTTTCATTAAATGTCCTATGAGTTTATAAGTTCTATTAACCTGCTATACTCAATAGTCAGATTTTGATAATACTGTTATTACCTGTCACATATGTGTTGTGTTTGTTGACTACCTTTTGCTTCATACACATAAAAATCAGGACAGTAGCACGAGCACCTGAAATATCAGTGTTCCTATGCTGAGGTGCGAGGCTGAGGGCTGAGACAGGAGAATTCCCAGAAGTGTACAGAACAAAGAGTGTGATATATATATATATATATATATATATATATATATATATATATATATATATACACAGTAGCAAACAAAAAGATCCTTATCCAAAAGGGAGGTATCCTCTCTGACCTCCACATATACACCTGTCACACATGCACCTTCACTTACACACAAGAACATAAACACATGTGCATGTGCATATGCACACACACACACACACACTGCACACAAAAGATGTGCAAAAATGGACACTTCAAATTTCATTCTTTTTTCTCCCACAAATAGTATAATTCTCCAAATAACTGATAGCTAAACTGATTGCTAATTAATAATGAGTGAACTGGTGTTTTAAATGTTTTCATCATAGTTTTGAAGAATACACATCTATGACATCCAAAAGGGGAGACAGTAGTGCTCCCCAAGACATGGTGACAAGTAAGCAAACAGATGAGTTCAGCATAAGGCCAGGCAGCCAAATGTCTTGATAGCTCTCACAAAGTGTGGACACAGGGGGAGAGACATTGAAGTATATGGCTTCAGACTTCTCTTGAGAAGAGGGATGGAAGACTGATGTCAGAAGGATATATCCATGGTGATGATGAAGGACTATATATAATCTAGCTGGAGCTCTTCTGCTTTAGCTTGGTGTCTTCTCTTTAGAGCAAAGGAAAGAGCTCTGAAAAGTGGTTAGAATATGGGGCATTTTTCAGGAAGATGGTATGCAACTTAAAATCTTCATTATAAGGGTGACCACAGGACACTGACAGGACCACTGTACTATCAGAAAGATCAAGATAGCTAGGCTATGTCTGGCTACGTAAACATGGCGACTCTACATGTCCACATAGTAGGACCATGGATGTGAATTTGCTCATTAATCTTACAAGGATAAAAATTAAATGCTAACATTAAATACTAAAGAGTAGAAAGATAAAAACTGAACCATGTAGAAACCCAAAGTTTTGAAGCAGACACCCACAGCTAAACACTGAGCCGAACTGGAATCCAGATGCAGAGAGGGAGGAGTGATAAGAAAATGGGGACAAGACCAGGCTACAAAAACATACAGCGACAGCTGACCTGAACAAGGGGGAGCTCATGGACCCCCAGACTGATAGCTGGGAAACCAAATTATACCAACTCAGACTCCCTGAACATGGGTCTCAGTTAGAAGGCCTGGGCAGTCTAAGGGACCTCTGACAGTGGTACCAGGATGTATCCCCGGTGCATGAAAGGACTTTGGGAACATATTCCCCATGGAGGGATATTCCCCTAACCTAGAGGCAGAAGGGAGGACCTAGTCCCTACTGCAAATGACTTGATAGATTTTGTTGATCCCTCCTAGAAGGCATCAACCACCCTGTTGAGTGGGGAGGGGGAGGTAGGTGGAAGGGAAGGAGAGAGGGAGAGGGAACTGGGATTGATATGTAATATTGTAATATAAGAAAAAAATTTAAAAGAAAAATAAACCCAAAGTTTTTACCTTTCATACTAAAGGTAAAAAATGTAATAAATACAAACCTCTGGTGCTATAATACATAGTCCATTGGTTTTTCTACTAAATGGCACCATATTTCTTTAACAGTATGCATGTCTGCATTGCACAGACACTTAAATGTAACTTATGGATTGAAAGTGATTAGTGGAAATAAATTAGATACATCATTATTACCTTAAAGTCATCAAATATCAAGAGAGAGAGAAAGAGACAGCAAGACAAGGGAATGTATTTATTTTTCTTACAAGTCATGAATATCATGCTCAGACTACACTTTTATTTTCCAACTTTTAAGTGAATATCATAACTTTTTTTTTTCTTCTGGCACATTGGTTTTATTTTCAAAGTTATCCTGGCTATTAGTAAACTCGGTGTGATCATTCATCTAACTATCCCGAGTTCGGGAGGAAGAAAATCCCTGCAGATGTTTGATGCTCAAGAATATGAACACTTAGCAGTCAGATGAAAGAGGAGAAAAGACAGGAGGGAGATCAAGAGACCAGTGAGTTTGGATTTCTGCAGGCTAGCATTTACCTCTTTCAATGAAAGGAGCTTTGTGCTTCTTATGTCCCAGGACTCATCTTGCCTTCAGCTTACAGTGAACTGGCAATTGCCTCATCATTTCCACTCCAAATTAAGGATCAAAGTTTAAACATGCGCTTTTCCTTCTCTATTAGATTGTGATTAAAATTGCCACCTGCCTCACCTCATTCACACAATCCCCTCTACAGGAGAGAGAATATTTCCCTGAAGAAAGAACAACATAGTTAATTAGGAAAACAAAGAGTAGTAGAGAATTTACTACTTGATTTACTGGCTTGATTTCAGAAAATAACACTAAAGAACCTAACAAGAATAAAATGCAGTGACAGTAATATTTTAAGTTGGAACGTTACCTAATATCATCAAGTTATGGCATATTAAGTATCTTTACATATATCCTTAGTCCTTGAGAGATTCCAAAAAGTATATTTCTATGTTTCTTCCACTGAGTAAGAATGTAACATCCTTGAATCAAATCTATTTGGCAGTTATAAAAGGAGGGATCCCATCCTCGACATATTATTAAACTTTTTAACACGACCACTCCACAGTATTTTTACATTTATCATTTAATGAACCTGAGTTTGGAGTCCGAATTATTTAGATTATTTAAACATAAAAAGCCACAACTACCAAAATACACAACAACTGAACATGGAGTGTTTAAGCAACACTACATGAACACAATGGACTGCAGTGTGTGTGTGTGTGTGTGTGTGTGTGTACACCAATCATAATTAAAAAACAAGAGGCCATGATTTTAAGAGGAAGTGAGGGACACCAGTGGGTAGTAAAGAGGAGAGAGAGAGGGGAAGTAATATATTTTAATTAAATGCTTTACTTGGAAAACTTAAAGCTTAAATGAAACAATGAATCTCATGCAATTAAGTCAAGTTAGTCGCCATCGCTAAGTGGTCTCAGAGAATACACAATGAAATTATTTAATAGTTTAAATGGATCAAGAAATGTAAGCTAAAGAGCTACTTATGTTTAATGTTTTCCTTTTGTTAACATTCCAGGACTTTGTTTATCAAACATAAAAGCGGCCTGGATTCAAAATAAGAGCAAACACTGATGAGCAGACAGGACCACAAGAAAAGAATTCTTGAGAGAAGAATGACTTTGGGTAGCTCCAGCTGCCTCAGAAAAACAGACTTTCATTCCTTTAACATCTGTTCTTTGCAGCCTAATCTGTGCTTTCAAATAAGAGCAGAATTACTCTAACCCTACAGCGCACCTCACTCACAGCAATGTGTAATCATTTAACTGTCTAGCTAGGGCCCAGCATAGTGAGAGCTGAAATGAACCCTGTAAAAAGTGATCACGTGAAGAGGGATTGACTCAGAGGTGGTGCAGCTGGCGCCAGAGCCTATTCTAAACAGAGTGTCCCATCACGTCATCCCCTGACACTTTGAAAATGAGAAGAGGTCAGAGACTCTTGGTCACTCCTATCGATAGTCCAAGAGTGAGTCTGCAACAAGGACGTATCTCTGTTGCAAAAAGCAAATGATTCTACATGGACAGAAAAGCTGGTCAGCTGCATCTCCTAACTTTGGTTCTTTTCTGATTCCTAAGACCACTGACATTTGGCTCTTTTCAGAATGCACAGTTCAACTGGGTGCTAAGGGGAAAAAAAGTTTACCAATATGCCACATTAAAAGTCTTATGCTATGAGAAACGGTTATGGATAAGATGACTGACATGTCAAATCCAAACAGCCTAAGCTGAATCCTCACACATGTATAGGATCATGTTATGAGACACAAGAAAGAAAAAAGTGCATGAAGCAGATATCATAGCCCATGTAAAACCATAGCCTGAACTAAGACTGCACCAAAACTCATACTATACAGCAAAGCAGAATGTATTGCCACACCTTCAAGCTGGCATTCATAAGTGTGTTAAATGTCTATTTGACATAATATATTCTCTGTTACTTTATTAAAGATACAAGAAAACCTTTGCCTAATAATTTACTCGTACCAAGCTAAAAGACTCACTCTTACAATAAAGGACAGAATTTTCTCTGTTCCTGGTGTTGCTTTTTAATGCAGTGACTTTGCTAAACTCCCATCTCAACCTCTGTATGCATAGGTAATTAATGAAAGGAAATGTTCAGCATTTAGTGTTAAAGGAGCAGAAGTTGGAAAAAAAAGACAGCATGTTTCTTGTTATCTTAGAACCTTTTAGTGCCCCTTCCAGAATGGCCCCAGTGTCTTGTTACGGGGAACAAAATGGGGTTTGGTGAGTGATGGTGGAAATGAGAGACACATAAAGATTAGGCTAGAAAGATGAACAGAAACCAGACAGTGCAGACTATCATAGGTTAAGAGGAAGAGCATGTATTGTATCTCAACAGAAATGAGAAACTATTTAGAAAAAAAAAAGTTTAAGCACAACAGTATCATAATTGTGTTAGTTAATTTTCTGTCATGGTAACAAAACACTATGACCAAGGGAGCTTCTCAAAGAAAGCTTACTTAGGCTTATGGTTCCAGAGGTAGCAAGTCCATTATGGAAGAGTGATGAGCTGCAAACACAAACAAAAGAGAGATTTCCAGAATTGGGTGGGGCTTTTGGCATCCAAAGCCTGTCCACAACGACTGATGCTAGGTTGCACCTACAACACCTCCTCAAAACCACCACCAACTCGGGGCCAAGTATTCAAATACTAGAACCTACATGGGACATTCTCATTTAACCATTACAATAATCACATTTACCTACTATAATGTTCATTTGTTATACTGGGGATGAAGAAGGAAAGGACAGATAAAGTAGGGTGAGCACATGAAAAAGAAGTAGCAGTTATGAACCTCTTCTCATGTCTGTCTAAGTAACCTAACGACTTGAAACATGGCAATAATAGCCATGCAGATTGTTACACACTTCAAAGTGTCAGGGGACACAGCTACCAGAACTAAAAGATGAATAAAGGAGTAATTAAGAACTCATCAGGGATAAAGGATGGCTCAGCTATTAATGTGCTTTCTCTGTAAGCATGTAGTTCTGAGTTCAATACCCAGAAGCCACAGGTAAAAAGCCAAATGGTATGGCATGCACTGTACTTGATATCCTAGCACTGGGGAGACAGTGACAGGCAAATCCCTGGGGTTACCTGATAAGCCAGTCATTCTAGCCTATAAGTGAATTCCAGGAGCGAGAGACCTTTCTAAAATAATAATAAATAAATAAATAAATAGATTACACACCTACATGCAAGAATATGCTAGTTTTCAAGACTGAGTCACTGGTAAATGAAGATATAGAACCAAGATGAGGTATGAAAGGATGAAGATTGATATATCCAGATTATGTATGTTATGCTTTGTACTTAAAGGACATTAAGATGAAGACCATTCAAATTATGTTGCTAACCAGCAGAAAAATCTGTAATGAAGATAGATTTTGAGTAGCCTCAAAAGATGAGAAATGCAAAAGGAGGTATGTAAGGAAAGAATATTATGCAGAAATTAAATGGCATTTTTAAAGAAGAAAAAAAGACATGAAGAGTAGGGAAGCACCGTGGATTCTCTTATACCATATAGCATGAAAGAGACTGGAGTAAAACCTACAAAAGTAATAGAGGAAAAGCAGGACCATGGCTTCAAGCAGCCAAGAAGGGTTCTGCAATATACAATGCTAAAAAGAAGGAACATACAAAATAAATTATCATGGCTGTTTATGAACTTCTAAGAATGGTTTTAGTAGGAGCTGGAGAGATAGGTAAGTGAATGAGAACACTTGCTAGTACCTAGGGGACCCAGGTTTGGCTCCAAGCACTTATGCAAAGCAACTTATAAACTGTCTATAACTCTAGCTTTAAAAGATTTGATGCTATCTTCTGGCCTACAAGGGTACCCCACACAAACACATAGTATTCACTCACAAATACACACACACACAGCACACAAACACACACATACACACACACACACACACACACACACACACACACACACACACACACACAACTTAATTAAACACTTTTACTAAAAAAAGATTAGTCTCAGTTTAGAACTACCAACTACTTCATAGGCAAGCCAGGAAATATGTGTATCCCACCTAAGTAGATGATGTTTAGAAGATGAAATAATATACACTTAACTAACATGTAAAGTTTAAACAAAGAATACTGACTATTGTCAATTGTATTTATCTGAGCCATGTTCAAAAATGTCAGTCCTCTCTTTTAGGGAGAGGTAAGCCAAACCAGAGAGTCTCAACCTGTGGGTCACAACCACTGAAATATACTTTTCCCATGATTGTGACCCACAGGTTGTGAACCACTGTCTTAGACCAACATCTTAACAAGAAGAGCTCACTACTAGGCAAAAAATAAAGAAAAAACCATAGCTTCACTTTCCCTTCTCCATTCTACTAGAACTGAGAAAGAAATTTCAAAACAAACCCTTCATAATCCTAGATCACTGAACAACTGCCGTGAGGAGAGCCCTCTGGCCAACTCCCAATGCCATGTAAGATACAAGTGATCAAATGTTGTTGTAATCACTAATGAGAACTAACTGGAGTTTAACAGCAAGTTGAACACAATTAAAAAGAGCAAAGTAGAGAATGTCACCTTAGGAGGCAATCGATGAGATAGTGGTCACACACTGATGTGTCTGCTTTTGACTTATGATGAAAAGTAACTCACACTCTACACTAGATTTGGAATTCTCACAGAAGGTAATAATATACAAAACAGAACTTCAAATGAAGCAATGTTGACTGTAAAAGAACGTGATGATCTGTCACTGAAAACACCTCCCCACACTTTGCACATAAATGGTCATCTCATTGCATTAGGCCAAGAACACACTACACAGGTGAGTTACTAAAAGTAAGCTGAAAATAAGTAAACATCTAATACTGTTATTCTTGCTTCAACAACATACCTGAAACAGGGTAATTCGTAAGAAGTAAAAATGTGTCCCCTCACAAGTCAGGACACTGAAAAGTCAAAACAAGATGGGTGAAGCTGCCCAGTGAGGGTTGCTCTCTGCTTACCAGATGGAGCCTTGGTCCTCTAGTTGCCAAAAAGTGGAAATGCCATGCCCTCACAAGGCAAAGGGCCAAAGGGCAAAATCACACCAGAGGTTTTTCTTGTTGCTGTTGTTTTTTCCAATTTTTAATTTGTTTCTAACTTTTTTGAGACTTTCTTATTTGTATACAATGTATGGTTACTGCATTTCTACTCCTGGGCCTTCTCTTGTCTTCCTCCCATTCCTGGTGACTTCTTTGCTTAACTCTTGCTAACTAGCTCCATCCTACGTCTTTGGGGGTGGGTATGTATATGTCTATATTGTGCAAGTGACCATGGCTGCTGTGTTCATGATAGCCATAGTCATTTCCAAAGACAGAACTTTATAGTACAGCTCCCTATCTTCTGGCTCTGACGGCCCTATTCCCCATCTTCTGCAATGTTCCATGGGCCTTAGAATGGGTAACAGGGATATCCCCATAAGTCCCTTCTTTGACTAGACCATTGTCCACTGCCAAAAGATGCATCCCAGACTAGGGCTTCAGGCTATCTATGGATATAAGGACTTTAACTCATTCATGAGGGAGGAGCCCTCATGGCCTAGGCATGTCTTAATGTTCTTTATACAGCACACTGGTGGTAACACCTGAATCTTGCAAAGGATACATTTCAAACACAGCAATCAATGACCATGATGACACTAAGAAAAAGTTTTTATTCTTCAGCAGTTAACAATAAAAGTCACCACTGCCAAATGCCAAATTACTATTTGACATGCCTAAATGGAACATGTGTGCTGGAAAATGACAATTACCCAGAACCAAGGACAGAGAACTATCCTGGTCACAGAGAAGCACAGAAGGGCCTGCTGGGCCAGACTTTTCAGCAATAACACTAGATTCCCTTGCTTCTTTATTCTGGCCTTTGCTCCTCTCATTAATTTTGATAAACCATGAAGAATGACTATAATTGCTTCAATCCCTGTGGAGTTGAGTGTGAAGTATACCAAAAAGAAAAAGTTAATAGATGATGGTTGTCTGCTTGTGGCCACATAAAACTGGAAACAGGACCCAGGCAAATATTTCTACAACTCTTATATTAGAAATGGCTTACAGATGGTTTTACAAACAACACGAGGTGAGTCACTGTAAAAACAAGGACCTCCAAGAAGGTCATCTATCACCCTTAAGCAGCCTCCTTTGTTTTGTGAGTTTACTCAATAAAGTGATTTTTATATTTAAAAAAAAAAAACTATATGGTGAGAATAGATGAAGGAATGAGGCAGACAGGGGCAGAGGTTAGAGTCTTTACCATGTTTCTTTCTACATAGCTTTTATTTTGATCCATGTAAATAGGTTTCATACAAAAGATATAAAAATAAAAGATGTTATTTGCTTCTGTTTGAAAAATCACATTTCAAAATCCAAGTCTTTTAACTTTAAGGACTGCACTCAAACTATGTTAGCACAGGTTTGAACATTCCTGATGAGATTTTACCAGACTCTTCCCCAATCCTTAATCCAAGGGCATAATGACATGTTTAAAGTGAGCATCAGCCCAGCCTGGTTACTTTGAGGAGGGCTCGCTCATTAGAATATGTAAACTCACGAATGAGCTGCTTATAATGTCCACAAACACTTTTTTTTTTTATAATCTCTAGAGCAGGAGTTTAGTCCACCAAGTTTCTTACTAGAAAGTTACTTAAGTGAATGTGATAAATAACACGACAAAGCTAGGACATGAACTTGGGGCTTCTTTGTGTTTTCAAATCAACCCGTGTTCATAATCACTAGTTAAGATGTTTTCCTACGAATAGGAAGGCTGCATGTAATCTGTTGCTACAGCAGTTCTGGCTTTCGCGGTAGCTGGGCTTTAAAGAGAAGAAAACTAGCATCACAAATGTGACTACAACGGAATACTACTTGGAATGGGACCATGACGACTCCAGTTAGTATCGAAGTTACTGTTCATTTTAAGACTAAACCTGGGCTGATCCTAATCAGTAAATTCCAACAGAGGGAAGCATGGACGAGAGCAGCTCAACTCAGAGGCTTCTGAACAGAGTTCTACAAGCTGGTGACCATCCACGCAAGCCCTCCTGCCTCTCCTGGATCTGTAAGGTCAAAGACCCGCAAACACAGATTGCAACGCGAGTGGGTTCAAGACGGGGGAGAAGTCTGAGCAACGATTCAGGTGAAAAGGTTAGGGCACCAACAAGGGCAAACACTGGGGTTTTAATCACGTGGGCCTGAAAGGCTACACCCAGCGCCGCTCGGAAGCAAACTTACAAAGTTGGAAACGCACGGCCGCACGCTTTGCGACACGTCCACTGCCACCCAGGGGCCCCGGGAGCGCCTGAAGGTGTAGCAGAACGGGCCGAGCGGCCCCGGCGCCGCACGCCCGAGCACGTAGCGCATGGCTCGCGGCTGCGGACCCGGGCGGACGTGCTGGGAGCAGGAGGATGCCCAAGGCGCAACTAACGGGGGAGGCCACGCCCACCCGCTGATTGGCAGGCGCGAGGGGCGGGGCCGCGGGGGAGAGCAGGGCGGCGCGCGCGGGAAGGCCCGGCCGGGCCGGCCGCGGAAGGAAGCGCCATGGAGGGTTCCCCGGGTACCTGCGCTGGAAGTCCGTGGCGAAGGGCTTCAGGTACGGGTCGACGTCCAGGAGCCGGGCCAGCTCGGGCACGTCGGCCAAGGCGGCCTCCAGATGAGCTTCCGAGGCCCTGTCCGCCGCCGGCGCCGCCATCTTCGCCGCAGCCCGAGTAGCCGAGGCCCGAGAGGGTCGAGTGGCCCGAGCCGAGTGGGAGCGGCGGGGCGGAGCCGGGCGAGCCTAGGCGAGCCGCCACGGACTGGCCCTTTATAGCCGCCCAGCCAGGCCCGGGGGAACCCGGGACGCACGTCCCCAGCACAGGCCCCCGCCCACTCACGCGCCCGGCACCTGCAGCCCTGCACGGGGCTGGCCCGGCCACCGAGAGGCGGGTCTCCTTCTCCCTTCCCCTCCCCGCCCCGTCCGTCTTCACTCCTGAAACATCTGCCTCCTGGCTGAGTTTTTTTTTTTTTTTTTTGGTTTTTGTTTTTTTTTTTTTTTCCCCAGGCGTGGTGACCAAAACAAAGCAGGAGAGTCACCGGGAGAACAATTAAGTGTACATGACATTAAACTATTGAGCGTTTTAATGCCATTCAACAACCCCCAGTGCCCCACGGTTACTTTTGTCTCATGAAATTAACCGAGACGGGTTTTGGCGATTGCATGAGTGTTCCGGTGTCAGAAGCCACGGCAAGAACCAGAACTTTTATACAGCCAGCAACTAATCAGAAAGGCGTTTCTGTTTCCTTGAGCTTTTCACCAACTAAACTGTCTTTAGTTGAGGAGATAAGACTAGGAGAACATCTTTACAATGAACTCCACTTTCTGCTGGCTCTTCTGGCCAAGGTCCCAAGTATACCTTCCTGCCCTTTTAGTTCAGTGGTTGCTTAAGAATACAGAATTGGCGACCTGGTGACATGACTGCTCACTAGGTTCTTGCCAACAAGACAGGTAACCCACGTTGTGGCATGTTGTCTTCTGACCAGCCCTGGTACGTGTGCACTTATATGCAGGCGTACATTCCTGCATACGTACAGTAATTTTAATAAAGGAGAAGAATGCAGAATTGGACACCAGAAGAAATGGACCCTACCACTCAGGAGGTTGCAAGTTACTTTGTACCTAAAAACTGGACAGGCTTGAGTATAACTTTCTCAGTTGAAATATGGAAATGTAAAATCATAATCCATGAAGAAGGAACAGTATTGATCAGCTTTCAACATTTAGGGGGGGGTTATTTGACATATTTGGAGAACAGCTGAAAGATATATAAAGGATGTGAATGGCTAGAGGTCTTGAATAAAAGCATAAAGCAGAACCTGAAATGTTTTGAAATATAACACAAGGGAGGAGATTGAATCCCAGAAAGAAAGTATATAGTAGACACACAATTCTTTAATCTGAACACATATTTTTTCTGTTCATAAATCCCAATTTCCACCACTTCACATAGAAATTTAAACTTAGCTGGCTGGCTATGAGACCTGAACCAATAGCTTTTTCATAGCATAAGCTCTTACATATTGGCTTAAAACCATATCCCTGAATAGGAGGGGAAAAGGGAAATTTAGTCAGATGAGGAGAGAAATTTAGTCAGAGCTCTCCTGAATAAACACTGCCTAAAGTGACATGAGCTATCACTTTTAAACAGAAAGATATCCACACACTCCCATTCTTACCTACTCCCTGTCTCTCTACTGGGGAGTTTCTCAAAATGAACTTGGTATAAATCACCTACATTGCTTAGTGAAAACATGCATTCTGAATTTGGGGGTCCATTTACCAGAATACATTTTTAACTACTTCCAGTTTTTACATCATTTGAATAGCTAAACTCTGCACTGTAAGTCAAATAATGTCATTAATAATTTAAATGGCATGTCATTTCACTTGGAGTAAAATATAAACTTAGCTTTCTTTAAACCATTTATGCAATCTGAATTTACTACCATTATTATCCAGTTTTCTTTTCTGTAGTGGCATGGATTTGCCTGGAACTGGCAAAACTCAGTGACCACTAAAGGTGCTATTTTGTCTGTTAGGAATTCTCTTCCATGGGTTCTCTGTTGCTACTTTCTTTCCAGCATCGTTTGGGTTTCATAACAAGTGATAGCTCATCTCAGAGTCCCTTAATTCTGAGTAGACTATTTCAGCCTTTCTCATCTATGCAATAATGAACACAATGTAGGTTCTGTATTAATCTTTAAAACATAAGTTTCACAAGTTCAGGAACCTAGTCTGCCCCAAGTTCCATATGCCAGCCTCTTGTCCACATAGTGCAGCTAAATGGGACTTTAAGTCATAAGTGTCACATTTTCATGAAGTAAGAGGACCAGAATTAATATTGATCAAATGCACCTCTTTCAGTTCAGGTGTTCAAAGAATACCATCCGGTACTGACATGTTGTACCACAGTAAGAAGCAGCCATAGAGGAAGAGTATTCCAGGCAAAGAATTTCTGAAATGGGCAATTGAGCTGCTCAGGTAAGAAAGTAAGGGGAAAGGGAAGGAGTAAAAGGAAACTAGTGTGCATGCTGTCCAAGGAAACAGAAGCAGGAGAGTACCAGGAAGTGAGCTAATGCAGGATATGTGGTTGATATTGTGGAGCCTGTAATTAGAGAGATTTGAGCAGAAATCTAGACAGAGATAATATCTAGAAGAGAAGCTAATAGTTTGGACCAAAAGCGAGACAATGATAGAATGAAGATATGGAATATATGATGAATGCCCATGGAACACAGAAGTTTTAGTTTCACAAAGATGCTGTAGTAAAGGACACAAACTTGATGACTTAGATGAACAGGATTCATTTTCCCTTCCTCCCCCACCAGAGCCTTAACCTCTCCAGATGCATTCCTTCCTGTAAAGTAATCCTTAATAACTATAGGAAATGGATTGTGTGTACCCATTAGTCCTGGTGTCCTACAAAGACTTGTTATCTTCAGGGATAAGAACTTCCTGTCTCTGGGTGGCCGTGTGCATGCCTTGAATATTAGGACTCAGGGGGCAGAAGCAGGTGAATCTCTGTGAGTTCAAGGCCAAGAAGGGCTGTTATGCAGAGAAATCCTATCTACAAACAAGCAAACAAAAGGAGCTTCCTATCTAGTGACAATTACCCTTAGGAATTGCCAATCCTGAGATGCCTCTTTAGTCAACAGCTCATTGGGCGATAGCCAGTCTCTGGCACTTTGATTTTATTTAATAACTTTATGACTGGGAGATGCTTGTTCACCTGCACAAGGTTGCCTTCATTTGTTCTCTTTGCCTGTTTTTATTTTCCCAGATGTTTCTCCAAGTCTGTATGGCACCCAGAGACTAACATTATATAATGAAATTTTTTTACAAAGGGTAAACTTTATCTCTGAAGGCCCACTACCAACCATTTCTAGGAAGTGCAAATTGGCCTTGGGATTTAACATCTAAGGGAATATTAAAATAAGGCATGAGAAATATCAAGTATAGCATGAAAAGTTCTCATCACTTGTATCAAGTGCTTCGGGGAGGACAACTATGTTGGATGCAGCAGCATGCTAAAAGTAAAAAAAAAAAAAAAGTCAAGTCTCCCTTATTTAATACTGTGATCTCTACAATCATGATCCCTGAGCATCCCTGCCATCTCATCCTAGGGTACTGTGCTAGTGCTGATGTATACCTCCTACTCCAGAAAGGGCAGGTTTTCATTCTGTGGACATGCCTTGGGGGGGGGGAGCTCTGATCTTACCTGCTAGACCTGCAATTCAAGGCAGATGCCTGGATATAGTAGACTCTGTGCCAAAGCCATGACCCTTACCTCTCCATCAGCCACACTTGGCTGCTGAGAAAGCTTCAGGTGTGGGTTAAAAGTGTCTACTCCCAGTAAACTTTCTTGCTGGATGAAAATGCGCACAGCATATTCTTGGGAAATGTTTGTCCAACATAGGATGAACATGTCTTCTCCTACATTGTTTTCTTATTTACTTTGTCCGTGAACTATAGTTCTCACTTTTAAAAGTTCGAGGTATATTTTTAGGCTCCTGCTAGTTTTTCCCCTCAGTAGTCCGGCTAGACAGAAGTCTTGCTATATCTGCCTTTGGGTGTCCTGAGTAGCACCTTTGCTTTCCTTTTGCTTCTTCTGGATTTCTTTAGCACTTTAAGAACCAAATTTACTCAATAGTCTAAATTATTCTCACCTGTCACAAGCTCCTTTGCCCCTTAAGTGTTGCAGTCCATCATGGCTGTTCAGCAAAAACCCTAAAGCTCCAGCTCAGTCCTGAAATCCCTTACTCAATTCGCTTAACTCTACTAAAAAACAAAGTCCTATCAGACCTTGTGTAGTAGACATCACATACCACCCCCACTTGCCCATTTCTCTAAGTAATCATTCTTCCTCTGTAGTCTTCAGTTCTTGCCATTCGTGGGACCACAACTGTCAACAACCAGGTGCCTGGAATAGCTTCTATGACCCAGTCAATCAGAATGGTTGACTCCATACTCCCTCATGTTACACATTCTGCATGTCAAGGAGGATTGCAAGGTGCATTGCTCAGATTTCTCTGCTTCCAGAGCATTTATGCCAATCACACATCTCTATGCCCCACAGTCTTGTGAGTCACAAGAAGTAATTTCAAGCTTTGCTAAAACAACCTTTCCTTGAGGTGAGGTAGGGAGATGGATCCCCAGCAGACACATAAAAGCCAGGTGTAATGGCATGTGCCAGTAACCCCAGCATTGAGTAGATGCAAAGAAGCAAATCCCTGGGCTTGCTGTCCAGCCTGTGATGCAGAAATGCCCAGCTCCACTTTCAGTGAGAGCCGCTATCTCAAAACATAAAGTGAAGGGGCTGGAGAGATGGCTCAGCAGTGAAAAGCACATACTGTTCTTACAAAGGACCCAAGTTCAGGTTCGAACACCCACATCTGAGTGCTCACAACCACCTTTAACTCCAGCTGTAGGGGGATGTGATACCTCTAGACCTGCACTTCCATGCACATCATACCGAAAACACACATGCACATACTCATATTTTCAAAGATAAAAATAAATCTTTAAAAACAAGATAAAGTAGCCTGGAGAGAGGATCAGGGAATGAGAGTGCTTGCTGCTCTTCCTGAGGCCATGGGTTCAGTTCCCAATACCTACATTGTGATCCATAAATCCTGTTCCAGGGAATCTGATGCCCTCTCCTGATTTCTGTAGCACCAGGCACAAATGTGGTACATATTCATACATGAAGCAAAAAGAACCAAACACACAACCTTTTAATAAGATTTGTTTTTGAAGTAGACAGTTAAGACACGATGTCAACCTCTGTCGTTCACATGTACCTATCCAAGTAAGCACAAGCAGACACGTGTACATGCTCCTACGTCACACACATGTACACATAGAGGAGTCCTAATTCAGGCAGTTCAAGTATATGGTATTCCTACATTGTCATATATGGACTCGGTCATTAAGACCCCCATCTGCCTGCTGTATTGTGAATTGTCCCTCCCACTCTATTAAAAATTAGACTTGGAAAATAGTTTCTGTCTCGTCTGCTTTCTCCGTCCTCCTTATTCTGTATTCCCATGGGTTGCAAATTTTTGGATCTCATGAAGGAGTCTTTATCTGTTTTTTTTTTTCCATTGTAGTTTTTTCCTTGTGTGGGCAAGATCCTTCTGTGTAGACGTAACCCACAGCAATGTCCCGCACAACTGCCATCACAAGCTGCTTATATTCTTGCCCCAAACATAGTACCTTCAAACATTGTAATATCTTCTCTAGGTTATTGGCCATTTAGGGGAGGGGGACATCCCTCAATCTTGTAGCAGCCCCCTTGCATGAAATAATGACACTACCAAACATAGTGTAAAGGAATATGGGCACCTTGGGATTTCTCCTAAGGATAGTCCACTTTCAAACAGCTCTGCTTTGGTTGTGCATCTTATCACTGTTGACAGGGAGCATCTACCTAGCATTACAACAATGAGACACATCAACACCAAACATGGGTCAAGGGAGCCAGAGGGCCCTCAGCAGCAGCTCAGACCCAGACATTACCATGGCCCTAGTTGGCAGCACAGGCCACCAAGAGTGGTATAATTCTAACAGCGACATAGCCCTTGGTCACCAACATGGCCATAGGTGGTAGCCCAGACCCCAGGCAGCCTTGTGGTCTTTAGTGGAAACATGAGTCATGGATATCAACACACACCCCAGCATTGGTAGTACCATGGACCCAGACATATCCCTTGACAACAACCTGGGCCAAAAGGTCACCCAGGCCCTAGGTGGCAAGCAGGCCACCCACACCAGCCTGTTGCTCACTGCCTTCTCTTCTTTAGTTCTGGATCTTTCCACAACACATGAACCATTCTACTTCTCTTTCTCGCCAATCTCTTCACCATATATTTATTCATCATATTGTCACCTACCCAGATGATGCTGCAAGGAGGTGGGTGGGCCTGTGGATGCCTTCCCCCAGCACAGACTAAGGATTAAGAAATGTATTTCTGAGGCTATCATAGATTCTTACCCATGGAATTTGGCTAGTGTGAAGAGATAGGAGGTTGGAGATCTATGCTAGGACCGAACAAGGATTTCAACAGGATAAGGAAAAGTGTTGGTCTAAAAAGAAAATTGTGTCCAGACTGCCACAATTTCTAACATTTATAACATTAAAAATTTACTTTACCTTTGAGTCCCTTGGCTTTCCAAAATGTGTTCCTCATATAAGAATATTTAGTAACTTAATACATCGATAGAGTAATATCTAGGACACAGTAGATGTCATATGAATCTTAGCTGGGTTTTGGTACTAATGAGCATTAAAAAGAAATCCAACAATGAAATAATTGAGCACTATATCCATAAAACATTTAAGTCCGACTGTGTTACTACTTACATTTCTTCTGGTTAGCAGGCACATACACATGAAAGAAACAAGATGACAATTTTATCTACTATTAAGTATTTACCAGGTAAATTTATATTTTGAAGTGCCTACTATGTCTATGTCTTGTCAAAGTTTTTAAATAGTGTATAGTACTATCCATTAAGGTAGGTATTCAGAATATAAAGTAACTTAAAGTTGAAACTTCAACATCTTTATCCAGAATTTCATGGTGTCAACTTTTCCATAAGATTTATGAAATATAATTGCTTATGTCCATATTAAGTTCGGCAGAGGATACTTGCTACACACCCTCTCTGTTTCCTGTCCGGCCTCTCAGAGAACTCTAAAGAAAGTTACTGATTGAAAACTTATATTCTGTGTAATGAATGCTCACTGTGATGTGAGGTTTGTAACCCAAAACCAGAGTAAGGCAAACAACTGTTTCCTAAGTTGGCATGAAAGAGTTTTTAAATGACAGTGATTTTCAATTACTTTTGTCACAAGTTGAACGAGAGAAGCAGTGACCTAAAGGTGAACAAATTCTCTAAACAGCAGGATTTCTCCCTTCGAACGAGCCAATTTTCCTGATTCTAAAATGGCGATTTTTATTTCACTCGGTTATACTCTTCCTTGTGCCTTTATATTATCTGTGGCGGGTGTTTTGTGTCAGAAATCTCCAGTACCTTTGGATTTTCCCTTGAAATTTCTGCAAACATTTTAGGCACAAAATGACAATGGATGGAGAGTTCAACTTCCCAGTGAGGAGTTGTCCTGAGAGGGGAGTGCAGTGTGCTGATTGCTCAGACTGAGAGCTGGCAATGCAGTTGTCCTCCATTCCAAACATTGCTTCACCAGTGCCTTCTGGTCTTTATGTTAGGTCTTCAGAAAGCCTATGAAAAAGTGCAGGCATGGAAAGCCTGCGTAAGACACTGTACTTAAGAGGAGGCTGTGTTTAAACCCAGGTATAATTTTTGTTCAACCGATGGCCTTTGGAACTATTTTATGCAGGCTTTCATGGCAAAAGGGGACATGAAGGGCAAAATTGAGTGTTTTTTAATCATTTAAAGAAAATTTATTATAAACATAGTTTTTAAACACTGCTTAACTAGTAACATTTGGGTGAAGCTCCGATCCCTGGAAAATCACCCTGGAAGGAACTTGACACTTAGGGAATGGGCTCAGTTCAGTGAGGAGAATTTATCATAAGAGAGTTAAGACACAGAGCCCACAGGTGAAAGCTCAATGTAGGGAACTTGGTACAGGAATAAAAACAAACCCTGCAACTACTGGCTTCCACTGTGGCAGTTCAAATGATTTTCTTAGCTCGGTTTCTGATTGTTTTCCCTGTCATAAAACTCTGCCTAGTGGCAACTTGTAGAGGAAAGGGTTTATTTCATTTGACAGTTGCAGTCCATCATGAAGGAAAGTTGAGGCGGGAACTCAAGGAAGGAACCTAAAGGCACAAACTGAAGCAGATCCATGGAGGAATGCAGCTTCCTGGGTTGCTCTCCAAGGTTTACTCCCTTTGCTTCTCATACATCCCAACACTGAAGACTGCAAATGCTACCTTTCACAGTGGGCTGGGCCTTTCTACTACACCAATACTTAATCAAGAAAATGCCCTCGCCACTTCCCTTTTAGGCAGTCTGCTAGAGCAGTGGTTCTTAAGCTTTCTAATGCTGCTACTCTTCAATGCAGTTCCCTGTGTCATGGTGACCCCCAACCATAAAATTATTTTCATTGCTACTTCATACCTGTAATTTTGCTACTGTTATGAATCTTAATGTAAATATTCTTGGAGATAGAGTTTCGCCAAAGGGATCACTAGCTACAGGTTGAGAACCACTGTGCTAGAGGAATTTTCTCAGTTGAGGTTCACTCTTCCTAATTCCATCTAGATTTGTATCAATTTGACAAAAAAAAAAAAAAAAGGGACACCATTTCCCCAGTTCCCAAGAAGTTCAAGCATATCCTAATACCCAGAGCGCAGGTTCCCTTATCTATTTTAAAATAATAGATGGGTATCACCAAGGCGATGATGTTTCTGATGCTGATGATAAGGAGCCTTAGGTGTCCATACAGAAGAGCACAGAGAAGATGCAGCAATGTGACTGATGCTAGTGATTACAATTTCAGTGATGCACACATGGATCAAAAAGCCAGAAGTGATTAATTCAGGAGAGCCAGGGGTGTCATACCATACTCTATCCTGTTTGATTTTCTTTCCTTGTTTTGTTGCTGAGCACTTAAAAACAAACCCAAGGCTTCACTATGCTAAGCAAAGAGTCCCGCACTAAGTCATACTTAACAAACACTATGTAGTATATTTCATACTACATCATTTAATATAAAAAAAAGAGAAAGACCTGAGTTAACTTTAAAAAGCAATGTTTTGACTGGATACTAGAAAAAAATCTAAATAACACTGTGCTGGTATTGGTACATTCATTTTTTACTGTGATGAGGCTGGGAACACTTAAGACTGTTTGCACTGTAGATGACTTCTAATTGGTCTTACTAGTAAAAACCCAGGGTCAGATATTAGAGGGTGAAACTGGAAGATCAGAGAGCAGAGCAGCAGTAGAGCTCTTATCTCAGTTTGCACAACACAGCTTTTAATTTAAAAAAATATATTTTTTTCATTTTACATACCAACCCCATTTCCCCCTCTCTCCACTTCTCCTGCCCCCCCCCGCCACTTTCCCCTTTTCATTCCCCATCCACTCCTCATAGGGGAAAAGGCCTTCCTTGGAGAGTCATCAAAGTCTGGTATACTAAGTTGAGGCTGGACCAAGCTCCCTCCATCCCCCATATCAAGGCTGAGCAAGGTATCCCACTTAAGCAATGGCTCCAAAAGCCAGTTCATGCACCTGGGATAGGTCCTGGTGCCACCACCAGGGGCACCCCTAACAGATGAAGTCACATAACTGTCACCCACATTCAGAAGGCCTAGTTTGGTCCCAAGCAGGTTCCCCAGCTGCCAGTCCATAGTTCATGAGCTCCCACTAGCTCTATTCAGCTGTCTCTATGGTTTTCCCCATCATGCTCTTGACCCTCCTTGCTCATATAATACCCCCTCCCTCTCATCAACTTAAGTCCAGGAGATCAGTGCAGTGCTTGGCTGTGGGTCACTGCATTTGCTTCCATCAGTTAATGGATGAAGAATGCTCTATGATGGCAAATAGGATACCTTGATAGAGGAAGCCATTATGAGGTTAGGGAGAAACCGGATGCTAAAGAAATTGCCAGGAATCCACAGGATGACCCCAGTTAAGATTCCTAGGAGAAGGTGACTGAACAGGCCTTCTCCTTTAGTCAGATTAGAGACAACATATACATTTGATCTCAGTCCCCCAGACAGTGGAAAAGCTGGGAAACCTCCTGTAACAAGTGTGGTGTTTTGAATGAGAATGCCCACCTTGAGCTCATTTTTGAATACTTAGTCCCCAGTTGACTGAGCCATATGGGAAGAATTAGGAGCTGTGGGAGGAGTTGTGTCACTGGGGATGGGCTTTGATGTGTCAGAAGCCCACACCATTTCAAGTTAGTGCTCACTTAGACGCTGGCCCCCACCATACTCTCACTTTCTGCCTCTGTCTCATGCCTATGCATCAGACACAAGCTCTCAGCTGCTGCTCCAGTATCATGCCCACCCTCTCTGATATGTTCCCAACCATGACAGTCATGAACTCACTCTCTGAAACTGGAAGAAAGTCCAGTTAAATGCATCTTTTATAAGTTGATTTGGTCATGGTGTCTCTTCACAACAGTAGTATATTTAGTTTCTAAACTAAGATAAGAGTCAGGTTAAAAAAAAGGGGGGGGAGGATAAACCCAGGTTTAGGGGTTTTTTATTTAATTTAAAACGGTTTGTTTCCATTTTTAATTTTTTGAGAATTTCATACATGAGTACTCTATTTACATCACTCCCAACCCTTCTACCCATCGAACCCCTCCCTTGCCCTCAGATTTGTGGCCTTCAATTATTTTTCTTTCATCAATTATTGTACACACACTCACATTAACACACACACACATGCACGCATGTAATCTGCTGAGTCCATTTGGCATTGTTTGTATGTATATGTATTTAAAGCAGACCCCTCAACCCTAGACAAAGATAATTAAACTCCTTTTATCAGCCATTAATTGGCTATAGTTCTATCCCTAAGAGTGGAATCCTGTGAGATTTACCCAAACCTCATTGGTATTGCATGTGGGTCTTGTTTAGGTGACCATGTTTTTGAGACTTCTTAGATGGAGCTTCCATGTCACATATAGAAAACACTGCAGATGTCCTGGTAATCTGGCTCTAACAATCTTTCTGTCCATTCTTCTGTGATATTCTTGAAGCTTTGGGCACAGAAGTTGTATTGTCAATGTATCTGTTAGGGTTGGGAACCTCACAGTCCATTGTTCTCAGCGTTTTGACCAACTGTAGATTTCTATCTACTGCAGAAAAGAAGCTTCTTTGATGAGGGTTGATACTACATTTGTCAATGAATATAGGTAATTTTTTTAGAATGAAGTTAGAAAATAAACTAAAGAAAATGACAGTTGAAGTTCTTCCTCAAAGCTCTGTTTTAAAACATATGTGCATGCATTTACACGGATGTATGAGAACGTGTATCTAGGTGCCCATGGAGTCTAAATGGGGGCATCAGATTCTCTAGCAGTTGGGAGCTGCTGGGCATTGGTGCTGGGAACCAACCTTGAGTCCTCTGCAAGTACAATATGCAATCTTAAACTCTGAGCTATCTCTACAACCTCTAATGTTTTTTAGCAAGTGTACTGAGTAGCCAAAAGATACATGCTAATACAGAAGAGTTCCCTATGAGGAAAGCAACCAACTGGGTAACATTAATAAAGTACATCCTGCTAGAAATGATTGATTAAGTAAAACAGGAGATAAAGGGAAGATCTTGCATTTCCAAATAATTTATAGTCTCCTTTCTCCAGGAAGTTATGCTTAATCCCTTCAACTTATATGTCAGCCAGACTTGGTTACACACTTTCAAGTAATAGCACATCAAAAGATAAACAGTTGAGAAACCTCCTAAACTATATGTTAGGCACACAATGAAGGTGATAACAGCATCATCCTTGGACTTGGACTTGATGCTCCCTTCATATGAACTGGAGAGAAATACATTCTGCCTTTGAGACACTCTCCTAAGTCCCTCCAGTGTTTTCAGTCATGTCATAACATGCAGGACTGAATTGAGAGAGATTCTTGGAAATACTGTTCAGCATACTTAAAATTCATCAAGATTGGGTGGAAAGCAAAGAGAGACTTAAAGATGCCAACGATGGAAGAGTAGGCACAGAGGAAAGCTATGAAAGAGCATCCTGGAATCCATCACAGAAAACAGGAGAATGTCAGCAGTAATATGTGAATAAAGCTTGTAATGTAGGCAGTGGTATTATACAAATGTTAAGTTCTCTATTTTGTTACATAGGGTACAGCAAATGCTAACATTAGAAGTTGGACAAAGGACATATGAGAGCTCAGGACTGTTTTGCAACCTTTTCTTAAAAGAAAAGTTGCAAATACATTTTAATTTGTACTATCACCTCTGTTAAAATCTTAATGTTTTCTTATTTTGTAAAGAAAAAATAACCTTGCATTACAAATGTTGTATTTGTCTATTTTTTATTTTTTCTCAAAAGAAATAAAAATGACAATATTTGCTATCCATTTTCCCCAATGATATTTTGACCTTACTCAAGCTTTAGTTAATGTTTAAATGTGAAACTATAATAACATTTTAATGCTGTAGTTAATCAAAACTCCTTGTCTCTTCTGGAGGAATTAAGTGTAATGGATTTTCTGAGCTTCTATTAACTCTTTGAGTTTATAAGGCTGCCATTTGGTTATCTGGTGGCAGAGTGTTCAGAAAAATTTAAAGGAACTGCTACAAGTACCTAATTAATCCTTACAATGTTGAGATAATCTGATTCATTAAAAGAACAATGTGTGCCTGGCACTGAACTAGAAATTTTTAATTACCATTTTGTACTTTGCCGATAACTTGATCTTCAGGAGGGGAAAAAAACAGAAGAAAGAAAAGTGACTCTCTAGGTTACATACTAAAAAGTTTAAAACACAGACTTGAATGAAACATAGAGAATAGCAGATGAATGTCTCAGACCATAAGAATTAATTTTTGACATTGTGAGATCATATTTACAAGATTATTGATTCAAAAAAGAATTTCAATAATTCTTCACTTTATCTGGATAACACTTATGTTTTACTAGCAAATACAAATTTTTGTGACAGTAAGTTGTTTAATCCAATGAGCAGCTTAAGACTGATTTTATAAATAGGAATTAACTCTTCTGCTCTTTCCTTCCACATATTTTCATTCTAGCTAGAAGTTTCATCTTTTCCAAGATTTGCATTAGGACATGCTAACCGTCAAGTAGTTTACTACTTTAGGAGCATGTAGTGAAACCTTGCATGCTGCACTTCATGTTGAATGTTAAAGGAATTTTTTTTCCTGCAGAGTTACTAGTCTTACATAAAATTAATATTGTGGGTGTAAGTTTACCTATATCAAAATGTCTTTGAAAACTTTTCAGAGATGAGTAGACTTGTAGGTATTTCTGTATACCTCTATTCACAAATACTTGGTAAATTAACTCTCATTTGGGAAGCTAGCATTTCCTAGTTCTAAAAAAAATGATATATTCAACAAGGTTTATTATGTCACCCAACTCAATATTCTATTGGTTACATTGTGCTTTTGATCTAAAATTAAAAAAAAAAAAAGTTGTTTGACAGAGAAAGCTTGAAACTTTTCCTTAGTTGGATGAGGTAGAAAAACATCTAAGAATAGTTCTAATATAAAAGGATTCTGGGGGGTGGATGTGAGGTACATAATTTTCTGAAGCTATTGGTACTTATTAATTATTAAGTGGCAGAGAGTCTTGCAGTGTTCAGGTTTGTATTTTTTCTTACTTTTCCTAGTGCACATTATTGGGAATAAATTTATCACTCATTAAAATAAATACTAGTCCATAATAGGAGGATATAGTTTAACTATATAACTTAAAGGTATTTACACATATATGTGTCATAGTAAGAAATTGATTCAAAATTCAACCTGAAGACTTTTATAAATTTTGTTTTGAAGTAGGGTCTCTATAGCCATGGCTGGTTTTTATCTTGAACTCATGATCCTCTAACCTTGGTCTTCCAAACATTGGGATTACAGGCTTCTGGCATGATACCAGGTGCATAGGTATACTTCATATAAAATTGTGTTTAGTTTCTTAATCTCTCTGTAGGGCTCTGTTGATTACTAAGAGCAGCTAGGAATTAGTTTCCAGTGGATTTAAAAGAACATTGAAGGATTTAACCTTGAGCATTAAACAATAGGCCCTGGGCATCAGGCAAAGATGGTTACTCCAAATATAATTGGATGGTTATTTCCAAATAGGAAATGAGGGAAGCCCTGTCAGGATTCACAGAAGAGCAAGCACTTGAGTTGCAGAGGCAGAGGCAGAGGCAGAGGCAGAGGCAGAGGCAGAGGCAGAGGCAGAGGCAGAGGCAGAGGCAGAGGCAGATGGATCTCTGTGGGTTCGATGGATTCAAGACCAGCTTGGTCTACAAAGCTAGTTCCAGGACAGCCTCCAAAGCCACAGATAAACCCAGCCTCGAGAAAAAAAAATGTTCTGGGAAGAGGATCTGGAAGATGTGCCAGGAGATGAAAGCCTGAGTGCAGTGCAGGCAGCTTAGACTTTATAACACAGTACCACAAAGAAGAGAACTACAGAAAAAGACTCCAGAATTATACCAAATTTCCCAACTGAGTATTTAGTGTGTGCATTTGGAAAAACTGCTACAAGTGGTGAAAGACCCAGCCTAAAGAATTAAAAGGAAGGGTATTTAATATTCATACAGAGCTGTAAAAACTACCTGTTCTTTATAGCTAGATAAAAACTCATGTTTTATGTAGCACGGGATATCATTCTCAGAAAATTCCTTTCTCTGCACCCAGGAAGAGTTAGGTTCAGAATATTTATTTTTCTGGAACTATCTAGCTAGTTACAACTTTAAGACCTTAAACTATCTTTCTTTGTGTAACTCACATGCATTCTAGTACAAAAGTTAGAAATATTTATGGAAATATGGAAATAGTCACTCAACCAGGAAAATCCATGGGGTCTGGTACTCAATCATGTCATGAAGCAAGAACACACAATTGAGACTATCCATCAAAACTGACTTAAAACTGACACAGGTGTAGGAATTAGCAGAATCAAGATCATCAAGACAGTTACAATGCTTGAATTCCATGTCTCCAAAGTAGAAATATTGAAGGAAAAAAACACATCCTATTTATATAGATGAAAGCCACAACGTCTTAAATGAAAATTTGTGGTGTGGAAAGGACATACACCCTTTGAATAGTTGAAAAAATATTCAAAACTTTAAAACATTAGAAACAAACAAAAGCATGATTAATAAATAAGCAAATTACAAACATAACTTCATAAAGATTTGTGCTATTTGAAAGATACTCTTAAAAGAAGAAAATGGTAAGAAGGACTAGGAGAAATTTCTATGTTTCATATATGTTAAATAATATATATTTATGTATACACATGCATACACATGTGCGTGCACACACACATATATATGTGTGTGTATACGTATAGATATATACATATAATGAGAGGGGCTATGCAGGGATATATCTCCTGTACTTGCTAGATTTATGTCAACCTAACACAAGCCAGAGTCATTCAGGAAGAAGAGACCTCAAGCATAAAAATACCCAGCCAAAATGCAGGGGAGCTCACTTTGGGTGGTGAGAACCAGGCTGAACTGGAGACTGACCAACCCTGCAACTACCCAGGCCCAGAACCAGAGTTATAGGATGACCCACCCCAATATCCACCCCATCTGTGATATGCTGGAGCAAGTGAATGGACTGGTCCTGCAGACCAAAAGTTACAGGATTTCTACAACACAGGGCAACAGCAGGACATTCAAGAAGAGTTCCAGTGAGGGTCCAGCCTCAATAGTGTAGCAGAAATCAGAGGCCTCAAACCAGATCAATGACTCTTTGCAATGAACACTTGCAAGTAGAGATAGATTGACAACAGGGTTTACTTGGTGACTTACTATGCCACAGTACAGCTTCAATGATGTGATTCCCCTCTCCAATTTTTTTCTTTTAAATTATATTGGTGGGGCTGCTGCAAGAACAGAAGTCAGATACGCAGGGACAGGAAATAAAGGGAATTGAAATGCATGCTGTGAAAGACACAAAGAATAAATAAAAAGTTAACAAAATAAGATCAAAGAAATGAAAACCCTACACCTAAGTAACAAAAATATGGAGCATCAAAAAACTTCCTATGCAATAACACCTTTTGGCTATTATTATTATAGGTAAAAAGCAGATGAAGGAAACAAAGCAAATCACACTTAATATCTTCAAGTCAGTGTTTCTGAACCAGGACGTTACAGGTTAAGTTTCAATAAATAATATCAGGAATTATATGTACCAAAGCCTACTTCTGACTTATGAATCATATATTGCATGAACTAGCTTTATATTCAGTAATAATATATACTGAAAATAATATTTCTAACAAAATTTACCCAGCCAAATAGGCCTTTGGTCAAGCCTGTTGGACATTTCTTGACTGATGATTGACAAGGGAGGGGCCCAGTTCAGTATGGGTGGTGCCACTAATGGCCTGGTTGTACTGGGTTCTAGAAAAAAGGGGGCTGATCAAACTACTAGGAATAAGCAAGCAAATAAGCACACTCTTCCATGGCCTCTGCATCAATTCCTGGCTCTGAGTTCATGCCTTTGTTTTCTGTCCTGACTTTCCTGGATAATGAACTATAAACTATCCAATAAAATAAGCCCTTTGATCCACAAGTTGCTTTGGATAATGATATTTTATCATAGCAGTAGAAACACTAACACCCCTATCATATACAAAGAACTCTCTGGGTGATGGTGATGCATGCCTTTAATCCCAACACTAAGGAGGCAGAGGCAAGCTAATCTCTATGACTTCAATGCCTGCTTGCCTGCTTGGTCTACAGAGTGAGTTCCAGGGTAGGCTCCAAAGCTACGCAGAAGAAACACTCTGTCTCAAAAAAAAAAAAAAAAAAAAAAAACCAAAAAACAAAAAACAAAGGAAAAAACCCCCAAAGCAAAGCAAACAAACAAAATGAAGTAGTTCAGAGCTTATTGGACTATTCCAATGCAGAGAATTAAAGACTGCTGAAATAGACAAACTACAAACTAAGCTATAGTATCAAATTCATATGGGATACTTGGAATACAATAGCAAGACACCAGACATAAATGAAAGGAGAAAATATTTAAACTCACCATTTGTTATTTTATTTTACATTGTTTTGATGGGGGATGTCCTTCCATTTGCTGTGAATATATGTTTCTCTAATTGGCTGATAAATAAATAAATAAATTCTGTTTGGTCAGTACCCAGTCAGGAAGTATAGGTGGGCCTACCAGACTAGGAGAATGCTCAGAAGAGGAAGGCAGGGAGAGAGCCACCAGAGAGATGCCATATAGCTGCCAAGGGAGCAAGAGGGCCAGTTACCACAGTAAGCCAAAGTGGAGGTACATAGATTAATAGAAATGGGTTGATAATTAAGATAGAGCTAGCTAAATAAGAGGCCTGACCACTGGCCAAAAAGTTTGTAATTAATATAAGCCTCTGTGTGTTTATTTGGGACTAAACAGCTGAGGGTTGAGGCAGGACAGAAACCTCTGTCTACATTGATATGGTTAATATGGAATGTCAGTAAGCATCACCTAGAAGACACAACTCTGTTTGCATCTGTGAGGTCATTTCAAAGAAGTTTACATCTGTGGTGAAAGAAACATAAATCCAAAAGTTGTGCAGAGTAACCAAGTAGTCTTTTGCTGAACTTTATTCCAAGCCCTTGAAACCACTTCCTTTGCCTCTATCTTTACTTCCTGGCTGACATGAAATGAACACCTCAGCTCTGCCAAGGGCCCCTGGTGGGATCTTCAGTTCCCATTAAGGCCTACAGCTAAATATATCATACAGTTTGCAACAGATATTTTGCCATAATAACAGTAAGGTCTGGTTAACAATTTTATCTCTTAGTTTCTCTTAAGGTTATCTGCTCTTCTAAAACTCTACTGCCAATTATCCCATTCTGATTTCCTCCACTGTGGCTTTCTTTGCAACACTGCAATAGCCTTATGTTGGTTTCTAACATTAATTCAGTCTATCCCATCTCAAGTCTATTCTTACTCCCTAGTGATGTCAAAATTAGAAAAATAAAATCTATACAGTTTCCTTAGACCCTTTAATAATTTCCCACTTTTCTTAGAATAAAGTCCAAATTTTTCAATAGGCTTAAAAATAAATTACTTTCAAAAAATTATTTGTAAACTTCACACTTTTTAATTCAATCCTGTTTGCTTTAGTAGAATGTTAGTTGTCTGACCATGAAGACTCAAGGAGACCCAATTTTCCTGTAGCTATATGATTAAAATTATTTACAAACTAGTGTATACCATCTTTTAATATTCTAGTTTAAAGTAAGAGCTCCTTGACACCTGCCACACACTAGAGTAGGTCACATGATACCGTACAGTTGGCTTTTACGATACCTGTTATGCATATGATTATTTTGTGTCTGCTTCTTCTGATACATTATAAGTGCCACAAACACTGAAATCAAGTCAGTTTTGCTGTTGTACTCCTAACACTTAGCCAAACTCAAGTTTTCAATGAATGCTGAAGAAAAGAGAGGAAAGAGAGAAGAAAAGGAGAAAACAAAGGGAAGGAAGGAAGGATTGAGAGGAGGAAAGGTAAACATAGAGGAAGGGAAGAAGCAAAGAAATAGCATCTGTTGTGTGGTTATTAGAAATTTGCCTCTGAGGTTTACTCTTGATTTTTAAGGTATTAGAGTTCTAACAATACACTGTAAATATGTAGATAACCATCAAAATGTCTTGTCTCTCATAATTCTCATCTTTTTCACAACACCCTCGTTTCCACCTGGAATCACTTGGAATCTCTAACAAAGAGATAAAAGTATTAATTCCTCTTCATAAACTAGTGATTAATGCAGAGATTTTATTTCATGAGGAAGAGTCCCACTTTTCATTCTTTGACCAGCTGAGTGGATTATGGTAGGAACTTTTTAATTACTAAGCCGCTTTCCCTTAGGAGGTGAGACAGAATGCACAGTAATCATAAGGACAGTGAGCTTAAACCAGAATAATTGGGTACCCTCTTACCTTCATATTTTGGAAAACAAAGTAAAATGGTATTAACAAAGATGGACATCACTGGGGACTAACCTCTTCTCTCTCACATTATTTTGTTCTCTCACACATTTTTTAAAAAGAAGTCATAAAATTCCTTTAAAATTATTATGTACTTTTGGAATAGCTCATTTAGTCTGGGATAATATAGTAATAATAGGACATGTGAAGCATGTGCCAGCTTTCAGATATCTGTGATGGACTGTCCCTAACTGAAGGCAGAATAAATGAAATTATCTCCACAGTAGTGAGTGGTGCCTATTCTTTGACATATATTGGAAAGAACCCCAAGAACAAGCCAGAAACTGCATCCTCAAATCAAGCAGAGTCAGCAAAGTTATTTCCACTAAAACAAAAGATAGAAGGGAACTTAATACAGTGCTCTGGACAAGAAGTGGGCAGAGAGGCTGGGAATAAGGCCTAATGGTTAAGAGAATTATTGTTTTTGCTGAGGATCCAAGTTCAAATCACAGCACCCACGCTCATAGCCATTCTTATGAACTCTAATACCTTAAAATCAAGAGTAAACCTCAGAGGCAAATTTCTAATAACCACACAGCAGATGCTATTTCTTTGCTTCTTTCATCCAGTTCCATGGCATCCAACATCCTCTTCTGGCATCCTTGGACACCTTAAATCTTTTAAAAAGTAGAAATTATATGAAGGAGGAAAGTATCAATATCCATAAACTAACACTTCGTCAGGCCTGTGGTGCCCCTATTTATTCATATGTTTCATCTATAAACAAGGAATGCATTTTATAGCTGATGAGCTTAAGTGAATTACATTTTTTTCTATTGATTGTGTTAGGGGTCTCTAGAATAACAGAACTTACACAATATGTGTGTATGTATTATACATAAATATATTTATATTTGTATGTATATAATATGTAAATCCTATATTTACACACACATATGTGCACGTGTGTGTGTGTGTGTGTGTGTGTGTGTGTGTGTGTGTGTGTGTGTGTGTGTGTATAAAGAGGATTGATAAGAATGACTTACAGGATGTGGTTCAGGTAATACAAAATGGCTGCCTATGTATAGAAGGTCCAAGAATCCAGTAATTATTCAGCCCATTAGGCTGTATGTTTTAGCTGGTCTTCAGTAGACATTGATATAAGAAAGTAAGCTCTACTGCCAGTGAAGGAAATGACTTGCTAGTGAGGGAAGGAGGAAGCAGGCAAAAAGAGAGTTCTTCCTTTTTCCTTGCCCTTCTAGCAGAAGGTGTGACCCAGATCTGAGGTCGGTCTTCCCTCCCCAAAAGATCTGGATTGAAGGTGTTTTTTCCCACTTCTAATGATCCAAGTAAGCAAAAAGTCCTTCACAGGCATGCCCAGCCATTTTTGAGGTTTCAGTTAATACCAGATATAGTCAAGCTACCTGTCACACATATAGTGCTTATATTATTGAAGTACATGTATTGGGAAGGAGCTTGGAGGGTTGTCAAGAGTAATAGACACTTGAATATGGAAGTTGGAAAAGAAGGGATGGAGAATGAGAGGAGGGAGATTAGAGGTATAAAAAATGCAACTATAATTTTATCTTTATGTTGTCATTCTACACACACACACACAAGTAATGAATATTGGTCGATTAGAAATAATTACAAAAGAGGAATGTGGGGATATTGCTTCTTCTCACCAGTGACTCTCTCAGGGAGGGGTGAGGGAGATGGAGTTAATAAGAGTTTTCCAGGAAGCAGACTCCAGCAACCAGCATCAAGGTTCAGATCTAGTTTAATGTGTATGTTCATTGGCATGCATGCTTACATTATCCAATCAGCTAAGGTCATAACAAGATACTGTCCATTGAGTCCAAATAGCATGCAACCAGCATTATGTGTGGGTACATAAGGGGGAGGGGAGATATTATGTGCAGGAAGTGTGGTTGCAGACAAAGGGCAAGAAGCAATCTACCAATATACATTGTGTGTGTGTGTGTGTGTGTGTGTGTGTGTGTGTAGAAGGATCACATAAAGATAAAATTATATTTGTATATTTCCTATGCTTTGATGCCAAATTAGAGGATCTCTAGTTATCTGAGACTCCCTAGTGAATGATCTACTTATTTCAGAATCTGGTCTGCTCATACAGCCACTGGAGGTGTTGGTGCTTCTCATGTTCTCTGTCTTTTGGTGATACCATCTAAACCAGGACTGGCCTCTCAGAGGGAGACAGGGGAAGACAGAGAAAGGGTGAGAGTGATGTCACTGTATAAAAATAAAAGTATAATGTTGTTCTATTTAAAGATGACAGGAATATCTATGAAGGAGGCAGAAAAACTTTAGGACTTGGGATTTTTTTCTTTCTTAACTGAGGACTTAATTTTATAAAGTTTACATTGAGTGATAATGTAATTAGTTGAATTAGAAAATGCCAAATAAAAATGAAAAGCCTAACATGTGCTGCATATGGATGTGTTCCTGTGGATTCTTTTCATCAAGGAGTGTGTGTCAGAGTATTTCTGTCTGAATAAAGATTGTCAAACTGGACTCACCAAAATTTTGAAAAATGCATAGTTGTGTTCATGATTTGCAGAGGAAGGAAGAAGCGATTCACATTAATTTACCAATGACACACAACCCCCCTAATCTTTACTGAGCAGAAGCCAAGAACTAATCATAAAGACACTGCTGCTTTATCTTCTCACAAATGATTTTTAGAACACAGCACATTATTTTATAAATCACTATTAATGAAAAGTCACTTTTAGTAAGTAATGCTATAACTGAGAAATGATTTACTTCAATAGACCCTTGATTACTTGTTTGTATTTCCACAGCCCAGATTAGCTGGATTATTAACATATTTCTTCTTGGATGATGCAGGAAGCTTCAAAGCTATTCAGAGGAACTGAGAAGAAGAGAAAGCAATTTGTGAGATTCAGCACGGATCATATGCCTTATCAAGAGTCTTTGTTCAGGGTGAAGGGCATCAATAAGAGTATATTACAACCTGCTGTAAACCCTAACATACATATAGTGCTTAATCTCAGGGTGTACACAACTGTTGATTGCTTTGCTAGTCATGACTCCTCATGGTGATGAATCAGATCCCTGATATCCGTTAATTTCCTGCTTTTTAAAAGAAGAAACACACCCTGTACAGGTATCACTTCCTGATCAAAACATACAGTAGGGAATTTGCATATGGCTGTAAATTGCATTTCTTTTATGGAAGAATAACATTCTCCATGTAGATGCTCTCCTAGAATGTTTTATGTGGAAGTGGGAAGAAAAGACAGGTATTTCATTTTGTTTTATTTTCATTCCTAAGTAGCATTTAAAGAAGACAACCCTTTTATTTTACTTATTGCCTCAATTGATTTTTCTTGCATAGTGAAACAAAGTTTCAACTTCCTAGAACTAAAGCATTGCCCATTTACCAGCCAGTGTAGGATCTGTAAAACCAAAGTGCTTGGTTACCAATAATAGCTTGATATATGCTTCTCCTCTCCTCGTATTTATCAGTGAGATAACACTAAATGAAACAGGCTAAATCCAAAATAAAGAAGAAAACTTTAAAATCCAGATAAGTTAGTATCCATAAATGTACTGACTGTCATTAGTAAAGGTTACAGTCTATCTTAATCTAATAAGAAACACAGTATGATTATTAAGCCAAACAAATTTAACACACATTGCTAACTTTTATTAGTTATTTTTGAATTGATTTTTATGGCAATTATTAGCATAAATTCTTCCTGAGTGAAATTTGGAGAGAATCACTTCTTGACTTTTCAGGCTAATAGAAAAGGACCAGGGTAACCTTTAGTCAACTTTTGTAACTTATACTTGACATTTATGGGAACAAATTTAGAAATATGAGTATCATATAATCTTTATCTTAACCTCTTGGATTTGTTAAGCTAATCTGGCAACAACTCTATTCTTTAACCTGTGACTTTCGAGTTTGGAAGAGCATTGTTCTTGAACAGCACTGAGTGATAAGACTAATGATTAGACTCTGAACTGTCTACTTGTAGCACAGCCATTAATTGACAATTGAAAACAAAACATATATATATATTGACCTGACCTTGCAGTGTTTATACAAGTACAAAGTTCAGTTTTGCAGACAGATGTCCCTAATCAGACAGTACAAAAGTTTTCTTGGTCCTCAGATAATTCTTGCTTAAGGGACAGAATTTCAGATACATTTTAGTACTATATTCATTTTAATACACATTGATGATGCTTGGATTTAAAGACTGCTAACAATTCAGTTGCAATTTTCTCAGTAATTTAAAAGAGCTTTCTGATTTTTTGCTATTGAAATGAGGAAAGAAATATATCAGAGCTGTCACAAATCTTTCATAACCTGGCACCCTGCCCCCTCTCAATCCACAGATCTTTTATTAAATCCGACTCTGGAGGAAATATGAATAGTCATTGAAATGGTTTCTCTGCCAGGATTTGAAAGCTGATCCACTGAAAAATGTTCCCAGTGTATGTTAAGTGAACACCAGACTTCCTGGCAATAAGGAAACTAATATGAGACTATGACACAGTTAAATTTAGAAACAGGATTAAAAGGAGTGCCTTGATTTTCGTTCCAAGGTCATTCATAGACACATGTTCAAACTCCTAAGGGAGTCCACCCCAGTGAGATTCTGTCTACTTATGAGATAGTCTCTAATCTTGTGAAAGCTTTTTAAGGTATATAAAAGACATGCTTATTAAGCATTTTCCATATTCCTGAAATAGTGCTAATGAAAACAATAATGTTATGAGTTATAATATTGCTAATTTCCAGACAGTTTCTAGGGAAAACACGGGGTGCCAAGTAATTTCAATTCTTTGGGATGCTTTTGAGTTTTGCAAATGAAGAAATCAATGGTTACAGAACTTCAAAACCCATCAAACTTATATGCAACTTTTACTAAATGGAAGAGTGAGAGTCATAGTTCAGGGTTTTGTTTGCTTTGCTCTCCTTTCTTTTGTTTTGCTTATTTGTCTCAAAAGCCAATATTCTTTTTTAAAAAAAATACACAAAAGTTTTGGCATCAGACTATGCCTTTAAAATTTTTTAAAGTTTATTTTTAATGTCAAGGATGTGTGTGTGTGTGTGTGTGTGTGTGTGTGTGTGTGTGTGTGTGTACACTGTGTAACAGTGTGCCTGCTACCCTTGGAAGTTGGAAGAAAGCTTTGCATTCCATATTGCTGGGGTTACAGATGGTTGTGAGCTACTATGTAGGAGCTGGGAACTGAAATCTGTTCTCTGTAAGAGCAACAATTGTTCTTAATTATTGAGCCATTTTCCCACTCTTTATGGATATGTACCAATGGCCTTGTTTGCAAATTGCAAAAATTAACAGTGGTAATGCTAAAACCAATGCATTGTGAGAATAAAATACGTGAATACATAAAATTTTTTGTAGTGATAATTCCTGATGCACTGGCATATGACACATGGCATACAATCAAGAAATGTTAATGGTTAGTATTCTCATTTAGTTACAGAAAGGTTTGAGACTAGCTATGAAGAGATACCCTTGTAATTCCTGGACTGGAGAAGCAGAATTGGATTATTATGTGTTCAAACACAGACTGTTCTACAATGCAAGAGCCTATCTTAACAAATATGTACTTCTGCTTTTTAAAATATAAGGATTTTTTCTTTACATTTACAAAGTCTTCCTTTCCTCAATATTTAAAACATTACTAAAAATACTTTACTTTCCTCCTCCCTATTAAGTAGTTCAAAATAGCAATAGATTGAAACATAAATGAAAAATTACTTAATTTTACATATCTGGAACCTCTAAATCATAAAATCATATGTCAGGTCAGACCATATCTGAAGCAATATTCACGAGATGCCTCTCTTTGATCTTTGGAACACTCTTCTATTTTCAGAACATTCATCATCCCAGAGAAGGTGAGATGTTAACTGGGAAGCTATGCTATTCATGGGTCTGCTCATATAGGCAATACTTAAGAGTTACTGACACTACTGCAGTCTATCCCTAAAATCTATCACATGTCTGTAAAATCAAAAGCAAAAAGAAGATTACATGCTTTCAATTTATAATGTCACAGGATTTACATTACCACTCCAAAACAGGGAAGAAATTGTAGTAAGGAAATACTGAACTAAAGCAAGACCAAAAACAAGCTGGACAAACTCCACACTCTGCATCTCCATGTTTGATGTCAAAGCACTCTTTCAGCTTTGTTGACTGCAACAGACTTCTTTCTTTTGGGCTGGTTCCCCTCCTTGTTAGCATCTCTTGACAGGCATCTCACAGCCCTGGCCATTTGCAGCATCTTGTGATCTCTAAGGCAATTCAGGCTTCAACTTCAGTTTCATGAAATGGCCTCTCTATATCTCTATTCAGGGACACCTCTGACACATGCCTGGCCTCAGTGGCTTTTCTTAGTTGTGGAGGAAAATCCAATAATGCCTTTCTTCTATTCTTGACTATAAAGCCAGAACCATGTGGTCAAAGCTACCAAGTTCTACTGCTTGCTAGACCTGAACACGGCCCTCTTCTTCAATTATGTCTTCACCAGCTTTCTGTTTGCCATAGTTTCCTTCACTGTCTAAGCTTACCTGTTCTGAAATTTGTTCTGAAGACCACACTGACCTCACATTCAGAGATATCCCTACCTCTGCATCCCCATTGCCAGGATTAAAGGCATGCACCACCATGGCTGGCTCTAAGCGTTTCTATAGTTCCTTTTCTTAAATTGGAAACTTAGCTGCACAGGATCTTGCCCCAAGGTCACCAGTCCCTTTATTCCATTTCTTAACGTTTATCTCCATGAACACAGAACTTTACTCTATTCCGGATGCCCCCTTTCTCCTCACTTTTTCTTGTTCAACTTACTCCTTTTCACTATAAATCTTCCTTACACAAATAACCAAAAGACAGAGTCTATATTAGGCTTTTATGACATTTCCTCTGTCAACAGAATTAATCCAAAACTCTTCACTTTGGCCTCAGGCAGACCCTTTGATATGGGCAAAAAGCAGCCACATTCTTCACCAAAATATCAGGATGATCTCTAGACCATATACTAATATTCTTCTCCTCTGATACCTCTCGAATGAGACTCCACAGTTCAAATAATTCTTAGGGCCACTGCCTTCCATACTTCTACTAGTGTGCCATTAAGCATCACTTAAAGCATTCAACTGCTTTTCTAATCCACAGTCCCAAGGTCCATATTCCTTCAAACACAAGCATGGTCAGACTTATCACAGTTACCCCACTGCTATTACCAACTACTGTCTTACTTAGGGTTTCTATTGCTGTGAAGAGACACCATAACCACAGCCACTCTTAAAAGGGGGAAAGTTTTAATTGGGGTGGTTTACATTCACAGAGGTTTAGGCCATTATCACCATGGTGTGAAATGGTAGTGCACACAGGTATGGTGCTGGGGAAGTAGCCAAGGGTTCTTCATTTTGGCTTGCAGGTAACAAGAAGTGGTCTTGTCTCACTGGGTGTAGCTTGAGCATATCTGAGACCTCAAATCCACCTCCACAGTGATACACTTCCTCCAACAAGATCACGCCTACTCCAACAAGGTCACACCTCCCATCATGCCACTCCATTTGGATCATTTTCTTTCAAGCCACCACAGTTAAGCTTCAGTTTCTCTTAAGCCATCCACCACACCTGACCCTTATAGTCTTTTAGCCTCCTTTACCTTCTCTTTCTCATATATCTTAGAACTTTAAGGGGGAGAAGTGTTTGATAAAAACATCTCATTTGATGTATGTCTTGTAGAAACTTGACAAAGCATACTTTATAGGGCTATTTGTCATTAAAATGGCTAAGCTGCAACAATTCCTTGAGAGTTGTTGGCTTTCTCTCAGTTTGAGAAGCTTCTACTTTTGTGTACTTTCCTTTACCCAGCCTCTGTTCCTCAGTAGGCTATGTTGCCTGCCTGTTTCTGACTGGTTTGCTAAAGTGTGAAGATATCACCTAGTCTTTTGAAATGCCACTTTCAACACTAGCTTATTATTAGAAGAAGGTTTTTTTTTTTGTTTGTTTGTTTGCTTGCTTGCTTTGATATATATATATATATATATATATATATATATATATATATATATATTTTTCTTATTTTACATCCCATTCCCCCACACACACTTCACAGGGAGGTTGATGCTTTCCAGGAGGGATCACCAAGTCATTTGGAGTAGGGTCTAGGCCCTTCTTCCTGCCTCTAGCTAAGGTAGAATCCCTCCATGGGGAATATGTTCCCAAAGTCCTTTTGTGCACCAAGAATCCATCCTGGTTCCACTGTCAGAGGTCCCTTAGACTGCCCAGGCCTTCTGAGACCCACGTAGATAAAGGTTTGAAAGTATAAAGAAATGTCACCAAAGCATTCTTTCAGTAATTGGTTCTTAAATCAGCTTCTTTACTCTGAACAGCTAGGAACAATGGCCTGCTTGAATTACATTTTAGTGATAATTGTCTTTCATCTAAAACAACATTAAATTATCTGTTCAACCAATGACATTTACTTTCAATACAGTACTAGAAATTTCTAGTGCTATTCATAGAATACATCTTATCTCAGCCACATATTTAGATTTTATTTTCTGAAGACTATACTTTCTGGGATCATTTCATTTCATTAGTTATTAGGTTTTATTTTCTGGTTTCTTTTTCCTTTTGATAAGTTTATATGACTAGATTTAGTCTACAAAATTATGAATAGAAGCAACATGAGTCACTTTGGGGCCAGAACATTTAACTGTCAGAGTTAGACCTTTATGAACTGTCTTTGCTGATGCCACCCTGATTGACAGCCTTCTAGACTGTGGCTGTACTGGCTATCAGCCCGGCACCTAAAAATCAGTTAAAAGCAAAATATCCCAACTAAGAATCCAAGCAATAGTGGAAAGGTACCTTAAATGTCCTTCCCTCATACTGAGATTGATGACTACCTTATATTCCATCCTAGAGTCTTCATCCAATAGCTGATAGAAGCAGAAGCAGCTAAGCACTGATCTGATCACCTAGAATTCAGTTGCAGAGAGGGAGGAGTGATGAGCAAAGGAGTCAAGACCAGGCTGGAGAAAGGCACAGAAACAGCTGACCTGAACAAGGGGGAGCTCATGGATCCCAGATTGATAGCTAGGAAATCAGCAAAGGACAGACTCAGAACCCCTGAATATGGGTGTCAGGACTGGGCAGTCTAAGGGCCTCTGGTAGTGGATCAGTATTTATCCCTAGTATATGAATGGACTTTGGGACCCCATTCCACTCTCTCAGTTTAGACACATGGAGGAGAGCCTAGGCACTATTCTAAATGATGTGACAGACATTGAAAATCCCCCATTGAAGGCCTCACCCTCCCTGGGAAGCAGAAAGTAGACAAAATAGGGAGTCAGTGGGGGGCAGAGGAGGGGGGAGAGGGAGAGAGAACTGGGATTGACATGTAAAACAAGATTGTTTCTAATTTAAATTTAACAAATCTTTTTAAAAAAGCAAAATCCTCAGCTGAGCTGACATGACCATACAGAAAAAACAAAACAGTAAACGTTATGTTAGACCCAACAATCCTAGGCTTGTTTATTCCCATTGCATAAACAATCCTGTATTCATTGATGTATGCAAGAACTACAATTGAGGGTTGCCAAGCTGGCTTAGTGGATATAGGTGTTGGCTGGAAACAACATAGTTGAAAATAGAGATCCAACTCTAACAAGTTGTATTTAACCTCGTACATCAGTAACATAAATAAATAAAAGAGCATTACAAATTAAAATATGTGATTCTCAAAGAGAAAACTAGTAAAGGTAAAAATGATATTATCATAAATTGGTTCCCTGACACCTAATTAATGCTGGGGATCAAGCTGTGAAACCTCCATGTGCCAGTTAACTGAGCCACAACACCAATGTCCCAGATAGTTGATGATCATGATGTCAATTTCTGTTTCATAGAAATTCACCTGGATCTTTGAATTGAATCCATGTTTTATGAATTCAATATATGATTGGCCACTAAATATCCAGTACTCAGAAATGTGACTAGCTTCACATTCTTCACCATGTTTTAAGTAAGATGAAACTAATTTTTATTTTATTTATATGGCATGTGAAATATGACAAAGTAAGTCAATGAGAAAGGACCAAGGATATTGGCCTTAGATATTACCTTAGATTATCTACAAAATTGAGAATCTGACTATAAGTAGTACTTTAATCTGGTGACATTGTAATAAATTTTAGATACTTTATAATAAATGTATCATCATGGAAAAGGCAAAAAACCCCCATTAATCTAAAGCAAAAATATACAAATTAAATTATAAAAGATAAGAACAGGCAAACTAATCAATTACCCTTTAAAATTTATATTTAAAAAGCTATTAAGATTTTGTTGTAGCCCATGTTCATGCTGCCAATCTGTATTAACCTGTTCCTGAGAGGGGGCTTGTGGATTGAGAAATGGCAGGTAAAGACATTAAGAAAAAACAGGGACACAGAATAGAATCATAAGAGCAATTCAGTGAATACTGAACAACCCAAGTATATTTTCAATATTCTTAAATACCCCAACCAAAAAGGGGAACATGGCAAAAAATATCTTTATCAAGATACAAGGAAGAAGCAGACCTTCTTCCTTAAATATTCAAACATTTGGTAAACATGCCTTAGACTAAATTTCCCATTATCCGACCTTGAGAGTTAAGAGTAACCACACCTCACAGCAAGTCTCTTGTTATTTAGATAATACATCCAAGACCAAGATCAAACATCCTACGTAGACCTACCAAGCCTTAGACCTTTAGGTCTTAGGACTTTTCCCTTGGCAGAGTAAGAACAGTTTTGAACTCCCTGACCTTAAGCCAAGATTAAGTGGAGTCGTTTTTATGGGCTCCAACAAGATTTATGTTGTAGGATTATGGTGGTTAATATTATAGTGAGTATTTCAAAATAGCTAGAAGGGAGCATTTTAAATGTTCTCACAAGAAAAAAATGATAGAGTATGAGGTAATGACTATGCTTAAAGGATTAGTTTAGTTATTTTTCAAATATACATATATTAAAACATCATACCATACCCCATATATATGTATAATATATATGTATAATTATATATAATATAATATATATGTCAGCTAAAAAATGTATTAAAGATAAAAGAATTATCTTCCACTTAATCCTCACCTGAAGGAAAAAAAGTTCACTATGAACAAAAACAAAATAGTAGGTGATTGGCTTAAAGGCCATGCTGATTGATATGTATATAATATTTTCTAGAAATCTAGACTATTTTACCATATAAATCCATGTTTGAGAAGAGAAGTAATCTAGTCCTTAAAGAAATGATTATGGTGTAATATATTCAAACCTGAGCATAAAACTCAATGGAAGCACCTAATTAAGCTTAAATTTTAGATTCTTAACATTGGACTTGGACTATGCTATTCCATAGAAACAATTTTGTACCCATAATTTTGAATTCTATTTTTGCAAGTGAGGAATCAAAAATTATAAAAAGTTGAGGTTTAATAATCTTGGATCGCTCCATTTTCTTTCTCATGATAATAAAAATGTACTTGATCATATGAGCATCAGTACTTTATAATTCATCAAAAATAATGAGATTTCCCAATTATTACAACCATAGAGAAATTGTAATTAGGTGTTCTGTGTGGGAAACACTGTTTGATATAACAAAATAGAAGTCTTTGGCAATTGTTAATAGTGCAGCAATAAGCCACAGAAAAATGCACTTTTAATTCATATACAGTGTTCATATAAATAGCAAGGACATGCTAGTAAAGCATATTTCACTATTGGTTTTCTTTTTGTTCTTACTTCATACTGAAAGAAAAGATTTGGAAATTAATTTTTCTAGGAAAATTTGTTATGGAGTAGGCAGTTAAGTAGGAAGGGACTATAAAATAGAGATGAGCTAAAAGATCAAGCATGTTACATACAGAAAAATATCTAACAAGAGTAGAAAGATGAAATGTAAGATTCAATAATATGTGTAGAATTTTCCATTGCCATCATGCATAAAATTAGAGCAATAAAGTCAAAGCATTATAAGTAATGAGGAAACTGAATTTTCAGTGCAACTAACTGATGAGATGATGTGAAGGTAATTGGTCATGAGACTGTTTAGCATTAGCAATTCATTGGCTATTTTAAAAATTGCTTTACCATAATTAAATTATAGAAAATCATTGTTTTATTATAGTACATTACTGTGTGTCATATTAAAGAAAACATAACTATTTCAAACAGAATAGGCTATTACTTCCTAACAATCACATTAAAATTATAATCTATTCTTTGCTCTGTCACTGGCATTGACACATATCAGTCCCAATAAATACTTTTAAAAAATAATTTATTTATGGTTGTGTGGGTGCTAGGCCCACGTGCATGTTTTTGCTGTAAATGTGTACAGGACTGGCAGAAGCAAGGGGATCATATTCCCTAAGACTGGATTTACAGACAGCTGTGAGCTACAATTGTAGGTCCTGGAAATTAAACCCACAGCCTGTAAAAGAATAGCCAGTGTTTTTAAGTGTTGAGACATCTCCTTAGTTCCTATTCAGTTAAATAATTGGTAATGGATAAAACAATTCACATATAATATGCATGAGACTCTAGAAAAATACAAAGCATTGTTTTCTCTATGGAGACCACAATACGAGTATAAATTGGGAGCAATGGCTTGGCAGTTAAAAGTACTGGCTGCTCTTCCAGAGCACTGGGTTCAATTCCAGCATCTACATGGCAGCTCACAAGTATTTGTAACTCCATTCCCAGGAAAACCTTTCACCCTCTTCTAGACTTTGATGGTACTCCAGGCTTACGATTCAGATACACATGCAGGCCAAATACCAGTGTACACAAAATAATTAAATAAGGTTTAATATTAGCATAAATATATTCATTAAACACAGTACTTATTAAAGTGAAATAAACTGCATGCATACAAACAAGAAAGAACTCTTACTATAAATTTAACATATTGCAAATTATTAAATAAGCATTAGTGAACATAAATTAGAAAATGAACCAACAATATAACAATATGTATAAATCACTTTGGGCATGGAAGTTTGTTTCAATTGCTGACTCACTTTTAGAAACTGCATTCACTTTCTTCTATAATGGTTGAAAACATTTAAATACTCATTAAATTCTAAAGAAACATTAAAATATGGGAAAACTTGTTAGTGAATTAACATTCGAGAAGTTTAATGTTTAGGATTTTCATTGAAGTCTCCAAACGAGAGGCCTGAGACAACATTTTTTTTTTTTGACAATGTTAATACTGGTTTTTTTTCTCTGTGCTTGAAGAGTTCCTATAAAAAGCTGTGAAGGGTAAATGACTCAGAAAAGAGCTAACTCTACTTCTTCAGAAGTGGATATAGGATGCAGAAATATAATGGCACAATCATATTCTTCTGTCCTTGCAATAATTGGTGCTTATTGTATGGTTTTGTGTACTTAAGCATTTGCTGAAAGAGCCAGTTTCTTATCCTCTTTTAGCCACCTGACTCCTTGCCTATTGTCAGCAGAAGAGACTCTGCGTTAACTATTATAAAGTAAATTAATGACAGTGCTATTTGGGCCATTTAGAATGAATCAATGAAGAAATTCAAAGACATTTAGATGGCACAATTATTTCCTATCCGAGTTTTTACGTTATAAGAACTTACTAGTTCATTCCTTCTTCTTTCTTTAGAGTTGAAGAAAACCTTTAGATGGCATGTTAAGAAAATGAATAAAAGATATAAATTATTCTTTTTCATTTGTGTATTTTTCTCATTCACTAAAGCAACATGTCAATATGCCTGCTTGAGTGATAAAAACACATAGAAGTTATAACCTAGGATATCCATTTGAGCCTTTGAATTTAATTTAATATAAGTGAACTGAATTGTACATCATCTAAATATTTCCTATGCAGCATCAGTTAATTGACTATACTTTAAAAACCTTTTTTACTTTTAGTTAGAACAAATACCATAATCTTTTAAGTTGTGCAAGTGGGACATATCTATTTTTACCCATATGATCATTAAAACTTTGGAATATATTTTATGGCAGGAAATACAATCCACATTATTTTAAGAAAAACTGTAGATGTTTGAGAAAAATGTTCAAAAACAAGATGATTTACTACACTTGACGTAAAATGTTTCTGAGTTAAAGCAGAAACAGAAGAAGGTACAGTGCATCATTCTGTATATTATTAGGATAGAACTGGTGAATCTTTATTAAAGGGCAAGATCAGACTCTTAAAGAGAATTATCAGCTAAAGTAAAGTAAAGTAGTACTTAGGTGCAAGGAAAAGGGCAGAAAAACACAAGAGCGAGCACACCCAGGGCAGGAAGTGCACACATTAGAAATAATCTCAGAGCTAAAAATAGACACTTTCCTGAAGCAAATACAGAATTAATCAAAAGAGTGACATCTAATTACAGGAAAGTCCTGAGCTCATAAATATAGAGGTCTAAGAAAAATAAGAAAATTAACATTTAATCTGAAAGGGTTAAAGTTTGCCAGGATTATCTTAGAAATTGGAACGGAAATGTTCTTTCCTGGCCATAATGAATCAAGCCTAAGGTCCAAAGCTGTTAAGGACCAAGGACAAAGGCAACTCAAGAAAGCCACATGGATTTCTCCCGCTCGTCCCACTTGTCTAAACTCATACAGCTGAAAATGAGTTTAGAAACAGTGCAGCTCAAGTCGTTCATTCCCCAGATAAGAAAATTGGTGAGCAGAGATATCACATCTTTCCTAGTCACCTTGTTAATAAGCAGTAAAGTTAGCTTAGACTCAGAGTGTGCACATACCTGGCATGGCATCCTGTCCATCAGAGAAATGTGTAGAATGAAATACTCAGAATAGTGTGAGCGGCTGTTTTCCTATGAAGAATGTGATGTTGGTGGGTGCCTCAGTAGGTATCTGTGTACATGTAAAGGCAAAAGCAGGGCTTTCTAAAGAGCCTATTCAAGCCAAATTTGAATAGATTGTCTGTGGGATCCCACTGAATTGACTCCAGTTAAGGTCAGAAAGTTTTTACCTGCCGTGCTCTGACAAGATGAAACAACAAAGATGTCTGTCCTAAGATGTGAATGCAACAGAATACTTGGCCGAAGGTGTGGTCACAACATGCCCTGACTAAACAACAGAATACTTAACTCATGATATAGTTATTTGAGGTTTCAGGTATTGAAGAGGTAATTACTCTATTCCTTGTATCATTGGAAAGGAAGGATTTTGTTTTGTTTTATTTTGTTTGGTTTGATTATTTGTTTGATTTTGATTCCTGCCCTTTTAAGGTAGGGGGACTTTAAACATTAAACTTGGGTGCATTCAGTACTTACTGAATGCCCTCCCTACTCTATCTTGTCTCTTGTGCACTTTTATCCTCAATTTGCACTCCCCTTCTCAAGTACCAAGCTGGATTAGCTGGGGACCAGACAGTTGTCTCAGTGTAAAAGGATCCCCCCTAATTCTGCTGTTTATATTTTGAAATAATCAGAAGACAGCTGTCCAAACCCAAAGTTCTTTACAGATGGTTGTTTTGCTTATCAAGCAGCATTCAATGTTTGTTCTTTGTGGTTTTTGAGAAGTATTTTTGAAATTTATTTGTTATTTTGTTCTCTGTAATATGTAGGGTTTTTTGTTTTTTATTTTTGTTTGTTTTGCAGTTGAGGGCCTTTTCTTATTATTTAGTATATCTGTTTCTTTGTGTGTTTCTGTTGGCAATTAGAGTTCCTAAAATGACCATTTTATTCATTTTAATTGATAATTTGGTCAAGAAATAGAATATATACAAGCTGAATTATTTCTGAGATGTAATAGGAAACTTGTGTTACTTTTAGAGAATATTTGACTGTCCATGAGGAAGTAATACCAAAAAAAATGTCACTTTTTAAGTGACAGTATAAGATGCAAGGGCTTCTAAAATGACCTATGCAAACAGCACAGGGAATTAAAAGAGGGAAGATGAGTATACATTTGAAAGTGGTGTATTGTCTTCTTTTGGTTTTAGACTGTGACCCAACTAGGACATATTGAGAGTGGAGACAGTTCTCTCAAGTTCAGTGCCACACTCTGGATTAATAGTGGGAACAATTCTTAGGTTTGTATCAATTTCCATTTCCCCCTCTGCAAAGTTTAGACTATGTTCTTGAACAACATTAATCACACCTATAGACATGTCAGTGTTTGCTGCTGCAGGATCCTAAGGACCCTACATGATAAATCCCTGCACTGGCTTCTTATCTCCTCCTGTCTGTCAACACCAGATTCAATCTGCAGAAGCTTTCAGCTTTCACTCCATTTCCAGGAATTCTTATACAAGATACAGGATCCAGACCTCCCTGTCACCACCCTGCCCAACTTAAGCTGTTGTTGTGATAAATTTTAGGACCAGATGACTTTTATTTTAGACAGGTTTTAATGGACTTGTGAGGTGGGGTCTTCTTCTCCTTCTCCTCCTTCTCCTTCTCCTTCTCCTCCTTCTTCTTCTCCTCCTCCTTCTTTTCTTCTCCTCTCTCTCTCTCTCTCTCTCTCTCTCTGTCTCTCTGTCTCTGTCTCTCTGTCTCTGTCTCTCTCTGTCTCTCTCTGTCTCTCTCTGTGTCTCTGTCTCTGTCTCTGTCTCTCTCTCTCTCTCTCTCTCTCTCTCTCTCTCTCTCTCTCTCTCTCTCTCTCTCTCTTGTCTTCATCCTACTACATAATTCAACTTTGCTGAAGGATCCGTAGTTGGAACTCAGCATGGACAACATAGCAAGACCCCCAGCTCCGAACAGGATAAAACATTGATATAATTTTTCCTGGTTTTCTGTTTTACCCTTATTGGGGGGGCTTTATTATCTATCTTATCACATAGGCATAAAGCATGTCCCTACTGGAAAAAGGACTTCAAGGTAGCAAAGTCCTAAAATGGAGAAGGCTGCAAGCAGAGGAGAAATATTCCCAGGTCCCCAGCCCATAGACAAGACACTTAACAACCACTGCTAAGTTTATTATTAACTGAGCTCTTTTTTCTTCCAGAAATAACTTATCCAGGAATATGTGAGAAGGTCTTGAGACTTTTGAAACGTCAACTCTAGCACAAACTAAAGATACACTGTGTCTTTTATTCAAATTTAGTTATGTCAACCAAACCTCAACCAGCTTTCTCCTGACCCTGGACCTCCCTACTAACAATGGACTTTAAAGTGCAGACTTTACTCTCCCTGGGTGGGCTTAATGTTTTACTTTAGATCCCACCACACACTTTTATTAAACTCTTCCATCTAACTCTATTCATCTTTCAAGCATGCTCCTCTCTTCCCTAAACCTAGTAGTCTGTAGTCTTCACTTTCCCTCACATCAAACAATTCCTCCTGAAGCTACTTCAGTGTTGCTACTTTTTTGATTCTGTAATCTCTTTCCCATTTCCTGTGCTGGTTCAGGCTCACGTTGTTTTCTGAGCTATAATCATAAACACTCCTTATGAATTGTCATGACTTCTGTCCTTCCTCATAGACCCTCTGGCTGAATTTTCCTAAGCAGAGCTCTGCCAGTTCTTATCTTTGTATGGTGTTCCAACTTTTGTCTTTGCTGAACTTGCTTATTTCTACAATTTTTTTCTTCAAATACACACATTTCATGACACGCGTGCACTGAGACTTTCACCTCACTCTTCCTTGTGTTTTTATAGCTCATTGTGACCACATTACAACATTCCCTTTTCTCTGTTTACAAGAACAAGTTTACACTCCTTAATTGTATTCTAAACCTCCTTTTCCCAACCTCAAATCCACTACTGTAACCTGTGGAGTTTTATACATGGTGATACAGAATAATTCTTTGAAAACTCAAAATGTTACATGATATCACAGCAGATTCAGTTTCAGACAGGAAAGTCAGATATTGAATATGGATAGAGGATCCCTTCACACACACACACACACACACACACACACACACACACACACACACACACCATGAAATATCATGCATTATAGAAAAAAAATTCCCTGAGTGAAGATTTTCCTTGACAGGAACAAGTCCAAGTGATTATAAAGAAATTTCACTGTAGAGATCTAGGAAAATGAGAGTTTAAAAATATATAGGAAGATGAAGTATATAAAGCATCCTGCAGTCAGGTCAGGAGACCCTGACTGCTAGCCACATCTTAAACTCTCATAGGTCAAGGTTTTTGTAATGATTTCTATGGCCTTCTGTTGGTATTGCATAAAATTAGCACTTAAGGCTCAGTGATTGCCAGTCTTTTCTAGCATTAAAATTTTGTGCCTATAAAGAAATAATGGGTTCTTCTCTGGTTTGGGGCAATTAGTGGCATAAAAAAATGCTGGGCTTAAAGAAGATAAAAAAGAAATCAAAAGATTTAAAGAAATTCACTGAAAATATAAAATTGTAGAAGCTTTACTATTTCATCTAAGTAAAATATCTAATTTATATAGAGATCTGTTATCATATAAATAGTCCTCATTTTCATCAGTCAATCATTTATACTTTGTGAACAATGACAATTCTTTATACAGAACCATAATTGTCTTTGAGGAGGTCAGGAGTGTTATGCAGACCCACACTCAAACCAACTCATACAAATGAGGTTCTATCTTTGATTTTTAAATCCCTCAAGGCAAATAGCACAGTCTTTTCCTGGCTCAAATAGATCCAATTACCTCTAATGACCCTGTTACATTTTATTGAATATCTTTGATGCAGGTGCTTTTGCATAAGTCTATAGTCGGACTTTATAGCATTTTGTGAGAATTCATGGGCAAAATGAACAAAATTTAGTGGACTTTCTTCCGCACTACTCATCTGTTCCATTGTGTGTTTCCTATTGTTTGAAATATAACATGGTAGATACCTATAGATGAATAAGGCGACCTGGGACTCAGAGAATTTACAAATCAGTACAAAGTAAACCAATGTTATTTTGAGCTACTGTAGACTAAACTGAGAGCTTTACCCATGGCTGGTAAATTCTCTATTCCAAGCTACAGCTGAAGCTTAGAATGAACTTCAAAAAGATAAGGACAGATCCATACGTGTGATGGATATTCAATAAATGGTTGTTGGTAAATCAAATAACCCAGGAATTACATTATGATAAGTTTCACAGTGGCAGGGGACAGCATAAAGATAATCTTAGGGTTTTCAGTAAAACATCATAGGAAAGTTGTTTTTAGGCATTAAAATTAAATTAATAATAGGAGAAGTTTTTGGAATGTTATTTGACCTATGAATAACAGAAGCTTGAGATCTGGAAAGAAACTACATACTTTAGAAGCAGAGGGAACCCAAGCACCTTAGATAAAGAGAATAGTAGAGCAAGGTAGAGAGGTAAACAAATGACTAAAAATTGGTTTCATTCTGTAGATGACATAGTAATTATTGAATATATTGTTTTGTTTAGTTGTAACCAGTCTTGCTATATTTATTCTTGCCTATCCTGATATTTCTATTTTAGCCAGACTCTCCTCAAACTTGGAGAAATCTTTCTGCCTCAGCCTCCTTCCTAAATTTTCTGGAAGTAAAGGCATGTGCCATCTCGCCTAGCTTCACTAAGGACTTGAAAGTTAAATAAAAAAAAATTATATATGTATATATAAATATATATGTCACTAAGGACTTGAAAGTTACATATATAGATATGTATGTATATGTATATACATTATAATATATATTTCTGCTGCTTTCCCTTTTAGCCACTATACCTTAATATGAGTTGGAGATAGGAAATATTATTCTCAATGCTTAGAGAGGCACACACTAAAAATACACATGAAAAACAAAATAAAAACAAAATATATCAGCCTTTCATTTCTCATCACTTGGGACAGATTCCCAATCAAATGGGTTGGTTACTGAACTCCTTAGTAAGCTCTGGAGAGGGAATTGGAAGGACTTGGTGATGGTGCTCAAACAGTTTTTTTAGGGTTCCCATTCCAGCATGCTTGAGTTTTTATTGCCATTTGATTTACAACCACTATAGAAAAGGTAACATAATTTATAGCAGGACATTATCCAAAGCACATTAGAAAAGTATTTTTCCTTAACACATAAGAAAATGTTAGATTTCTATTACTGACTATGATTTGCACTAAAGTCATGCCAGGAAAAACATTATTTCTAATCATCAAGAGTAAAAGTCCTTTTCAGACAATGTAATCATTAAACTACTTAATATTTAATATGGAATTATATTCATTTTACTTGATCAGGGGTGATATAGTGCCCATGTATGTTAGCAATGAAAGTAAATGTTAAATGTTTGCTGAACCTAAACTCTTAGTGTAAAAAGATGTAAGTCTGACCTATATTTTAAAGCTTTAACTGTTACTACATGTAGATCAGTGTATTATAATAACCAAATGACTATTATTTGTTAATGCAAATACATTTATAGTTTGAAAATAATAAATGCCTGTTATAACTATTGAGAAAATAAAGAACATTTCTTTGTTGCAGATTGTACACCAGAGTTCTCAAACAAGGTCCTTTGTACTTTCTCGTTCTTATGGGTAAGTGGTCTGTGATTTCCAACTGCATTTATGTTCAGTTTGGCCATTGTTTCCACATTAGCCAATGGGATACAAGCAGACAAAACACATGAATGGTTGTAAATGTACCTGAGATCCTGAAGATCACGTGGTTTTGTCATCTCCCATGAGAAAAACATGTGGAACTAGAGAGAAAAATGTCGAAGGAACAAATGTAAGACTATGCCTGTGTCCGAGAGTTCAGTTAAGCATAATTCAAACTTAGGTGAGGCCAGCTGAGATTCTATAACCCAGATGTTCCATAGCTGACCTAATGAATGGGGAAGGATGATTATTTCTGTTATCCAATTACTTTTTTTGGTGCTGCTAATTATATTCATCACATATCAGAGTCTGATAGCTGGGAAACCAGCATAGGACCGACCCGTACCGCCTGAATGTGGTGTTAGTTAGGAGGTCTGGGCCTCTAGTAATGGATCAGTCTTTATCCCTAGTATACAGTGGACTTTGGGAGCCCATTCCACATAGAGGAATACTCCCTCAGCCTAGACACATGGGGGAGTGCCTGGGCCCTGCTCCAAATGATATGACAGACTTTGAAGATCCCCATGAAAGGCCTCACCCTCCCTGGGGAGGAGAAAGGGGATGGGATCAGGGTTGGTGGTGAAAGACCTGCAGAGTGTGGACCCTCATGCCCCAACTCAGGAAAGGCCCCAAATCACTCATGAGAAGCAGTCTTGATGTAAAAGCATGAGGTCCTTTATACTCCAAGTGCACTGGGGCTCACAGTCATACACCACAAATGGGTAGAGGACTGAGGACCCTGAGTACAGAATTGAGATGGCTTTTATAGGGTTACAACAAAGCCTGCACATCTGAAACCAATCATCTAGAGCCTGAGTGGTGCGGGCCAATGAATTTAAACCATCCAAGCCTGCGCTTTATAGACCTATCAGTTTTCTATAGCCCCAGAGGTCTACATTTGCACGGGCTCCTGGGTGGGGTGACAAACTCATTTCCTGTTATCTTACTAGGACAGGTTCACATACTCACAGGTCCTGTCAGCAAAGAGTGTGACCTTTTGCCTACTTACTGCCAGGGGACAGGGTCTGGATTTTAAGGAATTTAGGACATATTTTAGACTTCTAGTTTCCTGTGGTCATTGGAGAGTTAGGATGTATTTTTCCATCCCCTAGGAGGATAGGGCAGGAGGGGAGGGAAAGGGAACTGGGACTGACATGTAAAGCAGGCTTGTTTCAATTTATATATAAAAAATATCAACAAAGGCACATTAGGACACATTTTTAAAAATTAATTTTTATTTAAATTAAAAATAATTTTATATTACATGCCAATCCCACTTCCCTCTCACCCCCCACCATTGCTCCCATCCAATCCCCATCTACTCCTCAGGGAGAGTGAGGCCTCCCATGGGAATCATCAAAGTCTGTTACATAATTAGGGGCAGGACCCAGGCCTTACCACAAGTATCAAGGCCCAGAGAATATCCCTCCATAGGGAATGGGCTCCCAAAGCCCATTGTGCCCTAGGGATGAATACTGGTTAGAACACATTTTTGAAAAAAAACTACAAGAAAGTTGTACATCACCTTAAAAGTTTTTACTCCTTAAAATACTAATTTGTAGATTTCCTTATGTTATCTTTAAGTACAGAATTAAAAAATGGCTTTCCTATTTAGGTAATTCATCACCTATCCTTTGTAATCTCTTTATAATTTAGTTGTTAAGGACTGTGGAGCAGTGCACAAATTAACTTTGTTCTGCTGAGGACCTGCTTAGCATATATGGCAAAAAATATCTACAGAAGTTTCATAACTTTAATTTTATGTACAAATCTTCACCAGGGGAAAGCTCTAATGTCATATGAGTTTGCTTCAGGATCAGAATCAATGGGATGAATTTCTCAATTTTAATGATGGCCCATACTACTTAAATAGTCTCATCTGAATTTTTGGCATGAATATATAGCTGTATATATTTGAAAAGTTGTATAATTACACAGTGAATATTTCCAATTTAGATGTCAGGAACATCTTGTTAAAAGCCAAGAATTGTGAGTAAGTAGATGAAAATAGTTTAGTTCATAAGCAAGTTACCCTATTTTATTTGACCTATTTTTCCCAAAAAAGCAATTTCCTTTAATAGATAATATAGTAATTATTGAACTATTAGTCTGTTAAAATGTTATTTCACAATTAGACACTAAAAGAATAAAACAAAACAAAACAAAACCATAATAAGGTGAGAAACTAAGGAAAGCTGAAACTCAAAGCATCTCCCCAGTACCAGTAAATCAATTGCATAATAGTCTCATTAACTCAGCATTCATGTTATCCATCTATAATTTAAGTTTTTGTTAAGGGAAAAAAGTTATTGCTAAAAATGTTTTCAATATCTATTTATAGAATACTTGTTAAGGCTTCCACATTACAGTTTGCATCTACAGAAAATTGATTTAGGAAAGTCTATTTTTAGTTAACTCTAAATCATGAATGGAAAATGAAGTCATGATAGCTAAAAACTTATAGATTTATGTCTGCATGTTTCCTCAGATTTTAAATGTTATGGTTTAAATTTTCTTTTCATAGGATTATAGGTCACTTCTATCTATCCTCCAACAAGTACAAGTATTTTTTACAATTTTACAATTAAACATATATAATTTTGAAAACTAAAACACAATGAAGATGAACTCAGTTAATAAGCAGAGACTGCCAGAGACTTACTTAAACTCTTGCTTTGCACATTATTGAAACTTTGTATTATTTCTTGGGAAGCCTCCGGATATTTCCCACATAGTCACAGACCTGTGGAAAGCCCAATTAGTTCTTCAGCTTTAGCAGTGTCTGTTTTTGCTTGAGAAGTAATTCTAAACAATTCTGCAGCAAGCACAATGTTATTCACATTATAGAAAGCTGAGGAAGGCTTTAGCATAATTTTACTTGGGGCTTTATAACGACAGTCAGAACCTGTCACAAATACCAGCTTTAGACAAAATCTACACTACATTAGGCTTGGTGTTTTGCCCACATTAAAAAGATCAATTGGCAAGGTAATGGAGAGGAACTGCACATACAGGTGTCAGAAGAGGAAAGCAGATGAGAAATAAAATATTAAAAATGTATGAATGTGTAGACATTTAAGGTTGCATGTGAGTTTAGCATTTAATTTGCATGCTGTCTACACTGTGCCCTACTGTTCAGAGATAATCATCTCTTCAACTATGTTACAAAGTCCTTGAAACAGACTTTTAAGTCCTGCATTCCCCAACACAGATCCCAGCCTAGTGCTGAACATTCATCACGTAATTATTGATTCTTTAGTCATAATTCAAGTTTTTTGGTCAATGCAATGTAATAATATTCATCAATGGACACAGTGATGAAGGGTCCCAACTGATATGCCATGGATATGTTTAGATCACCTTGACCTAATTTTATGGTTACTTTTCTCAGTGTCACAAAGCAAGGCAAATTTATAGGACACCTTTAACGGTAGATAAAAATGTTTCTTCCCAGTGTAAGTCTGATCTGTGTGCTGATTTTTTTTTTGTTTTGTTTTGTTTTTAGTTATTGGAGACATGGTTTCTCTGTAGCTTTGAGGATGTATGTAGTTCGGTAAATCAAGCTGTCCTTGAACTCATGGAGATCCATCTGCCTCTGCCTCCTGAATGCTGGGATTAAAGGTGTGTGCTCCACAACCCGCCCTGTGTGCTGATTTTTATTTCTTTCTTTTCCTGTGTCTTTGTGAAAAAACAAAAGGAAATGTTATGTACTTTTTGTAGCTGTTTTCTTCACTTTTACAAACACATGTCTAGCCCAGGAAGTGTGAATACCCTTTCTCTCAATGTTTTTATTCCCACTCCAACTATGTTTGGAAATAAACATGATATAGTAATAGCCTTCATTCCCCTGGCTTCATATAGGAAGATTGGTAACTCAAAGAAAGATATGATAACATGCAGTTAACATGACTTCATTGCATTCAGAGAAAAGAGAAAAGAAAGAAGTGGTAAAACTTGTCTTAGTCCTTGATTTTATGAAGTTCCAAGCAGATGGTGGTGAAGAAGGAATGGCCTTTCTTTTATGCATCACACCACATTGCCATGAAATCTTTCACAAGATTTGTGTGTGCTCACATTTGTGCACCTTGAGTACACAAGTAGTTGTGTTCACTTGTAAGTAAAGGCCAATTGTTGGACGTTACCTTAGGTGTGTGTGTGTGTGTGTGTGTGTGTGTGTGTGTGTGTGTGTGTGTGAGTGTGTCTGTGTGTCTGTGTGTATGTGTGTGTGTGTGTGTGTGTGTGTGTGTGTGTGTGTGTGTGTGTGTGTGTGTGTGTGGGGGAACTCTGCCTAAAGCAACTTAAGGAAAGTGAGGTTTGTTTGGTTCACATTTTCCGGGTTCAGTCAATCAGGGTAGGGAAGCCTTGGCTGCAGAGTGTTGAGGCACCTGGTCACATGGCATCTGAGACATGAAGCAGCAAACCATTAGTGTTAGTGCTCATCTGGCTTTCTCCTTCTTTTATTCAGTCTAGGATCCCAGACAGAGAATGGTGCTGCCCACAGTGAAAATATATCTTCTTTGTCAATTAACCTTGTGTGGCCGTGTCTCGTGTCTAGAGGCTTGTCTGACATAGAACCTCTCATAGGCTAACCTAATGTACTCGTAGAGGCTTGTCAACTAGGTGATTCTCCCATACATTGCCAACAGATACTAACCACCTTAGTTTTGAGACACCTTCTCTCTCTGAACTTGGAGTTCAGCAGCTCGAATACAGTAGCTGGCTAGCAAACCCCATGGACATTCACTCTCTACTGGGAACAGTACAGTAAATGCAGGCAAGCACTGTCCTGCTTGACTTTTATGTGGATGCTAAGGCTCCAAACTCAGGTCCTCTGATTTGCTTGGCAAGTGCTTCACTGGCTGAGCCTTTTCCCTAGTCCCATTCTAGAAATATGTTCAACTCTTAGTTCTAGGCATTTAAATAACATGGCTTTGTTTGAGAGATGGATAATTGAGTCTAGCTGTAGCCCTGCCTTTGTCTGATTACTTTACTACAGTTGGTTCTGGAACACAGGTTTCCTTTAATGGGTCTTTGGCAGGGATTGTTATATCCTGTTGAGACAAATAAGGTGTTTTAAGTTACATTTTCTAGGTTGTAAGCTAATTTTATACAACCTTGTGATAAAGTATGAGCTATACAAAAGGAATAATGATTTCTTCTGCAGAGACTATCTGGGAGTACTACTAAAAAGCAAAGGGTACCCTTGGTGGTTTTTTGTTCATGATGCTTGGCTTTAATTCAGAGGATATTGCTTTGGGGAAACTATTGTTAATAGTCTCTGGACAAAGATTTTCTGTGTCACTAATTTTTGAAAAGCTTCTACAGTTTTAATGTATAGTAAGTGCATATTAACTAACATTCCTGTGTATATATGAATTCCACATGGTTTTTTGTTGCCTCATTGGCATAGGTCAATGAAAAGTGTGCATCGTTAGCACTGGGGAGCCTTTTGTTCTTTGTGTCTTTAAGCTCAAATAAATCACTGTAACATCCAAACTGGCATTGCACTATTTATCCTGTCTAGTCAGGAATATAATGTCATAGCATCACACTTGGCGCTCAACTGAAGCTTCGTAATGTAGCATGTGTTTTCTTAATGTGTTTTGAGTCCCATTAGAGTCTCATCTTTGTCTCCCAGTGCCATATGTTACTGGGCTAGAGCACACCTCTCAAGCAAGAGGAAATAAAAAGGAGTAAAACTTACATTGTGACATATGCTATTGGTTACAACCCAGCAAACCGGCTTCTCTTTTTCTCTCCTCCTAAGTGAACCCTAATTTTGTTCAGGTCTGGACAAAGTGTGCTCTGCATAGACGAGTCCCTCTCTAGCCTGAGGAATTAAACATAAAATGTATCGGTGATAACCTCATCCTGCTGTCATTAGGGGTTACAACAGAGTACTGGCCAAGAACCTCAGGGAAAGGCCTTTTTCTGATAAAAGAAAAATGCACAAGAAGAAAACAACTCAGTCTCTATTAACTTCCTGTCTTTGGATGTTATGCATACCATTGCTGCTGCCAACGAGTCCAGAGTGAGGATGACATGCAGAGCAAGACAAAGCCTAAGGTTAGCAAGAGCCTAAGTACTCTCAGGCTTTGTTAGGCTGCCAAGACAGTTCTTAGGACTGCTTCTCTCTAGACTGTCTAAATGTCATAGTAAATGTCCTTATTGTTTAAGATGCATTTAATAGGGTCTTCTGTTACTTACAGACAAAAGCTTTGCAACTAATAAAAGAAGGGAGTTGAAAAATGCAGTTTATACCAATGTGCTTACTTCTTTCACAGACAAGGAAGACACAAAGAAAAGAGAGGGCATGGCTGGTTTACTAATGAGCTTTTTGTACATCTGGTAGTTTAGAACTTGAAATGCATTTTCCCTATAGAAATGTTACAAATGGTGTCCAGGTTCCCAAGGTAAGCCCATAAAGCCTATTTAAGCCAATAATGCCACAAAATCTGTACAGCCTAGTAGAATTGAATCACCTCGAAAGACAATGTTTCCTTTGGGAGAAAAATGAATTCAGAAAAAAAAATTATCAAAGATTCAGCTTGGTAAAACTAAAAAAAGAAATCAATCCAGGAGCAACAAAACTAAAGACATCCTCTTCTCCTTGACTAGATAGTGGGAACCCTTATCCAGTAATCTATATCCCAACTGGCATGCAATACCTGTTCATGGGAGTCCTCCAAAGAAATCAGAGGCTAGCTGGTAGCCTGGAAATAAGCTACACATTTGGCAAGGAGGAAGGTTAGAGTTTTTCTTTCTCCTTTACTCTTCCATCCCATGAGTTTCCTTCTAATTTGTCCATCTTTATCACAGCTGCTGTTGTTAATAAAACTGTCCTTTTTCTTGCTTTCCCTACAACATCAGCCTATGGCTTATTTAGATATAATATAAGTTACAGGAGTGTTTCTCTTTTGCTGATTTTTGTCACCATAAATATATGTCTCTTGGTGTAATTGAAATCTGAACTTATTCCCAAATAATCCTTGAGATGAAACTCATTGTCACTAGGGTCAGTTCCATTTCCTTACACTATAGACTCCTTCAACCCTGAGCTGCTTACTTCATCAACTAGCAAGGAGAGTCTCTTTAATTTGTGAAGACTGAGTTTTATATCACACATTATTTTAATGGAAATGACATTGCTACCTCCTTAGAGAGAAGTCTAGGTCTTACACACAAGTAATAGAGAGAAGTCACATAGAAGCTATGGTCTCAAAGAACACTTTGGAGTGTGTCACATTCCTATCTGTGCATCGAGGCCTGTGTCCTAAATATTACTGAAATATGAAAGAGTTGACATGCCATCATTCAAATGTCCTTAACATTTCCTCTAGATCTAGAGTCTAGATTATAATTATTACTTTTTCATTAGTATCTACTGTGGAATATTCTTCTACCCTGTGTGAAAATGTGTCACTGTGTTTGGTGTAATAAAGAATTGAATGGCCATGAGCTATGTAGGAAGATGTTAGGCTGGACCACTAAGGACAAAGAGCTCTGGGTAGAAGAAAGGTAGGATTGCAAGCCAGCTGTAGAGGAATCAGGACAAGCAGTGCAGAGTAAAAGAATGTAAGTTAAGAGATATGGGTTCATTTCAGTTATAAGAGCTAGGGGGACATGCCCAAGCTGTAGGCTGAAATTTCATAATTAATAATAAGTTTCTATGTTGGATTTTATGAGCTGGCAGACTAACAAAAAATCTATCTACAAGTATTTTCTTTTACTGCTGTATTTTAACAACAGAAGCTGGAACAGTCTATATAAAGTACACATTGAACCTGCATAGTTTAACTGGGGTTACCAAAGCTCCATTTTGCTTCTGAAAGACAAGTAGAGAAAGACTATCAGAGAACTGTAATTACTTCATTGAATCTTTTCTTTTTTCTTTTAAAGGGCTTATTCACTTTTACATGTGTTTTGTATGTATGATATATGTGGGTATGCATGCAAGATAAAACATGCAAGGATATATATGCCATAGTGTGTATGTAGAGTTCAGAAGACAATGTTGAATATAGGTCCTTACTTCCTACTTATTTGAGGACAGGGTTTTACTTGCTTTGTTGGTTTTTCTTGCTTTGTGCCAGGATGGCTGGTTCTTGAGATTCTTTTGTCTCTCCCTGTAAGAGTTCTTGGATTATTGATACATTATACTGTGCTTGTCTTTTCAACATAAGTTCTGAGGATTTGAACTCAGGACCTCACACTTGCACAGGAAGCACTTTATTCAGTAAATGACTCCCCCATTATTGACACTTCTCTATCAAAGGGGTTTTTCTGAATATTATCAGTTCCTTAGCAATAGTATATTCAATGGTTCAGTATTCATATCAAGTATACTGTCACTCTCCAAATAAACTCAAGGTCAGTTTTTTTTTTTCTTTCCCACAGTCGTAAGCTATAGTAAGTGTTGCCTTCTTCCCTCTTTAGTGAAAACCATTGAGTCCAATTCAATCATTTACTTTCTTCATTCCCCATAAAGTCCTCTTAGAAGCCTTGAATGTCAGCACAATTCAGTAAGGTTGTCACTTTCCACTAAACAGCTTCTGTTCATTTCTAATCTGTAGGAAAATTATGGAGATTCTGTTTCCTTTATTTGCCACGAGTTCCTTACGCAGACTGGAGCACCTATTTCCAGAGCTCTAGTTACTAAGAGTTAGGCACAGCCCACTAAGTCTAACTGGAGACTTGTTCAGTTAGGAGAGGCTTTATTCCCTACATTTGCATAACTGTGAGATTGCACAAGACTGCCGATCAGCTCAAAGATGGCTTTTTACTTCTGCCTAAACAGACAAGCAGCTGGTACTGTGCTCAGTAAAACAAATTAAAGCCCCGCCTCTCCAGTCATTTTAATCCCTCTCCTATTACACTGGTATTTTATGATGTGCAACTTGAAAGCACTCTTTAAGTGCAGAGCCTTCATCAATTGCATCCTGTGTGAGATTTTACTCTTCCCTATTATGCTTTACCAAATGCTGACTAGAGCTGTGTGGTGCTACTATTCTCTGTCATTTAATCTCTGAAAGTCTTTGTCTGCCCTCCTTATGCATGCTGTGTCTGTGGGAGCAGGGTTTTAAGGTCTCTTTGGTAGAAGGAACCCACACTAGAAATAGCTATCCCACTGGGTGGAAACAAGGAGGCATGTCCTTTTCTGCATGGTACATTAAACAGTCATTGCAGGAAGCAGTGCACCAGGTGTTACTGCTTAACTCTTTCACATAGCCTGCTCCCATGCAGGCACACATGCACATGGGACCTCTAAGATATTTCTAGAGTTGCTTGTTAATGGATAAGAGAGAGAAAGGAGTAGAGATTGAAAACTGAGTTTACCAATAGTCCTACTTCATTACTTACATTTTACTCTCTGCTTGTTGCTGGAATGCAAGCACAATAGTCACTCCAAAGTGGCTAAGCGACTTTGGAGTGGTAATGCCAAGCTAAAAATGAGTTGACATGGCCAAGGTTGCTTGAAATGACAAGATTTGCTGTCACAAGAATGTTTGCAGTCATGGAAAAAAGAAAAAGAAAAACATACATTAATGCATGTTTCAAAAACATTAGCGGGGATAGGTGGGTTACAGCAGAGTAGAGAAATTAGTTCTATAGGTTTCAGGAACTATCCTGCAATGTAACACTCTTGGATTCAGAGTGAGTTGAAGGCAGTGATCTGCTTAATAATTCTTTTACAAAAATTTCCTCAGCAGTCCCAAAGATGTTAGGTAAGATACAGAGGTTGGTGGTGAATTTCTACTAAAAGGGCTAAAGATAGCCCAATGTAATTTTGGTTCTATGATGAGAGATGTTATTCTGTAAATATGTTTCTCATACTGGTTAATTAATAAAGCCTGTGGCCAATAGGAAACAAGATAGGTGGGACTAGGAGACCAGGAGGAGGAAAGAGGAAGTGGGAAGGAGGAGTCAAGACGTAGACTGGGAAGGAAGGAAGACTTCGGCTGCGGCTCCCCGATATGATGACCATGTGGAAATACTTAGATAAGTAGAAATGGGTTAATAATTAAGGCAGAGCTAGCCCATTAACAATGATAGTCATTGGCCAACAGGATTGTATCAAATACAGAGTCTCTGAGTGTTATTTGGGGCTGGTGTGGCTGTGGGCCCAGACTGGCGGCAGGCAGAATGGAGCCGGCGGGGAAAAACCTGCCGGTAACAGAGGTTGTTGGTGAATTTCTACTAAAAGGGCTAAAGATAGCCCAATGCAATTTTGGTTCTTGGTTTGTAACACCCCAGTTACCTAGTCAGGAAGTTTCTGTCAGTCAGTCCGTCCGAAGAATTTTCAACACACATGGAGCTTCTTCGGAGCGTTTCATTGACACTTCTTTCCCTGAAAATGCAATAATGTCTAAATTTAAATATGCTTTCCCCCGTTTTGATTACTTTGTCACCATAGAGATTCTCACTATGGCTTTGAGTTACTGAAGTCAGAAGAATCCACATTTCAGAACAAACTTTACTGAGGCTTTCTTTCAAATTTTATTAACACATAAAAAAGATTCAGTATGGTGAAGAAAGAATGGAACGAGGGCTGACTGGGAGATCTCCCTGTCCTGATGGACACCCGTTCAGCAGAGCTTGCAGGATTGGCCATGTTAATCATGTCCTTCCCTGCTGATGTGGACTTTGCTATTACAGGGTAAACTGACTGAGAAAATTAGGAATGAGTGACAAGAGTTTCTGTCTAGCATTATCATTAGTAACAGTTAAGGTAGATATTTACCTAGAACTATTTATGAACAAGGTGCATATACCAATTCACATAAGACTTTTGGGGGGGTATTGTTTTAAATAAATAATATAACCCATAGTGTTCAAAGTTCCAAACAGCATAGTTCATTCCAACTAATCAAGATAGAAGTGATCAAAGATTCAGCTTCTTAATGTGTGCATTGGGACTCCATAACTGAATTCAGATGCTGCAAAAATATGGCAACAGTAAATGGTTTCTGAATGCACAATGACCACAAATTCAAAGTTAAACTTGAACTGAATTTGACATGTGTCTGGTGGCACAGACCTATGCTACATTTTCTGTCCATGTCAAGCCCTTGCTTCTCAGCATAGAACATGTACGCTTTCCACTACATAAGCAGTGGCACTACACATGTCCTCATGCTGCACTCTGAAATATCTCTACTCATTTGCTATGATTGTATGCTATAAATTTTAACATTTTATCATATGTAACAAGTTTCCTGTTTTTATGGAAGCATTATGATTTAATTGCAGAAAACAACAACACTGAAGATTTTCATGCATGTAAGAGTGCACTCTGTTACTATTCAGGCATCTGTACTGGTTTGTCTTTGGGATTCTGATAGGATACATCCTCAGCTGCAGCCACCAAGAGCACCACCTGTGCACACTCACTATGTTCCTTTTTAAATGGGTCCTGCCCACCTCCCATTCCCCCTCTGCTTCCCTGCCTGTCTCTCCTCTCTCCCATATTTCTCTCTGTGTTTCTGCTTCTCTGCATATTTCTATGACTCTGCTTTCTCTCTGTCTCTCTCTTTTCTCTGACTCTCTTTCTCCCTCTCCCTCTGCCTCTCCCTCCCTCCCTCTCTCTCTCTCTGTCTCTCTGTCTCTCTCTCTGTCTCTCTCTCTGTCTCTCTCTCTGTCTCTCTCTCTGTCTCTCTCTCTCTCTCTCTCTCTCTCTCTCTCTCTCTCTCTCTCTCTCTCTCTCTGTCTGTCTTTCCTACTGCTCCTGCTCCTGTCTCCAGAGGCTGGTCTGGTCTCCCTTCCCCTTCTCCCCCTTTTCCCATTCATGGAATTAAAAAAAAAAAAAAAAAAAAAAAAAAAAAACCTCCACCCAAGTTCTGTCAAATGGCATCTTTTGCTTGTGTGATGCTTTTTAAAATTGCAACACATGCTACTGTATATTTGAACTGCACTATTTTAGAATGCTTAATTTAAAAAAAATGTTGTTAGAGTTACTGACTTGGTTTTTATTTTAAAAAACTCATTAAATAATGGGAGTAAGGGGCTGAAAAGAAAATACTCAATGGATTTTTGACTTAGCATTAAGCAAAATTTTCAAATAATTTTGTGATATTGCTCTACATTCACTAGGTATTTATATGAAGCATGGTGCTCTTAGCACTGGCTGTTGTAAAATCAAAATATCAATCAACTTTGAAAATTACTGAAGATGCTCTGTGTTCTGCAGTATCTAATAATGCTCAGTCAAGATGAAATCCCTTATATATAAGTAAACAAGAATATTCAACTCATTAGCATGTTGATTTTCTTTCATCTTTAATATATGCACATCAAAAATTGTTCTAAAATATTTTCTTTATGAATTTTCTTTATGATTTGTGGTAAGTAAATTTGTGCACATATTTTATACACTTGTATGCCTTCAGCCTAAAGATGTGGCTCAGCACTTAAGAGCACTTGCTGCTCTTCCAAAGGATCCAAGTTCCTTTCCCAACATTTACATTGGGCAGTTCAAAACTGCCTGTAACTATAGCTTTAGGGGCTATGATACACTTTCCTGGCCATTGTGAGCAACTATACACAAATGGTACACCCCCCCCCTACACACACACACACAAATCTAAGAACTATTTCCTGAGTGAAAAGGACTGGAAGCAGAAAAAGTTTAAGAAATATTTTTTTTTATTCTCTCATAGATTACATCCTAATCACAGTTTCCCCTCCCTTCATTCTTTTGAGTCCCCTCCCCCACCCCACATACCTCTCTTCTCTCCCAGATCCACTCCTCTTTTATTTCCCTTCAGAAAAGAACAGGCCTCCCAGGATATAAACCAAATACCGGGTAACATGTTACAAGAACACTAAACCCTCATCTCAAGGCTGGAAGAGGCAACCTAATAGGAGGAAAAGCATCTTTTGGGCAGGCTAAAGAGCCAGAGACACTCCCCACTCTCATTTTTAGGAGTCCCACAAGAACACCAAGCTATACAACCATAACATATATGCAAAAAATGCAAAAGACCTAACTCAAACTCATACAGATTTCATGATTGCTGGTTTAGTCTCTGTGAAACCCTGTGAACCCTGTCATCTCGAACTTTTAATCTAGCAAAACTCCAATAGACCATTAGTCATAGAGAAATGAGAAAAGACATTAAAGATTGGATACTGAAACAGCTTCTACACCACCCCACAGAACTGGAACTCCCAGTAGTTACTCCTTCTACTATGATCAGAAAATTTTCTGAATAATGTGACTGCTTATGTGACAATTTGGTCTAGAACAGCTACTTTTGCCAGTAACACATCAGTAAAATGATTTATGAGTAGTATGGATTTTTGTATTCCATATTTGCCCTTTGACTAAGTTGCAAATTAGGTACTTTTATTAGCATGCCTGAATAGCAAAAACTAAATTATACCTTTGTGAAAGCTGAAGCAGAATCAAGGAATTCTTTCCCCTTATTCTACGGGTCTTTCCACACCAAGAGTTGCAGTGAATGCTAATCAAGACTCATTACTTTGTTGTACCATACTGCTAAATGAAGCAGACTTCCAAAACAATCTCTTTTTTTCAAAATGGGAGAAATTTTAACAAAACTTAAGTTAAAGGAGAGTAAATGAAACATAACAAACCAAAACCCAAGGGAGTGAGCTGGGAAGATGGCTCAATGGTTAAAGGGCTTCCTGGCAAGCATGGGGAGCTCCATTAGCTACATTTAGATTACCCATATAAAAAGCTGGGCAAGGTAGTCTGTGCTTGTAATTCTAGCACTAGAAGGTAGAGACAGGAGAATATCTCAAGTTTACTGGCCAGTCAGTGTACTCCAGTTTCAGTGAGATATTTCATCTTAAAACACACACACACACACACACACACACACACACACACAGACTAAGAATAGTACAGAAAGACAGACAAACTAGTTAATGTAACCGTATCTTGAATTGTTGAGTCATTCCAAAGACTAATTCACCAAAAAGGTATATACATGTTTGATTTATATGAGAAAAAAATTCCTATTTTGGTGGATCAATAAATTCTAAACTTACCTGTTATAACATCTAGAATTTCCCTATTTCTTCACTATTATGCCTTGTGCCAGGCCTGCTAGTTACTCTTCCGTCAGCAATCACATTGCTGGCATGGTATACAACCTAATTTGGAATTTTCTCCCACTATATCCCCAGTCTTATTTCTCAACAACACCCACCACATGTACTCCATTCTTGAAAGGATACAACAATTAGTTGTTCTCACCGGGTTTGCTCCTGAACTTTGTAAAACACATACCCTCTTCTCAGAAGCCTTCCTTATCTTAATATTCTGTTCACCAACACACCATTTTCCCATGTCTGGAGAATATCTCTAAAGTAGCATTTACTACATTGTGGTTTTATTATTCTTATTCAACATTTCCATCTAACATACTATGTCCTCTTTGAAGACCATTCCATTTTATTCCACATGTTCCCAGCACTCTGAAGAGTATGGGAATGAATTAATGAGAATTCATTAAATGAATTTGGATTACATTTTATGTGAGATGACAAAGAATGAAATAACAAAGAAGAATATAAACAAAATTTAAAGAATGAGTATTACATAAAATTTTAAATATAAACAAATGAGATAGGGGCTGAGGTTTATGTTGGAGCTGGTGATGACCAAGTCCCAAGGTTAGTTGTCCTCCTATTATTCAATCCCTTTTGTAGACTTGTCTCACATTTATCACAGCTAGTTGATGAAATATGGTGAAAAGATGCCTTCTGAAACTATGTTTCTGCCTTAGTCTTTATATTGTTTTAAGAGAGACTGTCCTTCATTTGGTGAAGATACATAATTCATTACACACATCAATCAGGAGATGGCCTTGTGGGTTTTCCATTTTGAAAATGGTCATCAGCTGTGATCCAGACTCTTACTACCATAGTGACAACAAATTCTGACTGAAATGGCATAGAAATTCTGATCTACAAAACACATCCAAACCTTTTCTGAATCCCTTAAAGGAAATGCATGATGATTGGTATTTTAAACCACTACTTTCAGTGGTATAATCACTTGTAATATAAATACTACATGATCTCATCTAAAGCCTCTTCAAGGAAGTGAAAGCTGATGTGAACAGGATGAGGAGACATCAGCTGTTGACACTTCAGAAGGATAATGTTCAACAGAGGTAGCGATGGATGATCCTGCAGTGGTGGACCATTAGGCCTGTTATGGAAGAGAAGAGCATTGAGCTTGTGAAGAGTATACGAAGCAGTGTGAGGGGTATTAGGGGGCAAGTTCGTTGTGTTTTATTTTTTCCAACAAGAGAACAGACAGAGGGTCATATGGCGTGCCTTCCTTCTCTTTCTTTCCTCCCTCCCTCCATTTGGTGATGATACATTGTCCATTGCATGAATCCATTTCTCCCTTCCTCTCTTCTTCTTTTTTTTTTTTCAAGATAGAGTTTCTCTGTGTAATTTTAGTGTAATTTTAGCTGTCCTTCACTGTCCTGGAACTTGCTCTGTAAACCAGGCTGGCCTCAAACTAAAACCTTGTTCTTTATTTTCTTTTAAAATGGTACATCTGATGCTACTTTCTGTGAGGATGGACTGAAAGGAAGCATATGAACCTGAGAGACATAAATAGCTCCAGAAACCAAGAAGATAATGAAAGTTGTCTTTAAATAGGCAAGAGGGCAAATTCTTATCTCAACAGAGTCTGCATCTTAGTATTGGCAAGGACAGAGAGGATCCAGAGCACATGTCCAAGCTGACCTGGAGACTTTCAGATATACACAAAGAAGATATCTCTGTCTAGTGGCCTGTATTTCCTCAATAGTATATTTGGTTTGATTATGAACTAAAGTGAAGATGTAGGAGATTTGATGAAAAAATAAAATGAAATAGCTATTTGTTGCGTGCCTGAAAAAATCGAATGCTCAGTTGGAATTTCTATTGTTTTCTACTCTAGGGAAAACAAACACCACCACAAGGAGAAAAACAAGTAGATATAAAGTATTTAGTGCAAAGAAAAAAAGAAAGAAAAAAGCCTGGCTGGCAGCAAAGGAGGATCAAAGGGTGAAGAGAATGAGCCAAGAGACTGGCATTATTTTATCCCCTGAGTTTTAATATTTTAGACTTAGATGGATCAGTATATTTAGGCAAAAGCAAATACTTTACAATTTTCCTCTGTCTTTGTATCCTTTGTTGTTGTTGCTGCTGGGGGTGTTTAATATAAGGAGTCATACTATCTAACAGGCTCATACTGTGTGATTTTAACCACCAGTGGAACCAAGTCCGAGCTAAAAGTGGTTGGCTATCTCTCCACTAGGAGGTACTGATGAGTCTCTGCTGGGATTGATGTTCACTGTAATTGACCAAGTGGATATAGTGCTTTGCTGCTGCTGTTTTATTTTTCATTGCATTTACTTCTTCTGTGCATGTAGGGATATGACGATGGGGAAGTCAGTGACCATGTGAAGGCCAGAGGACAGCTTGTGAGAATCAGTTTTATGCTTCAAGCATGTGTGTCTTGGTAACCAAATTGAGGTCATAGGACATGATGACAAGAACACCTAGCTTGCCCAAGTATCCACATTGCTTAATGTACTCTCTATGACATTGGTAATAAGAAAGAAATGTGAGTCAATAGAGTAGATGAGATTTTAGCACTTCTCCCTTCTCCATACTCTTTACTATGCAGATAACCTGACATGTTTCCTAAAGCCCAGTTACATAAAATATTTCTGCTACCATAAATGTGCCTTCGTTACTTGGGGGTTGGTACAGTGCAATTCTCATAGGGCATTCTTAAGCCCAACGGAGTCTGAATCATTCAAACTGTTTACTCCTTGGTTTCTTCAACTATAAAATAGGGATAATTACAGAACACATTTAACTATTGAAATAACTGAGTCTTTGCATTTAAATTCTTAGCATACAATCTGACACATAAAAATGTAGTGAAATAATCACAATTAGTCAACGTGAATATATCCTTTGTGAAAAACAACGAATTCATCTTCTTTAGATATATTAAAAAGGCTTTTCAAATAAATTTTGATTGTAGCTTTAACTATACTTGTTTTTGAAATCAAACATAATTCAGAATTTAAATATTCTGACATACCCTTTTCTTACATAATAAATAAGGATTTCTCTTTTTTTTTAAATTTAAATTTGAAACAAAGTTGTTTTATATGTCAATCCCAGTTCCCTCACCCTCCCTTCTTCCCCTATCACCCTCATCCAACCCCAGCCCATCCCCTTTCTGCTCACCAGGGAGGGTGAGTTCTTCCATGGGGAGTCTTCAAAGTCCCCACCGTCCCATGTGTCTAGGCTGAGAAAGTATCTCTCTATGTGGAATGGGCTTCCAAAGTCTATTTGTATACTATAGGGATAAATACTGATCCATTACTAAAGACCCCATAGACTGCACAGTCCTCCTAACTAATACCAGCATAGGACTGACCCAGAGCCCCTAGATAAATAGGGAATTCTAAAACAGATGAGAGCAAGTGTTTGTGTGTGTGTGTGTGTGTGTGTGTGTGTGTGTGTGTGTGTGTGTGTATTTGTGTGGAGCTGGCCACTGTTCTTGTGGAAATAACATAATCTGTTGGTAAATATGATACTGATTTTGACATTCTTTTTAAAATTTTTTCTTTATTTATTCTTCTCTCATGTATTATATCCAAACCACAGTTTCCCCTCCCTCCTCACCTTCCAGTCTCCCCAACCTGACACACATGCCTGCCCTGTCCTTTAGATTCACACCTTGTCTGTTTCCCTTCAGAAAAGAGCAGGCTTCCTAAGGACAGTGACATTACTTTCACTCTAACAAAATTAATAAACTACAACTTTAGGGTTCCATTTTGTACTTTAATACTAAACTTTGAGTTGGTATAATTAAAAATGTCAAATCAAAATAAACGCTTACAACAAAATGTTGAATAATTTCATTCATATTTTTCCACAAGTGAATCTCTTGAACATCAGGAAGTTTCCCCATTAATAACATCCTTTTATGGCTAAGAAAACACACACACACACACACACACACACACACACACACGTAACAGCCCATGCTTGTGAAGATGTGGGGCAAGGAGAATAATCCTGCCATGCTGGTGGGAGTGAAAACTTGTGCAGTCACTTTGGAAATCGGGAAATTGGGACTCAACCTACCTCAAGACCCAGTGTTAGCACTCCTGGGCATATACCCAAGTACACTCCACCATGTCACTTGCACAACTATGTTCACAGCAGTTTTATTCATAATAGCTAGAAACTGGAAACGATCTAGATGTCCCTCATCCAAAAACTGGATAAAGAAAATATGGTACATTTACACAATGGAGTGGTATTCAGCTGTTAAAAACAGTAACATCAGGAAATTTCCTGGCAAATGGATAAAACAAGGTAAGAACAACCTGGGTGAAGTAACCCAGGACCAGAAAGGCAAGCATGGTATGTTCTCATTCATAAGTGGTTTTTAGCTGTAAAGCAAATGAGAACCATGCTACAAAATAGCCAGAGAAGCTAAGTAACAAGAGGGGCTCAAGGTGGAGATGCATGCATGAATCTCACCGTGAAGGGGAAATAGTATGGACACTGCCAGTGGAAGATGGGAGGGGCCTGGAAAGAGGAATGGAGATGAGAATAGGAGGGATGAGGTGGGGGGAAAGATAGAGGGACAGAGTATTGAGAGACAACTGGAATCTGTGGCCATCTCTGGGATAAGCTAGAAACCTAGAGCAATGGAAACTCCCAGGAATCTGCCAGGTGACCTTAGCTAAGACTCCTAGCAACAGTGGATACAGAGCCTGAACTGGCCCTCTTCTGTAACCAGGCAAGACTTCCTTTAGAAGGACTGGGACATTAACCCATCCACAAACTCATAGACATAAAATTTGTGCTGTCTACAAGATATACGGGGGTAAAGGTGGTATAGAAATTGTGGGAGTGACCAACTATGACTGGCATGTCTGGAGTCTCATACCCTGAGTGGGAGCTACTCCAGGGACACTCCAGACACCTAGGATAGAATCAAACAAGACTGGAATAAAAACAAGGAAAAGAAACAACAGAGAACGAAAAAAACAAAAGAAAAAGAAACAAAAAAAATGCCAAGGAAATGATTCCTAATGATATCCTGGTATGCCCATAGACTGGTGCATAGCCCAGTTGCCATCAGAGAGGCTTCACTCAGCAACTGGTGGAAACAGATGTAGAGATCCACAGCCAAGCATTAGGCAAACTTGAGGAATCCTACTGAAGAGGCAGAGTAAAGATTGTAGGACCCAGTGATGTCAAGGGCACCACAAGAAAACCCTCAGAACCAACTAACCTGGGCTTATAGAGGCTCACAGAAACTGAACTGACAGCCTGGGACTGACCTAGACACTCTACATGTATGTGACAGTTGTGTAGCTTGGTCTTCCTGTGGGACTAACAGTGGGAACAGGCAATGTCTCTGACTCCGTTGTCTGTGTTTGGGGAACGTTATGCATTCTTGATTGCCTCATCCAGCCTTAACAGAAGAGGAAATGCCTTGTCTCACTGCAACTTGATACACTGTGGCTGGCTGATATCCATGGGATTCATGTACTGAAAAGAAACAGTGGAGAAGTGGATGTTCACCGGGGAGGGCAGCTGGGAATAGGTGTGTACCATGCCTGACCCTCGCCAGCAAGGAGTTCTGATCTGAAGATTCCCCATACAGGCCACCATTTGTATGCGCCTACCCCTGCCAGCAAGGAAGACGCGACTCCGGAAAGATCTTCTTCATGCAGTTTTAATCAGGATCCTTGAAAACATGTTCTTTTGACCCTTCAGAGCCCAGGAGACCCCTGCACAGGCTTAAATACCCTTGAGTTAACCAACCCCAGTGAGCTACGTGGACCCTGCAGATAGGCTACTCTAACGCGGAAGCAGACAGGCTGAACAGACTTAACTAAATAAGGGCTTTTTTTTACACCAGAGAGCGCTCACCCTTGGGGAGGTGGAAGGCTGAAGCCAGCACCATCTTTAAGGTGTGGCACTTCGCAGCTCTCTACATAGATGGAGTAGGATAAACTTTGGTTGGACAAAAAATAAATAAAAGTAAAATAAAACACCAACATCCTTCTAATTTTCCTAAATGCATTTATACCACCCCTGCCACACACACTCAAAACTCGATGAACAAAAAGTGCCAGAACTGGAGACCAGATGAGGCCTGACCAAAGAGAATCTGTGTTCCTCCCATAGAAACACAGAAACTGTTAGATAGCAGCAACACCCACCCCAAGGACTATAACAGCATCTCTGTGTCCTGGTACCAAGTCACAGGGTGAGCCATCTGCTGCCAGCTACCTGACTAAGACTATTGGGGTCATGCCACGCTATTTCTTGAGGAGAGACTGACACCCACTCTGAGTAACATTTCAGACTCTGCCTGCAACCACTCTCTCCTACTATCGGAGAAGGCTGGCACTTGAGCTCCAAGAAATGCAAGCAGCAGCCTATAGACAATTACATTGAGGAAGAAAGATGAGTTTAAGAAAGCTTCTAAGAAATTTATGCAAAAAAGGGAAAAATGATGCCTAGGTTGCATTTTTAGAAGGCATTTTTCCCTTGTATATTTAAAGACTGCATTATGTAGTCATTCATTCTGTAAATTAAGCCTTTTGATTCCCAGTAGCATTATGCAAAGCTAGCATATTGTACCTATTTGCAAAGATAATATATTAGTGAATGCTTTCATTTTCTTTACTAAAATTGCCAAAATGTGTCATAACAGACAAAGAACATCTTACATGTTACCAAAATAGAAGGCTTTGGGCCAGCTAAGAGAAGGACAATAGATGATATAGTTACTTCAGGTGCCCATAGATATACAGAAATGGGGGGGGAGCCAAAAAAACCCCAAAACAAAGGACAATTACTCTGAAGAAGCTATCAGTGAATATCATGTACAAATATCATGGGAAAATACACAAAGCCACTAATCACTGAAACACAACTATTAGACAAAATGTGTTGTCTGATGAAACAAAGATTTGGGGAATGTTTCCAGCCATACCCTCCCTTTTCTTGCTTTAAAAGCACTAGAGGAAGTTCACATTCCAAGAAGTTATCTAAGATGGACAAAAGATTGTAACAAATCACACAGCCTTATCTGGGGAGTGGAGCCAATCTTTAAAAAACCCCAACAGATAAAAATAAACTAAAATTCACATCTTGGTGCGTATGTTTTACAATATTTAGTATCTAAGTAATATAAATTATAACATTACATGTAGATGAATTGTCATAATACTCAGGTTGAAGTATCATACATTAATTTTTTAAAAACAGGCATTGTTTGATGAAATGGCTGCTGAATTCAATCCTCACTTGTCTGTGCACACACAGACATAGTTGGTCTTCCTGAGTGGTTTGATTACTGGCTGTCTGGTAATTATGTCTGTACATCCTCTTGGACAGCTAGAATTCATTACCTCACTGTACATTTTCCAGGTACACTACTGAGGACTCTTTCAAGAATACTGTGAGGAAAAAATAATGTCTACACCCAGAATATGAAGATGATATTACACATGAGACCAGCAAGACAGTCAAACATGAATTCACACCGAATTACTAAAGATGAATGCAGTGTCTGTGCATTTTTTTTTTCATGTACTGACTTCCTGTGTACTTATGAGCATGTATGTGAGAGGTAGTTCAGAAGATCCTAACAGTATATTTGAGATATTTTAATTTATTTGGCATAAAGGCTATCTCTGGTTATAGAAAAGCATGAAACATTTTAAATGAAAACTTATTAGTTGTACTTTTTTAGTGTTCTCCAAGTGGAGCCGTTATACTAATATTTATCTTCATTGATAACCTAAAAGGAGGCCGAAACACACACACACACACACACACACACACACACACACACACACACACACACAATCTGCTTTCAGTGAGGACAATACAAATGACAGGTGACAGACTGAATTGACAGGGGTCAAGGCAAGGGGAAGAATATTTGAGTCCTTGAGGGCAGAGCTTACAGAGATCTTAACCCCCACAGGCCTGGATGCAGTTTTGTAAATCCTTGGCTGGCCAGAGGCCCTAACAGTGTTCTTTGTGATCGACATCCATGTGTTTATCTCAGCAGTGCCCTACAAATGCCATCTTATGACAGAAAAACATTGCACTGAGGAACCCTGGCATTCTAGACATAGGTCTTAGGTTGTTTGGGTTTTATTGAGAGACAGTCCTTGACTGATTTCTCATTGTCGTATTTATCACTATATTTCTGTCTCTATTTTTACCTATACCTAGTCTAGAAGTACTTCTTGAACACAAATATGTCATGTATAGTACAAAATAATTGAAAAATGTTTTGTTGAATGCTATTCAGATAAGCAAAACAAACTGAATATATAATTTATGACAGGTATTGACTAGAAAAGCTGTCTCGTTTATACAACATTTCTATTTATTATAATGTGATTTTTTTTTAATTTTTTCCCTCAAAACCATCCTTATTTCTTGAGCTGTAATCTAACCCAAATTGATTTGCTTGCTCTTCTAAATGGGAAGTTTTGTTTTGGTCCTTTGTGCAGTGAAGTTGGAACCAGTGAATTACCCGTTACTCCTTGTATTATTGGTTTAAGCGATCCCTGTTTGTGAGTCTAAGCAAAGAGCCAGAATACCCTGGTAGTTCTGTTTGTGAAAACTCGAAAGCAATGAAGCAAGCTATTTCCCCTGAATTCTTTTATCCATGACAAAGAAGCTAAGTGCTTAATTCCAGGGGTCTGTTATTATTTGTAAACTGGTTCTTAAATAAGGATATTTACAGATGCCTCTTGCTCCAGATGGTACCATTTAACTGCCTGTGTTACTCATGAGTGCTTTTCTGCTTTTGTTTAAACAAATACTTAACACAGGCAATTCAGTTATCAAGAATTCCTTCTCAAAATTGGAACAAAATCCCGAAGTGCTGCATGAAGTGCCAAGACAATTTCCTTCAGCATGGGACATACAGGTTAAAAGTAAATGGAGCTTGACAGTACAGGAGAATAAAAAGAAGTACAATGGCAAGGGGGAAAGAAAGGTTCTCTGGACCTCACTGGAGGGCTGAGTGTCAGTTCTTGTTTGCTATTTGTTAGTTTTGTAACATTAGTCAGACACATGGACACACACACACACACACACACACACACACACACACACAAAATCAAAACAACATAAACAGTAATCACCATCCTCTTCAAAGAATTTCAGAACCAAAGAATTAATATACGCCAACACTAATTTCTGACTGATGTTAGTAAATGCTACCAGGAAAAAGCTTTCTCTATTAATATTTGTTTAAAGCACATTAAGTGTGGGCTGGAGAGATCACTCAGCTGTTAAAGGCTAGGCCCACAATCGAAAGGAATAAGCACATTGAGTGAAACCAGAAAATCAGTTTCTACAATGAAGAATGTCCCTGTCATTAAGACACTCTTAGGCTTTGAGAGCTTCTATGATGTCACCTGGGACTAGGATTCTAAATCTGCCCTTGTTGGGATAATGTTCCATGGAGCAGGCTTTCAGAAATGTGACTCTAACCTCTACTGTGCTCCTCATATAAAAGTTCGGACTCTAGCCCCACATCACCTGTGGGCTTGGGTCTCCCAGTTGTAAACACTGGATGCAGAGACTTCTGAATCTAGTCATGTGAACCAGTTTTGCAGTCAATATGTTAATAAATTTTATGTGTGCTGTTTTGTCTAAAGATCCATGCCTCATGTACATGACACTCCAGGCTTTTCTTAGATGGATCTTAATTAACCTTCCCAACATTTTTTACCCTCAAAACTGTATTTGTGTTCCTAGCATTCCAGCCAAAATTAAATACTGTTATTACATTTTTTTTAAGCTGGCAAACATGTAGATGTTATCAGTAGGCAATCATGGGGAACCTACAGTCTACTTAACTTTCCTTTTAGAAATGAACTTCACCAGTTTTGAAGATGTGATAGGTATGCTCTCTTCCTTTCTCTTTCTAAATATGGCACTTTCTTCCTTGTCCTTATCATGAATCCAATATTTGAAATCTAATCCTCACTATTTGATTGTTAAAACTCAGTTCATTTTGTAGGAGGCTCTAAATAAATTAGTTAACCATTATGGTATTTAATACATTAGAACTTGAAAGTAAGTGAACAAAAAGCAAACAAACAAAAAAGTGTCCATTTTGCAGTGAGTGGAGAGGGAGCTAGGAGAAAGATGGGGGATGGGGGAGGGTGGGGTGGGATCATGTGGGACTAGGAAGATTGAGTCAGGGGTGGAATAAATGAAAGGAAAACAAAAGAGAGAGAGATACCATAAAAGAGGGAGATATAGGTTTGAAGAGAAAACTGACTCTAGAGAAATGTCCAGAGACCTACAAGGCTGACCCCAACTAACAATCTGAGCATCAGTGAAAAGGCTACCTTAAATGCCCTTCCCTGATAATGAGATTGATGACTAACTTATCTACCATCATAGAGCCCTCATCTAGTAGCTAAGGGAAACTGAAGCAGATACCCACAACTAAACACTGAACCAAACTGGAATCCAGATGCAGAGAGGGAGGAGTGATAAGAAAATGGGGACAAGACAAGGCTACAGAAACCCACAGAGACAGCTGACCTGAACAAGGAGGAGCTAATGGAGCTCCAGACTGATAGGTGGGAAACCAACATTGGACCGAATCAGACCCCCTGAACATGGGTCTCAGTTAGAAGGCCTGGGCAGTCTAAGGGACCTCTAATAGTGGAACCAGGATGTACCCCTGATACACAAAAGGACTTTGGGAGCACATTCCCCCATGAAGGGATACTCCCCTAACCTAGAGGCAGGAGGGGGGATCTAGTCCCTACTTGAAATGACTTGACAGATTTTGTTGATCCCTCCTGGAAGGCATTGCCCTACCTGTGGAGTAAGTGGGGGGGATGAGATTGGAGGGTGGTCAGGGGGCATGGGAAGAAGAGAGGGAGGGAGAAGGAACTGGGATGCATATGTACAATAAGAAAATAAAATAAAAAGAATCCATTTCCACAAGCTCAGAGGATGCTAGCTGCAAAAGTGTGTATTTAAAGTGTAAGCACATTCTGTTCTATCTCTTTCATGAACTTTTTACTCTAGAATGTATTAGCATAGCTGAAGCTATGTAAAATGGTAATGCTATTCCTGCATTGTTTTTAGTGACACCTGCAGAAGTGTCATTAAAAAATCATCCCAGTGTCAGAGAGACAGCTAAGTGCTAGATAAATCCTTGACTCCAATCCTCTGACCCGCTACATGCCCTCTACTGTTTACTTGGCCTCTGTTTTCTTACATATCAAGTGAGAAGAGTAACAGCATCTGTCTTGAATATTTGTGAAATGCAAAAATGGAAATCTTCATATCAAAGTTATTAACATGCACCTCTTAGTTTAGAAGTTTTATCAAATTGAACTTATACACTTAAATGAAAATGATTGTAAGAAAGAGGATTAATGTATGGCCACAATTTTTCAGTTTTTAAAAACTAGGGACAGATTCAACTTATTGAAATAATGCTAATGTAAGTGATAATGTTGTGTATTTTGATTTATATTGCAGAGAACAAGACACAGCTAACTTAAGCTGTGTGTGTCTTAAGAATCTTTCCTGCCATACTTTTAAAATATTTCTTCCTCTGGATTTTTTTCCATATTTGTTACTACCTAGCTCTTATTTGGTATCTAAATGTAAGTTAGTATGCTATAAAAATCCCAGGCTCTCACATTGCACCTTTTTATTTGATATTTGTGATGAACTCAGAATTAATAACTATATTAATATTCTTCTTTTTGCATTAACACTTCAAATAACATACTAAATTAGCACTTCTGCTGCGACAGAATCAGAAGTGTTCTTGGACTAGGGGCACTTAATATTAGTGATACTTCGCACAGAACACCTTCCCAGACAAAGGTCTAATTGAAATCTTAGAGAATAAATAGTCTTTGCTGACTCTTATTGGTGTATCATGATGTATATCATCTGTCCTGGATGATATGAGTCCTGGGTGTAAATATCTCATTCCAAGTCCTCATACCGACTATGTGAGATTGTGTTGATCTTTAAATATTTTTATTTATTTACTTTATGGGTATGGGTTGTTTGCCTGCCTGTATGCCTACACACCATACATATATGCTTGGTGTCCAAAGAGGCCACAAGAATGCTGATTCCTTGGGTCTGGAGTCCTTGACAGTTGTAGGTGCAATGTGAGTGCTGTGAATCAAACCAGAACATTCTGAAAGAGCAACTGGCACTCTTAACCACTGGGTCAACTCTCCAAGCCCTATCTCTAGATAATTTGTTCTAGGGAAGAAAGACTTACTTTGTTATGGGGGCATCATTCTATTGGCTTGGTCCTGGGCTGGATGAAAAGGAAAGTAGAATATTTGCTGAACACCAGGATTCACCTCCCTCCACTTCCTGGATGCTATGACATCAACTGCTTCACACTCTTGCCTCCACATCTAGACCTGGGTTCTATGTCAGAATGTAACTTCCAAGTCCAATTTAGATTAATCTCTTCCTTCTTTAACTTGGTTTTGTCAAGTATTTTGTAGTAGCAAATGAGAAAAATAATGGAGGCATACTTCCTTTCAGTATTTTACTACAGCCACCAAATGCTGTTTTCAGATATTGAGTTCACATAATTCTTCAGCAGAAATAAGTTTGTCTTCAGACATGATTATGTACCACAGTGGTTTATGTACCACATAGATTCAGCTGTTTGAATGCATGGTCATAAGAGTTGGCACTACTAGAAGGTGGCCTTATTAGTAGTAGGCACTATTAGTAGGTTGGAGGAAGTGTGTGATTGTGGTGACAGGAGTTGAGGTCTCCTATACTCAAGCTATGCTCAGTATGGCACACAGTTGCTTCTGCTGCCTGCAGATCAAGATGTAGAAATCCCAGCTCCTTCTCCAGCACCATGTCTGCCTGCACAACACAATGAAGATAATGGACAAAACCTCTGAAAATGTAAGCCAGCCTCAATTAAATGTTCTCCTTTTGTAAGAGTTGCTATGGCCATGGAGTCTCTTCACAGCAATGGAATCCCTAACTAAGATGATCAACTATTCACTGATTAATTTCTTTATCAAGTATCTGTGAGAGATCTCTCAGATACTGTCTTGGTTATGGTTTCTGTTTCTGAGATGAAACACCATAACCAAAAAGCAAATTGAGGAGGAAAGGGTTTATTCGGCTCACACTTCAGCATTGCTGTTTATTATTGAAGGAAGTCAGGACAGGAACTCAAACCAAGCAGGATCCATGGCAGAAGCCATAGAGGGAAACTTCTTACTGGCTTGCTTTCCCTGGCTTTCTCAATCTGCTTTCTTATAGAACCCAGGACCCCCACCCACCATGGGCTTGTCCCTCCCCCATAGATCACTGAGTGAGAAAATGCCTTCCTTATAGTTGGCTCTCATGGAGGCATTTCCTCAATTGAGGGTCCTTCCTCTCCCATGACTCTAGCTTGTATCAAGCTGACACACAAAACCAGCCAGTACAACTGTCCCCTTGTCAATTTAATACACAGACACATCACTATTAAGCTACAACCTTTCCCTTCTTATTCATCAACAAGATCACACATTAAAATCATAAATAATTTTAAAAGTCCCACAGTCTTTACAAATTAAAATTTCAATCTCTTTAAAATATCCAATCTCTTTTAAAAGTTCAAGTCTCATCTCTGGGCTCCTCTAAAAATCAAAATTAAGTAAATACCTTCTTCAAGACAGAAGAACCAGGGCACCATCACAATCTGAACCAAGCAAAATCAAATTCTAACAGTATAAATCACACAGTGTCTGATTATCCCGGATTCATTGGTGATCTTCTGAACTCCTCCTAAGGGCTTGACTCTGTCCTCTGCAGCACATACATTTATCCTCAAGGCTCAGGCTGGCTCTACTCCTCTGCTGCTACTCGTCTTGGTGGTCATCCCATGATACCGGTACCTCCAAAATGCTGCGGTTCCTTCCTGCAACTGGGTTGCACTTTCACAAATAGCCTCACATAGTCTCTCTTCATGGAATAAAGCCTCAACTTTGTCTCATGACCCCTTCAGTACTGGGACTTCAACTGCCACTGAGGCTGTACCTACATTAATGGCCTCTCAGGACCTCTCACAGTGCCAGGCTTCAGCTCCATGGCCCCTTCATGCCTGCAAAACCAGTTTCACCTGGGTGACTCTTACACCTTACCAAGTCCTGCTGCCAGCATGAGGTACAACTTTGGTCACCTCTGGAACACAGCATGCCCATGCTCACAGGATCTCTTTGCAGAAGACTCCATCTCAACAATGCTGGTCATCTCTTCTTAACCACTGCTAATTTCCTAAATCCAACTAGCCAGCATCAATTATCCCAGTCACATGAAGCTAGAAGACAAGCTGTGTGTGTTGCAGTTGTTAGGAAGGAAAAATATAGCCTAATTCTCCAGTGACCCCAGGAAGCTGGGAGTCTTAAGTCCCAAGCTGACGGTCACCTACTTTAATGTTTATGGCAGCCTGTGAGTGAATGAACACCCAGAAGCCTGTGCGAAAATAGACTTCCTAGGCTAAGAGCAGGGTTGGATACTTTAAATTAATTGGTCCACACTGGATGTGCGGGCTTTGTTGTAACCCTATAAAAGCTGTCTCAATTCTGTACCAGAGGTCGCTCAGCCCTCTACCCTGCATGGCGTATGGCTGATAGACCCAGTATACTGGAATATAAAGGACCTTATGTGTTTGCATCAAGACTGCTTCTCGTGAGTGATTGGGGGGGGAGGGGGGCTTTCCTGAGTGGAGCGTGAGGGACCACGCTCTCGCGGGTCTTACACAGTAGGTTTGGTATCTTGTTAATCTCAGTTGATTCTTCAGCCTCAGTTAACCAAAAGCAAGGAGTCTTAACTCAAAATAGCAAATGGTCCTGATAGGATCTTTAATATTCCCTCTGAATTTTCATAAGCCAGTCCTCCATCTTCTGCACGGCTCCCAATATTCTTATCTTCCAAGCTCCTACAGAACACCCCACTAACGTCTGAATACTCAATGGCTTTTATAGCCCAAAGTTCTAAAGTCCTTCCACAATTTTTCCCAAAACATGGTCAGGTCTGCCACAATACCCCACTATAATTATGGAGGAATGGAAACAACCTTCCCAGCATAAAATTATATTTTCTTCTGTTAAAAAATAAGTTACTGGATAAACCAATAAACAAATGAATTCAGTGTTTCTTTATAGTTTCCAACAATTAGAGTAGATTTACTTTGTTCTCCCTGATAACTCAATTTGCTATTTGTAGCCTATGGTTACTTCTTTTCTGAAAATTGCTTAAGGCTTTGAAGATACAATTTTTTAATTCGTTAACAAAAGAGACCAAGATGAAATATCAGGCTTCAAATACACAGAGCATTTAATTGACATTTCAATTTCACTGTTGCTACCATGTATGTTCTAGAAACAGATCATCAAAAATGTTGCCATTTACTAAGACAAAGCTGATAGCCTTTAGTGGTGATGACTGCTTTTTTAGGTTAAATTTTCTGGATTTGCTTTTCACAAGTCCCCCAAGATATTCAGAGTTAAAATGCATTTTGATAAAAGGAACTCCTTAACATTAAAGCAGGTTGGTATTCTAAGATAGTTTATGGGACTTTGGTTCTATGTTGCTTATGGACTGAGTTGTATTCTTATATATCTATAGGAATTTAAATATGACTATTCTTGAAAGCTAGTGACCAAGCCAGGGAGCTTTCAAAAATACCCTTTTTAATTTCTGTCCCATATGTAACCCAATATTGTCACCTCTAGTAAATAAGTTTTTGTGAAAATTTCTAAATATGCACAAAACTGGCCACATGGTTGCAGATTTGAGATGGCCTTTCAAGTCTGACATCCCTTGATAAAGATATGATGCAGACAAGTCTCATTCCTATACTTTATTAATTTGTTTGGACAATTAAATGACTGATTCAAACATGACTGTCAAAGATTGTCAAGCATACAAAAATTTCCTGAGTCCCTTTATTAGATCCACTCTGTGGTTTTCAAAATAAAACTGTTCTGTGCATTCTGAAGAATGATCACTCAGTTTCTAATGAGTGAGTTTATTAAGAGCATAGCAAGCAAAACTAAAGGAATAAATAGTAAGAAACAGATGGATAGATGCAGCAGATAGCAAATTCATTGAAGAAACCACTTCACATTCAGCAGAGATGACTGGAGTATCTGGATTCCAAAGTTAACATCAAATCAGGATTTGAAACTTCTAGCAGCAATCCAATGGGGAAGGAGCACCCACAGTGGAGTTCCTGGTGGGAAGACAGGAGAGCAATTTCTCCATGGATGATCTCTCAGCTTTCTGTTCTTATGCAAGGAGTTTCAAACCATGAAGTAAACAAAAGTCTTTTGAAATGGAAATGGTTTCTGTTCTAGCCTATCTGAGGGCTACAGTGCATTTAATGAATACCCAAGCTGCTTGCTTTTTTCCCCTTTCACCATTACAGATCCAGAAGGTCAACCTGACTCAAGAGAAGAATTTTGGAAAAAACAGGGAGTACCCCCTTACAAGCAAAATCCACTTTAACAAGAGTAAACTGCACATGGCAATTTACTAATATAATGTATATTACAAGAACATCAATAATCCCAGATATTGAGTGCTGTGTCATGGTATGTAGGAATCTACATTCCACCTCAATCTATCTTTACCACCTCAATCATTTCAATAAAAACAGGAAAAAAATATATTTTAACTTTGATACAAACTTTGGATCTGTTATAAAACAGAAACCACAAGCATTTTGCATTAATAAGGAAAGAAATCTAGACATCTGACTTTAAATAATTTTGGACTACTTTGAATTATAAATTCAAAATAGCTCCCAGGAGCTCTCATTACCTCTCTCTTGCTACAGTTACTACATCTTGGTGGAAATGGATGCAGAACTCTTCTATAGGTGAAATTTCATGGTCTTAAAATATGGGTCTAATTACCTACATCATTATCACAACTCCTGTAACAATAGCTTTTAATGTTACTAGTTAATTTATCAGAATATCCAATGAAAGTTTTTACGTTGAGATTAGTATAGTAAAAGTCGACATTGCAAGAGTAGAGATGTGAAGTAGCCTCATGGCTTATGTTTATTGGCAATTTATTTTGCCTAATTACAAATAAATGGCAGGTTGAAGCTTCACATTCAAGGGCATCAATCCTGTAAAATTGTCTTGCACCTTTATGACCAGTTGCCATTACCTCTGCTGAGACTCTCTTTCTACTCTGGCTGTGGCTGTATACTATTCAGTTTTTGATACCTCTGAGTTTCCATTTCTATGTTACTTAAGCTGAATCTCCACATGGTACTAAAGTACTCTAACAGTTGTAATGAAATTTCAGGAAAAAATAACTTGCATATTCAAATTACTGAAATGACAGTTTTATTTTTAGCTAGGTTTTATTTATGGATGCCTTTCAATTTGCTACCACATATAGACAGATGGGGCACTGACTGCTGATGGAAATTTCCATTTTGGGCATTTATTGCAGCGTTGTCTGCATGGAGAGAAATCTCTAAACATGGCTTCCTTTGTTCTGAAAACATGGCTTCCTTTGTTAACTTCACACATTTGCCCCTACCAAACTTATTTAAGTCAGGAGTGGAGACAGCTGACTTTGAGAAACAATGTGGAAACATTGTTTCCCTTGCCTTTTTTTCTTCCCTTTTTCCACTTTCTTAAAAGACACTGGTGTAAGAAATGTCTTTCCTATTGGTTTCCGCTTTATTCCTCTGAGGACTTCAAAAGCTGGGAGCAATGCTTGTTTTCATATCTGTAAGCATTTACCAATGGTAAAAAGATTGATGGACTTACTCTCTACCCAGTTGTTTTTAAGCAACATTATGTCCATGAAACTCGATAAGAAATAATTTCAAGAATGAATTCTAGAATATTTCATTTGAAATCATAAAGCTAAGACCTACCAAAAGAGATAATATATGATGAATATTATAATACTTGATTTGAAATCATGAAACTATGACCTATCAAAGAAGATGTTGTATACTCAATACTACGATTTGATACTTAAGTGTTAGAATGCAAAGTGTAAACACAATCCTTTTCCTATTTCAGTATCTTGGGCATTTCAGTAAAAAGTGTTTCTTCAGATAATATCAATAAAAGTTCAGTGTCCACATTAGCTAAGTACACCATTAAAATGTCTGTGGCTCAGGATGTGGCTTGGGATGTAGCTTGGTGGTAGAGCTCTTGCTTAGGAAACTCAAGCTCTGGATTCAACCTTTAGTACCTCACATAGGCACCCTTGGGTATACATGCATAGACATATAATTATGAACACAAAAAAAAAGTCTTCTCTTAAATGGAACTACAACCAGTTATATTGTGTTTGAATCTAATGCTCATAATTTCAGAAATTAAAGACTAATTTCATATTTCCTGTGGCATATCTTTAAATATTTGAAGAAATTATATCTTCCATTAATATAGAGGTTTGCTGGATCTAGTTTACATCATATTAAAAAAGCCAGTTTTCAAAATTTTCAAGTTGGTTTTTAAACTAGTCAGTATTAAAGTAAAAGAACACAAATTTCTGTTAAAGAAAATATATTAAAACCAAAATAATAAGCCAGCTACTCACTTCTTGATTTTTTGTTATACCTTCCTCTTATCTATAATTAATGTTATTTATACCTATATGCATAGTAGAAATACTATATATTACTTTATAATTATAGTTTGTCGTTTTTGCCCCTCCCAGTTTGTGAATTAGAAATAAAAGACTAGTCTACAATATGACCAGATTTGGAGATTGGTCTTTGGAACTGACTAGGATGAAGCCCTCAAGAGTGAATGTAGGACTCCTCAAGGAGATCTCTGTCTGCAAAGGCTGGTTGACAAATTAAAACTTCAGTGATGTTGAGAGCTTCAAGCTTAGTTGTAATATTTCTTGTGCTACCTTTGGCCTACTAAGAAACTATTCCTTGATTCCTCTTTGTGTGAAACTTAACATTTTGTGACAACCAGACACAACGGAACTAACATTTTGAGAAACAACTAAGAATCATTTGAAATGTTTTAACTTAAACCCTAGATCCACCAAACAAAAGGCTAACCAAGAATGCTCTCAGATAGTACCTGGCAATAATAGCTGCTACACTGGGCAAAATCCTATTTAATGTTTTAAAAAATATTTGCATTTTAGTATATATACTGCAGAACCAATATCTTTGGAAAAAGCCTTGATTTATGACTTTTATGTTGACATTCTGTTACTATAACAAGTTCATGAGATTGTTGCCTCAAGGACTTTTGGATAACCTAAATCTGTGTTCCTGGGACATGATTACTATTATTTGTCTCAAGAATAAACTATCAGTTATCTCCTATATTTTTGTGTCAGCATATGCTGTGCTTTTGTTTGTTTTATCTTTTCTTTTTTTGTTTTTTTTTTTAATTGTCATCATGACATAGGCTAGAATCTTTTAGAAAGAGGGAACATGAATTAAGAAAATGCCTTTTTGAGACTGGCCTGTAAACAAGTCTATGTAGCATTTTCTTGATTAATGATCAATGTGGGAGGACCCAACCTGTTGGGGATGAAGCCACCCTGGACATGGTGTCCTGAGTTGTGTAAGAGAGGAGACTGAGCAATCCATGAGGATCAAGCAACTAAGCAGCATTCTCCATGGCCACTCTCTAAGTTTTCGCCTTGTTTTTCCTCTACAATAGACAGTTATTTGGAAGTATAAGAATAAATAAACCCTTTCCTCCCCACATTCTTTGGGCAATAGTTCATAGCACAGCAGTAGACACCTAAGACAATATATCTTTTCCTTTTCAAGTTTGTTTCAGGAACTCTGATACCCATACATTGTATGTCTTATACCATGATTATCTGTCACAACTTGAAATTTTGCCTTTCAGAAAAGTGCTTCTATAAGCACAACAGTGAAAAGAAACTGTGTTTCAGTATAAGATGGAACAAGAAAATCTATTGCATAAAGCTGTAGTCCTAGTTTGGAGAGAATTGTACTGACAAGTTTGTTTTCTTTATGTAGTATTAGAGAGTATAATTAGAGAAGAGCATTTTCTCAAATCAACATATCTCTCTTTTTAAACCCAAGTTGCTTTCTGTGGGAACATAACCTCTCTTTTCATGGCTGCTTGTGAAGTTGAAGGAAGAGGACCTCATTCATAGCAAGAGGATGCGCAATAATGTACATATCCTCCCAAATGTTAAAAACTCATTTAGCTTTACAAAGAAATCGTCTCCACACAATGAAAACCTCCCAGGAAGTCCAACTGCTTATTTGTTTGTTCTTTCAAGTGAAACAAATCATCATTAAAAGGTTCAGCTTCAAATTAAGACCTTTTAGAGGCTTAGAGGGACTTGTTCACATAAGTTCAAATCCCTTAGAAAATGGCTCATTGCTGTCTGTGAGAAAGAAAAATAGCTACTGATGAGACTCAAATCATTCTCTAGCTTCTCATTCATTAATTTTAAACATAATTCATAGGCCATTATGCTCTAGAAATCAAAAGAATTATTCCTTATTGTAGCCCTTCATTTTTCATCATTATACACACACAATGTCCAATTTCACCCCACTTATCCAAAATGGCGCTTAAAGCAGGCAGGAGAGATTAACTCTAATACTTACATTTGGCTTTAATTCATAGCTTTATAAAGCCATTTACTAGTCTAAATATGTATTTACACAATAGAATATGATGAGTCATTTTAAAAATATAAACATACTAGTTTTAAAAATTGCTTAAATATGTATTTCTGCCTGAGACTTTCTCAAGCTATTCCTATGTGAGTCACAGCAATAACTCCCTAATATTTGAGTCACACCACTTCTCAGCACAAAACAAATAATAAAACAAGAATGATCTCAGGGTAGAGATACCTCAAAAAAATAGCAAAAATATTTTCATCTTTTATCTTTTTGGATATTACACAGCTATACAAGCATTGGCCCTTGGTTCAAATAGAAACACCTTCAATCTATTCTGACTATGCTTTCAAAAGTATTGTGGGGTTGCTGTTTAAAGACTCTAATAAAGAAACACCTGAGAAGATGTTTCAGAAACTAGTAGTATTCTCTTTCTGTGAAGAGAAATACAGCTCAAAAGCTTTTGTTCTTGGCTAGATACCTATGCCACTATACTACCAAGCTCTCTTTACTTTTAAATAGTTCGTTATACATTAAAAAAAAGTACTTGAAATCTTATTTTCTGTTAGAGTGAGGCTGAAGATGAGTACCATTGGGAGCCAGTGTCAAAGTAATCACATTCTTGAGGTTGCTAGTAAAACCTTTACACATCATTGCTGGTTAGGAACCCTGTACAAATGAGGGAGACGTGAAAAACTACTGCAAACATCCATATGTATGGACAGCAGAAGAAAAGAAAACATTGTAGTTTATATCTGTTTTTCAGTCTTTTATTAATCATAACTGTTTATGTAGTAGGGAAATGCCATCTAAATATTGTGCCAAAATATATCTCTTGTAAGTATTGCATGCTATACTTCTGTTTTTGAGTATTTTCTGAGAATTTCTATAGAAATCTACTCAATGTATTTGACCATAGATGTATCCTAATTACTGCTCTCCCATTCTTTTTCAAAGGAACAGCCCCTAAATACTTATGTTTTTCTGGGGAACAGGCTTTGATTGACAGACTTGTGTAGTGAGCTTACTGAGAAATGTTTTCTAGATACATAGTTATTGAAAATAAATACAATAATATTGGGCAGAGAAAAAAAAATAGTTGAATTTAAAGAGTATCTCAAAAAAGTCATCCCAGAATTTATGGAAGCTATGCGTTTGGGATAGCATTTCAGGTTTTTGCCATATCTGATAATTCAGTGTTCAGATTTCTGTCGTTATAGAAGCAGAAGTTTGAGTATGATGCCAAACATACTTAATGACTGATACAATGATCCTAAGAGATAAGACTGACCACCTGACCAGAAGAACAAGATTAAATTTTGGAATAATTGACTATCTTTAAGTCCCCTCCCTATGTGATCTATTGGCTGAAGAGGAGACATAAATTGGAAAGGTAGGGTACTAATCCCACTGTTTTCTCTCTTCCTATTTTTTGTTTGTTTCTTAGTTTTGTTTTATTTTGTCTCTGTGAAAAGCAAAGGGGCCATTTGCATATATATAATATAGGTCCAGAAGGCCTTTTGCAAAGCCTTACAAGATGAGCATATGAAAAGTAAGTTGACAAAAGAGGAAGGATGGAAGTACTCCCTCTCCATAGACCAGAGCAGCTAAAATTATATACAGGCATAGGTAGGTCCAGATGCAATCCTGAGTGTCTGCAGGTAACCCATGACCTTATCTGTCATTAAGCAAGATTCAGCAGTTTTAGGCAAAAATTTCTTGTCAGAACCTGGAATTACACCTTAGAAAAACATTCTTTTAAGTCTCTATGTATCTGAGCTTTCATGTTTAAAAGACTAACATGCTCAAGGTGTTTAAGAAATAACAATGCTAACAAAATTTTCCTTCCTAACATTTGCTAGCCTTTTTGTTATCTATTATTGACAGTTACATCATGAATACCACTGCTATTATTGCTCTCATATTTTTGGCAAATAATTAAAAAAAACTTTCCCAAAGCCATATTACTAGAATATAGCAATTTTAGAGTTTAACTAGTTGCTATATTATGCTAAAATTTGATTCATTACCCAAAGATCTTTCTGAGTTATCCAAATTTCAGGACTAAAATTACCTCTATATTGTTTTGTTATGGAAGTATCATATTTCTTAAAAGTCACTAAAGTTTTTGGAAACAATATTGTCTTAGTTCCTTTAGTGTAACTATAATAAAATCTTGCCAGAGACAAGTAAAAGGAAAGGTTAGAGTTCATTTCATAGTTTTCAGTACATCCAGGCTAGGAGGATGGAAGGGAGCTTTTCATACCAAAGAGGCCAGCAAGCAAAGAAAAAAAGGGAGTAAACAGGAAAGTACAAGGGAAAAACATAGCCTTCAGTCACTGACTTTCTCCAAGTAGCTTCTGCCTTTTACATTTCAATGTTGACATCTTATATTGCATCCATCAAGGAATTAACCCACTTATTATACAGAGGCATTATGATCTAATTCCCTATAGAAATGCCCTAACCAATGTATCCAGAATCACAATACACTACTCTACAAAACATTTCTCTATTTAATCATGTTTATGGGTAAGAGTACAAATGTGTCTTGTTTGTGTTATGTTGGATGGATCTTTAACCAACTTCTCAAAACTAGAAGGGCCATTTCTTAGAATTCTTTCTTTGAACTGGAATAAAGTTGGTTAAAAAAATTGTGTGAAATTTGTCACATAGAAGTAATAAAGCAGTCATTATTCCCCGAAGATTGTGTTAATTAATTGTAGTGACAAATTAGTAACAGAGGTATTTAAGTCCCATGGTTCTCTACTCCACATTGAATTTTCAGATTTCATTCTGAGTGTTGACTCTTGAACATTAGCAGGAAGCATATCACCTCTTGGTTTTGAATAAATACCTGGCAAGTCAAGAGTTTCTGATAAACATCTTTACACTTACATTTTCATAGTTAATTTCTTGAGGTCTCAGCTATATGTGGCTACTCAGTTTGACCAGTTGGTCTTCTGATTCTTTACCTTTTCATTTTTGTATTCATTATCTTAACAATTATGAGAAATCTAATACCTTTGTTTTATCTTTTTAATGCTTCTTTTTTTCTTAGAGAATTGGAGATGGTGTGGAAATCAGTGCTTTGAGAAGAATGCTACCATAATAAAATCGTAAACCACTAACTGTAGAGAGCAGCATAGTGCTACGCCTTAAAGTCTTAAAGTGGCTCTGGCTTCCGCCTTACACCTTCCCGCTGATGAAGGATCTCTGGCATAAACAAGCCCTTAATTGGTTAAGTCTGTTCTGTCTGTCTGCTTCGGCATTAGAGTAGCCTATCTGCAGGGCCCACGTGGCTCACTGGGGTTGGTTAGCTCAAGGGTATTTAAGCCTGTGCAGGGGTCCCCGGGCACTCTCTCTCCCCTTCTCTCTCTTTCTCCCCCTCTCTTTCGCCTCCCCCTCTCTCTCTCTGACCAGAAGCAACATGTTTAAAGGAACCTGATTAAAACGGCAAGAAGAAAAGCTACGCGGAGTCGTGTCTTCCTTGCTGGCGAGGGTCAGGCACTTACAGAGGGTGGCCTGTACCGGGAATTTTTCAGATCAGAACCTCATGCAGTCAGGGCAGCGCTGGCAAGTTCCCAAGGTAAGTTGGGACCAAATTTAAGGCCCTCAGTAAAGAGGCAATGAGGTCTCCGGTAAGGAGCGATGAAGTTCCCAGTTTGGACTAAATTAAGGCCCTGGGTAAAGAGGCAATGAGGTCTCCGGTTAGGAGCTATAAAGTCCCAGGTAAGTTGGGACCTAGTTAAAAAAAACGCGGGGGAAAAAGCGGCAATAAAGTCTCAGGCATTGAGCTAGTGGTTGTAACAAACCGAAAGTAAATTTTTTAAGATGGGGACTTCTCAGTCTCATCCAATTTTTCTGGCTCTTCAGGAGCTACTTTTGTCAAAGAAACTTAAAATAAAGAAAAGCACACTAGAAAGATTCCTGAATGAATGCGATGCCATTGCACCTTGGTTCGCAGTTTCGGGAGACATCAAGGTAGTGTGCTGGACTGAGGAAGAATTGCAAGCCCTTGTAAAAGGAGTTCAGAAACAATTCCCTAAGGGGCAGAGGGGGAAGGGAGAGGAGAAATGGTGATATGGGGAGGGGAGGGACCCTCCTGGAACAATGCCTTCAGGGCCTTCTCCTGATCACAGTGAGGAAGGGCGGAGCCGAGGTCTGGAAAGCCTTACAAAAAAATGACTTAAGTCTTGAACAAGTAAATCAGATTGCCATAAAAGCATGGAAGTCATTACCCAATAAGGGAGAGGTGAATGGTAACCTCACTAAGATACTGCAAGGCCCAATGGAACAATTTTCAGATTTTATGGTCTGTTTGGTAGAGGATGCAGGGAGAGATTTTGGAATTATAGCAGCCATAGTTGCAGCTATCTTGTTTGCAGTTGTGGGTTCAGTCACTGCTGCCATGGCTATGAGCACATTGGTGTAGACAGCCTCTAAGCTGAATGAGTTGTCCAAGAATGTAGCTACTGCCTTGGATACTCAATCCACAATTGGTGCTCAACTAAAAGGAGGTTTAATGATTGTAAACCTAAGAATTGATCTGGTGCAGGAGCAAATAGATACCTTGTGGCAGCTGGCCCAATTGGGATATGAAATGAAATATCCAGGTTTGTATGTTATCAGCAATCAGTATGAGAACTTTACACATGCTGCTAGTTTGTCACAACAGTTGTCTAGCTATCTTTTAGGAAATTGGTCTGCTGACTTTGATGACCTGATGGCACAGCTGCGAGTGGCCATCATTGCAGTGAATTCTACACGTGTGGATGCAGGACTGGCTGCAGGATTGTCATCGTGGTTCCGGTTGGCATGAATCATCTGAAAGAGTGGGCGGGAATGGGAGCCATAGCTGTACTCTTGTTGCTTATCTCCTTCGTGGACCTGTGGTGCCTTTGCAAGATGAGGTTTTCTCAGAAGCGGTGTGCAGCTATGGTTGCCCAGGCATTTACAGGCATTGAGGCAGGACAGTTTCTCCATGCATGGCTCACAGTCATGAACAAGTATTGATCCTTCACGCTCAGGTTGTATGGCTTAGCACTGCATTCTGAGTTAGCTCTGGAAGTGAGCAACTCCAAGAAGAGCAAGTCTGGTTGCATGTGGGTTGGTGTCCAAGGCCCCACCTCCAGGAAAAAGATGCAGGACGGGTGTGGCACTGACTTGGCTGACTACCAGGATTCAGGGTCATTACAATGTCCACTGCTTTACTGGAGACCAGACCACTACCCTTGCCTGTTGCGTTAGTTAGACAAAAAGGGGGAACTGTAGAGAGAGCTGTGTAGTGCCAAGCCTTTAAGTGGCGCTGGCTTCTACCTTATACCTTCCCACTGATGAAGGCTCTCTGGCATAAACAAGCTCTTAATTGCTTAAGTCTGTTCAGCCTGTCTGCTTCCACATTACTGTAGCCTAACTTCAGGGTCCATGTGGCTTACTGGGGTTGGTTAGCTCAAGGGTATTTAAGCCTGTGCAGGGGTCCCCCGGCGCTCGCTCTCTCTCTCTCTCTCTCTCTCTCTCTCTCTCTCTCTCTCTCTCTGTCCTCCTCTCTCTCTCTTCTTTCTCTCTCTCTCTGTCCTCTCTCTCTCTCTCTCTCTCTCTCTCTCTCTCTCTCTCTCTCTCATCTCTCTCTCTCTCTCTTGTGGGCCAGAATCAACATGTTTAAAGGATCCTGATTATAATTGCAAGAAGATCTACCTGGAGTCGTGTCTTCCTTGCTGGCGAGGGTCAGGGGCATACAACTAACTAGGCTTTAGGCTCAAGGAATGAGTCTCATAATACACAAAGAAAACCCATAAAGTTTAAAAGAGAACTTTACTGCAGGATGCACTAGGCATTTGAATCCAAAATGGCAAAGGCAGTTCAAATTGAGAAGGAGGCATTGAGCCTCAACTTTCTATAGGCATAAACTTCAATGAGATATTTAATCAGATTAAAAACATGTTTGTTAGACCAATCAGGTGTTTTGGGCAGGCAAAGTAACACAGATTCACAGGATTAAACAAATGCAATACATCTTTACATAATTAAACAAATATTTCACAACATAAACAAATGTAACCCATCTTAAACTAATGTCATACAACACAACCCCAACTGATAACCTAATTTAAGTGAATATTTGTAGTTTGGTTCAGAGCAAAATCATTCCATGAGTGTATATGACTTTGAGGGATCTCCTGTGGAAATGGTGAACACTTTTAACATGTGGAGGGGATGTGAGTTATATATAACCACCAAGCAATTAATTGCTCTCAAGTCTAAATGTGTTAGAGACAAATCTGAGTTAACTGATATAGGCACTAGGAACTGAAGCAGCATCCTCTGCAAAAACATTTTCATAACTGCTTATCCAACTCTCCAGCTTCTGTTTGTTTTCATTGCTTCTATGACAGACCTCGAAGGTTTTAATTTTGCTTGGTTACTTCTCCTTCTAGCTACTTTTCTGGATTGTAAGCTCATCATCCCAACCCAGTAGATCTGTGAATGGAATCATCTATAGGGTCGAGCTCCAGTGAAGCTCATAGTGGAATACAGCTTCACTAATGGCTCCAATTAATGTTGCTTTGGAAAAGTGAAGCAACATGTTGTCACCCAACCCATAGGATTATAAAATGTAGCAAATTAGTTTTGTTTTAAGCCTCTAAATGTGTGCTTATTTTTATGCTATAATTTGTAACTGAAAGACATAGAAATAAATGCATGAATGAAGAATTAAACAACCAATCAAAACAAAAGCAGGCATATTGTAGTATGTAGGACATCCCTGGTGTGTTGCCCTTTCTTTCATTAGACTGCTCCCAGCGAGGACCTCCCTGAGGCTTTAAATTTGGGACCACATACAAATGCTGATGATTAGGAGAAGGCACTGATTACTACATATGTTGATATGAAAGTGAGGGAGAATTTAAACAATGTTGTTGGATTTCCCTCCAAGGTCCAGCATTGGACTGACTCAGACCCCCAAACATGGGTCTCAGTTAGAAGGCCTGAGTAGTATAAGGGACCTCTGATAGTGGAACCAGGATGTATCCCTGGTGCACAAAACGACTTTGGGAGCACATTCCCCATGGAGGGATACTCCCTTAAACTAGAGGCAGGAGGGAGAGCCTAGTCCCTACTTGAAATGACTTGACAGATTTTTATGATCCCTCCTGAAAGGCACTACCCTCCATGTGAAGAAGGTGGGGAATGGGATGGGAGGAGGGGTTGGGGGATATGGGAGGGTGAGAGGGAGAGGGAATTGGAGTCAATATGTAAAATAAGAAAAAATAATAAATATATATAAAAGATTGTTTTTTTTTAATTTTTTACTTTTAGAATGTTAGCTACATGGTTTTTTAAATGCTTGTTTTTGTTTTTAAAGATGTACTTTCAGATTTTAAAGTGTGTGTGTGTGTACATAAGTGTAGGTGCTACAGAGGCCGAAGTCTTTGGATTCCCCAGAATTGGAGTTATAAGCACTCCTGACTCATCTAATGTAGGTGCTAGGAACTGAACCAGGGTCTTCTTCAAGCAAAATTCATTTGCATAACTGCTTATCCATCTCTCTAGCCTCGGTTTGTTTTGATTTCTTCATGTACACTAAATATTGACATATCTTTTAAAAGTAAATAGAAAACTTAAGTTAATAAAATAAATGAGTAAAATAAACATCTAATACTGTGGAAGAAAAGGACATATAAAACAACAATATCTAAAGATCTACTATATTAAAGGCCAGGAAAAGTCATGGATTTGTTGTATGTCAGCACTAACTGAATACACATAAGAAAACAATAACCATGAGATAAGGCAAAGTGATAAAGTTTATTTCAGAATAGATCAGCTATCATTTGACTCGGGAGTGTGCATTTGAAGCTGATTGCTTGTTTTCTTCCTTCCTCAGGGACAAGAGCATATGTAAATGACAGACATAAGGAAATGTGGAGAAGGGGGAAAGGATAGGCTTTATAGAAACTACTAAAAAAAGCAATAATGAGGAATGATTTAACAAAATTCAAAGGTTTCAGATCACTTGAGAGCCTGGAACAGCAGCTGGCAAATATAGTTCAATTCAGACAAACATTTACAATGATGAGAAGCAATGGAGAACTACAAAAGAGGGCTATGGAAACGCATTTCAATGGACCAATCACCCAGCATGCCAGCGAGGAAATATTTGGAACTTTGAAGCAGCATCTTAGCTCATCAGAACAGTCGTCTTAGTTGAAGACCAGAACAAAGAAGCATTTGAAGAACTCATGCTTATTTGTTAGGAGAAAAATAAGATGGAATAAGAACAAACATCCTTAGGAAAGGGATACAATCATAGATAGTTTGTGGAATGTGAGTTTCCTAGTCATAACTCCAGGAGATTTAATTTCCCCATGAGATGAAACAGCATTACTATAAGTGTATGATTCAGTGGGAATAAAAAGTGTTCCCACAGGCCCTGGTTTGGGGAAGCTCTGGAAACTTTAGGACATCAGACATATTTGAAGGAACTTCTAAAGTAAAGATTGTAAGAAGAAGACCCTTACAGCTCTTCCTTTCCCTTCTCTCTCTCTGATTCTTCTTGTCCCTGAGGTTTCTGTTTCTCTACACATACACTTCTACTCATGGTGTTGAGATTCATAATGGTCTCAGAAGTGCAGAACCAAGTCAACAAGGACTGAACCTCCCTGAAACTGTGACACCAAATAGGAATTCTTCATTGATTTTATTTTTTGTCACAATTATGGTGTGTTGGTCTGGGTAATGAAAACTTTAATTTAATAATTCATTGAAAGGGATACATTTCAATACTGTTGGACGTATTGTATACTCTAAACTATCAGTTGTTTACACTCATTGTCAGAACCACAGAAAGTGCTCTATATACACGTGTGTGGTTATATCTGGCTAAGACATTGAATGTGGACATCTATTTACAAGTGTCTTTGCACTTAGCTAATTATTTATTTTGTATTAGTTATTTCTCACAGCATAAGTGATGAGAACAGGAGATAGAAAGTGGACACATAAAAGCAGGCATCTGGAAAGCAGCAGTTCCACAAATGTTCTTGTTTCTTTGGCTGAGAACATCAGAAAGGGACTATGACTGCTTATCTTTTTCTAAAGTGGTACATTTTGCTGGAGGCTGTACTAGAGGCTGTTATCACAACTCCGGTTCAGAAAGTAACCCCTTCTACTCAAAGTTTTGCAACTCTATTTCTGGGTGTTTATGTTAGAATTGGGTACTATCCAGTCCCCTCCATCCATTTTATAAATGATGTTATGGTTGGGGGTGGGGAGGATGTATCAGTTGTCTTCATCAGCACTCTGAGGAGGCAGACCAAGGGAAAACTATTTCCAACTGATGAGAAGAATGGAACCTACATCTGGCCTTGACTTACTGAAAACTATGTTAAAGAGATAGGAAGAATAATTACTCCTTCCATGAAATAATGTACTCCCTACCCCAACCCAGAAACCCACCCTCTGAAACCCACCCTCTGTATAGTCACAATGGTTCCTCCATTAGGCTCTGTGAGGTTAACACACCTTTTTGAGTCCTAACTAAGGAAGGCATAACTTCTTTTCTTTCAGATATTGGCTATGCTTTCTTTGTCAATTTAGGCTTTTCTTTCTTTGCGCCTAAGCCCTTTTGCCACATAGTAAGACTTTCTTTTCTCCATCTCTCTTCTCTAGACAACTGACAAGATTTACAACTTGCTGTACCTGTGGGATTCTTTTTCCTCAATTGGTAATACAAAATTTTCCTCAAGTTTCCTTCAGAAACTTCTATTAAAATTTTTCATTAATGAGACTGAGATCCCATTTATAGCAAACATCTCATTGGGGTGATTACCCCCCACAAGGTTTTATTTTATTTATATATGATAAAGTTAAAGTTAGTCCCTCTGCAGTACTTTAAGTGTGTTACTAGGTTGACTATCACATTTGAAAGAATTTTGCCCTCAGCAAGTATTTTTAAAACTATAGAAGCATCTCTTGCTATCTTCTTTAAAGATCAGTTTCCTTCCCATAGTGGTCCTGTTGATCACATGTTCTTGAAATAGCTTAGATATCACAGTGTACTTGTGTCTGTTCATTTGGAACTGGGTTTAAAACCATCCTATCAGGAAAACCTAGAGTCAGTCCACTCAAGTGGAAGGAAGACTCAGAGATGCACATGGAAATGCACATTTAAATAGGGACAAACTTTAAATTGAGGTTTACAGAACAGGCTTTCCAGATACCCAAAAGTATAATAATCACTAAAATAAGTCATAAATGGTGTTTGGAGTCCAAAGATGAGAGATAAACATCTCGATAGTACTTCTAAAATTAGATTCCTCTTTACATCTATTTGGTAGGTTTTTAATTGCTTCTAGATCTTCAAGTTAAAGATAACAGGATTGGCTTTTTAAACTTCAAAATTAACTTCTTGGGTAAAACTGTCTTTCTTAATATAAAAAATTATAAGTTTTCACACAAATATAATAAACTTTTAGTGTAGTTTGATTCTTTCCTTTATTCTTCACCCATCTGCCACATAGAAATATTTTAGTTGGTATACTAATAATAACTTGCACCTATGTATGGTTTATAAGTTATTAGTTATACAGAAACCCAAGCATATATTTCAAAATGCCTTTTTGTTCAACAAACAACAAAATGAGTGATAACAAAGGAACCTCTTTCTAGGATCTTTAAAACCACCCATAATTAGGCTTACTAAATAGAGATTTATTTTTTAACTTGAAAAATAAAGTGAGTGCATTATTTCTCAGTGAATTTTCTTTCTACTTGACAAGTGGGTACATGTAAATCTTCTCTTGCTTATTAAATAAGTGAAAGATGTGATTCTAACTTTAGTGAAAGTAGGGCTCCTGTCATTATTTGTCACCTTCTTTGTTCAGTACTGTGTTGCAGATGGCAGATGAGCAAACATTTGTGGAATAAACACATGAACCATAATCTCACACTTCCCAATGGGTTACTAATTATAATCAAATGATGCATCAAAATTAAAAACACACAACCAAAGCAGAATTAAATCCACTGTTTTATTTTTCTTAAAAGAGTGTGCAAATAAATTTTATAGGAATAAAGAGAGGGTTACAAAACCAAAGGATGCAAGGCAGCTACATTTTTTTTAAAAGATCACAAGTCACTGAACTCACAAAGAAACTGAATGTTATATTTAGAAGTGGGCTTAAAACATGACAGTTCATGACATTGTATTTATTAAGGAACACACTTTACCTGTGGGATTTGACTTTTTGCTCTACTGTGCTTTACTTCACACCTCCTTTATGTGGAACACACAAAAATGCTTTTGTACATGACATTGTGACAGGGACATATTCAGTCTTCTGATGTATTTATAAAAAAAAGCCTTTTACAAAGTATAATTTACAATTTCAGTATTAGTATAAGCCAAATATAAAGTTGACATCAGCAGTATTTGATTTTAAAAAAGTTGTTCAGTTATTTTTTTAAATGTTTGCTTAAAATCCTTACCAGCTCTTTAATACTTTCTTCAAGAACTAATTTCTTAGTCACCTACTTGACAACAATAAATATCATAGACTAGTGACTTACAAATATCACAATTTTATTAATTATAATTCAGGGTGTGGAATTCTGAGCTGTTGATACCAACATAGTGAAATACTTGGATTCTTTTAAATTATTGATTACTGACTTCCCATAGTATTCTCATACCACAGGAAGAATGTAGAGAGAGCTCTCTGAGCTCTGTCTCTCCCCCACCCTCTGTGATAGAGAATGTGGTGATATTTTGTTTATGCTTTAATTAGCCATAGAGGCAGGCAGTGGTGGCATATACCTTTAATCACAGCACTCAGAAGACACAGGCAGAAGAACCTCTTTTAGTTCAAGAACACCTAGGGCTACACATATTGATCCAGACTAAAAGAGAAACAGAGCTCACACAAAGGTGAACTTGGAGTGACTCACCTTTAATCCCAGCACTAAGTAGGTGGAGAGGAGTGATATGGCTGGGTGGAGAGAGGAATATAAGGCAGGACTAGATGGGCGAGAGAGGTGGGGGGGAGGGAAGGAGGGAGGGAGAGAGGGAGGCAGGGAGGGAGAGAGGGAGAGAGGGAGAGAGAGATGCAGTCTAGGTAGAAGGCAGTCTGGGGAATAGTGTAGTCTAAGCAGTATTGAGGATGAAGTCTGTGGACAGGATCACCCCTTTGGTCTGAGCACTGGTAGAAGTAAGAACTCTCTAGTGACTGGCCTCTTTGCTTCTCTGATCTTTCAGCTTTCACACTCTGATAGCTGAGCCTGAGTTTTTATTATTAATACAAATTAAAATTCATTCTACAGTAGAAGAACTTGTATATCACTGTGTACATAGGAATTTTAGAGGGCACTATTATGGACTTGGTGGATTTGGGAGTTTAATTCACGTCATTATGGCTGGATTAGTGAGCACTTTACCCCAGAAAACCATCTCACTAGAATTGCTCAGAAAGGTATCAGTTCCATCTTAAGCTTTCTACATTTGAATGGCTTAATTCTCAAAGACCCACTTCTAAGTGCGATTACAGTAGGTTTCGTCATGTGGTAATGATATCTGGCAGCTTTGTTTTAACTAAGCTATTGAAACGATAATGGAAATGATATATCCATGTATGGGTCATAAACACCCAACAAGACAAGCAGGCTCTGTCCATTTTTTCTCTCCTAAGAGATAAACTATAGCTACTTCTGGAATCTAAGTCATGCTGTGCAGAAGAAAGTAACTTTATGGTTGGTCAAGGGTTTTAGTTTCTGGGTGATATTGTAGGGAATGTATGACCTGCATATCTGCATTGTTTATCTGGGTCTTTTATGCAAGAAAAAAGACATAACTTCATTCTATCCTCGTATTTTGGACATATTTATGATAGTATCTCAATCTTCACTTTTATTAAAGCAATTGGACCTAGCAAAAGGTTTTCATTCACCTTAATCCAGAATGAGACCAAACTCACTATTTTGCATCTATTTTCTTTTCCAAAAGATCAACCATAGGTGATGTTTTCAATTAAGCACTGGAAATATTTTTAAAATGTCCCAGTTTATAACAATTAGTGAGCAGATGATTATTACTAATTAGAATTTCAGGCTAGGTGTTTTAGGAAAATTAGTAGTGACTCATTCCTGTGTATTAAAAAATTATCCTGTAGTCCATAGAGGGCCCCAACCTGTATAAACTGTTGTTTTTGAAAAGTGATACTAAAAAGTAAACATCAAAGGGACTGATGCTTTAAATGGCCTTCACCTCATCTGCCTAGAAGTTCCAGATGACTGCCAATCCTCACAATCTTGAATTTGTTTACTAATTATATTCTATTTTGAACAATGGTATGGGCTATAATCTGCCAGAGTTTTAAAAAAAGGGGATGTAGTTTATTTACTAACATATATTCATTCAGCAGACGACTGTCCAGTAAGTGATTGAAAAGGTATCTCTCCAGTTTCCTAGAAAGTCGGTAACGAGACAATTAAAGAGACAAATGTACTGTCTCATGGAAGTTGAGTTTCACTTGACATAGAGAAAGAAATAAGCATGGAATGTTAAAGTATTGATAAGTACTATAAAGAGAATAAAAATCATGAGTCATTAGCAAGAAGGCACCCTTGGACACAGCATTCTCAAATTCTTTGTGACCAGGTCATGTGAAACTCAGACTTGGGTGGTTCCTGTTAGATAAGAGGGCTAGGAAGGGGATGTTTTAGGTTAAAGAGAAAGTAATCAAATCCTCAAGGGTTTATTTTGGATGCCACATGTATCTAGATATTTAATTATGTAACAATAAATAACATGTTAAATATAAAGAAAGGATAAAACAGTTGGTACTTCTATAAAGAGCCTAAATCAAATTACTCAGACTTTCACTCACATGCTATGTGAATGAGGCAGATAAATGCCATAGCTTCTATCAGTGTTTGCAACTAAAATTGACTCAAATAATGAGTGCTGTTTAGCATAACCATTTCTAAAAGTCACATTCTTTGACATAAAAAGTGCATGTGATATCAAATAAACATTTCTGAGAGTCTTTTAGGAATCCATAGGAAGTGAGTTACCTTTAATAAAATCTCATGCATCTCATGCATTGTGGCCTTATTTTTAATTGTGTATATAAAGAAGGACTGAAATGTTAAACAATAAAATGTTGGTGAGCTTAAATATTCAGGTGAATACTCTCACAGATGTAAATATAACTATCATAGAAAGCCAAAAAAGGACTATTGAAAATCTTAAGCAATGGTTGTTAAGAATTCTTGGAACTCTACTAGGAAAACATAATAAGTTTAGGTAAATTGGAAATCAAGTTTGCAACAGGGCTCTTATTTTACCTCTGTGTCCTGTCTTCAATACATAGAACATGAAGCTTGCAATAACACAATATGAGGCAATCTATGAAATTAAATGTCCCCAATAATATTCAGCATGCCTGAACAAGAATACACTGAAGAAAGTTACTGTAATTATGAAACTTACAGCCATTAAGTTATTTATGTTGTGTATATTTGCTGTCTCTTTTTACAAACTCTTAAATAAACAATTTTAGAAAATAATTTTTTGGGAAACTACTGAGATAACCAGAGATAAGAAATTAAAATGAATTATTTGGCAGCCACTGGATGGTAACATTGGATTCAGTTCTGCAATTGAAATTGCATTTGTATTGTAAGCAGCTAGAAAACACTTTCTCAAATGATCAACATCTATTTCCCCAATTGTACTTATAGATAATACTCAGAGTTACAAATGATCGCGGATTTTCCTTCTGAGAATCAATCCAAGGAGAAATCTTCAAACAAATAGGTACCTTTTAATAAGTCAAGTCCCTACTGTGAACTTGAAGGTAATCATAAGAGATAAAGAGTCCAGGCAAAATATACAATAAATAACTCCTACAAAAACTGGAAATTTGCACAGTTCAGAATCTTCAGGAATCCACAGGGTGTTCACAAATATATTTAGAGGGCAGGGTTTTCAGAGCTAACGTAAAATCTAACTCATTATCATCCTCTATTTCCTCTTATAAGAATTCTGAACAGAGGGTAGCTAGAATAGCGGAATTAATCTAAACTTCTTTCCCATCAGAAGTTGATTACTAGTGCCCTTGGCTCTGTTCTCAGCTCCTTCATCCCTGCACAGCTCTACTGCAGGACTTCAAAGAGAACTTTCCACACAGGAGATAGGAAAGGGAGGCTGGGGGATGAGAATGGGGCCACCTCTGTTAAAAGAGAGGCTTAATTAAGTACATATTTGAAGAGTGCCTTTGACGTTTAAAAGAAAGGCAGTAAGAAAATTCAGTACTATTGACATTGGATGAGAAGCACTTGGTTCTCAGAGCAAAGCCTTACAGAGATTAAGGGAACAGTTTATATTCTTCTCCTCCAGGCAAACATTTTTTTCAATGGGTTCCTTTATTGATCTTCCATCCTGGGAGAGTCAGTAAATTTAGCATCTGCATATTGGTTCCTAGATGTCTTGGAAGACAAGGAAAGAGAAAGCAAAAGATACATCTCTCTTAAATCTGAGTAAGAGTACAATGTGTGTGCTTATACATTTCTTTATGCAATGGTGATAAAACACAAAAATTGGTGGCAAAGAGATTATCTATGTGACAAGAGAAGGTTTTTACTTTCATTTCTCACTTGGAAGTTTAACTGGCAGGTATTAGTAGTGAAATGCCCAACATTAATGTAACAGCATGAGAAAATTGGAAGTTTAGACCGAGGCACCATGATTCCACAGATATAAAACCCCAAAGTGAGATGCCAGACGAAAACACAAATCATCCACAAAAACAACTGGTTGGAAGTCTGTAATGCCCACAGTGAAAGGATTGAAAATGAAAGCCATGGAAACAGGCAGCATTTGTGGGGGATTTTTTTTTTAAGTGAGCTGTGCTGATCTCCCAGTTTCACTATCCACACCAAAGGTAATGCATGGGGATCCTTCTTTCCCCAGATACAGAGGGGAGGGCATCACTGAACATATAGAAAGAGCTTTGGGGCACAATTTGACGTACTCTCTAGCCTGCTGTTTGGAAAAAGTCCCATCATTCTTCAGACAGTGCAATGATTCTCTGAGATGGCATGGTTGCCCAAGAGAAGGGAGTTCGCTTATAAAGTAATGGCATTCTCACCAGGGAAGGTGCAGTAAGGAAGATATGGAAGGCTGGAGGATCATTCTGGAGACATTTTACATTCTGTTTGGCAGGATTCCAGGAGAGACAAAAGGAAAGGCTAGAGCCTGTGAACTAACTGAACCCCTGCATTATTCCTAAGGATAAGGCAGGAGCTGAAGATAAGGTCTTGGATGAACACACAGTACAGATGTCCCTAGAGAAAGCTAGCCTACAAAGAACCACAGAAGTTTAAATGTCTTCTAGGCCAGTTCTTTCTAATGCTGTCTTGTGATAGAGCCTTGTCAGAATAAGAACTTCTCTAAGGGCCTTTGGCCTCCTTTCTCTGTCTCTCTCTGTCTCTCTGCCTCTCTCTGTCTCTCTGTCTCTCTCTCTCTCTTTATACAAAACATAAGCTTGTTTTACATGTCAATCCCAGTTCCCTCAACCTCCTATCCTCCCCTGTACCCCTGCCCCAACAACCTCTATACCATCCCCTTTAAGCTCCCCAAGGAGGATTAGGCCCATGAGGGATCTTCAAAGTCTGTCATATCATTTGGAGCAGAGCCTAGGTCCTCTCACATGTGTCTAGGCTGAGTGAGTATCCCTCTAGGTAGAATGGGCTCCCAAAGTCTATTTGTATACTAGGGATAAATACCGATCCACTACTAGAGGCCTCATAGACGGTCCAATTCTCCTAATTAACACCCACATTCAGGGCATCTGGGGTGTTCAGCAGTTTTTGTGGGTTTCCCAAGCCTGGTCTTGACCCCAGGGACAAGCAAATTGTGAGCATGGGGGGGGGGAGAGGGAATTAGGAGAAAGAGAAGAGGAGTAGAGGAGGGGAGAGGTGAGAGGTGAGCATGAGGGAGCAGGAAGATTGAGTCAGGGAAAGAATAGAAGAGAACAAGAAAAGTAATACCATAATAGAGGGAGCCATCATAGGTTTAAAGAGAAATCTGGTACTAGGGAAATATCTAGAGATTTACAAGGTTGACCCCAACTAACAATCTAAACAATAGTGGAGAGGCTACCTTAAATGCTCTTCCCTGATATTGAGATTGATGATGACCTTATGTGTCATCCTAGAGCCTTTATCTAGTAGCTGATGGAAACAGAAGCAGACACCTACAGCTAAACACTGGACCTCTACTCTCTTAATGTAGAAACAATATCAGGAACAGGGACGGGTGAAGCAGAAAGGCACAGGCCTCTCCATTCTCCAACTACCAAATAGCCAATCTATATTCAGGCTTTGGATTGGAGAATAAAGTGACAACATTAGACTTTTGACTATTGAGGACAAAATAATGAAATTTCTCTTCTCAAAATCAAATGAACAAAAACAAAGAAAAACCTAAACAGGCATGCCCACAGACTCCTAAAGGATAAGGTCAAGAGTCTACAGTAGAAGGATGTTAATTCAAGGCCAGAATAGTGGTTTGTTTTTACTCAAACCTTCACAAGTCTTCAATATTAGTTTTGACTGACAAATCATAATTGTGCACATTTATGGTGTGATGATTTTTGAGATACGTAAAAGCACATATGACATTAAATCAAGCTACTGACATATTCATCACCTCACTTGACTTTCACTTTTTATGCTGAAACATTTGAAATTTGTTCTCAATGATTTAAAAACAGTACAATACTGTTGCTAATAACGGCCTTTTTGTGCAGTAAATCTCAAGATCTATGCTTCTTGTCTATTTGAAAATTCTTTTTTTTGATCAACAGCTCCCTAATACCTTCCTATAATGAATACATGACACTCTTCAAGTATTATGTTTCCCACTGCTCTGACCAAGTACAGAAATGAAAAAGCAAAGTTTTATCTTGTATTTTAATTTCAAAGCTGCTAGTCCATCATAGGGTGGAGGATGGAGAAGTAGAGATGTTCCCATCATGGTTATCAAATAGAAACAGAGAGGAGGGATACAAGTATAAGCCATTGCAAAGTGCAGTCCCTAGGACATTCCTCCAATGACTACTTACTCTACCTAAGGACCAATAACTGGTCCCCACCATCCAGCGATAATGCTACAGCATTCCTAATCTATCAGGAAACTGATTCATTAGCTCAGAGATCTTACTCTGAATGGGTAAGCCCTTGCAGACACTCCCACAGGTGAAATGACTAAGTTCCTAAGCTCTTCTTAGTGCAATCACTTCACAATCAAAAGTAACCATCTTAGACAGTTACTTTGGTTTCATGCTTTGCTTATTGTGAATGCTGTTTTAATGAACATTAGTGTTCACATACCTCTTTGACATATTATTTTCACTTCTTTGAATATATAACGGAAGTGAGATTGTTGTATCATATGTTAGCCTTTTATGTTTTGGAGAAAGCTTCATGGCATTCCATAGTATGATTTTTGAAATGAGACCATACTTATAACAAACTGACTAAAGAAGTCTCAGTTATACAAAATTGATAAAAAGAACATGAGACCTTTAAATCTATCTCGTATCAGTGCTAAACTACCTATAATAGGAAGAATAAGGGCTTGTTGTAGAGCTCAGTGGAAAAGTACTTGCCTGGCATGCTCTACTCTTATTGTCTGTGTATAGAATAGTTTGGAATTCTGTGTTAATCTACATCCACTGCTAAAATAAGCTTTTCTGATGAGGATATAAAGGTATATAGGTATAAAAATAGTAGTTAGGAATAGGTATAATACCATGTTCATTTAGCAGAATAATGCCATTAAGTTCTCCTCTAGGGCCTATGGCCTACCCAGCCATTGGTTCTTGGTCTCAGTGATAGTGTCAAGCATCTTAAGGAACTAGCCTAGAATCCAAACCCAAACACAAAGTGGCTCATCACTCATATAACACTTACCAGTGGGTGTATGTTGTCAGAACACTCAACACTATTGCTGGTAGGTTTCACAGCTGGGTAAGGCTGTTGATTAGCATGCAGAGCACTTACCAGTGCTATGAAAGCTAACCAGTAGAAATAAAGGTTTCTCCATGTTCTATGACTCAAGAGTCTGTTGTCTTGAGAAATAGGATTTCATCAAACAAATTCTAAGCAGTAACCAAGGGCAATGGCTATAGCATATAATGTTTGGGATCTATAGGATCCTCTTTATAGCAACACCTTGAAAAGACATAATATATACCTAACACTGTGTTTTTATTTATTTTTTGGATATGTAGCTTATGGTGTCTGGGAGAGACACTAGTGCCTCTGTAATGATAGGATAATTCTATTCAAGCTCTTTTTCATATATTGTATATATTTTAAAAACTTCTACCATAGTAGGTTTCCATATTTTTGAAATGTCTTTAGTGTTATCTTTCCCATTCTCTCTCTTCTATTCTTCCCTCCATCTTCCACTCAACTTAACACTCAACTTCCACTTTTAACACTCTTATACCTTCATTATACAATCTACCTGCATTCTGTCTTTACTTTCTTCCAAGATCCTCCATGGCCTTTAATTAGTTTCCTGATTTCTTTGGGCTCTCCAGTTGAAACACACATATCTAAAGACTCAAAGTTAGCATGGAGATGTGACAGGCAACTTGTGACATTTATAGTTTTGAGTTTAAGTTGTCTTACTCAGAATGATTGTTTCCAGCTTTGTAGTTACAAGTTTCTGTACCACCAGGTCCTGCAGTCCTTTAGTCCCAAATAAACATGCAGAAGCTGATAATAATTACAAACTCAGGCTTCTTATTGGCTATCTCTGTCTTAATTATTAACCTATTTCTATTAATCTGTGTTTCTCCACATGGTGTTGACTTACCAGAGAATGCCCAGGCATCCTATTTTTCTGGTAGCAACATGGCATCTCCCTGAATCTGCCTATTACCTTTCTCGATCCCTGTTTGGATTACCTGCCTAGTTAAATCTTGCATGTCCATTGGCTAAAACAGCTTTATTCGCCAACTAATGAGAGGAACATATATTCATAGCATACAGAAGAGCATCCCCCATCACACCTCCATCTATTCTCCTGTGAATTTCCCAACTCTCATTTTATTTACAGCTAAATAATGGCCTCTTGTTATAGGTACCACATTTTTATTTAGTTTGTGCACATTTGTTTGCATTTTTTGGCTATTGTGAATATAATAGCAATTAAAATGGATGAGCAAGATTCTTTGTAGTAGGATATACTATCCTTTGGGAATGTGCCCTGGAGTGTTACAGCGTAATTACATGTCAGGCCTATCTCTAGCTTTTGAAGAACCTTTACTTTGATTTCAATGTTATCTACATTAGTGTGTACTCCCACCAGCAGTGAATGAGTGATCCCTTTACCCAATATCCACACCAGCATTTGTTGTCATTTAGCTTTTGATCTTAGCCATTAACAGTAAATCTCAAAGTAGTTTTAATTTGCATTTCCTTAATGGTTAAGGTTATTGAACATTTAAAAAATTCCTTGGCAATTTCTATCTCTTCTTTTACAAGGTGTTTAATTAGTTCTGTACTCCATTTTTGAAGTGAGTGTTCCTCCCCCAACCTTGGTATTTAGCTCATTGTTTTCTGTGTATATCTCAGACACCAACTTTCTTTCAGATGTACAACTGGCAAAATAAATTTCACTGTTCTATAGAACATATCTTCTCTCATATGATGATGTCTTTTGTTATGCAGATGAGTTTTAGTTTTATGAAATCTTATTTGTTATGTCCTTAAGGGTTGTGTCACCAGAGTCCTGGTTGGACAGCCTTATCCTGTGCCTGTAAGTAGACTTTTTCTTCATTTTCTCCTGTAATCAATTAGGACATCAGGTCTTATATGGAATTCTTTGATCCATTTGGATTTGAATTTTGTGCACAGTAAGAGGTACCAATATGATGTCATTCTTCTACATGTAGCTATCCAGTGTGATAAGCACTATTTGTTGAAAATGATGTCTTTTATCCAGAGTACATTTTCTTCTATTATTTTGTAAAAACTCAGGTAGCCATAGGTATGAATTGATGTCCATACCTTCAATTTTATTCCCTTGGTCAACAAGTCTATTTTGATGCAGTACAAGGTTGTTTTAGTTACTATAGCTCTGTAGTATATCTTGAAATTAGGGGTGGATATACCTCCAGCAGTATTTTTCTTGTTCAGGATGCTTTGGCTAGCCTGTTGTAGTTGTTCATTTATTTATCTGTTTATTTATTTATTTGGTGTTTGTTTCCACCTAAAATTTAAGATTGTTGTTTCAATTTAGTGAATGATTGCTCTGAGGTTTGGATGAGAATTGATCTGAATCTATGGATTGCTTCTGGTAAAATGGCCATTTTCTGAATATTAATCCTACCTAATTCATGAGCACTGGAGGTTTTTCTGTCTTCTAGTGTCTTCTACCATTTCCTTCTCCAGCATCACAAAGTTTTTGTTGAACAAGACTTTGTCTTTTTTAATTAGATTTCTAACAGTTTTCAGGAACTGCCAGGGTTCTTCCTAGAAGTAGTGAACCCAGATGTACTGTTTCCCAAGAGTTCATCTTTCTTCCTTTCTCTCTTGTGATTTTAATTGAGGCATTGCTAGTTCACCTTTTAAGACACTCTCTTAGGAGCACAAAATATTAACATCAATTTCTGAGGGTTGGAGTAAGGGAAAACCAGCAAGAACATTCCTCCAAAATGAAACACAACTGTTTATTCCTACAAGTGTCCAAATTGAAAGTCCATTGAAACAAAACCACATGTAAAGATCCACAAAACATCTCCCAAAGAGACACAAAGTAATGAAATTTTTGTCTTGGGGGCAGTCAGTGCATTTCCCAACCTTTGCAGTGCCATTCATTCTTTGGTTGACTTTTTTAAAAAATCTAACAACTACGCTCAACAAAATACACATCTTCCACTGGCTCTGTTAAATTAAAACTAAGAGACAAAAACAAAAAAATAGAAAAAATGAAGGCATTCACAGTTGCTTGACTTGCTTGACCCTATGCATGGTATAGAAACATGGGAAGGCTCTCAGCTGCACAAGTGACAAGGGGATGCTCGTCTTCAACACTTAACTTTCTTTGAAACAGAATAAAACACCCACAATTCCACCCGCAAAGGGCCATAGACAAATGTCTTTTGAAAATGCCACAAGACAGAATAGGCACTAAGGTTTTTGTAGACTTACAGAGCATCTGTCAAAATGACACAGTTCTGTGTAAAATATTCCCCATCCTGTTTCAATACTTTCATAGAAAGGTCTAGAATCAGTGTGAGAAGCTCCCCTGTGGAATCATCTGGAGATGTGATGAGTGAGACAGCTGTCAGACCATTGATCCCATAATCAAAGTATCTCTCTTTTTTGACTTACCTTTTCAGTACTGGAAAATACTCTGAAAGGAGAGTCCTTGCATTTTGCCTGTACTTTTTATATCCATGAATCGTTATCTGGTCAACCTATACCATAGTGACTAGTTTTAGTTTCCATTTGACTATTGCCCTCAAAGTATTCCCTCATATCTACCTCTTAAAATCAGTGTTCCTTTTTTTAGAATAATCTTTAATAATGCCTGTGATCCCCTCAGTATAAATAAAGTCATTCTCTCAAACTAAGATCACCACTAACAAAGACAATATTTCCAAATGCTTTGAATGTTGATGTTTAGTGTTGGAATATAGTAAATCTTCCTCATACCTTTGCCTATAACACACTCAACCAGGTGCTTAGTATTTGTAGCATTTCCTCAAAATATAGGTCATAATTGATTCAACCATCTAGCACCATCTTGACTCACTTTTTTTTTCATAACTCCTCACCCTATTTATTTAAAAGGTTTCAGATAGTGTTTGTCGTATGCATCACTGTTCTAACTCTGAAGGTCCAAAATACCAACTTATAGACAAATTTCCATTCTGTGTTATTTTTTGTTAAGTTGCTAAGTAGTTATGATGTTGTCAGGTATTTACAGATACCAACATCCCCTGATACTGGAAAATATATGGAAAGATTTTTAAATGATTTTACCACCAGCTTTGGGATTTAGCTTAAAGTCTACCATGCTATTCCTGATGCTTTCTTAGTTAGGGAAGCTCTGTGGGTCACCTGGGAGAGGTGCCATGGGAGACATGGAGGATCATGGGTCTGAGGTTGTTGAGAACAGGAAATTTGCTGCTTTGCAGAAGGCTAGGAGCTAGTTTTATCTTTTGCAATTTCTGCTACCTACTAACATTGCCATTCTGGATACCAAGCACCTACCACATGAACTTTTGGGAAACAAACTTTACCTATATTTCAACTATGTTTTCTCTTCTATTGCACCTTACACTATCTGCAAAGATTATATTTAGGCACAAATCTGCTATTTGAATTAAATAGTCTCTTCTTGGTCCTATTTGCCAAAGGAGTGTTTTACAGCATTTTTTTTACTAGCCTTAATATAAGAGACAAGGTTCACATGAAAGACAAATTCACATAGATACATGTAATATAGTAGAATTAGCTATTTGAAATGATAGGGGCATGAGAAATCTTTTTTTAAAAAAAACTACAAAATGTAACTTAACTATTGAAATGATAAAATTATTGCATTATTTTTAACATTATTTGGTTAAATTTAGTCTAACTCTGGCTACTAGTAACACAATACTAATAAAAATGGCTGCGTAGGCAGTTTTAGTTTTTATTTTTTTAAAAAGAAAACTATTATGGACACCTGGAAATTTGAAGGTGAATGGTTGAAATTATAAAAAAAAAACCTCCTGAGTGACATAACCCAGGCTGAGAAAGATATCCATGGTATGTAGTCATGCATAAGTGGATATTAGTTGTAAAGTAAGTATAACTATGCTACAATGAACAGTTCCAAAGAGATTACATAAGGAGCATTCATGGGTGTATGCCCAGATCTCCAAGGTAAAGCAAAATAGAAGAGATTTCATAAGTGGACTAAGGGCTGGTGGGAATGGGAATATGAGCAATCAGTTATGGGGGATAAGGCAGGAGAGTACTGTAAAAGATTACGGAAAAGTGGGGCCATTGCAGGGTAGGGTAAAAAACCAAGCCAAGGGAATCTCTCAGGAATCTACAAGGATGATCCAAACTCAGATGCCTAGAAATAGTCATAGTAGCCTAAACTGAACATATCTTATGACTAGCCAAATTGTCTTCAGAGAGGCTTCAACCACAAACTAATTGAAACAGATTCAGACCCATAGCTAAACATTAGGGAGTTTGAGGAATCCTGTAGAACAGGGGGAGAAAGGATTATAGGACACCATCAGAAAACTCACAGAATCAACTAATCTGGGATGATAAGGGAGGACAGCAACAACCCGGGAACTTGCATGGGACTGACCTAGGCACTCTGCATATATGTGGCAACTGTATAGCTTGGACTTCTTGTGGGACTCCAAACAAAGGGAACAGGGACTGTGTCTGATTCTTTTACTGATCCAGCCTTAATACAAGGGGAGGTGCTTGGTCTTACTGCAACTTGATATGCCATGCTTTTTGGTATCCACGGGAAGCCTACTTTTCTGAATAGAAATGGAGGAGTGGGTGGCGTGGTAGAGGGAAGATGTAGAGAGGGACTGGGAGGAAAAGAGGGAGGGGAAACTGTGGCTGTGGTGTAAGTTAAATAAATAAATAAATAAATATTTAAAAAAAGAAAACTATTGCTATAGAAACATATTAAAATATCCTTTTTAAAAAAGTGTTTAGCTTTGATTTGGTATCTATAGCTCTAATCCAACAGAGTTTAGTCTTTTTTTTTTAAAAGGCAGTAATACAAATCACACTGGATATGAGAATTTCTTTGAAAAGTGGAAAATACAAATATGTAACAAGCTTTTAACCACCATGGTCTACCCAAGTCCAGCCTAAATCCATGGATCTTGTCATGAATATCAGGACTAGGCAACTGGACATTACTGTCTTTTTATAGCCCTTCAGAACTCTGATGAAAGAAAACATTTACACAGTGGAATTATATATAATTATTAATGTAATTTGTTAATAAATCAGGAGATAAGACTTTTTCAGTTTAAATTTTATAACTTTGAACATTGTATAATAATGTGATATGAATTTTGCAGATTGTAAAATGTCATATAATATGACAAGATTTCAGTTACTAGTACTACATTTGATCAACTTACTCATGTTTAATAAATATTAAGATCTCTACATAAAATTAATTACTGTATTTATGCACACAGTAATTTGTTAGACCTGAATTTCTGTTTTAAGATGATTTCTCTTTTTAATTTCTGTTTTAACCACCAGACGAACTGGGATACAAAGTGTATTCTAAGAGATTCATATATGGTCCCTCACAAAAGAGGGAAGGGACAAGTCCCTCAGAGCACATGGGAAATGGGGGGAGGTAAGTGAGTGGAGAGACAACTGGGAGAAAGAAAAAGAAAAGGGGAGGAGAGGAAAGCACATGTGACTAGATAGGTTGAGTTAGGGAGAGAGAGAGAGAGAGAGAGAGAGAGAGAGAGAGAGAGAGAGAGAGAGAGAGAGAGAGAGAGAGAGAGAACATAAGAGTGAGTCATTATTGGTTTGAAAAGAAAACTGAACCTAAAGAAAGTTCTAAAGACCTACAAGACTGACTCCAACTAACAATTCGAGCAACTGTGGAAAGGCTACCATAAATGCCTTTCCCTGATAGTGAGATCAACAACTAACTTATCCACCATCATGGAGACCTCATCTAGTACCTGTTGGAAACAGAAGCAAACACCCATAACTAAACACTGAGTTGAACTAGAATCCAGATGCAGAGAGGGGACAAAACCAGGTTGCAGAAACACACAGAGACAGCTGACCTGAACAAGGAGGAACTAATGCCTCCCCCCAGACTGATAGCTGGAAATCCAGCATGGGACTGACTCAGACCATCTGAATATGGGTCTCAGCTAGAAGGACTGAGCAGTCTGGTGGACCTCAGACAGTAGAAACAGGATCTATTCCTTGTACACAAAAGGACCTTGCGGATACATTCACCATGGAGGGATACCCCCTTAACCTAGAGACAGGAGAGAAGTCCTAGTCCTTGCTTCAAATGACTTGACAGATTTACATGACCCAACCTGGATAGCATAGCCCTACAAGAGGATTGGGGGTGGGGGCATGGGAGGGGATGGTGGCCAGGGTGCATGTCACAGGATAAAGAGGGTAAGAGGGAGGGAGGGAGGGAGAGACGGAGGGAAGAAGGGAGAGGAAACTGGGATAGACATGTAAAAATTTTAAATTATATTATTAAAAAAATTTCTGTTTTAAGTTGAAGTGGAGTTTTGTATTCATTTTGATAGCAAAGTACTTTTCAATGTAAAACTAGAATTTCCTGTAAAAGTGAACATTTTAAGCTATGATAAAAGAAGGCTTCATTCTTACATCCACATAGAATTTTTTTGATAAATATTTTCCCTTCCAAGTTTAATTTTCTTTCTGATCTCCATTTGTCAGTTATATTTAAGTGTAGAGTGCAGCTTTTGAGGTTTACTGTCTTCCTAACTAAATTGCCGTGTTTTGTTTATTTGCTTGTTTTATAGGAGAAATTGTGCATCCAGTTTTTCCACCTTCTGATTATATAGCACAGTGCTCTGTGGATACTTAGGCAAATTTAGTTTAGAGAAAACTTTTGAAATTGTTTTCTTGACGAAATTTCTCTGTGAATCCCTGGCTATCCTCAAACTCACTTTGTTAACCAGGCTGGTCTTGAACTCAGAGACCTCCTGCCTCTGCCTCTTGAGAGCTGGGATTAAAGATGCGTACCACTACTTCCAGGCTAGAGGAAACTGATTTTAAGAAGGGAATTTATGATTCTTATTATTTTTTCCAAGTAACCTAATAACTCTGAAAACATTTGGTTGCATGCTCTATGCTAGACATGAAAGATGCTTTGTGACACTTGTCCCTGAGGAGTTTATAATATATTTACATGCATTGTGTGTGTGCATGAAATAATCATTATGAAAGGTTTAGATGAGTGGTTAGTCTTGTGCTGCTGGAGGATCTTAGAAAAGCAAGTGAATGACTGCAGTAGGTGCTAATGTGAAATCTTAGATGCATATTCCAGAGGAATTAAATGATAATATATATTATTTTAAACTTAAAGAACTTTTAAAAAAATGACTTTACAAAACCATTCATTGGCAATTGATGGTTTCTGGGTGACTGAGTGTGAGGTGTCCTAGAATTTGGTTCCTGAGAGACTACCCAGGCTTCATCAGATGGTCTCACACCCATATATATGCAGGCAGAACATAATTGACTCGCTAAGTATTAAAAACTACAACAAATACATGAATATATACATACTGTAAGCATCTACAAGCTTATATGAATGCACTGTCCATATATTCATGTGTACTCATACATATCTTATATATTACTTCTATAATAATATTATACAAACAAGAACTACTGGAATTTTTGTGGGTTATATTAACAGTTGAAAATTACACAGTGATACGTGAAGTTTGGATCATAAATTATTAGCAACATGTCAGTTATTTTTGAGACAAGGGAAAAAAGAGTGTCTGAGAGCAAGAAAATAAAGGAGAGGGAAAAGAGGAAGGAGGAACTTGGGGAAGTTTTGAAAATTTAAATAGCAATAATTGTAAGAAAGTCAGATCCATGATTAATTACTTAATTTCATCAGATGGAAAGCTATGAGCAGGACACAGGTTTACTGATGCACTGACCAACATCACTCCATCTGACTGTGGTAGGAAGTACACTTGCACAGGAAATTGTGAGTAATAGCAGCTATTTGGTTTTTGCACCCTAGGTTCTCAGTATGCTTTGCTAATTGTGTCTACAGTCACAGGAAATAAAGCTCCCACACCTTCAGGGTTTTGTCTAGTTCATTTTGTAGACCATTGTCAAATCACCAACATACTCCTTCCTTTGTTTTGTTCAAAATTATATTGGCTTCTGTTAACCTATTAGTGTCTAGAGAAGCTATAAGTTAAACTTGCACGTTTTAAAGGAAAAGGGCATCATTTCTGCTTTGAGATAATATTAAAAAAATTCATGTAGGTGTTTCATTTAGCTCAGACTCTAACATACACTTAAATCACCCTTACAATAGAAATACGTTTAATTCTTTTTGGTGTCATTAATTGCTAATGTCAATGCTAAAAATATGTTCTTTACCTTGACCTGTGTAAAGCAGGTTAGTTTGTAAATTGAGATTTATTATACAAGATATCATTTGAATCATCTGCAAATGATAATGTGTAGTATTATTTCTTAGCCTCATAGTAAGTAACCTTAGTATATCATATTTACAAGAGATTCTGTGCATGCTAAGTGATTCTTTAATTTAGTTGTTTTGAATAATTTATCATTGAGTTCAAACATTTGCAGATAGTAGATCTGGACATAAACTGGTAACATCGGTAATAGTTTGATAAGAAATAAAAACCATAACTAAAATTTCAGATTAAGCATATGGTGCTATGTAACGTTTATCACAAATATTTTCAGAGGACTGGTTCAATGACCTCCACAGATACCAATGCTTGAGCACACACAAACTCCTTATGTAAAATGGTGTGGCATTTGCAGCTAATCGCTATACATATCCTTGTGTGCGCTTTACATTATCCTTGGAATGCTTGTCAGATCTAATATAATTTCAGTGCTGTATACATAGTACTTACACCGTGTTATTTGAAGGAATAATAGAAAGAAAAAGAGCCTGTAGATGTTCAGTGTGGATCAGATAAGCACACAGTACAAAAAAGGCATTTCAAGGTGGACAGCACTCAAGCTGGAGGGAAGTGTAGAACATGTGCAATGGTGAGATGCAGAGAGGTATGCCCACATGGGGTTCAAGCCTCTGGATTCAGCTTTGTGGTTAGCATACACCACATTTTTTTTGTTTGTTTTACAATTTCTGCTACTTTTCTGAACATTTGATCCGTGAATGGTTAAACACATAGAGAACTCATGAGTGTGGATTTAAATACTGTATAAAGTACACTTATAATTACGTTTTAGCTTTTTTTCATGGCATCAATTATATCAATATTAATTCCGCTATTGCTTCTTTACATAATATACATTCAAGTAGGTACACTTAAAATAATATGGTTTTTATCTTTAGAAGATGTCAGTAATAATTGAACTTACTTGAGTCTTCAAATAGTCTAATATGGTTATGATGCCAAAAGAGTGATATTTTTGTCTGCTTGAAGAATGAAAACCATCACATACTGTAAACTGCTAAACTTTAAAACTGGTAGTTTCACCAGTCTGACAGCTGGGGAACCAGCATAGGTCCAAACCAGGTCCCTGGAACATGGGTGTCAGTTGGGAAACCAGGGCAGTCTATGGGACCTTTGGCAGTGGAACCAATATTTATCCCTAGTGCACGGAATTTGGGAGCCCATTCTCTATGGAGATATACTCTCTAAGCCTAGATACACTGGGGAGGGCCTAGGCTCTGCCCCAAATGATGTGACAGACTTTGATGATTCCCCATGGGTAGTCTCATGCCTCCTGGGGAATGTGGATGGGGGGTAGAATGGGGTGTAATTGGTGGGAGGCATGGGAAGATGAGAGGGAGAGAGGACTGGGATCGATATGTAAAATAAGATTGTTTTTAATATAAACACACACACACACACACACACACACACACACACACAACAACAACAACAAAAAATCTGGGACTTCCTGTTTGGCAAGTTGTGATATACTCATTAATCATTAACAGTCCCACGTCTTTCAGAGCTTCTTCCAGACTAATATGGATGTTTCTGTCAAGAACACCCACCCCAACACAGTCCCCATGATTCCCACTGCATTTCCTATGAGGATGATTGTCTGATCAGCTTAACAAATGCAATCAAGTACTTCCACTATGATAGTGACATTGTGCTAATCACAAGAATTCAAAGATAAGCCATGAGCCATATTTTCAAAGAACTTGTCTATTAAAGCATGCATCTTTAGCATAACTACTGTTCAAGGAAGTTTGTAATAAATAAATAAAGGGTCATATAAACAGAGGAGAAATATGAAATACTGGATGTGCAATTGAGAGTCAGTTCTATTTGCTGGTTTTGAAGATTGCAGCTCATATTGTATGTGTTTAATCTCAACATTGCCATTTAGTAATGTAATGGGTTGGGCAAGTCACTTGAATTTTTTAGTAGATGTATATTGTGTGCTTTTTATTTGTCTATAAATGTGATAACTATAGTACTTTAGAAATTTATTTTTTAAATTCTCTGTGTTAATATACATAACACTGCCTGGCTAATGTTATACACGTATTAGAAACTCTTTTATATTATAAACCAGTCAAAATAGTAATAATCATCCACAACATTTCAAGATGGCTAGGCTATATTTTAAGGAAGTAAAACCAAATCAAATCAGAACAGAATGCATATGCACAGGTTGAGGACTGACACAGTCAGACAACACTTTAACATTTTTAGGACAGTAATATGTTGTTATATCTTTAAGTGACAGGTTAATTCATATTTTATTGTATCTTGAAACAAGGTCTTGTTATTATATATAAGTGTAGGCTGGCCACAAACTTATAATCTGCCTCAGCTTCCCAAATGCAGGGATTGCAGGTTTGTGACATTGCACCCAGCTAGGACAAGAACTGAAAAAGAGTATGACTTAGGATATGAATATATGATTATACGACAGAGTGAGTTACACAAAGCAGGAGAGAATGAAAATCACCACATTTGGCCATGCTTCAGTGTTCTGGTTACATATAACAACAAAGAAAAGCTTTCAATACTAAACTTCAGTCAGTCACTATATGTTGGTGAAATAACCACAATTTTTCTCTGAAAAAATTGCAGTGAAACCAATTTTATAGAATAGAATGTGGAAGTTCCAAACCCTAGAACATCGAGCCTTACTAAGGTAGCAAGCAAACAAGAACCTTGTCCTAATTAAGATTCTGTGTATTTGTGTTTTCATTGAAAACTTGAAAGCTATATCCACGGTGACCTTCCTACTTAACTTACAAAGTGAAGTGCATTCTGATGAAGGACAGTGGGCTTATGTAAACTTAATGACTATGTCTATCCAATTCTAATTTCACTTCGTATTTTACAAGCGTTTTTACAGGAGATAAAATGAGTGCAGTATCTGGGTTTCTGTTAGCATCTACCCATGCTTGACAGTAACATCTCTCAAAAAAAGGTGTGGTGATTGCACGTGCCAAAGCTATCAGCTAACATCCTGACTTTTTCTTATAATGTACAACTTATTTCTCAGTGTTCTGGAAGCTGGAAAGTCCAATATCAAGGAACTTAGAAATTTGCCATTTGTTGAGTTCATATTTCCTCATTTAAACATCTGACTTCCTTCTTCCTGTTACAAAAACAATAATCCCCTTCAAGGTAGCCCTCCCTCATACGTCATGCCCTCACAAGTGCACAATATGTCCTCACAACATCATCTTCAGGGTTAGACCTGTTCTACTTTCTCAGAGCATGCATGGTACGCATCTATCTACATGTTCTGATGTCAGGATTCTGTCAACTTTCCAGGTTTTCTGTCATGAATTAATCTAGAGGTTTTTCTGCCTTTTTCTCTAAAAGTCCTGCCAATATCCTGTATTTAAAATATTAAAACCAATGATTATTTTTTCCTGAACAAAATCAGCAAGTAAACAACATAAAATGAATCACAATGCATGGCCTAGAGTAGGAAACAAACCCATTGGAAATTTAGAAATCAGGACTTCCATTGTCGGGGCAAAAACTCCTCATCCTGGCAACAAGGAGACAAGGATAAGCATTATGGAACATGGACCCTTGACTTGGGCCTCAAGCAGTGGGTGAATCTTTTGTGGTTAGAGCTCAGCAAAGGAAAACAGTTGAGCAGAAAAGCAGGGTGCAGAAACATAAAAATGAGAATGTGTAGCGCAATCCAAGCTGTTTCACCAGTGGAAAGTAAACATTGGCATAGTGTTTGTTTGTGTTTGAAAGACAGTGAAAGGTTCCCTGTTGTTTGGTATTTTAATGTGTTCTGATAAATAAAGCTTGCTTGGAGTCAGAGGACAGAGCTAGCCACTAGCTGACCAAAATTAGCCAGAGGTTTGGAGGACAGTAGACTGAGAGGAGATTGGAAGTTGTAAGGTGGGGATGAGAGTTCTCTGCCTTCTTTGGAGGAAGAAACAGAAGAGGTAGGAAGTCCCTGGTGGCTGCTCCCCTGTTTCTCCATCTTTCAGGTTCTTACCACAATAGCTGGTCCTGATTTTTTACTGATAAAGAGTATAAGTTGTACTTATAAGTATAAGAAGTTTAGCTTCTTTGTCAAAAATCAGGTGTTTGTGGGTGTGTGGATTAATATCAGGGTTTTCAATTCTATTCCATTGGTCTATCTGTCTGATTTTGTGCCAATACCAAGCTGTTTTCAGGACTATAGCTCTATAATAGAGCTTGAAGTCAGGGATGGTGATGCCTCCAGAAGTTCCTTTATTGTACAGGGTTGCTTTTGACTATCCTGGGTCTTTTGTTTTATTTTTCCATATAAAGTTGAGTATTGTTCTTTCACTGTCTGTGAAGAATTGTGCTGGGATTTTGATGGGGATTGCATTGAATCTGTGGATTGCTTTTGGTAAGCTTATCATTCTTGATCCTACCTATCCAAGAGCATGGGAGATCTTTCCATTTTCTGGTATTTTCTTTCTTTCTCTCTTTCTTTCTTTCTTTCTTTCTTTCTTTTTTTTTTACTTTTGGTTTTTAGAGACAAGGTTTCTCTGTATTGGTTTGGGGTCTGTCCTGGAACTCCTCACATTGTAAACCAGGTTGGCCTCAAGCTCACAGTAATCTGCCTGCCTGTGCCTCCCAAGTGCTGGGATTAAAGGTGTGCGCAACCAATGCCCAACTTGATTCCTTTCTTTAAAGACTCAAAGTTAACATTTTTATGACGCATGTGAGTGTATAGTGTGTGTGTGTGTGTGTGTGTGTGTGTGTGTGTGTGTGTGTGGTGGGGGAGTGGATGAGTAGGCATGTGTCACAGTGAATGTGAGGTGATCAGAGAACAATTTCAGTTTTCAGTCCACTCTTTCCACTTCCAAGGGTCCCAAGGTCCTATGTCACACTGCTCCCTGGCCCATCAGCTTCTGGATATTTTCCACATCTACTTCCCTCCTCACCATAGGTGTGCTGAGATTACAGGGCATGTTGCTGCATGAGTTCTGGGGATCTCAAGCTGCACATACAACATTTTATCCACCAAGAGTCTTCTCCCCAGCCCAGTATACTAGTTTTCCAACTCAGACTTGTAGAGAATCAGTGTTTAAAAATTCTACTTCCAGAACAAGGGACACAGTTCAGTGGATAAAGTGTCCCTTTGGAGTAACAGGGCCCATGTCTGCCTTCCAGAAGCCACTTAACAAAGTGGAAGTGTGGTGTACTTGGGTACTGAGGGTATGGAAATAGGTGGATGACTGGAAGTCATTGATTAGTCAGCTCAGGCCTCTTTGAAAACTCCAAGCAAGGGAGGAGACCCTGCCTCAAAGAAGTTGTACATGACTTCTGTCTGAGGAATGACAGGAGTTGGGGCTTCAGCCTCCACACACACAGGTGAACATGAGAATATAGCTGAACACACATGCACCCTCCATAATGAGCATTTGCACACGCACACACACACACACACACATACACACACACACACACACACTGAAAACACACTTTCATGAATCGTATGATCCACTGCGTCAGTAATTGATCTAAATCTTAGTTCTTAAATTTGAATAACAAATTCCTTAGCAAAACTAATATTGGGCTTGGACTTTAACTTTAAAAAACAAAGTTTCCTTTCCTTTAAGTCCACAAGTCTGTCTATGTATGCACATACATAGTGCTAGAAGGAGGTTGACATTTCCTGGAGCTGGAGTTTCTAGCCTTTGGGAGCTGCCCAATACAGGTCTGGAGATCAAATTTAGGTCTTCTGCAAAAGTGACAGTACTCGTAACTTCTGAGCCTGTTCTCCAACCTATCAGTATTTGTACTTTATAAACATTTCCATTATTACTGTGAGAGAGCATGGGGGAAGCTACTGTTTCATATTTAAAAATACTTCACAGTTTAATGGATTTATTGTCGTTATAGTAGTGAGATTAACCATAGCACTGACGACAGTGAGAGTGATTTTGTAGGTAGTATTAATTTTGAACTCATTTTAAAATATGTGTGCCTGTATATGTGACACAAGAACTTGAATTACTAGTTTGTTCTTCTGTTTGTTTTGTTTGTGGTATTGTTTTGTTTAGTAAACTTGAGGCAAACTATAGACGTTTGGGAAAGGTAACCTCAAATGAGAAAATACTGTCTGGAGTATTTTCATTCTTGATTAGTGATTGATGAGGAAGGCCCCGCCAACCAGGGGTGGTAACATCCTTGGTTGTGTGGTTCTGGGTGTTATAAAAAAGTAAACAGAGAAAGTTAGGGGAAGCAATCCAGAAAGGAGAGTCCTGCCACACTTTCTGTCTCAGCTTCTGCCACAAGTTTCTCTCCTTGAATTCTTACCTGGACTTCATCAATGGTGGATTGTGACAGGAACTACAAGCCAACTAAGCCCTTGCCTCCCCAAGATGCTTTCAGTCATGTTGCTTATAGCCAGGATGGAAGGCAAACTAAGACACGACCCTGTTATTACCATACTACTCAATTGCTCTACCACTGAGGTCTTGCGCAACCCATGCATCAGGAATATTTCTTTTATCCCTTTGAAAAACCTGCTATCCTGTAGTTTTCCTTGCTTTCTGGACGAGTAAATCTATGGCACATAAAAGCCATCAACCTTGATGAAGGTCACACAGTCAGAAAGCAGTGTTCCAGTTGTTGGCCCAGCCAGTATGGCTCCAGGTCCTCTACTCTGGATGGAATATTGTTGGAAGGTGATTCTTCATTCATGAGTCTGTAACAAGTTTTGGTCACAATGGCTGGAAATAGATTATAGTTGCTTTCTACTTTTATAGTTTTTTAATTGGTGAAAATAATTAGCCTTTATCTGAATGAGTAATCTCTGCCCTGTTAGCACAGTTTTGCTAACTACAGCTATAATGAATCATAACAGTGGATGTGGAGTTACCATTTCTCTCTTCTAAAATCAAATCACAACATTTAATTATTTTCAAGTTCCTGACATTATTTTGAAAGTGTAACTAGTTGCACTTTTTTACTATTATTCAAAAGTTATGCTTTGTATTCAATTACTTAAGTGTTATCTTCTTTGGAATAAATGATCTAGTTTGTTGATACTCTGTTCTGTATATGTTCACATTGATGAGAAGTAATCATTGTACATTTTCTTTTCCATCTTCAAATATATAAGCCTCACATATAAGTTCTGTTTTCAGTTTTATCATTCACGGTGGTGAGGGCTAGGACCAATCACTCTAGAGCAGTTTCCCCACCAGCCTGGTTCAACAACACGCAGACATACTGTATAAATATAAAGCTGTTGGCCATTTACTAGCATTTCTTATTGACTAGCTTTGTCTTAAATATTAACCCATTTCTATTAATCTAAGTGTTTCCACATGGTCTTTTCTTAAAGGAGAGAGAGTCCAGACCTCTTCTCTCTAAAGTCTCTACTTCTTAAATCTCCTACTACATCTCCTAGAATCCCCTTGTCTCTGAGACCCTTCTATCTCACTTTCCTATTTGCCAACAGAGAAACATTTACAGAATGATATCTTCCATCACTAGCTCTGCTTTGAAAAACATAAACCAGCTTTAAATTCCACTGGTACTCTGGCCACCACACAAATGGCCAAGTAGTAAGTAGATGAATTGTGCTATTTAAAATTCAATTCTCAGGAATATTACTCCTGAATACTACTGAATTATGACCTTATTGCATAAAGTGAAGAGCAACGTCGCCTCCCTGTCTACATTGTAAGAGACAAGATTCTGCTACTGTGGAAACTTGTGTTATTTATTTATTGCTCACTATAATGGCCAGTAACAAAGGAGATCCATTTAAATAAGCCATGTACTTTCAAAGTCAAAACAAAAGCAGAAGAATCATTTTTAAACTTGATCTCTTCTTTCCTGCAGGAACAATGTTTAAACTGTCAATTGTTATTTGTGAGCATGGCGTTCACTATTTCTATCCCCATTCTTTGGCATGTTAGTGTATTCATCTTTCTTTCATGAGATATATTAATAAACATTATGAGCAAAACATAGAAAAATGACTTAAATTTTATTATGAGAAATTTTTTTTGCCACACTGGGGATTTTTGACAACATTCAGCAGTCTTGTAATAATTAATGACAGTGTTTCAAACAACATTTCTTAACATTTATCTCTACCTGAGCATATTTGGTATGTTAAATTAAAAACTGCAATGTGATTTTGTCATATGACATTCATTCCTAAAAATGTTTTAAAAATGTACTGTACTTTCCCACTGGGAAAGCAAGAATATCTATTGCAGAAATTGGAGGTCAACTTTAAAGCTCAAGCATCTTTTCAAGACAATGAAATGAATATCAACTTTAAGAAAAATGTCAATCTTATTCTATGCAATCACACCAGAAATAAAATAAAGAACAGTGCACATTGAAAATTGAAAAGGGAAACAGCAAATGAAACTCTTTTCTGTAGTGTATTGACTTCATTATAAGCCTGCAAATTCTACGTGTTATATTTTCCTGACTTCTCTTCTTTTCACGTGAAAATAACATCATTGCATTTAAACCTGCGATGGTTGATTAAGTTTTAGAACCAGTTGCTTCATTTCTGTGTCTTGTTTTTATCATGCACAGGCAAGGAGCAGTCTTCAATGGAACAAAATCGCATTTGTTGTTACAAAGAAAAGTTGGTCTGAGCAGAGAAATGCTTTAGACAGACAAGCCTTATATAAAATCATTTAAGTGGATAAAAAGGGACTCAATTAGGTGCTGAGTTAATGGGGAAAAAAGCCCTGATTTCAAGGCATTTTGTTGTTTTCTGTGATAATCATTTAACACAGTATATGTAGTCTGGCTCTGGAAGAGTAGAGAAGAGAGTGTTGCTTGGCAGAACTGAATAGAGTCATGAACTTGGTAGGAGACTGTATGGGGACTGCTCTCACCTAGAGGTCTTCCATCTGACATTCACTGTCTTTCCTCAGCACAGTTTTGGTATTTGTTTTTCCTTTTAATTTGTCATGACCCCCTTAAAGGAAGCCTTCTGCCTATTGAGGTCACAGGGTATCCTCCTTTAGGATAGCAGCAGATTTCAGATGTGAGCACAAAGTGGTGAAGAAAGCAGAAAGAGACAACAAAGGGAGGATAATGAAAGGCTGTGTGGCATTTTGGGACAACTTTGGAGTAGAGTCTGGGTTCCCAGGTCTCTACTCATGCTGTGCCCTTATGAGCCACTATGGACAATTCATCAACCTTCTGGAGGTCCAAACACTGAATGCTTGTTTTATGGTATCACTGTGAGAAGGCATAAGATAGTGTGTGACAGGGGTAGAGGTGTGGTTAAGGAGATGATCCTTAGGCATCAGAGCATATCTAAAATTAAAAAGCGTCAAATTAGAGGTAATACTGACGGCTGATGGCTGCTAAGGAGGGAGTGTGATCCATGGCAAATGGACTATGTTTCAGTTGATAAACCCACACCTATGCATTTATTGGCAGCACTGACTGGACTCAATGGTTGTGTGTGTGTGTGTGTGTGTGTGTGTGAGAGAGAGAGAGAGAGAGAGAGAGAGAGAGAGAGAGAGAGAGAGAGAGAGGGACAGAGACAGAGACAGAGAGACAGAGAGAGAGACAGAGAGAGACAGAGAGAGACAGAGAGAGAGAAGCTGGAAGGATGGAGTCTGGAGTCCCAGTAATTGGAGGTGTGCAGTGTGCGTGATATGTGTGAATATAATTGATAAAGACTGCAGCATGTGGGGAATTCTCAAAGAACAAATAAAGATATAATAATAACAAATTAAAGCTCCTTAGGTAGGCAAGATAGCTCATGGAATAAAAATGCTCCATGTTAAGCCTGACTGCCCAGGTTCAAAACCCATGACTCACATGATCAAAGAAGAGAACAATTGTCCTTTGCGAATTGTCCTTTTTTACATGCACGTGTGTACGCACAAGCGTGCGCAAGCACACACACACACACACACACACACACACACAATCAGGTGTCCACTTCCATACCAAAATTAAAAATAAAATTGTAGTTGCTAGAGTGTTCAACCTGTGAGTCACATATACCATAAGATAGCCAGGAATGCTCTCAAACAAAACATAAACTTGTGAGATCACATTTCTGAGGTTTTTATCCCCTTTGGTACCTACAGTCATCAAGCATGACAGTAGATGATACTGTCATGTTAGAACGTCAGAAGACTGAGCAGGCCCCAAGCATATGTGTGTGTGTGAGATGGGAGGGTCTTCTGAAGTAAGAGATACTTTTACATGATTTTGTAAAAAAAATAAGGAATATTGCACAGTATGTCTACATTGTTGAAAATCATTTATTTTAAATGATCTCTAGAATGAATTAGATATTATAAATAGCTCCCTATCCATTGAAAGGAGCAAAATTTAAAAAGTAAATTCACTTAGGGATCTCACTTTACTATCTTTTCAATGTTTTCAAACTAAATGGCTTGCTTTTTATTTTCAATACAGTTTCTTCAGATGTCACCTTTTCAAATCCACTTACTAGGCTGGAGAAATGACTCAGAGATTAAGAGCTGTTCTTCCAGAGGTCTTGAGTTCAATTCCCACCAACCACATGGTGGCTCACAACCATCTACAATGAGATCTGGTGCCCTCTTATGGCCCACAAGAATACATGCAGACAGAAGGCTGTATACATAATAAGTAAATAAATCTACAACAAAACAAAACAAAAAACAGAGCCTACTGCAAATTGTCAAGGATTATAAAGTGGAGCAAGTCTATACTCAGAGTAGGATAGAGAATGATGCAGGTTGATAAGACGATAATGGGAAGTCACTGAGTCTGTTAGTGAAAGAATGCACTCCAACACCTGGCTTCCAGCTCTTTCCTGAAGGGGATGCAGAGTGAGCCTACCTCTTCCCCTCCCTCTATTTAAGAACACTTATAAATAATTGAAACAAAAATATTCTAGTGGTATGGGATGACCTCTGATGGCAATTGATGATCCACATAGTTGCTGTTTTAAGAAGTTTCATGTTTCTAAACTGAAATGTGCCCACTTAGGTGGTTGATTTATTTTTTTCTTTTTGTTCCACAACTATTTATTACATTCTTAACATTCTTCAATATTGGGGAAAGTGCTTGAGTTATTAGGAAAATTAGAAACACATAGGTTCTTGCAATCTACCCCCCCTTTTTTTTTTTTGGTGGTAGGAGGTGGTAATTAACAAGTTTAAAGAGCTGGACTTCAAACTATAGTAAGAATTTTGGGAAAAAGCATCTGAGGGCTTGCTATAGAATGGCAGCTGCTCAGAGGGAGGGCCTAGTCCCTACACCAAATGACTTGACAGATTTTGTTGACCCCTCCTGGGAGGTACCACCCTCCCAGTGGAGTCAAGGGGGAGTGGGTGGGATGAAGGGGTAGGGGGGATGGAGGGAGGGAGGGAGAGAGAGGGAAATGGGATCAATATGTAAAATAAGAAAAATAAATACATAAATTGGAAAAAAATAATGGCAGCTGCTCTAACATAATAAGTGAGATCAGGAAAGGTAACTCGGAGAAAGTGACATTTAGTTGAGTTTACTTGAACTTGCGTTAAATATAAAGTTGGAATTTTCACACCTGTTATTTTATAACCCATTTCTCATGTCTTAGACTTCACATAAAACTTAGAACTGAACTTATCCCTCTCTGTGCAAGAGATACAATTTATATCTATATTTTATCTTTTATGTTTATTTTCTCCCCATATTTAACAGATATACTCTGGGCTTGTCTACTTAATTAAGTAATTTACAAACAAACCAGACTTCTTTTATTTGCATTTATATTTAAAAATAAATCTGAAAATAAATAGGAGAAAAATAAAATGGTCTGTAAACAGCTTTCTAAAAATAACATTAAAAAATCAAATAATTAGCTAACTAGGTTTTATATTCAAAGAGAAATTACCAATTAACCTTCCCCTGGCTCCCTATGAGGAATGACAGCCAAAGAGTAGGAGAGTGAGAAATTCCAGAGGAGAGAGGAGCAGATCCATTTGGAGGGGTGTCCTTGCTGAAGGCAATATTCACTGGCAAGAAAATCCCTGTGACTGATTCCTCTTAAGGTTTTGGACCTCTTAAGGGCTAAAGGGGAAAGCTTTGTTAGCAGAGAGAAAAACAAACAACAAAGGCAAAAAAAGAGTGCTGGTTGAAGGAAGTGCACAGCAGCAAGGCATTTTTCTGTCAGTGGCTTTAGGGTTTGGCCCTGGATGTAACGGAGGAGCTTGTTTTATTTTGAGCTCAGTCTGGTGAGATGTAACAGACAAACACTGTCTAAGCAGTAGAAGTCTCGTTTGCTGGTAAGCAGAGGGTGTACTATTTGTGTTCGAAGCAAATGCCTTCTTGGAATTCGCATTCTATGTGCCATACTGACTGCTTCTCCTTCCTAAGTTAGGGTGTCCTCATGTCACCTGCCGAAACAGCATGTTTTAGGAAAAATCTGCACACGAGAAGCAAAAATAGGAAGCTAAAAGCTAGTGTTCTCGTTTCCTCGCTCTCCAAGGAGTGTATGTCTTTCTGTTTTCCTCTATAATGAATGTTTAAAGCTGTTTCCCTGTGAATGTTTTTCTTTGGATTATAAACTCCTCAAAGGATCCTGTACATCTTTGCAATATTATTACCCAACCATGCCTGCTATACTTAGAAATAGTTGAATCTGAGAAAAACTGGGGAATGATTTGTTAATGGTACTTGAAATGCATAAAACCACCCCTCTTGGGCTTTTCTCTCTCCCTTTCAGATAAAATTATTTTCATGCTTGCCAGTGACTTTCCTGGGGTATAATGACCAATACTTTGCTTGTTAGCTGTTCCTTTGCTGTCCTTTGCATGGAGTTATGACAGCATAAATTTGTTTCTCCACATCTCTCTCTCTCTCTCTCTCTCTCTCTCTCTCTCTCTCTCTCTCTCTCTCTCTCTCTCTCTCTCCTCTTCTCTTCTCTTCTCTTCTCTTCTCTCTTCTTTCTCTGTCTCTCTCTCTCTCTCTTCTTAAAATACAAATATGACCCATTCAGTCTGCATTGCATGACTTGTCTTTATATGATTTCTGGATGGTCTCAATTATAGGGTGAGGTGTTATTTCAATGTTGTTTTATTGGTAGTTTTCTCTTGGTTAAGGATGTTGAACTTTTTTCCAAATATTTATTGGTTAATTTTAATGCACAGTAAATAGTACTATGGGTTAAATGTTTCAGAAAGAATAATGAGAATAGTGATCCCAACTTTAAAGACCCGGATACAACAATTATATGAGGAAGAGAAGAAAACAGAATTGTCTGAGCATATTATGCTCTGAGAGGCTCAGCAGCTCATATTGGAAAAGGAGAAAAATATTTATTGAATATTTTTTTTAAAAATAGCCTTCAGAAATACACTTGAAAGCAATTTAATCTATTGTGGGCCATTTAGTAGTTATGTAGCAAACACTAACATCACCTATATTTCAACTTCGTTAGAGAAAGACAGGCTGACTTGCTTTTAGCTTCACCATTTTAAATAATCTTTGAATGAGTAAACAATGTTATTGGTTCTAAAAACTACTGATAGAAAAGGAATAGATCTGAACTTTGGGCTTAACTTTTTTTTTTAGTAAAATGTTATCTCCTCTGGTATCTTAGAGATGTAGTCTAAAAGCAAATGAATGCAGCCATGAAGAAAAAGGCATGTGCTCAGAGGACAAAATAATCCCTGTTTACCTGTTTATATCCTTCCAACATTACTCTCTACTTTAAATACAATTACGTATTTTGTATTTCTATATAGATAGCAAAATAACATGCCAGTAAAAGGTTTCTCGGTTTATTAGGAGGTATGCTAGGTAATGTCTGATACTTTACCATTGAAATTATCATATATCTGTGTAAGGGAAGGCCTTCTTGACTTACATATATTGTATGTAATATAAAGTTTGTGCAATATGTAATACACAACCACATTCATGCATGTGCACACGTGTGCATGCATACATACACACACACACACACACACACACACACACACACACACACACATACACACACATACACTTATGGTAGCAAGGGAAATCATCAGGTAAGATGGAATACTGGATTGGTAACATTTGCCAAGAAATATGTGCTTGCTAGTTTTATGTCAACTTGACACAAAGTAGAGTCATCTTAAAGGAGAAACCCTCAATTGAAAAGGCCTCCATAAAATCTGACTATGGGACATTTCCTTAATTAATGATTGATGGGGAAGGGCCTAGCCCATTGTGAGTGGGACCATCCCTGTTCTGTGTAACTCTGATTTCCTGTCCTTATTCCCTTTGATGATTAACAGTGATATGGAAAATTAAGCCAAATAAATTCTTTTCTCCCCAAGTTTCTTTGGTCATGGTTTTCCATCACAGTAATGGTAATCCTAACTAGGACACATGGAAACAGGAAATATTTAACATATATGCTTTCATATGTGCATACTATTATTGTACTGTATCCAAAAATATGCCATTAAAAATTTACACATTGGCTTCAAAATTGTCTTTGTTTCATGTACCTAGGAAGAAAAATTCTACTCTTTACCTGATTTTTTTAAATAAATAAGACTTTCATAGTGCTTGGCTGAGATATACACTTTTTGGTTTTTTTGAGCCACAGCACAGTCTCATGTAGCTCAGGTTGGATTCAGATTCACTGTGTTGCAGAAGGTAGTCTTGAACTTGAGGTCCACATGCCTCCATCTTCAGAGTATTGGAACTACAGCCCTGTTTCAGCACATCAAATTTATGTGGTGTTAGGGCTCACAACCAAGGCTTTGTTCGTAGGAAACAGGTACTCTATCCACTAAGTTACATCCAGTTCCCCAAGATACATAATTTTATGTTGACACTGTAGAAGGTGAACATGTCTCTGATGAAAAAACAATAATATTACATATTATATGTATTTCATAATACATGTATATTACATGTATTCTGCACTGCAGCAGATTTTCATTTGAGTTTCTGGAATCAGCTCACCAATACCATTTTTTTTAGTCGACAAAGAATGCAGACAGGAATTTGTTTACTTATGTTTCAGCCATAACTAGAGTAGCCTTATTGTTCAGTGAACAGCAGTGACTGCAGAGACTCATGACTGCACAAGGTACTAAGATAAGGGACAATCTTAAGGAAGACATCTAAATAATCTTTACTAAGTCTCAGATAACATCACAGAAGAGATAATAAAAGAGAGTAAGAGCAAAAAGAGAGAATAAAGAGGGAGAGAAGGAGAGAGGGAAAGAGAAAGAGAGGGAGAGAGAGGAGGAAGAACAAGGAAGAAAAAAGAGAAAGAAAGAAGGAGGAGGAGAAGGAGGGGGAGGAGGTAGAATAGCAAGAGAAGGAGGAGGAGGAGGAGGAGAAGGAGGTAGTGGAGGAGGAGGAGAAGGTGGTGGAGGAGGAGGAAAGAAACAGGACACAGCCAGTGCAATCATGAACTCACGGCATCTGTAGATACCTGCATCGGATGGCCCATCTGAAATCAAGCATGGACAGAAGATCAGATCAGAAGCCCCTACTTATTACTAATGAACTGTTTGCTACTGACAGATTCATGAAAATGTAGAGTCATTACCTTCAGTTGTGTGACCATTCACACAGTAAAGAATAGAAGCTTCTTGTAGGTAGAAATCCACCATCATCTCTTCCCTTAAGAGGTAATCCACTTGGGAAGGTCAATCACTTAGACAGGAGACTACCACTTCAGAAAGTTGGGTCTATCTTAAGCCATTCTTAGGAAATAATAGAAATAATTCTATCTTTTTGAGATAATAGACATTTTCTTCACACAGTTTCTGATGCTACTGTTGTCCTTTGATCCACCCAGCTTTCTGAGTCAGGTCTCAGAAACACATAACATTTCCCTTTTCCTCTTCTGTCTCTGTACTTTGGATGCTGGCCAGAGTCAAAGGGTGCATATTTTGGTACTTTGTACTGTTTTCCTCTCTTCAGCTCCCCTGCCTGCTGTGTGGCTGATGCCCATGCTATTTTGGTTTTCTTTTTTTCCCTTCTTTATCTTTTTTTTTTTCCTCAGGCAGTACTATAGTTTATCTGCCCCGGGAGCTTTCTTTGGAGTTCTAAAATGGCTCCTGGATATTCTATTTGAATCTGTTCTAAAATTATTTTATTAATTAGATGAAGAATACGAGAAACCAAGGCTTCATGTTGTTGGCATTATACAGCTCTCCCCAACCTTCCTGGTAAAAGTTCCACCAGGATACAATGGCTAGTTCCAATCTAGTGCTCACCTCAATTGTAATTAAACTAAACAGGTCACAAATCCAAACTAAAATTCTTCAGTCTGGGAAAGGAAAATAGGAGAAATGTTGATTGTGTTATGATAACCAAAAGAAGTGGGAGTAATAAAAATTCATTACATACAGATGCATGAAGATTTCAAAGAACACAGCTCACAAATCTAATAAATGGACAAATAACATGGATAGGTTTCTGCATTTGGATGACACAAGGCAAGATAATCTCAGTGTATGCACTTACGTGATTGTCAGCAATGGGTTACTGTGAAATTTCAGTATGAGTTCTAAATCAGGCCTCTAAGTGAAGCAATTCAAGTATTTCTATCTAAGCATATCTTCTGAAGAGCACTGACCACTAATTTTTTCTTGATTAAAAAGAGATTTATAGTTTAATTTTATTCAGGATAACCTTAATTTTCAATGGATAATTGAAGATTTGTAAGACTATTTACTAACAAAAAAATTAGGTTACCATAGTAATGACTATATCTAGAACAGTGTATGGCTGTAACCTCTGACATTCATGTGGTTTTTCATCTGATCTCCTTATTAGCTACACCTATTTCAAAGGCTTCCCTGAATTTTACACCACTGCAAAAATTTGTTTTTGATAATTATACAAGTCTGTTTTAGAACATTTGTTTATAATGCAGAGTGAGTACCTTGGATATTTGTGAAGTTCTAAAGGTGGAAATAATTTAAAAGCACTTTGGGAATAACCAAAAAGTGGTTGTAGAATATTGGATGAAGTAACTGTGGAATTTGATTTCCAATTTTCAGAAAAATCCCTTGAAGTGGAAAAGCTCTGCCACTTGGTGAATATGTCATTTTAGGGTATTTTAGAGGCAAGATCACATCTAGCTATTGGGAGTCTGTCTGAGTATCTCAGATCACATGAAGTAAGTTGGATTTTGCTGGCCTCTTAGCTGAGTTTTGCTTCAAATAATATAACATCATCTTTGCTGAAAATCGGTGGGTTTAGGGATCTAGAACTTCCCATATTGTTCTCTTGCTATTGAACCTTCTCCAGGTTATTGCCTCAATTTAGAATGATTTCATTATTTTGGTTTATCTTCATCTCTATTCAACCTTTACATTTTCATTAGTTTACTATGAATTTGTTTTAAAGATCTTAACTGACATAACAAACTCTCTGTAATTCTCAAAATCCAACCAAGGCTCTGCCATTGTGCTTCTATATAATCCGTTGAAAGTAATTGCCTTGCTTGGTTTGCTGATAATGTTGGCTTCCAGGAAAGGAGCCCATAAAGAAAATGTCATCTTCCATAGGTTTGAAGACCCTTTTGGTGCTTGCTTTCTAGTAGGTCTATGATGCATGTTATGTTAAATCACTCATTTTCTGGTAGTGTAACAAAATACCACAAATTGTGTGGCTAAAATAGCAGACATGTATTCTATCCCATTCCAGAAGCTACACAGGAAAACACAGTTTTGGTTGGGTTGGTTCCTACTGGAGGCTCTGTGGAAGAGCCTCTCTGGTATCTTGGTGGCTATGGTTAGTCCATGTATCAGTCACATCAAGCACTTCCTACTTTTTTCTGCTGTGCTCTCTGGTCCTTGTGTCTTGCTCATTGCTGTTGTTGGTGGTATGGACCTAGGAGAGTAGATCCTCAAAATGAGGCAAACTAGTCTCACGAGATAGCCAGCTTTATTCAGCACATCAGTTTATACCCTGAGGATTAAGAAAGGTCACCTGAATAAAGTCCTCATGAGTTCAGGCTGTACACAATCACAAGGATGAGCTGCATGTAGCAAAAGCCGTGGTTTTTCATAGAGGTCAACTGAAGTAAACTCACTCTCATCTGCTACACCTCAGAAGGGTATGAAAACACTTTTCAAGGGCAACACATGTTATGCAGGAACAGTGATTACAAGACGCTTGTCTTGTTTACTCGGAGTTTTCTCACAAGCTCTCAAAAATCTCACACAGCTTCAGTCGTGAACTGTGTTCCCACAGCGTCTTTCTTCTGTTCCTCTAAGATGCCAGTTATTAATAGATGAGGGCTCAGTTTATGGATTTGTTTTACCTCATAACATTAGCGAATACTCTATTTACAAATAAAGGAGCATTTATCTGTACGAAGATCTGTTAGTTCACTGTGACTTATACAATATATGTCTGTTTATTTTTTATACAGGATGCTATGTAGTTCAGATCGGCTTCTACATCCTCCTGTTTTTTACTCCAAGTGACGGGACGGCGCCGATGCTGCCTCTGAACTTCCTGTCCTGAGGCTTGCCTCAAACCAGAAATTTTCCTGCTTTAGTCTCTCAAGTGCTGGGGTTACAGTCATGCACCATGAAGCATTGCTTCAACGCTTCTTTTAGGAGATATAATTCAACCTGAAGCAATGATCATCAGGTGTAATTTTGTTGTATAGTTGTCATGCTATAAAATTCCTTCTCAAATAAGGAAAAGCCAGTTATTAAATGGCTGACTAGTGCATTATTTATCCATTTAATAGGATAAAACTTACAGGATGAAAGGAACTTGGACTATTTTACTTTTAATATACAGACTTGATAACTCCTTGGCAAATTTTGTTTCTTGATTTTTAGACTCTTTGGTTCAGTTATCAAATGTATACACTGGCTTGTTACATGGATATACTTTCCTTTCAAGAATGGATCAGTTCATCTGCAGACATTTCAGAAAGAATTAGGCTAACATAACTTGTATTCAAAGTTGTTGATTCTTATATGTAAAAGCTCTCATAATCTGGTCCTTCCATCCAAAGTAGAGGAAGAGGTCACAACAGAAAAGTTATTTCTTGGCATTTAGCAATTAGCTGATTAGCATGTCAATTTTATTCAAAGTCATATAAAATATTACATCTCTTATTTCTTGTTCATTAGATTGAGTTATTTTTAATTTGAATAAGATACAACCACAATTAAGTGATCTAAAATATGTAAAATAGTACTCAACTATTTGATCAGCAGCAATGATTCCCTTGCACATAAGGTTTTAATTGCAAGCTCCAATACCAGGGCTAACATACAGTAGACAGAAGAAAGGAATTGGAAGCTAGTGTCTGTTTCCATACACTAGAGGAGAAGGACTGTAGAACACTAGGGAGAAGAAAGCAAAGGCACAATATATCAATAGAAAATGGGAGGGGGCTGTACATTTCTTTGTGTGTATACTAGCATATGACTACAGGAGTACTGTATATGGCCTTGGGTTAGTGTGATCTGGGATATACTTGGGTATGAATATGAGATCTGTGTGTCAATAGGCCTCTGGATTTGCTGCATATATTGATGTCACTGGTATTAATCGATATTTTGTAACTTCAGGGAGGGATGCTTCCTACATGTTCTAAAGTAATAGATTTCAGTTTAGTTTGAAGTTTAAAACTTCTCACTAGAGTTTTTTATATTTTTTTCTCATTTTTATTATTCTGGTGAGCCAGTAGGGGGAGGTCACACATTGCATTTTGGTGGGCTTCTGAAATCTTTGTGCTTTTTCTTAAGTCAATTTATCTTTTTGTTTAAAAAATAATTTAGGATAGAGTACTTATGGTTATGGGTTTCATAAACATGATGGTATTGTTTATTAAAAAAGAATTCCCTTAAAAATTTTAAGTTTCTTATTTTTCTATGTGAAAACATGAAATACCCCAATGTTCCTGGAAAAAAATAATCGTATTTTTTATTGTATTCATAATACTTTTAGTTGGATAAGTCCATTTGTGACATCAAAGAGTTGATGACTGAATTTAAATGACACTACAAAAAGTTATGGAAAAATCTATCAATCACTTTTTGGTTAAACAAACACACAAATAAAATAAGCTATTTTGCTGGGTGTGGTGGTAGATACTTGTAATCCCAGCATTTTAAAGTGTGAGGCAGGAGAGAATCACTGTGAGTTCACAGCTAGTGTTGACTACAGTGAACTCGGGGATAGTGTGGCCTGGAAGAGCAAGTTAATCTGATATTTGTTATTATCTCTTCATGTCTTCTTTCTTTTCTCAGTATAAGTCATCAAAAGAAATGGAACTTTTGAAGTTTCAAGATACAAACAAAAATAGCTCATCAACAGCAGAAAGCACATGGGAACTCTGTGGCTATTGTTTCTGAGAATGTAAGAACTGATTGTGTCACATTGTGCATATGCTACAGGAAAAATACAGCAGTGCTCTGATGACCAGTAACAAGGAGACCTAAGTCAGTATATTGTTCAGCTTTGTTTAACACAGAAGAAAAGGTAACACCATTATTCTATTTTAGTTTCTCTGCTTTATTCATGTTTTCTGTTCCTTCATTGTCAATACCTCATTTTTTGCAAGTTTGAGCATTTGCACAAATTGTTACAGTATTGTTTGTGTTCATTGCAGTTGGTTGCCAATATACTCAACTGATAATTTTGCAGCTATACAGAAAAGGTCACAAAAATTAAGCATTTGAAATAGAAACATCTTACCTTACAACAAGTCTCCAGTCTAGACATGAGTACACTTTTAAAGAAATGACAATTGAATGACATCACCTTATGATATGTAAATTAATCTATTTGAAATGCAAATGCATTTCTCTGAAGTAACTGTTTAGATAGTATTTGTGTTTAAATGATAACTCAGCCATCATGATTATTACTTTGACAGTAACATATACATGTTGAAATATAATAGAAAGTAAAGACCAAAATTTAGGAAATAGGACAAAATATAAAAAGACAATTATTAATAAGATTCAAGTTAAGAATTATAATGGAAGTAATTTAAAGAGCACTTACAAAAAGTGAAATATGTATTTTATACATTTTAATTATTTTATACATGCAAATACATAGTTTTATTAAAACACAGAGAATTTACAATGGTGGATAAAGCAAAATAGAATGGTGGATGACACCAATGTCTCCATATTATATCAGATATCAAGACTTCTTTGTATAGTGTCACAGCAACTGGCCCTTGGAAAATTTTAAAGAGGCATAGAATTAAAATCACATGACTAGTGAAACAATCACTTTCATTTTATGTAGCATGTATTAGGTTAAGAGACCTTTTTCTAGAAGGATTAAAATGGGCCTTTATTTTGAAAAGATTGTATTTTTCTTAAAAGTTTATGTTTCCTAGCTAAGATTTAAGTCTGTGAGAGACATAGCAGTTATATAGCAAGCCCAGTGCAAATCTGACCTCCATTGTACTTTCGATTAAAAAAGAAGTGGAAAAAAGTTGATAATATTTTGATATTGCAACATTGTATTGACTAATCAGTAATCTTAATAACAAAACAAGGCATAAAATATATTGACAAAATTGGAGCTAAGCAATTAGGAAGTATTAACTTTGGGAGAATCAAATTTAACTTGCTGTAGTATGTGTTTACACCTTATAGAAGAAATATCTGAGAATGAAAAAACAACAGAAACAACACAAAACACAAAATCTAAACACACACACACACACACACACACCCATTTTCAATTTAATGGGTTGTTTTTTTCTGAATAACAATAAGCTTTCTTTCCAACACTTTGATTTGTTTACCATGGTTCAAAGAGAGTGGTGACTAAAAATATTCAAATCCTGCATTTAAAATATATTTCTTTGAATACATGGTTTTTCTATTGACTGGAACTATGGATATGTAATATGACCCAAAAAGTTATGGTCTGCAGAACTGGAGAGATGGCTCAGTAATTAAGAACACTGGCTGTTCTTTCAAGGGATCTAAGTTCAATTACCAGCACCCATATGGTGGCTGACAACTGCCTGTAAATCTGATTCCAAGGAACTTAACACTTCTTCTGGCCTCTGTGGGCACCAGACATGTATGTGATCACAGACATATGTTCACATACACATACTAAGGATTAAAAATTCTTTTAAAAGTTGTGGTAGCAGCTTTATTTATTAATACACATGTACTTGTCATGGTTTATCTTATTTGGTGCCCCTATTCCATATTCAGACTTTGGATATTATTTAAGTCTTTTTAAACTACCAATATTTCCTAAGTGGTGCCTTATTTTATATCACACATTTAGGACAGAAAATAATATAAAACTTGATCTGCTGTCATTTACAAGACAGTATCCATTATAAGACAGTATTCATAAAAAAGAAGACTTTTTTTCAATAGTGAGGCCAACTGTGTGGCTATAGAAACCTCAATGAACAATTAAAATTTCTAAAGGAAAAGTGTTCCAGTAAACAATCTGTATGTTTATTTTCAGATAAATCACATGAAATAGATGCTAGCATCTTATTTAATAAATAAGAAGCTGAAGAAAAGAGGCTCAACAATGCCCAAAGTCACATGGAGGGGGGAGGGTAGTATATGTGAAATTTTAGATTCATCCATTCTCTGGGGAGATTCTTTACCTTATTGCCTCTCAGTAGTTCATTATTAAAATGCTTTTCAAAGTGTGGGTTTATATAAGTTTTTTACTTATTCTTCAAGAGCTACTTCATTGATGAGCCTTTTCCCAAGCCCACATGACTAGCTCTTTAGTCTTTATTGTTTTCTGTGCATCATCAGATGTTGCCAGATCTCACATTAGAATGGTTTTAACTGGGTTTGAGATGTTCACCATGAACTATGATGTGAACTGTAAGAGACATTCAGTTCACTTTACCAAGCTGTAGGAATGCCCACACATATTACTAAAGGTTAGCTTCTCTGGAAGGATTTCCACAATTCTGCATCTATATCCCAGTAATCAAATAGTCAGATCTATTTCTTTCATCATCACAGCATGACCTGATGAGTAGCAATCTTTCTCTCTCTTTCAAAGCTTAGGCTGTGATTAATTTGATTGGTTTCAAAACCTGTTGTGTATTTCTTCTGTGCCCTGCCTGAATATTGGCACAATATGATTTCAGTAGGTTACATCATCCTATTTTTCTCTTGCATACTTGAATTCCAGGCCACTTAATCTAGACATGTAAATTGTGTGGTATTAAATGACATTGAACAGTGTGAGCCAAGAGCCCTAGCATAGATTTTCTTTTTTTGTAAGACTGTTACTACTCCTAAATTGTCATGAATCTTGTTCAATTAATGATATAATTAATCATAAAACAAAAGGAAAGGAAAGTTACATGATTCTTGGGAAATACAAAATTCATGCATTTAAGTCAATGGCCTTTTATGTCACCTCTATTGTAATATCAATACTGATCTTCAATTAGAGTGACTTTAGTGATTACATTTCCAGATTATGCTATTGCAGTAATTAAAGGGAACCATGTTCATTTAAAAATCATTTATTTAGTGTATAATATTATAAAGTTGTTATTCATAGAAAATCAAATGGGGAAACATAAGATAGTCACAAATCTTATTGTTAATGAAAATATAATTTAACTAGAAGATCATGCCTAGTTTATTTCTGGAACACATGAACATTGTTAGTCTTCAGACAGAGATGGGAATGATGGGAATGATACATCTATAGGCAAAGGTGATGGGAGATGTTATTCTGTAAATATGTTTCTCATACTGGTTAATAAATAAAGCACTGTGGCCAATAGGAAAGCAGGATAGGCGGGTCTAGGAGACAAGGAGAAAAGGGGAAGTAGTGAGGAGGAGTCATGTAGAGCATGGAGAAAGCAAGATGCCGGCCCGCTGCGCTCGGATAAGATGACCACGTGGAAATACTTAGATAAGTAGAAATTGGTTAATAATTAAGACAGAGCTAGCCCATAAACAATAATAGTAACTGGCCAACAGGATTGTATCAAATACAGAGTCTCTGAGTGTTATTGGGGCTGGCGTGGTAGCGGGGCGGCCGGATCAGACCTGCAGGGAAAACATGCTCGTAATACAAAGGAATGACAAAGATGGCCAGCAAATCAGAGAACCTAGGAGAGAAGCCTAGAGTAGATTCTCCCTCATAGTTCTTAAAAGGAATCACCCCTCTCCACCCCCTTCAGAGTTCTGAAGTATAGCATTCTGTGTTTTAAGACAGCAGTGCAAAATAGCACAATATCATATTATTCATTAGCACGCACATTCTGAGGAACTGAATATGAACTTGTATTAGGGAACTATTGCTGTGAAATAAAATATCACAATTTAGCAGCTTCAAATAGTATCCATTTATTATTTCACAGTTCTGCAGTTTAAGTGGCCAGGTACAGGTTAGCTGGTCCTCTGCTCTGTTCCCAGAAAGCTAAAAACAAAGGTTTGACTAGGAGACAAAGCAACTTCAAAGATCATTTAGATCAGGTCACTGACAAAATTAGTTTCCTTCTAATTATATGATGGAGGTTTCCCCTTATTCCTTTATCTTTTACTATATTTGACTGTGGTATTTTCTCAGCTTTGTGTTTAGTTCTGTTTCTTTTTTGAAAAAAAGATTTATTTTACATCCTGACTGCAGTTCCTCCTACCCTTTCTCCTCTCATATCTCCCACTCTGCCCACTTTGATTCACTCCAGCTTCTGTTCACAAAGGGGAAGGTTTCCCAGGGCTATCAACAAAGCACAGCATATCAAGATATCAAGTTGCAACAAGACTAAGCACTCCACCTTGTATTAAGGCTGGGTAAGGCAATTCATTATGAGGAATGGGTTCCGAAGAGCCACCCCAAGCATTAGGGACAGACCCTGCTCTCATTGTTAGGAGTCTCACAAGTAGACCAAGCTACACAACTGTCACATATTTTACAGTTCTCTGGTTGTAGGATCAGAATCACTGAGTTCCTATGAGCTCAGGTTAGTTGATTCTGTGCTGTTTTCTTGTGTCCTTAATGCTCCCGGCTCCTACAACTCTTCCCTCTCTTCAGCAGGATTACTCAAAGTCAGCCTGATGTTTGGCTGCGGATCTCTGCATCTGTTTTCATCAGTCACTGGATGAAGTCTCTCTGCTGACAACTGGAGTGGTCACTAATCTGATCATAGGAATGGCCAGTTCAGGTTATGTATTATATCCACTACTGCTAGGAGTCTTAGCTGGTATCATCCTTGTAGATTCCTGGGAGTTTCCCTTGTGTCGGGTTTCCTCCTGATTCTGAAATGTCCACTCCCCCTTTCCAATCACTTCTTTCCCCCTCCATCCACCCTGCAACCTGATCCTTCACAATCCTGTCCCCACCTTCCCCCCAGTCCACCCAGGAAATCTCTTCTTTTTCTCCTTCGTAGGAGATTCATGTGTTCCCCCTTGGGCTCTCCTTGTTAACCTAGCCTCTCTGGGTCTGTGGAATGTAACATGTTTACTCTTTTTAGTACTGTGTCCTAATATGTGCACAGTATGGCTGTTAGCTCAAGAAGGTATCTAAATTAGTGTTACTTAATAATGTAGTAATGTTTGGAGCATATGTTACATATCAGTTTTGGACACTCACAGATTTCACCTACACTTAAACAGAAGTAATCATATATTGATATAAGTCATTGCTGTTCCTGGGGAGGGGGTTGATAATAGTATTTAAAACTCATGCTTTCAGCAACAACAATGCACTATCATTGACGCACACACACACACATACACACACACACACACACACACACACACACACACACACACACCAGGTTAGTTACTTGAATAAATAAACTGCCTAGTATTATGTAGTCCCCAAGCCAAGCCTGTTACAATCAAGTTCTAAAGACAGACCACAAAGATATATTTATCTGGAAAAGTTAATTCCCATAAAACTAGCTGAGATACCATGGAGGCAGGAGTTGTCTACTGTCAATCAAAGAGACTCATTGGTTTTTCAGTTTTATCAAGTTAACTTCTTCGTTAAACCAAAAAGGGGTACGTTTAAACAGTTATAGAATAGTCTGAAATTAACTTAAAGTGTCTGTGAATACCTAAGGAAGAAGACTACTATGATTATTTTAAGTTATAAGAACAAAAGGAGGAAAATAATAACTAACTAGGATTATTGATAGATTTTTTTAAAAAAATTAATTTTTTTAAAAATTAATTTCTTAATAAGAGATGCATGGAAACAGTTAAGAAAGAGACATAATAATGTGGATAAATTTGATGAACTTTTAATAAAATTTGAAAACAATTTCTAAGCATTTCATCTATTTCTATTTATCCTGGAAATATTTCGATATGGTGGTGCAGTAATAATTGAATGCATATTAATTTTAAGTTGCATTTTGGTTAGTACTGTGTTTTCTAGGTGCATACTGGATAAAAAAAATTCAAAATTTAGCACAAATTTATATGCAATTCAATTCTGATAAGCGACGGACTGTGTCCTTCCACGTTTTATACCTGTGCAATTGCTAGGCTTTCCCTGCATTTATACATTAATTTGATGAAATAGACATTCTGCAGAGTTAAAATTAAAATGTACATACCAGTTAGAGGGTCAGTCAGTAAGGACTGCTTTCTAAATTTTATGTCCCCAGACAGCCATCAGGCAGCCAGCAGAAAAATGCGTTTGAAGCCATGGAGTCTTCAGTTTTTATCTCTGACATTATGTTGAGAGTCGACAGATGGACGCCCAGCAGCAGACATGCAAAGTGGATGCCAAATGAGGCACATATATATAGCAGAGTGGTGCCCTACCCAGGTGGTCATCTTCTACTCTCCAGAACCTTTAACATGGCTCACTCTACACTTGACTACGCTGTAGTGATATTGACATGTTCTTCAGTCACTGGCGAATGTCAGTGGGCTCTTGGCTCTCTGTGTAGGGAACTTTGGTATGCTCTCTGCTCTGTACATATGTCCAAGCTGGCAGCCAGTTGGCATGTCTGCTGATGTGTCTCTATCTGTCAGATCTCCTCATCACCTTTGGGACAGAAATAGGCAATATGAGTATGTCAGCAAGAATGTTATCATTGGCTGAGGAAAGATATCTAGGGAAATTAAAATTTAGCCATATTTTAAAAGTAACTTCAAAATTTATTCTCTAAACTAGGGATTCATTTATCTCTGGGAATACAGTAAAAATCTAATTAAAGGTGCAAAGACTTTTGCAATCATTTTAGACAAGCCTTGCATAGTAGGCAAAGAATGAAGCAAGCCTTGAACAAATGTGCCCCAAAGGCCAAGGTGATGGAGTCAGAGAGGCACTTTACTAACAAAGCATTGTGTAGCACATCCAAACAAGATGATTATACTTCAGTGAACCAAAATCACTATTACAGATGCATTAAACAGGAATTTGTTGATGTTATAAATATGCACCATGACCGTGTTTTAGACAGTTTTAGGTTGACATATACCCGAATGTCTACATTTCACATTTGCTCTATTCATCACCCACCCAACAGAAGATACAAAAGTCCCTTGTGCTTCAAATTTATTAGATAACCTTGAAATAATTGGCTCCATTTTAAATGAACTTCTCCATCATCTATCCATTTCAGTGATTCTGTATTTGATTGTTAGATTCACTAATCCACCTATTCACATCAACAATTATTTACTGAACTCATTACCTCCTGTCCAACACTTTAAGCAATTTCTCTGATTATGCTCCCTAATTAATTTCATGAAATCAAAATCTACTCACTCAAGACAAGAACTTCAGAATCATCCGTGACTTTTCCCTGTCACTCACCTCTCACAAGCAACCCGTTCTTAATCTTCTGCAGTTCATTTCCTTTCCTAAACATCACAGTTGGGTCTTATATAAAAAACCAGAAGCAGTATTCTGATCCTTTGGATTAAAATAGCCGGCATAGTAGTGAATAACAGAGCCCTAGGAAATATGCCACCACCACAGTATCTTGTGATAGTATGTGTTATTCACAAAAGGATGAATATTAGTTTTTTAATCATTTGTGAGGGGTCAGTTATGGAACAATGGGAACAGCAAGGTCAAATGCAAGGATATGTTTTTCATCTTGCATTGGAGTTGTGGTGGACAACTGCTTTTTTATTTAGATAGGGAAGAGTTGACAGAATGCTCTTTTGTAACTAAATGTATCATTTTCCTGATAACCCATATATTAAGAATGTGAAGCAAACCTAAGCTTTGTCAAAGTTGTCTTTCCAGGATGGAAAATGAGAAGAGATATATGACTGTGTATTTCTGAGTAGTCCATTATAGATATCAGAAGGGTTTATGTAAGTTCCTGTTTGATTGGGTGAATAATAAAGCCTACCTAACAATAATTAATAAAACATAGAGTTTATCATCAATGGTTAAGAATGAATGATTTCACTTTTAGTTATTACTTTGTGACTCAGGTACAGCTTAGATCTATTCCCAGCAATCAACTATATGGTGTTACTATGGCCCTAGCATCTTTTTGTCTCTGGTTTTTGTTCTAGCAGTTAGTTTCCCAATCCTGAGCTTTGGTGGCACAAACCCACTAGCAGTTTCTAAACTCTCATGAGATTCTGCATGTTTAGTGCAAGCTTCACTCTTTGTCCAATAATCATGACAATCCTCTGATCATTTTTTCATCATATTTACTCTCATCCATTAACATTACTTCAGAAAATAAAATATTTTATTAAATCTTTGAGAAATCTATACTTTTGATTTAACTAATACCCAAGACCCCTCACCTCCCTTCCTTCTCCATGGCATTATGTGTCCCTCCTTTTGTGTGAATATCCCACCAAGTCCAATTTGTGCTGCCCGTCTACTCATGGATGTGGGTCCGTTCTCTGGAACATGGTCAGCATACCAGATTCCATACCTTTTAAGCCACTTTGAGTTTTGAAGAGTTTTTTGTCTTTATGCATAATATGACTTCAATTTATCTGTATTATTATAATAGAAAATGAAATGGTCTTCAGGTATGCCCTGCTTACTGTAAAAGCACATTGGTACCAGTATAGATTCTTCATATGTATTTTCCATAAACAATCTTCAGAGTATTGATGTATTTGGGCATCTTTAAGTTTTGGAAAATGGATGTCACTGGGTAAGGTAACTTGCCATGGGTCACATAGCTTGTAAATTGCAGGGGCAGTGTTCAAGTTCAGGTAATCTGTTTCCTGAGCCTATCAATTTCTTTTATCATCTTATCCAAACAGTAATATCTTTCTCTATCTATATTATAGATTTTAAAGGTTTTGTTTATGTTTTGCTTTTAAATGTCCTAAACCTCAGTCTGGTATTTGGCATACATAAAGATACAGCAGAAACAGATGGAAGAAGATGCAGAAGTTCATAACTCACCATTGGGCTGAGCTCCTGGAGTGCAATGAAGTGAGTGATAATATGATCAAAGGAGTCAAGACCATGATGGGGAACCCATAGAATCAGTTGACCCGAGCTAGTGAGAGGGAACCTGCATAAGACTGAACTAGACTCCCTTAATACAGGTGACAATGATGTGGGCATTGGCCCATTCTATATGGAGAGATACGTTGCTCAGCTTAGCCACAAGGGTGTGGAGGATGAAGAGGTGCCTTAGTCCTATCTCAACTACATGATGGGACAGACTTAGTAGACTTCCTAGGGGAGGCCTTACCCTCTTTCAGGAGCAGACAGGAGGTGTGTGTGTGTGTGTGTGTGTGTGTGTGTGTGTGTGTGTAGGGGGGAGAAGTGGGGGATGGGAGAGGAAAAGAGGGAGGGGGAACTTGGATTGGGATAAAAAGAACTAATAAAAAAAGATACAGCAAATGTTTGATTAATGAATGAATAAGTCTACACTAACTCAATGGCCTTGTGAACCATAAACTAGTTTCCTTCAGTTAATGTTTTTTTTTTTTTCCTCATGTGTGTTTCTCCATTCTGAATGGTATTCTTGTTTTCATGTTCCTCTAATAAGTTCTTGGAAGCTTGAAGCCTAGACTGGGTAAACCATTTGCAAAAAGGCAAAGCAAGCATCCATACAGTTAGGTACAAAGTCACTACCTCATAGGAAGATGTAAGTTTAGTAAGAAAAAAAGTTTACTGTATTAATGCATCAAGAATTGTAGATATCATGTGTGGTGACTCATACTTGTCATGCCAGCAGTTGGGAGGCTGAAGCAGGAATTGTAGGTAAAGGTTGTTCCCATTATTGTGTTTTAGGAATAACTTAAAATATACATTTTAAACTTTACAGAAGGCATTAAGGACATGGAATTTGGATAAAGATAGGAAGAGGAAGAATGAACGGTAATTTGGGAGCATAAGGGTACTGTGGAGGAGGCCAGATCTTAATGGGATTTTGAAGCAGGGGACTTTGGAGAGCAAGACAACAATATGGCAAGAATGACAGCATGGTGGCACAGGAGCTCTGGCGATATGGGGGGAAGGAATGTCAACCCCAGAAAGCAGGGCAGTGGCACAGAAAATGACATTTAGTCCTGTGAAAACCCAGAGGCAAAGTGAGTCTGCCACTTGACTCTTGTCTTCCTACCAACTGCAGGCTGACTGCTGCAGACACAGATGGGATCTTCATGAATGTGTATTCTTCGTGATGGAAAGAAAATGTGTTTGGGAGTGCTTTATGACACGAGCAGCTGAGCATGCACACAGCTTGGAAGTGCAAGTCAGTAACCTTCAGTGTTTTTGGATTTAAAAAATTCTTAACTCTCAATATAGAATCTAAACATAATCCTCCCAGGGCTTATTTCTCCTTTGGTTTACTTATGTCATAGTTGGTGAGATCATGCAATACCCACAGTATAGACATGAAGTAGGAATATCAGAAATAAAAGAGGCATTTAGAAGATCTCGCTTGATGACTTCATTTCAAAGATGAGGAAATGGGAGCCAACAGATACTGCTTTTTTTCCCTTTGGTTGATGGATGCCTTCTAGTACATTGCAGTAAGCTGACCCAGGAGTTTTAGTTCTAGATTCATTATTTGGTTTTCTTTCTTCTATAGGGCTTAATTCCCATGACAGTTATGCTCTCACCACACCATATTCTCTGCATCAAGAAATGTGTTGTCCAAACTTACAACTTAGAGGGATGATGAGGGGGAAAAAAAAATCTTACCCATGACCATTCATTACAACTCATGCCTAAAATATCAACACTCAGAAAGGCAAGAGAGGAATTTTGCCAAAAGCACAAAGCCATCCCAGGAAACAACTACACCAAGAAACCTTGCCTCATCTAATTTTCAGTGTTTAGAGACTAAAATCGGTAAGAAAATCAAGATGTTCTTTATGGAAAGGGACAGTTACTAACAGTTTATTCCTAACCTTAAAATAGCATGAAGTCTCATTAATTAATTTTCTTGTGGGTACAGAAATATGGAATAAAATAGTAACCTAAACTGCAGACTTTTTAAAGCATCCCCTGTACAGAGTGTAGTTCACAGAGCACCACATAAGACATTGGTATCATGCAGGGGCTTATTCTAAGCACAGACCTCATTGTGACCTATGTGGATTTTGGGTTGGACTTTGATAAGTTCTCCCCGTGATCCATGTACACAGCAAGTTTTTGAAAATCATTGCTCTGAAGCACAGATTTCCTTTTTTTTTTTTTTTTTTTTTTTTTTTTTGAGAAATCTGTGCCTACCTGAGCATACCATACATCAAGTTCTTATGAAGTTACAAATACAAAGTAGTTAAAAATAGGATGAAAGACCATTATGTGTTCACCTCAGGATAAGGAATTTTGGTTGATGAAGTAAAATCAGGAGGCTGGACGCATGGCTCAGACAGTAACAGTGTTTTCTGTTCTTGTAAAGGACCAGGGCTGGTTATCTACACCCACATTAGGGAGGTCAAAACTGCCCATAACTCCATATCCAGGGGATCCTAAACCTTCTGGTCTCTACCAGCACCTGCAGGCATGTGGTACGCATGAATTTATTTGACATGAATGTATATTCATAATAAAATAAAATTTAAAAAGCAAAGGAGATGAAGTAAAGTTAAAGGAAATATGCATTAGCATCAGATTAAGGGTTTTCCCCTCCCCCATTATTTGGAATGAAATACTGTTTTCATGTGTTAGAGGTAATGATAATTATACAAGAGGTGACCTGAGGCTATTTAGGTCCCTTATGACTCTGAAGGATTGTGATGCTGAAGTTTGAACCTTACTATCACCTGTAGTTGTGGCCCTGTCAAACTTAAACCGTAGCAGTTGTGTTAAAATGGAACAAAGTGTGTGTGTCAAATTGCCATTTGTTCCTTCCTTCTTCAACATCCACCCATTGCTTAGTCTGAAGAAAAATTCAAGATCACACGAGGAAGATAGAGTCCAACAATCAAGTGATCACAGACTGGGAGGCTCACAGGTGGCCTCCAATCAATGGTGGCTCAACCACAACCCAGAAATCTCCATTCCCTTTGGAGCTCTGTCAATATTGGCTACATGGCCTCAAATGAACTTCTTGTCCATCTTTCGTGTTTGTTTTATTCAATTTCATGTTTTATCTGAGGATACTGTGTAGGGTAATCCCAATGGGTTTTGCTGCTCTTAAACACAATTCTTGGCCAAGTTAGAAGTCCAAAAACAGCATGAAAGTTTGAAAGGAATCTAAAATCATCAGTGACCACTGAATGACCTTGGGGATGTGAGGTAGCCTATTTGCAGCTCCTTTTTCATCTGCAAAATGGAATCATATCTCACATTTTCAGGCTTGCTATGCCCTTCAAATGGTCGCAAACATGAAGCTAGCCGTGTATCACCTAACATGGAGAGGTATCAATAAGTGGGAGCTTCTAACAGGATGGCTTTATTGGCTGAGGAAAATCTCATTTCCTATGAGAGGCATGCCAAATGGGATGCTCAAGTTACTGTTTGCATTTTTCACCCGTGAAGGTGTCCAGGAATTGAAATTAGCACTGTGTGCGAGCCTCATGGGATTCAAGTGTTGCTAAGGCAACCGCTAATTTCCAAATCAGGGTAAATAGTTTCACAGAATGTACAGTTTCCTTTAACAAATTGGATTCCAGTGAAGGGCACACCTTTCCTTCCCCTGCTGCTCTCTGCCCAAGTTAAGGTTGTGCACCTGCAGCTGTGTGCACCAGGGGCTACTTTCATCTTTTGCCAACAGTACTCTGAAGGTAACAGCCAGTAACAGACATCCCCGAGGTCTATCAGCTTTCCCCGTTTTTACCTTTTGTAGTTCGTCAAGTTGAAGTCACATTTCTTGACTCACACAGTAGGGCACTGAAACGGCTCCTCCGCACATTCGTGTAATAGACTTCCAAGCAGAGAGGCCATGGGGTGTGCAGTCATATAGCTTTGCTCCCTTTCCCGACTCCACATAAGCCTTGCTCCTGCCTATGCATAAGAATTCCCGCCGCGAACGAACCTATTATTAAGCCAGCATTGCTTCTCTGTCTACATTCTTGTGTTAAATTAGGCCTCTTCATTGTTACAAATAATAGGCAACCACTTATACATCAATGAAAACTCTCTGCACTGCTGCGGGATTATTTCAGTCCTCAATGAACCACACGTTCCTGCTATTGTTTATGGGAGTGATTTTTAAAGTCTCCCTTGCTTCCTTTTAAATCTTTTTTTGGGGAGGAATGGCCAATCTTCTTCATGTACTTAGCATATTTTCTCCTTGAACCCCTTTGTAGAATGGGTACCATTAACAGTGCCATCTTTTTTTCTTTCCGTTTGCCGTAATTCTTAGCATTGGTCCCTGCTTTTGAAATTGCCATCAGCAAGGCCTGAATACAATACTAAGAAACACATGGAAGAATATTAATTACCTTCTTCGCAAAAAAAAAAAAAAAAAAAAAAGAAAAAGAAAAAAAAAAACAAAAGAAAAGAAAAGAAAGAAAGAAATTTTGTGATTATTTCATCTTTTCTGGTCAGGTCCTGAATTCAGAAATCGTCTTGCTAGCTTTTTCAGTTTCTTTTGGGAAGGGGCTTGTCTGTCCATGTTCATTGAGGTTCCGTTTGTGCTAGGCCAAATGCTAGGCCTCATATTCATACTGTTTCTTTTTGCATATAAGGTAATATTGTGAAGAAGACACTGTTAGTCTGGTTTATTGATGTAGAAGTGGACTGGGGATTGAAACTTTCATACATCAACTAAGTTTGGTGTTTTAGTCCTGTAATCCCAGCACTTAAGAGATAAGAGGCAGGAGGTTCACAAAGTAGTTGATTATGTGGGATCCCCAAAGGCTGGTAGGCACTGCAGTATCAGGTACAGATTAATGCCATCTTCCTAAATTTTAAAGCCAAACAACTTGACAGAGCAATCTATATCAGGGGGACTGCTAAAGGAAAAGGATGGATATGCAAACAGTACCATAGAGGAGAGCTTTTGCTGTTTCAGATGGACTACACTTCAGTGTTTCTGGTCAGTAAATATGGAGTCAGGTTAATGTTTTCCCAAAGAACTTGTACAGGAAGTCACAAATGTAAGATGTCCCTTTGAAAGCACACATGTAGCATGTGCTTACACCAGATCACTGCCCTACCAGTCATTTAGTACATGACAGCCTCCCCATTTCACAGCTGTTATTTTTTTTTCTTTTTACCCTCACTGCTTTCCTGACTCTACAGAGTGGAGGGGGGAAGGAATCATAAGGGGGAGAAAATGCCTCTCACACAGTCTTGTTACCTATGAATTCCAATGGAAAGAAGACCAGACTGACTTGGGTGACAATGACAAATTTACATGACTTTCTGAATGTTGCTGGTCTAGACAACTTAATGAATAAAAATGTTTTGTGAAAAAGAATGAAAGAACGTTGGAAAGGGTTGAGAAACATCACAGGCAAAATAGGCAGCTTGCATATAACGACAACTTTCTATCTGAGAAGCCCACCAAAAATTTAAGGGATACATATTTTTGAAGGTATAATCCCACCAGGACAAATAGAAAGGAGCAGAAGCAATAACAGAGCCAATGGCAAAATCTTTAGAGTCTAGAAACCAGCAGGGCAGAAGTGTAACAGACAAAGCAGAGTCAGGAAGTGTGACTCCTGCACACCGGGAGCGCTGACAATCAATTCAGTTTCATTACAGATTTACTAAAAGGCTGGGAAGTTGGCTCGCACTGCAGACCTGCAGGAATGGGGTGAAGGTGGGCCAAGCAAGGTTGTCAAGTTTGTTAAGATGCTGTTGCAATCACTAGATTCCCTCCAGATTGTCCTTCATAGCCCTTGTACATGCGTCTCCATTGCCAAACAATGTGTTTATGTTCTCCTTCTTGATTTCTCACTTTTAGATCTTACCATCTGACTTTCCATTATTTATTTCCCTGCACATTTTCCTATCCCTGATAGTTTCACTGTCATTTTTTAATGATTAATATATGATATTTACATTATTATTACTGTGTAGGTGTTACTTGCCACTAAGCCACTTAGGATAGTTAATTGTTTTCCCCTAAAAATGTTTTTGTTTTCCATGGCATTAATTAATGCCTTCTTTTAGCGTTTTGATTAATTATATACACACACACAAGAATACAATGGAGAGTCATATTGGATATTCACTGGGATAAGATACTCATTCAAAATACCAAGGAAAAAGTGAACACGAAGATGCAATAGGAGAATCCAGAGTTAGTTGTGTTGGTGTGAAAATCTGAGAGTCTTATAGGTTTAATTAGTTTGTGATATCAAGTTCTGTTGGTTACTTAGAGTACCAAACCACCCATTTTTAACATGGTGCATTCTTCATCCATCACACCTTGAGAGGAAAACAATGTGAAAAATTACATCAAAATGTATTTGAAGAAAGATGTTTTTTAGGAAGCTGGTAGCTTTATAAGCCTTGGCTTGAGGATTCCTAGTGGACAAGTAGCATTGGAGAAGAGTGAAGCTTTAAAGTAATATTTACCATCATATAATAGAATGCTTTCAGGAAAACACTCCCCCCACAGGTCTCAAGAGCAAATAGAATGCAAATCTGCATGGCATTTGGACAGTTTGGAGCTACTAGAGCTGTCTAGGAAGGAACGAACAAAAGAAGAGCTCGGGTTAGCATCCCTATTGTAGAAGAGATAGAATAAGAAACTGATTTGAGAGCTGGTGTGACATTTCAATTCTTGGTACTGTATTCTCAGATTATGGTATGACAAGGAGTCTTCGGTTATTTAGCTATTTTTGTCTGGAGTTGGCAGATGGCTAGCCATGCCATTTCAAATACACACACAGGAAGCTGATAACTTTTGGAGGAAGATACTGGGATTTAGAGTGTCTTATCTATAGAAGGTAATGGAGAGGTGAATTAAAAGGTGGGATATCACTTTGAATTTAAATGACAACTCCATTCTTTATCCTGGAATCAAGTAGGCTTCCTTATACAAAGGAAGCATAGATACTTTATCCTCACTACCAATTGAGTTAAGGTATCCATATAAAGCTGATAAATATAATTCTTAGGTTTGTTTCTGTATGTCGAGGCTCTGCTATCAAATACAATTTAGAAGAAATGCATCATGATAAAGAAAATCTTTAGAGTCTAGAAACCAGCAGGACAGAAGTGTAACAGACAAAGCAGTGATTTTTTTTTTAGTGATTTCCCCCCCGCCCCACCCCCTTTTCCAAGATTAGAGAACAATTTAAAAAAGGAAGAAGGGGACTTCATTCTGTCGCTGATTCTGGGGCTTTGGCAGAGGGCTGGTTTGTTTGTTTCTTCTGATAAGCACAGATGGATGAAGAAATCTCTCAGTATCTTTAAGTAAATCGTCTACAGAGAAGTTAACAGACTTTCCCACACCAGTTACTAATTTGACATGAAGAATAACTTTCACACAGTCTCAGATATTTTTCACAGGGCTGAAAGAGTCTTGAAATTTAGGGAAAGTGAAGCTGTAGTGGTAATTGGAATGGGAATCTCAGAGAATAGTAGACGGGATGTGGACACAGGAGCCTTCAATTCTGAGATCTAGGAAACCAAAAAGAAAATGGAGAAGGCAGATTTCTCTTTCAAATAATTGAAATTCAGTTTTTGTGATCTTGACATAGAAATCATGTATAATTATTGAAAAATAAAGATGATTCATGTTTTCATACACTAGAGTTGATGTTTGCTACTTATGGTAGGTAATGGAGTATGCTCTTGTGACATAGATGAAAATTCAGTTGGATAAAGCTAGCTGGGGAGTCATTAGTGAGAGTTGAAAACTTAATAGAAGTCAGCTTACTTCTATTGTGTGGAGGGCAAAATATTTAAGGACCCCAAATTCAAACAAATTGAAGGGTTGCCTAAAGTCTATCAAGGGGACCTTTATTGGGAGGCTTTAGTCTGAAGGTCTTACTTAGATTGCCTGACTTGCTTTTGTCCTTTGAAGAGGATTGTCACTTGTTGTGAAGGTTTCTCTCACATTATTATATGTTGCTAAAACAACATCTCTTCTGCTTGTCATCATTCATATAATTAAACTAACTCACTTCTGTAATTTTTCTTTTTATATTAATTTTGATCTCAGCCAGGTAGGAGAATTGAAGCTTTACTATATACATTGATTTCAAGTTCAAAACAGTTTTTCTTTTTAAAACAAAACTAACGTTAAGCATCTCTTCATCTAAATCAAGGATGACACAGACAAACATATATAAACAAGACCTTATAGTAGTTTGGAAAACTATGGTTCTTTAAAGACGAATGTATTCCAAGGTTTGCGAGTTGCCTATTCTTGAGTCTTTCTTAGACTTTGAATTGTCTTTAGTAAACCCACTGTAATATATTTCCTCTAGTGTACATGTTGGTATCCTTGAGCACTTTAGAGATGTAGGCTTTTATTTGGGATGAAGCCGAAGAGGCTGCCAACACTTCAAGTGTCAGACTTGGTAAAAACCGATGTTCACGTGTTTCTGTCAGTTGACACCTGGGATAGATTTCAGTTGCCCTTGTGAATATAAAAAGCTCACTACCCGTTATTAATTCCTGATGAGTTATTTAGTTCTGCCTTTCTTTTTTCTAAAGGTTAAACTCTTATCTTTTTGCTCAGAAGTTAGATAATTAAGATCCTCACTTACAATGCTTCCATAACATCTGTAGATTATGCACTGTTAATCAAATTCCTCTGCAGGCATGATTGACTTTTGCAAGGAAACGTGGGGAATAAATCCTTTCCTTTTAGCAATAAGTTTGTTGTTATTATGGTTTTCTCTTTCTGAGAGACTCAATTTAAAGTAACAGTCTCTAGCTACTTTAAATGGTTCTCATAAAACCGTGCACCAGAAATAGCAAATGACGTATTTTAGAGCCTTTGAAAGTGCTGACATCTCTGTGAAATCAAAAACTTTAGAATTTGTGATTTCTGAAGCATTTGCATATTTATAAAATAATTTATATTGACATTTCAATTCTCTGTTTTCCAGTGACAGTAGCAAAAAGTAAGGCCATGCACTGCATTAGCAGTTACAACTTGAATTTAAAAATTCACTTGTATGGAAAGGATAGATCAAAATCAGATTTTTAATACTCTTACATTTCCTTGCCTGAATTATATGTCTAGAACACCTGCATGAGGTAAGTGCTGGGTATTTGTAGAAAATATGTTGTAGAAATGATTTTTTTTATGGGAAAAAAAAATCTGTTTTATGGCAGCGATGTTTCCTTGACATTTTTTTCTGCTGTAGGTTTCTTGTAATGCCTCCTTGATCTGTCTGAGCAGATAGATTGCAGGAATGTTTGGAAGCTTTAGAAATCTATTGAACATAAAACTAAAACCTCTTTTTTTCATCATGAGGTTTTGCTTTTAATTCTCCTTCCCAGGATACTTTCTCCTTTCTTTTTACTTTGTTAATGTAAGTAGTACAGGATATCAGTTCACTTTGAAGAAAATAATATTTGAAAATAAAATGATTGGGTCATTAGAATCTGTATATACATGTATTCATGTTTTATTCTTTGAGTAGTAAAAACAGTAATGACTGTTTAAATTTTGAATACAATAAAAATTGTCATACAAAACAGATTGTTTTTATTCTCTCAGTAATAGTCACAGAGTAATGTTTGGACAGCAGATTCAGTGTTTTAGAAGAAAGGAATCATAAAAATAAGGAAGCAAGGTTATATCAATAGATCATAACTCAGTATACAATTAGCATTATAGAATCCAGATATGTACTAAAATTACCTACAATATAAAGGTCTTTCTATGAGAAAATTCATTATCAAGTAACTTTTCTCCTATTTGTTAAAAAATTGTGGCACAAACCACTTAATTTAGTGTTCCTTTAAAATTTAAATTGCTCTGCACCAGTCCCAATTACCTATGTACTTCTAAATCTTTGTAACAGCTGTATTAGCCTCTATGTTTTACCTATGTAGTGGATGTGTACTCATCTTTGAGGATGAAAGAGAAATGTAGTCTCTTTGAAGGCTTGGGACTCCTCTTTTCAGAAACAATCCATGGTTCTATATTACTTAAAACACAGCTTCATTAATCACTTCTTTTTTCTCCTTCAGGCATACATCTTTTGTTTCTCCTTGTTAATTGTAATCTTGAGAAGGAAGCAGGCAACATCTGAACCATTGTATCACAAACAGTAAGTTCAATATCTATTTTTGTATAATTTTTTAAATTTAAATTGGAAACAAGCTTGTTTTACATGTCAATCCCAGTTCCCACACCCTCCCTTCCTCCCCTGTTTCCTCCCATCAACCCCCACCCATTCCTTTTATACTCCCCAGGTAGGGTGAGGCCTGCCTCGAGGAGTCTACAAAGTCTATTTAACACAAACATTTATAATGTCAATAATATATCTAAATATTCAGAAATTTGTATGTATGGAGTTAAAATCAAAAAGGGTCACAGTCAATATATCAGCCTTGGGGAAATGTTACTGATATCCAGCTATATGGAGACTTCTTGATTTATTAGTACTTTATAAGTAAGAATAAATAAGAGTGGAACATGACTATGAATAGAGTTTGAAGATCACATTGATAAAACTGTAAGATTTAAACATTTGCAAGAAAAAAATGTCTGAAAGGCACTTAAGAAGTTGCTTAACATCATTAGCCATCAGGGAAATGCAAATCAAAACAACTCTGAGATACCATCTTACATGTGTCAGAATGGCTAAAATCAATCTTGAGCAATAAAAGAACAGCTGGGAGTATCTGGAAACTGAGCCCAACTGGGTCTCTTATCACTAAATGAAGCTTCCAGTATCAGCAATGGGGTATATCTAGTTGTTGGTAAAAGTGGTGCCATTGGAACTACTAAACAACCCAAGTGGTTGCCATTGTAGGTTGCCTTCTACAAGTTAAAATCAAGGCCCTAAATCTGAAGACAACACATAGACAATTCATTGAACTTGAAAGAGTCAAACTGGTACTTCACTTCTATAGGCTCGTGTTCTTGGAGCAGGAAGGTACCATGCTACCAAAGGAGAAATATAAACACCAACTCAAAAGCCTTGTTCTAAAATGTTGCCACAGCTGCAACGTATGTTAGTGCAATGATGGCACAAGATTTTTGGAAGTAACAAACCAATATCTGATTTGATTTAAGACACACTGAAAAAAAGAGAAAAAAAATGGAACTCATACCCAACCCAGCCTCAGTGACCAAGAACTTGAGAGTAGATACCCTAGGGATCCAGGGTAAAACCAAATACTACAATTGGAAAAAAAATGTAGCAACAAAATGATTCCTAATTACATTCTGCTATACTCATAATGAATGTTCAACTATTATTAGAGAAGTGTCCTCCTGCAGCAGGTGGAAATAAATCTAAAGATCCACTGACAGATTGTTTTTCACAGAAAGAGAAACATTGGAATACTCAGCCCTAAGTGAGATGTTTCTATCAAATACACTCAGGGCTCAGGGAACTCAGAAGAGGAGATGGAAAGAGCATAAGCACAGGAGGGGATGAAGGACATGAAGAAAACAAGGGCCTCCAAATCAACAATATCGACACTCATGAACTCACAGAGATGGAGGCAGCCTGTATAATGCCTGCATTGATCTACACCAGGCCCCTGCTAGAGCTGAAAGGCCCTAGAGCTGAAAGAAATGAATGCATGCCCCCATTCCCGACCCACTAGCTGACATCCACTTGCAAACAAAAATTTAATTTTCTCCAAGAGGAAAACAAACAACTCATAAGATTAGGTTGCATGTTCAGCAGTAGATAGCCAATGGAAAATGAATGCAATGGCATCTTTGTAGGTCTCTTGTCTCATAAGGTTTCAAGGTCTTTTCTTTCTTTTTAAAATAATCTTCTTGTTTTTATTTTACTCTCTCTCCCCCCCTCCCTCCCTCTCCCTCCCTCCCTCTCCCTCCCTCCCTCTCCCTCCCTCCCTCTCTCTCCCTCCCTTTCCCCTTCCCTCCCTCCCTCTCTCTCCCTCCCTCTCCCCCCCTCCCTCCCTCCCTCCCTCCCTCCCTCCCTCTCTCTCTCTCTCTCTCTCTCTCTCTCTCTCTCTCTCTCTCTCTCTGTGTCTTATCCTTTGGATATAATGACTTCTGGTTTTTTGTTTTTATGAAATTCCTGAGTGTGTGAACAAGTGGAACTCTGTCCAAATCTATTTCCCGTACCTTTTCTTGGGTTCTTTTCCTCCTGCTTTTTTTTTTTTTTTTTTTTTTTTTTGTTATATTCTGATGTGTTTGTTTCTGTTTTATTTTATTTTGTTACTTTATTTTCCCTTCGAAGACTATTTGTTTTCTAATGAGACAGAAGGGAAGTGGATCTGGATGGGAATGGAGGTGAGGAGGAACTAGGAATAGTTGAGAGAGGAGAAATGGTAATCAGAAAATATGATATGGGGAAAAATCCACTTTCAAATAAAAGAAAAAACAAACAAACAAACAAATAAACAACAACAACAACAACAAACAAGGAAACTCAATGTCATAGTTTATGTGGAATACTGATCACTCATTTGTATCCAGATTATCTTAAAAATGATTTGTACCAGTGGTTCAGCTCATGAAGATACAGGTTAGTTTTACTTGTGTATTATTTCTTATACTGTTGAATTTCAATTCTTTATCTCCTTTATTCTTAGGTATATCAAGAGCAAACCCAATCAAGAGATGGATATTTTTGTTGTTGCTGCTGCTATGTTCTGAACACAACCCAAGCTACACTTTATATATATATCTTCATCTTTTCTTGATTCAAAGAAAATATGAATGTATTTTTGGCTGTTCTGTACTTAATAACTAGCATACTAGCTCATGTATAGTAGAAAACCAATGAATATTTGTGGAGCAGTATACATCGTTCTCTTACTAAGAGACATAACATATAGAAAGATAATACATGATTTTTATATTTCGTGATATCTGGATGACTAGTGAATCCATAATACACACACTCCATTGATTTCAGCAAGCACATTTCCTGCTAAATGTTAGATTTTTTAACTCTGCTTCCAATCTAGTATTTAATAAAGATAAACTAATTACAAGACCCTATGAGGAAGGTAATGTTTTGTCTATCTTCAAAATCCAGAGGCCAAATTGATATTATCATTGGCCACTCTTTTTTGTAATAAGTTAGCTGGGACTTTGATTGTGATATAAAAGGACATAATTTCCAGAAGATCTAATTATAAATATTGTCAACAGGAGAGAATTCAGTGCTCATTGAGCTCCTTTCAGAGTTGCATTGCAACTTAGCTTTAATAACAATGAGTAAAATTTATGGTCATCTAATATTAACGTTACCATTTCAGAGCTGATATTTTTAGTTTAGAAAACCATTGCTTCCAGCATCCTGCATTTTCAAATGAGAAAGTGAGTTGTAGGATGTGTATAAGTCGGTGTTTGGTTGGAAGAATTTAGGACTTTAGGCTCATCATTCAATGAAGATACCAGTGTGTATGTTATTCACTAGGTGACATGATATAATGAAACCCAAATGTAATCAAAAGTTAATCTAATTCATCCATTAATGAATTGGGATAGAAATAATTCAAGGTAAATAAGGAATCAAACAAACTAAAACAGGGAGTCATGAACTTTTTGTAATTATTTTATTTTTTGTAATTATGAATTAAATTCATCATTCCCTGCTCCCCCTTTCTCCCTCCAAGTCTTCCTATATTCCCCTCTTTGTTTTCTCCCAATTTATGGCTTTACCTCCCTCCCCCATTAATTGTTGTTATATCCATATCCATATGGATATGTTTGTGTGTGTGTTCTTAAAAACATGAACATACCAGTTCAATCTGTATAATGTTACTTGTGCATGTATGTTTTGGAAGCATGTTTTTTGTTTGCTTGAGACAGGGTTTCTCTGGGTATCTTTGGAGCCTGTCCTGGAATTCACTCTGTAGACTAGGTTGGCCTCGAACTCAAAGAGATCTACCTACCGCTGCCTCCCAAGTGCTGGGATTAAAGGCATGTGCCACCAATGCCCAGCTTGGAAGCATGTTTTTATTAATAGAAATCATAGCTTCTAGTTAAGGCACATTCTGTTGAGAGTTCCCTTATGTGGAGAATTTCAGAACTCCTGTGACGGTGACAAGTCTGCAGCAAGGTAGGCCATTATCATTATTTTTAATTCAATTTTATTTTTATGTAACTTTATACATGAAAAGCACATTTACATCACTCTTTACTCTCCCTTTTCCCCTACAAATGTTCCTGCCCTCCACTGCTTACCTTTTTAATTATTACTGATAATATATATATATCTCACTTGTGTACATAGTTTACTAAGTCTGTTTAGGTTTGTTTTCATGTGCATACACATGAGGGTCAGTCATCACTTGGAATTGAACCTTGAATGTGAAACTTGTCATTTGAGAAAACTAATTCTCCCTTTGTCAACAGATGTTGACCCCTGAAGTTCTTCTCAGGGTGAGATGATGTAGAACTTTCCTGTTCACATCAACATGTCAACTGGTGTTACCATTATGCTGGGCTTGGTTGGCAATCACATTTATAAAAATTCATGGATGTAGTTCTTCTGTCACATAGTGAAGATAATATCATATAGCAAATGTCCTGTATCTGGCTCTTACAATCATTGCCCCTTCTTCTGCATAGATTTCCTTGATATTTAGGTACAAGGACTGAATGGCATCTATGTGAGTTTGGGTGGGGTGCCCCAAAGTCACTTATTCTGTGCAATATGACCTATTGTGGTCCTCTGTAATATTTTCTGTTTGTTGCAAAAGGAATCTTCTGTGATGAGTGTTGAAATCTGTATTTTTCTGTGGCTATAAGGATAAATACCTATAATACAGTTAGAAATTATATTTGTTTAGAAAAAAATGGCAGTAGTAGGTTCTCCTCTCAGGTCTACGGCCTCTCCATCCACACATCATTGATTAAGTTCATGGTAGAAGGCAGAGATTCCCTCCAGTTGATCTGGCTTCAGTCTCAATTAGACAGGTCAAGGTAAAAGTGCCACTACTGTGCCATTGGGTATGATTTTGCCAGTCAAGTTCTTAGGGTGTATAGCTCAATAGGACTGTCGATTGCTTCTCTCTCTTGGTAAATTGCTTAGCCCCTTTTGAAACTATAAGAAGCAGTCCTCAAGAAGGAGGCTTCCAGCTGAGTCCCAGCATGATCCCTCTAAACCACCTGTCCCCAGTGTGTAGTGTCATCAGTTATAGGGTTTTGCTTTTACCTTCGAGTTGTGGGAGGCAACCAAGGATAATCTCAACAGATGGTTATTTTTATAGTCTCTTAGACTTCCCAGAACGACAACTGGGAGTTTCTCACATCTGGCACTGGGTTTTTGTTATACAGTCCTTGAGAAAGCATTGCCACCACAAGTGGAGTCATTTGAATTACTTACACACACACACACACACACATACATATATATATACATATATATATATATATACACATATGCATTTACAGATGTCATTTGCATTTTTAAGTTAACAGAAAATATACGTTCCTGTTGCTTCTACAATCATCCTTGGTGCTCTTGAACAAAACATAAACTGTCTTTCCCTGTGGCTTCTTCAGTTGTGATCAGAGTTCTTTATCCCCCCTCTTTGTATCTCCCTCATAGTTGTCCTCCTTCTCTCCACAGGTACCCCCTCTTTTCCCATTTTCTCTCTCATAACATCTATGTGCTATTGTCCTCCACTCTACAGCTCTTCCTTTCCTGCATTTACTTGGTTCATTTTTATTTTTCTTTGGTTACTCCAAGTTATATATTCCCATTTTAATATTTGGAAACAGGAACCACAACAAAAGAGAACATTTGGTGTTCGTTTTTCTGGGTCTGGGTCTCCTCACTCAGTGTGATATGTTCCAGTTGCATCAGCTGCAAATTTCCTGATTTAATCTTCCTTTGCTGCCGAGTAGAACTCCACTATGTACATGTACCACATTTTCATGATACATTCATTTATTGAAGGACATTTAAGTTGTTTTCATTTCCTAGTTATTGTAAGAAAAGTGGAAATGGATATGGTTGATCAAGTGTCCATGGCCAGTCTTCTGGGTATATGCCAGGAGTGATGTAGCTGGGTATTATAATAGATTTGTTTTTAGCTTTTGGAGGGGTGGGGATTCTCAACACTGATTTCCAGAATTGCTGTACCTATTTGCAACTTTCTCAACAGTGAATGAGGGTTTCCTTTTCCACACATCCTCACCAGCATTTGTTGTCAGTTGTTTCCTTGATTTTAATCACTCTGGCTGAGCTAAGATGAAATCTGAAATCTCAAGGTTGTTTTAACTTACATTTCGGTGATTCCTAAGAATAGAGACATTTATTAAAGTGAATTTTACTTACTAATTCTCTACCTGTGCATTTGAATTTTTGCTTGTTTATCTCTTTGTTGCTGCTTTTTTTTTTTTTTTTTTTTAATCTAATGTGAATGGCTGTTCTTGAAGGCCATTTTGTGTCACATGGAGGTGACTGGAACACTGTGTTTGGGAGGCTGAGGTAAAATGTGATCATTGAATGTTGTGGGTAATTTGTTGAAGCACTTCAGTGTTTGAAAAATGGTATGTGAATCAATAAATAATTAAAATAATGATGATAATGACAGAGGAAATCCTTTGGGAGAAAGCGTTTCAACCAGAATTATTGAATTTATCTCTCAACACTTCAAGATATCAACCAGAACGACAGACAATAACACATATACAAATTAATATCTTGGTTATTTGGAGAAGCTTAAAAATCCTTTAATAGAACTGAAAGTGTAGCTATTGATTTCTTAGGAGATAGCCTTGCTAAAGGCTGAATTGCTTTATGATTAAATCAGGAGTTTCAGCTCTGGCTTCAGCGTTTCCTTCAGTCAAAATCACAGCGGATATCTGCAGATCCCTAGAGCTGTTTCTCTGAGTAAACTGGTAAAACATAAATATTTCCCTGAGGGGTTTTGATCCAGTGCTAGATTAGCTGCCTAAACTTGATCATTTCAGTTTTTCTTGGAGAGATCTATACAGGCCATTTACCTACTTGACTTGCCCTTCTGCATTTGAGAAGTAAAACAGATAAAAGTTGCAACCTACGCATGTGTTTAATCCCCTGCAGGGCAAGATGAAAATGTAGATTCCTGATGTCTGATACCCTTCTAGGTTAGACACTATTGTTTCTAGCAGTTGAATATATTATATGCTACTAAAGAATATTATGTATTTATAGTACAGAGTTCATTACCAATCACCTTTAACTCTCACAAATCATACAGACACTAAATTGATGATCTCAGAAAATAAACTACACATACCCTTAAGTCCTCAAAGAAAAATGCAGTTTGAGTTATGACAGGGGATGGAAAAGTAGCTATAGCTATAAATAATATATTTAAATTATAAATAATTGGGCAATATTAAGTGTTGGTATGCTCACTCTTGTTGCCTCAGTTTTCTCCAACCATTTCTTTTAGCCATGTTTCCTTGATTTCCTCTTCCTAATCCTGATGACATCCTGGGAAATGCCATAGCTTTCCTGCCATTTTCAGTTATTAAAAAGTACTGTTTGACCTTATCCATTCTTGAACTTCAATTTCATCACCTTCTTTCCTCCCAAAAAGGAATAGAACCATGTATTTGCATGACAGCAGGTTGCTTTCTCTCTCTTCCTTATGAATTCACACTTCTCCACCAAGTGATATGAGGAAGAATAGACTACTCAGACACTAACCTCCAAGATGCTTGTGACTACTGGGAATGTGCATGTATAAAACAAATGGCAGCTGTGGATGCCCTCATGGAGTATTGTATTCCAAGAACACTGGTACAATGCAGTCCTTTCCATCTCATAATCACAGAGTTGGGAAATTCACTGGTTTTCTCCTACCACTGCTTCTCACAGCTCATTCTTCTTGTATTGCACAGCAACAAGGTCACCGGTTTGTTACCACTACTTTTCTTCACTCAGTAGTCATTCCTTAAAGATTGGGGGGTGCCAAAGTTGTCAACCAAACCTGTAATATCCATAGAAAATTAATGTAGAGAAGACTGTTGCAGTGGTACAAGATCAAGCCATGGACATGCACCTTGTAGGATTGATTCATTTCTTCACTCTCTTTTTAGACAGTTTTCTTTCCCATATAGTAACAGAAGTCACAGATGATGGTGAGTTGAACTTTGTCTGAAACTCATCCAGGAAATGAGGTACCAGCTCCCCATTCTGGAAAGAATCTCTTTTCACTTAACTATTGAATAGGAAGACTATCCATTATCCACATTGTACATGTGAGGATTGTATGGAAAGGCAAGCATTAAGCTTTTTTATTTGGGGGCATACAATTGTGCATCAACTAACGATGTGGGTTGATTAACTGGGTATGGCCACAGTTCAGATGTCAGGCCCTCAATTTTCTGTATTTTAGAATATTAAAAATTTGGTGATCTTTTAAAAGTTCACTCCTTAATTATCAGTTACAGAGTCAGAGGAAATAAAATTCATCTAATATCAAATTTGGTTCAGAAATTTGACTGCACAAATCAAATGTTTTAAGAACAATGTAATTCAATTATTTTAAAATAGCTATGTGGTCAAAGGTATGCTTGTTGGGACAAGGATCTAGGTCTCAGCAATTTCCGTCTAGTGACGATATCCATTATTGCCTTTAGTATTGATTTCTCTGCTAGTATTTGGATGATTGTCCTGAGCAGAAAAATATATTGTAATATATTATCTTTCAATTTTAATGCCTGCCACCATACAATTTTTCTGTTTTGTTAAATCTTGAAACTTCTCAAAATAATTATCTATATGCATGGCCAAACTCACCTTTTTATTTTCCTGCCAGTCCTCTAATATTTCTTCCCACTTTTCCATGCTGTTCTTAGAGTAGTTAATAGTGATTGCCATCAAGTCTGTGTCTTGTCTTCAGAAGTTAGTAATGTTTATCTTCCTTCCTTAGTGCATTTCTACATTTGTGCTCTGACTCATGCACTCCCGATTGCCTCCTTACTTCATTAGTGGCCTTGTTGAACCTCCTTAGGCACTTCTTGTACAAATATTCAAGTCATGCAAGGAATTAGACTCACTCCTGAGTACCACACTTTTTTTTTATGTTTTCTTATGATAAGACCCTCCCCTGTGGTGTTGTGTGAATTCTAATGGAAGTAATTTTCAATTGCATGTTTCTAGTTTCAGATTTTCTAGATTCATATTGACAATGATCTTTATAATTTCTCTGTCCAGGGAAAGTTGTTCAATTTCTGCTTGTTTTGTATAACTAACACAAAATAATTGAATCATAAGCATCTGAAAAAGACAATGTGAGAGTTAACCTTGCTTCTTCCATTTCCCACGGCTGTCCCACTAGTTCATTCCAATAACATCCATCCCTTCTCTATCCTTGTTTGTTTATTTGAGACAGAGTTTCTCTGTGTAATAGCCCTAACAATCCTAGAACTTACTCAGTAGACGAGGCTGGCCTCAAACTCTCAGAGATTCTTCTATCTCTGCCTCCCAAATGCTGCAATTAGAAGGCACATGCCACCAATGCCTGACTACAACATCCATTCTCAAGGACCACACCCATATAAGCTTTACCTTGGACTTTATCACCTCAATCTAGGTACAGTATGCTCTCTTTTGATAGATTATATCCTGACATTTCTGGTGATAGTATCAGAAGTAAATTCATTCTCGTCAGTGAAATATCAGAGACTGGAGTAATGGCTTGATGGTTCAGAGCACATGTTGCTTTTACAGAGTACACATGTTAAGTTTCAGCATCTACATTGTGACTTATAACCATCCATAACTGCAGTTACAGGCACTTATGTCCTCTCTTGACTTTTGCATGCACTAGGTAGGCACACAATGTACATACATACATCATGGAATTACTTATAAATGTAAATACATCTTTACAAAGTAAAACTATGGATATATTACAGTTCTTTAGGATGACTTGTATTGTTAACTTTTCTCTTCCATTTCTAAAACATATTTCTTATTCATTTTGTGGAATAAAGTAAGTAAATCATATGAACAAAAATCCCAGTTCACCTAGATCCAGGTTCAAACTTAAGATCATTTATAAAATAATAAAATCTGATTCATGCTTCATTATACTGACCATATATTCTATTGTTTATTCTATGAAAATTCTCCTGGACACTAAAATCACTATGCTCTTACATAGTCCTTATATCACACTTTGAGATCTTTTTACTTGTATTCTAACTGAAGTGGAAAGCAATGATGTGTAAATACAAGACTTTCAAAACAAAATCCACAATAGTAGTCTTTGTGGTTCTTTCTCAAAATCCATTTTGCTTAACTCCTCACATGCCCGTGAAACCTACATTTTGAAGACAACTAGGTTCATCTCTAGATAATTGGGTTCTGCCTCTGACTTTGCCTTCAAGAAAGGCTCTTCCTTGGGGCCTTGTGATTGCCACCTGGCCTAATGAGATGTGAGAAGAGAATTGTTGGACAGCTTGCGGTGGTTTCTAGAGAAGATACGTTTTTCTAATTCCCTAACATCAGGAAGCAGCTAGGACCAAGAGCTGATCATAGGTGCTCATGGTAGACTATCAAGAGGGAGGTTAAGTCAGCCTTAAGATAAAACAGAAATTCAGGGAGAAAATTATCCATGATAGAGAGACAAAAAACATCAGCAAAGCCAAAATCAACAAGAGAGAGTCTTGGGTTCCCAACAAGATCATACCATCATCCTCTTGTGGAAGTAAATCACTCTGAAGTACATTATTGTCTTAGAATGCTCAAGAAGCAGAGCTAGCAGAACTTTTTGTTCAAGAACTCATTTTCAATTGTGTTATAAGTTGACTCCATTTTTCAAATATGTCTGAAGAAGTACAGTGAATTAAAAGGATGTTTCATTTTTCTCAACAAACTGAGAAGTGAATTGTGTACCTGGAGGCAACAAGAAAGTAATAGGTAAGCTCCATACCTCGCAACCCTTCACAGTTCCAATGCTGTCATCATTGCATTAACATTTATGAAAGCAACAATGAGAAATACACATCTCTATGTTAGTACTGACATTATTAAAAATAAAGAACAACAGCAAAAAGAAAAAACACTGCAGCTCTTCTCCCTTTGAAATACCCTGTTTTGAGATTCCCGAAAACTGATCAGAAAACATAAGCAAAACATGGATATTATCCAAGAAACATGCAACAACATGCACACCATAATCTATCGCCACACTTGACTGGCTTCTGCCCAGGCAAGATGCTTCAAGATCTGTCTGTATTTACTTCATATCCTTGTGGGTGAGAAAACTAAATCATGTCTTTCCTTTGTGGTATCAATTTTAATTTTAGAGACATTTAGGACCAGAAACAATTTTAGTAAGAAAACCAATGCATGCAATCAAATTTGGGGTCTTTCAAAGCTATTCTCTATTTTGACTTTAAGAGTCTATATTAGGAGTCAAGTCCTAGAAGGAAACACTTTGTTTCCCTTATTGGATTATCCTTTAAACGAGTTAATGCCACTTGCAAAGTCTAATTTTAACTACGAGAAGACCTACTAAATGGTGTTACTGGGTATGACAAGAAATGAAGAACCCCAAAATTAAAAAAAAATAGAAGAAGAAGTTTTCAAGTTAATTATTTCAAACTGATAATCCACTCTGGGTCTTGGCCATGGAAACTAGAGAGTTCATGATTCTCATTTTAACTTGAGCTTTCAGGAGTAAGCATCTCCTATTTTATTTGCTATATGGATATTTAAGCTTAACAGTTTCTTTCCATGTCCTTCCCAGAATGTTTTGCTGGATCTCTGGGTCTCTGCACAGGTCATTTAGGGGTCTGTGTTTGTGCCTGCTTAGAAGATTAACAGGTTTTCTGTACAGGGTCCAGGAAATAAATGAATAGAAATCATTTTTATGGCATTTTATTATGGGCTGATACTCCACAATGTAAGTATATGTGATCAGAGATCAGAGATGTTACGTTAGAAAAAAATAAATTCTTGTGAATATGGGCCTCCTTATGATTGTCTGTCTATCCAAGGACTTCCCACATATTTTAAGAGCAATGGAAGTGTTGAGAACAGGATACAGAAACTCATCAGGCAGGACAGGGACCTCAGAGTAGCAGGATTGAAAATGTTCTTGCTAGGGGCCAAGAAAGACAGGGAAGAGTTCTGGTTCCTGGTTTCCTTCCATCAACCCTTCTAAATAAGCACCTTGAGTAGAGGCTATAGGAAGACATACTGAAAACTAAGAGGAGGCTGCTGGAGATCACCATGTTATTCCTACTGTACTGATCATCTGATCCCCTCCCCATGCCACAGCCCATTTAGCTCCATAAGTCTCTCAAAAAGCCCCAGGATGAAGTACTCCATTCTATCCAGCGACCACTCTCCTGAACAGGGCCTCTGCCCTCTTCTCCTCATTCAGTTCCCACCTAAGAATCTATAATAAACTCTGTAAAACTCACCTTTTGTGGTTTCTGAATTTCAGTCTTTAAATTTATGTAAAAAGAACTTTATTGTCTGAAGGTAGATTTGGGGGTTGCAAAATTTTCTGGTACCTTAGTACCCCAAACTAAGTTCACTAGGATTCAAGGGATTCTCCATTTCTTTCAAAAGCACTCCAATATTCCCATAACAGTAGTATGGTTACCATTTCATTTCCTTTGGCTTTGTTGTTCATGATCTTTACTATTGAAATTTTTCCATCTGGAGAGTTGCCCCATACTTACTTACTCTTGAAAATGATGACCTCTATTGTCTGTCCTTCCAGAGTTCACAGTTTCAATGCTACTTTTACCCAGGTGGTGTGTGTGTGTGTGTATGTGTGTGTGTGTGTGTGTGTGTGTGTGCGTGTGCGCATGGGCATGTGAGTGTGTGTGTGCGCATGCATGCGTGCGTGTGTCTGTCTGTACACAAATTCTCTAGGCTACAATCTCATGGAGGATGTTTAAAGTGGATTCATGAATTTTATGATTTTATTCCTCTTTCAATAATGACATTTTATTGGTAGGTGAATTAAAAAAGTTCATAAATAGTTATTCTTTGGAAGTCAAATTCATGAACACGTATATACTTCATGATATTTCAGGGTGTATATGGCCAGTAACATGGTTGCTATAGTTAAAAAATTAACATGGATATTATCACACCATTAACAATTGTGAGTGTGTGTGTGTGTGTGTAAAAAAGGCTAAACTTTACACATTTATTAGTAAATTGTGAATGTATAAACTACCCATACAGTATACTAATAACCAGATTATATATGTACATATGTTAACTTTTTATCATAAAGATAATCTGACTTAATGTTAAATTAAAGAAAGGCTATTTCTTTTAGTAGTGAATATGTGGTCTGTGGGTGGATGTGGGCAGTGCACGGAGGAGCCCTTACAGTCTGGCATCAGCACAAAGGACCACCGTAGCTTGAAATGGCCGATGTCTCTGCTGGATAGGGAATGGCATGAGTCTCAAATTAATCCCTGTGATTCAGATCCTTCTCTAATATGTCACCACACCGAAGTGGGAGTTCCTTTAAAGTCAAGCCAAAAGTTCATTAAATTTTGAGAATTTTTGTCTTTGTTTAAACTTTAAAGATTTTTGAGTTTAGGTATGTTATGTAACTCAAAACAAGGCTTCATAATTAGTAAATGGCAATTTTACAAGCTAACTTTTCTTCCAATTGTGGGAAGCAAAAGATATAGCTCTTTGTTTGTGCCTGCAACTTGATCTTAATCATATTCTACCTTATGGTGTCATTGCATAATTTGTCCTCTATAAGGCTCTTTAATAGCGCAGTGTTCTTCTAAGCCTTAGAAGGAATGAAAGAAGCATGTGCATGCACATATACATACCCATCTATTATGCACACTTTTGTCCCTTTCATTAGGTAGCTACTGTAGAAGGCTAATTGCTAATTATTGGTAATTATAATAATTTGCTAATTATTGTCTTTCCTATGATATGAAGCACAAAATGTTCATTATCAGTATCCCAGAACAGTCCAGAAATTAGCTGTAAGTACAGGATGGGAAAACGTAACAGAATTTGCAAGACTATTACTGAAGTATATATCCCAATGCACTTCTTTTCAGAATGATCAGACAATAGTTCATATCTTTGGCTCCTGTAGTCTAATCATAGACCCTGACATTTAACCAGGCACAGAGATTATCTGTCTTTTCATCATGCCTCACAGTTGTAATCAGGTTGCAGACTCATTTCATCTGATCAATTGGAATTATTGCTTCTGAGGACCTACAGGTGAGAGTTCTTTTCTTTACAGGAACTGCTTGTAATTTCCTCAGTGTGTTTGTCTCCTTTCTTTGTCCAGTGAGATATTTTTCAGACTGTGGGCATTTAGCAAATATTAAATGATAATTCCTTATTGACCTTCTTAGCTTTGGGGAACTTGGAAATTTTTTTATAGAGATGTTTTAAATGTTTTATGATCTTTCAGATTTTAAAATAGAATTATAGAGACCTTTCCAAAGGAATAAAGCAGAAAGTTGTTCTAACTCGAAGGTAAAGCAGCTAGAACTGTTACACTGATTTTTTTCCCTCATGCACTAATTATATCTAAGTAGATACACCAAGCACAAGCTTTCTATTAATTCCAATTTATAGAACATCCCAGGGATGGTATTGTCAGAGAGGAGAAGTTAACTCCATGGCATAAAAGTGGAGTGTCAAAGAATGCTACAAAGACAGCCAAATTAGATACTCAGCCCCTATGTTCTCAGTGGAAGTATTGGTTCCAATTATTATGTTATAAGCTATTAGTTCCATTACAGCCAAGACCATAGGTAAGCAAATCCTGTAAATATTTCCCAATACTGTAAAACCTGCCCAAAATATAGTGGCTTAACTTTACTCTGTTAATCTATGCTTCTGTAGGCTTGTAGTCCCCTTTCAGTAGTTTACACATAGTCAAAAGAGCAGAGCAAAGGAGTCTCCCAGAAACTCTAAGGAAGAACCAGTTTCCTATGCCTTTCCAGTTTGTTGATGCTGATATCTGTAATTCCTTGACTTAGTGCCCCATTTCTTCATTATCAGAACCAGTGGAGGAGAGATCTTTGACTCCTGAAGTTAATCGTAGACCTCGGCAATAAAGCCAGAACAGAGATGTGGAGTCTTTTCGTGCTGGTATATTCTATGTAGTGTATTACATATTATAGGATCATTGTCATACCTAACCTTAGTCATCATTGAAGAAACCAGCTTTCCTCCATCTGTGGTCATGTAGTCACAGATTTGGGGGATTGGGAAATTAACATCTCATGGGAAGGGGGATGACCATGGTTTTGTTAGCATACATTAAAAGCAAAATTTATGTCTTCGGTGTGCAAGCACAGTGCAGAATGTCATTTTAGCACTAAAATAAGAAAATGAAAAGATACTGACAAATGACAAAAGATACTGATTTGTGATAAGCAAATGGGTTTTCAGTTGTCTTGTTTTAATCTTGCCAGTGCTGTAAATTTTCTGATCTTCAATTTTGTCACCTGGAGGATGAGCCTAGAAGGTTTTCCTCAGAGGACTCCTTTTGGAAGGTTTATGTTGATTTTTGTATCAACACATAGCATTTTAATTTCTTGGCTCAGAATTCATTAACATTAAGGCAGAGCTGAGGTTTTAATCATCACCTCTTAAACCAGTACATTTTTTTCAATGTATCTTTGTGTTGGCCATTAAATGAAATTTAAGATAACTTTTGTAAATTACTTGCAATAGTCCTGAGAAGTGGTTGCTCTGTTCTCTTACAGGCTACTTCTCACCTACTACGATTTGACAGGTCAGGTGAGGCAGCATTCCAATTGGAGAATTTGACCCCTTGTTGAGAAATTTTAGCATCAAATGCCTGATCCAAACCATGCACAGAACTAAACAGTAAATATCAGAATATATCAAGTCTATCATTTCATAGGTAGTGAACTGGACATTAGTTATATTATTGTTGAAAAGTTTAGGAACCCTAGTAAGCATCTCCAAAGATACAATAATCCAAATCAGACCAAATCAAACCAAATTAGAAAAGCCAGTGTTTAATGGATACAATGCTCCCAGATGGCTTTCCACCACCTCTCCCCAAGCCTATCAAGAGAGGAGATGGGAAAGACAGACTGGAAAATTGTGAGTCTGTTTTCTTGGGTATAGATTAAATACCCTGGAGGAGTGGTCTTGAGCATCACTGGGGGGAGGGAGCACCATTTGCTGGACTTTCTGAGATGGAGCAGGGTTTGGAGAGAGAGAGATGAGGGAGGGAGTTTTCCACCAGAACATGCCAGACTCTTTGGGTATATAGATGCCAGGGAGGGGCTGGGATGATTTTTCTACTGGAACACTTGTCTTCAATTAATAGATTCTACTGAAAAAGTAAAAGAAGTACCAACCAGTAATCTAATCTTTTAATAAGTAGATTGTTGATACAGTCAGATGAAAATGGATGAAAACTGAATTTGACATAATAACATTTATTGGCCTTAATCTTAAGGCAGATTGGCTAGGACTCACTGTTAAGAATTCTTTTACATTCAATTTTCCTTCTTGTTTGTGTTGTGTAAATAGATGTGTTCTATTTCCTTTGTATTCTGGTAGAGCTTATGTGGTCTGAAGTTCTAAACTAATTGTGGAGTTTTATTATATAATTTGATGTCACAAATTATTAGAATATATTTGGAAAATATAACCTTTGGATGGTTTTTATTAGATTGCCTTTTAATTAAAAATCTTGTTTTTTATATTTTGGAAATTTGTTATTTATCAATATAAGATATGCTACAATAATGGAAATTATATGTAGCACTCTACTATATCATTTTAAATAGTGAATAAAATCTTGTGTCAGTAGATTTGATATAGAACTTCATGTACAGGCAAACACTGCATGACACATTTTGAATATGTCACTCTATAAGGTAGATAAAATCAGTATTTTTCATATTGAGTGCATTTTTGTGTCATCAAATAACTAATAAGGTATAAAAAAAATCATTAGCCTTTCTTTAGAAAGATATTTAAACTAGTGAACTATAAAATTCCAAGTTCTTATAAATGTCACTTGGAGTTCTTGGGGATGCCTCTCTTTTGAATTCAGAAATCATAAATTGAATATCTTGATATAGTTGAGTAAGCGGGAAATGAGCACCGCTTTGCAATCGACTAGTAGATGTGATCCTAAGTGGGAGGACAAGGATGAAGAGGGCGAGAATGAATAATAAATGCATCTGAAAATGGTGCTTAGCATATAGGGAATATCAACATGTCCTCTAGGTTCTGACAAGTTGGTGTCCATTTACTCACTATGATTCCTAAAGAATAGGTGTGTGATGGATAGATCCTTTCACCCTTAGGAATAATTGTTATTCAATCCTAAAATAAAAACAAAGTCTAGAGAAACATTTCTAACTGTAACAATAAACTTTAATGGCTATAGTTCCATGAAGATGTCTGTCTTTATCTCCTGAGACTTCTTTCTTGTCATTTTTTTTTAAAAAGATCAATCTCCTTTTAAAATATTTGCAGAAATTAATATTGTTAACTTGACCCTGGTGATTTCAATTATAGACAAGTGAAAATGGAGTCAGTTTCATTTATAGGGCAGAAAGTATCTTTGCAATTTCAATTTCATTTTCATGCTTAAATTTTCCTTTAAGGATTGTGAAAAATTCCAGCTTCCCTACTGTTGTGTCTTACACAAAATCATGTTGAATATGTATTTCCCAGCATCTAGAGATGCTGATTCAGTGTAGCTGGTGACAGGTGTTTCAATGACAAAGGCAGGAGGCCTTTAAAATCTCCAGTTTGGGAGTGTCAGGATGGGTATGACATAGACGCATGCTGACAATCTAAAATGAAGGCTCTTGGCATAATTGCTATTCATTCAAAAGTTAAGAAATGCAGCTGTGTCCTCTTCACCTCCAATCCTCGAAATTCTTCTTCACAGGGGATGGAGATTTGTCCCCTTCACTTCTGAGTTTCCACATTTTGCCTTCTCTTCCTTTGATGGCACTAAAGGTCAGTGAACATAATGTTATTCTTCTCCTAATTACACTTAGAATGGCCAAAATTATCCATTTACTGGGGTGGAGTTGGTTCCTAACACAGAGAGAGTTTCTGTTTTTATTGATAAAAGAATAAATGTCTATTTCTTTCCACCTAGTGATGGGGTTGGGGTTGGGGCATGACGATTCTGCAGCATATCCTCAGGCAACACATGCACAAACAATCAAACAAACAAATTTTGGGGTGGGGAGAAATTGTTCTTTCTAGAAATGGCTCCCGATATTGCTTCAGATGACAGGAAGGGTAAATTAGCTGAAGATTTATAGAATTCTATTAACTCTTGGGCATGAGCTGTAGGCTAACTGACCTATAAGAATATGTTCATTAATTAATAACTCTTTGCTTTGGGCAGAAGAATGTATGGTGAACACACATGTTAATTTCTAAAAACCATCAAAATCAGGGTGTACGTTTGTAGTGCTGATGTCTTCACATGAGCTATTTACATGTTTTCTTCCTACAGAGATCTTTGAACTATTGACTAAAAACACCCATAACTTAACATGATTGTTGTAGTCAGGGTCACATCATTTTATAAGGCACTCCCATTAACTTGATTCTCACTCTCCCCGGTCTTATGGGTGATTCAGTTAGCAGGCCCCAGGCTATAGACTTCCTCCCTTCAACCCTATCATCTAAGGACCAGAGACAACCTGACTGTCAGCATGTACTGGGCTACCTGTCAATCACATGATATAAATTCCTTCCTTCCTCTAAATTGTATAAGAAGAGACATCACCGAGCCACTTGTCTGAACTTGGGCCCGGTTCTTTCTTCTTAGAGCCTCTGTCACAATGTTGTCTGTCTGCCTGGCTATGATGTTAACATGACTTCTAATAATAAGTCTGTCCTTAAAAACAACAATTCATCTCTGTGTTGTTCCTTGAATTCTAAACCTGAAAACTTTCCATGACAATTTTAGGTCTTCTGGGTAATTGGGCTCCATTTTACACTCTGTGTTTGGGTATGGCTCTTACATCCACAGAAACAACTTGACAACTGTTAACCCTTCATGCCTACAAAGTAACAAATAAATCCAAATTTTATTACAGCTATGAATGAATCATTTGAAAATGGATCCCAAGTCTGATAGTTAGGCAGGCTGAAAAGTCCTAAGAGCTTCTTACTAAATTTAAAGAAAAAACAAAAAGCATCAGGACTGGAAAGATAATACCTGACCAACATTTTTTCTTTCTTTTCTTCTTTTTGGTTGTGAGCCTAGTCTTTAATGGCTGAGCTATACCTCCAGCCACTTTTCTTCTATTTTAAAAATGAATTTATTTTTGGAGAATTTCATACATGTATCATGTTTGTATCTGTTCTCTTGTATTCTCTTCCAGCTTCTCTCAGATATTCCCACCAAGATTTTGTTTGGATCACAAGAATCATTAGGTTTATGGATGTATTGAAGATAGTGCTGAGCTTACCATACATTAAATAACAAAATTTAAAAATAGCCTTGGGGCCAGGAGAATGGCACAATGTGTAAAAGTGCAGTCACCAAGACTGATGGCCTGAGATGAATCTCTAGTACTTACATGGCTGGAGGGAACCTACTCCAAAAATTGTTCTCTTACACATGGACCATGTCACATCTACACACACACACACACACACACACACACACACACACACACACACACACAGGGTACCCTTACATGGGAATTTGATGATTAAACTAATGAGGTGATAATAGATTTATCCCTGACTTTTGTCTTTCTGGACTCAAATTCAGGGACCTGTATGTACTAGGGAACACAAGGAAAAATTTTAGCCTACACTTTAGTTTTCATCAGTTTTTTTGTGGGTGGGTGAGGTTGAATTACTAACTCTCACTGAGAAAACAGCAGCAACAACAACAAAACCCAACAACTCATCTTTGGAGAAGAAAATTGTATTTGTGATCTATGAAGTCAACTCCAGTCTACTTTGAGTGTTACTTTTATGCATCCACTTACTGTTTCTATTTTTTTGTTTTCTTCTCTTTTTCTTTCTTCCTACTTTTTGGTTTATTTTTTCTAGGTAGTATCATACTTTAAGTGTTAAGCCTCATGGCTATGATGGAGTTATAGATGTAACTGTTTTTCTTTTTGAAATCTTATTATTTTTATTTAATATCAGATGAGTAATGTATAGATTCTGTAAAGAGATTTAAAAGAGGGGTATCTCATGCAATGGTGTGAATGTAATATCATCAAATTTATGAGCCAAAATGATCAAGATCTATTTAAATTCAGCAGGTGTAGAAAGGTCCCATTGTGTTGGACTCTGCAATCGTGAACTTAAAGGCCCGGAAATGGCCTTTGACTATTTAATAAAAGTTTTCCTCTTGGCAAATATACTATCTTTCAAAGATGATGAAATACAAAGTAACTTAACTTTAAATGGTATACAATCAATGAAAATGAGCTAAGCCTTAGGTTGCCTGGGGTTAGTCTGGAATTCTCTCCTATATCTCCAGAGGCTCAATCTGTAGCCTCCCATTATCTTCAGGTGTGAATCCCATGAAATGTGACATTTGAGGTATGCTTTGGTAACCTGTATTTTTTTTTTTTTTGACAAACCAGCTGTGGAGTGATTAGTGAATCATTTTAGGACATTACACAGCAATTGCTAAAATGAGGAAGGCTCTTTCCTCGCCTGTATTCAATCCCTTAGCCCATCATTTTATACTTTCACAATTTAAAACAAATTGCCTAAATTTTGATTCACTAACATGCTCATTTAGTTGAAGATCAATTTTGTTTCTGAGAGATTTTCATTAGGTTTCCCCGATCTTATGCAACAAGGAAGGCAAAGGACCATCCTTGCCTGAACACTTAAAAGTTGAGGAGTGAGGATGAAAAAAGAGATAGCAAAGGAGGGATAAGGAGATGAGGGGTAATGTAGGGGAGGGGGAATGATGCATGCTTTGCTTAACTTAGGACTTTGTCTTAGAGATAAATTAAAAACCTTTCAAAAAAAATTCACTGAAACCTAAATACACAAAGCCATTGTTGCCTTTCTCCTCTACTCAGGATAAACTTCCTCATGTCTCCACACACACACACACAAACACGCGCACACACACACACACACACACACACACACACACACACACACACACACCAACCAACCCTACTATTTAAGAACCATATTTCATCACAAACAGCATTTTCTTCTACACAAAGCATTCCCACAATCTGACTGTGTTCCTACAACCCTGATAACATCATTATTCATCTCCAGGGATAAGGAAATGTTACTGCATTTTTGAGAGCAAAAAGGAGGGAAATCTGACTGATAAAATAGTCAAACAAGGCTTGATAACAATTTATTTCTGACCTTTCCATGCCTTCTGTGCCTAATGATTTTCTGTCATTTCTGTCTAGTCTACACTTGCAGTTAGGTCTCTGAGGTACTTAGTTTTATGTTGCCACTTAACTTTCAACTTCCATTTTCAGCACAGAAAGGTAAATCAGTAACTGTCACTCTGGCTTCTCAAGGTTTGTCAGGCACCCAAAAGGGATTATGACATAGATCTGAAGGGGATTTCATGTGACTTTTACTTTAATTTTGACATAATCATAGAAATGCTTTAGGACTCCAGGAACTTAATTATCCTGAAAGCTAACCCCTCTCTCTCTTTCTTTGCTTAGGTTTCTGGTTCACTACACCCAGTCCTTTCTCTTCCCTGACTTATCAAGAAGTGATTAAGGAAGAAAGAAAGTGGAAATTACGGGCATTTGCTGTGAGATGTATGCATGGTTGATAACTGTCTCTTTTCTATAATTTTTCCTTTTACTATTTACCTCCAAGGAGAAGACACATAACTTTACTAGTATGGGTGTTTTGCCACTCTTTCAGAACCTTGGGAACTACCCTCTGCAAATTTTTTGCTTTATCCTTTATTTCAATATATTGTTGAGTCCAGTTTTTAGCTTACAGAAGGGAGTCCTGTGGTATAAGGATCTAGCCAGAGGTCCTCTATAGAAGAAAATGAGAAAAACAAGTCTAAGAAATCATCTTTAGATCATAAAAACTTTTATGTTTTTTAGTGTATTCATTTAGATAGATTTGTCTATAGTTAGGTGGACATGCATTTTTTTTCTGGACTAGTCAAATTTTCCTTGTTATAATGAGGCTGACACAAACTGGTTTAAGCCAGAACACTTCTAAGCTTGGCTGGATTCAGGACCTAAAGAAGTGGGCTAACTCTTTGTTGTCTAACAATTTCCTCAATTAAAACATGCCATCCAGCAGGGAATTGTAACATGAAAATTAAATGACCCAGACACATATATTGAGGTTCAAGTTGAAGATCAGGGACACAAAGCAGCTGGCCACTAGCTCCCAGCTTTACTCAGGCTGAAAGGGCTGATCCATGCAGGAACTCTTCACCATGTCTCAAACTGCTATCTCTCCTCAGTGTGGCTGGAGACTGACTACTTGCTCCTATCTTTTATATCCTTCTAGTACTGGGATTAAAGGTGTAAGCTATAATTCTCTTTTAGACAGATTAACTCTTGTGTAGATCTGGGTGGCCTTGAGCTCAGAGAGATCCATCTACCTCTTAATCCTGAATACTAGGATTAAAGGTGTATACGACCATCTCCTAAAGTATGGCTTCTGGGATTAAAGGTGTGTGCCTGGCTTCTAAGCCTCATGGCTGACTTTGCTTTCTGAATCCTCAGGCAAGCTTTAGTAAATCATAAATATTATAACACCACTGGGAAGCTCCTCAGACAGGAAAGTCAAAAACTCAAAATAGCTTCAGGAAGTTTCTAAGAGTGACTAGGTTCATTAGGCAACTCACTGCTAGAGTGAGCAATGAAAGCAGAGTCCTTCTCAGGGTAGTACAATTAAGCTACAAAGAAGACTCTGAGGTAAACCAAGCTACAACTAGACTGCCTGACTGGAAGGGGCTCAGACTGAGGCACTGGGAAAAGACACTCTCCAGCCCATTGAGCTGCCTGCCTGTAGGATGTACAGTGTGTAGCATGTATGTTTTCCACCAGCTCGCCTGCGGCACCGCCGGTCTGGGCCCACAGCAGCGCCAGTCCCAAATAACACACTGAGACTCTATATTTGATACAATCCTCTTGGCCAGTTACCATTATTGTTTATGGGCTAGCTCTGTCTTAATTATTAACCCATTTCTACTTATCTAAGTATTTCCATGTGGTCATCTTATCGGGGAGTGGCGGGCCTGGCATCTTGCTTCCTCTAGCTCTACATGCTGACCCCTCCTAACTACTTCCTCTTTCCTCCTCCTAGTCTCCTAGCCCCACCTATCTAGTTTCCTATTGGCCAACAGAGCTTTATTAATTAACAATTATGAGAAACATATTTACAGAATAACATCTCCCATCATCTCCTCTTTTCTGTCTAAAATAAAAAGAAGGGTTTTATCCTTGACATAGCACGTATTTCTGTATGGCAGAAGGAAACTGCCATACAAGGCCTAGTTTGAGCATGTAAAATGTCAGAGCAGCAGACTTCTACAGTGATATACTTCCTTCAACAAGGCTATTTCCACTCCAACAAGGCCACACCTCCTAATAGCGCCTATGGGCGTATTAGGGCCTATGGGCCAAGCATTGAAATACACTAGTCTATGGGGCCATTCCTATTCAAATGACCACATTCCATTCCCTGGGCCCCATACGCTTGTAACCATACCATATTGCAGAAATGCATTTGTTTCTACTTTAAAAGTCACCATGGCCCTGCCCCAACCCTGGTCTATGTTGATGTCCATGGCTCCTGTTACCACCAAAGGCCAAGAGGATAGGGATGCATAGAATTTGCCCTGACCCTCATTGACTGCAACATTCAGGAACACAGGATGTGTACCTTACCTGGGCAGCACAGGTAAGGAGCCCTGAGAATGTGAGAGTGGGAGAGATAGTCCCATCTACCTCATCCGTCATGTGTAGTGAGGATAAGGGAAAGAGGCCCTCCCCCAGTTGCTCCTCACCACCTGTGGGAAGAATGAGTGTTGATCCTGCTCCTCACCAGCTGCAGTATTATGGAGAGTGGACCCTGTACCTCACCTAAGCAACAGAGTAAAGTTGGCCCTGGTTGTTTATGTGTGAGTGAGCCAGCCCAAGGGTTTGAGAGCAAGAAAATTAAACCCATCCCTTGCTGCCTGCTACATTGGCAGATCTAGCTAGTGAAGTGCTAGAGAGCTCACCCTGGTGATGAGGATGCAGGAGAGCTGTAGTCTGACAAACCCAGCTACCATGCAGACCCAAAACCAGGCCTATGAGTTGGCCCACCCCAATATCCACTCCATCTATATCTTCTAGAACATATGAAAGGGCTGATCTTCCAGATCCAAAGCAGCAGAATCTCCACGACACAGGGCAACAACAGGATATCCAAGAGAAGTCTGAGTGAGGGCCCAGCAGAAGCCAGAGGCCTCAAACCAGACCAATTATTCATTGCAATGAACACTTGCAAGTAAAGATGTATGGACTAAAGGGTACACTATGTCACACTATAGCTTCCATGACGAGAGCTTTTTTTTTCTTTCAATTTTTTTGGGGGGGGATGGGTGGGAGGTTGCAAGAACAGACGGTTGTTGATACAAAAAGATGGGGAGATGAATGGGACCAGGTTCCATGATATGAAATCCACAAATCCACAAAGAATCAATAAAAAAGTTTTTTTTTTTTAAAGTCACCCTAGTCTATAATAGTATCAAACTTGTTTCAAAGTCTAAAGTTCAAAGTCTCTTCTGAGACTCATACAGTTTCTAAGATGCCATGAACACAGCAAACCCTATAAAGAAAACATTTAATTGGGAATGGCTTAAAGTTTCAGGGGTTTAGTTCATTATCATCATAGCCAGAAGCATAGCAACATGAAAGTAAATATGGTGCTAGAGAAGGAGCTGAAAACTGCATGTCTTGATACATGATCCACGGGCAGCAGTAGGAGGCTGCCACACTAGACCTAGCTTATAAGACCTCAGCACTGATCCTCACAGTGATACTCCCTCCAGCAAGGCCACACTTCCTAACAGTGCCACTCTCTATGGGCCAAACAGGCAAACACAGGAGTCTATGGGGGCCATTCCTATGCAAACCACTCATAGTGTGCACATATATTATCTCATTTGATTTTTTGATAATTTTTAATTGTAAATTTGAAACAAGCTTGTTTTACATGTTAATCCCAGTTCCCTCACCCTCCCATCCTCCCCTGTTCCCCCCCCCACCAGCTCCTATCCCACCCCCTTTATGCTCCCTAAGGAGGATGAGGCCTTTCATGGGGAGTCTTCAAAGTCTATCTTATCATTAAAAAAGAGTAGTTGTTGGCTGTATCTGTGGCATAGATAAGATAAATTGAAGTAGTTATTGTTTGAAATTTTTATTATATTTATTTTGTTTTTAGGTGAATAAGTTTGTAACATATTGGAGGTCAGAGAACTACATGTGAGAGTCAGATTTCTACTGCCACCTTATGTGTCATATATCAAATGCAGAGTGACAGGCTTGACTGTATGTTTACCTACTAGCCGAACTCCCTCCTGATCCTATTTATTGTCTCCTAAATACACAAAACATTTATTGAATAATGTTTCACCATATTGATATAATATTTATTAATTATACATATATTGTTAAGTACTATGGAAGTACTTTATTTTTTATTATGAATAGTGTAGAAGTGCTTTAAGATCTCTGTCCTGAGCAGTTACTGCTCTTATTTCTAGAACTCACTGATACCTTGTTAACACAAAAATCAACAAAATATTAATGTTTTGTGTGTGTGTGTGTGAGAGAGAGAGAGAGAGAGAGAGAGAGAGAGAGAGAGAGAGAGAGAGAGAGAGAGAGAGAGAGAGAGAGAGAGAGAGAGAGAGAGATTGGTTCTCTGAGCAGATTTGAAGAATTTACAGATTTGATGCATATTTGCCTGGGGCTGTCAAGTGTCAAAATAATAACTAAAATGTTATCTATGTATTTATTTACCTGTCTGTTCATCTATCTGTCTATTCATTTGTCTATGATTTCTGAAATATATTGCTTCCCTTTCACACATATACCAGCTAATATGACATAGAAGATACTTGAGTTTTGTTTCCTTCAGATTCTCCCAGGAGGCAGACCTGATATTACCAGCTGGATGGCTCATGGTGAGTTCCAGTTATAGCAGCGACAGCAGGCTTCTATACCTCTGCTTAATAGAAGGCACAGTGCCAGCAGAGATTTTCTAACTCTGCATTTAAAATCTCCCCAATAGCTATTATCACTTCCTAAAACCACTTGAGCATTGACATTAAATCAAGTGTAATAGTTTCATTGAAATAATTTAAGGGCATGACTGAAGTCCTTACTTTGGCCATAATAAATAATATTATTAATTTTAAGAGAAAGGAAGATCCAAGTATTGTGATTTTCCTTTGCTTTCAACTGAAAAGTGTTTCTGAAAAGGATTAGAGGAGCAGATTTCCCCACTCTGAGTTTGACTTCCCATGTTTCCCACCTGTGTCCTTTCATAGACACCCTGCCCTTTGTGTACAGCCCTGTGTACCCGCCCCTGCAGTGTGGAATCCTGTGGTGGGAAGGCTTAGTCTTCTCGAAGAAGCTTATTGATCAGCAGGGACTGCTCACTCAAGAATAAGGACATTTCCATTCTTTCCCTTGGGTTTTCCTTTCGAGAAACCCCATATGACAAATTCTTTTACCCCTTTTTATTGTGTTTCCAATCAATCTTTCATTTGATATGATATGAAAACTGGGAAGAAGAAAAAAAAAATTCACCTTAATACTCCCACCAAGCATAGAACTCTAAGTACAGTAGATTTTCTTCATTGCTTATAAAACTCTCATCTGTTCTTAAGAGGAAAAGTGTAACTTTTTGTTCATTTCTTTGCTTCAAATGAACATTCAAATGCCATGTCTTTCCTAAAATTCTGACCATAGATGTTCTGTGAATGCATAGGCTTCTTTGTTTCTCTCAAATATTTGAGTTCAGTAATTTCAAAATGAATTAACTTAACATCTCCAGGTGGCCTTAAGTGGTTTATGTGTGAATAATATCAATTATTTTCTATTATTTTTAGAAACTAATGATAATGCCACATTTTTGATGTAAATACTCTTCTTCCTAATGCTTTATTTTATACTTCATACTCACTAACACAATGTTTATTGGATCTTTTTGTTACAGAACTGGTTTCCATTCCTTAGACAGTATTTTTTATTTATTTATTTATTTACTTATTTTTTTGAGGTAAAATTAGAAGGTAACTGTTTACTCCTGAAGAAAGGAGAGGAAACCAGGAGGCAGACAAGCAATGGCTAAAACACAATTCAGCTAGCACCGAGGATGAGGTACAACAGGAAGTAGCATGCTTTGATAAATGTGCAGTGAAACATTTTTCTTCAGAGAAAACAATGCTGGAAGTGGCTGAGTGCCAAGAACATCTGTGTCCCTGGTATCCCAAATGCGTGGCAGGAGCAGATGTGAGAATGCATAGCAAAAAACCTTGGCACCATTCCTAACATCGTGAGGGAGGGGCCTGGTTTTGCACAGAAGGCCTTCTGATGCCCTGAAAAGTGAAAAAAAAATGCTGGGGAACTCCAGAATATTATTAGCTTCCTAGAGAAAATATTATTAAAGCACTCAACAGAACGAAGACAGTGTATTCATAAGAGAGAAAGGAATGCTACCTATTGCAAACAATGGAGAAGACAACTCAGGAAATACATTGTGTATGCATGTGACAATACAATTACTTCTGAGTCTAAATATGGCCCGGGAAGAATAGGTTCTTTTTATTTTTGATATTTGCTTCTTCTTATGCTCCCTTTCCAATTGCAAGCTCTTTCAAGGACAAAGCATAATCATAGCTTCACTAAGTAGTACTTCATACATTTCATGGGCAATAGTCCTAAGGATGTCTGGGCAGAAGTACCTATAAAATAGAATAAACTCTAAAATCCAATTTAGGAAGAGCCAAATGATAGCAGATGTTCTTGCCATATTCTATTATATCAAGAAAAATTTATTTTAAGGTTCTAAAAAAATAAATGTCTGTGTTTGCCATAGTTGTTGGCACAATTGCAATATTCCATATGTAGTAAGAATATATATATATATATATATATATATATATATATATATATATATAAAATCTTTATTAGCTGTTGTGGACAGAATTGACCATTCACAATTCCTAGTAGAATATGGCTTGGCTAGTTGTTATTTTCATGGTAAAAAGGAATGGGCTGCCCAAGCGGGTCTCTTAGTCCTTCCTACTCATTACTGCCTGTACTGTACTGTGGACATTGCATTGTGCAGCATCTATATGAAGACAGTGAGGCAATGACTGTAAAGATGAAGACAGACAATATGAACACAACAGAGCAGAAGGCTCTTCTGATTTCCCAGTGGGCACAAGTACCAGCACAAGCCTACTACTATGTATGGGTTTTTTCTTATTTATGAGAGAAAAATAAAAATCAATTTAAGACACTTTTAGTTATTATTTGGTAGCTATTTTGTGCCAAGCCATTATTTTCTATTGGGAATCCAACTATGATCTTTTTATCCATTTTTTAAAAACAGTATCATATTTAGCAAACATATCATCAGCATCAATCGGAGGGTTCCAATTCTTCAAAGACAAAGATGTATAGATTGAGAGAAATGTAACTGTGACAACCAAATTCAGGAGAATGATTCTCCTGTTCGACCAATGTACAGTGTGCATTCCCCATATATTTCTTGATAACACCAAAGGATGAAATGGATAAATCAGACAATCCAGAGATGAGACAGGGCTAGAAAGCAAAACTGGAAGCAGTTATAAATTCAGTAAGTTCAGCATGAACCAACAAAAACAAAAAAATCATATAAGCTTGATGCTTTGATTTTCAAGTACTTGCAAAATTATTAAGAGAAGATGTAAGCTTACTCTTGCTGCCAAAGTTTAGTAAGAAGAAAAATAAATGTAATGGTTGGAGGGATTAATGATAGGTGATAAAGTAATATTCTCTGAAACCTGAGCTAATAAAAATGCACTCAGATACTTTTTAGGACCAGTAGTCTCCTGAGTAGATCTTTGCTCCAGGGAAAGAGTATGGGATCTATTTATCTTCAAAGGTTGGAGACAAGCACATGGTTTAACATCTGTGAAATAAGTGAATCTGTTCTGTTGTGCACAAATATCCTTTGAATCTGAAGTGTCACATAGTTGGAATAAATATGTACTAATTGCATTTATACCAGTATTCTCTAGTTTTATTGACTTTCATTGGTCTACAGGATGAAGAATATAGTTGTATGAGAGAAGAAATACAAACTGGATGGATAATTAGGAAAGAGCAACCTAGATGCCTCATCTTGGAAAAGTGGACTATTGGGCTGAACACTTACAGCAAGACTAGAGATTATTAGGTCTCTCTGGGGTCAGTTTGTCCATGTGTCCTTTGTGGAGATTAGGGCTTGAAAAAGAATACGAGAAGCTCCTTATGCCCAGACAACCTACTGCATGTGAAGCACAGCTCAGGTTGCTGCATATCATCCTAGAAATTGATTCAAAGGCTTACTTATGCTTTCCATATGTAATCCTTTGAAACAAATCTAGCATCAATTTTTGTTATTGTGAGGTCTATTATTTGGTTTTCTGTCAACAGATAAGATGTCAAGCCATGATTTCTGGCTTCAGATTGCTGCAAATTATCTCTCCCCTGGTAAACTTCTTTCCCACCTGTTCACAGTTAAGTAAGAATAGAAGCAAATACATAAAGTTGAATGCCTGAATTGTTTTTAAAAGGCCAATTCAGAATATGTTAAAAAGTATTTTAGTGTGTCAAATGTGAATTGACACACACAATATTTTGCTCACAGCAAGCTAAGAAATCTTTGGTATATGAACTTTTTATGTGACTTAGCAACTAACAATTCAGAAATATAAAACTGACTGCTCTGTAATGAATATTTTCAGAGACATAGTTGAAATCTATTCTTTACCCAACAAGCTTGGAAATGAGTGTTTTGGGCATTATCTTTTCTTTACTTGGCAAATGTAGCTGCAGACAACATTTGTACTTGTTTGAAGAGTGCCTTTGTGGAAAAACCTCTCATTTTTCATCAAGAAAATATTGCTTTTGAAAAGGAACCCTAAAAGAATTTAAATTGTTTTGTCACAGAACTGGTTTGTCATCAAGGTTAATTATTCCTGTATTTGTTAAGGATATCCTTTATGTTGGGGTAAATATTTTATTTTATTGAAATGTGGTTTTGACATTTAAGGATAGTCCATTTTCCTCCCTCAGGGTAATGTAGCCCAGTCATGGATTAGCCAAGAAATGTATTAAAATATGCAGATTAGGAATTACAGTAATTAACATATGTATCAGTCAAAGTAGAAATTAATGTTATGCAGTTTTGTTCAGCTGTATAACTGGAAAGTGCTGAACTTTCAAGCATAGTTATAACTACCACTGTTATTTGCACAGAAAAATGTATCTCAAAAGAATGCCAAAACAATGACAAATCTGATAATAAAAAAACAAATTGCACAGAGTGTTGTGGCACAAGGAGACAGAGGCATGCGGATCTCTGTGAGTTTGAGGCCAGCCTGGTCTACATAGCTAATTCCAGGACAGCCAAGGCTACACAGAGAAAGTCTGCCTTGAAATAAACAAACAATCAACCAACAATTTCTCTCTACTCATTATTTTCTACACAGTTGCTGGCAAACTTTGGCATGTGTATAAGTAGATGTTTTGTGGGACCTGATGAATAACTTCTTATAAATGAGGAATGGGGAGCCAAAAAGTAAGATGGGTCCTTAAGGTAGAGTCTAGGGAAAGGGAATGATCTAGGGATGAACAGAAACCATGCTGAAAAATACGAAGGAAAGACATTTAGCCTCCAAATTACATACCATGTACCATTTCTCAGCATAGTACTTGGTATTCTGTGACAATGACCTTGTTTTCATGTCAGCATCAGTTCTTTAACCAGGGCAGTTTGTCACTGATTGATGGAACAGAAAGCCAAGACCTAGAGAGATGCAGAAGCTCATAAAGATTTCAAAGCTTCCTGGATGGAACCTGAAGATCATCTTTGATGTCTATTAAATGCTACGTAGAAATGGCGTAGAAATGGCTAAGTAGGCATTTGGGTGTCTAGTCTAGAATGAGGTGTGACAAGGACACAGGTAGCAATTTGGGAGATTCCAGAGTAAAAACTGTAATTATGCCTTGTATTTTGAGATTTCTCAAGGTAAGGATAGAAACAGAAAGGAAACAATGAATTGTAGCTCTTTCAGTCTGTCATAAAATGGTGAAGCCATGTAACATAAACTTTAATAGCGACTTAACTATAGCAGAATTTCATAAGGAATATGTAAATGTAATTAAAAATACATGCCTTTTCTTCCTTCTATTTTTTTCCCATGAGAGACACATAAAATAGGTAAATTCCACACCAGCTCTATCCTTATGTTAAGTGAATTTGGGCAGATTTTTGACATTAAGTATTTGATTCCACCACGGCGTAGGTAGTAATGTACAGTGATATCCACCTTGCCCACACCTGTAGCATTGACCGGGCCTATTTGGGCGTGGTCACAGATGCGGATGTGAAGGCATGAAGGCTAGGTCTGAAGTCTCTGATCCCAGATCGCTCTCTCTTGGTTCCTGTTGTGTCACCGAGAGCAGCCTGGGTGTGGATCCTTGGAGCAGGAACTTGTGGGTCATCTGTTTCCTATGTAAGTGACTTCTCCCCGAACAAAATTATAATGGCCTATATTAAACCTAGTCCCGTGTATCTCAATTCATGCATCAGCGTCTGGCAATAGTAAGGAAATGTAAATATGAAAGGGGGACAATAACATACAAACAAGCAGCATCGGACAAGGATTAGAGAAAACAAACAAAAAAATCCCCTCCAAACCCATTCCATAACTCTTAGTTTTCCACAGTAGTCCCAACCTGATAATATCACACCATGAAAGATGACAAATGAAGGGGGAAAGAGAGAAGGAAAATAACACAAAGCCAGCCAAAACATCTTTATCTTCTAAAGCATCAGTACTATCTGCAATATGAGAACATTTAATTGGGTATCGGAATGATTCATTTAAGGAGGACAGTAAATGATTGCTTCAAATATCACCAAGCATATATACTTACACACACACTTACACACACACACACACACACACACACACACAATCTATATAGAGATAGATGGTAGGTAGATTAAAAAATTAGATATTTACCATTTATAAATATATATCTATATAGACATATATATTAACACTTATCTATGTTTATTTATACCTATATAGATAGAATACAAACACCAGTGTCAAATTTAAAGAATTTTTTTCTAGAAGAAGCTGTTACTTAGCAAAGTTAATATAGCAGGTGTAACAGGCAGGTGGTCCCATAGCTTCCCAGCATAATATACTGTTCAGGAGTATATTCACCTGAGTAATTTCCCTTGCCTTTGTTGCTTTTCGAGAGCTCCATCCTTGGGTATTTCTTCTCTATCCAATACTTTATTCTGGGTGCTGGCTTTGTTCCCTTGCTAAATTTTCGTGCCTTGAGTTTTTAAGTACAAAGAGAGAAATATGGTAGTCTCTTGTATGTTAAACCACAGCTTTTAAATTTCCCTAGTTCTAAGATTAGTTCATGATGGACCTCTCCCTGGGTGCTATTCCACAGTGACTTACCTTTGAAGGGAAATTATTGTGACTTCTGGAATTGAAGGTACTTTGTATGGATGCACCTGGGAACCAAGTCAAGACAACAGAGTAACCCGAAGGAAACTTGTGTAGGTTAGTGTAACATAGTGTCATCTGTCAATACATTTCTTCCTTATAGTTTTGGACTTGGATATTGTAGTTCTTCTCAGGGTCCTCATCTATGCTTACTTTCCTACTATGTGTAACTACACTCACGGAAACTCCCCTTTGTCTTTATCAGTCCTGTAATCCTAGCCACACCTGAGTAGCTGAGGCTAGCTTGGGTTACATAGCAATATCCTGTTTCACAAAGCAAAATAAAATGTACAACACAACACAAAATAAAACAAGAAATACGGCCTCTATTTCAAGCACTTTCCCATATGTTCATTGTATATAATATTAAGTAGGTTTCCTTGGGTTTTAATCATGCCGTATTTTTGCCTAAATGTTGAGATGACTTATTGTGGCTCACAAAGTCTAAACCTCTTGCTAATACAGTGAAGGCCTTAAAGTTTGTACTTCTAGTCCATGGTCCTAGCCTTGCTAACCCAGCAGGCTTTGAATGCATCATGTAATCCATGGCCGCCGTCATGGATTTACTAGCAGTCTTAATTCTGTTTGGGTTTCTCTCTCCCTTTATTCTATGCCTTATACACTCTTTAAATTTCCCTTCAGCCACTTTCATTGTAAAGCACTTTTGTATCTGTACTGATATTTCACTTTATTTAATTTTTATAAGAATTGTAAACTAGGACTTATTCTACCCTTCATTTTAGTTTAATGCATATTGTAACTATCCTTTATTAATTTGTTTTATATGTTTTGTTGAATCATGCAAAAGAATTCATAAGTTCTTCATAGCAGAGTCAAGGAATGAACTCTCCAAAGGGCCTTTTGATAGAGGCATTAAGTATATAGCTCCCTCAAGAAATGGTAGTGGATAGAAAAAGAAGAGGAAACTGATGACAAATGGTACAATGATAATTTCTTGGAGAGTAAAATGTAGCTTATTATATTACAAATACAAAGAGTAAAAAATTGGCAATGACATGTGTACAAGTAAGGGGGAGGGGAAGATAAGTAAAGGAGTCACAACTGGATGAGAAAACAGCAAGAGAATGACCTAGAATTCACTCAAATCAAAAAAAAGATAAGCAAAGTTTCAGGTACCAGAAATGAGGACATAATTACCACTTTTATAGAAAAAGGCTTGTTAGCTCTTTAGGCAAGAACACTTATTTGAAACCGAGAAATCTTCACTTTCAGAATACCTTATGGCAAGTCAGCAGAAGGAAGACAATGGGATGAGATTAAGTAAAGCTGAAGAAGAAAATGGGCTAGAAATAGAAGTTGATATATTTAACACAAGGGAGAAATGCTCAGGAAACCTGTTTTGAAAAAAAAAATATGTGCCCAAGTCAAATTCATCATATTTGAGAATTTCCATGCTGTTATATCATAACCACTAGATGTCTTGCATATGTTTTCTCAGTCTCAAACCTTTTTGTAATACACCTGGGATCCACTATGCTCAAAACACATTTCACAAATTTATTTGTGCCCAGTTCAACCTCAATATGGTGCAATCTTTAGAGTGGCCTTGTTATTCATTCAAGAAACACTGAGTGCCTATCAGGTGATAGATCCTGTGTGAGCAAAGGCAAGCAAGACTCTTTTTTGGGTAAAATGTAGAGCCTTGCAGGAGAGACACAAAGCAATATTGTCTTTTAAAACAGAAGGTGCAATTATAAAGCATGATTAGTGTTAAAGGACACAACACCATGATATTCTGATTTCATCAATTGGCTGTAAAGTTAGTTTACCATTAAGAAATTTTCAGTGAAGGTATTATCTGTGTTCTTTGGCAAGTAACAGTTGTTGCCTTTAATTCCTGTGTTGAAATTAGAAATAGATATAATTTTACACACACACACACACACACACACACACACACACACACACACACACACATATATATATATATACTATTCCAGATGGTGCTTAAGATGGTATCAGGCATATGGTGAACACATTACTACTACTCTTTTCTGAGAGTATTTGAGCTGCTACAAATGCTACTGCATAGCGTGAAAACCATCATGTTGCTATCCCACATGTCTAGAGGCTGGCAAGTAAAAAAACAACAACAATAAAAACAACACCAAAATACCCCCCCAAAAAAAGCAAAAACAAAACAAAACAAAAACAGTGCTTAGAAGCTCACTGTTAGGTGAAGACTTTCTAGTCTGTCTAGAAGACAGTCTTGATGTGATCTTACCCTGTGGAAAGACTGAGACACTTCTCAAGTCCCTTTTCTGGAAGGGTCTTAATATTATTCTGAAGACTTTGTACTATAACCTAACTCACTTCAAAAAAGACAACCTTGCTAATAGTATCAACTCTTGGGTTACACATCTCAACACACACATTTTGAAAAGAAGAACATAACATTCAAACATTCAGATATTAGCCATGCAGCTATTGCATTCTTGTCATTACTATTGCAGGGACATGGAGTACTAGGCCTGGTAGTTATTCTCTCTTAGCAATCTAAAGTGTACCTCATCCATGTTCCCTTAAAGGGATTCCATGACCTGGGTTCACACAAAAACCTAAAAATATTATCATGAAAATGGTAGCATGGTAGCCTTCAATCTATTAATTATAGTGAGTCTGATGATTTCCTAATTTGAAAAAACCAAAAAAAATCTTTCATTTCATTTCTTCTTAGTCAGTCTCTCATTCATCCTTTCACCTACCCATATAGCAAACATTCCTTAAATAAATGAAGCTAGATGCTTTGGGAATCAAAAGATAAATTATCAGCACTTTCTGTTCTGTCTCTCATGACCAAAGGCTGACAGACAGGCACACAAGTAGTGCTAAAAGTCATGCAATTGAGAAATGTTCTGAGTACAGTTCAGGCACAAGGGGTGTGTATCACTTAAGTTGGGAGATGAATGAAGGTACCTGTCAGACGGAAGTTTTCTCTTACACATGCAGATTACAAGAAGCAACCTTACCCTTATTCCTATGGCTGGTTTCTTTGTTTTGTTTTGTTTTGTAACTCTTCTTTCATATATTACAAGCTTACCAGTGTTTCTCCTCCATTCCTTCCTTCCAGTCCCTCCCAATCTCTCCTTTCCCCAAGATCTGTTCTTCCTTTATTTCCCTTCAGAAAAAAAGCAGTCCTCCCAGGGTTATCAGTGGAACACAGCATAATAAATTACAATAAGATTAGACACAAACCCTTTTATCAAAGCAAGGTGAGGCAATCCAGGAGGAAGAGAAGGGTCCCAAGAGTAGGCAAAAGAGTCAGAGATAGCTCCTACTCCTACATCTAGGGGTTCCACAAGAACACTAAGCTACACAATCATAATATATTTGCAGGGAACCTAGCCCAGATCCATACAAGCTCAATGATTTGTGCTTCCGTTTCTGTAACCCCTAAGAACACTGCTTAGTGAGCTATGTTCTTGTGGTGTCATCCAACCCTCTGGCTCCTGCAGTCTTTCCTCCCCCTCTTCCATGAGATTGATGTTTGGTTATGGGTCTCTTCATCTCCTTCTATCAGTTCCTGGGTGACGCCTCTCTGATAAGGAGTATGCTAAGCTTATGGCAGAATATGCAATAAATACGGGCTAAGAAATTTCTTTTGGCATTCTATTCATCATAATATAATTCTATTCTGGAAATAAACAGAACAATGATCATACTTTCGTGATTGATTATAATAGCTGTACATAATGCCTTTGGCAACTTAATATTACTTTATTCCTTTAGTTTATCAGCATGCTTCTCTTACCAAAGAAGCTCATGAAACCCTTATGCCTCCAGTATTTTTTTTTGTTGTTAACACATTGTTTTCCTTAAATCTGCTTCTTAACACGTTTAAAATATTATGGTTGCTTTCTCCTTTGACCCTCTGCTGTCAGTGTCACTGCCAATCCTCTTATCCTCCTGTCATTTTCAACATAGAACAGAAATGTCATAAAAAAGAACCCTAGAGTCATAAATCACAGAAAGTGGGGAAAAGAGTATGTTGTAGGTCACTATTTTATCCTGATTAATTTCAAGGACTTCCTGAAGCCTTTTCTTTGTTTCCTGCCTGAGTTTGATGAGTTCCCTTGCAGGATAGAGTGTTTAACCTACATTTAAAACACCCTGAATCTTAAGGTAATTCCTTCCATAATAATTTTTTTTTAATCTCTGAAGAAATTGTTACACAACAGAGCAAGAGGTGATATGCTCTGTTATGACAAACTGTTTCAATGTTTCTTACACATGAGGAATAAGAAAGCCATAATGTGGCAACAAAACATTTTGTAAATATTTTGTATGCATAAGGTAAATTAACAATAGCAAGATAATATTTGTCATTTGTTAAAGAAAATCTACTTTTTCTACCAATTTAAAAAATTGTTACATACAAAATAGGGGAGTAGAATAATATAATCACTGGATTTGTAAGCATCATTAACTGGTTAAAAATGATAGACAACACTAATGTAAGAAATTGGATAACGTCCAGGCAAAGTAGATGTTAATATGGGAAAAGAAAGCAAGAATATGTTCTGAATAAAATGAACTCATTAGTTATAAATTGGTCAGAGAGGTTTATCACTTATTAAATTTGAATAGATGGAGTGGATGGCATTTTAAGAAAATAAATACTATAAAAGTTAGGCAACATAGTGATGGTAAATGCCTTGTGCTGGGATAATAAGTTACTAAGGTAAATACCTTTGGTAGACATAAAATATTGTCCACAAAAAATTTACAAAAGCAAGGTTGCAGCAGTGTTAATGTGCCTACAGAGCCATGGAGAGAACTTTGGAGTTAGGGCAATGATGCAGGAGAAACATGTGGGTTGGCTATAGTTATAGAGTCAGACAAGTTCAAAAGAAGAAAAGGGAGCTAAATGGAAAGGGAAAGAGAATAGAAATGTACCTGGGGAAGCAGCAAATCTTTACATTTTGAAGCAAGGGAATGCAAATGGGATTAAGGAATATGACACCTAAGAGAAATAGCCAAGTCAGAAACTGTGGAAAAGATTTATCTTTGTCACTACCCATTTGCTTTCGGCTGCAGTCCACAGACCCTTACATGGGCTCCCTTCAATTCTAGTAAATGTTGGCAGTGAGTCAAGATGGCCGCTGAATGAATCTTGATATGCAATTCATTTAGTTTGGGGAGATGTGTAAATAACGAAAGTTAGAAGTTAGAAAGTTTCATAAAATGAAATGTTTATTGAAACTCCTGGGAAAGTTAAAGAAACACATCACAAGGATCTACATGGTAGGACCAAAGTTATAAATGTTAGGAAATGAGGATAGAGATAGGGTGTTTGGACAAAGAGTGATTTTTCAGAGATTATTATTGTCAACTTTGAATTATTATAAAACATGTGGTAATTTCAAGACTGAAAACTAAAAATGTGTTAGAGCTTTGACAATGTCATAGGACTATTAATTAATTAGCTAATGAGTGATAGTTCTTTACCCTGACTTTAAGCTGTAAGGATACTGAAGAGATTTGATGAGAGTAAATCAAGGAGCTATGAATTTTTTCAAGTTATTATTATTCTTATGATGATAATAATGATGATGATGCCAGAAGCAGAAAATTTAGAACTTGCATATCCCCTCTGTCACAACTCTCCTCCAACTGCAACTAATATTATTTCTTAAAAGTGCCCCAGAGCACTTACTGTAATGTACATACAATATCTCACTGTCTTTCCATATGGCCCTGGGAAGCATTTTAAGGAAGCACATAGTTTACTTTGATATATTTTCTAGATTATTTTAGGAGATTCAGAAATAGAAGATGTAAAGGCTGTTTTACTTTCTTTGTCTTTTCCCAGGAATAGTTTTTTTTTACACCATAAACAGGATAATGCATTTCTAGTCACACAATTAAGGAGTTTAGTACACTAAACTGTCAGCACAGAACTATCATCTTCATGGCCTGTCATTTACAGGCCATTTTGATGAAATGTAACTGATGGATTCAGTGTATGAGGAAATAACATGAACAACAAGGATAAAATGTGAGGGATAAGATGCTGTCCTGAGGAATATTCCTACAAGGAAATGTTTCATAACAAGATGACCTAGTAATGAAATGGTCAACAAAATTTGTTCAGCACAAATTAATAAGCTGTGTTACACACACACACACACACACACACACACACACACACACACATGCGTGCACGCGCGCACACACACACACACACACACACATGCGTGCACGCGCGCACACACACACACACACACACACACACACACAACACACACACACACACACACACCCCAAGAAGAAACATGGCATGTTGGGTGCCTAGGTTACTTTATGATTTATATTGATAGAAAGTCTTTTTTTTTATGTTTTAAATCAGAGACTGATAGCACATTTAAATGCAGAAAAGTTTTTCTCCTTTTTCTTTCTGGGACACTGCAGGTAGTCCCTTTCATCTCCCTGCTTCAGACTCTGTGGAATGGTGCAGAGCAGGTGATCCCGGCATTTCAGATTCAAGAGAGCTAGTTCAATCAGCGCTTTTGCCTTCACCACCTCTCCCACCTCCTTCCCAGTTGGAACAGTGAGTTCTCTGTGAAAGCATCTACAAATGATGACAAGAAGGAGAGAGTTCTCAGGGAGAGCCACTGAGCTTTAATGCCAGTAAAACTGTTCCAAATGTAAAACACATTTGAAAATCTAAATGGGTGCCCCTGAAACCACATCAATAGAACCTTTAATGATTCTCAGAACCAGCCTTTTTTTCTTCTAGTCAGTAGGAAGATTGTTTCAAATCTGTTTGTGCCTGAAGCACATTTGATTGTGACAGTCTTCTCATTCATGAGCTAAACATGGCGTCCCACTGGAGGTGCCATCTAGGTTCACAGCAATACAGTATGATATGAAAGTATAAACAGAAGTCAGCGCAGCATTTCTCCTCTGAGATAACAAGTGCAACTAGATTTTCAGACCACCTATTATGCCATGAAAATAAAACGGAAAGTAATACCTGCTCTATGCCAGTTGCCTGGTTCATGAGAATGAGATTTACATGGTCAAAATGGAGCCTCAATTCTGGCACCTGGCCACTTGTTAATGCTTCCTTCACAGGACAAAGCTATTGTTGTCAGCTACTAACATCTCCCTTCTGATTTCTATGAGCTGTCTAGTCATAATTTATTGATGACGGAATGGTTTTCTTGTATTACATTTTTGTTTCTAATTATTTGCATGTCCACGTGTCTGTGTGCTGGTTTTGCTCTTGAGTATAGGTGATGACCATATGGAGACTAGAAGAAAGCACTGGATGCTCTGGGGCTGGAGTTGGAGGCAGTTGAGAACCCACCAACTTGAGTACCAGGAGCTTAACTCAGGTTATCTTAACTCTTAGCTGTCTCTTTAGTCCTATGGAGTGTCCTATAACCTGTCTTAGTTTTCCTCTTTTAAGTTTGTGCCCCAAATAAGGGCTTAGCCATATCTAATGATCAAGATTCCTAGCATATACATTCAGATATCAGATGCTTGTAGCTCTGTTCCTTGTAGTAATGGGCTGACTAGATAAAATAACCCTAGTTTTCTGTATAGATAGATATACTGTACCCTCATTATAGGACTATTTTCAAAAGCCAAGGATATTGAAAGTTATAACAGTAATGTCAGCCCTCATGATTAAATCATGAGGCACACGAGTTTTCCGTTTAAATTTGATGTTCTCATGATCTCAATATTTTTCATGCAAATCTTGTTATTTCTGCACCCTTTCACACTCCAGCTTAAATTGCTTGTCAATCGCCTTGCTTTTCTTGAGTGCAACACTTCTGAGCTTCTCCAATACGATTTTATAGTCTATTTATATCCCCTCTTTTGGTATATTTTCCCTTAAAGAAGACACTGGAACAGCATTCCAAATCACATTTAATGAAGTCTTTTGAATTGGGAACAGTGACTTTGGAGGCCAAAGGAGATGAGACAAGAGGATTGGTTTGGCTAGTTTGCAGCTAGGTATGCAATGGAAATGAAGGTTTTTTAATACTTATAACATTCTAAACATTCTAAGGAGAGTGCTTACACTGGGGTTGATTAGAGCAGGGGCAAAGCCTCAGTGTAACGGAGAGAAATGTAACTATACTACATTGTAAGTGTAGCTAAAGAATAGGCATTTAAATTCACTCCTGAAAAATAACCCTTGATAAGTCAAATCTTTCAATGCAACCCACTTTTCCTCATCATAGAAGTCCTCAATTGTTAATATTTTAGCCAAGCATTGAGTGAATAGTGCTGATTTTCACACTCTTTCCTATTATCAGATTTAATCTTATCTAATTAGTTAAGGGTAAAGGAACAGAGATAAATATTGCTCCGACACAGCAGTTATCCTAATTTTATTGAAATTACAAGGGTTGTTCTGTGGAGATGGATAATTTTCTGGGAAAGTTTTGGTCCCATGTTCCCCCAACCCCATCAGTGTTCCATCTCCTCTTGTAGACTGGAGCGTATCACCATGTATCTTGTAAAATCAGCTACTTTGCTTGCACAGGGCTGGAATGTCACTGATATAACAAGACATGCAATAATGTGCACTCATGTAGTTGAAGACATTTCTAATTGATTATACATTTATTTGCCACACCACTATTCTCCTTGGAATACTGCTTAAGAAAAAAAATCTGTTTGAATAATCACATACTGTTCTCAGGATTCCTCATGCTTGCTAATGAATACACATAATGCTTTATTTTTCAAATATGTTCTCAAATGGGTAACCTACTTATTGCTTTTTCTATGCATTTTTATATTCTGGAGGATCCTCTAGTGACAGAGCATTTTCAATCATTACTTCTCTTTCGTGGAATCAATTACCTCCTGATAGATTCTCTTTCCAAGTTTAAAATTGCATTTAAAAACTCATCTCTTTTCAGAATTCTAATTGGGTGTACTTTGAACTCTAGATTCTCTTAGTGAATATTTGTTTATGAATCTTTCTGTGATTTAAAAGGTTCACCAATGCATTGCGGAATTGAGAATAATATTCGGTAAATAATATGTAATGTCTTTGGGAAATTACATTTATAAGACCAAGTCTTTATTTTCAAAGCAAAGGCCCAAACACAACACTGACAAACTTAAAATTGAGAAGTAATTATATACTTCAAACAGATTTATTTTGCCCACTTGATTTGTTTAAAGTCATCTAAATGACAGACTTGCCTGTGGTTTTCTCTTTCTTATATGCAGACTCATAATAGTAGGTCATTTATACTCCTATACAATCAACCCATCACTATTCAGTGGTTATTATTCAGCACTCTTATCAGTTTGCAACAAAACCAAGAAGTGAGAGAATAAGCAAAACATCTCTCTGTAATTTCAGTACTAACCCAGGACACTGTCCTGTATAAAACGTATTATTAATGAACCCAAATCAATTACCTGTACTAATGCAGGTAGAGTTAGGGATTAAATTAAGATAGTATAATCACAGAGCATATAGTCTTAGAAGGATAACTACTATTGATCTCAAATCATAGACAGTGGCAAAATCCAACTATAAGATGGGAATATTTAGCTCTACTTACCAATGATCAGTGTGTGTGGGGGGGAATGGTACTCAAAAGGATTTATGTAATTAACAACAGAACTGCAGTTGGAGGGCAAGTAGAGTTCACTTCAAAACTATTAGTATTTCTTCTCAAATGACATTGTATCTCAAAAAGAAGGTAAAATGATTTTGGCTTAATATATGTGTGGTTTTATTTATAGAAAAAAATACTAGGATTTCATTCAGAGACTCTCCTTTTATTTGAAAATAATTCTTTTACTTACTTAACTGATTTTGTTTTCATTATACACCATTAGATATTGGGTAGGCAGATAGAAAGAATATATAAAAGCTGTATGAGGGCCTGCCAAATCAAGTGGAACATAAACTATGGGGTATCTTGGAAAATAGGCAAACCTTTATGATATTTCAAGATGCTGGAGGACTTCAACAGTGTTATTGATGGAGGCAAATTCCAGCTGCGGAAACCAAACAGCCCCAAAATACAAATAAACACATACATAATATCTTCAACATCAGCAAGTTGAAAGTCTGTTAAGTCAGTCTCAAATAGTTTGATTTTATTTGCTTTACCTGAATGTTTAAAATCTAAATTTTCATTGGTTATATTTTTAAATATTTACTTCATTCATGGGTTTTATCACACACTTCTATGTTATATTAAACTTACCTGGTTCATTTATATCAACTTAATTTTTTAATTGATTTATTTTAATATATGTGAGTGTTTTACCTGCATGTATCATGTGTTCCATTGACACCTTGGTGCTGGAGGTAGTCAGGAGGAACCAGAGCTCCTGGAACTGGAATTATGTGTGGTTGTAGGTTGTACAACCTTGTGAATGTTGGGAACTGAATAGTCTTTTACGAGAGCAGCAAGTGCTCTTAATTCCTGAGGCATCTTTATCAATTATTGTGTTAGAAAAGTTTTGAAAAATATTTTTAATTTATTGTTTGACAATCATATACATGTATACAATATATTTTGCTTAAATCCACTCTCCTCCTTCGCTGCTCCACGTTTTCCTTATCCCCTCTGCACTTTCTTCTCTAAACCTCATTCACTTCTTTTCTTTATCCACTCAATTAGAATTTCTGTTGCTGTGACAAAGGACTATGGCCAAAAGCAACTTTTGGAGTGAGGAAAGGGTTTATTTCATCTTACTTGTTCTGATTCCCGTCCATTATGAAGAGAAGTCAGGGCAAGACCTCGAGGAAGAAACCTGGAGGCAGGATCTGAAACAGAAGTCATGAAGGACCGCTGCTTATTGGCTTGCTCCTCATAGCTTGCTCAACCTCATTTGTTATAAAACCCAGGAATACCAGCCCAGGGTTGGCTCCATGCATAATGGGCTGTATGTTTTCTCTTACATCAATCACCAAACAAGAAAATGCACCACAGGTCAATTTTATGGAGATGTTTACTCACTTGTGTTTATCTCTTCTCAAATGATTCCAACTTGTGAAAAATAGACGTAAAACTAACCCTCATGCCCACTGACTTCATAGTGTTGCCAGTATATGCATTGCTATAGAGCAATTCACTGGTCATGTAGAACCTATAGAAAGCTGCATCCTTGAGAAAACAACACAACACCCAACCCTGACTCTGCTCCAGGAGCCATCAGCTCAGCTGCCAATAGGTACTCAGATATTCATGAGCCCCTCCCACATACAAGATGGAATTTTGGCTGGTTTGAACATGTACAGGTCTGTGAATGCAGTAACAGCTGCTGTGATTTCTTGTGTGCAATGTCATGGTCATGTCTTCAAAATGCTTCTATTTCACTTTGGTACTAAGAAATTTCTCCTAGAATATTTTCAATCCTTTTCTAGCTATGATTCGCAGATATTGGGGAAGGGTTATAACACAGTTATCATATTTAGAGCTGTACAATTCATAGAAACTTATTGCATGCACTTTGACTAATTGTGGCTCTCTGTGTTGATATCTGATATAAAAGAACTTTTACTGATGAGGGTTGAGAGCTATACTAATCTCTGTATAAAAAGGTAAGTATTTAGAGGGCTGTTTGATACTATGTAGCTTTAGCAAACTAATAGAAATAAGCAATCATGTAGTGTCATTGACTTATCCAACCACTGGGGTTTGGCCCAGTTAACCATACCAGACATGAATTTCCTCCTGTGGAGTGGGCCTTCAATCCAATTAGAGAATCACTGGTTTCATGCCATTACACCAATAGGCATATTTCATTTTTCTTTACAGCTGAAGAGTATTCTATAGTGTACATGTACCACATTTTCATTATCCACTCATCACCTAAAAGATAGTAAGATTGTTTCCCTTTTGCTGTTGTGGATAGACCAGCCATGAACATATCTGAGCAACTATCTGTGGAGTAGTATGTCTTGAACTTTGGCATGTGTCAAGGAGTGTAATAACTGGGTCAGAGGGTAGATTTATTTTAGCTTTTTGAGGATTCTCCACACCGATTTCCAGAATGGTTGAACCAGTTTTCATTCCCACTAAAAGTGAATGTAGGTTCCCTTTTCTTCATGTCCTCTCTAGTATTAACCTTTGTTGTTGGTTGTTTTGTTGATCTTTGTTATTCTGCCTGGGGTACAGTGAAATCTCAAAGTTGTTTTGACTTGCATTTTCCTAATTGTTAGGGATGTTGAGCAATTTTTTTGGTATGTGATTATTCTTAGCTATTTTCATTTCATATTTTGACATTAAATTTAGAAAATATTTACATAAAGAAGTCAAAGAAGATTTTTTTTTTAAAAAAATGGCCCATTCAAAAACTAAAACAAATCAAAAAACCAAACCCAAATTTGGAAGTTCCTACAGTTCTAATTGTGGTGATCAGATAACTGGTATTGTCAGTCATTTTTATTTTCAAATGTTCTGTTTAGATTATCAAGAATAATAGCACGCGCCAGAGTTTATACATTTCTAGGATGAAGTCACAGCACAGCAGGTAAGTAAACACTTCATACTAAGAAGGGAGAGAGATTAGGTTCGAGTTATATGCACTGGCTTTCCATGTAGAGGAAAGGTACAAGCAAGCATCCATACACCTAAAGAATCTGGGATGTTCTAGTGGAAGTTTCACCCCAGCTCCCTCCCCATCTCTCTCCAAATCCTACTGCATCTCAGAAAGTCTGCCAAATGACCCCCCCACACACACACACACAGATGCTCAAGACCACTCCCAAAGGATATTTAAACTCTCCCACAGAAAACAGATGCATGTTTCAATGGTCTCTCTTTTTCATCTCCTCTCTGGGGGACTGGAAAATCCTCCAGGAGAACTGTATCATTAAATGTGGGCTTTTTCTAATTCACTTTGATACAGTCTGATTTGGAATGCTGCATTGGTGGAAAGGCTTATTGTGGTGTAGAAATTTTGCAACAATGTAAGGGGAGGTAAGATTTACTTGGGATCTTGACTTCAGAGGATCTCAGCCCATCATGATAGATAGAGGGAGGGAGAAAGCCGATCTTAGAGTAGTGGTTCATAACATGTGGGTCACAACCCCTTTGTGGAATCTAACCACTCTTTAAAGAGAATTAAGACCATCAGAAAACGCACACATTTACATTAAAATTCATAACAGTAGCAAAATTAGAGTTATGAAGTAGAAACAAAAATCATTTTATGGTTGGAGGTCCCCGCAACATGATAAAATAAATAAACGGGTGGTTGTGAACCACTGTCCAAGCATTCTTTTAATGGGAGTGGGCCAGGAAACAGAGGGTAGACAGAATTAGGGGTCAGTCAATCATCTTTAAAAGCCTGGTCCTAGTGACCTAATCTGTCACGTAGGTACCATCTCCTAAAGTTTCTGAGCTGCTCAAAATGGTGTGCCAAGCTGTGGAATGAGGGCTCCTAAGAGCCTATGTGGGATGTTTCAAATTCAAATCACGTTTCCCTTGTAGAGGAACAATGGAAGCATTACCTTTGCAAGCCCAGGATTTAAAATTCCACTTTTACATTCCAAATCATGTATCTGCTTTGACTGTTACATATTGGAATTTAGAGATATCAGATTATAGTGGAATCCAATTTGAAAGGGGAGAAGGATATTTTTATGATTGGATGCCAACACCGATCTACCATCTTCTCTAGGACTTCCAAGGCTGTCAGGTTAGATTTAATGATGTTTTGCTCACAAATCTACATCTATTTTCTATATAAAAATACATTCCATGGTGTATTTTTTACAGGAGCTTAATGTATTTCTCTTCCTAAAATGAGGTAATATTTAAGCTTTTAGTATCACACCAGAAATCATTACAGGAAAAACAAAGAAAATGGAATAAACAGTGTTTAGTAGAAGAAAAGACAGACAGCCTTTTTGTTATTTTTTTCCAAATCACAAGCAGTTATAAATATTCCAAAACTATATCCTAATTTCTCTCTCTCTCTCTCTCTCTCTCTCTCTCTCTCTCTCTCTCTCTCTCTCTCTCTGTGTGTGTGTGTGTGTGTGTGAGAGAGAGAGAGAGAGGGGGGGGGAGAGAAAGAGAGAGAGAGAGACACTTAGGTAGAAGGAATAAAGAATTTCATGTGTGTGAAGGTATGTCCTTCCAGGATTCATTATGCCTACCAGGAAAACAGCAAGTATTGTAATCAGCAGAAGAAATCACAAAATGTAAGGAATCAGTAAAATGAAAGTTCAACGAAAATGCCACCCCTTAGCAGCGATTACAGATGGAAAGATTTTATTTTGCTCTACTGGGGTACCCCTCTCATATATTGAAGGAATGCAATGCCTAGTGTGGAAGATATAGAAACTAAAACATTCAGTGAAGACTCAGCTTTTTAGAAATCAAATTAAGCTACCTTAAGAAAGTTTCCTTTCTTAAAATACAGATATAAAGCCAAGTAATAATTACTTGATAATTTAAAACATTGAACTATTTCATTGCTTATTTTAAGTCAACCAACATATTATTTCCCTTTAGAAGAGCAAAATAAGTACATCCCTGTCTACTATATTTTTAGAAATATACCAGCTATCTGATAGAATAATTATTATTATTTTGATTTCTAGATTAAAAGCAAATGGCAGCTAGAAGGCTAGTAAGAGTGCTGGGAAGAAGGCCAGAGAACATTCGTGTTAGAAATATGCACAAGTTTATCTAAGGAAAAGCAAAGGCACTCTATTTGGAAAAGGTTGAAATCTCATTATTTTGCAAGAGGTACATTAACAACTGCAAAAGCTTCAGGAATTCCAGGTAATCAAGGACCTCAGAAGCTCAAGGAAGCCAGCGTGCTGCTTCCCACGAGCAGATTTTTCATTTTCACATTAATAGCATGGTTGAGAAGCTCTTGATAGAGTACCTTCTGGGGGAATGGAATGTGTCTGAAGAGGAAATAAGCCTGGAAAAGTTAGAGTAGCCATCTCTAAAGCCTGAAATGTACTTCCCTACCAGGCTTCTCCCACCCCCTTTTTGTGGGAGACTTTGTGAAATCTTCATATGTTTTTTGCCAGTCTGCCAGTCTAGCATTTTATTTTTTATTTATTTGTTTTTTTTTATTGAATTATTGAGGACATGAAGTAAAAAAAAAAGTTTTTAGAATGTATCTTGGCAGTAGCTTATTTTTTTTTTCTCATTAAGTATACGGTTTAAAGGCATAGGAAGAGTATGACTGGGGTCTTGTCAGGATTCCCTGAGCAATCCTAGTCAACTCTGCATTACCTTCTCTCTCCTAGTGTGAGAGGTGCGTGAGTCAGTGATCTCAGCCCCAGATGATGGGATTGCAGGTTTGCCTCTCTTCATTTCGACCCTGTAACTTTGTTCCTTGATCACAGCCCTGCAACCTATGCATAATTTCTGTCTTCATTTTGTCATCACAACATTTCAAGCATGGGATTTTTTTCTCTGGCAGAGAAGTATAGTGTGACTTGAAAACAAAAGTGTAGAGTTTGAGACCTAGGTAGTTTGACTGGGTAGCTCAGCAAAACTTTTAAACCAAACTCACAAAAACTTCAGAAAGAAGAGAACCGAGGGTAAGATTAATAAGGAAAAATGCAAAAAGGAATAAAGTCGAGGAGCAGCTTCATTATTTTTTCTTAGATTTCAATTTATTACAGTGGGAAACCCTATTCTATAAGTATAGAAAGAAGATTACTTAACCGTGTAAGGCTGAAAATTATCCCCAGATGATTTATTTGTTATTTATTTATTTATTTATTTATTTATTTATTTATTTATTTATCTATATCTTTATTTATTCTTGTGACTAGTCTCATGTAGTACAGGCTGGCCAGCCTTGGCTACATACCTTGATATGTAGCCAAGGATGTTCATGAACTTCTTCTCCAGCCTTTACCCTCCTAAGTACTAAATTACAAGCATCTACAACTGGTGTTGGGGATTGAACTCAGGTTTTCATGCTTGCTAAACAAGTACTCTACCTGTTAAAATATGTTAATAATCACCTCTAGAGGTCTAAAAAATAGTCACATTTGCTCAAAGTCCTTTGACATAATGTGATACACTATTTTTGAGCTTTATTATTACATTTAATAAATAAGAGAAGATTTAAAATGTCAGTATCTGATGATAGATTTATTTAAGCTTGCATAAAGAAACTTAATAAACTTTATATATGTGAACTCAACAAACTGCAGCTCAAAAAAATTTTGGAAAAAAATTACTTTTGTATTGAACATGTACAGACTTTTCTTTTCCCTTTTTTGGTTTTGTGGGACAGGGTTTCTCTGTGTAACCTTGGAGCCTGTCCTGGAACTAGCTCTGTAGACCAGACTGGCCTAGAACTCACAGATATCCACCTGCCTCTGCCTCCCAATGCTGGGAATAAAGGTATGTGCCTCCAACACCCAGCCAGATTTTTCTTGTTACCCCTATTTCCTAAATAATCCTATTGGTTTGTATTTATTGTATTAGGTACTGTAAGTAATTCGGAGGTGATTTGACATGAGATGATAAACATAGGTTAAATGGAATAAGCCATCATGATGAAGCTATTTTGAAATCAAGCATTTTGTTTCCTTATGTATTCATAACCTAGTTTCCAGTTATGCCCAACAAAACAAAATAAAATACTAAAAAAATAATAAAAAGGAAACCTTTGTATACTGTCTCATGCCTTTCATATATTTAAAATAAGTTAATCAAATCAATACAGCTTCTAATAAATATAATATTAAAATATTGTGTTAAAATCAGTTTTAAGTCTTCAACCTATAGTCTTATTTCACTTTTTTGGCACTTCTTATTGTACCTTGCTTACTATTATAACCATTCTAAACTCCTTTTAATGTGTGCTCATAATGATCTTCATATATAGAGACGTGGCTGAATAGCAAGCACAATTAAGTTACTTAGCATACCTTTCGTTTCATATTGTTACATCTATTTGTATTGGGAACACTAGTCTACTTTCTTGTCATTTTACACCAATTAAAGGAACATTTCATTATCAAGAGGACATTGTGTCATCAAGAGGACATTATGATTCTAACACATATGCACTAAACTCAGGTTCACTCAATTTCATAAAACAAATACTACTAGATATAAAGCTGCAGATTACAATAGTTGCAACATTGAAATAGTTGGTTGACACTGTGGACTATTACTTTAACTATGTAAAGATGTGTTACATTTTTTTATGTTACAAAAATGACTTTATGTAAAGATATATCACATTTGTTTATGCTGCATTTGTTTAATGATATAAAGATGTGTTGCTCTGCTAGCCCAAGGTACCTGATTGGTCTAGTAAAAAGCTGAATAGCTAGGCAGAGGAGGGATAGGTGGGGTTGGAGGGCAGAATAAGTAGGAAGTGGAATCTAGGCTCGGGAGAAGACAGAAAGTGGGACTGAGGGTAAAAGAGAGAAAGAGATGCCTGGGGCCAGCTGGCAGCTGCCAGACAGACAGACACAGAAGACGCAGGAAAAGTAGGACATAGGGGATGAAAGAAAGGTAAAAGCCCCAAGGCAAAATGTAGACTAAAAGAAATAGGTTAAATTAAATTATAAGGACTATCAAGAAATGAGCCTAAGCTAAAGCTAAGCATTAATAATTAATAATAAGTCTCCATGTCATGACTTGGGAGTTGTTTGGTGGCCCAAAAGAAAGCCTGCTACAGGTTGACTTCAATTCCTCACCCTCACCAGTATACAGGTTATCTGGAGAGTAAAATAAATAGAGCAATAATAGAGTTAAATGACATCACAGATCAAATGGACATTATCAGACGCCTACAAAACAATCTTCCAAAACACTGTAGCCCATGGGAACAGAACAAGTATGTCATATGTTATGATGCAATTGTCTCAATAAATACAGAATAATTAAAATAACTTTTTGTGTTCTTTCTAACTGCAATGAGACTAACATAAAGAGGGACTACAGACAATTTACAAATTTATAGAGATTAAATAACACTCTGTTTTGCAGTGAACAAGCCATAGAAGAAGGAATTGTATTTTCAAGTTTAATATAATTCAAAATACAATATAGGAAACTCGTGCATGTGGTGATGTATTGTTTATCATCTAATAAAGCTTGCCTGAAGATTAGAATGCAAAGTTAGCCACAGCTTTAGAGGCCAGGCAGTGGTGGCACCCATCTTTAATCCCAGAAGCCACACTAGTGAGCCATAGAGGCTGTGGTGGTGGTGTAAGCCTTTAATCCATGCACTAGAGATGTATATAAGATTGAAGTTTTTTTCCTGTGGCATTCACTCTGCAGTTACACTGAGGACAGGATTGCCTAGGCCTTGGTAGAGGTAAGAATTCTTTAGTGCTTGGCTGCTTTGCTTTTATGATCTTCAGCTTGAACCCCAATATCTGTCTCTTGGTTTTTATTATTTGTACTATACATGTGGAAGAAGGAAAGCAATCCTAAAATGAAGGTTTATCATTGTGAGTACTTAAATAAATACAAAGAGTGGTCTCAAACACGACCTAAGGTAAACAAGAAGCTTATTACAAAAGCAGCAGTTGGGAAAACAACTAAAATCATAAAACAGAAATGAAAAAATACAGAGTCAATGAGGATGGTTATCACAAAACACATTATATGCATTGTGAAAATGTTATAGTGGAACACATCATTATATAATTAGTCCATGCTAATTTTAAAAACTGAAATATATAACATGTAGGGCCCTGTATGGATCCCCAAAGCACCTTGAGCAAGCCTGAAGCTGTTGGTTGGAACATTTTGCCTCAGAGTTGTTACTGGTACTCTGCCTGATTTACTAACACACATCTGCTGGGGAGGAACTAAGCCCGAGAACTTGCACTCTTGACTCTTGATTGTTTTCCACTGTGCTGTGAGTCAGTATATAAGCTCACTCCTTCCCCTCAATAAATGGCATTCGGCATCCTGGCATTCCTGTTACAAAAATGACCCGCTGTCTCGTCATTTATTGAAATCTCTAGACCTTCGTCCAATTAGTGGAACCGATTGTAGCTCAAGTGCTACAATAAAAATTGAAAAAGCAAGACCCACTTTCCTAGAAAATATTAAACGTATGATATGCTATTGTTGAATATAGTCACCATGCTTGTCATTAGCTCTCCAGAGTTTATTCATCTTGTAGCTCAAGGTTGCATCTATGACCTGTAAGGATGGAAAAATTTAGCCTAATTCTCCAGTGAACCCAGGAAGCTGGGAGTCTTAAATCCCAAGCTGACGGTTGGTTACTGACTTTAATGTTTACGACAGCCTGTGAGTGAATGAACACAGGAAATGAGCCTTGTCGCCAAACCCAGAAGCCTGAGCGAAAGTAGACTTCCTAGGCTAAGGGCGGGCTTGGATCGTTTAAATTAATTGGTCTGAACTGGATGCTACGAGGTGATTGGTTCATGATGCTCGCAGGCTTTGTAGTAACCCTATAAAAGCTGTCTCAATTCTGTACCGGAGGTTGCTCAGCCCTCTACTCTGCATGATGTATGGCTGATGGCCCCAGTATACTGTAATATAAAGGACTTCATGTATTTGCATTAAGACCGCTTCTTGTGAGTGATTTGGGGGGGGGGGTGTGCCTTTCCTGAGTGGGAGCACGAGGGACCATGCTCTCGCAGGTCTTATAGACTCAGGTTACTTCCTATTTTCCCACTGCTCCTACCAGTAGTGACCACCATCGTGCACAGTGCTGATAAATGACAATAGTATTAGTCCTTCTCTGAAGTTACCTCACTCTACATAATAAATTTGAAGTTCCTCCTTGTTGCAACAAACAGCAAAATTTCTTTTATTTAAATAACTAAATAAAATTCTCATCTATACTAAATATCAATGTACATGTATTTTATTCATTGCATGTAGACATATTCGTTATGTACATGTCATGATTATTGTGAGCAGTGTTGCAGTAAACACGTGGCAGATCACATAGGCCACTATTTACTTACTTGTTATTTACTTGGCAGATTTCTTTATTAGCCCCTACCAAACAGATATTCTTCCAAATTTTTAGTTTAACTTTACACTTAGAATTTTCTTTGTTTTCAAGCAAAACCTTGGGATTGATGTACTTTTGATAGTTTATTTATTCATTTATTTATTTTTGTGGTCATATCTAAAACTTCCTTGCCAAGATCAGAGATGTGGAACTTGCTGCCGGTTTCCGGGCTCTTTCTTCTGTTCCCTTTGTCTAGTGTATCTGTTTTTATGCTGTTCTCATACTATTTTGATTACTATACTTTTGTAATCTATTTTGAGATTAGGAGATGTGATTTAGTCTAGTTTTGTTTCTATTTCTAGGAATCACCGTGGCTACATGACATCTTTTTTTTTCCACACAAAATTTGATTATAGTTATGAAAGATAGGCTTGAAAATTTCATGGAATCTCAATTTCTAAATAATTCTAAAAATATCATTAAAGTTATAGAAGCTTTGCTTGACTAGACATTACACTCTCTATGTTAACTCTAATTCATGAGTATGAAACACCCTTATATCTACTTTCTATCTTTACAGTTTATGTCATTGGCATATAGACATTTCACATCTTTCACTAAAATTATCCCTAAGTATTTAATTGTCTTGACACTATTATGAATTTGGTTTTTTTTATTTTTCAGAGAGTTAATTATCAGTGGGAAGATATTTGCTTCAACTAACATTAATCAATTTGTTTCTTATTTTTTTGTAAATTGAGTCCTCAGTGTTTTAAAATATATATGAGGTCATATAATTGCCTACATAGTTGTTTGAGCTGCTTCCTCCGCTCATCTTGACTTAAGATGACTTGAGATGGTTCCACTTCATCTTGACTTAAGGTCAGAGAGTTCAAAACTGTCCTTAGTCTTCCAAGGTTAAAGGCATAAGACCTAAAGCTCTAAGGTGTGGCTACAGAAGGATGTTTGATCTTGGTTGTGGATCTCTTATCTGACTTAGTCTTAGGTGTGGTTACTTTTGACCCTCAAGGCCAGATAACGAGAAATTGAGTCTAAAGTGTTTGGAGAATTCAGTAAGCAAGTCTGCTTGTTACTTGTTCATGATAAAGAAGTCTTTTGTCATGTTCCCCTTTTTGGTTGGGGCATATAAGAATGTTAGAGAATAAACTTGGGAAGTCCAGTATTCTGTGGATTACCCTATTCTGTGTCTCTGTCTTTTTCTTAGTGTCTTTACCTATCTTTTCTCAATCCACACTTCCCCTCAGGTATGAATTGGGCAAGCCAGCTGGATCTGACTGAAGCTCCACAAAGACAGATTACAGCATATATGTATATACTTTATCTTTCTAACTTGTTGTGGTTGGATCCTTGATTACTCGGCAGTAAAACGGATGAGAGTGGGTGCCTTTGCCTTGTTCTTGACTTTAGAGAAAATAGCTTTGCTTCTTACCTTTGAGTATTATGTTATCATACATGGACTCTATTATGCCACAGCACATCCCTTCCACATGTGATTTGTTTATCACGAGGGAATGTTAAATTGTGTCAAATGATGCTTCTAATGTATTGAAATGATTTTATCCAGCATTCAGCTTCACATTTATTGACTTATGAATGCAAAATGTCCTTGCATATCAGAGGTGAATCTCACTTGATTATGACAGATAATCCTCTTAACATGGTATTGACCTCACCTTCTATTTTGCTATGAAATTTTCATCTATATTTTCCAGGGCAGTTGTCCTAGGATGTCCTGGTTTTGGTGTCAGGGTACCACTTCTCTCAGAGAATGATTTTACGCATGTTCTTTCCTCTTTAATTTTTTTTTTGGGGGGTGAGAGTATCAAAAGAGTTGACATTAGTTGTTTAAATATTTAATTGATTACTAATTATTACCTTCTACCTAATGTAATAAGTATTGCAATTCTCCTATTTTTCATTTCTATTTTGTAGTTCCTTTGTCTGTTTTCTCCTGTCTTGCAATCTTCTTTGTGAAGTGATGGCTTTGTGTCGTGCCATCCTTTGATTCCTTCCTTTGAGTCTTTTTGGGTATCTATTATGGGCTTTTTCTTTGTAGTTTCTGTGAGGGTCATATAAATCCTGTTACAGATACAACACAGCATTTCAAGTTAAGGACTTAATTACAAAAAAAAATCCAAAAGTTTATTGTCCACATGTATTGTAATATTTATGCTGCAATTCATACTTTAAATACTTTGTTTTAATTCCGTATTTATTTTTTCAGTATACTATACATTGAACACATGCTCATGCTCCCTTATTCTTTTTTTTCTAATTCCCCACTGGTCTCCTTTATTCTTTCTCCTCCTACATAGATGCATGTATACTTTTCATGTACTGTATTCATTCATGATTTGATGTATCTTTAGAATAAAAAATCTAAGAAGTACAAATGTGAGGAAACTCTACAATATTTGCTTTTTTGAGACTGGCTCAGTTCACTTAATATGATTATCTCCAGTTGCATCCACTTTTTTTTTTCTTTTTCAAACAATGTAACTTATTTGTTCTTTATGGCTAGAAAGTTTCGTTGAAATAGTATACATTTGTGTGCTGCATAGCCTCTCATTAATTGAATTATTGTAATTGTGGGTGTTTTAGTGCATCAATATGTTTTGTACATCATTATTATGACTGTAGAGAATTCTGAATTGATCCTATATTAATTTATCATTGACTTATACATGTTTATGTGTCCCTACACTGCCCATTAGCAAAGCTTTGTCTCAGCTTATCAAACTTTTGGCAAGTCAAATAGACTTATTTGCACATGGATGATATTAATACATTTTTTGCCTTCCACTGAAATCCCAGAAAAAGTATAATGTTTCATGGCTTTTTTGTTTGTTTGTTTAAAATATGTTTAAAATTCCACCACTGAAATAATTTGGAAGGAACTGCATCTCCTATAATGAAGTATCATACACAGCTGTCTTTTCCTAATGTCATTTCCTAATGCCATGAATGGCTATCATTACATAACTGTTTCTGAGGTAGCTGATGTTTTTTTTTCATATATTAGTAATTATGGACTATTGCAGTAGTCTTATGACTTTTGCAGGCTGAGGAGCATACTTGTAGCGTAAGACCGCTTCCACAGCATTGTGGCCAAGTGCAAACTATGTACAGTGAGGGAATTGCTCAAGTTCAGCTGAGGACTGGCTTTATTCTGATTATTATATTGTGAGGACATAATTCTAGATTGTCTTCTGACATTGTAGCTCATCACCATCTACCTGAAGGATTCTGTAATGTTGAAAATCTCTTGTCTCTCAGGACCAGAAAGAATCACATCTCACTTGCTCCCCTAAAAGGCACAAAATCAAATTACACCAAAAGGCTCCTTAGAGTATAGCTCTTTGCCAATTACTTCAATTATTTTCAGCCTCTTTGGCACATTTTCCCTCCAGATGAAATGGAATCTTTTAGTCTGCACCACTGAAGGAGTTCGTATTTCTTAGTGCTTCCACATATACAGTATAATGAGGGTAAAAGCTTCTCGGACTCACAGATCTTTCCTATGGTGCCATAATGCAGGGAAAATAACATCCATTTCTGACACATGAAGCCTGAATATTTCCTAAAGAAGAGAAAGGCATTAACATTACACAAGAAAGCTATTTGCTCTTTGCTTTAGATTTCCAAATTTCTGCACACCAGAGAGTTCAGACTTCAGAGCTACATACATCTGTGCTGAGACACAGACCCTCCAAGGCCCTTCATTATTGGCACTTAAAGCTGGATTCGTGAAAACACCTGGTCTGAGTAAGCAATGCGATCAGAGAGCATCAGCAGGGCAGACAGATTTGAAATGGAAGACTGTTACTTACCCCAAAGCCATTTTGCAGTGAAAAACAGCAGTATCAGCAAACTGGCAACAGAAACTTAAACATCCCCAAGTCCATTATTATCACTTGCAGCCTCTTAAGATCAGATGATGTGGTTTTAAAAGTCCTTACATCTCAAGGAGAACAAGTTGTTTTGCATCATTTATTATTTTCTAAAAATATTCTTTCTCATGGCCGGTCTTGCTTATCCTTTGTGATTCCGAGGTGGCCTTTGGCATTTCTTTCTGCTTGGTTCTTCCAAAGGTGCCCCAGCAGGAATCTCTGAAGTCACTACCTGTTTGTCAGCATCATTCCCTTTTCTTAGTATCACAGCCTTTAGGATTGAATCCTTTGCTGAGAGCATGAGGAATTGGAGGGAAAATGGAGATTCATTGCTTTACTTGCTGTTCTCACTTGGAATAGCACTTGCAGAAACTTTAAACTTTCCTGGCTGTCACTGCATAAACCTGTAGGCCAACCAGAGCTACAGTTCTTGTGAATGGGGCAGAAGAGGGGGTACAGCAAGGTGGGAATCAGTAGAAGCAATTGGTATAACCAATGTGCTCTGTCCTTCTGTCACCATTTAAAGCTTTGGTGCTTTTGACAGAATTGGGTATTGAAAGATCCGCAGAGTGTGGACTCTCACGGCCTGACTCAGGGAAGGTGCCCTCCTCCCCCCAAATCACTCACAAGAAGCGGTCTTGATGCAAAAGCATGAGGTCTTTTATATTCCAAGTACACTGGGGTCAAGAGCCATACACCACTATGGGTATGCCACTACACTAGGGATAGAGGGCTGAGGACCCTGGGTACAGAATTGAGACAACTTTTATAGGGTTACAACAAAGCCCGCACATCATAAACCAATCATTTCATCGCATCCAGTGTGGACCAATAAATTTAAACTATTCAAGTCCTGGCTTAGCTCTGGAGGTCTGCATTTGCGTGGACTCCTGGGTGGGGTGACAAAGCTCATTTCCTACGTTCCCTCATTCACAGGTGTTGTTGTAAACAGCAAAGAATGTGACCTTTTGCCTACTTACTGCCAGGGGCAAGGCCTGGAATTTAAACTTCTAGCTTTCTGGGGTCAGTGGAGAGTTAGGCTAAATTTTTCCTTCCTTACAGTATGACTCGCTTGAAACTTCAACTTAGTTGCTTCAGAGGGGTTTTTATTCATCGGACTATTTCTGTTGCATAATTCTTACCTTAAATGAGTGAGACTTGTAACTCTAGTAGTAATTGATTGCTTTGGATAACTTCAAAAACATATATCATCTCAAAAGAGAGAACATGTTCATATACACACATGACTGTGAAATAAAATGAAAGGAAGAATATCATGTTTCATTTTACTGGTGCATTTAAAAATCACTTCTACATCTGAGTATAATGTGGAGGTATTCAGGAATGCCTCCTTACTACTGCTTTCTGTGTTGGGATGAGAGTATGAGGAGGGAGAGAGATCAGACAAAGGGAATAAGGAAGGGAGCCAGGGGAAATGAAGTGGAGGGAGAAAGGGAAGAGGACACGCACTCAGGAGAGAGAGAGAGAGAGGAGAGAGGAGAAATCCTTTAGAGAAGGGAAGACATTGCTGTGACCCAGATGAGTCTTTACCAAATGCTTAACTAGCTAAATTATCCCCTTCACATTTGATGTCATGCTTGTTGTTTCTTCAAAGAGGGAATTACTAAAACCTATTCAAATTTTAAAATTCCAAAACCAGTTTTTCCTCTCCTGCAGAGCAGCCATGAGAGAGAGAGAGAGAGAGAGAGAGAGAGAGAGAGAGAGAGAGAGAGAGAGAGACAGAGAGAGAGAGAGTGAGAGAGAGAATAATCACTTCTAGCAAACAACTCCACAGAGTTTGTTACCATATTTACTTGTAGTCTCATGCTTTTCCTGAAAAAGTCCCATAGTCCCATTTTTTTTTTTTTTTTTTTTACACATCATGGATTTATGTACTGATTTGGTTGACAGAAGTACTGAATTGGGACTCAAGGCAGTGGATAAGGGTTTTATTTATTTATTATATTTTATGACAGTGAAAGGGACTTCATGTATAAGGGGTTATGATTATGTGAAAGGCTATATTCCAGGAGGGCGAGTGTTTCCCACAATCAAGGTGGAGTGGAGAATAGTTAGGACTTGCTGCACTGTCATCGTCAGTAAGTGGCTGAAGGAGTTCAGTGTGATTTGGCTGCTACAATAGCAGACAAGTCATACGTGTTTATAAGAATCCTACACTTGTGTTGATAAGCTGTAATAATGACTCAAATACCCTTGAGTTTGTGAGAAGCTCAACATCTAGGGGGTTCATTAAAACTGTGTGTGTATAGTGAGTTAGAGAAGTTGTTAGAAAACTGGGTGGCAGAGTTAACTTTGAAAGTTGTCTGGTTGATCTAACAGCTAAGTTGTTTTTTAAATATTGTATTCATTTCATTAGAAATAGATTTTTTTTTGCACATAACAGGTTCCCTTCTCTCCATTCTCATATCTTCCTGCCACCTTCCCACTGATCCAGATCCACCCCTTTTCTGTCTCTCAGTATAAAACTAATAGGTTTCTAAGAGAGAATAATAGATTGAGATAAGATAAAGCAAAAATTAACACATTGGAATAGGACAACTCAAAGGGAAGAAAAGAGCCCAAAAGAAGGTAGAATAAGTAAGACGCATTCATTCACATACTTAGAGAGCCCATAAAAAACAACAGGCTGGAAGTTATAATGTACAAAGAAAGGACTGTGGTGTGAAAAGAGAGAAGGAAATAATGTGAATAAAGTAAAATTAATAAGAAAACAAAATATGAAAAATGCAAAAGCCCTGGCATGAACTATAAGACAAGGACCCTCCAAACATGCCAGTTTGTGTTCCACTGGGCGAGTGGCCCACTTGTAAGAGTAGTTTGTTTCCCCAGTAAGATTGCTTGGAGAAAACTCAATTTTCATCTTCAGGTGGTTGCAACAGACTGAGGATGGCATGATCATGACTGCAATCAATTTGTAACAAACTCCCATGGCTTTGCCACACATCTAAGGAAATTAGTTTATAAAAAGTAAAGGTTGATTTTGGCTCTTGGTTCTGGAAGTTTCAGTCAATGACAGGGTGAAGCTATTATGTGCCTATGGAGAAGAAGTGGAAGGCCTTCCCTCAGGCCTGCCTCTTACCAGTTCTACTTCCTGCATGTACAGTCATACCTAGCAACCAAGCCTTGCACACGCACACCTTGTCCTTTAGGAAACCTTTATCCAAACCAGAGCACCTATTTTACTACTCAAATAATAGTGAATTATAATATAAAAGGAAAACATTTATTACCACAGGCTTTTTTATTGTCTCTTTATAAATGCCTATCTGGCAGTAATATATATATATATATATATATATATATATATATATATATATATTTCATTTTTTTCTTGAATAAATTAAAGTATTTTGTACTTTTTAGATTCACTAAAATTATTTTAAAAATCATAAAACGTTTCTTACAAAAGAGCATTACATTCTGCACACTGCTCTGAACAAATTCCAGGGACATGTGGACTATTACTTTCCTCCCTGTCCCACCCCAATGTTACAGTGACCACAAAGCAAGGGTTCACAATAATTACATGGGGGTAATTTTTTAAACCCACCAACAATGAACAAAAAAATAAAATTCACTCACTGTGCTGCTGTTTCAAAATTTCAATGTTAGTTTTTGCATACCCTCCTCCCAGCCCTGTTTATAAGGAACTAAAACATTACATCTAGTGAACAGCAAAGATTTCACTACACCTCAAATGCAGAACACCTATGAAGCAGAGGCATGTTGGCTTTTTAAGCAGAAGAAGAAGAAAAAAAAAAAAAGATGCAGGACTCCTTCAGTTCTTCACTAGTCTTAGTAAAACTTTCTAGAATACTACTTCACACTATAAAAAAGGAAAAATATCTTGCATTGGAATCCTTCAACATCTGCATTCTGCTTCACACTGTTCCACTGCAAATACTGTGCATTCTGTATCTGGTCCTTTGTTCCTGTAATGATCTGATCTTCAGATCCTTCTAAAGGCTCTTCTATTTTTATTGCCCCTCCCAACTCATGACAGATTTGTTTGATCTGCTGACCACCTTTGCCAATAATAGATCCAGCCAAATCTTTGGGAATAGTTACTTGTGTAGTAATAATAGGCCCACCAAGATCACCATATGAGCCACGCCCCCTTCACAGGAGTAATCATATCCAGAATCATCCTGTGGTTCATAAGCCATCTGACATTCTCACGGACTCCATGTGTCAATTGCAGAGTCCTAAGTTTTATCAGCACTGAACCCAACCATGCCATCATAGCAGTCCCCAGGCCTTCCTCTTCTGTGGTAAGCCCTAGATCTCCCCCTCTGGGTGGTGGTGATGGTGGAGGAAGAGGAAGATTCCGAGTTCTGCTGCCACTCCGGCCACCTCGACCAGGAAGAGGTGGTGGAGGTCCTTGACGAGGGCTCACATTGTCATAATCTCTTCTAGCAGGAGTCATGGGCCGCCAAGCCCGACCAGGAGGCATTCTGTCAAAACCACCTCTTCCTCGCATGGGAAATCCCACAGGACGTCCACAGCGGTCATCAAACATCATTGTGAAACCACCATAGTCATAGGTTTCATCATAAAAATTAGGATCATAAGACTGTGCATATCCTTTAATGGGAGACTCAGATATATGATCTTGATGCACTCTACAACTCTGTCAGGCTTTCCTCCAGTAACAACTCTTGTCAGTGGAGTGAGGGCAGCATTCCTGGAAAAGCTTGATTGCTGTCTGAGTGTTCTCTCTAAGTTCTTTGATTTTTAGCACCTTTGACACCAATAATTCCTCCTGCCAGACTTTGATGAATGAACAGTCTCAACTCGCAAAGTTACCTCCTTTATAGTGTTGGTAATTTAAGCATTCCACAGCGTCAGATTCGAGCGGGAGCTGGCTGGTTGCAGTGGGTGATGGCAACTGTAGGCCCTCTTCCAAGGTAGGGATGATTTTCTTCAGAATCTCTCCAATCATTTCAATATCAGCACTGATACTCAGTATGCGCTCAGAGCCACTGCTGTCTGGGACTGAAAGACTGGCATTGTAGTCTGTATGGAGGCAGCTACTCACCAAACATGAAATGTATCTGTTATTGTGTATATCAGAGCAAAGATTCGAGTCAGTGTCCCCCTCCAGTTGCCAAGGAGCTTAAGGGAAAACAGGCTGAAGTCAGAGAGCAGACAGTTAAGAGTTCCTGTGTGTGCCACTGATGGGGTCAAGGACAACACAGAAGACAAGGATGGTTCTCCACTTGAGAAGTGTCAAGTGAAAACTTGAAACTAAAGCAAAACACAGACATTTAGTAAGATCTTGAAGACAAACAGCATCATGGCAAATGTGTTCCAGGGGATGAGGAAGCACCCTCTCCCTGTCTCTCTGTCTCTGTCTTACACTCCATCCCAGTATTGGGGTCTGTCATTCCCCTCTGTCTCCCCCCCTCCCCCCTGCTATCAAACACACATGCACACATAGCAGAGAGACAAAATAATAATAATAATAATAGAACTAAAATCACACTGCTTTATTGTAAAAATTTTCCAGAAGCAGATAAAATGTTGATTAAGTCTTGAGGGAGATTATATTCATGTTAAAGAGAAAGCTTTCATTTGTAGCGTGAAAAGGAGCTATCAGAAAATATGTGCAAAAATTGTTCGGAGCACATGCATGGTTGTGTTGACTGAGGTGAAAAGTGATGTGTGAAGAAATAAAAGCTGGTGTTTCAAGTCAAGATAAAGAACTGGATGTTCAGATTTGATCTGGGGTCATCATGAAGGACCAAGATAGATGATGCAGTGTATGAAACGTTTACTGACTGCCTTTGGTGACCTGCCACAGAAGCAGGATGTAAAAATGACAAAACAGATAAACAATCTGAACATCGAAATGTAAAAGGCCTCTTCTTATACCTCCAGAAAAGAGGAGATATGATTATTGTTAAGTTTTAATTTAATCATAAATTTTTTTATATTTTAGTGGTTTGGCAGATCAAAGTCTTATGAAGCAAACTCAACAGTGATATTGCTAGTGTTTTGTTTAAAACTGTCCTGTCTAGAAATATAAATATAGTCAGTAGAAGTGCTAAACATTTGTTGACAATGCAATTGAAGGGAAAAGTCTTGCTTTTTACTCCTTTTCAGACATGGTACTCTTGGAACCAACATCTAAGCAAGTCATTGGTTAAGTCTAATTATTAGTCATATGCAGATTATTGGGTCATTTTAGTCCCCAAGGTGGTTTGAATTGAATTTAGCTATTATCTAGAGATAGTGCGTAAATATTCTCTAGCATTATGATGTCTGTACCCTTAAGTATCTAGAGGTGGTGACTGAGGGTTGTATCACTTTTGAATAGTCAACAAGTATTAACTTTTTATATCTTAAAAAATAATGTATCTTATTTGTGAAAGTATTTTGCCTGCCCCTTACGTTTGTGCACCATGTTTGTGCAGTGTCCTTGAAGGCTAGACAACGACAGTGTCAGATCCCCTGAAAGCAGGGTTACAGATGGTTGTGAGTCTCTATGTGGATGCTGAGAATCAAACCCTGGTCATGTACAGGAGCAGTTAGGGCACTTAACCACTGAAGCATCTTTCTAGCTCCTACACATGCTAATTTTAAATCCCTTTCTCTCTCTCTCTCTCTCTCTCTCTCTCTCTCTCTCTCTCTCTCTCTCTCTCTCTCTCTGTCTGTCTTTCTCTCTGTTTCTTCTTTTTGGAAAATCACAATCATGGAGATTATTGACTTAGGAAGTTTTGCGCAAACGATAGTCTTCTCATGCAACTTTGTTGTGAGTCTGGACAGGCAAACTCAGTGTGTAAATTGAGTCTAGGAGTGTGCCAGTGTGCCATGGCTTTAAAACTATCAATTGGAGCTTGGTGGGCTCACCATGGGATAAACATCTGAAGGAAATGACTCCCACTTCCCCAAATGTTGCAGAAACCTAAAGGTAAGCAAGAGAGGCAGGGTCCCCATGAGCAGCTTCCCCATCCCTAGCTAATTAATAACCAGTTTTGTTCAGGCTCAGTGCAGATAACTGCAGTTGCTACGAGTTCAGAGTTCACTGTCTGTGTAGAGCACAGATGGTGGTTATTTCACAGCCCTTCTCTATATCTTCCAGCTGATGTATTATTTTAGCCCCTCTTCTGTCATATATTCTGAGCCTTAGGATGTGGTGATGTACATGTTCCATTCAGTTAAGAGCACTGTTACTTATTGGCACTTACAGTCTGTCCCTGGAAGAGTTGTGAATCGAGTCATTCATTGATGTGCATTGAAAAGTGAAACTTCTGTCATTAAGGCTGACAGTCATGCTTATCTTTGGTTTAAGCATCAACATCTAGACAGTGTGACAATTTAGCTAAATATCAGCAATGCATTCTTCCTTAGAACTTCTGACTTTTCCAGCTGTGTATTCTAGGCGAGGTGTGTATATTTATGCAACAGTGGCATGGCTTTTATGGGATAGCTGACCTTTCTCTGATTGGATTGAGTCTTGCTCTACAGGAGAAATATATGCATGATATTGTAAATTCTGCTAGTATAGAACTATTAATTGCATGGGTAACAAATTTACTCTCTTTCCAAATGTAGCACTCTGCCTTATCTCACCTTACAGCCTGGGTTTTAATCTTGATATCCATCTTAACCACTCAGCAGCTTGAATATATCAAATCTCTCTTGCTGCTGCTTTTCCTGTAGAGTTCATGTCTCACCTTTTAATTTCCATTTACATAAAACTCTTATATTCATATAGTTTCTTTCAGTTTGAACCAAAGGAAGTGATGTCTAACAAGTGTGGCTGTGGCTATGTATACAGTGACATGTGATATTTGAAATTCAGATTGCTATAGACGATGCACTCTATTTTATACTGTTTATAATCATTTTTGTTGGAACTAACAAAAGACAATGAACATACTTGTTAAAGCAATAAATGATTTATTTTCCCAGCTAAAACTTCAAGGGTAAAGTTTAGGGACTGGTTAGCTAAGTTGCTCAGTGTTATCATTAGGGGCTTTGCTTTTCTCCTTGTCTGCATCCATGTCCTGGTAACTTTTGTATTTCAGCCACTGCTCTTATAATTATTTTTGCTATAGGTTGTTTGCATATTCTTCATAAGACAGTGTGCCACAAGTCCAATATTTTAACTAACAGAGATCCATTGCCTCGTGATTTTGGAGGTTGCAAGCATGAAATCAAATTGTGGCCAGTTTGTTCCTGCAGAGGGATGCATAAGAGAACCTGTTCCACACCTTTCTCTTAGCTGCTGGTGGTTCGCAATTTCTAGCATTGTCTGTCATGTCAATACAGGTACACCTATTCAGTCTATGCCTTAACCTCCATATAATATTCTCTCTGGGTCTGCATCTTTACATAATCATTTCCCTGGCAAGATAATAATGACTGGAACAGGGGTCATTCTTTCTCTCTTATGACCTTACCTAAATTACATCAGCCATGATACTATCTCTAAATTAGGTTATATTCTGAGTATGAGGGCTAAGGCTACAACAAATCTTTTGTAAGAGCAGAATGAAATCTATAATAAAGCCTTTGTATGGCATCCTCATATGATGATAACACAGGCTGCGAGACACTGTGCCTTATCCTTATTTTCTTTTGAAAGTTACACGTTCCCATGTGCATCTACTGCATAGGTCTTATCCATTCAGGCATCTCAATAACAAGAAGAGTGCCACCTCATTTGTGTGGACTAATTACAATAGGGGATATGAAATCATTGTGACTGGTTTAGACTAGAAGCTGGCATGGTGTATTGTAAAGATCCAGGCACGAAACCATTTAACTTTGAGTGGCACATGTTTTTGTGATGTAACTACAAGACATTCACAGACAGTAATGAACGGATGTGGCTGTCCTGCTGATTTTTTTCTTTTTAGACTAATAAATAAATAAATAAATAAATAAATAAATAAATAAACAAATGATGGCAGAATTTGGCCTCAGAGCTGTAGGTTGCCTCCTCAGCTTAGACTAGTAAAATACTGGAGCTCATGACTACTGCAGGTTTCTTAGAAATATGAGACTGGGACCAATTTTAAATTTCATTTTTTTGAAATAAAGAAGTTTTGCTACTCTTGGGAGGCATCATCTAATAAATTCAAGTATAACTCAAAAACTTATTTAATTTTGGGTTCATTTTGGTACATCTTATCATTATTACTTCCTTGACCATGCTACCTTGTAAGAAAGGCTTTTTTAGGTTTTCTGTTTTGGATTATTATTATTTTTTTGTAGCTAGTCTGTATGATGACATTTTAAAATGCTTTATGTGGAAAACTTCAAAATATTGTACAAGTATATGAGGGGCATATAATGTATCTTCCACATCCCACTGTACAGGCAATGTAGACGGGGCTTTGCGGGGTTCATTTCCCAGCTTTCCTGTTTCCACTAAATGTAGGCTCACTACACTCCTTTGTTAGAAATCAATGTATTTCTGTTAATATTTATAATGTCCTATTTATTTCTCAAGTACATTTTAGTTTAGAAATGAGTGTTCATCATACATATATATGTTACAAACCTTTCTCTTCCCCTGCTTGGATATTTTTAAGTAAAATTATCAGATGTGTGTGTGTGTGTCCAAGAACATATGTGCATGTGAGGGGAGGACAGAGGTTGATGTCCAGTGTCTTCCTCACTCACTCTCATCTTACACTGGATGCAAGCTCTGCATGGAAGCTGGTGCTTGTCCAATTTCGCTAGGCTTCCTGACCAATGAGATCTACTGATTTGCTTCCCCACCTCTACAGAGGCTGTGCAGCCTGTGGACCTATAATGGTGGCCACACCCCTTTGGGTGTGTCTTCTGGTGCTGACAAAGTGTAAGGAGGAAAGCTTGAGGTGTGGTCTCTTTCTCAAGCACTTTTTTTTCTTGGGCCTGGATCCAAATCAGAAGAGCAGAGAAATACTGTGGCGGTTCTTTATTGTTCTGTGTAAGTTGTTCCCCAATAAAACACCCATTTATCATTTATCTTGGGTCTGGTGAAAGCATTACACCTACTCATTCAAGGCTGGGTCAGACTTTTTACACAGGTGCTGGAGGTCTCAGTGTTCTCTTGCTTGCATATCAGACCATTGGCTGATTGAATCATCTCTTCAGCCCTTGATAAGAGTATGGGAGTGGATATATCTCTGCCCTTTGGCCTGCTTATGGAATTTTTTTTCTCCTGTTGGGTTGTCTTGCCCAGCCAAAATTTGAGGGCTTTGCTTTGTCCTGTTGTGTCTTGTTTTGTCCCCTTTGACTGTCCTCTCTTGGAGGCCTGCTCCTTTTTGAAGGGAAATTCAGGGGGAGTGTATCTGGGGGAGAGGAGAGGAATAGAAGAATGGGAAACTGTGGTCTGGATGTAGTGTATGAGAGAAAGATGTATTTTGAATAATAAAAAATTTTAATTTGTTTTATATCCATATTTTCTAATACTATATAAAAAGCTAATTTATAATAACAGAATATTTAAACATAGAACACTAACTCTATCTATTTTATCTATTCAATTTTATCTATTTTATCTTTACTACTTCTGCTGCTTTCTTTTTTTTTTGAGTTGTTTTAGTTAAGATGAATTGGTTAATTTCTATTTACTTACATGTCTCATTATTCCACAAGATGATTGCCAATTTAATGGCTTGGACAAATCTACTGATAGCTTTTGCTTCTTCAAATTGCATCAATTGCTAAATATATGAAGTATGAGATACTGTTTGAGACTAAATATATCATGCACAGGATGATGTTAGAGATAAATATTTAATGTATCAGATATTAGGTAGAGTTATAGTAACAACACATTTGGGACAATTTCTTCTATATGACTTACTAATTGCTGAATTAAACAAAAGCCTCTAAAATCGTCTCACCCTAGCATTGCATAAAACAGTTATTGAGAAAAAACCCACATGGATATTAAAAACAGTTAAAATCCATAAATTGTTTAAATCAACCAATTTAGGCTTCATGTAATGTGTTATTCTGTATTGGAGGAGTTTCTTTATGTACACATGTGAAGTCTTTTACTTGAAATGGAGATTAGTGACAACTATTTCCATTTTCCTCTCTGCATTTTAAGAGAGATAAAACAATAATACCACTGAAACAGAGCACCAGCATGGTTAATTACTACTTAATAATTATTTTTAGCTAAAGAAGACAGTACCTTTATTCTGCACAATACCTAACTATAAAACCTTCTCTGCTCTTAGAACTGGCTTGCTAAGAGTCTAGGCTGATCCAATGCAAAGACTTCAACCACTTGGGAATATTCTATTCTTCCTAAACCAATAAAGTCCAAGCTTATTTCCAGCTGAGACATTTTGAACAAATTGTATGTCAGGTTTTGTATGGAGTACAAAAGTTCCGAGACCTTTTGACAAATTTTGAAGTTTTCATTGCATCTGAAAAGCCCCAAGTCAAGACAATCAGCTATGTGTGTGGCTTGTTCATTGTGCTGTATCAGATGCACTCCTGTATTGCTAGATAGAGTAATTTTATCTTTTGAAATTTCTATACAGCAAGACACAAATAAAAAAAAAATTAAAAGAATCAAGTTTTTCTGATGAATTCTTTGAATTAAGAGAACAGTGGTCAGGCTGACATTCTGTACATTGAAATTGTAGGCTATTCATTCATTTTCTGTTGTCAATAAAACACAACACACCCTGGTTTAACCATAAGCATTGTTTCTAATACAGCTGGAGATGTTAGGATCCATATTACATCATTGTATTTTCTGATCCTTTCCTTTCTCTATACCTTTAAGGTGTAAGAGTTATAAAAGCTGTGTTAGGAGTCACAATGCAATTCACTTCACTTGGCCCTGTTTTTATGACATGATTGGTATCAGATCAGGGAACTGAGAAACTGTTCCATGTGACTGTGAATGTAGTGCATTTTGATTACAACACTACCAATGAGGCAGATCTCCTTGCTCTGATTCTGGAAACAGCCTATTGCTCTTGTACTGACACCAGGAATTGTTCTGTCTTTGTAACCCTCTCTAAAGATCAGATTATCCCTGGTTCCAGGCCGTTACGATTATTCTAGTCCATTATCAGTTGTCAAGGCATGCTCTCTATGACCTTAATATATCCTGACAATCACTAGACAGAATGATTCTTTGTTAATACATTGCCATTGTTGCCACATTTTGCAAAGACTTGCAAGTACACATGCATTAATGAGAAGAACTTAAGCATAAAGCTTTTAGTTTGATTGTGCATGCAGCCAAGGTAGAAGGGTCAGAGTACAGCATCTTTGTACTCCAATCACTTTTACTTATTTATTTATTTTTATACTTAAGCCCTAAATCTTCCTCAGTTGTCCTGCATAAATAAGAAGATAAGGGAATTAAACATGTCTTGAAAATAGAACCCTAAACACTTACAAAAGATTGGGTAGAAATCTGTTCATCTTTGCAAGCTCGAAGAATAAGGCAAAGGTCTACCAGTTATAAAAAGATGGAGATAAGAACAGGTGGGAAAAGCTTAAATGGCACGTTTCTCCCCTCATTTACATTAACTCCATGATTTGATTTTCCTCTAAGGATTCATTTCTGAAAGCAAATGACGAAATATACCTGGGATTTCAAAACATGCTGAAAGTACTAAAGAGTGAAGATATATTACAAGGAAAAATGTCATTGCCAATACTCCTTAAAGGTTTTATTACCCTTTTATTTACTCTGCCCCCCCCTCTCTCTCTCTGTGTGACAAGCATGTGTGTTTGTGGGTACATGCTTATGGCAGGGTGCATGAATGAAGATCAGGGGACAACGTATATTACTCAAATCTCCCCTATTACCATATAGGTCTAGCCTAGAACTCAGGTCATTGGGCTTTACTCCCTGAACAGTGATCACCTTTTTTAAAGTGATTACTCTGCCTTAACTGATATTCTGTGGGTAGGCCTAATAACATTTTTGGAAAGAAGTTTTTAATATCTGAACATTTGTTTGGGCAATGCAAAAGCATCTTCTGGACGGGAAACACCTTTGTTAGTTTCAGAGGACCAGACAGTTTTATATGCAAAATGATTTTCTGGAGAAACAAGCATTTCATTAGGCAGCTGCCTGGAAATGTTAAGAGATGCTAATTGCTTGGCAGACTGTGAAAAGCAGAGAGCAGAGAGAGTTGCTTTTGTTACCCCCAGTTCCTGAAAAGCATAAAGTTTTGTCCAATAGAATCTAGAAAGTCTATTTTCTGGTTAGGATGCTTCTTTTCTTGTTCATTTAAATGAGCCTTTTATTTCTTCTAATAAAATACTGGATGAAATTTAAGACAGAACCCAAACACTTGTCTCCACACATAGTAGAAGGTCACATACAGAAATTGTACCACAAGGACCAGATTATCATTCTTACCATTAAAGTAATATTCAAATATTATCAGTGTTGAATACCACACTTAGAGGTAAACTGCTGATCATTTTGGTTCCTTTGAATAAATAATAATATATGCATCGATACGTACAAAGATAGTAAGTTCTGGTAAGTCTCTTTTAGTGAAAAGATCCTCCTCTACACCGCTAGTAACCCAAATATTTCTGGCTTCCTTAATTCATGGTCTCAGTTAATACACTACTGTATCACCTATTGCTTAAAAATAGAACAGACTTCTGAGTAAAACTCAAATTATTAAACAAGTTTTATATTTTGCAGTGGTATTCCAATTCTTTCCAGAGCTATTTGCTTTAAAACTAACATGCTGTTTCATTTTGTTTGTTTGTTTTTAAATATTTTACACCTTATAACAAACCAAAAGCACACATTCTGTGTTCACATTTGTCAGATACTTTTATGCCTAGTGAATTGTTCTCATCAACAATCATATGGGTATGTTCTGCCATTTAATTACTACCACTCTATGAAGAAGAAAATGCTCATATATGAGCAAAAACTCCTATAGGGAGGTGGTGGCTATAGAGATTGATGGGCTAGTTTATACTGTACTACTGTGGAGAGATTGGAATATTGCAGATGTTAGCATCCAGGCACATTTTGGTACACCCCTTGGGAACCTCCCACAGTGTGTCACCAGTCTGTGCATGGCAAGCAGTACTCTGGCTCTACACAGGCTCAGGAGGTCCCTTTAAGAGAAAGTTCCACTGACTCCAGCTCTTTCTTTCCTCGTTTTCTCTGAGGAGTCAGACAGATCACAGACTCTCTCTATTTTTTTTTTCCCTTTCTTTCTCTTCTCTCTCCCCTCTCCTCCTCCCCTCCCCCTACTTCCTTCTCTTCCCCAAATAAATTTTCTTCTCATGTAAGTTCTGTTTTCATGGTGTAGTCATAGTTCCTCACCTACCATGGGATCCTCCAAGGTCCCACCTCATACTACAACTCATAACAGCAATCTTGGAGGTTACCTTATCTTGGAATATTCCTAGCCATCTGGAATAGCCCTACGTCAGACTAGTATCTTTTGATTTATCGATAGAAATGGGTTTATTAGAATATATTAACTTAGCAGACCCATAGTTTCCTCCAACTCCAAACTCAGAAATGCCCTCAGCAGCTTGGGTCTATAAAAAAGTTTGACCCAGTATTCTGTAACTACCTCTTTGATATGCCCATCAATATATTTTAGTCTTACCTTGATTTATGACTTTCTTTGTTCTATAAAACCACAAAACTTCATGAAACTGCATCCACATTGGAATATGGAATTTGGAGTAATGTTCCCAGGCCATTGTCACTCAAAATTGATCTAGAATAAACTTTCTTATTCCCTTTAAGAGCAGAATTATGATTTTTTTCATTGACATATGTAAGATACTTGTCTAGAACCATACAACCAGCTGATCCAGATTTAACACAATTAGTCTGAATTGACCAACATTGTCTTAAGTTTCTACATTGCTTCATAAACTTGGGTTGCATCTTACTCGGTCAGACTGCTAGAATGGAGGCTGGATCCCAGCTCCAAAGTTCCTGATTCAATATTTTCAAGTTTGGTACCATTCTATCTAAAATACCAGAAAATTTACCTTAGGGCATTTTCAGGTAATGCGGCTGCAATCTATGAGAAGTTTTTTTTTTTTTTTTATTGAGTTAAGATGTTTTTCAATGACTTACTAATATGTCTCCTAAGTAGACTAGAGATAGGCTTTTTGAGGGCAGAGATCATATATTATTTTACATTTTAATGTCCCTTAGCTGATGTTTGTAAGTAACATGAACCTATTTGTTCAAGGCATAAATGAGTTAATATCCAGAATCACTTTTAAAATGCAAAAGACCCTAGGAGTAATATATATTGAAAGTGCCATGTTGTAAGTAATTTGCTTAATGTATTCATTCATGACTATTAGGTAGGTAGCTAGAAGTTGTCATAGTTGGAACATATTGGGGGGGAATTTGAAGTGGATTCCTCTATCACTGACAACAGCATTGAAAACTAAGAGATGTAAAAACAATGATTTAATTCCTGGCCAGAGGAATACAATCTAGCCTACTTTGGTCTTGAGAGCAAAGTGATATCACAAACTGCCTGGAAAGTCATTTATGGTTAACTAAATCTGGGTCCACAAGCCCTCAACCTTATATGATTAATATTTTGTAGATAGTCATTTTGGCTATATTTCTGCTGTTACATATATACTACTAAGGCAACTTAGCAGGAGAAAATTTATTTCTTCTTTACATTTACAACCCTTTATGAAAGGAAGTGAAAGTACAAACTCAAAGGCAAAAACCATGGAGGAATTTGGTTGTTGGTTCTTTTTCCCTTTGGTATCCTGTAGAGAGCTGCTAAGTGCCATGCCTTAAAGATGGTGCTGGCTTCCGCCTTCCACCTCCCCAAGGGTGAGCGCTCTCTGGCATAAACAAGCCCTTATTTGGTTAAGTCTGTTCAGCCTGTCTGCTTCAGAGTTAGAGTAGCTAGAGTAGCCAATCTGCAGGGTCCACGTAGCTCACTGGGGTTGGTTAGCACAAGGGGATTTAAGCCTGTACAGGGGTCCCCCAGGCTCTCCCGGGTCAGAAGAACATGTTGTAAGGATCCTGATTAAAACTGCATGAAGAAGATCTTTCTGGAGTCGCATTCTCCTTGCTGGCGAGGGCAGGCCTGTGCAGTATCCTACCTGGATTCCTTAGATTTCTAATCTGTGTTCCTTATATAGGTAGGGTCACATACCTAGGGATGGCATTGCCCACATTGGGTTGGGGTTCTACATCAACTAATAGTTTAAAATAATCCCCCACAGACATACTTGCAGACCAACTTGATAAAGGCAATTACTCAGCTGTGATTTTTTTTTCAGGTGATTCTAGAATGTAGGATATTGACAGTTAATTAGCATAGTCATTTTTATGAAATATATTTTGTTACTTCCTCCTACATACCAATCATTTCAAATGAGCCCATTCATCATCTGCATGGGGCAAGTCTAGCTAAGAAGTGCTGTTTGTTTAACTGGTTTCCGATAAAGTACAAAGCATATGTAAAACGTAGATCAAGACAATGTTCACTCTGGCCATCATCCACTCTCACTATTTAGAATGCACCCTACTCTAAAATAAACCCTGTGTTTGATATTGTGCTCTGTGGTGTCATTACAGAGATCACCAGGAAAAGGAAATCAAGATCGCTGAAGACTGGGCATCTGAAGACATAACAAAATAAATTAGCTATTTAAAAAGTTACAGGGGATTTTAAGACAGGTGTTTCTTATGGAATTTTGAGGAATTGCTGGGAAAAGGGTAAGTGGCATTTTTGCCTATGGGAAATCCCAGGTGTAATACTGACATTAGAATCTTGATGGGAAGTTCAATGCTAATTTAAACGTGGGTGGTAAGGAATCTAAAAAGCAACAAGGAAAGAGAGAGAAAGTTGTTCCTTTGCTTAGCTCCATCATGTGAAGAAATTCAAGGACTACTTTGACTACCTTGTTGTGTGATATTTTGATTGCATTCTGATGCTCCAAAGGCTGCCAATAAAAATTTGCTTTCAATCAGATGGCAGAGCTAGCTACTAGCTGACCAAAATTAACTATAGAGGTTTTGCAGGACTGAGCACATATGGAGAGACAGGACGTAGTAGGACTGGGCTTAGAGAGGGTCTTTGCCTTTTAGGATGGAGGAACTAAAGGGAGAAAATGTCACCAGTAGTTTCTTCACTGCTTCTCTGATCATTCAGGTTCTTCCCTGAGTTTTTATTGATAAAAAATAATTAGCTAAGCACATCACAAAGTTTTATAAGCAGTAGACTGATTGACAAACCATGCGCCAGTGCTGTAGAACATTGGATAAGAACGGAGTTTATTTTCTCACCATTCAAGCTTACTATGTTTAAGATTACTATGAAACTCAAGTGGCTTAACATACACCAATCTTCACACTAGCAATATCTCATGCTTATAAATGTTAGTTTGATACTTTTTGTAACACTTTTAATTCATGCCATCAACAAACAGCAGACTTTCTGTTATGGTAGTGTTGGGGTTGTGAAGATAACACTTCAAAGTGTGATGTGTGGACATGCTGACATGTTACACTAAAGGAATAATCTCAGTCTTAAGGACTGACTTTGGTACCCTCTTTCGACACTATCCTCCTTCTCCTAAAGTAGGTTGGGTTTTTTTTCTAGACAGTCCTTTATCTGCTTGAAAAGCTGAGCCAACAGACTACCACTGACCAAGGAAGAATATGTATTTACAGAGGAGTAAAATGAAAATGGAACTCCACAATTAGAGAGCCCAAAGGAAATTTGTTCCAGATCCATCTCCATAGTAATCACTGATGACTTTTACACAATTCCAACTATTCCTTACTTGCCCTCCAGTGAAAAGCATATTTAAACATCAATCATCTTAACACAGAGAGTTCTTTTTTGTTTTTGTTTTTTGCACATAGCTCTTGTGGTATGTGCACAGTGTTGAATTTATTTTTTGTCTTTTTAATCTGTCCATTGTTTGTATCAACAAAGTAACATTAACCTTTCAATAAATTTTAAGCCTCCTTACAGTGGGAAATGGCCCATAAAAAGAATTAATTGTAAATAGTTCTTAACATATGGAGGTGTTTCAAACTCTTTTGATGCTTGTTTAAGTTTTCTTGGTTCAAAGTTATACCATATATATTCAATGTATTTTTTTTCAACTATTAGAATGCACATCATTGCTATGTACTAGGTATCAGAGAAATTTTCTTTGGTCCATCTGACTGTATCACCAAGGTGAATAATACTTAAAATATCAGACATGTAGCATTTTTCCTTAGAGTGTATTTTTAGAGTACTCTAGGAAAGGACACGTCTTCTCTGCTTCTAAAAGGGAGTTGATAAAGCATGGGCTGTATGGAATGTTTGGAAAAGTCATATGTTGCTAGGATTCAGCATTTCAACACCCACTTCATTGCTTCTATTCATTAGGTGTTGCAGCTTCACTGAATTACAGATAATAGGACTGACATATTCCAATTTATTGTATTAAGTATCATTATATAGAAAGTTTTCACATTTCAAAAATCACCTATTCATCATGTGTCTTAAGCTCATTTGATGCAATCCCTTACATAAAAAAACAAAAAACCAAAAATACCCTTCTTTTTGATATCTATCACATCCCACTCTTCCCTCCTCTCAGCCGCTGGTTAGGCAGGAGGGAGGTAAGATAGAATTAAAGGAGGGCTTTTATATCCTCTACAGGTCACTGATCAGACTTGTTTTCAACATGGTTACTATATCCACCCATTTTTGCTTTTATGTTTATTAAAAAAAAAACATTTTCCTAAGAACATTGCTAAGATTTATAGCCAAGTTTAAATAAAAGTATCTTTTGTTTAATAACTTTAGTTCTCTGAAAAAAAAGAGGAAAAAGAAAATTAAAGAATGAACCAAATTGACAATAACAATCAAAGTAAGCTGCATAAAACATTTTCTGCATTCTACCCAATTATGCAGATAATATTCACCATGCATATATTATCTCATATTCCTCGAGAGCATCTCCTTCCCTCTGGCTGCTGTGGTCCCTGTTTTCTTGTTGTACACTGTGGACCGTTTCTGAGAACAGGGCTGGGAGGTAATCTCTGAGCACTGTGGAGCATCTCAATCATTGTTGCTACAGTGGTGCTTGGCGCATCCCTGTAGTCATACCTTCATTAAGAATTCTTGTGTGCACCTTCCCCATTGTAAATGATTTAAAACCCTCTGTGTGCCTTTATATTTTTAATGGTACTTGCTGAAAAACCCTGCAGCCTTATGAAATGTCATTTATCATGAGATCCCATTTTTTGCATAGACATATAAACATGTGTTAGAATTTGATAATAGACATGGAAAATCTTATCTTTTAACAATTAGCTATAAAATAGCATAGATTAAGAGCAATGGATTATTTATTTAATATCAATAAAATAATTATATCTCAAAAAAATAGAATCCAAAGTTTGCCAACAAAATTCTCAAGAGATTTTTCCATTTTCTTCAATAATAGCAGACATCTGTTACTGGTTCTCTGCCCTCCCTAAGGCCCAATAGAATTGTGGTGTATGATACAACCTTATTTGTCATGCAGATGTCCTGCATGGTAAGCCTTTTCTTATGAACGAATGCACACACACACACACACACACACACACACACACACACACACACACACACACACCCCAAAATAGAATGAGGTAACAAAATAGACAAAAGATTCCATGGAGGGAGAAAGAATGTATCTGTGGTGGTCAGACTAAGATTGGTCCCTCTAGGTTCATGTGTTTGAAAGTTTAGGAAGGATTAAAAGGTGTGACCTTTTTAAAGAGGGTGTGGTCAGTTGGCATGGGCTTTGTGCTTTTAAAAGTCCATGCCAAGCTCTCTCTAGCTTTCTACCTGCTTCTATCTTGAGAATCAGATATAAGCTCTCAGCTTCTGTTCCAAGAACATGTCCGCCTGTCTACAAAAAGAATAGTAATTAAACTTAAATTAATGTACTAATGCAGGAAGTAACAATTACTGTACTGCTGATCTATATTTCCTTATATCTGATGTTAATATGGGTGGTTTTAAGAAGGGAAATGTAGATGAATGCAACATTCTCTAAATATACAAATAAAGACATCTTCCATTGTGCCGAATAGCAGTAAATAGGGTTATGAATGAAAAGACCTCAAACAGTTAGTTTTTTATTACAGAAAATGTACTTTGGAAAAGAATATTTTAAATCACTCCAGTCTACAAATTACAGTGTACAAAAAGCCTGGTGACCATTGTAATTTCCTATCATGTGTTCTCTAGCTAACATAATACATTGTTACTCAAGGGTATTGGTTTGGATGGAAAATCTTTATTGTCCCAATATAGTCCCCATTGCTGTATGAAAAGTTCCCCAAGGCATTGCCTGGCATAAGCACTTCTGAAACATGAGTATTGACTTGGATATGCTTCATTTTACCCTTCCCAGGTGAGGTTTCTTTTCATTGGAGGATTAAAGCAAAAAGCAGGAAAAAATTTAATGGGTTTCAAGGCATCAGCAGATAAAGGAGAATTTTGAGGAGGTTCTTAATATTTTAGCAGCTAGTAATTTCATTTGAAAGTAGTGCAAAATCCCTTAATTGCAGGGATGAGAAAAAAGTTTTTCATTTCTGTGAACTTTATTCAAGGTCAATTTTTAATATGTATCTAATATTCATTTATTAGACACTCACTATTCCAAGTTAAAACTTTTTACTTCAATTATTGAACTAATTAAGCAACACATGCACATACACACACACACACACACACACACACACACACACGAGAGAAGGGGGACATGGCAGAAAAATCAGAAAACAAAGCCTGAATTTCACCTCCTCAGTAGTCATTCTTTTACATGTACGCATTAAATTATCAACATTTTGTAGTTTCTTCTTTGCATTGCTTTACTCTAGTAGTGACTAAGTCTACTACAACTTACTAAAAGAATCTTTTTGTCCATAAAAGAGCTTCCTCTATTGAATGAATCAGAAGACAAAACCAAGGCACTTTAAAAATATATCTCTATCATTTCTTTCCCAGCTTCATTCGCCAGACCTTGAGTTTAATCTAGTTCAGAATCAATCAACTGAACTCAGAAATAGAATGAAAGACTTCTCTGAAGAAAGTGAGAATGCGGGAAAATATATATTTTAAAATTACCTATTGTCTCTAGTATTTCAGGTGGAGTTTATCACTGTTTCTCATGGGATTGGGGCACACGGCGAAGCGCTTGAAAGGTAGATGCTCAGGTCAAGCAGCCACCATTGTCACATAAATTGCAAGGTGGGCTGAGAGTCATCAGATGAAACAGTCATAGAAGGAGGCAAAAAAGTGGCTATTTTATAAAACTAAAATATCATCTATGTTTCCTACATTTTTATGGTGAAAATAATGCTAGTTGGAAGAAAATCTGAACTGGCCCTGAAATAGCAGTCTTTTTATAATTTTACAATACAGAGGACCATGGTGAAATAAGAATGTAAACTCCCTAAGGTAGACAGGCATGGTCTCACTGCTTTTTTTAGGGACACCCGTGGAGTCACATTCATACAGGTACATAGAGAATTCTTTAGAAATGATACTACGTAGGATTAAATTTGGGAAAATTCATTTTATTAAGAATGATGTGACTATGGATTCCCAAGCTTAGTGCTTTATTGCAGCTCAGAGAATGACTTCACAAAGTGTAACACATTGTCATGCTGAGCACTTTGCACTGAAGGACAAGGTAAGGGGCTCCGGAGCAGCTTATTTTTGACATTCTGTCCCATTTCCTGCTTCTCTTTCTTCCCCCAGGCAGATCATTGAAGTAAGAACCTGACCTTTCCTAGGTGAGCAGTAGAAACTACAACCTCCCCTACCCCCAAAGACAGCTATACCATTTATAAATACTACTGTAACCTTCCCATGCCTTTCCATGTAAGTGCTGGTCATAAAACCTTCTCTGGCCTGCCTTGGCTGATAGATCAGAAGACTCATTCCAGAATGGGTTCTGCTCCATATGTAGGAAGCAGGAAACCCATATAGAGACCATGCAGAACCCTAGTAGTCAGGCTTGCTGTGTCCCTTTCTTCTGATATCGTTATAATGTACTCTTTTACTCACTTGTATTTCAACATGGCTCTCTATTCTTCATCAATGTTAAGAATAAAATGCACAGATTTCCTTGGGTCGTTGAGTCTTATGAAAGTTTCCATGCCATGTGAAACTCTGGTTATATACATGTGCTATGTTTTCTCTCTCCTTAAATTGTCTTTTGTTGTAGCAGCCTGGGCAAGAATAGGTACCATACTTTTCTAGTCCTCTAGTTCCTTACTTTTAACTTTGCTATTTCTAATGGAGACTAGGAGTCAAGACTGCAACATAGTAAATATGCCCAGTAGGACTTACTGTATCCTGCAACATGGAAAATAAGTATAATCTGGGAGAGATTTTAAAAGCATTCTTAGAAGACTCAGTCTGTTTACTCAGTATATCTGTAAAGGCTTTGGGCTAGTGATGTTAGAGTGTGAGCTGTGTCAGGATGATCGGTTAGTTTATGGACCACGATGCTTCCGGTAACCACAGAAACACAAAGGAAGACTTCCTGAGAGTAAAGGAAGATTGATTGAAGTCACATATTACCATTAACTCAAGTGAAGCAGAACTCATTTTCATTGCTTCTGTCTTCTGACTGGCCGATCTTAATTTTCCTCTCTTTTGTTAACTTCATTTTTAAGAGTGCTCTGAAAATATTGGTTATTGATTTTACAGTAGTCATAAAGTTGATAAATGCTCAGAGTTTCTGCCCTAGGACAACCTTTTAAAATAAAATTACAGACAGATTAAAAGTTGCTGTAAGAATGTAGTACTGCCCTTGAATGCTTGTATTTTTTTTTATATACACTCACTCCATATTGGTTTCTAATTTCTACCAAAGCTTTTAAACTTATTCATTAGTTATTTTTTTGAACTTAAATTATGTGTCAGCTACATACTAGGTATTATGGTTTGGGTGTTTATGGCTAATTCTATTTTCAAAGACTTTTCATTTTTCAGGGAAACTAGCTGAGGCCCAGATGGCAATAAAATGTTCATAGATGTTCTGGTTCAGGCTAGCATAGAATATAATATGGAACTTGAGAAGCTCAATGTGTTTTCTCCCACCCCCCCTCCAGGAAAATGAAATATCTAAGTTGAATCCTAATTCAACATTTCATACATTCACACTGGAATGAGGTTGAAAGAAGAGGTTGTTCCAGATATAATGAACTGAAAAACCAAAGCATAAAACATGGAACCTGTGAGCCATGGTAATTTTGCTTTCTCAAGATCCACCACAAGAAACTGTTGGATAGCACCTTATAAGGTGTAGTTCAAGAAAGATTTAAACATCAACGAAAGAGAACATTTGCAAAGATGTCTCTAAGTAGTGTGAGCAGAATCATTTCACTTAGCCAATGCATAGATAGCTTCTCAAAGTTATTTTTCTTTATCATTACCATGCTTCTCTTCTTGCTGTTTGTGATGTTCAATTTTTATGTCAATTTAGCAATAGTAAGTCTATGCTCTCTTATACCAAGGAAGTAGAATATCACAGAGCTGAAGAATGTGGAGACCTAAGATAGTTAATTTAAATATCATAAGAACTTTGAAAATGAATGATAATGACATTTTGGACTTCCTTTTTAGCACACAGTTTCTCTATAATTAGCTTCTGGATATTTATTGGAAAATAGTATAAGCAATAATGAATTTGTGCTATTGGCTGGATAAAATGAGAGCTTCTAACCAAAATCAAAGAGTTTTGATATATAAAGTAGGTATTACATTATCACATTGTGTTAATTGTCTATGGAAACTGTTTTGACTTCCAACAAGGTACCCAAATGAATAAATACTTGCAAAACTGACACATTTTCTGATTAACTTTACAATGTTTGACTAATCTTGTTTGTAATAATAAATACAACCAATTGGACATAACCAAAAGAGTATTTATTGGTTATGTAAAAGTAAAACCAGGATTGATCCAAGTAAGGGAGATAATTCAGATTGAAAAATATGCTTCATGTTTCATATTCTTATGAAATACATTTTCTATGCCTCGGTTTACAGTTTTATGGATATTTTCTCAATTAAACAAAACCTCAATGATAATCTATAACAGTTTACTCTCTCACATCTCATTGATTCATAAGAAGGGATATAGTAATGAGAAATTAGAGAGAACTTTGCCCTGGTAGTAATTTTTGAGAAATTGGCCATGCTCTAAGTGGATAGAAATCTCAATTCTGATATATCATGTGAATAGTCTGGGGATAACATTTCATAAATTCATTTCTCATTGTACTAATTAAACAAACTCTCAGAAACTGGTGTCTAATGTCACAAGGCTCTGAATCAACAACTTGTTACATTTTCTTTCTTATCTCCATAATGATTGTGTGAAGCAGGTATGTTTATTATTATCATGTTATCTATGGGCAAATTGAAGCTTATAATTAAAATCCTAAAGCTAATAATAGTTGAAAAGAAATTTCAACTGTACTTTAAAATCCTAAATAAAATACTCTTAATAGTTGTACTATAATAAGGGGTATCTTTTTAACAATTTATATTACATTCACATAATTTTTGTATTGAGGAAAAACATATAAAAGTAAATTCTAATAGCTAGATTAATGTTTGTTCAGTTACATATCTTAGCAAAAATTGAAACTATTTCTAGAGGTGCTGAACACAGTGATGACAATCATCCTAATGTTCCTTGATTCTAACACAGTTGTAGTTTTTTAACTGGGTTCTTAGCAAATACTATAATTAGTTGGGCCTGAAAGAAACTGTATACATTGCATTTGGCTTTGAGGAAAAGATGAGTGCACACAATGTAAGAGAGGATGTGGAGAAAGGGAAAAACTCCTCGACTGCTGGTGGGAGTGCAAGCTCGTACAGTCATTTTGGAGATCAGTATGGCGGTTCCTCAGGAAAATGGGAATTAGTCTATCACAGGACCCAGCAATTCCACTCTTAGCTATATGCCCAAATGACCCACATCCATGCAACAAAGACATGTGCTCAACTATGTTCATAGCAGCATTATTTGTAATAGCAAGAACCTCTAAGCAACCTAGATGCCCCTCAACTGAAGAATAGATAAAGAAGATGTGGCACATCTACACAATGGAATACTACTCTGCAGAAAAAAAAAAATAACGGAATCTTGAAATTCGCAGGCAAGTGGATGGAACTTGAAGAAACCATCCTGGATGAGGTAACCCAGTCACAAAATGAGGAACAGGGTATGTACTTGCTCATATATGGATTTTAGACCTAGAGCAAAGGATCACCAGCCCATAATTCACATCACCAGAGGTACTAGGATACAAGGTGTATTCTAAGAGATTCATATATGGTCCCTCACAAAAGTCCCCCCCAGAGCACATGGGAAGTGGGGGCGGCAGTGAATGGATACAAGACTGAGTCCAACTAACAATTCAAGCAACCTTGGAAAGGCTACCATAAATGCTCTTCCCTGATAGTGAGATCATCAACTAAATTATCCACCATCATGGAGCCCTCATCTAATACTTGTTGGAAACAAAAGCAAACACCCATAACTAAACACTGAATAAACTAGAATGCAGATGCAGAGAGAGGGGACAAGACCAGGTTGCAGAAACACAGAAAGACAGCTGACCTGAACAAGGAGGAGCTAATGGGCCCCCTAATGGTAATCCAGCATGGGACTGACTCAGACCCCCTGAATATGGGTCTCAGCTAGAAGGACTGAGCAGTCTGGAGGGCCTCAGACAGTATACAAAAGAACCTTGCAGACACATCCTCCATGGAGAAATACCCCCTTAACCTAGAGACAAGAGAGAAGTCCTAGTCCCTACTTCAAATGACTTGACAGATTTACATGACCCAACCTGGATAGCATAGCCCTACAAGTGGAATGGGGGTGGGGGGATGGGAGGGGAGGGTGGCCAGGGTGCATGTCACAGGGAAAAGAGGGTAAGAAGGAGGGAGGGAGGGAGGGAGGGAGGGAGGGAGGGAGGGAGGGAGGAAGGGAGGAAGAGAGAGGAAACTAGGATTGACTGTAGAGAGCCACAAAGTTCCATGCCTTAAAGTGGTGCTGGCTTTCGACTTACACTTTCCTGTTGGTGAAGGCCCTCTGGGTAAACAAGCCCTTAGTTGGTTAAGTCTGTTCAGCCTGTCTGCTTCCGCATTAGAGTAGCCTATCTGCAGGGTCCATGTAGCTCACTGGGGTTGGTTAGCTCAAGGGTATTTAAGCCTGTGCAGGGGTCCCCCGGGTCTCTCTCGCGGGTCAGAGGAAACATGTTTCAAGAATCCTGATTAAAACTGCATGAAGAAGATCTACCCGGAGTCGCGTCCCTCCTTGCTGGTCAGGGTAGGCGCGTACAATCGACATGTAAAAATTTTAAATTATATTATTAATAAAAAACCCTCCAATTAAATTTGCAAGGTAAACTAATCATTTTTTGTTGTCTGTGTTGAACAGAAAGCACAAAATGTGCTCATGTTATTGTTCTTGGTGATAGCTTCTCATACAGTGTGACATATTGAAGATCCATGGTAGCAAGAAGTCTGCAATAGCAGATAGTAGTTGTACAAGTCACCTCTTGTCTCACCTAGTTAGTAACTGCAGTATTTAAGAAGGTATGGCACCTGTATGTGATTCAGGGAATTTGGATCAAAGAGATTCTTCCATGATCTGACTCTGCTTTGCACTCCCAAGTGTTCATTGTTCTTGCAAATCTATTTTTCATTTTCACCATCTGAAAGAAATGCTTGTTCTTTAACTAGAGACAATAAAACATGGAGGCAGAATCAATAAGCCATAAATTAGCAATTCAAAGAATCTTTAAGTATGAGCTGGATAGGATACCTATTTAGGACACGGCATTATTACAAGTGGTCAGTGGTTGTGTTCATAGATTTGTTGTCATCACAACTCATATATGAAAAGTAAATATATCCATTAAAATAGTTAATGGATAAGCCTCTGGAAGTCTTACACAGATATTTCATGTAATAATGACTGCAATTTGGTTTATGAGATACAGAGTTCAAGTAAAATTTCTATTCTTTGTTGCAGATAGTATATGGCTGCCTGCCAAATGGTTCTAAACCACTGAATGACATCTAAGAGACTAAAATGGACTAAAATGAATGAGTTATACATGAAAGAAATAAAATGACCGAGTAGTACTTCTAGGAGAGGCAAGCCATTAGCAGAAATAGTTTTGGGTATTTAGACAGCATTTTGCTTATAAAATGCTTTACAATCAGTTTTATTTCATTTTTACAGGCCTTTGTCAGCAATGTCAATCCTATGATATTGTTCTCTCTGACATTTAGGTGGAATATTTTGCTTAATATATGGGAGGATCTGTAATCATATTTTTTTCATCAGGACCATTGGCTCCTCAATAGTGACATGGAGACTTATGAAATATGAAAGCTTGACCTTAGCTTAAGCTTTTGTATAACCAACTTTTATAATTTAAATTAGCCCATGTCTATTAGTTTGCTTTCTGCCTTGAGGCTTCACCTCATCTCTTTACTATCCATCCTGTTTGCTCTGCATCTTCTGGCATCTCTGCCTTCTTTCTAGCACCCTCTCTGCCTGGAAATCCCGCCTAGCTAGCTTTTCAGGTTTTTATTAAACCAATAAGAGTGACACATAATCACAGAGTACAAAAAGATTATCCCACAACATTTCCCTTCTTTTGTCTAAGAAAACGGAAAGGTTCTAACTCTATCATAGCAAAAGTATATACAATAAGACTAATTATCTAGTATTGTCTAAATAGAAAGGAAAGGTAGTAACTTTAACAAATGGAACTATCAGTGTGTGAAATGTATTTCTGTGATTGGTGTAGTAAAAGCTGAACAGATAATAGCAGGAGGTTAGGTGGGACTTCCAGGCAGGGAGAGAGAACTCTGGGTAGAAGAAGAGACCAGTAGATGCAGAGCAAGCAGGATGGGCAGTACAGAGATGATGTAATAAAGCCACGAGGCAGAAAGTGAATGAATAGAAATGGGTTAATTTAAATTATAGAAGTGAGTTAGAAACAAGCCTAAGCTAAGGCCAAGCTTTCATAATAAATAGAATTCTGCATGTCATTGTTTGTGAGCTGGTGGCCCAAAGAAAATCCCAACTACAAGGATCTTGCTGACATCAAACTGCATTTAAAAAAGAGACTTGGCAAGACTCTGGAAGTTCACACTAAAGAAATTAGACATGACCTCCCATCCCGAGAAACCTAAACAGATGCTAAAGAATTTTTTCTTCCACTACTGAAGGTTTTTAGGCAAGTGTTCTTCGTATTTTCAAAAATTAATGAAATGAAACTCACATTTTCCCCATTTTACAGATTAATGCTATTTAGTATGCTAATAAAATGAATGTCATAGGTTGAGACAACACAGTTTCAATTTCCATTTGTGAATTATTTTTTCCTTGCAAGAAACACATTTCCATACTGTCTTAGCATTTTATTGCTGTGAGGAGACACCATGAACATGGTAACTCTTATAAAGGAAAACATTTAATTGGAGTTGGCTTATAGTTCAGAGATTTACTCCATTATATCCACGGTGGAAGCATGATGGTACATAGGCAAACGCGGTGCTGGAGAAGGAGCTTGAGAGTTCTATATTGATATTTGCAAGTGGCAGGAACATAGAGAGACACTGGGTCTGGACTGAGCTTTGGAAACCTCAAAGCCTTCCCCCAGTTACTCACTTCTTCTGGTAAGGCCATAATTCTTTTGGAATATCAGTTTAAAATGTGTTACAATTGTTTATGCTGTGGAATATTTGTTTAATGATACAAAGATGTATTGCATTCTTTTATATTGCATTTTTCTTTTCTTAGCTCTGTAAAACTGTGTTACCTTGCCTGCCTAAAACACCTAATTGGTCTAATAAAGAGCTGAACAGTCAATAGCTAGGCAGGAGAGAAAGGTAGATGGGTTTAGCCGGCAGATAGAATAAATATGAGGAGTAATCTAGGGAAAAGAGAAAAGAGCTAGAAGTGACAAAAGGAGGAGAGGAGGACTCCGGGTGTGAGCTATCTAGCCACAGAGTGGGCCGTGGGGTAAGAAGGAGAGAAAGAGATAGAATAGAGAGTGGTAAAAAGCCCAGAGACAAAAATGTAGAGAAATGGGATAATTTAAATTAGGAAGACTAGATAGAAACAAGACTAGCTAAGGCCTGGGCATTCTTTTTTTAAAAATATATATATTAATTATTTTTATTTTTATTTTACATATTGATCCCAGTTCCCACTACCTCTTTTCCTCCCTTCTCCCTCCCTCCCTTCATTCCTTCCTCCATCCCTCCCTCACTCCCTCCATCCCTTCCTCACTCCCTCCCTTTTTCCTACCCTCTCATGTACCCCGACAACCCTCCCTTCCCTTCCCCCCCCCCCGCACTCCACATGTAGGATGATGCCCTCCAGGAGGGGTCATCTAAATATGTCAAGTCATTTGGAGTAGGGACTAGGAATTCTCTCCTGTCTCTAGGTTAAGGGAGTATCCCTCCATGGAGGATGTGACCTCAAAGTCCTTTTGTGAACCAGGAATACATCCTGGTTCCACTGTCTGAGGTCCCTTAGACTGCTCAGGCCTTCTAGCTGATGTCCATGTTCAGGGGGTCTGAGTCTGTCCCATGCTAGATTCTCAGGTATCAGTCTGGGGGCACATTAGCTCCTCTTTATTCAGGTCAACTGTTTCTACGTGTTTATGTAGCCAGGTCTTGTCCTCCCTCTCTGCATCTGGATTCCTGTTCAACTCAGTGTTTAGTTGTGGGTGTTTGCTTCTGTTTTCATCAGCTACTAGATGAGGGCTCTATGATGGTGGATAAGTTAGTCTTCGATCTCATTATCAGGAAAGGACATTTATGGTAGCCTTTCCATTGTTGCTCAAATTTTTAGTTGGGGTCAGTCTTATAGGTCCCTGGACATTTTTAAATAAGACCAAATCTCCATGTATTTGTTTGGGAGCTGAATGGCAGACTCTCAATGAGAAACAAACAAACAAACAAACAAACAAAAAAACCCAACAACCAACCAAACAAACAAAAAGCCCTTCAAAACCCAACTATGCACAACTACTCCAACAAAGCCAGGTAGCCTAGTAGCCTAATAGTGCCATTTTGTAGGACCCTATGGGGGTCATTTCATGCAAGCCAATCTAATTCTACTCAAGGTTTTACAATCTGCATAACAGAAAGAACACGTCAATGTTTTATATACTATATCACTTAGTTATTGTGGGATATATGAAAGCTTGAGCAATTAATGTTTATATGAATCAGATATACCTCATAAATAATCACAAATTTAACAGATGTGCTTTTAAATGAGTTTGTGACTCATTTTCATTTCTACTTGTTCATTTTGGAATAGTCTATGTCATGTGTCAACTATAGTATTTTGAATAAACTCTATTATAAGTTCCTGGGAACAGAGCTGAGCAAAGCAGAAATATGATCATCCACATCTGTACTGGAAATGTTTATGTACTTCTTTGGGCCTATGATAGAAGAGCTGAGTTCTGTAGATATAAAATATATGACCTGGAGTCTTAAAGCATGACATAGCTGTAGATATAAAATATATGACCTGGAATCTTAAAGCATGACATATCTGGACTTCTATGAAAAACCAAAACCAAACCAAAATGATGGACTGGCTTCTACTTATATGATGCCTGCAGGGAAAACACTGAGCATTTATAATAAAAATATATGAGTTTTTGTATATAAACCTACAGGAAAACATGTGGGCAGTACTTGCTGGATTTAAATTACACACCAGAGACTATGTTTTGTACTTGCACATACAAACATTAAAATTCAAGATTAGGAAATATCCTATCAAAAGTTTCTCATATTCAAACTTTTTATTGATGTGTTTCCCAGCACTCTAGAAATCTGCCAACAGTCCAACATAGGAAGGAGAGAAGTATTAACTCAGTAGAGATGGATTCAATTCCATTTCAATTATACATGGAGGCTAGCCTTTGCATTTGCACATAAGCCAACCCAAGGTATTTAAAGTGAGACATGTATTACTCTCCTCAGAATTCATTTATCAAACAAGTTCTGGCAATCAAAGAAGATTAACAGAGGAAAATTCTTTTGCTGTGTGCAGCGTTAGTAACAGCTAAGGAAAACGATAGCAATGCTATAATTTCATGCTTCGAAAATTATGTAGATACCAAATAATTTTTTAAACTTATCATTGCATAGATATGCTATATATTTCTAGAGTAGCATATTCATAGTGTCCCTGAAGCACTACAAGAAATTAGAATGTTCTGAGTTAAAACAACAACAACAACAACAACCATGAATGAACAGTTCTAGCAGGAAGATTGTAACCTGCCTTGTTCATTGATTTTTTTTTTTTCTTGTTCGGTAGAAATATAAAGATTAAGCATTAATTTTGTTTTACATTTTTGTTGTTGATTTAAAGAAAATCTCTATTAACTTGAAAGCTACATTGTGGGCAGGGAGTACTTTAAAATATACAACTTGAAAATAACAGTTCAAGACTAATTCTTTGGTCACTGTTCAGGAAACAGATGTGCTAAATTCCCCAGTTTGTACCACCCATTTCAAATGCTTTGAAGATTAATTCATAGCCAAGGGAAGGGTTTTCTAAACATTAAACTATTAAGTAAACATTATTGCAAAATGCTGTAAATAAGATTACCTTGTATTCTGCTCAATGAGCATAAAAATTAATTTTCCAAAATGGTAAAAAAATTTATGATTCACATGTTATAGATGCATGTATTGTAACATTCTCTTATTCAAAAATTTGCTCATCTACCCTTATCTTGATCCCATCTTTTTAATATGAAAAACGTGAGTTTTGATTTGCATTTGATTTTATCAGATTTTTTTCTTCTGAATTAAATGTCTTAGACTTAGTATCATATAACTAATAAGTGCACCATATACAGTCAAATATTATGCACTGTCAGAAGGGTTGCTGTCTCTCTTCAAAATGTCATTCATGGATAATCAGTTTGAAAAGTTGTTCAAACCAGTATAATATTAATGGTAAAATTTTCTTATATACATTAAAAATCAAGAAATACCTACAAAACATAAGAAAACAAACATACCCAAACTTGCTATTTCAAAGAATATTTTGATTGCTAACTGTAAATAATTTCATTCTCTTGGTTTTATTTTTCTTTTCTATTTTCATTAGTTTCCATTTCATTTAAGAATTAATACAATACACTCAAGTGCTCATTGTGACTCCTTATATAATGTAAAACCATGAGCACAGGCATCAGTTTGCTTTGCCCCCATTGTATCTCAGGATTTGGGAAGACACTTGACACAGTGCCCATTCAATCAAACTTGTGAAAGAAACGCAAGCAGGAAGGAAAAACATTACTAAGGGAAATTAATCTGAATTAAAACAACAGCTACAGAATGAAGCATATTAGGAATATTAGTAAAATGTTAAGGTCACTAACTCTTTGTTCTTTTTTTTTCCACCAAAAAATTGTATTTTCCCTAAACAGTAAGATTGCCTGAGAACAGGGGAAGCTAAAATTCAGTTCACATTTCACTTGCCAAATCCTGAACCCTCATGTCTTCTAGAGTGAAACCATGTTGGCTAAATGGAGACTTTGAATGTGCACAGGACTGATGCTCCTCCAAAACAAAAACAAACAAACTAAAAACAAACCAAAAAACAAAAAACAAAAAAAACTTTGCATGTTAACCCTGATGGGTTGTCTTAGACTTAGTTTTCTCTTATAGCAATTTGAAATTCTTCATTTTAAACCTTATTTTTGGTCTTTTTAGGAAGACATATTCCATTATTTCTTGCTGAAGATTATCTGCCAGATTGTAAGACCCAGTTAATGCAGGTTTGATGCATTCTTGGAATATGGGCATTTTTCTGAGACAGAAACCAAACTTGTATCAGAATGGATGCTTGGTCCTGATTCTTTAGCTTTCCCAGTCACCTCATTTTTCACTATAGCTTTATCATAGGCAGAAGAATTTCTTTGCTGTCTGAGTTGGAGCTTAAAATATGACTTGCTTTATCCAATGGCATACTGTTGGAGATATTGTATTTTAAAATAACAGAAATAAAGATAAAAATCATATGCTTATCTCAACATATGAAGAAGAAGTACTTGACAAAATTTAACAGGATACAGGTAATTATGAGGAATGAAGTTTATTCATTACTCTGGAAGTACCTGAAAATATAACTACAAAGAAAATTGAGAAGCTATCCCTTCAGAGTGCGAGAGAATATCTGTTAACATCCCCCCAAAGACACCAATATCTAAAATAAAAATTCAAAAGCAATACTAAATTAATGCAGCTAAAAACTGTGGCAAGGATCTGATTTGAAACCTTCAAAGAGAAGACAATCAGACAACAGGTATATGAAAAGATTTCCAGTGTCACCAATTATCAAGAAAAATGCCAGTTCAAAGCTATAGTGCAATACCATAGCATAGCCAATCAGACTCTTGTTAGTAAAAAGGCAGACAAGAAAGTTAGATATTCTTATGAATGTGAAGGATCCTTGTGCTCTGTTAGTGGTGATGTAAATTATCATAGACATCATGCAAAACATTGTGAAGAAAAAAATGGATCATGTGATCCAACAATTCTGTTTCTTATCAATATAGGAACTATTTGATAATCTATGTTCATTCCATCATGTCATTATTCCCAATAGCTAGGTTGTGGAATCAGTCTGAAAGACTTTAGCACAAATATATACACTCAGACGAATAGTATTCATTCAGAGATTGTGTCTCCTAGAAATGACAGGGAAGGTTTACTCATGATATCTCAATAATATGTCTACCTAAACAAGATCTGAACAAGTAAAACACTAATAGACAAGCTAACATGGAAGTAGGAAACCTCACAGGACTCTACCCCTAACATAGTATCACATGCAACTAAAGAATGCTGAGAGAGGGGAAATCGTCTCTCCAAGGAGTTAGGGTAACCAAATTGTGTCAACCTAAATCACATATATACATACACAACACTAAAACACTAAATGGACTGAGCAAGTTTCATTTAGGTATTTATTTGTTTTTTTCTTTTGTTTTGTTTTGGTTTTGGTTTTTTTCCAGGCGGGTTTCTCTGTCTTGCTTTGGAACCTGCCCTGGAACTAGCTCTGTAGACCAGGCTGGACTTGAACTCACAGAGATCCACCTACCTTTGCCTCCTGAGTGCTGGAATTAAAGGCATTAATATATTTATTCATATACATGCACATGGGTATATTTAACAACAACAATTAAAGAAAAAGAGGCTGTGAATTTGAGGAGTAGGGTAGATGAGAGAGGAATATGAGGGGTTGGATGTAAGAAAGGAAAGGAAAGAATTGATGTAATTATACTTTAATATTTTAAAATTGCAAGAAAAATTGTCATCTATTTGTCATTGTTGTTCAGTTATTGTAGAGAAATAAGTTCTTAATATACATCATGTGAATATAGTTTGTGTTGCATGGTATGTTTGAAACAAAATAGAAACTATGAGAAGTAATAAATATTTTAAGTGCTATGACAGCTACAATCATTTCATAATAGGTGCAATATATCAGAACATACACTGTAGTACTTGGAACAAATTTAACTATACAGTCATGGTAATGCTTGTCAGTTACATACCAACAAAGTTGGGGAAAAACTGTGTGTATTTTTGCTTGTCCTTTGGTATCTCTGGATTACCACAATGAAGAATAAGATAGCCCAGGTGGCAGGTTAACAAAAGTGCAGCAGAGGACATGTGGATGATAGCCATTCCTGTGGCATGGTAAATCTCAGAAGCCACTGGGTGGGGAGAGGGGCAAGAGTTGAGACAGCTCTCTGTTAACCATGCTCAGATAATTTGTACAACACAGAACAACCAAACCTTTTCCAATCCTAACATTATTGCTAGTTTTGCAAGATTCAGGAGCAATGGAAAAAAAGAAAAAACCAAAACCAAACCAAACCAAAACAAAACAAAACAAAAAAAAACCAAAAACAAAACAGCTAACTCTTTCTTTGGTGAATATCTCAGCAACAGCTAAACACAAAATGCAAGGTACCTACCCAACACCAAGGCAGAAGGACTTTAGGTGTACTATTATATTTTATTTTATTTATCCATGGCTGCAATAAATTTGTATCTATGCACTTATAATGTAACTCTTGACATATGGGTATTATGCCTGCAGTAGAACAATGGATCAGATGGAGGAGGGGTGAGGTAGGAAGGAAGGACTCGGGAGAGGGGAAGCTGTGGCTTGGGTGTAAAAACAAGAAAATGAATAAATAAATGGATAAATAAATAACTAAAATATTACAATTAGTACAAATACAAATTGGAGTAAATGTTATCTGTCTTGTGTCTTTTTTCTGATATTTCTGTTCTTCACTATCTATGATGAAATTCTTATATCTACACTAGACTTTTAAATCTACTCTAGCAATTATATTTGTTTTGTGTCTCGTTTCTTGTATAAATTAATTGTCATCTCATTGTGATGCCTTTAAAATTGAGATTCCCATGGAAGATGCTTTCATAGAATTTATTTAATTATTCAGAGTCCAATTATCCTGTTCTAGACTATTCACGTTGTTTTTGTTTGCTCTCTTCTCTCTGTGTTTGAATATTTTTCAGTCCATTAATGGTCCATTCTGCTTCTCATTTACGCCTCTGGTAAAAGGTATAACGAACAAACTAATTGAGACTTTTGGAAATGATGAAACTTTTGAATTAACTAACGTCTGGATATTCATTTTTACCTCATTACAACAAATAGCTGAATTGCTTGCATTTTATTTAACAGGCCAAAAGACTAAGAAAGGCTGCTAATAGTGTGTTGTTTTAGTTGCATAAATATGTAAGGCCATAAAAATTCCATGATTTCATGAGACTACACATTGAAATGACTGAAATAACAGCTTGGAACATTTGTACTCATGACTTACTTTGGCCTTCAGGTTCAATGCTACATTTTGCTGTGAAAGTTGCAATTTCACTGTTTGTCTGTTTGTTGTCCTGCTCTTGCCCTAAAGCAAGTGTAAAAGTCCAGTGACAAATTCCCCAGTTGCTTCTTGCTAGCCACTTTGTTGATTTTGGAACTTGAACTCAGGTCATTTTTTTCCCCATGGACACATGTTGCTCCTCCATGTATTCTCTTTTAATAATCAGGTAAAATTGTATATCTCAGGCAGCGTTTTGGAATACTTACAAATTATTGAATAACTATTCAAATTATTACCTTCTGAATCACCTCTTATACTTACTTTTTCACAGTGCTAATACTTAAAGTCCACTCTCTTTGGGATTTCCAATAATTTAATACAGTCTAGTTAATTGTTGTCACTCAGATGTATAATAGATTTTTTTTTCTAATAGAATTTATTTTGTCATTGGACCAACATCTCTCTACACCTCCCAGATTACTCACATTCCTCCACATAAGACCTCTGATAACTAGATTAAACTGCCTGTTTCTGTAAGCTACACATTTAGAGTCTGTGTATATGTGAAATGAATCTTTCTTCCTGTACCTGGTTTATCTCATTTAACACAACACTGTGAAATATGTCTCTGTCTAAGGGAGAACTGTAATCGTGTGTGTGTGTGTGTGTGTGTGTGTGTGTGTGTGTGTGTGTGAGAGAGAGAGAGAGAGAGAGAGAGAGAGAGAGAGAGAGAGAGAGAGAGAGAGAGAGAGAGAGAGAGAAGTGTGTGTGTGTGTGTGTTTCAGATTTTCTTTAGTTTATGGATAGCCGATGGACACAGACTTATCTAACACCTTGACTGTTAATAATTGCACAGTGAATATAGGAGGGTACATATCTATAAGGTAATGACTTCGTTTTTTTGGATATACATATCTAAAATTGGTAACACTGGGTTATCCTGGGGCTCTACTTTTACTTTTGAGGACTTTTCACACTTTTTATTTAAACAATGGATAGTCTGAATGTTCACTGTGGTGACAGTTATCAACTGTTGTAGTACTGCGCCATTCTATGGTGTTGAATTGCCTTTAAACTACGTTTCCAGCTATGCCCTGGTGAGTTCTGCTTCACCAACTGAGGATGAAGAGTAGTCAGAAAATGAAGGCACTCTACTTCTTTCGGATGTTTTCTATAGCGGCCAGCTTGGTTTCAGCCATAGCTCTTGACCACTAAAGGGACTAATCCAATTTCTTGCGGTCTTCTCCATTCATAGAACCAGTCGCATTGCTTGACGTTGGCGAAACAACTAATAATCTGGTAGCATCCTCTATTTTAGCTTAACAAGGTAGTTCCTTTGATCTATTTGTATTCCAGCAGTAGCCAGGGGCTCTTACTATGAGGTCTGAATCATAGCTTCTCTGAGCCTCTTTTGTTAGAACCACTTTCTAATGCTGTGACACTTTAATACACTTCCTCATGTTATGATGACCTCCAAACATAAAATTATTTTCATTGCTACTTCACAACTAATTTTGCAAATGTTGTGGATTGTAATATAAATACCTAAATAATGACATAAGGATATCTGATACACAACCCCCAAAGGGTTGAGAACCTCTGCCTTAGAGTATTGTTTGCTTCCGCCCTTTTCATTATCCCTCACATTATAAGGCTATTACCTGTGACTTACTTCATTATTTCTTTCTGGTGATTTCATCTTCCTCTCATTTTTTAAGCAATTGGCACATGGCATTTTCTCTGCTGGACTAAATTGGTTTCTGTTGGAAAGCTGTACTCTGATGACACGGTGCTAATTATAGGTGTGAGTCACCTTTTCTGTCTGTCCTCAGTTTATCTTTGTCATAGAAGTGCCTGCCTTAAGGATCATGGCAGATTTCCCTCATCACATACTCTGACTACTTGGCGTCGCTTTTACATCATTTGGACCTAGTACTTGTGGGGTGCATATTGACTTAGCCACATTAAAGTTGTTCATTTGTCCTAATCCCCTCCTCAGACAATGGAATCTAATTGTCATGCTTTCTGAAACATCTAAATTGTCCCCCTCCCACATGTTGTCGTTATTTGCCTAACTTCTATCCTCAGGGAACAATGTAACATCCTCATCTTCATCAGCCACTTGATGAGACTGAACAGTGTCAATGTCCCTCTGACACTCACTGGAGTTCTCACTGTCTGCCTCTCACTTGGCCAAGTTCGCTACAACTTGGGCTGATGTAGACTTCTGCATTAAGCTCATTAGTTTTAAGTAAGGGGTCACCTCAGTCTGTTCTGGTCTGGTTCCCTGGTGCCTCCTTGCCTCACAGCATTCTGCCTGTCGCTATTAATGTATGACACAATACAGTGTAGCTCCTGCAATTAGTGTTGGGAAAATTGTTCAGAAACAAAAAAATATAAGCCTTGCTTTGTCATTCTCTGTGCAGCTTCAAAAAACCTTGTTTCTTTTCTAGCATGATGCCACCTCCAGGATACATGGCCTGTGTGTCCCACTTTTTTTTTTTTTTTTAACATGTCAGGTGTAGCATTTTCTATAGGGTTGTCAGTGAGCCAGTGTTCCCCATCACCATGCTATATTTTGGCACTGGCCAGAATGCTTGTACATGAAGACATTTGACCTTCCCTTTTTCCCCCCCACTAAAATAGCCAGGTGCATGAAAATGATTTGTGTATCTTAAGCAATTTTCCCACAAAGGCTCTGCTTTCCAGTCCCATCTGTGTCAATTGTCCACAGCTCCTGCTTTTACTTTCAGTGTGCATACACACATTGTAGAAGTCTTAGAAAAGAAATAGTTTTTTTTTTTTTTTGCATGATAAGTTTAAATGCACTGCTCTTGCTTCTCTTTGAAAAGCCAGGAAAGCAAATAACCAAAATGAACTGCAATTAAATGAACCTGAATATCAAATACACACACGTTTGCCTCTAATTCTCCCCTCGTGTGTATGTTTCTGTCTGTCATCATCTTAATAATTGCTGATGTTCAAATATGCTTTTTTGTATGCTTAAATGTTAATAAAATGTGAGAAAGTTTTGGAAATGAGTATGTATAGAGAAAAAATTGTTGCATCCAGAAATTATGTAAATTGAGAATTTTGAATCATTTATTTTAGTAATTTCATGGTGAAGATGTCCATTTTTTCACTGAATTTGGTGAGATTGACAGCTGAGTATAAATTTATATGCTGTTTTAGTAAAAGTCTAAGAGAATAACAAAGAAAACCTGTGACAATATTATTACAAAGACCAGAAACTTCAGGCAAAGTAATATTGAAGACTAATTAAAAAAATAAAACTGAGAATTTGCACTGACTATTTGTCAAACTGTTGAGAATTTTCCCTATCTTCACCTATCCTGCCATGTCTTTTCTGTTTCATGATCAGAGGTAGGATATTAGAGTACACAGCACCAGTGTAGGGTGATACCTATGTGTAATGTTTTGATAAGTACTAAGAGCAGCAGGATCAAGTAGCCTGATCATGAATTCAAGATAACCCATGAACAGGGCTACACATTTCTATACATGGTGACCTTATCTAGGTCAAAAGAATGTACTTTGCATTTACCTATACTGTTGAGCTGGCTGCATGATTTCCGGAAAGATAATGCTGACTGATCCTGGGGCAGCCTGAAACAGCTTCTCACTATGCCTTATGATAGGACATATTTCTCCTGAAAGGGTGTTTGTCCCTCTGACATGTAATAATAATAGAATCATAAAGATTCACTTGGTAAAGGCCAAACAGCAGCCTTGAATGTTGATTTAGAAATTTCTATACCAATACCATAAGAAGCAAATCTCATAAACAAATACAAGAATTAATGCACCTCTTATAGCTTACACAGTGACTAGTCTTAAAGTAGTCGATATTTTGTTGATCAAGAAAAATAATATTTACACTGTTTGAGAACAACCCTGAAGGAGGGGTCTGGGAGGAGTTGGAGAGTGAGGAATAGAGGCTGGGTATGCTAAAAATATTTTGTATATTTCTGTAAAATTGTCAAAGTATAAATAAAAATATGTTTAAAATTCTTTTGGTGTGTGTGTGTGTGTGTGTGTGTGTGTGTGTGTGTGTGTGTGTGTATGTGTGTGTTTGTGTGTCTTCACTATACATTCATTGTATTTAGTCCCATAAAGACATTTTTCATTCAAGTGTATCATGCACTTTGATTATTTAATTCAACAAACCATTTCTCTTCTTTTCTACTTCTTTCACATACAAGAAAAAATGCAATATTTGTCTTTTTTGGGTTGAAGTAATTTTACACAATAAAATGCTCTTCTGTTACATTAGTTTTTCCTATACACAGCATAGTTTTACCATACCTTCTTCATAACTTCATCTATTAGTGGGCACCGATGCTGTTTCCATGATTATGTGATTGCCATTATGGCCTTTTTATTAAGCTCAACCTCCCCCTAGCCACACCATACTTAAATATGTATTAAAACTTCTCCAGTAATAACCTTCACTTTGCATATAAGAAGAGAACAATTTCATTGCTTCTCTAAGTTGAGTGATGAAGAAATTGAATTCAGGATGTGCATGAGAAACTGTGGTCATATATACAGGTAATATAGAGGAAAATGAGCTTCTTAGTACTCAAATATGAGAATAGGTGGGTGTAACTGTGAAACACATATAATTAAGAGACCACTACAAATCACCAACAGAAAAAATGTAGCTATTGTAGCAACATAGATGACTCTTCAAAATATGGCAGTGTTTGAAAAGACCTAACAACAGAGGAATAACATTCAGTTTATACGATGTTCGAAATATGAAAAGTGAAGCAATGGGATATTTAGGGTAACAAAGAAATTTGGAGAAATTATAAAGAAAAACAGAAAGAATCCTTAAGGAGACTTGGTGTTCTATTTTTTACATTGTGTGGTGGATACACACAGTTACTAGATGTTGTTGTTATTTTATCCTGCACAATTTCTATATATAAGCTTTGTGCATGGTTCCAAAAAAGTTAAGAAGCAAGATAAAGGAATACACACACAGCATGTAGTTTTAGATCCCTAAATAAATTTAGCATCCACTTCACGATGATGCACCATGCTTAAATAATGTCCAAATTGATGTTTGTTTAGTCAAATAAGCAGTGATATTTGCTATGACACAGAAAAGAGATATAGCAGACAAAAATGAGAAAACACCATATATGAATTCATTTAAGAAACTCAGATTTTATTTCTAACTCTGGAGTTTCTCTTGGTCTGACGTCTAAATATCTTCCTTGTTCTCCTATGGATACGGTGCACTAAAGAGTGTCCATCAAACACAACCAAATGAGAAATTCAATGATTTATCTGTAAATATTGAGGACCTCTCACCTCTCATCTTCCTAGGTGTGGATAAGTAAAGGCTTAAGGTTAAAATTTTGAGAACATATCATGGTATCATGGCTTTAGGTGCAATCTTTGAATTTAGAAAATCACATAGAGGATAAGAATAAAGACCTTGTAATTCTTTGGGAATTGTACCTGGGACACAGTAATACAGTAAGTACTCTTAGGTACTAAAATGGTAAAATTCTGTTTATAGTCTTTTTCCAAGTTTATTGTAAAATAGGCACTCTGGAAATTATTTTAATGAAAAGGGACTTAGAGACTGTTTCAATAGCTTTAGAACACCTTTGGATAGGCTTTGAATGTTGCTATTGAGGAAAGCAATGATTATAAAAATGGAAATTGTTTGCCTGGATCCAGTTGTTGTGGAAGTTTGGGCAAGAAATTATTACATCTAGCATTTAGAATCCTGGGCTGTCTGTCTGTCTGTCTGTCTGTAATTTTTTGTGGAAACTTGCTTTAGTGGCTTGATTTCATGACCCCATTCGGGTTCACACTTGGGTGTTTCCACAGAGCATGTCCCCCTTGCAAGATGATCCATGCTCATCTTTGCCCAGGGGCCTTGTTGACATCAAAGATCAGAACCTGGTGCTTTCTGCTTGAAGCGGTCTGCCACAGACAAGCTCCGTGCTTTGCTTTATGGGCAGGAGCAGGTGTCCTTAAGCGTCTCCTCTTGTGATTGGCTGGCAGCCTGGAGCCAGAGACACTTCCTACAATGCTACTAGGCTGTTTCCGTGTTGCAGCTGCTTGACTTGGATGCCAAATTCTACTAGTCCTTGTTGACTGACCGCCTGGCTGGGGCTGGTTGCCAGCTGCCACTTACAGCTTAAGGCTAAAGCATAAGCATTCTGATATCTTACCTCATCCCTGTCTAAACTCATCACGTGCAGTTTTTTTTTTTTTTTTTTTTTTTTTAAGTGAGAGCTCCATGTTGATGCTTATTCAATTTTTTCCCTTTCCTTCTTTACATTCTTCTTTCTTTTCCTTTCATATGTATGAAATATTCATAAATTTCCCATCAAGTGCTATGAATTGTATCCTGGATACACCAATTATTCATTTCTGGCAGAAATGTGAGAAGCAAGATGATGGGTATAGAAAGAAACAAAAGGAAACAAAGACACCTACAACATTTACACACACACACACACACACACACACACACACACACACACACACGGAGAGAATAAATTCCATTCTTTCTATTTCCATTGCTAAGAGAATTTCATTTCCCTCATCCTCTTAGAAGTCACCTGCTCCCTACTGCTTCTGGGTAGATTTAAATGCTATTCAAAAATCCCAGTTGACAATAGTTGGCTGACTTTGTTCCCGACATAGCTCATCTCTCTCAGGATGTTTTTGTTTTGGTATATAGGCAGCTTCATGTGTCTGACAGTTAACCTAATATATTTCTTTAATTCTCTTGAGTACTCTTTTTACTGCAAAACAAACAAACTGTTCCATGTTGTTTCTTAATGAGAATTTTGGTCAAAAACTGAGTGGCATAAGCAGTTCAAATCTTAGGTTTAACCAGCCCCCCATCACTTTTTTTTAAAAAATAATCTCATTGGGCTAAAGCCAAGGAAGCAGTTAGAATCCAGGAGAACCCAGGGGGAGAGATTTATGAATGCATGGTGAGCTCATATTATCAGTTCCTATTTTGGTGTTTCAAAATCTCCCCTGGTGTTTGAGAGCATCTTGATAATTAAAAGAAAATATTGCCTTCTAAAAAAACTTCATCTTCATTTCAAAGTAAGACTTAAAAAAAATAATACTTGTTCATGGAGCTTGGATGTACTATGTTTACATTTTCTTCCTCCTTTGTTGTAATCTTCCCTCCTTCTCTCTCTCCTTCTCTTTTTCCTTCTTTCACTTCCATATTTCTTTTCCACAGGGAATCTCTCTGTCTGTACTTAATACAATGGTTGTTAGAAATAAAAGAATTAGACAACAAATGCTTAGAAAATTGATTGTGTAATTATTTTTCTATTTTTCCATAATTAATATGGAAATAGATCCTTCATGTTGGCATCAAATATTCAGTCCTGGTTGATCTTGGTTTGATGCCTTAGGTCAAAGTCACCTAAACCATCAAAGTCTGCCTTGGGACCAGGGACAAAATTTTACAAAATATGAAATAAACACTAAATTATACCACATAAACATCATGCTCAAAAACATACCATGATGAAGGTTTTAGAAGAGGAAACAAATTCATAAAAATACATACTTGTTGCTTATAGGAAATTCATTTATGTACTTTAATGAGATAGTATTTTCCAGTAATTTTTTTCCTACTTTAAATCCTTACAGTGACAGTGACCTAGAAGGTTCTTCCAAGGGAGAATATGGGGTTTATATAATTTATTCATCTCTACTTTGGTGCTGGGGAAACACACACACACACACACACACACACACACACACACACACACACACACACACACACTACACTCCTTTATATGCAAAACATAAACTCTATGAGTTATCTTTTAAAAAAAAAAAGAGATCCTTGCCAACATGAAAAAGTTTTCCTGAGGGTATAATGGTAAGGGCCCACACAAACAGGGCCATCAAAGGGCAGCTTCTGATTTTTGTTTTCTTGTCAAATACTGAGTAATCTTATAATCAAATGTGTAGCAATAACAGGCCCAGCTGGGAGGATTAAGGAATAAGTACCTATTGGGCTGCCTGATCTCTTTGTTCTTTCAGTTTAGAGTAGGATAAATGAAAAGGGGGAGGCCAAGAGGGAGTGGTTTAATATAGAATAAATTGTCTAAAAGGGATCAGTGAAGGCAGGGTTATCGATGAGTTGGGGAGTGCGGGAGCTGACTTTTTATTTTAGCATGAAGGTAGAATAGAAGTAGGGGAATAAAGCAGGAAATCAGATAAAAGAAACAAAGGACACAGGTATATTGGCCTTAAGTAGTCTTTTTCTGTCTCTGAGATTTCTTCTGTTCTTGTGCTCTGAGCCAAGATCAATTGAGATTAATCAGTTGTATAGAAAGCATTGTGGTCGCATTGCAGGCTTTTAAAGTTTAAATTTGTTTATTGAGCACAATTTGGTTAGCATCAGGTGCTGAAGTTATAGACACCAACACTAGCATAGAAATTACTTTATTTAGCTCCCAGTTGTAAGTTTCTATAGCAACTGGGCCCTATACCAGAAAGCTGAGATTCTCAAGCTCAAATGATTTAGCCAGCGATGGAAATATCATGTGGCAGTGGGGAGGGGAACACTGGCTTCTGTTTTCCACTTTTCCCTTTCTGCCTCATGAGAAGTGTCCTCATTGTGACTACATCTGCTTAGTCATACTTTTAATTACACCTTTCACTTTGAACTTTCTCCTCTTGGCAGACACATAGAGTTTCTATTTCAGTTGTGTTTCGATTTCCATTGATGAGTTAGAGGCTTGATCCAGAGGAGGCTGGTGTCATTTGTTTTAATGCTGCTGAAAATTCTGAATTGTGAGGAATGTGTCCATAGTGCCAAATTTAGTTACCCACTCCCAGCAGAAATTAGAATGTCAATTCAAAAAGAAAATCTAATTTAATTTCATTTTATGTCTTCATTCAGTTTATACATGAAATGTCATGATTCTTTTAAGGATGTGGGATGTCCCTTATGAAGTTTTATTTTTTGAATTCACCAGTAAACATATACTTAGCTGTAAATTGACTTTTATTTTAGGGTTTTATAAATGAATGCTTTTCTTGTAATAAACATGAATTTTTTTTTTGAGGACCTTGTTGTGGTTAAATAATATTTTATGATGTTAGTTTAACCAATATTGTAGAAAACCTTAGGAAAAAAATTACATATAGTTTCCAACTGGGATAATGATCCCTAGATTTAAAATATAAATAAACACAGTAGCTCTCATTCTGCTAAGGCTACTGAATAGTTCTGATCCAATCTCATACTTACTGTATGTGTGTATGCATGCATGTATGTATCTAATCTATCTATTCATCATATATCTATCTATCTACATACATATGCCTAGAAAATGAACTGTTGAAATGAAATATAGGAAATATATGCTTTAAATAATGCCATCCTTCCATAGCGCTCCCATGTTTTTTATAAGAACTGCCTTTGGAATTTTTAAAATATCTGTAATGGACAGTTTTAAAGATTAGTTATCAGAATATTCCTGGTTTAATGTATGGCATCACTTATTAGTTTGGAGAATGACAAGAAGGTACCATAAAAGAAAGGATTCTATGTCCTGATGAAACAAAGGAAAACAAAGGATTTCCATTCAGTGTTCACATTTATTGCTAACTTGGGGTCTATTAAGAATTGGAAAACACAAATTCTTAGAGGCAGCTGCTAGAGATTGGCCAATTATAATTTCAAAATTCAAAGGGAAAATCTTATTTGACTCAAAAATCCTGTCCTTGTTTTCTCCTTTCATGAGTTATCACATGCACCCAAAGCAGACTGTGTGTGCTGGAAAGAACAGACTTGTTTCCTGGCTGCTGTGAAAATGCCTCACCTCAGCTGCCCTTGGTTCTCTTTGCATTCAATAAACTTTACAACAGACTTAATTATAATGAAATTCATTCAGATTGAGATTATCTGTTTCTGCTTGTCCTCGGGTACTGTTAGGGATCTTTAAATGCCATTAGTCCTGTTGCTGAGTATCTGTGTGTCATTATATCTACTATATAATGATTTGTCCAAGGTCATTTGAGACCAATTTTTGTTCTCTCTGGCAAGTAGCTTCCAGAGCTCTACTACACTCTGAATAGATAATTGTTCCTTTACCCGAACATGTGTAGACAAACAGCTGGTGAGTAAAGACATGCCATTAAGCTATGCTTTTGTTTTGAATATCAGGGTTCAGAACTATTGCGAATGAATTCTGCCATTGATTACAGAACCATTTGTTTTGTTTATAAATCTATCATGATACGATTTTTCTTCCTATCACTCTCATCAATTAATTTAAAATTGACTGGGTCACTCAAGGTAAAAACTTGATTAAAACAAGTGAAATGGGGCTTGGGATATAGCTCAGTTGGTAGAGTTAAATAGCATGCAAAATTGTCTTGATCTTAGTCCCAGCAATACATAAAGCCAGTATGGTAATGTATGTGTATAATTCCAGCATTTGGAAATGGGAGGCAAGGGGATTAGATATCAAAGACAATTTTCTATTATATAGTGAGTTCAAGGCTAGATACATGAGATGCTGTCTTAAAAACGAATAAAACTGATATATTTATTAAAAATCATGGTTATGTTAAATATAGAATTTGAAAACTGCATGTTAGATTTCTTAAAATGTCACTGCATAAATGAACATAGTGACTATTGGAGAAGATAAATGGTTCTTGTAATTTGGGTTTGTTAACTAAATCAAAACAAGATTATTTAAAATGAATTTTAATCATAATCTTGTGCTTAAAATCCCAAACCAATCAGAAGATCGGTGTGTTTAGGAACTTTCTGAGGCTGTGTTAACATAGCAGGTCACAGCATAGAAGAGAAAGACCTTCAGAATTCTTGTTATAAGTTTGAACATTGGTCTCAGGGAACTTGGGTGTGTACACACTCCTTACTGGTGAGGTGATTTTTAAAAATATTGATTGCTTGTCTACATAACGTAATTTTTTTTATTAACATTCGGTTTTTCTTCCATGAGTCTGGAATTTGGTAATCACTAGCCAAACATGCCATGTGCCCAGGTGTTAATAAAACTCCTAAGTGCTGAGCTGTAGATGGACTTTTCAGGGTAAAATATTACAACTGTGTTGCTGCTCTTTCTGTTTTCTAGAGGAAGAGGCAGCTTTGTGTGTTCTGTCTTGTGAGTTAGTGTACAGGAAGGCTCCTCAGGCTTATTTTTTCGTACCTTGTATTATTTTGTCTTTCTGACCCAAATATGTGTCTGTACCTTACATGTTCTCATTGTAAATATTTGATGCCAGAACTATGATGCATATGATGCACATACTATATGCCAGGTTCTTATGACCCTTATTTGTGAATCACCAAATATGTAGAAAATTATGGGAACTGCTAAGATAGAATAACTATACTCTTGCTGATTCATCAATGTGGAAGTTCAGAAGAATCATACCTTACTTATGACATGAATTCAGTATATGGGACTAAATACCTGCAGAGCATGACTGCATTTCACCCAAGGTTCCTCAATAAATATGCTTTTTAGTGTTTTTTCCCCCAAATTCATACAAGGCTCTTTGAAATCTGAAAGCTGGAATTATTTGTATACATTAATAAGAAGAAAATGCTGTGGAAAAGCTTGACATACTTTTTAACAACTGCTTTAGTGATAGTTAGCTTTTGCTATAAATATACTTATCAAATTATGGTAAAAAGTTACCTTCTGTCTTATGGCTTTTTAATTCAGTATAGGAAGTTGTATAGGAGACTCTTGTAGTAAACCTGTTATGCAAAATTGATGCAGCTTTGAGGTAAAATGAGAGCTATCCTTGGAGAACTAGAAACCTAACTGTGTACTTACACACAAATTAGGAAATATTCAAATAATGGTATACATAAAATACCTCAGCAAAGAATTTAAGAGGATTGTGGTATAGAATGAGTATATTGATTGGATAAGAAAACACAATTTCTCTACAAAATTGGGTTTTCAAATTAAATTTCTCAAAGGACTTGTTTATTGCCTGAGCTCCAAAGGACATTGCAGCTCAGCTTGTAATCCCAGACCTCAAGAAGGCTGAGGCAGGGATATTTCAGAGTTTGAGGCCAACCTAACTGTAGAGTAAGACCTTATTTCATAAAAACAAACAAACAAGCAAACAATAAACAAGTGAACAATAAGTTAAACCATTAAACTAAAAAAAGAAATCTATAAAAAATGGACCACAAGTAAAGATCATCAGAAGACACAATCATAAAACAAAAACTATGCAATCCCAGAGATAAAATTTACCTGCCCCGGTGTTATTTGACATCAGTAGTTTAATAGGAAAACTCTAACAACTGATTGAGGAACACAGTTTTCTCACTGTGTGATCTGATTTTGACTTGGAGGGAAAAGCAGAGCTTTCCATTTCATTTGTTGAAGCCTGCATAATCCCTCTTCCCAGAGTCTGACAAAATTCAGAAATAGAAATTGAAGACCAATCCAACTTAAAACTGTGGATAAATGTATTCATACACCAAGGGAATGAAGTCAAAGTTAGATTTGAAAATCATGCATTATAATAAAGATTACCCCATGTTAATCACTTATACTAGGAAATCTATTAATAGAAGCCTACATTGTGCATCTACTTCTAACCAGAATACCCACATGGCCATCTAGTGGGTCTTGCAAAGGAATTTGTTAATATCTAGCTACATGTCGGCTGAAATATCTTCTTAAGCAGGGAGATAAAAGCATATTTCTTGGTCATTCCACTGAGCGGCAGTTGTTCTGAAATGATAAGCAAAACTTAATACTGGGTCATGGTACTCAGAAATACTATGATGTAGTTTGTAATATTACCCACGTTTAAGTGTAAGAGACACTAAAGCATTGCAAGTGTGGAGGTCACATGGCTGTAAAACATTTATTCAGTCTTGAAATATAGCAGTGAGGTTCCAAGAACTACATGCATCAGGAGCATCTTTCCACAAATGGTAAATTTCCCTACTTAACACATTGGCTGAGAGTTCAGAGGAAAATTTTGGGATCCAATTTAGGGATGATCATTGTATGGATAGAGTTTAAAATTATAAACCCTAATGGATAACAATAGACAAAGAAATCTAGGCAATTCACCAGAACAGTTTTTTAAGAATATGAAACATTGCTGGTAAATGAGGTTGAGATGACAGAGAGTAGGAGAATGATAGAAACCAAATGAATAACACCTTCAAAGGAAACGGGATTGATTGTTCACTGTGTCAGACACCTATGCTGCAAATGGTGGAATGGTGGGCCATGTACCTGTCACCTGGAACTTAACCATGGTTTTCACAACTTGAAATTTGCTGAGAGCAGGACACAGACACATACAGTGTTTCTGAGGACAACACCTTGAATACACTGTATTTAATAGAGAATAGGAGAAAAAGAACTAAACACACACATTTTATTAATTAATTTTACTATACAGAAAAGAAAAATGAAGTAGCAGCAGGAGAAGAAGTGATCAGGACTATTTTATTTTTGTTTCAAGATGAAATATGCAGCAAACATTTAAGAACATGGAATGGTCCAAACAAGAGGTGCATTCAGAAAGCATTTCTTTGGAAGTTGTACTCAGGTAGGGAGGCACAGGCTGTCTCATACATTTGTGATGGGGAAGGCTTTCACCATTAATATTTAACAGTCATCACACAAGAGAAAGCAAAGATTATGAACTTGAAAAGTTTTGTTTCTTGCAGATGTTGCACTCTAGTTTCTTATGGTTTGGATATAATATATCTCCCTCATTTGAAAAGCGTCATGTGATTTTTCAAAGCTTTTTCTCTCTAGCTGATGACACTTTTGGGAAAAATAGGGTCATGATGGTGGGCAAGTTCAACATTGCATGAACTTATTGATGAGTTTGGAGCAGATCAAGCCTTTAAGTGGTAAGGTCTAAATGGAGTCAGTAGGTCACTGAGGACTTGTTTTTGTTTCTGGACCATTCTCTCTTTTGCACTTTTTATTTTCTACTCTATGAGCTGAGCAACTTTCCTATGTCATGCCCTTCTACCTTGATGCTTCTTCTTTGACACAGGTCTAAGGAAAATATTGTCAAGCTACCATGTCCTGAAGCATCAGATACAAAGTACAAATAGAAATTTTCGTCACTTAAGTTGCTTTGCTCAAGAATGTTCTACAGTCAGAAAGCTGAGTATAACATACTCATTTAACTTTTATCATTTAAACAAGAAAGTACTAAGAAGGAGGATGAGAAGTGTTAGAAATGTTTACAATATCTAGGGGAATCGAGAATGACTCTGCTTTCTTCTGTTGGGTCTATTCTCAAGGTTCTGTTACTTTGCAACTGTGACTCAGAATGGCAACAAAGCCTTTAGAAATTCATGAGCTAAGGGAACACTTCACATCCAAGCTAGGCTTGGAACATCTTCATTGGTGTCAACATAAGCACATAAAAAAGGCGTCATAGGACTAGTGCTTGAGGTCTCAATGCAAAGAAAGATGGTGAAGCCATGAAGGAAATTGCATAAAATATTATACAATCCAGACCAGAAATACTTTTTTTTTGAAGTTGTAGACTTTTTTTTTTAAACCTAGAAAATGTGGTTAATACGTTTGAAGAGTATAGCACATCTTTGAGTGTTTAAGAGTTAAAAGTTTCTTCTTGATTCCTGTTGGGGATTGATAATACTCTTATTCTAAGTGTTAAAGACTTGAGTGACAAGGGTGAATATGTATATATACTACCCTTCTCTCTATGTTACGTACATATATAATCTAACATGGACATAGATTTTGAAATTTTAAAGATGACATCACTTGTGGTGATTTTATAGGTTAAACATGTGCACTTGACTGTCTCTTATGTTTCCTAACATAAATTCCTATAATTAGAAAGTCTTTTGCATGAGGAAGGTTTTAAGAAAGGTTACATTTATTATTTATAGAGGTGTATAGTAATAAATGCTTGTTAAACTAATGACATTTTACCATTTATTTTAGATATTGCTTAATTTTGAGAAGCTAGACTATTTCAATAGCTCACGAGTGACAATAACTTTTGAAAGGTTTTTTAGAAAAACAAGGAATTAATATTTTGTTTTGAAGGAATAGGAAGGATAAAGTTCTCACAGCTGGTTTTCAGCTAAAATTTATAATGTGTAATTTAACTAGAAGAGAGTAATTTTAAATTTACTCAAGTGATTTAAATAATTACATGGAGACAGGCAGGTATTCCTCTGTTAGATAATGTGTGTTGTTAGAAAACAGTGAGAATGATTTAAAGAAAATTCACCAGTCCACAATAGAGAATTTAAATCAGCATTTCAATAATTGAGGAGGATTTAATGTAAAACAGCGAGACTTTCTGAAGTAAGCAATCAAAATAATTCATTAAAATAGCAATCACTAGTAAGCTTGGCTGTTGCTCTCCTGGATGTGTAAACAAAGTTGGTAAATATTGTTGAAATAAAACCTCCTTCAACTTCCTTTATTATTGGAGGGGAAAAAGTAGATTATTATCACACCGAATTTTTATTTTTCTAAAATGGAAAGCAAAAGTGAATAAGAAATTTCAAGTAGGTAAATACATAAATTATAAATATAAGTTATACATATAGACATGATAAATCTTCGATCTGTGATACAGGGAAGACTGTCTAAACATATTAAGTCTCAACTTCTCAACAATTTTAAAAATTAATTAAATGAAGCCACAGATTTTACAGGTTTAGATGACTCGTTGAAACATTAGAAGCACATTTAAAAATACTCATTGTATCAAATTTGTTTTTCGACTACTTCATACATATATAAAATGCAATTCAATTATTAAATACCTTAGCTTCTTTTACTTCCTTCATAAATCTATTGTCCCACCTGCAAGTTATTTTTTTTCATATTTTTGTTTGGGGGGTTGTTTTGAGACCTATTGAATTTAATCAGAATCAATTGTGTAAATCAGGGGATTTTAAGTGGGTAGACAACAGAAGTCATTAACTGCCCTATCCCAAGAATCTATCAGTAGCCAGTTGATGGGAGATGTGATTCTGTATATATGTTTCTCATACTGTTAATAAAGCCCTGTGGCCAATAGAAAACTAGATAGGTGGGGCTAGGAGACTAGGAGGAGGAAGAGGAAGTAGTAGGTGGAGTCGAGATGTAGCCCGGGGAAGGAGCAGGAAGCCTGCCGCGCGGCTCCCCGATAAGACGACCACGTGGAAATACTTAGATAAGTAGAAATGGGTTAATAATTAAGACAGAGCTAGCCCATAAACAGTAATGGTAATTGGCCGACAGGATTGTATCAAATATAGAGTCTCCTGCATGTTATTGGGGGCCAGGACGCCAGACCAGCAGCGGGCGGGCTGGCGGAAACTTACATGCTACAAATGGCACCCCACAGGACAATGGCGGCAGAACCAGCGGCAGCCGGCGGGGAAACCTGCTGTAACATAATGGTGTCAGAACTTTCGCTTAAAACTTAACAAAAGCTTAAAAAATAGTTTTTAGAAACAAGGGAAAAGAGACTAGCAAGACTTCTTGCTAGCAGCATTTTCTCGGTTGGATTTGTTTTGTTGTAGACAGAGATTTGCACGGCTCCTTTAAGGGAAGTTTCCAAAATTAGCATAAGCCGCAAAAAGCCACCTGGCTTTTAAAGAGCTCTGCTAACAATTCATTGGTGTGTACAAGAGCTGCAATGAAGGTTTACACTGTGTTTTAAAAAATACGCTGGCTTGGGAGAGAAAAAGAAACAGGGTACAATGGTTTAAAAAAGAAAAAAGAAAGTAGAATGGATGGGTGTAATGTCTCACGCCATTAATCCCAGCACTGGGCAGACAGATGCAAGCAGATCTCTGTGATTTCAAAGCAAACCTGGTACGCACTGAATTCCAGGACAGATAAAAGTTACACAGAGAAACCCTGTCTCAAAATATGCAAAAATAGAAGTAGAAGAAAGAGAGTAATAAAAAAAGCCACGTAAAAATGGAAAACACAGAGAAATTTTGGATACTATACGCGATTCTGTTGTCTTTAAATTATTTGATTGCTGAGAAAATAACAACTGCTGATAAAAGAAATACTGCTAGATTAATTCAATTTATATATTTTAAAAATGCTTTGACTCCAAAATTTGAACCTAAGGACAAGTTACTGGGGAAAAGGATTTCTATTTTTGTTTCCACAGAAAATGGAAGGCTATGGATTCTTTCCAGACTTATGTGGTTTGATCAAGCCAGACCCCCTGAAACAGCTCCCCAGGTGATCCAACATTCAAAGCAATTGAGACAAAGCCTTGCAGACTACAGCCAAGATTTCTGCATCTTCTTTGGACCCCCATGACAGCGCCCTCTACCAGCAGGAAGTAGTTTAGAAAGAACGACGCCCAAATTCCCAAATATTATTTATAAATGTTTGTTTTCATTTAAATGGGCTTGGTTATAAATGACTATAACCACAAACAATCTTTTTAAAGGTAAAAAGGGAATTATGGTATAGATATGAATACTTTGTTTTGAAATGTATTTTCTTTTATTGATACAATTTAAGGTCAATTTTGTGATATGTATATTTCTCCTCTTGTTTAGGCATTATGTTTATATAGCTCATTGGAAAATGTAATGTATAATTTAGTACAGATTAGAGAGTTACATATGATAGTCAAACTTGGAGTTAAGTTAGTTAGGATTTCTAGATATGCAGAGATGTATTTGAGATGAATAGGCATTCTTCAAACCTTTCAAAGACCTACGGAATATGGCATTTAAAATGGTTTAGGGTTTTTCTTGACAGTGAGACACAACTGCTCCTGGTAACACCACCTACAGAAGAAAGGAAGATGGACATCGAAGAAACACATTATGGAGTTTGCTTCTAATATGGCAAGACTAGCCATTTGAGCAAGGTACTTCTCTTGTCTTGTCTAGACGGTTTGACTTTATGTTGTAGAAACTGGACATGCAGGACCCACCAAAAGGTGACTGCTGAAACAAGGTGGACATTGCTACAGGATTCCTGCTTCATGGAAGAGGCTGCCAGACAGCCAGACAGTCTACAGGACACAGAGAAAAGTTTCCTGCCTTGTTGAGGAGTCTGGACACACACTATGGCCTATGGGCTGAAGATGGAACATTACAGAAGAACTTCGAGTGACTGACCAGGCAATGCATTGTCTCTGTCATTTCTAGAGTTTATATATTATCCTTCTGTGGTCTTTGATGGAGTTGAAGACAGGTAGTTATGACTATATTTTTCCTTAGTTAGGATTAAAGATAAGTTACATATAGGACTTTAGACTCACAAAGATAGGATAGATGATATTTTCTTTAAGTCTTACAAAATGTTAATGGACTAAATATTGTTAACTGTGATTCTTATTTGATAACTGTTGTATGGTATATTTTGCTATGTTAAGGTTAAACCCCTTCTTTTACTTTAGACAGAAAAGAGGAGATGATGGGAGATGTTATTCTGTATATATGTTTCTCACACTGGTTAATAAAGCACTGTGGTCAATAGAAAACTAGATAGGCGGGGCTAGGAGACTAGAAGGAGGAAAGAGGAAGTAGAAGGCGGGGTCAAGATGTAGCCCGGGAAGGAGCAGGAAGCCTGCCGTGCGGCTCCCCGATAAGACGACCACGTGGAAATACTTAGATAAGTAGAAATGGGTTAATGATTAAGGCAGAGCTAGCCCATTAACAATAATGGTAACTGGCCAACAGGATTGTATCAAATACAGAGTCTCAGAGTGTTATTTGGGGCACATGTGGTTGCAGGACAATGGCGGCAGAACCAGCAGCAGCCGGTGGGGAAACCTGCCGTAACAGCCAGTAAGTTAGCAAGCAGGAGTTTTTAGTTTTATTTCTGGTGCTTTGATAAAATACCAATGACAAAAAGCATTACAGGGGAGAAAAGATCTTATGTGGCTTACAATTCTATGTTATAGTCTACCATTTTGAAGAAGTCAAGAACTCAAGCAGCTTGCCATATCATATCTACAGTCAAGAGCAAAGACAGACTCTGTGCATTCTTGATTGTTGGCTTCCTTTAAGTGATCAACTAGTTTTGCTTATTTGTATACAAACTGCAGGGGTTGTGCATTGGAAATGGTACTACCTACAATGGGCAGGATTATCTTACATTAATTAATGATCATCACAATTACCCACAGATATATCCACCATGGCTACATAATTCCTCATTTTGATTCTCTTTTTTTGGGGATTCTAGGTTTTATCAAATTAACAGTGAAATTTAACCAGTACAGAAAAGTAGGACCATTTTAGTCCATCATTAACCTCTGACATATCATTGGTAGGACTGGAGTTGTGTATACTCACTTAGGCAATCATAGCTGATGCGATGTGACTTTTATTCATTGGCTGTGCTATCCCAGAAGACAGCATTTCACAGTTTTCTTCACTATTTTCTAGCTATTACATTTTTTTTCATTTATCTCCCATGACAATGCCTGGGACAAGGAGGGGATGATATGAATGTCCTGTTTAGGGCTGAACACCTAGTAGTAAATTAATCCCATGGCACAAGACCTTTGAATTTTGACCAGATCTGAAGTACCAAGCATGAATCCTTTTTCAAATCCTTCAGGGAGAGGTTGTTTCCATCCACAGGGGATGTGATGAAAACAAACAAACAAACAAAAAAAACAAACAAAAAAGTTATGTCAGACATGAATTAAAGTATGTATCATACTGAGCATTTGCTTTGTTTTGTCTTTAAAAGAGACTTGGAGATGTAAGCATAATTCCCCCAATGGTAGGTGTTTCCCAGTAAATGGAAAACAGAGCCAATTGTGCGATTTGAGCCAGGCATAGAGAAAATTCTTTTAATGGAAAGAGTGGACAAACAGAGGTTGGAACTCACAGTGTAGCTATTCTGTTCATTTAGGACCAACCACTGGCTTATATTTCAGGTTAGAGAAGGAGGTATGGCCGCCTAAACTGAAGCATCCGAAGAACTGTGTGGGCTCCAGTCTACTGTGGCAGGTGTGGACTTTTTGAAAATAAATGAAAACAAAATGTTGTTTAAGCATGCTTGACACCTGATAATGGAAATGACTGGGCCCAAAAGTCAGTGATGAGTAATCCCATAAAGGATGCTAAGCAAGCTTAAGATACAGAGTTTTAAAGAAGGTCTTGTGATTTCTACTTTCCACAAAGTAAAAATCTGGGAGCTGGTGAGATGGCTCACTGGGTAAAAAATACCTTCAAGCCTAATGAACTGAGATTGATACCAAGGCAGAATAAAAGAGCCACCTCATACAGATTGTACTTTGATCTCATCATACATCATAAGGCAAACAAAGTACAAAACTAAATAAATAGACAAATAGATAAATAAATTAATTTAAGAATAAAAAAATCAAAGGGTAGGACTGAGAATAAAGATCTGAATCATCATAAACATCACAACATAACAATCTATTCTTACTTCTTTATCTTCAAATGTCTTTGGTGATTCCTCATACAGCTATGAATTTTATGGGAGATATGTCAGTAATCACTGTTTTTTTCACCAATGTGAATAGATAATTGAAAGATTAAGCAAGATATTTCTTTCTCTATACAAAAATGCCAGTAGAAAATAATTTTCTTTTCTTTTTTGCCTTTTATGAAAACATCTTTGTATTTTTTTATTAATAATATAATTTAAAATTTTTACATGTTGATCCCAGTTTCCACTCCCTCCCTCCCACTCTCCTTTCCTCCCTCCCTCTTACCCCCTTTCCTCTGTGACATGCACCCTGGCCACCCTCCCCTCCCAACCCCCCCACATCATTTACACTTGTAGGGATATGCGATCCAGGGTGGGTCATGTAAATCTGTCAATTTGAAGTAGGGACTAGACCTTCTCTTCTGTCTCTAGGTTAAGGGGGTATCCCTCCATGGGGGATGTGTCCGCAAGGTCCTTTTGTGCATCAGGAATAGATCCTGTTTCTACTGTCTGAGGTCCCCCAGACTGCTCAGTCCTTCTAGCTAAGACCCATATTCAGGGGGTCTGAATCAGCCCATGCTTGATTCCCAACTATCTGATTGGGGGGCCCATTAGCTCCTCCTCATTCAGGTCAGATGTCTTTTTGTGTTTCTGCAACCTGGCCTTGTCACCTCTCTCTGCATCTGGATTCTAGTTCGAATCAGTGTTTGGTTATGGGTGTTTGCTTCTGTTTCCAACAGGTACTAGATGAGGGCTCCAAGATGATGGATAATTGAGATGATGATTTCACTATCAGGGAAAGGCATTTATGGTAGCCTTTCTACAGTTGCTCGAATTGTTAGTTGGAGTCAGTCTTGTAGGTCTTTAGACCTTTCTTTAGGTTCAGTTTTCACTTCAAACCAATATTGGCTCCCTCTTTTATGTTCTCTCTCTCTCTCTCTCTCTCTCTCTCTCTCTCTCTCTCTCTCTCTCTCTCTCTCTCTGTCTTCTATTCCTACCCTGACTCAATCTACCTAGTCACACATGATTTCCTTTCCTCCCCTTCACTTTCTCCTAGTTCTGTCTCCATTCACTGCCCCCCCCCATTTCCCATGTGCTCTGGGGTCCCTTTTGTGAGTGACCATATTTGAGTCTCTTAGAATACAGCTTGTTGAGAAATTCCTGGAGCCCATCTGAGCACAATAGACTGGCCTATCCGAATGGGACCACCCGTAATTTACACGTGCCTGGTCTCTGACCCCTACCACTGGTCTTCTACTGGAATTCTGGGCCCCTCACAGAAATCCTCCTATCTCTGTGGGTTTACCCTGAGTTCCTGTGGGCTGGATCCTTGACCCCCATTGCAGGACCTCTCCTAAAGAGGTCCTACTCAGCTGGAAAGTGCCAGTTAGACCCGCCTATCGGTGCAGAAACATCCTGAGTATCAACCCAGCCTTTGTCCCCTAATACCAGACATTGGCTAGAGGCCTTGGCTAGAGCTAGACCCCACTATCCCTGAGGAAACATCCTGCAGGATAGCCTCTGCCAAAGAGGCCTAAGCTCTCCATTGCTGAAGCCTGATCTTTTACCTTCATTGTCAGGCCCCTGCCTAAGGAGACCTCCTAGAGAGCTTGGACCACCCAGAACTACAGATATTGAACCTCTGACCCACTAAATTCATAGAGAAAGGGAGAAACCCCACCACCACCTATTGGAAGAAGCTATGGGAAGATGGCAATACAAGAAAATAACTAACATCAGAAAGACAAGCATAACACCACCAGAATCTAGGGAAGCTACAACAACTAGACCAGAACACAACAAAGCAAATGAATCAGAAGAGAATGACCTAAAAATTATCATCATAAAAATGACAGAGGCCCTCAAAAAAGATGTGAGAAAAAATACCTTAAAGAAGTGGAAGACAAAACAAACAAAAAAATTGGAAGAAATGAATAAAATTCTTAAAGAATGTACAGAAAGCCAAGTAAAAACAATCAAACAGGTGAAGGAAAGGGTTCAAGACTTGAAAACGGAAATGGAGACAATAAAGAAAACACAAACTGAAGGAATGTTGGAAATAGAAAAACTGGGCAAATGATCAGGAACTGCAGAAGCAAGCATAACCAACAGAATTCAAGAGATGGAAGAGTGAATCTCAGGTGCTGAAGATAAACTAGAGGAAATAGATTCATCGACCAAAGAAAATCATAAATCCAGCATATCCTTAACACAAAACATCCAGGAAATGTGGGACACTGTGAAAAGGCCAAACCTAAAAATAATAGGCATACAGGAAGGTGAGGAAGCCCAGCTCAAAGGGGTCGAAAACATATTCAACAAAATCATCGAGTCAAACATTCCCAATCTGAAGAAGGACATGCCCATGAAAGTACAAGAAGCATACTGAACACCAAATAGACTGGACCAAAGAAAAAAGACCCCTCAACATATAATAATCAATAGAGAATAAAGAAAGAATATTAAGAGCAATGGGGGAAAAAAAAGGACAGATAACATATAAAGGCAGACCTATCAAAATTATGCATGACTTCTCCATGGAAACCCTCAAGGTCAGAAGGTCCTGGATAGATGTTCTATAAGTACTAAGAGTCCACAGATGCCAGCCCAGGCTACTATACCCAGCAAAATTCTCAATCACTATAGATGGAGAAAATAAGATATTTAATGACAAAGCCAGATTTTTACAATATGTATCTACAAATCCAGCCCTACAGAAAGCTTTGGAAGGAAAACTCCAACCCAAGGAAGTTAACTATGCTCACAAAGATATAGGCAACAGATAATCCCACTTCACGAGAAACCAAGGGTAAAGAAGGACAAATAAATTCATAATACCACTGCCAAAAGCAAATTTAAAACTAGCAAACATTAACAATAAATGGTCCTTACTCTCTCTCAACATTAATGGCCTAAACTCGCCTATAAAAAGACAGGCTAACAGCATGGATACGAAGACTGAATTCATCCTTCTGCTGCATACAAGAAACACACCTAAGCTATAAAGATAGACATTACCTCAGGTTAAAGGGCTTGGAAAAGATCTTCCAATCAAATGGACCCAAGAAGCAAGCAGGTATGGCTATCCTAATATCTAACAAGTAAGACTTCAAACCAAAATTAATCAAAAAGAGATGAAGATGGTCATTTCATATTCATCACAGAGAAATCCATCAACAAAATGTCTCGATGTTGAACATCTATGCCCCAAATACAAAGGCACCCACATTCTTAAAAGAAACACTACTAAAACTCAAAGCTCACATAAAACATCACACACTTACAGTGGGAGACTTCAACACACCACTCCTACCACTAGACAGGACCACCAGTCAGAAACTCAACAAAGAAACAAAAGAACTAACAGAAGTTATGTCTCAACTGGGTTTAACAGATATCTACAGAACATTCCATTCAAACAGAAAAGAATATACCTTCTTCTCTGCTCCACATGGAACCTTCTCTAAAATCAAACACATACTAGGTGGCATAACAAACCTCAACAGATATAAAAGAATTGAAAAGTTCCCTGTATCTTATCAGCCAACCATGCTTTACAATTAGAACTCAACAACACAAATTGCAGAAACCCTACAAACTCAGGGAAAGTGAACAATGTGCAATTGCACCACACCTTGGTCAAAGTGGAAATAAAGAAAGAACTTACGGACTTCCTAAAATTCAATGAGAATGAGTACACAACATATGCGAACTTATGGGACACCTTGAAAGCAGTGTTACCAGGGAAGTTCATTGCACTGAGTGCCCATATGAAGAAAACAGAGGATAGTCACAGTGCAACTGAAAGTCTGAGAACAAAAAGAAGCAAACTCACCCCGAAGGAGTTGATGCCAGGAAATAATCATTTTGAGGGCTGAAATCAATAAAAACAATACAAAACATCAATGCAACAAAGAGTTGGTTTATTGAGAAAATCAACAAAATAGACAAAACTTTATCCAAACTAACAAAAAAGCAGAGAGAGATTATGCAAATTAACAAACTCAGAAATGAAGAGGGGGACAAAACAATGGACATGGAGGGAATCCAGACAACTTCAGGTCATTCTTTGAAAACCTGTACTCTACAAAATTTGAAAATTCAAAGGAAATGGACAAATTTCTGGACAACTATCACTTACCAAAATTAAACCAAGAATAGACAAACAACTTAAATAAACCTATAACCCCCAATGAAATCGAAACAGTCATCGAAAGCCTTCCATCCAAAAAAAGCCCAGGGACAGATGTCTTCAGTGCAGAATTTTACCAGAAATTCAAGAAGGAGCTAATTTCAATACTCATCAAATTGTTCAACACAATAGAGAGAGAAGGCACATTACCAAACTTTGTACGAGGCCACAATCCCCTTGGTACCCAAGCCTCACAAAAATACAACGAAGAAAGAAAACTACAGACCGATATCCCTGATGAACACCGACACAAAAATACTCAATAAAATACTGGCAAAACGAATCCAAGAATACATCAGAGAAATCATTCACCATGACCAAGTAGGCCTCATCCCTGGGTTGCAAGGATGGTTTAACATATGAAAATCTATCAACATGATCCACCATATAAACAAACTGAAAAAGAAAAACCATATGATCATCTCCATAGATGCTGAAAAAGCCTTCGACAAAATTCAACACCCTTTCATGATATAGGCCTTGGAGAAATCAGGGATAACAGGAACATACCTAAACATAATAAAAGCAATATACAATAAACCAACAGCCAACATCAAACTGAATGGAGAGAAGCTTAAGGCAATTCCTTTAAAATCAGGAACAAGAAAAGGCTGTCCTCCCCATATCTCTTCAATATTGTACTTGAAGTTCTCGCTAAAGCTATAAGACAATAAAAAAAGATCAAGGGGCTCCAAATTGGAAAGGAAGAAGTTAAACTGTCTCTATTTGCAGATGATATGATAGTTTACATAAGCGACCCAATAAACTCTACCAGGGAACTCCTACAACTGATAAACACCTTCAGCAAATTAGTAGGATACAAGATAAACTCAAAAAAACCAGTAGCCCTACTTTATTCAGATGACAAAGAGGCTGAGAAAGAAATCAGAGAAAGATCACCCTTTTCAGTAGCCACAAACAACAAAAAATATATCGGAGTAATGCTTATCAAACATGTGAACGACCTATACAATAAAAACTTTGTGTCTTTATAGAAAGAAATTAACGAACATACCAGAAAATGGAAAGATCTCCCATGCTCTTGGATAGGAAGGATAAATATAGTAAAAATGGCAATCTTGCCAAAAGCAATCTCCAGATTCAATGCAATCCCCATTAAAATCCAGCACAATTCTTCACTAACCTTGAAAGGATAATAGTCAACTGCAGATAGACCCATGTCTATCACCAAGCACAAAACTCAAGTCCAAATGGATCAAAGACCTCAACATAAATCCAGTCACACTGAACTTCTTAGAAGATAAAGTAGGAGTTACCCTTGAACAAATTGGTATATGAGACTGCTTCCTGAACATAACTCAAGTAGCACAGACACTGAGATCAACAATTAATAAGTGGAACGTCTTTAAACTTATAATCTTCTATAAGGCAAAGGACACAGTTGACAAGGCCAAACGAGAAAAAAAAAATTACCAACCCTACATCTGACAAAGAGCTGATCTCTAAAATATACAAAGAACTCAAGAAACTAGTCAACAAAACACCAAATAGCCCTATTAAGAAATGGGGTACAGAATTGAAGAAAGAATTCTCAATAAAGAATTTAAGAGGCTGAAAGACACTTAAGAAAATGTTTCAACATCGTAGCTATCAGTGAAATGCAAATGAAAACAACTTTGAGATACCATCTTACACCTGCCAGAATGGCTAAAATTAGAAACACCAATGACAATTTAAGCTGGAGAGGATGTGGAGAAAGGGGAACACTTCTTCGCTGCTGGTGGGAGTGCAAACTCATACTGCCATTTTGGAGATCAGTATGGTGCTTACTCAGGATAATGGGGATTAGTTTACCACAGGACCTAGCAATTCTGCTCTTAGGTATATACCCAAATGACCCACATCCATGCAACAAAGACACGTGTTCAGCTATATTCATAGCAGCATTATTTGTAATAGCAAGAACCTGTAAGCAACCTAGATGCCCCTCAACTGAAGAATGGATAAAGAAGATGTGGCACATCTACACAATGGAATACTACTCTACAGAAAAAAATAAGGGAATCTTGAAATTCACAGGCAAGTGGATGGAACTTGAAGAAACCATCCTGAATGAGGTAACCCAGTCACATAAAGAGGAACATGGTATTTACTCGCTCATATATGGATATTAGATTTTGAGGAAAGGATCACCAGCCTATAATACACACCACCAGACAAACTGGGATACAAGGTACATTCTAAGAGATTCATATATGGTCCCTCACAAAAGGGGGAAGGGACAAGTCCCCCAGAGCACATGGGAAATAGGCGGTGCAGTCAATGGAGAAAGAACTAGGAGAAAGAGAAGAGGAGGAGAGGAAAACACGTGTGACTAGATAATTGAGTCAGGGTGAGAGAGAGGGGGGGCATAAAAAAGGGAGCCATTATTGGTTTGAAGAGAAAATTGAACCTAAAGAAAAGTCTAGAGAACTACAAGGTCAACTCCAACTAATAATTCGAGCAACCATGGAAAGGCACTCATAAATGTCCTTCCCTGATAGTGAGATCATCAACTAAATTATCCACCATCACAGAGTCCTCATCTAGTACCTGTGGGAAACAGAAGCAAACACCCATAACCAAACACTGAGTCGAACTAGAAACCAGATGCAAAGAGAGGGGACAAGACCAGGTTGCAGAAACTCACAAAGACAGCTGACCTGAACAAGGAGGAGCTTAGGCCCCCTAGACTGATAGCTAGGAACCCAGCAAGGGACTGACTCAGACCCCTGATTATGGGTCTTAACTAGAAGGACTGAGCAGTCTGGGGGACCTCAGACAGTAGAAACAGGATCTATTTATGGTACACAAAAGGAACTTGCAGACACATCCCCAATGGAGGGATACCCCCTTAACCTAGAGACAGGAGAGAAGTCCTAGTCCTAACTTCAAATGACTTGACAAATTTACATGACCCAACCTGGATAGCATAGCCCTACAAGTGGAATGGGGGTGGGGGGATTGGAGGGGAGGGTGGCCTGGGTGCATGTCACAGGGGAAAGTGGGTAAGAGTCAGGGAGGGAGGGAGGGAGGGAGGGAGGAGGGAGAGGAAACTGGGATCCACATGTAAAATTTTTAAATTATATTATTAATAAAAAGAAAGGAAAAAATGTTGCTGGATTATATATATTGTTAAAATGCTTTGACTTCAAAATTTAAGCCTTAGGACAAGTTACTGGGTAAAAGGATTTCTAATTTTGTTTCCACTGAAAATGAAAATCTGTCGATTCCTTCTAGACTAATGTGGTTTGATCGAGCAAGACCCCCTGAAGCAACATCAATGGGACAATGCAGCCTTGCAGACCACTACAACCAGAATTTTTGCGTCTTTTTAGGATTCCCCCCATAACAGCCCCACCTACCAGCAGGAGGCAGTTTGGAAAGAAGGACGCCCAAGTTCCCAAATATTGTTTATAAATGTTTGTTTTCATTAAAAAGAAGGCATGTATAATTATGTCCAGCATAAAATAAATAAATGTTAAAAAAAATTCTTTGACTTCAAAATTTAAGCCTAAGGACAAGTTATTGGGAAAAAGGATTTCTAATTTTGTTTCCACAGAAAATGAAAAGCTGTGGATTCCTTCCAGACTAATGTGATTTGATCAAGCAAGACCCCCGGAAGCAATGTCAGTGGGACAATGCAGCCTTGCAGACCACTACAGCCTGGATTTTTGCGTTTTCTTAGGATTCCCCCATGTCAGTGCCTCCTACCAGCAGGAATCAGTTTGGAAAGAAGAATGCCCAAATTCCCAAATATTGTTTATAAACGTTTGTTTTCATTAAAAAAGAAAGTCTTTGTATAAATAAAAAAAATGTCAGATCAGAAAAAAAAAAAAGGGAATACACCTTGTATCTCAGTTCCTCTGGTGGTATGAATTATAGGCTGGTGATCCTTTGCTCTAGGTCTAAAATCTATATATGAGAGAGTACATACCCTGTTTCTTTTTGTGACTGGATTACTGCAGGATGGTTTCTTCAAGTTTCATTCATTTGCCTGCGAATTTCAAGATTCCATTTTTTTTTTTTTTTTTTGCAGGGTAGTATTCCATTGTGTAGACATGCCACATCTTCTCTATCCATTCTTCAGTTGAGGGGCATCTAGGTTGCTTACAGGTTCTTACTACTACAAATAATGCTGGCATGAACATAGTTGAGCACATGTCTTTGTTGCATGGATGTGGGTCATTTGGGTATATACCTAAGAGCAGAATTGCTAGGTCCTGTGGTAAACTAATTCTTATTTTCCTGAGGAACTGATCTCCAAAATGGCTGTATGAATTTGCACTTTCACTAGCAGTGGAGGAGTGTTCCCCTTTCTCTACCAAATATAGTAAAACTGGAAATCTTGCCAAAAGCAATCTTCAGATTCAATGCAATCCCCATTAAAATCCCAGCACAATTCTTCACTAATCTTGACATGATAATAATCAACTTTGTGTGGAAAAACAAAAGACCCAGGATAGCCAAAACAACCCTGTACAATAAAAGAACTTCAGGAGGCATCACCATCCCTGACTTTAAGCTCTGCTACAGAGCCATAGTTCTGAAAACAGCCTGGTACTGGCACAAAATTAGAAAGGTACACATGGAATTGAATCGAAAATCCCGATATTAACCCACACACCTATGAACACCTGATTTTAGACAAACAGCTAAAAGAATACAATGGGGGGGGGAGAGGAAAGCATTTTCAACAAATGGTGCTGGCACAATTGGATGATGGTGTGTATAAGACTGCATATAGACCCATGTCTATCACCATGCACAAAACTCAAGTCCAAATGGATGAAAACCTCAACATAAATCCAGCCACACTGAACCTCTTAGAAGAGAGGTACCCTTCCACAAATTGGTATAGGAGACCACTTACTGAACATAATTCCAGTAGGACAGACACTGAGATCAATAATTCCTAAGTGGAACATCTTATAAACTTATTTAAGTCTTATTTAAACTTATAATCTTCTGTAAGGGAAAGGACGCTGTGGACAATACCAAATGGCAGCCCACAGACTTGAAAATTTTTTTTACCAATTCTACATCTGACAAAGGGCTAATCTCCAAAATATACAAAGAACTCAAGAAACTAGAAAATGAATTTTTAATAGCTTCCTTCAAACCCATAATTTCAGGGCATGTAGAAAAACAATAAGAAACTTAACCAAAACTGTCACATTGCCTCACATAAATATGATGCACTTTCTAATACTAATCTTTCTTATTAAAATTCCGTATAAATGCCTGGAGAATTTTTCACATATGTTTGATAATGAAAATAAACCATTTTATTTTAATTAATATCATAACTTATAACTCTTTTAAGCATGTTGAGGAGCTTTCTGGTTACTTCCAGAAAATGACAGAACATTAATAAAGAAATAATTATAGCTACAGATCTAAAGGACAGTGTGGGGAGGCAGGATGTATGTGTGGGGAGTCATGTCATCAAAGTTCTGCTGATGCCCACATAAAGCAGACAAATCCACCCTGGGTAGAATTTGTTGGAAGAGAGTAAGAAGAGCTAGTAAGGTGAATGTTAAAAAAAAAAAGAAAAGTTAATATTTGAAAAATTTGGGAAAAGGAAAATAGCAGGGCAAAAAAGCAAGGAAATAACTTTATCTTGTGAATGGGGAGATATGATAGACTTTGTGGGACTAGAGCGTCAAATTCATACATGATGTGGAAAATGAAGACAGGGGAGCCAAAGCCAATGAGGTACAGTCTATGTCCCAAGCCAAATGAGTGTGAAGTCAACATTTTTCTGGACACCGAGAGATTGGATGTTGCCTGTCCTTATTGATGAAGAGCATCTCTTACTTAATCCACCAGTTCACACGGTCCTGTCTTCCAGAAATATCCTGTACACATATCCACAGTAAATGTTTCAGTAGCTATGCAGGAACCATTTAGTTTAGCTACAGAGACACATAGTAATACACACTTAAATTCTCTCCAGGTTTCCCCCCCCTAGATTAACCCATTTTCTTAATGTTGAATTATAGTCTATCATGTAAAAAGGATGTATTTTATTTATCCACCTAGTGACATATTCAAATTAAGAAAAAAAATCTGCTGTAAAAAGCCAGTCACAAGTTTTTGTATAAACGTAATTTTCAATTTATTTTTGTAAATACCACAAAGTGCAATTACTTAGGTGTAGAGAAAAGAATGTATTTAGTTTTTATAAGAAACTGCCAAATCATCTTTTTTGTATCATTAAGACAAAATAAACTAAAGAAAAAATGTTGTGTTTTGTAGAATTATGTCTGGAAAATTTATATTTTATTTACTCATTCACCTAACAAAGTACATATTGCTAGTCTCTACATTTGAGTAATTAAAAAATACCTACTCTAAGCACCCATGTCTTATTTTATTTGTGTAAAGTTATAGGTTTTCATGTCACTGAACACGAAGGTGAGAAAACAGTCTTGTAATTGAAAAAAAACAGATATTTTGGCAAATAGTTATTATTTTTCTTGACCTATGTAAAAAGACTTGACAAGTATAAACGCCCACTGAAGGGGTCTTCATGGTCATAAATCAAGCAGCAGTTTAGAAACACAGCACTAAAGATATGGAAATGATGATGTTGTTTTTCAATGTGTTTGGGAAAATTCATAGACATATTAGAAATAATTATTTATCTTAACTAGTGGTCACCTGTCTTCAGGGAAGATGTACAGGCATGGGATGGTCCCTGGTTTCTTAAAATTTCTTAGTAGTTAGAACATGATTTTCATAGCAGTTTTACTATTGAATCTTGACACGTATCTTCTTTTTTTGTAAAATACTTTTGCAATTAAAAGATAATTTGAAATCTAAGCTTTAAATATTTCTCAGGCTTCCCAATTGCACTTTCTTTTTCACCCGATGACCGGTTAGAGTGAGGTTTTTTTTTGATTTTTTAAATCTAATCATCTTTTAAAAGTTAAGTTTTAACATTATCAAAGAGAATAAATTGAACTACTATTTCAATTACAATTGTTATCTCATCTTCAGCTTCTCAAAAGTATATTCCATGCAATATATGCTATGTGTTGCTGGAAATAATTAACATTTTAAGTAGGTATTTTAGTAAGGGTTTCCAATGCTCCAATGCAATACCATTGCCAACAAGGGGATTGAGGAGGAAAGAGTTTATTTTGTTTGCACTTCCAGATCATAGTCCGTCATTGGGGAAAGTCAGAACAGGGATTCAAGCAGGGCAGGAACCTGGAGCCAGAAGATGATGCAGAGACCAAGGAGGAGAACTGCTTACTGGCTTTACTTCCCCCTGTCTTGCTTAGGCTGCTTTCTTATATAACACAGGACCACTAGCCCAGAAATGGCTCCACCCAAAATGTGCTGTGCCCTCTCTCATTAATTACTAAATGAAAAAATGTCTTACATCTGGATCTCATGGAGACATTTCCTCATCTGAGGCTCCTTGCTCTCTGATGACCCTACCATGTATAAAGTTGACACAAAACCAGCCATAACATATATATGGAGGACCTGGTGAAGGCCTATGCAGGCCCCAAGATTGTGGCTTCTGTCTCTGTGAGCCCATGTGAGCCCTGCTTAGATGATTTGGTGGGTCATATTCTCCTGGTGTCTTCCATCCCCTCTGACTCCTAGGTATTTCCTTCTCTTCTGTGGTGTTTTAGATCTCTGATACTGGGGACCTGAGGGAGAGCTCCAATTTAAGCTCTGTCTCCAAATAATATCTGGCTGTGTTCTCTGCACCAACTACCATCTGCTGCCAGAGGAAGCCTCTATGATGATGACTGGATAAAGCTCCACCCCCATGACCCACCCAACTTCATGCTCTTACTTTTTCTCAAACAACAATCTCCCAAACCAAACAAAAACACACATATAGATGAAGTCTTTTTTGGACTTGGGGCCTGCCCTGGAGTGTGGTTGATATGTTTTTACATTTTAGATATGTTCTTAAGTCCATATATAATTCTACTTAAATTCTAAAGGACTTCTCACTACTTATGTCTTTTGTCTTTTCCCTTTTCCCCCTGCTCATATATATATATATATATATATATATATATATATATATATATATATTCTTTCTCCTCTTTTTTTGTTTGTATTTTAAAATAATCTTGAGCTATTTCTTTTACTTGTATGGAACGTGTATCACTAAATACGAGAACTCATCATCAGTGAGAGAATCAACACAGAGATTCCTGTAAATTACATGATATTGTCACAGCTATCTCAGTATGGAGTCCATCCCCTTGTTTCCCTGATAGTATAATTTCCATTGAAAGAATAAAGACAGGACACATAGTGAAGAAGACAGGGGCTGAGTCTATTACAGTGTGAAACATGAGCATACATTCTCAAGGGGGAGGTCCAGACAATATCTGAGGAGACAGTTATTGTAAATCACATTTTGTGCAGGCCTCGCATGTTCTAAAATTTCTAGAACAAACAGCTTTGATCCTGTTTGGATGAGTGACAGGCCTGTTTGCGGTAACGCTTTCAGGGGCAAGCTCAGTGGTATACATCATAAACTATATGCCTTTCTTCTTTCCCAGAAAGTCTCTTGTTCTACACTAAACCTATGAGAAAATCTAGAGCCAGATTTAAATAGCTGATTGTCAATAGCTTCACCAGCAGCCCAGGGCACTCTGACTCTTGCCAGAACCAGAAATGTGACTAAGGTTTCATTCTGCTGCCCTGTAATTAATATCCTGCTGGGCCAGGAATTTGTTTTGTAGCTAGTGATTATGAATAAAATGTCTGGTTCCAATGTCCTCCAAACTTGCTAATATCTAAGAGCTACCTAAGAGTATGCACTCAATATACTTAGTTAAACCTGCTATTGAAAAGTTAGTATATTACTACATTTTAGGTATAAAGATTAACCTTTACTTGACTTTGTTCTCAAACTCTGAAAGACTTAAGCCACTCAGGCACTTCCTATTATGATATTTAAGAGGCCCCTCAAATCTAAGATTACATGAAATCATTTACCTTATTTCATAAGGCAAAATATTGAGGAATTATCTTCTAAGAAACAAGTAATAAGTCATAGTTACATCTAATGAGTTGCTATTGAATTTGTACAGAGAAATCAAAGACCTTCTCTTTTACAGCTTGGGATGCTGATCTCATCTGCATGGTAGGTTGCCATTGATATCTTAATCTTATTGACAGAAATATAAAAAAGCAAAGCATCATTTCAGTTCTGCATTGAATCTGCTGAATGTTTGCAATTTGAAAGGAACAGACTCTGTAACTGCCAGTACTCCTTTCTGTCTATTGGTCAACTGATACTTAGACATATTTTTTAATTTCTGCAAAATTTTGTTTATCTCTCTTTGGGAGAGTCATTGCGTTGTATGCTTAATTCATTCACTGATGAGTTTTTGTTTTGAATGTCTACTAAATAGAAAATATTGGTTTGGATCTGTGTGATCAATTCCTGCAAGTAGGATTACTTTTTAATTGCAGTATTGATTGTAGCAGGTGTAGCTGGTGGAACAGGTCCTGTGACTTCATGCAACAGACATGTCACTATTGAAAGGGAACAAAAGCTACAGAAGCTAGCGTCTCAGGTTTTTATTTATCTCATCACCCTATGAAAGTTGACATGTGTCATCAGTAGTGACATACCAAAGCACACCAAAGATTCAGATATCTTTGGCATAGGTTCTGAAAGCGAAGACAATTCTCTAAATTTTTATAGTCTTTATAATACTCCAAGTTCTTTTCTCTAGAGAATGTTAAGATTTTTTTTTTTTTAGTTCAGCAAGGTCAGATGAAAAACAGTGCTTTTCTTTTCTCCCCCTTTTGTATTCTCCAGTTACAGACTGACTTTTTTAGATGACAATGCATGAGAAAAAAAATGGAATTCTGGGAGCTTTCAATTTAGAGAGTAAAGTATAATGGCAGCCTCAAAGGGTCATTAGTTTCGAATCTGAGTTTGAAACAACCAGAAAGAGTAATTTTAGAAATCGGCTATAGAAGGCTGATGGATCTGACTCAGATGCTTTATTACCTCCCTTTTACAACATTTTTTAAAGATTTATTATATATAGTGTTCTGCCTGCATATATGCGTGTAGGCCAGAAGAGGGCACCAGATATCATTACAAATGGTTCTGAGCCTCCATGTGGGTAGTGGGAATTGAACTCAGGACCTGAGAAGAACAGCCAGTGTTCTTAGCTGCTGAACCATATTTCCAGCTTCATCTTTGATGCTTGATAAATATAATCTATGTAACCCTTAGCTATTTCACCTAGGAATAGTATTTGCTTCATTAGCACTTCTGGAGTAAGACGATGCATATCTGTAGAAAATCAGAAGTGCTCATAAAATACAAATGAAACACAATGCCTGTAGGAGAACTTTGCTCACTATAACCAGTGAATATGCCAAGAAAGAGAGACAGGATCTGACTAAAAGATGAAAAGAATTTCAGGGAGCAACATGATAGGAGATGATTCTGTGTAGAGAGCTGCAAAGTGTCATGCCTTAAAGATGGTGCTGACTTCTGCCTTCCACCTTCCTGATGATGAGTGCTCTCTGTCGTAACAAGTCCTTATTTGGTTAAGCCTGTTCAGCCAGTTTGCTTCCGCATTAGAGTAGCCTATCTGCATGGTCCACGTAGCTCACTGGGGTTGGTCAGCACAAGGGGATTTAAGCCTGTGCAGGCGTTTCCCCACTGGCAGAAGAAGCTTGTTCAAGGATCCTGAATAAACTGCATGAAGAAGATCTTCCCGGACTTGCGTCTTCTTTGCTGGTCGAGGTTGGGCGCAACAACTGGTGGCCCATACAGGGAACCTCCTCTTCACATCAGAACTTCTTGCAGTCAGGGCAGCTCTGGTAAGTTCACACGGTAAGTTGGGAACAAGTTAAGGCCTCAGTAAAGAGGAGATAAGGTCTCCGGTAAGGAGCAATAAAGTTCCATGTTCGGACAAGGCAGTTGACTGGTAAGTCCCAGGTAAGTTGGGACCAAGTTAAAGACTGCAGAAAAAAGTGACTATAAAATCTCAGGCACTGAGCAAGAGGCTGTAACAAACCGAAATAAAATTTTTAAAATGCAGACTTCTCAGTCTCATCCAATTTTTCTGGCTATTCAAGAGCTACTTTTGTCAAAGAAACTTAAAATAAAGAAAAGCACACAAGAAAGATTCCTGAGAGAGTGCGATGCCATTGCACCTTGGTTTGCAGTTTCAGGAGACCTTATGGTAGCATGCTGGGACAAGTTAGGCAGGGATCTTGACTTTGCTTGGGAACAAGGGACACTAAATCTGGAGTCTGGAGTCCGACCTGTTTGGAAGTTAGTGCTTAGCTGTATTGAAGACCAGAGGTACTGTAAAGAGGGGATGGAAAAAGGGAAAGATGCGCTAGAAATGCTACGAGAAGAAAGATCAGAAGAGGTTAAGAGCACAGGAGAGTCAGGTACTGACGAAACAGATTCTGAGGAAGAATTACAGGCCCTCATAGGAAAGGTTCAGAAACAGTCCCTTAAAGAACAGAGAGGGGAAGGAAAGGAGAAATGGCAATGTAAGGAGGAGGAGGATCCTCCAGGAATAAAGCTGTTGGCGCCTCCTCCTTATCAGAGTGAGGAAGGGCGGGGCCAAGGTACAGGGCGTTCCTTTTGCCCTGAGGTCTGCAGAACCATACGAAATGACTTAAGTCTGGCCTATCCAGTTTTCCAGGATGCCCAAGGCAGTAGATATGAGGAGCCTGTAGATTTTAAGGTCATCAAGGCTTTGGCTGAGTCTGTGAGAACATATGGAATTTCAGCTTCTTTTACTGTAGCTCAAGTTGAAGCCCTAAATTGTTACAGCAGGTTGTTCCTTCCCGCCTGCTCCATCCTGCCTGCTGCCAGTCTGGGCCCACAGCCTCGCCAGCCCCAAATAACACTCAGAGACTCTGTATGATACAATCCTGTTGGCCAGTTATCATTATTGTTTATGGGCTAGCTCTGCCTTAATTATTAACCCATTTCTACTTATCTAAGTATTTCCACGTGGTCGTCTTATCAGGGAGCCGCGGCGGGCATCTTCTTTCTTTTAGGTCTACATCTCGACTCCTCCCTACTTCTTCCTCTTTTCTCCCCCTGGTCTCCTAGCCCCGCCTATCTTGTTTCCTATTGGCCACAGAACTTTATTAACCAGTATGAGAAAAATATATACAGAATAACATCTCCTATCATCTTCTCTTTTCTGTCTAAAGTAAAAGAAGGTATTTAACCTTAACATAGCAAAATGTATCATACAACAGTTAACAAATAAGAATCACAGTAAACAATATTTAGTCCATTAACATTTTGTAAGACTTAAAATATCATCTATCCTATCTTTGTGAGTCTAAAATCTTATATGTAACTTATCTTTAAACCTAACTAAGGAAAACTATAATCATAACTATCTGTCTTCAACTCCTTCAAAGACCACAGAAGGATAATATATAAACTCTAGAAATGACGACAGAGACAACTCATTGCCTGGTCAGTCACTCAAAGTTCTTCTGTAATGTTCCATCTTCAGCCCATAGGCCATAGTGTGTGTCCAGACTCCTCAACAAGGCAGGAAACTTTAAACTGTCCACCTGTATTGCCAGTTTGTCAGTCACTTTTCTCTGTGTCCCATAGACTGTCTGGCTGTCTGGCAACCTCTTCCATGAAGCAGGAACCCTGTAGCAATGTCCATCTTGCATCAGCAGTCATCTTTTTGTGGGTCCTGCATGTCCAGTTTCTACAACATAAAGTCAAACTGTTCAGAGAGCAGTACCTTGCCCAAATGGCTAGTCTTGCCATATTAGAAGCAAACTCCATAATGTGTTTCTTCGATGTCCATATTCCTTTCTTCTGTAGGTGGTGTTACCAGGAGCAGTTGTGCCTCATTGTCAAGAAAATCCCTAAACCATTTTAAATTCCATATTCTGTAGGTCTTTGAAAGGTTTGAAGAATGCCCATTCATCTCAAATACATCTCTGCATATCTAGAAATCCTAACTAACTTAACTCCAAGTTTTAACTATCATAGGTAACTCTCTATAATCTGTACTAAATTATACATTACATTTTCCAGTGAGCTATATAAACATAATACCTAAACAAGAGGAGAAATATACATATCACAAAATTGACCTTAAATTGTATCAATAAAAGAAAATCCATTTCAAAGCAAAGTATTCATATTTATACCATAATTCCCTTTTTACCTTTAAAAAGATTGTTTGTGGTTATAGCCATTTATAACCAAGTCCATTTAAATGAAAACAAACATATATAAACAATATTTGGGAATTTGGGCGTTGTTCTTTCCAAACTACTTCCTGCTGGTAGAGGGCGCTGTCATGGGGGTCCAAAGAAGATGTAGAAATCTTGGCTGTAGTCTGCAAGGCGTTGTCTCAACTGCTTTGAATGTTGGATCACCTGGGGAGCTGTTTCAGGGGGTCTGGCTTGATCAAACCATATAAGTCTGGAAAGAATCCATAGCTTTTCATTTTCTGTGGAAACAAAAATAGAAATCCTTTTCCCCAGTAACTTGCCCTTAGGCTTAAATTTTGGAGTCAAAGCATTTTTAAAATATATAAATTGAATTATTCCAGCAGCATTTCTTTTATCAGTAGTTGTTATTTTCTCAGCAATCAAATAATTTAAAGACAACAGAAGCGCATATAATATCCAAAATCTCTCTGTGTTTTCCATCTTTATGTGGCTTCTTTATTATTCTATTTATTCTACTTCTATTTTTACATATTTTGAGACAGGGTTTCTCTGTGTAACTTTTATCTGTCCTGGAATTCACTGCATACCAGGTTTGCTTTGAAATCACAGAGATCTGATTGCCTCTGTCTGCGAGTGCTGGGATTAATGGCGTGCTCCACCATACCCATTCATTCTACTTCCTTTTTTCTTTTTTAAACCATTGTATCCTGTTTCTTTTTCTCTCCCAAGCCAGCGTATTTTTTAAAACACAGTGTAAACCTTCATTCCAGCTCTTGTACACACCAATGAATTGTTAGCAGAGCTCTTTAAAAGCAAAGAGGCTTTTTTGCAGCTTATGCTAATTTTGGAAACCTCCCTTAAAGGAGCCACGAACTCTCTGTCTACAGCAAAACAAATCCAACAGAGAAAATGCTACTACTAAGAAGTCTTGCTAGTCTCTGTTCCTTTGTTTCTAAAAACTATTTTTTAAGCTTTTGTTAAGTTTTAAGTGAAAGTTCTTAATCCCGCTTCTGACACCATTATGTTACAGCAGGTTGTTCCTTCCCGCCGGCTCCATACTGCCTGCCACCAGTCTGGGCCCACACTAAATAGACATTGCATGACTCCTAGTGATTGGAGTGGGCTGGCTCGAGCATGCCTAAGCCCCGACAGTATCTAGATTGGAAAGCTTTTTTAATTGAGTATGCCAATGAACAGGCTGCAACTAACCTGGCAGCCGGAAATGCAGCATGGGACAGGGACATGTTACTTGGACAGGGACGCTTTGCCAATCAACAAACAGGATACTCAATACAGGTTTTTGAACAAGTAAATCGGATCACCATAAAAGCATGGAAGTCATTACCCTATAAAGGAGAGGTGAGTGGTAACTTCACTAAGATACTGCAAAGCCCCATGGAACCATTTTCCAATTTTGTGGCCCCTTTGGTAGAGGCTGCAAGGAAAGCCATAGTTGCAGCTATCTCTTTTGCAGTTGTGGGTTCAGTCACAGCTGCCGTGGCTATGAGCACATTGATGCAGACAGCCTCTAAGCTAAATGAGTTGTCCAAGAATATGGCTACTGCCTTGGATGCTCAATCCATAATTGGTGCTCAACTAAAAGGAGGTTTAATGATTGTAAACCAAAGAATTGATCTGGTGCAGGAGCAAATAGATACAATGTGGCATCTGGCCCAATTGGGATGTGAAATGAAATATCCAGGCTTGTGTGTTACCAGTGTTCAGTATGAGAACTTTACACGTGCTGCTAATTTGTCACGACAGTTGTCTAGCTATCTTTTAGGATATTGGTCTGCCGACTTTGATGATTTGATGACATAGCTGCCAGTGGCCATCACTGCAGTAAATTCAACACGTGTGGAGGCAGGACTGGCTGCGGGATTGTCATCTTGGTTCGCCGTGGCCATGAATCATCTGAAAGAGTGGGCGGGAATGGGAGCCATGGCTGTCCTCTTGTTGCTTATCTCCTTCATGGGCTCTGTCTTAAATATTATCCCGTTTCTATTAATCTAAGTGTTTTTATGTGTTACCAGAGAGAAGGTTCAGACCTCTTCTCTCTCAAGTGTATACATCTTGAATCTTTACTACATCTCCCAGAATCCTCCTTGTTTCCTTGTCCCACCTATCTTGCTTTCCTATTGTCCAACAGAACTTTATTCATTAACCATATTTACAGAATGACTTCTCCCATCAATGTGGCACAAGGGTGAAACACAGGTGCCTGGGTTGAGTTAGAAATTGTTCAGTTTCTGAACATAGAAACTTTACTGACTGATATTACTGATATTGGAAATGCACTACACATTTAAATCAATAATGGCTATTTAATTGCCACATTTCCTTTCAGGACTGGCCCTGGATTTCTCTTTGTTTACATGATTCAAAGAGGACACATGAAAGCAAAACATTTACATTTAAATTGTGCTTGTGCTGATTTTAGAGATGGTGTTCTTATACACATCATAATAATCTGTCACAATAAATTCAGTGATTAAACCCTTCTGTGATTATTTCTTGACAGTTGGTTATAATAGAATTTGTCTATGGACTTTTTTGTAATACTATAAAACTCATGTTTAATTTAAATAAAAATATCAGAAAAGAAGGAATGCATAAAGGACTGCATCACAGGACTACATTAAGTTTTTAAAAGCTAAAACTAAGAGCACATTGCTATTAAAGAATAAAATATTATTTTGATCCATGGATATCTGACAAATAAAAAGTCAGTATAAACTTTTTGTTCATAATAGTCACCATTAAAGCTTAGGGGAACTCCATGTTATTAAATAAATTCATAGAAATAGAGAAAACATTTATAGTTGGGTAAACTTCTATTATTTTTTTAAATCTTTTCTTAAAATCTCCTTTTAAGCAATCCCTTGTTTACATCAATCATTTGCAAAGTAAATTCAAACAACCTGCTTAGCTCTTACTCTTCCTTAAAAAGAAGATTCCTTTCTCTCCCTTTCTCTCTCTCTCTCTCTCTCTCTCTCTCTCTCTCTCTCTCTCTCTCTCTCTCTCTCTCCCTCTCTCTCTGGTCCCTACAGTAGTTGCTGCTCTATTTCCTTCAACTATTAGACTCAGTATGCTAAAGCCTCCTCAGCTTGGCCCACCCACTCTCAAGGATTACATGCCATGTCATTTTATCTTGGTGTGTATCATGTGTTCATATGATACAGCCTAGCCAATAGGGCAGGGTAGCACTTAAGGCAAAACCCACAATTTATTCCTGGGACCTGCTCTTTTGTATTTCTGGTATTCTTGATATCACCTTAAGAGCGTCAAATTGCTTACCATGTTGGCTTCAGATATGGCAGAGCCTTGAGGTTGATGTTGCTGCAATTACTTCCCAATTTAGCTTTTGAGACAGGATATCTCATAGGTCCTGGAGCTCATTGATTTAGCTCAGATAAGTGCCCAGCAAGCCACAGGGATCCTCCTGACTCCTGCTTCCCAACACTGGGATTATAGATGTGTGGGGCCATCCCTGGTGTTTCATGAGAATACTGGGGATCTGAAATCAGCTCCTACTGCTTACACAGCAACCATTTCACAATCTGAGCCACCCTTCCATCTCACATTCCTTTTTGACATCTGTCTTCAGGGTCAGCTGAAAAAAACATGAATCCCTCCTTCACAGCTTCATAGCTCCACTGCATAACATTCTCACGTTCCAAACCAAATTTCAGTGTCAATTTCAGAGGCTACAAACTTATGGGAGATGTCATTCTGTAAAAATGTTTCTCTTATTGGTTAATGAATAAAACACTGTTGGCCAATAGGAAAGCAAGATAGGTGGGACTAGGAGACAAGGAGGAGAGAGGAAGGAGTAGGGAGGAGTTTCAAGATGGAGGGCCTACAGGGTAGTACACTGGGCCTTCTCTCTGGTAAGATGGAAATACTTAGGTCAATAGAAATGGGTTAATATTTAAGGCAGAGCCAGCTGGTAAGAAACACTGGTAATAGGCTAATAGCTTTATATCTAATACAGTGTCTCTGTGTGTTATTTGGGGCTGACGCAGTGGTGGGACCAGAGCAGAGGGAAAAACTTTTCTTAACAACAAACCACACTCAAATCCTACTCAAAATCTGGGAGCCTGTCCTTATCACACTTCTGTACATCAGGTAAGGGCAAGGGAGAAGGCAGTTGAAGTGTGTGAGAAAGCAAAGTGTGGGATGGAAATGAATGCTTTTACATAGACATTATAGTGGTCATCCACAAATGTTGCTTTCCCATTCATCTCACCTAAATCATATATATCCAGGGTTTCAGCCTATTGCTTGATCCAAGAATGTAAGGACTTAGGCTGCTTGAGCAGATATTTTAGAAGCATCTGCTCAATGTGCAGTTCTTGAATGCCCCATTCCTAGCATTCTGTTTCAAGGAGGACAGTTGTTTACTTTCTAGGGGTCTCTTTGTTCCAGAATACTCTATGTTAAAGCTGATTTTTTTTTTTTGAGACAGGATTTATTTGTGTAACTTTGGCTGTCCTGGCTCACTTTGTAGATCAGGGTGGTCTCTAATTCACAGAGATCACCTGCCTCTGCTTTTCAAGCCTAGTACTAAAGGCTGAATCTTATAGGAGCTGCTTTTAAGCATCCTTTCTAGTATACTAGATGAATTGGAGGTTGTTTTCAGTCCTAATCAAGTAATAAGAGCAATTTTATATTGCTTCTCATTTCTGAAGATTCTTTAAAGGTAGAAATTTGGGGCATAAGCCTAGATTCCTAGTGTATCCTAGTAGCCTTCCCATATCAGCTCTGCTGTCCAGTTACTTTGTGCTCCTGTTTTCTTCCCAACTACAAATTCTTTACTCTAAAAATTACAAGAAGCTTCAGGTGAGTGTAAATTGACAGATAATTTATTACCACCCCCTCCACGCACACCATGGCACCTGGATAACTGTCTGGAAGAGGCGAGGTCATTTACTGCAATACAGCTGGGTTGAGTGCCAGTGCCATGGCTGCTATCACTGCATACTGGATTCTGCTACTTGCTCAGTTGACTCTGTATTGTATTCTGCTGTTGACATCATCAATAAAGCCATAATTCATTCAAAAATTACTTTACTTCCTTACCATGAATGCCTAATAGATGAGGTAAAACTTCAAGGGATTGAAGATTAAAAGTACCTATTTTCTTAGCTTTTGTTTTGGAGGATGACATCTAAATGCTATCCACATTGCAAATGGGTGTAACTATTACAGTCCTTTGCAAATTTACATCTCTACCTTTTATATCCTGCTTGTTACCCTGAATTCCAAGTTAAGCAGTGCATCTGTTTAGCCTCTTATTTCTTGGTGTTAGAAATGATCACCATCAGAACTCTAACCCCCAGTGTAAAACCTCCCCACTGTGTGTGTGTGTGTGTGTGTGTGTGTGTGTGGGCGGGGGGGGGGGGGGTTGGAATAGTCGTTCCTGCCTTCCTCCCTGCAGTATCCTGTTGACCTGGCCCCTCATCCTTTGATTGAAGTGTTAGCTCCTGTAGGTGGTTCTTTCTGCCAGATCTCTGGGCCACTGGGACTCTGAAACTAATCCCTCCCCAACTCCTTCAAGCCTATGAGTAGAGGTAATGACATGAGAGGCTGCACCATCCCTTGCGGTTTCTGTATGCACTACCCTCATTTTTGTAAATCGCCCTTTAATTAAATCCTCCTCAAATTATCCTAATTTGAGTGTACCATCTGTTTCTGGCTGGAACCCTCAATGACACAGGCAGCCTCAAAAGTAGCAAATGCCCCATATAGAGACTTCTCTCCCTGCACCCTAGGGTGGATCTGCCCCATGCTGAACGCTGTGTGTTTCCTTTTTATTTTGCCTGCTGTGGTCCTTTATGTAGACACCCTTCAAAAAATAAAAAGCAAGCTCAGAACTGTTCTACTGTAATGATTCAGTACCAAACCCAAGAGAAGAGATTTCCCAAAACAATACCATGTAAACTAGAGAACAAAACAAAACAATATATCAAATGTAAAAGAGATTTGCTTTTAATTTTAACCTCTAAATAAGGGCAAAAATTAACTCTCCAAAATGCAGAATTTGTTTTTATGCTTACCATAATACTTTGTAATTGAGAATGGAATTTGACATCCAAAGTGTGAGAGAAAAGGATCCCAGAAGTATGGGCCACTACTTATGCTGGAGCATTAAACTAAATGACATTTTAAATCTATGATGTGTGTTTCAGACTGGTATATTAGAATGAGTAGCACAGCCAGTTAGTGAGATTAACAGACTAATTGGGAACTGTATCTAACATCTACATTTTTGTTTTTTCATTTATAGATTTAGGAAGATCTCCAAATGTTAAACATTAAAGGGTGTAATGTGATTTTTGTGATATCAGGATTTACTTTCAACATTTTTATGTTTTACATATTATAGTTGTGTTGTAAATATATATTTATATACATATAGTATATTATATTATGTAAATAATTTTATATATACTCATATATAAAATATATAGTTTTGTTTCTAAGTAAAAATAATGTTGAAGAATAGACTCAGTTTAGATCAAATGAGTAAAAACTAAAAATAGAGTGAACTAGAAAGGAAATTTCAGGCAACAGAACAGGGAGATTTGACATGATGTCTTTTAAAGATCCATTCTTAGCATTTTTCTTTTAATCATACTAGGAACACAATTTCCCATGCTGCCAAGGCAGAAACTCAAAAGTAGATTTGACAACCTGGCTTACTCATACAATTCTCGCAGAAAGGGAAGATGCTTTTTGTTGGAGAGGACGAAGCCAGTGTTGCTTCATACATGTTCAATCACACACACACACACACACACACACACACACACACACACACACACACACACTCACACACACAGGCAGCTTCTTGTGAGTCACTACTTGAAACTTTGATTTACTTGTAGGATCAAGCATACCCTATGAATATGGTAAGCTTATTGGGCCAGATGATCTGTGCTGTAACCAATAACAGTAAACAAATCTGTCAGCTGTCTTCACCTTTCAGGGGAATTGTATCTTCTTCCAAAAGCCCATAGGACTAAACCTAGAGTCATGATTGTAGCTAACTTCAGACATGAATAGTTTATTATAAATTGTGAATTTTATAGAATATTTAAAAAAGACAAACTACATTTTACAATAGTTTTGGATTTCCAAGAGATTAGGATTACCTATGCTCCACACTCAATTTCACCATTGTTACTATTTTATATTAATAGGATATACTTGCAAAGTAAATTGATGGAATAAATATGCATTCAGTAGCTCGGTTGTATATCTACATTTTCTTGAATTTTACTCAGTGTTCTTTTTCTGTTACTGGATTATAGCAGATTAGTAGACTTCATTTAGTTATCATGCCTATGGAGGTTTCCCTTGGACTGTTTCTCATGCCTTGTTTAGTTTTGATGGCCTTAGTGAATGCTTGTGGATTTGTGTGATCCTTTTGATTCCTGATGCCAGCACTAATCTATTCTCAGTTGGAGACTTTAATCATAAAAAAACAACTATTTATAATGTATTCAGCATTTCAAAAAGTAATAAAAAGAAGTATTTTCTTAATTTTGCCCCCAAAAGTAAATCCTTAAACAGAAAGAACAAGAAGTCATATGGGTAAAGATATCTGGGCAGGGCAGGGTAGGGCTGTACCTGTGGAGGAGGTGTGGATGAGCTAGCCCTGAAGGCATGGGAATGGGAGGGCCAGGGCCATCATCTGTCATGAGGTGGCATGGGAGAGGGAGAGATACCATCCTTGCCCCTCGTCTTTCACCCCCCACCCCTGCCACCTTCTGCAGTTAGGAAAGCTGGTTGTAGGGATAGGATAGTGGGAGAGATGATCTTGCTGCCCACCAGAATTATCACTGGTGTTTGTGGGTGTGTGAGCCCTGCATCTCACCCAGGCAGGACAGTAGATCTGACCCCGTTGATGAGGTTCAGGTGATTGTCACTGTGAATGTGTGTTGGAGACTTGGCTCCACCCTTTATCTGCCATGTGGTGGTATGGGAGAGTGAGAGATGACATCTCACCTCCCCAATCTGGCTCAGGGTCCCTGGAGTAGGAGAACACACCCTGCTCCTCACCTGCTTGTTCAGGTGGTAAATATGAGGGAAAGCTGGCAGCCTGACCAACCCAGTTACTACCCAGGGTTGGAACCAGGACTACAAGGTAGCCAACCACAACATCTGCCTCATCTGTGAACTTCTGGAGTGTGTGCAGGAGCAGGATCTGCAGGTCCCACACTACAGAATCTCTATGACACACGTCAATAATAGGATATCCTATTATTTCCCTGTCCCTTCCAATCTACACTTCACCCCTATACCCCCTCCCCAATAAATCAAAATTTAAGAGAAAAAAGAAAAGAAAAAAAAGGCAAAAATTAAAAATCTCATCATGGAAGCTTTAGCATGACACAATGTGTCAAAGTACGAACCCCTTTGTCCATATATCTTTACTGGCAAATGTTCATTGCAAAGAGTTGTTGGTGTGGCTCCATGTCTATCCTTCTACTACACTATCAATGCTGGGCCCTCATTAGGACTCTTTCTGGTCATTTAGTGTTGTGGAGATCTCACAGCTTTGAGTTTGTGGGTCAAGTCCCTTCACATGGGGTAGATGGTCCAATTCATAACCCTGACTCTGAGCCTGGGCAGCTGTAGAGTTGGCCAACCTAGGAGGCGTAGGGATGGGCCAATCTGGGCAGCTGTAGGGTCTGTGGGCCAGCCTTTTATCTCTTGTACTCACCTCCAGGTTGAGCTCTGGCATTGACCTGGCTATTTCACCTCTTACAGCAATAAATGAGGGGTGGGGCCAGTTGTCCTGCTCTCATACGCTCAAGGTCACCTCTTCCATACCTGCCTCATTAAGACCAGCTCGATTTTGTTCCTCAGGAGAGGTACAGGGGCCACTCTCCTGAGTGCTGTAGCTGCGGAGGGGGCAGTGGAAGCTCTCCTGCTTTTATGAGGCCAGGGCCTGCTCTTCCATCTGTCTCAGGTGTTGATGAGTGGCAGGCAGAGGGGGGGCAACTTTCTACCTCAACCACATGTCAGACGAGTCATGGGGGAAGCTCTCTTTTGCTCATAACATCGGAGCTGGGTCACCCTCATCTCCAACCAGTGGGCAGCTCTTCTGTTCTGCGTAGGTGAGGTGAAGAACATGTTTTTTGAGTGGTGCAGCTGGTAAAGGTAAGGGTCAACTCTCTTATGTGTTGCATGCAGTAAGGAGTGAAGGGTAAAGGGGGAGCATCTCTCTCCCTCCTACATCACCAACTGGCAGACTAGGAGTGGGAACAGCTTTCCCAAGCTCACGATTTCTTGTCTGGCTCACCTACACATTTACCAACGAGGCTGATTCTATTGGGTTACCCAGGTGATGTGCAGGGCCTGCTCTTCTAACCGTTGTAGCTGATGGGGGCCAGGAACAACACTCCTGCTCCTGTGACCTCAGTGCCAGTTCTCAAACCTGCCTCAGGCATTGATGGGGGATGGGGAGGCCAACCCTCCCTCACCCATGTTGCCATAAAATGATGGGTGGGTGATGGGGGCGGGTGTTCCAAGCTCACTACTTTGGCACTTGCTTGCACACACCTGTGTCAACAGAGTTGATTCCATTGTGTTGCTCAGGCAAGATGCAAGGCCTGTTCTCCCAAGTGTTGTAATTGGTAGGGGGCAGGGACAGCTTTTCCTTTCTTATGATCTAAAGACAGATGACTAATGGGAAGATCTCTTCTGCACTCATAACTTCAGGTCTGGCTCACTCACACCTCCACCAACAGGGTTAGCTGTGTTGTGTTACCCAGGCAAGGTGCAGGGCCTACTCTCCTGAGTATCAAAGCTGATGGGGGTCAAAGATAACTCTCTCACTTTTATGACCACAGGGCCAACTCTCCAACCTGCCTCAGGCATTGTCCCCCATCCATGCTGCCACTAGACAGATGGGTAATGGGGACAGCTCTTTCATGCTCACAATTTCTGGGCTGGCTCACCTACCCACACCTGAACTAGCAGGGCTGACTTGTGCTTCCCTGTTGAGGTGCAGGGCCTGCTCTCCTGGGAGGCCAAAAACAGCCCTCTGGCTCTTATGACTACAATGCCACCTCTCCCACCTGGCCTGTCCCAGGCTTTGATGGCAGCACTGGGGGAGGGAGGGGCACGGTTTGACATTTTTTAGGGTATCAGTTATATTCAGAACTGTAGAAGTAAAATTGAGTAGCTTATTTTTAATATAACAATCCTTAAGAAAAAATAATAATCATGTTTTTCCAAGTTATATGGAAAATAAAAATATTATAGTTCAAAATAAAATATTTATGAGAAAGCTTTATGATACAATTTTCAGGTTTTAATGGTTCAAAGAAGAAAAAAATGTAACATTGTCTTTTCTAATTGGGCAGTGTGAATGAGCTAAATACATAATGGATTATTTTACATGACTTTATTAACAGTCTGACATTGCATGATTTCCATTTTTGTTGAGTGGTTTATTTCACAAGTCGAAATCTTATTTAGAATAAAATGTAGGTCAGATTCTAAAAACAAATTCAAGGTTTTACTATTCATGTTATAGCCTTAGGGTGATTTATCATCTCTATCCCAGACCCTAACTGCAAAGCCTATGAAACTGTAAATTCTACAGGACATATTTTTGTTGTTCTTTTCACTGTGTAAACTATGTAGATAACTGTTAACATTTCCTACTTATTTCCTGGGGGGAATTAATGAGAAGTACAGCATCTTGTGGCATGAGGTGGTTGAGTTCTCTGTTAAGAAATGATGAACTGTCTGCCTTAGACTGGATATCTGCATACTTTTGGTAGGACAAATTGTAACATTTTAAGCCATTAAATGGCTTATTTGCTGCTGAAGCCATAGCTAAATTATCAATGTCATACAAAACAAATGCAAAAAAAAAAAAAATCTCATTCATCAACCCCCACATCTGACAGAGGGCTGATTTCCAAAATAAACAAAGAACTCAAGAAGCTAGTTACCAAAACACCAAATAATATAATTAAAAAGTGGGGTACAAAACTGAATAGAGAATTCTCAGTAGAGAAATCTAAAATAGCTGAAAGACACTTAAGTGCTCAACATACTTAGCCATCATATAAATGCAAATTAAACAACTCTGAGATATCATCTTATACCTGTAAAAATGGCTAAAATCAAAAACACCAAAGACAGTTTATGCAGGAGAGGATGTAGAGAAAGGGGTACACTTCTCCACTATTGGTGGGAGTGCAAACTCGTTCAGCCACTTTGAAAATCAGTATGGTAGTTCCTTAGGAAAATGGGAATCAGTCTACCTCATGATCCAGCAATTTCACTCTTAGGCATATATCCAATATATGTGCATTCATACAACAAGGACATCCATTTAACTATGTTCATAGAAGCATTATTTGTAATAGCCTGAACCTGGAAGCAACCTAGATGCCGCTCAACTGAAAAATGGACGGAGAAAATGTGGTACATTTACACAATAGAGTACTACTCAGTGGAAAAACACAAGGGAATCCTGAAATTCACAGGGAAATGGGTGGAATTAGAAAAAACCATCCTGAGTGATGTAACCCAGTCACAAAAAGACAAACATGGTATGTACTCACTCATATATGGCTTTTAGGCATAGAGCAAAGGATTACCAGCCTACAATCTACACCACCAGCACCAGAAAAGCTAAGAAACAAGGAGGGCCCTCAGAGAGACACCCATGGTCCCCTGGAGAAGCAGAAAGGTACAAGATCTCCCAAGCAAATTGGAAGCATGGGGTGGGGAGTTAGGGAGAAGAGGAGGGCAGAGGTAGGCATGAGGGAGCATGAAAATTGAGTTAGGAAAGAATATAGGAAATAAAAAAAAAGAGATACTATAATAGAGGGAGCCATTTAGGTTTTAAAAGAAATCTGGCACTAGGGAAATATCCAGAGATCTACAAGGATGCTCCCAACTAACAATCTAAGCAATAGTGGAGAGGCTACCTTAAGGTCCCTTCCCCAATAATGAGATTGTTGACTACCTATGTGCCATCCTAGAGCCTTTATCTAGTAGCTGATGGAAGCAGAAGCAGTTACCCTCAACTAAACACTGAGCCAAACTCCTGGAATCCAGTTGCAGACAGGGAGGAATGATGAGAAAAGGGGTCAAGACCAGGTGGGAGAAACCCATAGAAACTGCTGACCTGAACAAGGGGGAACTTATGGAATCCATTCTGATAGCTGGAAAAGCAACATAGGACCAACCCAGATTCCCTGAATGTGGTGTTAGCTGGGAGGACTGGGCAGTCTACGGGGCCTCTGGTAGTGGATCAGTATTTATCTGTAGTATACAAATGGACTTTAGGAGCCCATTCCACTTAGAGGGATATTACTTCAGCCTGCCTAGGCCCTGCTCCAAATGATATGACAGACTTCGAAGACTTCCCATGGAAGGCTCCATCCTGCCTGGGGAGCAGAAAGGGGATGGGATGGGGGTTGTTGAAGGGAACATGGGAGGACAGGAGGTTTCAGGGAACTGGGATTGATATGTAAAAAAAGCTTGTTTCTATTTTAAATTAAAAACATATATACATGTATATACATATATATGTATATACATGTACAAATATACATACATACATACATACATACATACATACATACATATATACATACTAGCACTGAGGAGCATGCAGCACATTGGGGATGATAAACTGGGATGCCCAGACGGTATTTCTCTCTTCCCACAGGCCCTTTATAGTGAGACTATCTTTCAATTCACACAATGACTTGTGTGGAGATGAAGGATGCAGAAGCTCACACAACCTGAAGAAGTGGATAGAAGCTTACACGGCCTGAAGGAGTTGGCAGAAGCTTACACAGCCTAAAGGAATATACCTTAGGACATGTCTCAGTCCTGCGAACACTTGTGTCTCACCCTCATCTTTCCAAATGAGCTACTCTTCTGCCATTTCTCATCCGTTCCCTATTATTCAATGTATTTTTATGCCACTTCCTGTTCAAGAGTATCCTCCACTCCTATCATACTATGCTTTTCTCTTTTCATCAGTACCCAAGATGAACAATAGGATTTCTTTTAAAAAAAATCTCCACTAGGAAACTATAGTGTGGCCCAGTGAGTCACACGGTATACACTTTAGTCCAAATTTCTTTACTTAAAAGTATTCATTGCATGGAGTCATTGGTCTGAATCAAGGCCTCTAGCCTCTGCCTCACTATCAATACTGGACCCCCATGGAACCCCTCTTGAATATTCTTGAATATTCAAGAATGGAATCAAGAGGTATGATGTAAAAGGACACATAGAATAAAAAAAAAAAAAAAAGGAAAAACATCCAAATTTTGAAATCTCTTAAATCTTAAATATCAAACATAGCAAACCAGGGTGTAGCTATCTGCTATTCTGGAGTTATTCATAACATCTTACACGGTTTTTTTGTTTGTTTGTTTTGGCTTTGTAGTGTAGAATCATGCTTTTTATTCAAAAAGCTCAGATGATCACTGACAACTAAAATATGAAGCATCAATTACAGTTTTATTTTCTATGGTGGCACAGTATTTTTTTCCCTGGCATTTTTGTCTGTTAGGTTAACAGTGTTACATATTTTTTAATTGATGTTTCTGTGTGCATGGATATATCTTCCAACTGTCGAGTAGTAACAAACAGCAAGATTTTTATCACCACAACTGGTGGGCACCTGGGTCATAACACAGCATGCTTAGAAAATTTGAGGACTATTCTGAGGCTGTAACAAAGCTATTTCACTTCACAGGCAATATCTTAGAAAATTTTGTTTCTGAATTAAAGGAAAAAAGATCAGTGGAAGTTTTTATTCACGTTTAAATAAAATAAGAGCTTAAAACCAAATTGTGATAGAATTGTGAATAATATTTAGCTTCATAGTATTTGCTATTTTATTTGGCACAGTCATTAAATTTAAGCACAGCATAACTTATTCAAAATATGCTTTAATCATATGTATATATATAATTTAAGTTCTTAATTATTTCTAGTAATTAAACTTTGGAGTGACCATACTTATTTTCCTTAATCTTCCTTATAAGTAAAGTAGACATGTCTAGTGTTAGTAAAAAAAAGCCAAATTATATTTAAGCTTTATTTTTCCGTTCACATGACAATACAGATTTACTATTTCTGTAGTTTGTTAAGTTTAAATCCCCTTATCCTACAGTTTTTTTTGTTGCTAAATGGATATTAATTTTGACAATGATACTTCAAGGTTTAGAAATAAAAGTTTATAATCTCAGGACATATGAACCATCTACATATTACATATATTGTACAGACTGACTCCTAGTGGGATGCAACTTTATATATATTATCCAAAGTCTAAGTACATAATATGTTTGAACTGAATCTTAAGGACTTTTTATCTTAGTAATATAAACATACATGTAAACATAAACAATGACAAAAGTAAGCAAGCATCTACATAGTGAGAGTAAACTAATTTTTATATATTTAAGTATAATTATAAAAGATATGTTTTGGTGTAAATGATGAGTGAAACAGTTTAATATGAATGCAGTGATTCCAGAAATCTCAGTGGGTTTTGTTTCTTGTGTTCTTTTTTTCACTGTAGGGGGTAATGGTGGGGCGGGCAAATTTTTTTCCAATCTTTTCAAAATGTGTTTTCAAACTGCAGTGTTCTTTCAAACGTGAAGAACACACACAACACACAAATCAGTCACATTATTAGCCAAGGAATTTCCTAATGCTTGAACTGCCCTAGAAATTAACCTATTGTCAATGTATACACATCAGCACAATCTAACTGAAATTTCCACCTCAGTTAGCTGATTAGTGCTTGTTAAATGAGACCATCCATTTCATTTGTGTTGGCAGGCACATCCTATGTGCCCTGTGACTGACAGCCAGCCTTGTTTGGTGGAACAAGGATAAGTTATTGCTCCTAGCATCTCTTTACCAGAGGTATCTTGATCTTTCCTCTGTATACAGTTTGTTTACATGGGAGGGGTTCAGCTATCCCACTTAACCAGAACGTTCTTCAGGGTTCACTACAGTGCCAAGAAAAGTTGAGAGTCTTCCATGTACATTGAAGATCACTAATGACTTATACACATTGCAAGGACTGAATGAGAGAAATGGAATTTTGTTTTGTACTAAGTTATCATTAGGGATATAGTTCCAGCTTTTCAGTCTTTGCAAAAGGAGCACATCGAAGGACTCTCAAGTGTTGTAGCACAGGGACTGACTGCTAGCAATTAAGAAATATGGTTAGAAATTCCAGATAGGTCAGGATCAATTTTAAATATGGATATATTCCAGACTCCTGAGGGGTAAAATTCTTAAACACAGATGATGCTTAAAAATGACCCAGGATTAGATGATTCCAATGTAAGTCCAGAGTTTACACACTACTCCTAAACGTGCAAAGAGCAGAGCTGAAACAAGCCATGCAGCAGGCTTCCAAATCTCCATTAAGCTTGTGTGCCTGACTTGCTTTGTGATTGAGAGTTTGGAAACCTCAGCAGAGAAAGAAAAATGGTTCATGTAATTTCCATTGGCCTTACAATAGCCACATAGACTGCCATCTAAATCAACCTATGGTTGGCAGTCACTTAGACCAGCAACGAATTGCTTATATTTAGACCCATGTGTCACACCATGGCAATGAAATTAAGGAACAATACAGATCAGAAATCATAATATGTTCTTGTCCTAAAAAGAAATACACAACCCTCTGTTACATCCTTGAGAGTATTTACAAACGAAGTGAGCTTTGCATAGAATGCAATGAATGCTATTTCATCATGTCCTGTAAAATTTTACAGCCTTCCAAAGAGTTAATGCCATTTGGCTGAGTGATTTTATGCTCTTGTTGGCCACCTCACATTTTTAAAAGTCTATTATAATTTTTAGAAGCAGTGGCTGAGATTTTAGAGCATTAGTATTGTATGGTAGGAAAAGAAAGGTATAGATGAGAAAAGGAACTTTGCCAAACACCATATATTTTGTGTCTGACAAGAGAAATCAAGGTGATGTGACACAGAAGGAAAATGTCCATGTGAGTGTTTTGTTTCAAGACTTATATGATCATAATGTCACATCGAACTCCACTCTCCCTGAACTTGACATGCTCGTGACGTTCCAGTCAATAGTTATTGAAAGGCCATTTCATCACATAGAATCAGCCTCGAGTAGCAGGCGTCGCTACCCTCTATTGAGAGAACCATGAGCTAGATCCAAGGACATTTATTTGATGGAGAAACAGTCACCAAAGTTTTTCCAACAAAGTGGATAACACACCCTGCCATTACCTGTTGCCTCAGAGACAACATGTCTCCAAAATGACCCTTCTTCTGCTTCACCATCCTAACTCCCAACAAATTACACTGCTATAAAAAGAATGACTAATTATGCTTCCACTAGGAACTATAAAGTGTCCAATTATGGATCTAATTAGAAGGGAAGGGCATAAAACAACGGATCTTTATTTAGAAATGGTATTATTCTCAGGACAGCCTTTAAAATAGTTTTTGTGTATTGTTTTATGTATTACATCTATTCTACCTTTCTGCAACTTGCTCAGATTTATCTCAATAGGACAAACATCTGTCATGTCTTGCATATTGCTTTAATTTGATTGTCCCTGACCCCTTAGGCAAATACAGACAGGTGGAAAACATACTGGCTATTTCACATAACATCTGTAGTCACTTTAGCCAGTATTTTTTTTTAATGACTTGTCACAGCATGGGAGGACAGCAGAAACCCAACTGCTTCTCTCTAACTGTAGCTGGGAAAGAGAACCAGGTGGAGTTCACCCTCTGTTTGCTTGAACGGCTCCATGCCACTTAGCATTTACAAATGCAGGCTGGGGAGAACAGCTGTCAGGATACTGCTCTGCTGTTTGATATTTGGGGGAAAAAAGAAAAAAGTCAACAATGGGTAGAGTTTAATTAAGTCATTGTCTCTGTTCTTTAACTCCAATGGTGTTTCATAAATGACCACACACACACACACACACACACACACACACACACACACACACACAAAATCTTTGTACACATTGTCTTTAGCACCAATTTGATGTGATTAATGAGGCTGCTCTGGCACATCTTGAGGGTAGCAGATTAGTCACTGTTAATGACTCTTGCATAGCCTACTCAAAGAGCAATATATCTTTATTAAATATTTCTATCATCACATTGGAAGAAAACAAAATGACCATACTTTCAACACTGGCGAAGTGACATTCTCAGTTTTTTTAAAAAGAAAAATATTATTATTGATCACAAGAAAATGAAACAATTGTGTAGAGTCACCAAGATGCTCTTGTTGACAGCTGTAGCCTATGATAATTTTAATCCAAGAAATATTTCTTTGAAAATAAGTTTTAACTTTTCTTTCCAAGTCAGTATCTTCTTGAATGGATAATAGAGATGGAGAAACCTTGCCTGCTATATCCTTATATCTACCATAAATCACACTCATAAACCATAAATTAACCACAAATTAAATTTAGTTTAATCTTAGGTACTATTTTTTATGCAAAGGAGACTGACAGTATTACCAAGGGCATTATTACCTAGACTGCCCTTAAAAGGAGAGATTCTTGGGCACCTTCTACTCAGAATCACTGGTATCTGGACCCCAAACTCCATTTTAGCAGTGATGCCAACAAATCCTGGGCAAATTGATGTTGCATCCTTTTCAATATACTTTACTTTACCTCCCTCCCCCTCCTTCCCCCGCTCTCCTTCTCTGTGGCTGCACGCACATGTGTGTGGATGTAAAGATCAGAGGATTATGTGGGTGTTTTCCCTCAAGTGCCATACACCAGTTTTTGGAGATAGTCTCTAATTGGCTAGGACTTATGAAGTAGCTCTGCATCCCCATGTTTCTGCCAACCCAGTTCAGGGAAGATAGCCATGAGCTTATCATCACCACACTGACTTTCCTTTTCAATATGGATGCTGGGGATTGAATTCAGGTCCTCATGCTTGAAGTCAACCCATTTACTCACTGAATTATGTCCCTAGCCCTCTATTATGCTTGTCTATCTCATTATATACTCACAAACATCTCTGTTTAACCAAAGTTTAAACATTTTCAGTGTTATAAATGTTCCAGCTTTACCTCAACTGTCCATCATATGTTCTAATAGTCTATTCCATTCTTGTCTATTATATGTTATTAATTTGATGATCAAGTGTCTCCTCGTAGTTTCCCCTTTATATTAATCTGCATAATATGTGTCCTCAAATCTTCTGTTTCTCACAATTTTTGCATTTTACCTCTACTGCTTCCAATTACCCAGGTTAGATCTATTTTTACCATAAGGTCTTTTAAATGGACATTTCAGTATTGCTGAACTCATTATTACATATCCATATCAACCAACACTCTATAATTCAGTGAGTTCTTTTTTACTTGTGTATTTTTTGGATTGGCATCTTCAGTGGGAATAAAATTCTATTGACCTACTAATTAGTACACCTTTTTCTCTGTCTGCTTCATTTTCTCAGAAACTGTCTTCTTCTCCTCATAGGACCTCAGTGATCTTCAATTTGCTCTTTCATCTGGATTTCATGCACAACCGATATCCTACTTCCATTTTATCACTGAAAGTTAAATCTCTGACTCTTTTTCGGCTAAACCCAGTTGTGTTAATTTCAACACCTGGCCTTTGTTTGTGTTGCTTTCTCTGTTGGAACATCAACAAATATTTAAAGAGCAAATCACTAAGAACATGGCCTTTTGAATTCCGAAGGAAACAGGATGAGATCTCATCCTCTTAGCTCAGAACAGTTTGACCTTGCATTAGTGTTTCAATCACTGGAAAATTCACTTCTCTTAGCAATTTCCCAGAGAAAGTGTTAATTTATCTCCATGTACTTCTAGATAAGAGGAATAAATTATGTACTGTATTTTAAAAAATTATTTACAGAGTTTCTCTTAAAAACATGTTCACACTAGTTAGTTATTAGGTCTGTATTACTAGTAGTGGTAATTTGATCATGGTTAGAGAGAAATCACAATAATATTTCCTGTAAAGCATTATGTTAGATGCAGGAAATTCAGTGGGAAAACACAGACAGGAAAGATATTATTCTCAATTTGTGAATCTGCAATCCAGAAACAAACAAACAAACAAATAATCCAGTTCTTAGGATACAATTTGTGTTATACCATTTTACAGCAAGGGAACGTGAATGAGATTAAATATCCTAAGCGGCGTCCTTGACAGAATGAGAAAGACGAGGAAATATAATAAGTGATCATGTTGGTGTGAGGGAAAAGATAAAGGGAGATGCTTAGACAAAATATGTACGAGGACCCAAAGGCAGAGGAAAATGGGGGGAAATTAAAAGATTCTGCCCCGTGAAGTGTGACAAACTGTGAAAGGAAATTTTTCATGAGATTATTTTTAGTTAACCAAGATTTAGATCACAGGGGCTTCTTAGGCTTTCCAATACAAAAATGAATTATACATATATAATTTTTAAATTTAAACTTGAAACAAGTTTGTTTTACATGTCAATCCCATTTTCTGCACCCTCTGTCCTCACCTGTCCCTCCCCCCATCAACCCACATCCCATCCCCTTTCTGCTTCCTAGGAAAGGTGAGACTTTTCATGGGGAGTCTTAAAAGTTTGTCATATCATTTGGAGCAAGTCCTAGGCCCTCCCTGATGCATCTAGGCTGAGGGAGTATTCCCCTATGTGGAATGGGCTCCCAAAGTCCATTCATATACTAGGTATAAATACTGATCAATTGCTAGAGACCCCATAGCTCCCCCCTTGTTCAGTTCAGCAGTTCCTGTGTGTTTCTCCAGCCTGGTCTTGACCCCTTTGCTTATCATTCCTCCTTGTCTGCAACTGGATTCCAGGAGTGCAGCTATGGGTGTTAGCTTGTGCTTCCATCAGCTGCTAGATGAAGGATCTACAATGGCATATAAAGTAGTCATCATTCTCGCTATTGGAGAAGGGTACTTAAGATAGCCTCTACACTATTGCTAAGATTGTTGAACTCAGTTCTTTGAAGATTATTAGAGCAGGATATTGAGTAGCTGAGGATCTTTAATGAGATTTTGTTTTGCATATTATGTCATATTCCTGGGGATACTCCACATATAACATCAAAATCCAAGGTCTAACACAATGGGAATGTATGCTAGCTCTTTTGAGGGTAAAAGTATAAAATCAAGGTGTGGTTTCCAATTTAGGAATTAATTGCTATAATAAATTCATGGGATAAGTACTTATAAAGGAAAAGATTTGTTTCACAGACTTAGAAATTCTGACTCATAATTGGTAGAATGTTGCTTTTGGAATGTGGTGGGCAATGATAGGTTGAGTGATTGGCAAAGCAAAACTATTCTTGCTGTTACTGGTAGTAAGCAGAAAGGAAGGCGTTTGGGGTCTTAATGTCCTCTACAAGGATACATTACAAATTACTGGAAAGCCTCTTACTTGATGTTCACCTCTCACTTGGACTATGGGATTGGAACAAACCTTTAAAAAGTGAATCTTACGGAACTCAGGATTCAAATAAAACATAATGTGCAGTTAGGCAGGTTTCATGGTGTTGCAGAAGGCACTATATGAGAACCTATCCTTTTTCTATCTTTTGTTCTATAGAGCATCCTGACTCTATCTTGAACACATTGTTCTTATATTTGTCTCCATTTCTAAATTTCTTACTACTCACAGTGATGTAAGACTTTGGGTTAGGACCCACTTGAAACTAGTGTGGCCTCATATTAACTTAATTGTGTTCAAGTAAGTTCACATTCATGGATTCTATGGGTTAGCAACAGATGATATCATTTTTGAGAGATATAATTCAAAGCACAACACTTACTCATGTGGCTTTAATTTGAAGAACTTATTCTAGGAGAATAGTGAGAAGCAGAGGGAATAATTAGACTGATTTTTCAGCAGTGCAAATGAATAATAACCCTGACCTGTACAAGCATTGTGATGACAGGAGAAAGCACATCAGTTCATAAAATTGAATTTTGGAAGTGTATTCAACAGAGTTGTTTATTAATGACCATGCTGGGAGAATGTTGGAGGGAGAGAAATGGGATAACAATTCATAATTTCTTGCCTGGTTAAGAGGACAAATGGTATATTGAAAAGGGAAATAGTGAAGAGATGTTGGTATGGATTATTCCAGAAACTTCTCTACTCTGTGTATAAAGTGCTCAGCTGTGGATACAACAGTGTCTGAGCCAATCAGTCACAGGTCAACCCAATGGAGCTTGTGGACCCAGCTGCTTGTACAGACGTTGCTCTTTCCTTTAATAGGAACTTCATGCATTAGTAGATAAAAACCAAATCCCTATTGGAGTCATCACTATAAAATTCCTTCTGCTATCTACTTTTATACCTATTGCTCTTCCTGGGATCCTTTTCTAAGAATACTTTTGTATGTAAAAACATATACATTGTTATGTAACAATTTCTATTTATAATTCATCTGCTTATTGAATTACCTTTGTGTTAATTTTTACTTCTTTTAGTTTTTGAAATTTGAATATAATTATATCATTTCCCATGTCATAACAATGCAAATGTGGGTTAGGGAAGCACACAAGACGTCAACCCTACACTCAGAACTCCAAGGAACTAAGAAACCCTGAGAGTGAAATATGCAGTCTCCTCATGGAAGAGCATATCAATTTGTTATCTAATATCAAATGATCAGCCCTGAAGATGTGGATACATGTAGCATTATATATACTGAGCAGGTTGAAGTTATGTGTTTAGAAACACATTGATGGGAGATGTCATTCTGTAAATATTTTTTGTATTGGTTAAAGCACTGTTGACCAATAGGAAAGCAAGATAGGTGAGACTAGGAGACAAGGACGATCTCAGGAAGTAGTAGGGAGGAGTAAACATGTAAGATGAAGAGAACAGAGATCTGGGCCCTCTCTCTGGTAAGATGAGACCACGTGGAAATTCTTAGATTAATTGAAATGGGTTAATATTTAAGACAGAGCTAGCCAATAAGAAATGCTAGTAACAGGCCAACAACATTATATCTAATACAGTGTCTCTGTATGTTATTTGAGCTGGCATGGATGTGGGTCCAGCCTGGGCAGAAAACTGCTCATAACAACACACACACACACACACACACACACACACACACACACACACACACACAGAGAGAGAGAGAGAGAGAGAGAGAGAGAGAGAGAGAGAGAGAGAGAGAGAATGAATGACAGAAGAGTCCATGAATTTGCAAAAGAGCAGGGAGTGTGTATGTGGAAGGGTTTTGAAAGAAAGAAGGGAAGGAGAAAATTGTCTTTTAAAAATCATCTGACCTTTATTATTCTTTGCAACAGCATTTTGTGTCTTTCCTCCAAATTAGTTGGCCTGGATAAAGATCTATTTGGCATGTGCACATCCTCCAGTCCATTACTCACAGCTACATGATACTGCCCCTACCTTTGGATTCTTGAGCAGATTTTAGTTTGTGTCATTATTCTTTATTTCAAAGCACTAGCTAGTGAGTTTAGAGCTTTTTCGCAGATCTAATATTTTTCTCAGCTTGTGTTTCCTCTGTCACTCATAGGTCATTCTTCATTATTCATCAACTCATGTGTTCATTCATTCAGTAACCCATGCATTCATTCTTTCATCGGATGTACACTAGTATGCTGCATCACTTGAGTCATTCTACAAGCTAACAGCTGATATAATGTAGGTCATATTCTCAGTGGATCAGAATCATAATATGAGCAACTCCACTGCACAAAGAAAGTAGCATGAATGCTAAAATTTAAACAAATAAACAAACAACACAGAGAAGAGGCGAAGAGGCACATATTCTTGACTGATTGGATAAGGGAAGGAAGCCAGGAAAGGATCACAAGATTCAGAGATGCATAAGCTGAAGAATAAGGGACTCTGGCAGAATTTGCCAGTCAAATAGTGGGGCAGGTAGGCATGCAATGGCTGAAGGTTAGAAGTAGGAAAGGAAAACGATAATAGCAGACAGAGAGGGCAAAGCAGAGGAAGGCAGAAAGCACATGGCAAGAGGAAGAACCAATGTGTTCATTATACAATTGCAAAAGTGTGTGTTCTGGAAAGGGGAAAGATGTCAAAGAATAGAGGTTCATGCTTATAATTCCAGCACTCAGGAAGCCAAGGCAAGAACATTGGCATGAATTGGAGACAAGTAGATAGGAAACAGTAAATCTATAAGTCACCTGATCTGTAATTTGAGATCCTGACACAAACCCAAGAAATAAAACATTAAAAAAAAAATACACACAAAGGGAAAAGGAAGAGGAAGAAGAAATAAATCTAGACAAATAAGCATCATCCAGGTCAAGATTGCAATGTTTTAGAAAGACAGATATCTTATATTTTTCCCCTACATACAGAGAGTAAATTTGATACACACAAAGGTACATGTATATCTGAACATCTGATGTGAAACTAGAAGGAGAACTATTTGTGAAGAGGAAGGGGACAAAGATACAAAACTAAGTCATAGTATTTCTACTCTTTCTTACTGTTCTTTAACTTCAGTAATGTGGTTTATTTCCTTGACATGTCTAAAGATATCAGAACAGATCACAGGGCCCTTCAAATGTCAAAGCTGATAACAATGAGTCTGAGGCTGTAGATGGTTGCAACACAAGCTATTGTCTAGAGATATTTGAATGTTGTGACTTTGGCTATGGAATTAGCCATAAAACACACACAGATATTCAGTAGTAAGAGATGAAGTTAGAGACCTCAGTTGTGTGGAAGATTAGTGGGTACAGGGACTAACTGGCTGTTGAAGCACAATGGGTAGATATTACAGCCGGGTATGGGAGCTCCCACCTCTCATGCCAAGTTTTGAGGGGTTGAGTCAGGAGGATCACTGTGAGTTTCAAGAAGATTGAGCTACAGAATATGATCACATTATGTTTCAACAAAAACATAAAAAATGCCCCCCAATCAATATGTTGTCATAGACACCATGGGCCCTTTGTGTTTTCTTTGTGTATCTGAACTGACTGACGGCTTGAATAAATTATTTTTCTGTGCTTGAAAATTGGGATTATAATTTTGAAGCATAATTATGTGAAACAAATTAGTTAAGACAAGTAAAGTTAGTAATATTTTAATCTTAATATTGAACAGTAGCAAATGCTTTGGATATATAAAACTAAATGTTCCTTAACTGTATTACCAAAATAGTTGTGAGGATGAAGACTGGTGGGAATAAAGGATTGATTTAGTCAACATAAACCCCATAGAGCTACTTTTACACAGCTCGGGTCCATGTTATACTAGGCAAGGAAAATAACTGTTGACTTTTCACCTGTCTTATTTTTTTCTAGTGCTTCCACAATAAAGGACTCAAAACTGGATGGCTCAGAACACAGGTAAACAAATTCTTACACTTCTGGAGCTGGGTGTTCAAAATAAAGATTCCAACAGGATATGTTTTCTCAGAGAAAAAGTGGAAGCTCTATTGCTTCTCCTGGTTTCTGATAATTTTAGATGGCTCTTTTTTCATGGCACCCTGATTCTAGTGCCCATCCATATTTCTCGTTGGGGCTCATTACAGACTTTTTCCCCCCACTGTGCCTGTGTCTATGTCCAAGTTACCATCTTTTTCTTGTATGTGCTATTGTGTGTGTATATGTGTGTGTGTGTGTGTGTGTGTGAGAGAGAGAGAGAGAGAGAGAGAGAGAGAGACAGAGACAGAGACAGAGACAGAGACAGAGGTATAGACTGAAAGAGATATTTGTACATGCTTGTGTGTGCATGTATTGGTGAAGAGGTGTGCATGTGGAAATCAAGGAAAGACATCAGGTGCATTGAGGCAGGATCTTTCTGTTGTTTGCCATTATTGGGGCTAGCTGGTCGATGAGCATCTATAGCCTCTCCTGTCTTTGCCTTCCATCTTGTCATAGGAATGCTGGGATTGTAAACACATAAGACCATGTTCAGCTTTATGTGTGTTCTTTGGATTTGAACTTAGGTACTTATACTTGCAAAGCAAGCTCTGTTTTCACTGAGTCATTTCCCTGTCCCCTAATTTTCCTTTTTCGTAAGGACATGCATGGTAAGGATCTAAGATGATAATTACTCAACTTTACTTGATTCCAGATTCAAAAACCCTCTTTCTTTCTTTCTTTCTTTCTTTCTTTCTTTCTTTCTTTCTTTCTTTCTTCCTTTCTTTCTTTCTTTCTCTTTTCTTTTATTTTCTTTTCTCCCCCCCCAGCAGCTTAGCATTCTTGAGTTTCTTTGTTTTCTTTTTTATCATTTAGTTTTTTTCTTATTTTACATATTGATCCCAGTTCATCCTCTCTCCCTCCTTTCCTACCTCCCTATCTCTCTCTCTCACCTTCCCATAGGGAAGTGATGCCTTCCAGGAGGAATCAACAATATCTGTCAAGTCATTTGGAGTAGATACTAGGCCCTCCCTCCTGCCTCTAGCCTAATAGAGTAACCCTCTATGGGGAATGTGCTCCCAAAGTCCTTTTGTGCACCAGGGATACATCCTGGTTCCACTGTCAGAGATCCCTGAGACTGCTCAGGCCTTCTAACTGAGACCCATGTTCAGGGGTGAAAGACCCTCTTTCTAATTCACACTTTGTGAATGTGTTAAGGTTTCAGATTTTATTGATGGGTTATAATTCAACCAATAGGACAATATAGGCAATTATTTAAGTTACTAATAAGTCTAAAATTCTTCCATTTAAGCTGGATTTTGGTGAATAGGCTGTATTGTGTAAACCCTGAATTAATATTATGCTCTCCTTATTGTTTGAAAAAAGAAACCCCTAAATTATTAAACTGTTCCAAATAGTTTTGTCTTAAAAAGTTAATGAGTTAATGAAAATTGATGAACCCATTCTCTTTTATCAAGAAACTTGATCCATAAATCTGGTATTCAAATATAGGCCAAACCAGAGAGTACCTATAGAATTTTCAAATGTCAGTTTGGTAAAAATTAAAAACACTGTCCATTAAAATCTATGGTATTATATATGATGCGGTTGTGGGAATTTCTCATAACTACATGTGCTTTGAGAGAATTAACATAATGAGCTGCTTTGCCATGAGAAACACGTTTATAACATAACACATTAGCCAAGGTCATGCTTATCACATCCTCTCATATATGAATAGTACAGTGGTATCTGAACATCACCATCTAGCTCTACCGATGAAAAATAGAGGAGGGACACAGTGACTGGAGATTGGAAAAATGAATCAATAATACTATTTAACACATGCTTAATAATGAATTAGAAAAAGACCTTAGGTTTTAATTTGTGATAACAAGAAGGGAAGTGATTGTGCTTTAGATATTTATTGGGGAATTCAAATAATGAGTAAAAGAGTTATTGAAAAAAATTCCAGAAATGAGAGTAGCAATCACCGAGAGTGTAAATGAACTGAATGAATGGGATTTTGTTTTTCCCATACATTACATTTACACTATATTGATTTTATTTTTACATATGGAACAAGGGTAGAAAAATTGAAGATATTAATGACATTTTTATGAGAAAAGAATCCAGTGTTAGTTCATATAAAATAACTAAGATGAGAAAGCAAAAAGTGATCAATAAGTAATCAGCAGAATGAATATATTCTGACAAGTTATTAAAGCCCATGTTGAGGATTATCTGAAGAATGATTGTGAAAAATACCCAAAAATGTCATTTAATGAATTGCCTATAAGACAGATGAAGAAGAGCTATTGGCCCTGTTTTTTGAAAAAAGTTTATGAGCAAAATATGCAGTTCTCATAATTTAAAGCAATTCTTTTTGGTAACATCTTAAATATTCCCTGCCAGTAAACCAATTTGATGCTATCAGAAAAATGGTGTTACATACTGGCAACAAATAAAAAGCAAAAAATAGATGGTAACAAAAATTTAATAGTTATTTAATAGTTATCCACTCTATGAGCCATTTTGTAACTTATCACTCTGGCTCTTTATATGGATTCTGAAAAAGTAACATTATTCCCATTTGATGCATATGGCGATGATGACAAAGAATCTACATGTAGCCCACCCCAGTCACCTTATGAGTGAGCAGGGAACTATCATCAAAATAATTTCTCAGTTTTCAAGCCTTTCCAATGATAACATAAGGTATCATCAAGGGACATTCTCCCCTCTAAAACTGATAGTTAGTAATTCCATACTTTGCATCCAATTAAATTTATAAAAGGCCAGAGGCTTTTTGACAACAATTCCCTAAGGCGACATTTATTTATTTACAACAATTCTGTGGAATACAGTACAGTAAATTAGCAGGAAAAATATGGTATGAAGTGCTACTCTCAGTGATGCTTATAAGGAAGTCCAGCTGGGTTCTATCAGCATCGTCCCTTGATTATATTCATGAAGTATTTAAGTACAGAGACATCACGATAGCTTTCTGGACTAGACAGAATGTGTTGCATCACTAATGGTGGGTGGGCAGAAAAGATGCCCAGAATCAAAGTTATGAAGAGGAATAGAATGCATTAGATTTTTCTTATTGCATATAAACCCAAGATTAACATGTGTAGTGATTAACGTGTTACTGTGATTTTCTTCTATCAGCTAACCCCACCCTCAGTTGTGGTGAAAAACAGCAACTTACTAAATAGCTGTTCTAATCCCAGAGACTCTTGTTTCTGTTAACATCATCATGGAATAACTCTTGTTCATTGATTTCAGTTGTGGAGGCTTTAAGTCAAACCCACCCTTAACAGAAATGGTAAAAGAATGATACTGTACAGCCTATAAACATTGTAAGAAACTGTGGGTATAGGCCCAGCTTCTCAGAGGGTTAGCTTGGTCTGGGCCACCATGATAATTAAACCTGAGTTCTCTAGATCTTCAGGTCATGCTCAATTTCTGGAAGGTCTGACCTATGCATGCAACAGACAGGCTAAAAACATTCAAGTTCTGACTTCAACCCTTACCTTCCCATTTTCTGAGGCTTCATCCACTCAATCCCAAAATTTAGGACTTCCTCTAAGTTTTGTTTCTGTGTTTTTCTCCCACTCCTACCATTGGATTTTCCATTTATGCCAATGAAGTTAGTCAATGATCTTTGGATAAATCTTTTCCATTCCAAAGCCTAAAGGAGACCATCTGGCACACAACTTTCAAGGGAAATAACGTTTTTACTTGAATGATCCCATCATTAACAAAAAATTCTATGGCTGCATTTAATATGTATCAATATAAAGTTGTTTGAATCAAATAGATGAGAGATGAAATGATACAAAGTACAATTTGCACATTAATTATGATTAAGTTCTCAATGCCATATTATGAAACTGAATGTCAGGAGACACCATTTAAGAAAATACAACTGCAGCCTATGGACAAAGTGAGTGTCACTATGGTGTCACTAATATCAAAAATAGTTCAAACTATTTAGTTATGTTATGCTTTTATGTATAAAATACTTTGGACTGTCTAAGATGTCTCCTAAAGGCCTTTTTCTCCTAGTGTTCATTTCTTGTTACTGCTCAAAGAAATAACAATTACAATTTTCCTTTGTATGCCTGTGAGATTAAGAGAAATTATAGCTCTGATTATACTGTTGCAATCTGTTTGTTCATTAGCTCACTCATTCCACATGTATTTTCATAGACCATCCATCTACATAACTGAAAGCACTTCACTATGTTCATGGATTCAATACAAAAGTGACAAAATGCCTAGAGTTTCTTGTCACTGAAAAAGTTTATAGTATGTCGTTATCTTCTACCCTATACATCTTGACTAATAAAATGACTAGATATTCTAAAGCACAAAAATGATTTTTTTTAGTACTTAACAAGGTCACATGAGAAATAGATTTATTGAATCATTTTCTTGTTTTGGCATGCATTTTTGTTCAAGGGAAAACAATGTGAACTAGAATCTTTTGAGGTGTGAGTATTTTAATTTTTGTAAATGGATAATTGGATAAGTAACACTAAGGAATCCCTAGCATGGTTACACCGTGACATGATTTTGTCATGTTGAGCACCGAAATGCTCAATCCCAGGAGGCAAGTGCTCTACCACTGGGGTCATTCACGGGCAGGTAATTCATTTTTTAATAAGTACTTTGTCTTACTGGTTAGTAATTCATATTTGTCTCTTACTTAAAAATTATACATTGCTATTATTTCTTTTATTTATTTATTTGTTCATTTGCTCTTCTTTCTTTTATTTGTTTATATAGTTGAGCCAAATTTGAAACAAGCTTTATTAAATAGTAGCAGGATGCTGAACACTGACCAGGGTCATACCTAGAATTCCCACAGAATGGCCATGGATTACTTAAGCCTGGTGCTTTTAAAGGCAAAACCCACAATGCTGTACTTAATGCCTTAGTCCAATCAGGGACAAGCGTCCATACTGATGTACTCCCTATTTATGCCTGTAACTAGTTTTCATTCTCATAATAACTATGAGGTCAGACAGTGTTTTTGTTTGTTTGTTTGTTTTCTTTGAAATAAATGTATAATATAGTGTGGGAAGGTAGCTCAGTTGTGCTTACTTAGCATGAATGACAGCATTGGTTCAATACTCAGCATCATAAAAACTAGGCATCGTCATGCATGCTTCTAATCCCAGCACTTTCAAGGTCCCTTGGTAACATTGGAAGTTTCCAGCCTGATCAGGATACAGACTCTGTCTGAAAAAAAAATAGTAATACAAACAAAGTGTTACTATTATAGATTTCTGATTATTTATAGTCAAACATGTTTTTATTATGTATTTTAATTAAAATATATTTAAAGCAAAAATTTTAATTATCTAATAAGTTTTGGTAAAAATTTAAATTATATTTTAAGTTTCTCTCCTTCTTAATATTCATTCATTTTAATTTAAAACAATTCAAACCCAAACAAAAGAGCAGTTCAGAATTCATTTTCAGAGTTGTAGTTAATTAACGGTTTCAATAAGGAAGTAGTTTATAAGGTGTCTCAGTCAGTGCTTTAGGGCTATTTTGGAAACTGAAAAGCTGATTTCAAAAAGTTCTGTTTAAGGCCTGGATCTGTTTTCCCAGAAACCCCGGAATTGTTACTTTGCAGCAAAATGAACTAAATGACATGCTTTCTCTTTCCCTCGTGGCTCCCTATAGCTTAATTAGCTGATTCAGGTCAACTACCTGGTTCATCAGTTTTGAACATCTGAGACTTGGTCTTAAATTCCCTTTTGAGAAATGAATTCCCATCACAAGGGCCTCGTGGGTGTGTATATGTGGGAAAATAATTTGGAGCAATTAGGAATTAATGATGACTTTGCAAGGGACAGAGGAGGACATAATCATTAAAGTTGAGCATACATCACCTAGTATGAGTGATTCACTACTGTTAGCATAATTGGCTACTATGGAAATAGAGATATCTACAGTTACTAATATTTAGAAGTTTCTTGGGGAAATAGGGAGGCACCAGAAGATACAATACAAGGTATTACACTTGAAATATCTTCAGTAGTAACTTGTAATCATATACTAATAAAATCTGTAGAGTGAGAACCTGAAAAAAGATTTGTAAGAAATCAAATAGCAAACATCATACTTAAGTGAAAAACTAATGTAATTTGGATGTTGAACGCACATAGTAAAGAAAATAGTGGAATGCATAGTCAATTCTCTGTCTTGGTCTTGCTCTCTACATTCTCCTGATGTTGCCCACACTAGCTTTGTGTGCATAATCTTTCTACTTTTGCATAGGTAGAATTACATGATTGAATTTGTAGGGTTGTTTAGCTAACTTTAGAATTAGGATAACTGCTCTTCTATCTTTTAACTATTTTCCCTAGGTGTGTGTGTGTGTGTGTGTGTGTGTGTGTGTGTGTGTGTGTGTGTGTGTGTGTGTGTGACATTCTATAACAGATTATACAAATGTAATATGACCATATATTATTTACTTCATAAGAACATTACATAGAATAGTGCATTAACTGAAATCTGTATGATCCTTACCTGTTGTTGGTTAAGAAACATGTCAACCTTATTGGAGCGCATACTTTGCTTTTTCTTTCTGCTATGGTCAATTTCTGAGTTCAGCTGCACAGTTCTCATTTGTGATTCTCTTAGCTCTTTAGTCAAATGCTGACAGGGGCTACAGCCATTTAAATGCTCAAGTGGCTAAATTTCCACCATAGCTCACACTCAAGTTTGGTTGGTAATGCTAAGATTGTAAGTTTTCTTCCTCTTTCTACTGGGGAAAGATTGGCCACATCATTTCCAGGATCCAAACAGTACAAAATGGAAGCTCTGTCCTGTCTTCCACTTCCAAATAGTAACAGCCCAAGCTGTATGCTCGTTGGTGAGACTGTGGTCTAGGAATTCTTGGTGTAAGTCCTGTTCTCTGAAAAGTACTCCATAAGTACTTTTTACTTACTCCATAAGTAAATATACTGGCCCAGAAGAAGTGTGAGAGCTTCTCAGCACCTGGAATTGTATTTATCAAAAAGATATCACCAAGGTACAAAGGCTCCAAGGAAAGGGAACTCCCCTCTGTCTTTATAGCAGTTGTTAGAGAGTTTTGCAGGCAATGGATTTATTATATCCATCCCTAGATCCACCTCTCTAAAGTTTCCTTTCCACCAAGCTTGGTGTTCTGTTGCTCTGTCTCTTTGTCCCTGTCCTCCCCTCTCTAATCCATAAAGTTCCATTTGTACTACCCATAAATTCTTGAATGTACTGTATTCCACTGGAGAGGTTGACTTACCAGGCTCACACTTAATGCAAACAAACTCTCCCTGTTCCATAAGCTATTGATTGTGAGCAACCCCTCAGGTAGTGGTAGGACTTCATGCCCATTACCCTCCCCATGCTGATATTGTTCTGTTTTGAGCTTGAGTAGGTCTTGTCATCAAGTCACAACTGCTATGAGTTCATATGTGATGTGCTAGTAGGTACTTTTCCCTCAGTTTACATTCTTCATATTTCTTCTGCATTATTCTTGAGTCTTGAGAGCAGGAAGTGTCATTTAGAAAACCCATTTAGAATTTAGCATTTGGGTTTTTTTTTTGTCTCTTAATCTTTGCACAGTGGCCAATTGTGGGTCTCTGTGTTAGTCACCATCTACTGAAAGTAGAACCCTCTCTGATGAAGGTCAAGGTGTTCATTAGACTCTCTCTCTTGAAGGAACAGCATACTTGTATAGGGAAAAGACATTGAAAGCAGCTATTTGGAAACTGTCCTTCATATGACCTTGACAGTTTCTTGAAATGAAGGGAGATAATGCCTATTAGATACTTAGTAGCAGTCCTGTTTTGGAAAAAATGCTTATGGAATAACTGCTATTATTACTCTAGTTTGTTAATCTGGAAAGAAACCTGAGATACTGTGGCTTAGTATTTTTATTACACCTGAGTTCACAATGTAACTCCATATTTTATCTTCACACTTCTAGGGATTTTGTCTTGCTAGTAATAGAAAAGAAACAGTTATTGCTTCTAGATTTTTTCAAAGATTAAAACACAGTCTTGTGGTAAAAGTTAATGTGTTTCATGTTATTGTCAGTGACAATGGGCCTTCTCTTTTACCTAAAGGTATTTTGCATAAGTGGCTAGTTTAGCTTTGACATCCCTACTTATTCAATAACCATCTGCAACCTGTAGGATATTGCCTTGCATTTATTGCAGATAAGTGCAGAACAAAAAATATGAAAATAAGTTGCTTTAATACAGTACCATTTCCACTGTAACATAAAGTATCAATTTTTTTAGGATGCATCTTAGCTAGTGTGTAACTTGGGATTCCAGCTTATGAAAGCTTTTTATAATCTTTAGTCATTTAACACTACCTACACCTTATTTGATGGTTTGTCAGTTCATGCCAAAAGCAATATAGTTTTTCAATTAGGAGGCAAACATGCTTTTTAAAATGAAATGCTGCTTTTGATATACAAATTTCGTTTATAGACACCAATAATATTCCTGAAATTCTCATGTGTGGAGATAAATATGAAGGGAAAGAACTGTAAAATTATCACTCAATATAACATAGTTCATTCTGTTGGGATAAAAACAAAAGAATATGGTCATTTTCACGTTGGGCGCCATCTGTAGCTTGTTGTTTTGAGCTAACCCGCTGGCCGCCAGCCTGTCCAGTCTGGTCCTGCCGCCCCGCTACCATGCGAGCCCCAATAACACACAGAGACTCTGATTTTGATACAATCCTGTTGGCCAGTTACTATCATTGTTTATGGGATAGCTCTGTCTTAATTATTAACCCATTTCTACTATTCTAAGTATTTCCATGTGGCTCATCTTACCAGAGAGTGGCAGGCTGCATCTGCTCTCTCCAAGCTCTACATGCTGACTCCTCCTAACTACTTCCTCTTTCCTCCTTGTCTCCTATCCCCACCTATTTTGCTTTCCTATTGGTCACAGTGCTTTATTTATTAACCAGTATGAGAAACATATTTACAGAATAACATCTCCCATCACCTATATCTATGTATATCAAAATAGTGAAAGTATATACATATGTATATACATATACATATATATATTCAGCTATTAAGGATGTATACATATATATATATATATAAAATAGTTAAAGTATATATACACATATACATATATATATTTATATATACATATATATACTTTTGTTAGTTTGATTATTGTTTTATGGTATTAATATTTTCTTTTCAATCAACTAAAATTTTCCCTTTTAATATGATACAATTTAAATTTCCTTTTATAGTTATTTTTACATGTCTCAAGAGAAAATGGAAAAATTCCATTGTACACTAAATATTAAACTCTCACACATAAAATTCATTTCTATAAACCTCTTAGAATTAGCTTTTGTACTCCATGTAAGGAGAATGAAGAGATTATTCATTTGATGAGGCATCATTTTGGATAAAGTCATTTCTATGTTATTATACATTTATTGTTGTCATACATATGGTGACTTAGTTAGTGGTCTGTTTTGTGACCTTCTATTCTATGTATCTTTTTTAAATATCAAAATTATGTTATGTTAAACAATTAAGTATACTTTCATGAAAATAACATAGTTCCTTAAGAAGATAAGAGAATTTTAATTGCTTTTAGTAAAAATTGTATGTTTTAGGATAATTGTTATTAATTCTAGGATAATTGTTATTAATTCTGATTCAGTATACCACATGCATTTGTTATAGTTCTTTCTTTACTGTGGAAAAGCACCCAACAAAGTAATTTAAAAGAATAAGGTTTTATTTAGATGATAGTTTAGATTATAGTTTATGGGATGACTGTGGTGGCCGGGGTTGTTGATTTCTGGGGAGAGGCTGAAAAATTCAAGGCCCACCTACAGTGACTCTTCCTCCAGCAAGGCCTGCCTCCTAAAGGTTCCAGAATCTTTCCAAACAGCATCAGTAGTTGAAGACCAAGTATTCAAAGATGAAAGCCTGTAGGAGATATTTACTGTTCACCATGTGAAAACAGTTCTCAGAACTTCTGGATTGAAACAAGATACTCATATTCCATTGCTTAAGGAAGAATAATATTGCACGGAAGCAGCTACTTCTAGTCACAATAGGAGATGATATGCTGTTTTTGTGAAAGAAACATGAAGTATTTTGAATTTGGCTGAAGGTGGTGACATGTGAGCAGACAAAAATTTGGGAGCAACTCCAATGAAAGTTCTCAGGAGATCATATGCTAAGATACATTCATACAATTTATGTATTTCAGGGACAACAAAATTATAAGAAAAGAGAAGAAAATTGGAAGTATTGAGGAGCATATAATTTTAAAAGATGTTTACCTGCCTCAAGAAAGATGTGAACAGAAGAACCAAAAGATTGAAATGAAATAGAGTACCCAATGATGTTCCTTTCTCTTCCCATGAGAACAAGGAAAAGTTTCAACTGGAGTTCAAGAAAGAGAGAAAGAAAGATGGTGTGTGTGGGGGGGTGGGGTGGGGCAGGCAGAGGTTGGAGAGCGGGGTTACAGGAATGCACACTGTTCTAAATGGCATATCTAAATTATTATCACTATGTTAGGTGGAGGGTTTCAGAACAATAAAGCTCGTTGTCAATTGATAAAAGGGAAATTTAATTGACAATTAGTTTTGTGATTATGTCTTCTGGGAAAAGAAGAAATTCAGAGACAAGCAATATACAAAGTGGAAGAAAATGAGAATCACATTCCTGGCATCCTCAGTGTAAGATAACTGTGGGTGATTGGAAGAGGAGAGGGGAAGAAGGTAGTCTTACTACCAGGACTCTGTCTCAGCATCCCAATGGCTGAGTAATGGCCTCAAAGTGCTGCTATGAATCAAGAATGGTTTCCTCATCTAACAACTTGTGAGTGTAATCTGTGATAGTGAGTATTCAGGTTAGAGAACTATGCAAGTGAAATGCTCAAACATGCCAGGTTTCTGTTAGAGGGAGTGGGTACTGAGAATGTAATGGAGGGTACTGAAAATGGCCAGTTTATTAAGTTTATTAAAGATTGGAGGAAAACCATCACCATCTCAAGGAAGAAGGTATGCAGGGAGCATATGGGTGAGAAACCCATAAAGGTATGTGAAAGGCATGTGGTATTAGAAGACTTCAAAACAATTTGATACTGAAATCCCATGGAAAATGGATTCATGTTGATTGGTTTTCTTCTTTCAATAGCGAAAGTGGAGTGAACAGTCTTCCAGCATAAAAAAAATAGGAATTAATCCTGGCAGTTTGGGTTATAATATATTGCATGCATATACACAGTGAATTGAAGACTATATGGAATGGATGAAGGAAAATTGGTAAGAATAAACGTAAACTAGAAAAATAAATTGTGAGACTCTACAGCTCTGGGTGCAGCATGATGTTGGTGAGAAGGTACTTGCTTAGTTAGTACTGTCCATATTGGCAAACTTGATTCTCAGAACTGAAAAACACACAGCATAATAATTTAAATGAAAGAAGACAGAGGTAATGTTAATTAGAATCAGATATGTGATGGGAGATGTTATTCTGTAAATATGTTTCTCATACTGGTTAATTAATAAAGCACTATGACCAATAGGAAAGCAAGATAGGTGGGGCTAGGAGACTAGGAGGAGGAAAGGGGAAGTAGTTAGGAGGAGTCAGCATGTAGAGCCTAGAGGAAGCAAGATGGCAACCCGCCACTCTCAGATAAGATGACCACGTGGAAGTACTTAGATAAGTAGAAATGGGTTAATAATTAAGACAGAGCTAGCACATAAACAATAATAATAACTGGCCAACAGGATTGTATCAAAATCAGAGTCTCTGAGTGTTATTGGGGCTCACATGGTGGCGGGACTGGGTGGCCGGCAGGGAGGAACAAAGAGTGGGACCAAACAGCCAGCGGGAAAAACCTGCCTGTAACAGATGTAGAGGCTGGATATTCTTACTACAGAGGTAGACATAGTAAGATTTATTATACGTGGAGGTAGGTGTGGATGTAGTCAGTGTGGATATAGGGATTGTCACTGAGATTTGCATGTTGATATCTACGCAGTTTCTAGGTTACAGATCTGAGTGGAAGCCTGTAGAGTAAACTACTGAAGATTGGGAAAGCTGTAGCACATACTTAGCCTGGATGCCATGGTTATCTTTCAGTGCCTACCAAACAGCCATCATCTTTATGTGATCATGTTGTACCTTCTTTGGAGACAGAACTTGTCCTTTTTGACAACCCATGCCTCATTTATAACAACTCCACTGTAAATGTCCTCCACATCAGTACAGTGCTGGAGACTCTGCATATATTTGTATGTATTCATGTGTTTAGAGAGAATTTCTCTGAATTTAGAGATTCTGTTAAATGATAGATTTGGTGCTGCTAATTGTTGTAAAAAGGGAGACAAATGACCTTGGATATGAGAAAGGAAACTTTATTTCTAAAGCTTATAGCATCCATGGACTTTCTGAACATTTCCCTCTCAATTTCTTGTCCTTTCTCCTCTCTGACCTCCTAGTTTCCCTGTCCTCTTCTCTTCTCTATCATTTCTTTTTCTCTCATTTTCTCCAATCTCCATATTCTTCCTCCCTCCTTTTTTTTCTCTCTTCTTATGTTCCTCCTTCCCCCATCTTTCCTTTTGGCTTAAAGTTGTCTTTTTTTCTTATGGCTATTATAATAACACACATTCTTGATAAATACCGTTAAAGAGGTATATTACCCCTTCAATTGTTAGAAGACTCAAATCTGATAAAATGCCTAGTGTGTAATTACAACCCATCTGAAACTGAAGCTCACATGTGAATGAAGACTATATGTAAAAACAAGTGAAGCCAAAAATAAATAAATAAAATGTAAAGAAATAAAATGAATTTAAAATGAACCAACAGAATGAGATTCAAGGATGGAGTTTCAGTCCAAAGAAAGGATCATGTTAAGTCCAAGTTTTGTGGTCTGGCCATTGATCAGGTAAAGGAAAAATGATAGGGTAAGTCAGAACACTGACGATGTCAGAGGTAAATGTCTCAGCACGTATGCCAATGCTACCCCAGGTGTCAGAGACAAACTGTAAAGTTCCAAAATGTGGAGCTATGCTAGACTGCATTGAAACCTAGACAGTCTAAGGTGTATCTAACTTTTGTTTTCATCTTGCTCTGTTATCTGATCTGATGTGGCAGAGGCAGTTTGCAGATTTACACACTAACACAGGATCTGCTCTCAGACCCACTTAACAGTCTGCTGGTCAGACTTGAGCAGTGGCATTTATACTCATCTCCCCAAGGTGGTGATTTTCCTGTAGTATAATCAGGTCAGTTCACATCACAGAACACGAAGTGCAGACAGACTTCAGTGACAACCCCTTTATAAATCTAAAACAAGGAAGGAACTAGGCAGAGGTAACTTACCTACCACTGAATGTATCTTAGTAATAGCCACATAAAACAGTTTTATGGAAACAGATCTCATTTGTAGTACTTCTCTTTACATCTTAGAGTTGCACGTGGAAAGAGAATGTGTTATGGTAGAGACAGAGTGGTGGGGATTTGACAGCTTTAAAATATTTTGTTTGATTTTTGTTTTCTCTGTAGCTTTGGAGCCTGCCCTGGAACTTGCTCTGTAGACCACGCTGGTCTTGAACTCATAGAGATAGGCCTGCCTGTGCCTCCCAAGTGCTGGGATAAAAGGTGTGCACTACCACTGCCCAGCTAAAAACTATTCTAAATTAAGATAGAGTTACATTATTTCCTCTCTTTCTTCCCTCACTTTAACCACTCACATATACTCCCCGTCCCCTTACTCTTGCTCAGCTTCATGTCCCCCTTGTCTTTAATTACTGATATAAATGTGTAAATATAATTGGATCATTCTGTATAATGTTAATTGTATGTATATGATTTCAGGAATGAGCATTTGTTATTGGATAATCAATAAGTTGGCACTTATCTGGAAAAGACTATTTCTCCCACTCTCAGTATTCCTTAGTTTCCTGTAGTTCTTTGTCTCATGTGAGCTCTTTTCTGTTAGCATGTCTATGGGGAGCAAATGAAGATCTGAATGAAAGTGTATCATTGACATGAGTAGAGTAATGTCAAGGATGCCAGTGCCTCATACTCATGGGAATGATATAGCCTTCCTTGCTCTGACTACTGATGTTTGCAAATTGTTGACCTTTAGCTAAGACTAGTGTGTGCACAAAGTATAAAGCACAGTTTGCTCCTCTTGGTTGACTGCAAATGAAGACTACAGAGACCTCTTACTGAGATCAGCTAGCTTGCCTCCTCCTATTGCTGTATATACAAATGCCCTGATTTTCCTGGCTGCTCCATCAGAGTGCAAGGCCCTTTGTACCCAGCTTTTCTATTTATGTGCCTGCCATTTTCTTCATTCCCTTTTACCTCAGTCCAGTGAAGTCCGAAGCTATGTAGGTTACTGCGCATGCTAATAGTGTTTTCCTTCTTGCCTCTGAGTTATTCTTTTAGCCTCCACAAGGAACCCTAAGTTCTATCATTCACAGTGGGAAGAACAACTGTGTCTGAAAGTCAAAAGTGCTAGCTTAGAATGCTTCATTGACTGGTTCTGTGATCTGATGTTGCCTGTAACTCTGTGACCTATTTGGCTCCCTGAGCCAAAGAAATCCATGTAAGCTAACTTTGCTCAGTTTCCTAATCTACGAAGGTGGGGGTAGCAATGACCATTTAGAAAAGCTTTGAAGATCTAATCAGTCATATATTGAGACTTGTCCAGAATGGATAGATGTCACAAGGAAAGCTAACCTCCTTCTTGAGAGGATCTCCTGGGACCTTGGCATAGGTCAGTGGACATCAGGAAAATACATGGAGACATTTCTGTCTCAAGTTGTTGTTTGAATATTCCAGTCACAAGATTCTTACACCGGATGTTTTCCAGGCATGTGAATCCACAGAATGAAGGCTGAGCACCATCTTCTACTGGAGGAGAAAATTGCTTACATACGCAAAATTATGGAGCCAGTATACAGCAGCAACATTATCCGGTATCAGGGCATAAGCTAAACCTTTGGATTAAAAGGTCTAATTTACCAAACTGTGAGAACAGGAGACTTTTATTCTAAATGTGTTATTCAGATTTCTACTTTTCTTTTTATCTATCATTTATTCTTTAGTGATTCTCTTATTTCTCAATCTTTATTCTCTCCACTACCACAGCCGTGTCCTCTAAATTCACGTTCTTTCTCCTTTTAATTACCAGATTCCCACACTTTATTTGGTAAATTTGTGATTGAAATATGATTCTAGAGAGTTTTTTTTTCTTTTTTTTGTGATGCTGGTGGTTTTAGTTTGTTGGTTTTGCTTTTTTGTTTTTGTCAATGTGACACACACTGGTAGCATCAGAGGAAGGAAATTCAATTGAGAAAAACTCTTATCAAATTGGCCCTTGGGTAAGACTGGAGTAGGAAGAAAAAAGAGGGCATTTTCTTGATTAATGACTGATGTGGAAAGCCCCTACCCATTGTAAGAAGTGCCACCCCAGGCAGGTGGTCCTACGTTATGTAAGAGACCAGAATGAGTATGCATAGTATCCTCCATGGTCTCTGCTTCTGCTCATGCCTCTAGGCTCCTGTTTTGACTTCCTATCCAGGCTTCCTTTGGTTATAGAACATAAAGTATAAGCTGAAGTACACCCTTTCCTCTTCCAATGACTTGGTCATGGTGTTTTGTCCAAATAATAGAGTAAATAGCACCACAGTATCCTAGTTACTGTTCTATTACTGTGAAGAGACACTGTGACCAAGGCAAGTCATATGAAAGGAAGCATTTAATTGGGGAAGGCCAAAGACTTCCTTACAGTTTTAGAAAGTTAGCCCATAATCAAGACAGGACATAGACACAATGGCATTGGAGCAGTAGCTGATCGCTTCAAAGGGTCGGCAACAGGCAGAGAGAAACACTGGGCCTGGTGTGAGCTTTTGACATCCCCAAAGGCCCACTACTGATGACACACCTACTCTAACAAGGTCCTGTTTCCCGGTCCTTCCCCAGCAGCCTACCAAATGATGACAAGCAATTCAAACATATGAACCTACTAGAGCTGTTCTCATTCAAACCATCACACACTGAATGACAGAAACGTCTGCTGTCATGTCATAGGTTTTGAAGCTTGGAAAATCTACCATTTTTATTTCTTTGCTTCTTTTGTATCAATTTTTACATAAACAATGTTCCTTCTTTTGTTTATGTTCCCCATTGTCTTTTCCCCAATTGGCATTATATTTTAGAGAGAAAGAATATGAGTCCAAGTTCAAAAACTGAACATCGCCAAGAGAATGCATAAAGGATGTGACTCATCTATAGAAGGTAATCTAAAAGCTGAAAAAATACTCTGAGTAATGACAACGCAGTAATAATTAGAAGAGCCTGTGGTAATTAAGCACTAATCCAGCTCTCTAGCTCCTTCATATCTTAGTGGTAATTCTCAGACTGCCGCAATGAAAGAAATTTGCTGTCGTCCTTAGCTTACTGAAGCACAGAAAGACTGAAGCAATTTCTCAGAGCCACACTGTTAGAAAATGAGGAGGTAGTGGTCACAACTAAGCTGCCTGCCTGACTTTTCACTCTTGCAAAGTTCAAGTTCTTTAAGGTGACGGATGTATCAGATGAGTTCTATGTACTCTTATATAGATAGGTAAGGGCCAGAAAGGTATGGTTTACAAGAAAATGGTTTTGTACTACTTTGACCACATGGTAAGTTTGAAAAATCTAATAGAATAGGGAATGCACATTAAAAAAAAATGATTTCTATGCTTTTGGATACTCAACAGCAGAAGGCACCAGAGTATCAACAGATTTCTCCCTAATCATCCAGATCAAGGCGATTTCTCATGAATAAAAGTTTGTAATGTTTTCAAACTAGTTAGAAATTGGCAGCTGCATGTCTATCAATTCCTTTTGGAACATGCCACTTAAGATGGGCTTTAATGCATGCAGCATTTTATTTTTAATTAAAATACTTAGTTCAGGGAGTATTAATAATTTGAACAGCAACAGATGGTCTGCTTATGTGTTGTAACAATCTTTACCCCAAATCAGTCAAAATAATTAACAAAATGTAAATTATTAAGCACTTAAATATGTATTATGCATCATTACAATTCCCATAACATATTTTAATCCTTTATGAGAGAAATATGATGGCTATACTGTAATATATAGAATATTCCATGCTGAATGCTTTTAAAATTAGGTTATCTTGCTTTGATAGATTAGAAAAATAGTTTGCAAATATTCTGGTAGTATTTTTAAAATATGCTCATTGCCTAGAAATGGAGAAAAGTCAAACTAAATGAGTAAAATCATTCTAGGGAAGAACATATCACAAACCAGTCCATAGTTGTGTGCACAGTTCTACATGAAGCAATTTGGTATAGCATTTGGAATAATATGAATCTATACGAGAATTACAGAAACTATTATTTTCACAGCACAAATCCTGAAAACCAAAATTTGTTGTGGAAACAGCATTTGTATCCACAGGGACGAAATGACCTTATTTCTGTTCAAGTAATATTTAAATCTAAGTTTTCAAATTTAATTCAATAGCTTGCAATATGGCTAAGCAGGTAAAGATGCTCAATATTAAACATGGTGATCTGAGTTCTGACTCACAGGGTGAAGGAAGAAAGGCAATCCCTGCACATTATCCTCAGCATCCATCCCCCAAAATAAATAAATGTAAAATGATGCAATATTTTGATATTTTAATTCATATTTTATTTAAATACAATTATCAATTTTAAAGCAAATGAAGAATGGACTTAAAAGTTACTTATCTTTACAATGTTGAATTTTGTCATCATAGGTAATTTGTTTGAATTATTCTGGCTGTAGTTTCAAACATGAGCAGGAAGGATAGGACTGACCTGATACATTTTGTGACTCCAGTGAAACCTAAATAGTCTGACTGGCATATATTAAAAGACTAATTCTCATATTTGTTAAAAACACAGTTGCAGAAGCCATGTAATAATTTCTCTCAGATCACCAAACATTGACACATTCAGAACATACAAATGACACATAGATTCAAGGTCCCAGGTCATTTAATCAGTCCCTGTCTCTTTCTGAGAAAAAAATAATTTGTTCTGTATTTCTCAAGCAATAATCTATTATATATAGTCACATTTTATTTTTCTATATACATAAGTTAAAATTTGAGACTCTTCAATACCTATATATTTAAATTATTACAGTTTAAGAATTAAGGTCTTTAATCCATTTTAATTAACTTTTGTAGAAGGTAAAAGATATGACTCTAATTTTGTTCTTATGTATATAGAAATCTAGGTTTAATATCACCAAATGTTGTCACTTTTTAAAAGTATATTTTTGCTTTATTTGCCATAGTTTAAATGGGCATATCTTTGATATTTTGTTCTTCATTCCTCTATTTTATTACAGCAACCTAATTATTTTCATGCTAGCGCTAAGCTGTTCTTATCACTATAGCTCTATAACATAATCAGGAGCTGGATATTTTAATACCTATAGCTTCATTTATCCTCTTTAGAATTGCTTTGGATATTTGCGGTAATTTATGGCTCATTCTAACTTCTCGGTTTCTTTTTTTCCCCTGACCCTTCAGTAAAGCATTTTTGGTGGTATAGACATTTTACAATATAAATTCTCCCTATCTGGGAACATAGAATATTTTTTTATCATCTAGTATATTCTGTAATCTTCTTTTTTAATATTTGAAAATTGTGTTCTGGAGGCTCTTCACTTCTTTGGCTAGACATAGTCTTAAATGCTTAATTTTGGGGATAGTTATTTTTAATAGAACTTTTTTTCTCATTACTTTTTGAGTAGACTTTATATAAATGAGAGCTACCACTCTGTAGTATCAATTTTGTATCCTGAAGCTTTACTGTAAGTGTGTACTTAGGTTCAAGTGTTTTCTCATAGACTCAATGGGATCTTCAAATAGGCATAGTTGACTATTCCCCTTTCCAGTTGTTACCCCCGTTACTCATTCTTTTGGCTAGTTGCTATAGCTACACTTGGAAGTATAAAGTAACAAATTAATCTACATTATTATATTTTACAGAAAAAGTTGAATCTAGTGTTCATAATATTTTCTGATTGGCTTTAACATTGTAGAATGTTTTATGCTAAATAATAGTTTCATCAATAACTCCCTTATATATTGTACTTCAGTTACAAGTGTTAAATAATTGTGTCAAAGTTTCACTGTGCCTTTTAACTTCTTCATAATTTTGGTAAGCTAATAAAACAGTCAAAATTCTTGCAGTTTGTTCAAAATCCATCAACCATCCAATCCAGGTGCAATACTCTGAAAGTGATTTTGTTCATCCTTTTGGCATTGAAAACTATTGTTTTGCATCCCAGCCTTTGCTTTCTTTCTGAATGGCTACTAATACTTTCCAATATCATTTGTCATATTCTTTCATAACTGCATACATTAAGTATGCTACTTTAAGGATATTGAAACTGTTACTTATACCAAAATGACTCAATTAATTCAGTTTTAGGGTTTTTGTTATATCTGTAGAAGTGCATAATTATTTTTTTTATATTTGACTATTGGTCATTTAGTTTGTCTTAACATTTTCTTTCATTTGTGTTTAAAAGCCATATTTTCTGTGATATGATTTAGCCTTACTGAAGCTATCCATTTACTAAACTTGCTGAAAGGAAAGGCATTAATAGTCTAGTTTATTACCAGGCTTTTAGTCATTGGAGATTAGAAACATTTACCCTAAAGATGTCAATTTAGCAATAGTAATGCATTCCCATCATGCAGTGAGTTCTGCCCTTTCATATCTTTGCCTTCCCTTAAATAGAGACACCTGTAGTCCATTCAGAACCCTTCTGCTACTCGGATCATAATTATTCTTTGTGTTTCAATCATAATCTTTGGAGAGTTTGAGAATCTGTGTTCCCTGTGGTGTTTTAAGCCAGCCCTTCATCTGCATCTACTTCTTAGGCCACCCAGGATGGTTGCTCATCTCTGTAAAGTGCACGTGCAGTTGCCTTGGGGTTTCATAGGCAGCATGTGTCTAGAGAGATGCAGACATTAATTATTAACCTCTTCTGCTGCACATGGTGGCAGGGTGGAGGATTGGGGATTAAGCATGCAACATAGAACTTGAAGGGAAAAAATGTGATGTACTCTATCTGCAACTTTAGCATTCTGTCAGCCTCCTAGTCAATAGATTCCATGCAGAGCTGCCTGAAAATGCCCAAGTAAAGCAAAGATGCAGATGCTTGGAGCTTTGCAAGGAAAATCAGGGAATATCTCCAGGGAAGGAGTTTGGCTTCATTCATAATCATCAAATGTGTATGTTCTTAAAATCTTTAAATGGCTTGAAGTTTTACATAAATAATGCTGTGGATCTTAGGATCAGAACTAAGGAGAGGGAGTAAGGGAGGGAGAGGAGGAGGGAAAGGAGGAGGAGAGAGAAAGGACAGAGAGATAGATAGATAGATAGATAGATAGAGAGAGAGAGAGAGAGAGAGAGAGAGAGAGAGAGAGAGAGAGGGAGGGAGAGAGAGAGGCAACCTTAAGAGTTTAATTCACTTGTGTGTACCTACACCAACACCTACAACTTGACCAACTTTTTACAAAATAGTTTAAGGAATTGCAAATATTTTTCTTTCAAGTGGTTTTTAGCAATGCAAAAATTTCTCTTAATATGTAGAAGTTCACTGTACTTATCCCAAATTATTTTAATGCCTTTGGTTAAATACCTGGGGCTGGAGAGATGGCTTGGTGATCAAGGTTAAGAGCAGTTGCTTCTCTTGAAGAGGACTCATTAATCAAAAAGTTATCTTTCATTTTATTCTGCTAATAAAGTTAACTGCTGCTAAAATATTCATTTAAGATATTATATAAAGTATTTTGACCCTGGTTGGGTGGAATATGTTGTAGTTTGTTCTGTCTGATAAAGTTTTAATTCACTGATAAGGAAATATCTTCATTTGCCCATTTGTTTCCCTATGATCTGAGATAAGGAATAAGGAAAAGTCACACAAAGTATAAATACTGCTGAAGAAAAACAAACTATTAAGAGAGTAGAAAAACAGATTTTTAAAATCAATTGTCAGCAATAGCATCATTACCACCACACTGCTATCTTTAAATTTCTTACTGTGCAAAATAACTGTGTCTATATGTAAACCACTGAGATTTGGCCATTATTTTATTTGTGATCATATGAATTATAATTAGATTAAATTGGGGTATGTTTTAAAATATTTCTGTATAATTGATCAAAACATTATTTGGATAAACGTGCAATATATTTGCATATCTTATATCCACTTTTAGAGGGAGATATTTTGTCTAATTATCTTTCTTGCTATAGTTTCCATTAAGCTAGAATAATTTTAATATTTGCTTGAAGCCGGGTGGTGATGAAGCATGCCTTTAATGCCAACACTCAAGGAGGCAAAGGCAGGAGGATCTCTGTCTATGAGTTCAAGACCATTCTGGTCTACAAGTGCTAGTTCCAAGACAGTCTTCAAAGCCACAGAGAAACCGTGTCTTTAGAAACCTAATATATATTTGATTAAGACAATAATGCACTCACAGGTGTGTTTACTTGAATCTGTAGAATCTGTACTCAAATTTTGTCTGTACTGACAGATTATGATGACCTACAATGTTATTATTATGAACCAATCATAAAAAGGTATTTGATAAATAACTACCAAAAGATAACACTTCACCATTAGGGGGTTTTAACCCCCTAGTGTTTATATAATACTGTTTTCTAGACCTCAGTCTCAATGGATTGGCAGTGCATCTTTCTTTCTCTTACTCTCTTTTAAGCAACAAACAAGAAGTCTGTTTACCTTGAACATTCTGTGCTATAAAGATGCCCAAGTGAGCCATGTAGACAGGTGTAGTGTGTTTTTTTGATCATCACCCAGTTCCCAAATAGATACAAGAAGGCTTATTCTTAGTTATGAGTGTTGGCTTGTTTCTAGCCACCTTTTCTTAAATTGAATTATTCTATCTACCTTTTTCCTCTGGGCTTATATCTTTCTTTTGTAAATCTCACTTTTAATTCTTACTTCAAGTCTGTTTGGGTGGCTTGGTGGCTGGCTGGCTGGTCCCAACGTCTCCCTCTCCTTACTTCTCTTTATTCTCTTGATGCTTCTCCTCCTCATTTCACCTTCTATTTATATTCTCTACTTGCCAGCCCTGCCTATTCTGGCTCCTGCCTCACTATTGGCCATTTGGTTCTTTATTAGCACCATCAAATATTTTAGACAGGCAAAGAATCACAGCTTCACAGAGTTAAACAAATGCAGCACAAACAAAAGTCACACACCTTAAAATACTATTTTACCACATTTCCCATTTTTGTCTCAATAACTTTTACATGTTAAAATTATATACAAGAAAATAATTAATTTACAATATTTTGTTTATTATATTTAGTACATTTAGAGAAAATAATGTGTTATCTATATTATCTTAGTGAATCTAAAGTTTTACATCTAACTTATTTTTTTTAAGTCATATCCAAGGAAAACTGTAACTATAATTATTTAGTCTTTAGCTCCATCAAAGGCACCAGAAAAAATAATGTTTTTTTCTTTATAATATTATTTAAAAAATTTACATGTGGATCCCAGTTTCCTCTCCGTTCCTCCCTCCCTCTTACCCTCTTTCCCCTGTGACATGCACCCTGGACACCCTCCCCTCCCATCCCCTCACCCCCATTCCTCTTGTAGGGCTATGCTATCCAGGTTGGGTCATGTAAATCTGTCAAGTCATTTGAAGTAGGGACTAGGACTTCTCTCCTGTCTCTAGGTTAAGGGTGTATCCCTCCATTGGGGATGTGTCTGCAAGGTCCTTTTGTGCACCAGGAATACATCCTGTTTCTACTGTCGGAGGTCCCCCAGACTGCTCAGTCCCTCTACATGAGACCCATATTCAGGGGGTCTGAGTCAGTCCTATGCTGGATTTCCAGCTATCAGTCTGGGGGGCACATTAGCTCCTCCTTGTTCAGGTCAGCTGTCTTTGTGTGTTTCTGTAACCTGGTCTTGTCCCCTCTCTCTGCATCTGGATTCTAGTTTGACTCAGTGTTTGGTTATGGGTGTTTGCTTCTGTTTCCAACAGGTACTAGATGAGGGCTCCATGATGCTGGATAAATTAGTTGATGATCTCACTATCAGGGAAATAATATTTTTTTAAGTAAATAAAAAGTGTATTGTAAACAACTTTTAAAACTTTCTAAATGACAGAGACATCTGACTGTACAGGCATCCAAACTTTCTTTGTACAATTGGACAATCCATCTTCAGCCCACAGGCCTTTAGTTTCTGGCAGACTTTTTAATGGAGCAGGGAATTTGAAAGACTGTTGAACTTATATTGGCCATTTGTCATTCACTTTTTTGTTGTGGTATGAGTGTGCATCCTTTGGGTATATGCCTATGGAGAGATGCCTTGCTCGGCCAAGATACAGTGGGGAGGTTCATGGTCGTGTCTCAAGTGATGTTGCAGACTTTGTTGATTTCCCTTGGGAGCTCTCATCCTCTCTGAGGAGTGGATAGGGGGTAAGGATAAGAGGAAGACTTGAGCAGCAAGACTTGAGGGAGAAGGAACTGAGATTGGTATGTAAAGTAAGATTGTTTTAAAATGAAAATGAGAAAATGATTTCTTTTTTGTTTGTTTGCTTTTTGTTTTTTGAGACAGGGTTTCTCTGTTTTGCTTTGGATTTGGAGCCTATCCTGGAACTAGCTCTTGAACTCACAGAGATCCACTTGCCTCTGCATCCTGACTAAAGGTGCCGCCAACACCTGGTGAAAAAATGATTTTTACACTTTTGTCTTTTGGGGAGCCTGCCATTTAACTTCAAAATAAATTACACACGGAGTCTTGTTATTACTTATGAATGCCAAGCCTTACCTTCGCTTGTTTCTAGCCAGCTTTTTTTTTTTTAAACTTGAATTGTCCCATCTACCTTTTCCCACTAGGATTTTATCTTTCTTACTCCTGTATCTTTCTCTTACTCTTACTCTGTCACTGGATGGGTGGCTCATCCCTGATGTCCTTCTCTCCTTGCTCTCCCTAGTTCACAGTTCTCCTTCTATTTGTACTCTATGCCTACCAGCCCCACTTATCCTTGGCTGTTCAGCTCTTTATTAGGATCATCAGGTGTTTTAGATAGGCACAGTAACACAGCTTCACAGAGTTAAACAAATGCAACATAAACAAAAGTCACACACCTTAAAATAATGTTCTGCAATGGAGAGGCCCAGTGAAAATAGGGAGATGCCCACCACTTTCCCTGATCCAAACTTTGCTGACTCTCTTTCTACCTACATACATACATGCATATGTATATATATATGCATATATATGTGTGTATACATATACATACATACATACATACATACATACATACATACATGAAGATGTCTTCAAATAACTTCAGGCTTACTCATCATCTTAATTCAAACCCATGAGTAACCTGACTAGGAGCCCCTCTTACCTGTTGTCTATCAGAAGCACAAGGAACAATTGCCCATCATAAATCATGGATTATGTTGTGATAATTTTAAGTGTACCAACATATGACTAGTATAATATATGTATGCATTCATACACGAGCTCAAATGAAATAAAATTTCATCATATCATATGTCTACTAATGCAAGCATGAAGAGCTGCCTGAGGTATATGGCAACATCTTGAGCATACCTCTACTTCATCTTTTTTCCTAAATTCACTGGATTTAGAATGGGTAGTCCTTGCTTTCAGAGAATTCAATCTTTTCTCTCTAGTCCCGACCAGTGAAGCAGGCAGAAACATGAACATTGGTATAAAGATTTCCTTTTCCCATTCCAGAAAGTTCTTGCCTTTGAGCAGGATTCAGTAGAAACCTGCAATATTTGAAGCAGCCACCTTGCAATTCTTTTACGTGGCTGACTATGCCCTGCAGTCTTACACAGAAGGAGATGGAGTGGGGTGTCAATTATTTCTGCACTCAGGGCTATGGACTAACAATACACTTGAGTGAGGCAGAGGTTACACATCAGCTGCAAACCCACAGGCAACTCAAACCTTCCATTAATGAAAAGTACTAAGAGTTTCCAGAAGCCAGGATATCCTTGGTTGTAAGTTCCTGGTGATGCAAACTTGGATAAGGATGTATTAATCCTTTCTACAATGAGTCTGTACATGAGCTAGAAATGAACAGAGAAGTATGGCAGCAACATCTCATAACATAGTAGCTCAAACTCAGCTTTGTCAGGCTTTATGACTAAGGCCTGTGGCTTGGTGACAGCCAATGCTGAGAACTGCAGACTTTGTTTTCTCCAGAATGACAAAGGAGCATGAATATACCTTATTGGAATCCTATAATAAGCTCACTTTGGGGCATTTAAACCACAAAAATATAGCATAAGGCTGTGTAATAAGATGTATTAGTATCAAACTTTGACATGGTATAGGGTAATCTGTAGCAAGTACACATGCAGAGAGCACATATATGTACATTTATATGTATGAGATATGTGTGTACATACACAATACATATGGAGTGGTTGGCAAGGATGTCAGTTATAACTCTTTGATATATACAATTTATAGCAGGTTGCTAATCTAAAAAACTTTGCAGTTATCTTAGTTCCATGTCAAGACACGCCAAAATGATTTGAAGATAAAACCATTTCTTATAAGATCCATTTCATTTCTTTAACCAAAACATCTTCCTAGAAAGTGGTGTCATCAGGTATAGACCACTGCAGTGATAGCCTTTATTTTCCTGACTTCAGTGCAAAGAGGCTTCTGTTTTCTTTTCTTTGTTTATTATTTTTTCTTATTTTACATAACAATCCCAGTTTCCTCTCCCTCCCTCTCTCTCTGTCTCTCTTCCTCACCCCCCTCCCATGCCTCCTTCCCATCCCATCCCTCCACCAGTCCACAGGGAGGGTGAGTCCTTCCAGGAGGGATCAACAAAATCTGTCCGGCCATTTGGAATAGAAACTAGACTCTTCCTCCTGCCTCTAGGTTAAGGGAGTATCCCTCCATGGGGAATGTGCCCCCAAAGTCCTTTTGTGCATCAGGGATACGTCCGGGTACTACTGTCAGAGGTCCCTTAGTCCCAAGCCTTCTAACAGAGACCCAAGATATTCAGGGGGTCTGAGTAGGTCCATTGCTGGTTTCCCAGCTTGTCAGTCTGTGGGCCCATTAGCTCCTCCTTGTTCAGGTCAGCTGTCTCTGTGGGTTTCTGTGAGGCTTCTGTTTTCTTAGCTAGCGTTTTGATTCTGATTCTTCCCAAGTCTGATGAAGAAAGGTTGTTTCATCTTTAATACTGCCCCTAGCTCTTCAGATGTGTGGATAGACCTGATTAATGTGGAGCAGGTTCTTTTCTTTTCAAAGGCTGTAGACTGTTTGCCACTTCTCTTTTGAGACACAGCTTCATGGACTAGCTTCAGTGTTAATCACTGTTCTATGGAGGATCTAAAAATCAACTTCACCTGTCCTTTTCTGTTTCCTGCCTTTCCCTCAGAATCCTGAAAACAAATTTTGATTCATTTTGGAGTTTGCCAGCAGGTGGTAGGAATCCTCCCCTGAAAGGTATTCTTCTAACTGTGTTGTTTAAACCTTGTCTTCTGAAATTCACAGGGTTGGACTTTAAGCTTTTATTCAAGGCAATGGATGTCTCTTGCAAATGAAGAAATGGTAGGATGTAAAAGAACCCTAGGAAATGAAGTGCACAAGGAACTAAGATGCACTATTTAATATTTCTTTTCTCCTTTCTCAATTATAGACTCTCCACTTTAGATTCAGAGTGTTTTTTTTTTTCTGTTGCATCCTTTTACTTAATGTCCAGATCTTCCTTTTGATTAGGGACCTAGTTCACTCAACTACATGGGGATCAACCTCATATTTGTTATCAGTGTAGGAAATAAATGCACTGAACTACTTGTTTGTATGTGTGAGCTTGTCCTGATTAATTTCATGCATCATCTAGGCTAGGTTAAAGTTCAGCCTGTAGCTTTTTAATCAGATGTTAATCAAGATAATGCTGCATTTTGCTGCCATGACTGAAGCCCATAATCAGTTGACCTTAAATGAGGGAGGTGATTATAATCTGATGGCTGTGATTCAATCAGGTGAGAGGTCTTAAAGGCAGAATCAAAGATACTCTCATGAAGACACCACACCTGTGAGAAACAGGTCCCAGTTGAGTTCTGGGTCTCTAACCCAACCTCCCTGAGAGCGGGCAGACAAACTTAGTCAAACAGCTTGTAGAAAAATTCCTTGCAACAGATCTCTTATTGTTTATATTTTACTAGGTTGGTGTCTCAGCAAATGCTAGCCAATACAGATACCAGAACTGATGGATGAAAGTAACATTATACTTTGTCTACCTATGAGCAACTTTGGCTTTTTGTGTCACATGTGCTTCAAATGTTGCCTTATGGTTTGAACAATGCTCAGTTCTCAGCACCAATAATATCTTTCATTTATTAAATATATCACTTGAGGCTTTTTGTCGTGGTTTTGGTTTCAATGCTCTCTCTTGAAGCACTGAAAATGTGGCATTTTGAGTCTTATATTAGGCATCAGCTCTCTTAGACAAAAGACATTGACTGATAATCCATTTACACACCAAAGGACTCCATTGTCACATAGGTCAAAGCCGATGTTTAATTCCACTATTGCAAATTGCAGAGAATAAAAGCTGAGCCAAAACACATACAACCTTCAAATGGATGGATACCTTAGTATTTGGAACTAGGATTGTTTTTAAATTCATTGTCCCTCGATGTCTTCCTTCTTTCTTCTGTTTTGTTGGTTTGTTTGTTTTCTCTTTTAAGGGGGCAAGGTCTCAATGTGCAGCCTAGGCCGGCCTGGATCTAATGTCATAATCCATAGAATTGGGATCACAGTCAAGAGGTATTATGTCTGGCTGGAACTGGATTTCTAATACTTGTTTTGCAGACCATGATGTCATGGGGCTTTGAAAGGTCAGTGGTCTAATTCTTATTTTAACCAGTTCCAAGGAGAATTGTTCTTTCTAAAGCCTTTCTGGGTTACTTTACCTTCTGAGGGGATATCATTTTTACTAAGACAACATGAATATTTTCTCTTTACAATGTCTCAGTTTCTGAATGCATTTTTTTCTTTTAATTTCAGTTAGTTATGTTTAGATTATTCATCAAGGAAACAAAAGTTCTTTTGAAGTGTTCTTTAAAGATTTTAAAATTTTATGAATATACTTTATGTGTATAGTTGTTTTGTCTGTATGTATGTCTATGGGCCATGTGTATGCTTGGTGTGTATAGAGACCAGAAAAGAGTGTCAGATGTTTGGGGACTAATGTTTTTAATGGTTTTGAGCAACCATGTAGATGCTAAGAGCTGAACTCAGATCCTTTAGAAGAGTAATAAGTGTTGTTAACCACTGAGCTGTCTCTCCAGTCTCTGCTGATTTATTCTAAAAAACTGGCAATGGTATAAGTTTGTGAAAGAGTAAATAAAGAATAGAGAGAATGTATTAGTTTTCCATTAATTGTTCATGCCTTTTGCTTTTCTTTGTAAAGTCTCAGAAAGAAGTTGCAGTTAATATGCTTTAATGAGCACACCCACAGCACTGTTTGGAAGCATTGAACTTGCCAAAGGAATTTCACGAACACCCTCCAGCCTTTCAATTCTATCTAGCAACCGTCAGCATTGCAATGCCAGATCAGCCAGTAACATATGTGTGACCCTGTGGAATGCTGTCTTTTTAAAAACTTGCACTGTTTCTCTATGCCCAATCCCTTTCTCCATCTGCTTGCTGACCCATGTGGCTGTTTTAACATCCACCTCATGGAGGCCACCTGCCTGGCCAGCAGAAAGTAACACAATGACAGCAGTTGCTTTGGGACTGAAGAGGAAACCTTGAATGCCCTGTCTTTTCTTTCTGGACAGCTAAAATTAAGATAGGAAAAGTCATGCCCTGGAATTTTCAATCAGTGTGCATCAGTTTAGAGAGTGGATAAATAAATGGGCAATCTATTTCAGGGAAGTTTCCCTTCTGGAAGAAGGGGCAATTTGTTTTAGGGTCATATGCTGGGCAACTATCTGCATAAGAAACCCAACGAAGAGATTCGCCAGAGGACCTGTGATGGCTTTCTCACAAAGGTTAGTCTGCAATGAATCCCAGCCTGTCAACACACTCATCAAGATTGTGTTCACCCCAGTAGTCACGGCAGTGTGTTTGGGGTGGTAATTGCTTCCTTTGAGAATATTCAAGCTTATGTACAGTTTAATTTTCATCTGGATGTCTTCCACATTTCCCAACATGACATTTAACAGTGAAATTTCTTCAAATGATCATCTAGATACTGAAGAGAACACAATGTCTGTTTACTGAATTGTCTTTGAAAGCAAAATCAAAAAGTTTAAAGCAGCAGCAGCAGCAGAAGCGTTCGTTTGTTCCGTGTCACCCAGTAAATGGAAAGAATTAATCACTGAGAAATTGAAGAGCATCTTTCGATAATCAAATTGGACTTAGTGAGTGCTAATTAATGAGTATATAAAATTATAAAAAGCCCATCTGTGACATATTCCAAAATTAAAATGCATTGATTATCTTTGAAAATATTTAAATAAATATGACATACACTAATTGACGACTATGGACCTTGTGAAATGAAATTAAAGGCACTGTATATTTCCCTAAATATTACCATGGTTAGAATTTGTTTACTTTAAATTTTAAGAACAAAAATGAACTGTACGGGTCTTATGTCTGCTAAAATAAAATTTATATCAATGTCGAGCTGAAAGAGTCAGCCCTCACATAGCTTGAGATGTCACAGGAGAATCCTTCCCGAAAGCTAAGTGCCTTGCTAGTGACAGCATCTGTGGTTTTTCTGGTTCCCCAGCTCCCTTTCTTCACATAAGTCTGTCTGGTGACTTCCACATCTCCTCCGGTAACTCAGAAAATATCTCTGATGTAGCATCTTTGAAAGCACCATTCTATCTAAGAGTAAATGCTTTCTGAGCTTGCTCAGATTATCAATTCAAGTAGGAAATTTCTCTTCTGCCAAAACAAAAGCAGGCCTAAGGAAAACAAAAGACAATCCGTCCATACCTATGTTTCCAAAAACTCCAAAATTATTTGTTCACTGATGACTCGAAGATCGTTCTGAAAGTAGGGAGTTGGTCTAAGCCAATCAAGGACACTTTGTTATTTTGGGAAGAATTCGAACTTTGAGGCAGCTGACTACTCAGCTCAATAATAGCATTCTCTTTCATCACAGTAAGATCAATATTGAAATATTTACTGTGGATGCTTCCGGAATGATTTGAAGCTAACTCTTTGAAGAGCCCTGATAATCTTTGGGTAACCTGAGCCGTCTTTATATAAGATGTCAATTGCTGCACAGCACAATGCCTCTGATACAGATCTATGGGCCATAAACAAAATGCGATTTAAGTGGATTCATAGCTCCAGTATAAAATTAACTCTGGATAAAACTATAGCAGGCCAGGTCTCCGTGGGGAGGAGGATAAATAAAGAGGTTTTAGAATAACATCAGCAAGGGTGCAAACATAGTAATAGTTCAATTACATGAAATTTGAAGCACCTGTGAAAGTGTTAATGATATTATTTTGAAAAATAGCCTGGAGTTTTTTTTCTTTTGTATTTCTATTAGTATGTAGTACTGGAATATTTGCTCTGTCTTTTGTTAACTAGCAGTGTTATGATTCTTCCCTTCATAATATAAAGTGGGTTTGAGCTATTCCAAGAAAGAAATTACTGGATTTTTAAAATATTCTTTAAGTTTCATTTTGTGAATGCATAATAATTAAGTGTCTAGAAGGATACATTACTGAAAACAAGTAATGGGCCAGTTATGACTGCAATGCTGCATCAATTATTGATGTGTATCTTCAGAATACAAGTTTAATAGTCTGTTATGAGCCTAATTTGAATGAAAAGACAAAAAACAGTCACTCACAAAAATTGTCTAGCAGCATTTCACAGACAATTGCACAAATTATCCAAAAGCAGCCATGGCATGAGCTCCATCCCATTTTGTAATATGACACAGGAGATATGGACCACTGCTTGCAGAACCATATCTCAATTATTTTAAATAAAAAACTTTAACAACTGCGTTCAATTACAGCCTAGTTTTAATCAACTGCAACCTTGCTTAGACAACATTACACCTTAAAGAGGCAAAAAAACTTCCTTCAAATTATTATCGGTCTTGAAAGGAGTGTTCATAGGAGTAAGGTATAATTTTAAAAGGCTGAGGTCCTCATGCAGAAATATTTGATGACATACTGGCCTGTTCTGCACATTACTGTCAAGAAAAAAATTTGCTTAGGCTATGTATAATTAGGTGTAATTACCACTAGATCATTTAGGAAAGTCTTACAAGGCTATGGATACAGTTCAGTGTCAGAACATTGCCTAGCATGTGAAAAGGCCTGTGTTACATCTTATAAAAAGATAAATAAATATCTTATCAATATGTTTATACATTTCATTTCTAAAATTAAAAAATTTAGGCAAAGTATTTAAAAATAAATCCTTTATAGATTTTATGATCTGGTTCTAAAGGATGAATATTTATAACCAGTAGATCATAAATATAGAGTATATCAGGGAATTTCAATGAATGAAGGCTTTGAATTAATTAAAAGAGGTGAGCTTTGAAGATAGCATGTTCATATCAATTTAATTTCTTATACTTAAAATATATCCTCACTACAAATGCCTTGTAGGATTTTAAAGACTTACAGTTCACATTATTAAATGCATTCATTCAATTAATAATTTCAGAAAATAGAAAACATCTTTCTAAGAAGAAAGAAGCATCCTGCAAATGTTCACTGTTATGTCTAACTATGAAACTATTGACACAATCTGGGTGCTTTAGCACCTAGCACCTTCTTGAGATGAGATCAGAGTAATGTACAATGTACATGTCAAAGTAGTTACATAATGCAGAACAAATGACATATGTATCTACACACACACCCACACACACACACACATACACACATATATATATATACATACGCACACACACACATATATATGTATATATGTATATATATATGCTTATATATATATATATGCTTGTGTACACTCTTACATAATTCAAAATACCATGACCAGGGAATAGAGTCACTAATGATCATTAATGATGGGCATACTTTCTCACCTCAATTAATGTAATCAAGAAAATCCTCACAGACATGTCCCGGTTCAATGGAATCTAAGCATCCTATCACTGAGATGCTCTTCCTAAATGTATTTATGTATATGTATATATGCACATACATACATATACATACATATACATGTATGTATATGTATATACATACATACATACATACATACATACATACATACATACATACATACGGGATGATTTCTCTGTTGTGGGTAGTAAAGGAAGCAAATGCCTAAATTTCAACCTTTCTTAGACCCAACCACATTTTTATTTCTGTTTAGAAACTGGTCCTGGCATGACAAAGCTGTGTCTCAGCAAGGGAGCTACCACACATACATGAGTGGATACATGATCTCTCAAAGCCTTTATTGGCCCTCTCGTCAGATGTTGTAAGAGTTGTGTTCAGGTTCTCTGGGCTTGGTCTCTGATGGCAGAATTAAAATAACCTTCTAGGTCTCAAGAACTTCTCACAACATTTTCTTCAGGTACAAAGAAATCTAGTTCAACATGTATGTGTTACACATAATTTCTCAGTACCATTGGCAGCTATTTACTCTCTGTTTCTCTTTAATTCTAGTATTTCTAACTTCTGTCTATCATAGTCTGAATATTAATTGGTTTCAACTCTTCTTTCTACTAAGTTAAATAACATACTTGTTATTTAAATTTTATATTTCATAAATTCTTTGATCAGAACTCATATAAGCAGTAAAATTTGTTCATATGGACCGGAGCTTTGGAAGAAACAAAGCTTATTACTAATTCTTCACCTTGTTTTAAAGAACGTTATTAATATTTGAAGTGAAGCTAAGTATTAGTTTACTTGTCTAGCATAAATGAGGCACTGGCTTCAACAGATTCTAAAAACAAGGAAAATGTTGACTTGGTGTCTATTGTAACAATCACATTAGTACTGATACCAGACCAAATCAGGTTGTGGTAACTAGTTATAACTGACAATAATTGACAATTTGATACAATTCAGAATCACCTGGAAAAAAATGTTTCAATGAAGGGTTGTTTAGATTCTGTAGGCCTATGGACATGTCTGAGGGGATTTTCTTGATTACATTAATTGAAGTAAGAAAACATGTGGCTCATGGGTGCCTAGGCAGGCAATCATGAACTATGTAAGTGTCTATAGTGATCATGCACAAACAGTGTGGATTGTTTTGTCTCTCTTGACTATGGATCCAAGGCAGCGAGCTTCCTCAAGCTTCTGTCCCTATGACTTCCTCACTATGATGTCTTTGTCTGGGATTGTGAGAAAAAAGAATTCCTCCATCCTTATTAAATTTCATAAGCAAGATAATCCAGTAACAGCAACAAAGACAAAACCAAGACACAGGTGAGATATGACTTTCCCCCTAAATTTATCATTTATGTACCACTTAAAAAAATAAGAGAAACCATTTATCTACTGCCACAAAGGTTCAGAAATGATTATGTTTTGAAGAAGAGATACGTGCTGATTCAATATGTGATAGAGGCTCTTTTTTTAAGTTGAGAATTTTTATTAGAAAGGGAAGAGGAAAGAAAGAGTAAAAGAGGTAAAGAAACACAGAGTCAGAAAAAAGACAGAAGAGAAGAATGAATAGAAAGAAAGAGCATGATAAAGGATTTTAATTCAATATCTCAGCCTTTTTTTAATTGTAGATTGTTTTGTGGTCTAAATAAGCTACTTTATTGCAGAATTGCAGATATTGGCAGGCTAATTTTATTATGAAAATTTAGATTTTGAAATTCTCATAGTTGTTCAATAAGATGTTTTATTAGAATTACTTTTCTGATGAATAATGCCTACATTCAACCTGATATATACTAACTTTGTGCTTCTTAAGAAATTTACTTCAAAACTTTCCCCACTGAATATAACTCAGTGAAACTTTTTACCTGTTTTAGCTATTCACTTCCTCTAAATAACTTTTTAGATTGACACTGAGTATTAGAAAATCATAAAGAATATGGTGAAGTTTCATAGTCAGTATTTGATTTACTATTCCTTTAAATGTAAATCATGGCCCAGCTGGATCCCTTAAAAAGGCATGACTTCATTCCAAGTTTCATTCTGGTGAACTGCTCTGTGAACTCACTTTAGAAATCTCTGGGAATACAGAGAAGCAGGTGCATGAATGGTTTAGAGACTGAGGTGGGGACCGGGATCAAAATGTTCTCAAACTAAAAGCAATGATAAATGAGATGTCCATAGCAATTAAAGTCTTCCACACATTGGGGTAGGGGGCTAATAAATTGTCATTTCAACACATGTGGAATTTCTCTAATTAGGTAATTGCTTAAAGGGGAATGCCTACCTTCTGAATAGGAAACAGGATATCTGTCGATTTTTGTGTGTGTGTGTGTGTGCCAACAACAGGTCTCCAAAGCTGTAACTTCTTGAAAAGCAAATTTACATCTTGACTGCTATGTAACATGTTTGTGTTAAACTGGGGTTCAGAATAATGGAAAACTCAAGAAATCACCTCTAACTGGTTTTAGAAGTAATCATATACAAAAAAAATTGCTATCATTCTCTCCTTTAGGAAATGATTGTCTTATTTGCCGAGATCCTCTACCTGTCTTGCTCTCTCCAGAGATCTCCATAAAATTATATTTTCCTGTAAAGCTCACAGCATAGCCATAGCTTCCATTTTAGGAGTCACACAGAGGTTTTATGTATTTGCAATTCTGTAAAGTTCTATTCTGTGATGCACTTGGAGATCTGAAATGTGGGGCTTGGGAAGCTATAATATCAGCCATCAGCATTTTTAGGAACATAGGAGCAGCTCTATGGGGTTAAAGCCAATCACTAAGACCTTGGCTACTGCCAATAATCCTATACCTGGACAGACTTCAATTGAAATTTGCCATCCTGTGTACATGCTCAGCACTAGAGGGGGAGATTCCCCCCCCCCCACACACACACCTTGATATGGGGGATGTAGGTAAGGACTGTGTCTGAAATGGAATCCATTGCATCAATGGCTTGTGTGCTGATTGAATTTAAAATTGGTCTTTCTATTTCTCCGATTTTGCTTCAGAGATGTGTGAAGGGGAAAGCAGGTGCCTTGTAAATAAAAAATGTGACTCAGCTGTAAAACACGGGCTTGGGGAATAAAGGGCTTCTTTGTTCAATTTTTTTAAAGGAGACAATAGGAGGAGTCTGTATAACATGGACAATCTTGGCAGTTACCAGAAATTAGCTTTTGCACAATGTCAGAAATATCATGGGCATTCAATGCTTATAACATCACTAAAATTTGGTCGTACAGGCGGAATACCTTCATTTAAAAAAAGACATTACTGGATTCTTTGGAAATCCTTTTCCATGTATTATTTAAAATGTATATGCCATTCTAGAGCCTTCATCCAGTATCTGATGGAAATAGAAACAGACACCCACTGATAAGCACTGAGCCAAACTCCTGGAATCCAGTTGCAGAGAGGGAGGAGTGATGAGCAAAGGGGTCAAGACCAGGCTGGGGAAACCCACAGAATCAGATGACCTGAATAAGGGGACCACATGGACCCCAGACTGACAGCTTGGAAACCAACATAGGATGAAACCAGGCCTCCTGCAAATGGGTGTCAGTTAAGAGGCCTGGTACGCTTATAGTGTCCCTGGTAATGGAACAAAATTTGTATCTAGTGTAGGAATGGACATTGGGAGCCCTTTCCCCATAGACTGACATTCTTTCAGCCTAGATACACAGGGGAGGGCCCAGGCCCTGCCTCAAATGATGTGACACACTTAGATGATCCCCCATAAAAGGCCTCACCCTTTCTATGTAGCAGAAGAGGAATGGGGGTCTGTGGGGGCATGTGAAAAATGGGAGGGAGAGGGTACTGTGATTAATATATAAACTAAGAGGGTTTCTAATTTAAATTAAAAAAGAAAAAAATAACTTCAGTAACAGTAACTTTAAAACATATTTGTGAGACAATAATACCTTCCAGAAGATTGTTTGGTATATAAGACAAATTTGTAAGAGGGCATTGAACAAATGTTCACCTATTGTGTCCTACTTAAAATTTTCAACAGATCATCCATATAACAGCTTTAAAGCATTTAAATTTATTTTCTCAAATTGCAGTATTTTAGAGAGGAAAATTAAGGCAACCATCCTCACTACAAAGAAACATCTTTTTATAGGATGACAAATCAGAACACATGAATTCCAGTGTGTACTGGAGTTTCATTACTTCTGTTTACGGATCAAAATCATACACTCAAATCTGATATTCTTCGTACAAGTGAAACAATTTCCTTGTTGTAGGAAGAAAGTTGTTCTTGGCCACCTGAATTTAAACAGAAAAACTCCAAAAGCAGTCAACAAATAAGAAATACGGAGGCTACTTAACAATTCTCTCTTGAGTATTGTCCAAGAGACTCTAGGGACCCTGGGAAATACAGTATTTTGAAAGAAACAAAAACACACTTCAAAGGAAGAGCTATTGAATTTCCTCCTGAATGTTTTTATGTCTAGGCTCTGTTGAACTAAGGAGCAGAGATTTTAACAGGAGATATATATATATATATATATATATATATATATATACATATATATATATATATTTGCCTATATCATCCTTTCATGTTGAATATTGGCTGTACAGCCATCAAATAATAATTATAGTTATATTGATTCTAATAAAATGAGGCTGTGGAAAAAATAGTTGAGGGCTGATGGGACACAGAATCCTCCATTTACTCTTCTTCCTGCTCATCACCTCCTCCTTTCCTCCTCCTAATTCTTCATTTGAGATAGTTTATTTGTAACACAGCATGGCTGAAATTTCAGGCATCTAATATTACAGTTTCTAGGTGGGGCAAACTCTTGACTGGAAATCATATGTGTGGGAAGACATTTATTAGGAATCATTCATGTCCAGAGACAATCATTATAGATTGCATAATTAATTTTCTTGTAATTACAGTTTCCTAGTTTGAAATACAAACGTTGTGCTAGTACTGAGGACCATTACAATATGTTGTTTTCTAGAAAGGATGTAGATGCAAATAATAGAAGTAAGAATAAGAAATAACCCTGAACAATTCCAGTAAGCTCAATATAGTAATAATAACAGCAGAAAGAATGAGGAAGGAGATTTCCAGTTATAAAAAATAATTATTCCTGATAACTTTATTAGATTACACACATATGCATTATAGAAATTTAGTCACAAAACAAAAAGTGGAATTTAGATACAATCGCATAGTCAACAGAGAAAATGCACAACTTATTGTGCTTTCTTTCACACTGACTTCTGTGTTTTTGCATGAATAAAGTGTTGAGAGATTGCCTACCACCACGTCTTCTCGTCATGATTCTTGCCTACTTCATTTCATTGCTGAGGTAGCCAAGCTAGTTTTTCATACCTTTCCCCCATATGTAAAGTTATACACAGCCTAAAAATACCATGTTAACTGAAGTGCAAAATGGATTTTGAAATGTATTATAATACAGAGAACAAAGCTTTTATTTGCAAGTCTTAGCCTTTATTGAGAGAAAATAAGATTTCTAGGTTTCAAGAGGCCTGTGCCTGGAAGACTTAAAAGCAAGAGTTTATAACACAAGTCAGACTAATTCTCCTAAGATTTCTTTCCTTCCAAAATTATAGAGCACAATCGGCTGGTAGAAGATGAGGTATCACAGAGTATTATAGTAGTAAAAATAGCCTTATTGCTGCTGGCTTCCATCAGCAGAATTGAAGCTATGAGATATGAGGGCAGCAAACCCTTGAGCTAGAGAGTTTCTTGGAGTCAGGTTGTGGATACAGAAACCTTATGACAGTATTCACACACAGTCCAATACTTCAACACTATATATATGAACTTTGCTAAGGGAAGCACTTGTGCAGAAATTTTTCAAATTCCAACATGTTCCTTAAATTTCCCAAGGAATGGGAACTGAGGTTACCTGTGCCTTGATTAGAATGGAATGAAAATAGACCATGATGAACCAGTAGGTATAAGACTGAAATTATGTTAGAGTCAGAGCAGAGGTTTTCATTTTAGAAGCTTGAGTCATCAGGCGATTCAGGTCTAGGTCATATGAAGATGTTTGTAAGTTAAAAGAAAACTTTAAATACTAAGACCTACTCTAATGGCAAGTACAGCACATTCATTTTGTTCATAAGTTAGAATGGTTAAAGATTTTTGCAAAACCACTAGAATTATTTTAGGATGTGAGGGAGAATTGAGAGGCTGGAACATGGAAGAAAACCCAAGTAAAGGAGAACTCGTGTTAATATTTTCATTCTTGTGTTGGGTAATCATTTGGTGGCTTTGCTATAATTTTATATAAATAACATAATAATGTCATTTGAATTTTTGTATATTAGTTGATCAAATAAGTCAGGAAGCACAAATAACAACTGAATTTATATAAAAAATAAAAGGATAGATAAATGTAGAGAAAAACTTTGTTCCAAAGGAAATGTAAGCTGAATCTCTGTAATCTGCTGATGCAGGGGTATGAAATGGTCTGATGATGAATAAGCCACACGAGTAAATCTCATATGTATGTATGTATGTGTATACACATATATGTATGTGTATATATATACACTGTATATATATTTATGTATGTATATATGTTTATGTCATTAATTTTTAAGTTAAATATTTTTATATAGCATCATGAATAACATTGAATTTTTGATCAGTGTAAATAGGTCTTCTTAGCTGCTTTGTCACACTTATATCATGGTAACTAGTTTATAGTTGAAATCAAGAATTATAATAATTGTACAGCTATACTGTGCATGTAATCTTCATGTAAGGTGGCTTTAAATGAGACATGACAATTAAAATAGGTAACTATAACAACTTTTTAAACTTGAAATATAAAAGAGAAAACTAGAAATGTCCTTGTACACTTCAAGATCTGTTTGACTTTCAGGTAAAATCAAAGACTTTCTGTAGTTTATTCCCATTTTTATATCGAGCTTATTTTAGCCTCAGTAGATGTATGATATAGTGTTCTCAGCGGAATAATAAACAAGTAGCATGGATGGCTTAATAGGGAATTTGACTTTGAATTTATTCCTATTTAAGCTCCAAGAAATTTTCACAAAGACTGATATGTTTTGGACTATTTTTAAAAGAACAAACAGAATTCTCCCAGCTCATACACTATCTACAGGCTAAAAAGCACACTGACAGCTAAGAAGAAAAAAATCCCTTTGAGATGGCAAAATAGAACCCCAAGTACAGTAATTCCTCTAGTGTAATGTCATTGAACAGTTCTAAGTCCTTTGTTCTCCCTAAGCCCACTTTGAAATTGGAAAAGTTAAAGATGTGCATATGATATAATGGGGTTCTTTGTGGCCTCCTTTATAAGAATAGGATATTTTATGATGGGAAGAATCCACAAACCTTTGCTGTTGTAGGTCTGTTTTTCCTGGAGTTTAAAAAAGTAACGAGGTTACTCATTTTTGTTCCCCTACAGATTTACAAATACAGTATCAGTTTTCATTGTGATGTGTTTTTCTGCTTCTGTCTAGATGGATGGAAGTTACACTAATTAGATACCCAAGGTGACCTTCTTTATTACAAGATAAAATACATCACACATAATTTTATGATAAAATAAGCTCACATTTTAGTAAGTAACATCTGATCTATTGTATCAACAGTTGTTAATTCTTGAATGATATAATTTCATAGTTAAGGAGTTTATAAAATAGGTATTGGTTTTATGATATTTTTTTATTGCAATGATGTTTTCACAGGCAAATTCTGACCATTCTCAAAAATAACATTTAGCTGAAATTGCAGAATATAAGAAGGCACCTTCAAATAAGAATGTCATTTTAACCCTAGTTGCAGGTCAGCTTATAAAATCTAAATGAAAATGCAATAGAAAATGTCTTAAGTATATCCTTATATTTATTCAGGCCAAATATGAAAAGTAATTATTTTCTAAGAACCGAACATAGTAACCAATTACATCATTTTTTTTCTCTTTTGAAGGACTTTATTTACTTCTTATCGAGTAGACCTAATTTTCCAACGGCATAAAAACAAGTAAGAGAAAACCTTAGCAGCACTTCTAAATTTTATTTTATAGTTTAAAACCCTAGAGGAAAAATAATTGTTACACAAGATAATTTTTCTACTGAGGCTTGGTATGTCTTAACTAAGAAGTGATCTATTGTGATTTCAAAATTGTTTTAAAATTCTTTGAGATTTTTTTAGTTTTGTACATAATTTCATTATATAAAACCCTCTTCCAAGATCAATATGCTTTCCTAACTAGATGATTTTGTGTTCTTTATATTATAAAACTACAGTCATTCTGGACCTTTTAAACACAAATTTTAAATTTAACCAAGCTGTGGTAAGTGGAATAGTTACTGCTTATACTATGGTAAGTTTTTGATTACAGCCGACAATGTTTTTTTTTCCAGTTGTCTTTGAGAATAAAAGAAAAACAAATCTTCAGATGCAATGGTTTTGTGTACCATCTTGTCTGTCGTGTTTTGTAAATACTGGAGGATCTTGGACCAGTTTGATGAAGAGCTGGAATGTAACTTTGCTTACAAACATTCCTATTCAACTCCTGCTTCAGGTGTTTTAATTTTCTGTGAGCACACTAAGAGCAAAAATTAAATGTGAATAAAATGTAAAGTATAATTATTTTTCTTTTCTCTTTCTCTTTCATTCATTCCTTCATTCCCACCTCCCTCTTTCTCTCCCTCTCCCCTCCCTTCCTCCATTCTGCTTGCCCTCTCTCCCTCCTTCCTTCCCACCTCCCTCCCTCTCTTCTTTCTTTTCAACCATTTATTTATTTATTTATTTATTTATTTATTTATTTATTTATTATTTATTTATTTTTGGAAAATCCTTCAAGAACAGTTAGTGTCTTTATTTGGTCTGACTTTTCTGATATATGCTGTCTAGTACATGCTGCCACAAGCACTGTGTGTTAGCATGTACAGCTGGCATGCTATGGTCAGAAGATATTTCCTTCCACCCACTCACTGCTTCTACTGTTTACAATCTTCCTCCACCCCTTGTTCTGCAATGACCCTTGAACCTCAGGGGAGGGGTAGCAAATATGTTTTTCTTGATAACAGCTCATTTTGATGTTTCTTAGTCTCCACACTTTGGCTAGTTGTCTCTGGTAATTACTATCTACTGCAAATATAAACTTTCTGAGATAAAGTTAGGAAATGCATTGACGTATTATTATAGTGATGCCAATAGAAGTCAATATAATATTATATCCACTTAGCATCATAATAGTAATGGGTTTTCCCATATCGCCCATGTCCTCCGTATTTAGTCACATACTTAGGGTCTGAAAAGGGTGCAACTTATGTCTTTTATCTTGACCAGTCAGAAAGTGAGTGATTGTTTCCAATATGTTTGTGATACTATTGTACCAGTAGGCATGCCTCACTGGACCAGTCATTGTTGTAGCTCAGAGGGTCCACATCCAGTTATGACTGATGACTATTTTACTCTTCCTGTAGCTTGCATAGACCCTTCCAATACTATAAAAGCTAGGCAGTAGAGAGAAAGTTTCCATTTTATTACCATCTTGATTGTGTTCTGTTCTGATTCATGTATGTGGTATCTTCAGCAACAAGAGTCTTGCTGTAAAGCTCTGGAGAGTAAACAAGAACAATGACAACATTTGGGGGTGGTCTATGGGACATTTTTGGTCTTTAAATCCAAAAGAAGTAATCTGTTCCTAGCACTGAACTTTTTATTTTTTGTCTCTTATCTCTAGCAGGGGGTATTTTTGTTCTGTTATAGGAAAATTCCATATATATATAATATATGTTAATGTATTTATATTATTTATATATTACATATTATATTACCATATTTGGTTAAGGTGGTTATTCCTAGAACATATCATAGACCAACATTTCTACAGACAAATTCTGGTTTTCCTGCCTAGTATTCCATACATTTGAACAGCATCTACCAATACTAATAATATCTTAAACAATAATAGATATGTTTTACGTGTTGCATCACTTAGATGACTTATAGTATTAATTCATTTGAAGCTTAAATGAGAAACAATGATGATTTGTTAGTTATGATTTAGCATTATTATCCTAAATAGTGAGTATTCTAATAGTAGGTAGCAACTTAAACGTTTTCTCATGGACAATATGTCAGTATTTAAATTTTCCAAAGATTATCATTTCCACAAACAGTAGCATAGTATAATTGAGACACTATCTTGTTAGATATCATACCAGAAGCTACTGTCATTAGAAGAAACAAGAAACACCTTCTGGGACAACAGTAATATTTTGGGATTTACAAAAAATAGTGAGAATTTCATACAGTTTAGAAGTAGTAGAGTAGGGTAATGTTAACTGTTGTTTGTTTACCAAGTTCATTATAGATTGTGTTACCTTTACCTTTCCTTATGCTTACAAATCTAAATCATAGTACATATTATTTTTGTTGCTAAAAGTTGCATCTTATAGCCTTTTGGGAACCTTTCTCATTTCCCAAAGACTTGTAAAATTAATGTCCATATTTGATCTTAGTAAAACTGACTATAGTTTAAATAACTGCTATGTTTTATACACCTTCATTCCAAATAAATTAGTGCTAAAATTAAAAAGTTGCTTTACATTTAAATTTTTATAAATTCTCTCCAGATATTACACTTAGTTTATAATGACCATAAAGTTATACTTAAGAACACACATTATGGCTGTATGAGATTTCCATTCCATTGCAGGTTAACTAAATAGATAATTCTTAATAATAAATCTGGAAGAGAATATTTTTTAAAACAATTTTTCTGTACATTGTTGCTGCTAAAAGTGCTTGCAGAGTAAATCACTGCTGCATGGGAACATTCTTGGGATTGTAGGTATTCCTTGATTAATACATTGAAAATGGCTAGCATTTATAATTCAACCCTCGGTTGATAGCATTAAATTACTTTTAATGAGTGGTTTAAAACTTAATTGACTACTTTTATAACAGTAACAAATGGAAAAAGACATTGCATTCCCAAAGCATTTCTCAAAAAATTAACGAGGCAATAATGTTAAGCAGGTAATCACTTGTTAATCGATAGGTTATTAGGATCGTATTAAACTAGGAGCTATATATTTGCTTCCAGATTTTTGTGAAGCAAAGGATGTGGCAACCCTCTTCCTGAAAATAACTCTAGTCAGTTTCTTAGGAAACCTTTTTGCTATCTGTTATGCTAGGAAGAGTGGTTGGTATATCATTAGTGAAATAAATACCCGATCTCTCTGTACTCATCTCTATCAACATGTACTAAAATATCTTGTTATATGAGAATACTTCACAGCCCTCCACAGGAGTTTCTCTGAAATGTCTGATGAGAAGAGTGTTATTTTGGGGAAAAATTCAAAGAAAAAATTACTACTGTGTGAGAATTAATTCACTTTGATTTTATTTGAAAACTTCTAGATATATTCAACAGTATCCCTTAGTGTAACCCTCTTGTGAGTATAGTAGCAGGATGAATAGAATAATCCCACATTTCAACATTACTTTGTTGCCATTCTTCAAACATTAAAGACTATTAGAATTCATTATAATGCTTTTTCCCCTCTTCCCAGCCCACCTCCATGTTTTGTTCCCACTAACTTCTTATAACATGAATTTTTGTCAGATTTTGCCCTTACAATAACTTTTTTCTCCATCTACTCTCTATAAGTTTTGTTTCCCTTCATATAGTTTATATGTATAATTAAAATTCTTTTTCGTCAGCCCTTCCCTTGAAATGTGAAGTAGTTTTAGAGATTTGTCTGTCATAAATGTGTCAAAGGTATTTACCTTGTAAACAAAATCCAGTTTATTGGTTAATATTAAAGTCTGAAATACCCAAGATTTGACCTGTCCAAATCAAGCATGCTGTCTTCTTTCACCCTAACAAACAAGAGCATATTAATCATGTAATGAACCGATAAAGATGAATGCCTGATTAACTCCAAGGCCAGAATTAATTACAAAAGAAGCAGTGGTTCTTATAACTTTAATTAGTGCTTCTAAATAATATGGGTAGTCAATGAATCACTCAGTTCTGATATGGTGTTCAAATATTTATGTTAGCAAAATCTTTTTCATACCAAGAATTTTGCTCCCCAGTTATCATAAAATTCAAACCTGTATTAACCTATAATTGTATTATTCATTTTGCACAGTCGTATCTGGTTGGGTGTTTGTTGTATTTGTAAACGTATGTGTATTATGCATGTGTCTATATGGGTGATCATTTGTCTGCATGGAAGTCCAGTGTGCAGTATCCTCAACCCATCCAAGTGGAAGTCAGAGGACAGTCTTAGGTGAGAGGTTTCCTTCCACCTAGCTTGAGATAGAATTTATTTATTGTCTTTAGCTGGGTATAGAAGATTAGTTTGTGTTGCCCTTCATTCTTCTGCTTTCCTTGTTTCTACTTCCCAAGCTTCATGTGGGTGCTGGTGACTTCTGAATCAAGTATTCACATTTGTTTGGCAAATGACTTAATGCCTTAAATTATCTTCCCAAGTGCCTACCTACTTTTTATTAGTTGGACTATATCAAGAACACAATTTATGAGTTCTTATGCTATGCTATTAATTCTTAGGTTTTTCATAAATATTTTATTAGAGACAAGTGTTCTTTCTGTGTCAGACTGGACTTGTTTTTTCATTTTATTTTATTTATTTATTTTTCTTATTTTACATATTGATCCCAGTTCCTGCTCCCTCCCTCCTTCTCTCCCTCATTCCCATTCCATTCCCCACCCACTCCACAGGGAGGGTGGTGCCTTCCAGGAGGGGTCAACAAAATCTGTCAAGTCATTTGGAGTAGGGACTAGGCCCTCCCTCTTGCCTCTAGGTTAAGGGAGTATCGCTCCATGGGGAATGTGCTCTCACAGTCCTTTTGTGCACCAGAGATGCATCCTGGTTCCACTGTCAGACATGCCTTAGACTGCCCAGGCCTTCTAACTGAGACTCATGTTCAGGGGGTCTGAGTCGGTCCAATGCTGGTTTTCAGCTATCAGTCTCAAGGCCCATTGGCTCCTCCTTGTTCAGGTCAGCTGTCTCTGTGGGTTTCAGTAGCCTGGTCCTGTCTTCCCTCTCTGTATCTGGATTTCAGTTCATCTCATTGTTTAGCTGTGGTATCTTCTTCTGTTTTCATCAGCTACTAGATGAGGGGTCTATGATGGTGGATAAGTTAGTCATCAATCTCATTATCAGAAAGGGCATTTAAGGTAGCATTTCCACTGTTACTCAAATTATTAGTTGGGGCCAGTCTTGTAGGTTTCTGGACATTCATCTAGAGTCAGTTTTCTCTTGAAACCTATAATGGCTTCCTCTTTTATTCTCTCTCTGTCTCTGTCTCTGTCTCTGTCTCTGTCTCTGTCTCTCTCTCTCTCTCTCTCTCTCTCTCTCTCTCTCTCTCTCTCTCTCTCTCTTTCTCTCATCAGACTGAATTTGTACCAGTGAAATATCTCAAAAATGACATCACAAAATAAAAAGGTACCAGACATTTAGTACACTTACTTTCCTTTGTTCTGTGTTAATTATCATTTTACCTAGTTCCTTTTAGGGATACAGACATTTCTTAGTTCAAAATAAGGGAGCATGTGCTTTGATTTTCTGGATGTTCATTATTGTACTGATATATATCCTCTTATTTGTGTACTTTTTTCAGTGTATGAAGATTGAGTTTGTGCTATCATACCTATTTTATGACTGTCCCCAAAGTCAACAACAGACAACTATTTCTCATTTTAACACACTTTTGACATCAAGCACTATTTTGTTTCAATGAATTCTTCTTTTGTACTTCGTTATACTCTACTGTTCTTTATGCTGACTGATATATGGCTCACAATATTATTTTCAGTATAAAACAACTATTGTGGATTTTGGTAGCTTCCATGTATTGAAACATTTAGAAATAAATTAAAAATAATCTTATGGCAATGAGTTTGAAATTCAAAAGAATTTTTGCAATTAGTACCTTGTATCTTTGTAGTAGTGACATTTGAAACTTTTCACTTTACTTTGCAGACTTTAGGATATTATTATCCAATAAGTGAGATACCATAGACCTTTATGAAACTTGTGAATTGCAATGTAACACAATTATTCTTTCTCCAAATTGGAAAATCTAAAATATTAATTTTTTCAGTAATTGTTAACTCCAGTAATTGTGACTGAATAGGTAGATAGGTACACATCTCCAATTAAACCCAATACTTATTATAATACATTGATTTTATTATAATGAAAATATATATATAGAACTTAATAAGAGAAGATAACAATTGTGGTTACTTAAATAAAAATGGCTCCCATAGTCGCATATATTTGAATGCGTAGTCAGCAGGCTATGGGACTGTTGAAGATTAGAAGGATTAGGAAGTGTGTAATTAGGAGAGGGATTTGAGATTTTAAAAGCCTATACTATGCCAAGTCTCTCTCTGTCTCTGTCTCTGTCTCTTTCTCTCCCCCCCCATCTGCCTGTTGTCTGTGGGTCAGTATATAAAGCTCTCAGCTACTGTACCAGCACAACATTTGTCTTCTTGCTGCTGTGTTGATAATGAAGTAACCCTCAGGAACTATAGGAAAACTTCCAATGAAATGCTTTCTTTTATAAGTGTTATCTTGGTCATGGCCACTTCACAACAGTAGAATGCTAAGACAATAATGATTCATTTAATTCACAATTCTGAGGACTGTGAGTTTTGGTGTACTTTTGCTGTGAGCCAACACTAGTAGATTATAGCTGAAGTTATATATCTGTCAGCTCAAGTGTTGATTGGAAATGATTTAATATGCTTTTTTCATCTGTAAACTCTGCTAGGACTGGAAATCCTTTCTAGTTTTCCAATCTCCAGGAATCTGTTTCAAGCTTGGTCACATGTCAGTGATATTACTGTTTCATCCATGTATGCTCAACTATTTAGTCTGTATGAGATCTCTCTCTCTCTCTCTCTCTCTCACACACACACAAACTCATCTCCTCACACACAGTATATATGCTTGTGTGTGAGTTTTATGTTTATATATATGTATGTTTGTGATTGTGGGTGTGTGTGCATGCTTGCATGCATGCATGTGAGTTTGTGTTGGTTGTATGTTTTCTGTCACTCTTTATCACTCTCCACTTTTCCCCTTTCAGGTAGTCTTATGCTGAACTTGGAGCTTATGTGTTTTGGCTAGGCTGGCAGTCACCAAGCTGCAGCAACTCTCTCCTGCATGCCTCAATTCTGGGATTACACGTGTTCTGGGAGCCATCCCAGCTTCTATGTGGTTACTAAAATCTGAACTCCATTTCTCATGCTTACACAGTACTCTTTACTGTGTGTCATCTCCCAGCCCATAAACTACTCTTTGAAATTCCTCAAACCATTGTTATTAAGGCCACTATTAATGATCTTATTTTGTTTCAATAGATCTCTCTACTACGTTACAATTGGCAACATTCAGTTTGTTTCCTATCTCATGCTACCCTTTCTTCTATTTATTAGAACGTACTACATTGTTCTCTATGAAGAGTGTGTTCTTAACTTCCAATTGTTTCTTGTAATTTTCATTTTCCTTCCCCTTTTTTGGCTTTCAAGATCATTCTTTCAATTTGTATCTAAATTGACATAAGAATTTTTTCCTGTTTTCCACTCAGCATGATTAATATTTCCAACTCCCTTCTGAGCTTGTCTAAGACTGGTCTAGCATCATAAACTAGCCTGTCAAAATGTTAATTTATTACTATTTATTCTTTTTCCTGAAACTCATCTTTCAGCAAAAACTACAAAAATAAAGTAATTATATAAATCTGAACCTTTGGAATTATAGAATTATACTGATTCCTCTTCTATCCTTTTTTTTTTTCAGGAGTCCAGCTAAGTCTTGCTCTCAGATGCTATTTTGATACTTCCTTCAATTTTCCACCATAGAATAAAATTAAATATCTGCATATTTTCTCCTTTCCTGTATCATGGAAGCACATTCCCAGTTTTCTTAAACAAATTAACTATTATTTTGTAGAAAATAAAAAGAAATACTTTATTCACTGTTATCAACAGAAGCTCTAAAGTTCTATCACATAACCCATAATAATTAACTTAGTTGTGAATATGTGAGAACTAAGTCCAAGATTCATCTCAGACTTACTCAAAAGCTGGAAGCCTACATTCTCCCTTTACTTCTTGACTCTTTGAGACAAATATTTGAATTAGATTCTCTATCATTTATTCACCTTACATTACTTATTATCAAAATCAACAACACTGTCCCACACAACAACACTGTCCCACACAACAACAATGTAACACACAATAATACCATTTGTCTTAGTTTCTCATCAAATTAAGCATTATATTATAGTTCTGGAAATCAAAAATCCTAATTGATTTCACTAAAAAATAATATGAAGAGATTGGCAACATTGCATTTGTTTTAGAGACTCTTAAGGAAGGTTTAATGTCCTTGATTTCCCAGCTTCTAACTTCAACCTGTGTGTTTATTTATTTTTTACTGGTATCCCTTTATCTATCTGCTGTCTATCAGCTCAATAGTCTGAGGTCAGTTATGAAGACATTAGAGTCTAATGGTTAGAACTACAATGTCTTGACACGACTATCTTCATAAGTACTTCAGTGTAGTCTTTCCATGTCTACATTCTTAATTTCATCATCTCTGCAACATGCTTCTTTTTATTATTATTTATAAAGCAGTACTCCCAGGCTGGGTGTTAGTATAGGCACCCTTCTAGGGCCACACTTCTGTGTGCCATGCACTCTGTACTTTAATTCCACTGGATGTTTTACCATTGTTGCCAACAATTTTATACGTTGTAGCAAAATGATATACTTTAAATCAGGCATTGCATTCAGTATTATATCCTCAGAACTCTGCTCTTCCTTTTATGTTTTCATCTACCAACATTTCACAGTCATTCTAGTTTTATAACCTCACCCAAGACTGGACTCCATATGAATTAGCCTTAATAGCTATGTGTTTAGATAAAATTTTGAAGACTATCATCAGGTATCATATATCTTAAGTTATTGAGCATGTGGTTTAAATCAGTTAATTATCTGTCCTTTTTGTAACTGTAGCTTATTTTAACCATTTTCTACTTTCATAAATTTTTGATAAAAGTATAAATTATCACTTATTTTTCATTTTGTCTCCAACACACAAACTGAAACAGCTCTACTCTGCAATTTCTACCCCTGCTGCTGCTTCTAAATTTGGGAGCCTATTTCAGCCATCTTTGACAGTTGAAATCCTGTATGTGCTATGTGTTCATTATACTGACAGGTTTTGTAAGAGATCACAATTAGAGTGAATCCCCCATCATCCATCCCCACAGTGACTAGAGGATTTCCAGCACTTATGGTAACAGAAGTATATCTTGTAGGATATATTCTCTATCTCTGTCTTTCTGTCTTTACACCTCTCTCTTTTTCTCTATTAAGTGAACTATAGAGAAAGGTCAAGGACAAGCCTTGTTTTCAAAACATTTTTGGAAAATGTACGTATAACATTTTCTAAGTCAATTTAAAATGCAACTGAGTATTTTCTTAATTCTTTAAAAGTTTTTATTGTAAGTTGATGACTTATAATCATATACCTTTTCAGTGTACAAAGTCTCAAATAATTAAGTACTTATCATGCTCATTACCTCAAACAAGAATAATTTGCACAAATGATTGCGGATTACAATCTCTTACCTTGGGGTCCCCATGCAGTCAGGAGTATGAGGATCTATTTCAGAAATTCTAGGGTTTATTGATTGAATGGAAACATCATTGCTATTTCTGGTCTTTTAAATTTAAGACACATAACACATGAGAGAGCAGTTCCTGCACTTTGTCTGGGCAACATAACACAGTCAGCCCTGTCGACAGAGGTGTGGGTGAGCCAGACCCAAAGCTGTGAGCTTGGGAGACCTGTCCCCACTACTCTTCTATCTTGTGGCAGTGACAGTGTGAGAGAGATTCCCCCTCTACCTCTTGCCTCCCACTGCCTGAGACAGTCAAGCAAGCTGACACTCTCTCTTACCAGCTGCAGAACTTTGAAAAGCGGCCCTGCCTCATCTAGGCAGCATGGTAGAGCTGATGCTGTTGATAAGAGGTACTGGTGAGATAACCCTGAGAGTGTCAGAGTGGCCACACCCCCCATATCTTCCTGGTAGCATGTGGGTAAGGAAAGATGCTCTCCTGCTGCCCCCTGCCTCCTGTAGTGAGGGACTGAGCTGATCCATCAGGGGATGAGAAAGTGGACCCTGTACCTTGCCTGGGAAGCATAGTAGAGCTCACCCTGATGTCAGATGTGTGGGTGAGCCAGCCCTGATGTTGTGAGCATGGAGAAACTGTCCCTTCATTCATCTGTCATGTGACAGTATGGATGGGGGAGAGATGCCTTCCCCCCCCCCAGCCATCAATGCCCTGGCCCTGAGGTCTTCTGCCCCACATCAGCTGCAACACTCAAGAAAGTGGCCTCTACCTCTCACCTGAGCAATACAGTAGACTGGCCCAGTAGGTATAGGCTTGGGAGAACAGACGTTCAAGATCTGAAGATGTGAAAGCCCAAGAACTGTCCCCCCACCTTGCTCATTGCTGCCAGGGGTCAAATGGCCAAGGCCATGCTAAAGAGCTCACCCTGGTGGCGAAGATTAAGGCTGGCACTGACCAAACTTGTAACTACCCAAGCCCAGAACCAAGGTTATGCATTTGTCCCTCCCCTACATCCACCCCATCTGTATCTGCTCAAGTACTGCGAGTGGGAGGTGATTTGGTACTAAGGATCCTGGGCTGCAGGATCTCCATGACACAGGGCAGCAATTGAATGTCCAGAAAGAGTCCCAGGGAGAGCCCAGGATTGATGGTGTAGCAGAGACCAGGGGCCTCCTACCAGACCAATGACTTTCTGGGATGAATGCTGGCATGTAAAAATGTATGGATAAAATCATTCTCTGTGCAACTCACTGTACCACACCGCCACTTCTATAAGGAGATTTTCCCGTTTCTCCTCCTCACCCTTTTGTTGCAGTAGGTTCCTCCCTGCCGGCCTCCAGGACCTGCCGCCATGGTCCTGCAACCACGTGTGCCCCAAATAACACTCAGAGACTCTGTATTTGATACAATCCTGTTGGCCAATTACCATTACTGTTTATGGGCTAGCTCTGTCTTAATTATTAACCCATTTCTACTTATCTAAGTATTTCCATGTGGTCGTCTTATCGGGGAGTCGAGGCAAGCGTCCTCTCTCCTTCCCGGGCTACATCTCGACTCCGCCTTCTACTTCCTCTTTCCTCCTCCTAGTCTCCTAGTCCCGCCTATCTAGTTTTCTATTGGCCACAGTGCTTTATTAACCAGTATGAGAAACATATATACAGAATAACATCTCCCATCACCCTTTTCTCTTAAATTTTATTTTGTTTTATTTTGGGGAGAGAAGGGAGATGGGTGGGATTGGGAGGAATGGTGTGAAAAACTCAAAGAATAAATAAAAAGAAAGTTAAAAATAGTTTAAAGCACATATGCAGGGTAGGTTTCATTTCTTTCAAGACCTCAGGGATTGAGAAATGAACGCTATTAAAAAGCCAAAGGTAATCAAATTGTAATTTGTTTGTATTATCAAAATGTAAGTTTATATAGTAACAATACATTTCTACATACTTTTAATAAAATATGATTTATTCTCTTTGTGGAGAATGTGGGCATTAAAACCATGATTTCAAAGGTATAAACCACAAAAGAAAATAATATTTCACACAATAATAAACACAAGAATTTTTTATTAATAATATAATTTAAATTTTTTTCATGTCGATCCCAGTTTCCTCTCCCTCCAAGAATTTTTAAGTAAAAGATGCTATTTAAAAATAATCATTTTGTATCTAACCGAGAAGGTTTTAATCAAAAGGTTACTTCCCTCACGACTTCATTTTTGTAAAATGGATTCCAGTTATCCAATAATTGTCTAAGTCAAGATATAATTGTTATTTGAAATATGTATATGCATAAATTCTTCAATGCAAGATTTCATAAAGGTGAAAATTTTAGTGTCAGACACTAAATTTTAATGAATCTGTATTATATATTGATACTGTAGATAATGATCTACCTAGCATTTACTTAATCATTGACTTGTAATGGTCATAAAACAGTGCAGTGTAGTTTTCTTATTCTTCTAGTGTGTATGTGTTCTTAGAGAAAAGTCTCATATCACGTAAGATGGAAATCTAACTGTTAAACCAGGAAGCAAATTTATCGATACATTACTGATGCTAATAATCCAATTCTGTTCAAGTTGTTATTGATCCATAACTTTCATTTAAAACAATCCCACTTCTTCACATAATGGAGATGATATAGGTGTAGACTGATTTGATCTTTCTGGAAGTTTGCTTTCTAAGTACAGGACAGTCCCTGGTGCCTGCTGCTCACAAAGCAGCACTTGAAGTTGTGAGCTACTATCAAACTAGTATTGAGTGAAATTGAAAGATCTCTCAGGTACTACTTTGCTGAAGCTCAGTCAATTATAAGTGTATCCAGGTAGACAGCATCAGTAATTCAGACTGTTTTCATATGCAAATTTGCTTTCATCCTCATCTAACACTGAGATGTTCTTTCTATTTACCACTGTGGAATAGCTCATAAATTTATTTTGTTCCTAATAACTTCTTCTTGATACTGTATGCTGAGTGTTATTTATTTGAGGATTCTTTTTTTTTGAAATTTACAACATAGAGTTTTCCTATATTTCTCTATATTTCTTAGTTACTATTCAAGTAAAATTTGCTGACAGTAAATGTAGCAGAGGAGGAGGAATCTGTATGTGAGACTCTGAACAAGGCTATACTATATCTGTGGTCTTATCAGCAGCCAGAGTCATCTTGTCCCCTCAACTTCTGGGATAATAGAGGCCAGTCAGAGAAAGCATATCTTTTCAGGCTGAATTGTCACCATGTCCCAAGTCTTCAACCTTAGCAATATTGCCAGAGAAAGTTTGCCTCATTCTTCTGTGTGGATTGGGTGCAGTGTTTGGTTCATTGGCGATTACATGGTATTTCTGCTTCTAGGAAAGTGGGTTTTCTGCACCTTTGCTATCACTCAGAATGGAGTCTGTGACAAGATGCTCTCCTATGTGGGTGGCTTAACTGACTTTACTGTACAGTGGAGTCTAGATTTGCTTGTTGCCACCTGTCTTAGTTGGGTTTTCAATGGCTATTATAAAACACCATAACCAAAAGCTTTATTTCTCCTTATAGTTCCTCATCATAATCTACATTTAAGGGGACTAATGGCAGGAACTCAAACAGCATAGAAACCCCTTAGCAGTAGCCAGTTAGTACTGCTTTCTAGTTCATTTCTCATGGCTTGTTCAGTCTGTCTTAGTATACCACCTGACCATATGCACAGGGCTGCCACCCCTCTATGTGAGCTGGGCCTTCCCACATCCTCAATCATCAAATAAAAGTATTCCATAGGCTTTCCCACAGGCAATCTGGTCAGGACATTTTCTCAAGTGTATTGCCTTCTTCCAAAATTATTATTATCCTAGCGTGTTCCAAATTTTCATAAAACTAGCCATCAATCATGGTGTAAGGAAGCCTGTGACTTTATCAGTTTTGTTTTTTGTTTTTTGCTTTTTTTTTTTTTTCATTCTAAGGGTATGTGTAAAAGCGATCTCCATGGGATTGGCTGAGCTTTTTATTCAAAAGTATTGTAATATATAAATATTGCAATATTCTGGTATGTAAAACAGTCTTCACTGATGCTTGCTCTGAAAACGTTTTACCTGATAACTTATTGGTGAGAGCATAATAGAAACTCTGTCTTTCCCATGTGATCTCATTATTTCTCAGACATTCTTTCCTTCATTTTCATTTTATATTTATCAGTGTATACAATAGCACTCTTTTTAAGACAAGAGAAGATAGAGGAGTTTGGATAAGTAGATAAAAAAAATGAAAATAAACATGTGGATAAAAACAAAGAGGATTATATTTTTATATTTTGAGTTTGAATTTCCTCAGTTAATACATATGACCTAGAACTTGATATGCCCCTCAAACTAAGTCTGTAACAGCTGCCATCAAAAAAAGTCCTTCTTCTGATAGCCTCAGAGAGATTTTTGATTCTTTATAAGACAAAGTATCAAAAGCACCTATTAGCAGTAATTTATCTGAATGCATAAGAGTTCTACATAAGAATGGTTTTAGCATAGTTTGGAGGTCATACCATATGTCAGCAGATATAAATCCATCCTGAGCTTATATGCATTCTCATATTATAAGATGAAATACACACTTAAAATTTATGAATGAGAATCCTGAACTTTTATTTTTCTCACCTTCCTGTTTAGCTGTCCTCAGGGCTTGGGGGGTCTCTCAAAAGGACTAAGGGCTAAAGCAGTAAATCCTAGAAAACATTTTTCATAGAAAAGGAGATATTAAAGGGGAAATCCATCTATTATGCTCTTAAAAACTTAATTATAATCTGTACAAATATATTTTAAAATCTTAAAGAGTGAGCCTTTTCAGTTAAATATTTGTATGTTTGGCACTATATATAGCAATTGATTAATAAAATGGTTTTGATGTCTACACCATTTCCTGAATAATTTATAATAAATAACTTCTGAGGGAAAATGCTGTCATTAAGTTAATTACTCATCAAGGCAGATACACACTAAGAATATTATTGCTATAGTGAAGAACATTTTTATTTTTATATATCATAGAGGAGTTACAATATAAATTAAATTTGATCCTTTTAGTTTATTTTACTATGCCCTCAAAATGTCACTTAAGATACACATAGTATTTTTTAAATATAAAACAGAACCTAGAGACAGATATATAACATTTATATAATAAATCATACTAAATCATTGAATTAATGAAAGCCCCATCAAGATTAGGGAGAATACTATAATGTATCACCACCTTCAATGAATATATCTCTAGCTTCTCAGAGATGTGAAGAATATTTTTCTGTCCATATTCTATTCTCTTTTCCTAAGGGATGTTCATATATATAGTTACTGATTCATTTTTGAAATAAAAATTTGTGCTATAGTCCCATCAGATGTGTGTTTGGACTGTTCTAAAATAGAATATATGCTGAAGATTCTATGATTTAAGTCAACAAATGTGGGCAGAGGCCATGAGTGGATAGAAACTGATCTTGAAAAGCTGAGCCAATGATCATCACTCCACTGAAATATAGGTAACCCACAGGCAGAGCATAAGGATACACACAAGTAGGTAAGCTTTGAAAATGAGAGGAAATGGTAACTTCCATCGACTACAACATGAATATCAAAGCTAAGTTTGCCAATGTTTAAAAAAAATCATTAAAATACTCAAAGTTAACAGGAAGGCAGAATTCATAGAAACTGACTATTACTTTATAGGGATAGGGATAGTCTTTTTCCAGAAAGATAATGTGAGAAAAACACCTTAGAAATCTGTGTTGGTCATATTTCATACTTGGAAAGAAACAGAGAAACACCCGTGATAAAATGAGAAATATACAACCCTAAAACAATAGAGTTTAACAGGATTTAAGAGAAGGTCATTATAATAGTCAGAAGGAACTAACTTGCGTAGAAATATGTATATGTTTGATAGAATGTGGCTATGCAAGTTAAGACAGCTGGGGAATTGACATACAGTTACTCAATTTGTTAAAATCAAAAGAAGTAAGGATGATGGAGAATAAGAAAGGGAAGGCTTTGTCTTAGTCAAGGTTATTATTACTGTTATGAAATACCATGATAACCCCAACTTGTGAAAGAAAGGTTTTATTTGTCTTACTTTTCCACATCACAGTTTAATTATCAAATGAAGCCAGGACAGGAAACAAAAGGGGAAAGAACTTTGAGGCAAGGGCTGATGCATGCTGCTTATTGACCTGCTCCATATGCCTTGCTAAGCCTTCTTTCCTATAGTACCCAGAAATACCTGTTCAGGGATAGCTCCACCTATAATGGACTGGACTTACACCTATCAATCACTAATTAAGAAAATATCCTAGAGGCTTTCTTACAGCCTGATTTTCTAAAGGCACTTTCTCAATTTAGGTCATTTCCTCTCTGATGATTCTAGCTTGTGTCAAGTTGACCTAAAACTAGCCAGTCTAGGCTTGCCGCTAATCTTCATAATACATAACAACCTCTTGCCTAATTTCATGATATAGGGCTGTTTTGTTTTGTTTTGTTTTGGTTTGGTTTTTGTCTGAAGGAAGTGAAATTTCTCCATGTGGAAAGAACTTACAGAGCCACAGAATTGATACAAGGTTGTGAATTCCAAATCTTTACCCAATGAATCATGTATTCATTTATGTATATGCATAGAAAGAGTAGCCAGATATTTGAGAAACTGGTGTGGACAAAGCAATTATAATGTCATATAGAACCATCATTCTAGTTCCCCTGTTATAGTGTGATGCCATAGATCAGTTAGTAGACATTCATAGATATTTATGTCATTTCCTAATGTATATTTATAAAGCAAAGATTGAATGTAGCTGTATTGACCTAAATAATGGATTACACTGGTAGAATAAAATCTACTGGTTCTGTTTGTGATAACAAGCAGTTCTACCAAAATGACACATTGATTGAAAAGTGTAACAGATTTATGGTGTTAGATATAGATGTGGTAGACAAAATCACTTTAGAGAGTTATGTTATGACACAAATGGTGATTATAATGTGGACACTTTAGTGTTCTGGAGCAAATATATGCCATCTGTTGCCAAAATAAGTTATGCCCTATTAAATAAACAGCTATGACATGCTTGGGGTCTTGGTAATGACAGAATAACTAAATGGTCATCCAGTAACCACGCAGAGCTAGATTCTGCCAAACTCATCTATTCATAGGTTGATCAGGACCAGCAGCAATTAGTCATGCCAGCATCAGGTATGAATAGGGCCAGAGAGCACAAGTAAGTAACATGAGCAGGTGGCTCAGATTCCATGTCATCCACCAAGGTTACATTGGCACATCTCACTTAGCATTTAGCATGCACCTGCTGTGTATGAAGAATGTGTTATGAATTGCTAATGAAGGAGAGAAAGGCTAAGTTTAAATCATGGATACCCTAGTTTGTTGTGTCAACCATAAACAATTATCTGACACAAGCCAATACCAGAATCAACTTTAGGTAAATTGTTTGAAATCTTCCTAATGGCTATAACTTAGAGTGGTAGATATACTTCAGGAAATCAATGAATGAATAGAAAAAATGATCACTGGGTTAAAAAGAGAATAAACTTTAATATTGAAAAGCATGTATTTTTTAGGATGAGATATATAGACCAACCTATAATTCTGGGGATATTGGTTGTCCACAATAAAGACACCAAACGAGGAACAATACAGGATGTGGAGGCTGGCTGGCACAATTCAAATTTTGCCATCAGTTGCATAATTTAAGCGGGTGTGAAAATAAGCAGAAGAGTGAAAGAGATGCTTATCACAAATGGGTTCAGTTATGTCAGTTCTCACTCAGCAATTGGTCTAGCTACAGGACCTAATTAGTACATAACTTGATGGGTATCTAGCACAATGTTGAGCCCTTAACAAATCACCTTCCCTTAAAAAAAGAGAAGTTATGGCTTTGTTGACTCCTCATGGGAGACTTTACCTTTTCTGAGAAGTGGATGGAGGGTGAGTTGGGGGGGTGTGTGTGGGGTGGGGGAGCACAAGGAGAGGGAACTCCCTTTGCGTAGCCTAAGTTTCCACAAATGACCAAAGATGTTGTTCAAAGAAAACTTTCACAAAACTTACTGTATGCAAACCACAGATGCTCAAAGTTATAATAGCAGGAGGAATTTGGCAGATTTCATTCAAGTTGTTATGATCCATTGGGATTAAAATAAGGAAAATATTTTACATCCATAATGAAATAATCAGTCTGCTTAGATGTCTTTAAATGCTATTTCTTCTCCATTACTTTTTATTTCTGTTTATATCTGTCTCCCTTTTGTGAAATTTAGATTAATATAGGAAAATAAATTTTAGGAACCTTGCTTTGATTTATGACATCACTATTATCCAGTCCTATGAACTCAAAAATTAAGGTTTCTAAGACAAAACGGTTTGCTTGTTAATCGAGGACACTGAACTGAAGTGAATGCTTTTTAAACCACAGTACAATTATGAAAAATGATTATTTTCCTTTCTGCCATGTTTTTTATTTTTAAGTAACATTGATACTTAGCCCAGGGTTATTTGGTATGAAGAAAAAATCTATAGACAATTTTTGAATCTTATGAGATCAGGCAATGAGATTAGGCAATAAGCCTAAGTAGGGTGAACACTGTTTTTCCAGCACTGAAATGATGCTATTGCAACAGGGAGTTTTCAGCAAGGCACATGACTTGCAACAGACTGTGTAAACAAGGAACTCAATCGTATATTATATTTGGTAGCATCTGCAGTATTTGTGATGTAAGAATTGGTTGACATGATTGGATTCATGATTCTTTTCATTGGGCAATTACCCACTGAGTGCTTACTTTGTGCCTAGACTATAGCCTGGTGATATGCAGATTGGTAGGAACACTCTAATGTTTGAAGGCTCAAAGTCTACTGAGGGACACAGGATATGCACTAGTAATACAAAGTGATCATCTCCAATATGAGCATATAAACAGAATGCCGCCGATGGATTCTGTTATGGATTTTAAAAAGTCAGGATATGATTTTTCCCTATAGGGTTCCACCATTAATTCATTTATACGTCTGTGTTTTAATAAAGACTATCTGATAGCTCTGTCCTTGAGTCAACAATGTACTGTATTGCAACCACACTTGTGGTTATTCTGTCATTCTGCTTAGAACACTGTACGTCGCTTTCTACATTAGGCCTTATATAGCTTCCATTTCAATGTATAAAGCATACAAATAAGTCTAATTGAAGAAAAGCTAAATAAAGACTACCAGTTGGAGATAGCATTCTTATTACACAACTCCTGAGAAATTAAAGATATTAGATGGAAAATTTACTGAAATAGATTGAGAGATCCAACTATGGAAAAAAGAAAAAATACTGTGGATAGAGATCTAGTTTATATAAGTTGATAGCTTATATAATTCTTTTATTTTCTTCCAAACTACGATATGTGGTATACTTGCAAAGGTAAATAATACAGAGACACTACCAGAAGTCAACAGTTCATGCTACCATTTTCCTAATCTTGTCTGTCTGATACCCTAATACTGGGTGATCTGAAGGCATGGGGTTCAGTTTCTGGAAACCTGAGAAGTGGAGCAGGATTCACTTAGATTGGAGAATATTTTTGAGGTCAGTGACAGACAAAAATGAAAAAGCTAGTCTGTGTTGCATTATAGCAGGAGTCTGTATATCCTAAAGTAACAATAAAAAACAATGGGTCATACAAATAAGACAATTTTGACAGTGAAAAGTAGTGTAAAGATGATTAAAATTAATTCATGTTTTGAAACGTCTTTTCATGGATTAGCCAACTGATTGCTGATGTTATTTGATCATTCTTATTGTGTCATGTGTGAAAAAAATACTTTTAAAATATATATATATATATATGTATATATATATATATATCATAGAGCTAGTTGAGATGGTACATGCCTGTGATCCCAGAACTCAGGGCTTTGAGACTGGAAGATAAGTTTGAGACAGCCAGAGCTACATAGTGAAACTCTATCTCAAATATCTACATACACACAAATACTCATAAAACATAAATACTAAAGACCAATAATGAAAATTATTTTATTATCTGAACATTAAAATCTATAAATAGTTTTAAAACATGTTACTTACACACTTGAATCAATTTCTGTCTCTAATACAAATCACCATCATTTTTCTGAAGATATATTTTAATCACCATAGTATTTTTAATTACTTAATAAAAGCCCTGTAGTCATGTCTTCAAATTACTTGTCTATGAAGCATAATGTATTTAATTGAGGAAGTACTTATAAGTATAGAGATCTAAACTAGTTCAAGGATCAATCTACTAAAAGGAAACTATTCACAATTTCAAATATTCTCATATTTGCAGTTATTGTTAATTAAAAAAAATACCTTAACAGGTACTGGCTTTTTTTTAAACCCCAACCAAAGCCAATTTTTTAAAAATATATTTTAGCTAATGAGATTTGTCAAATTAAGTTTTCAATACTTATAACTCCTTTAAATGTTCTGTTAAATGTGCATCTATGAGAGTGTGGCATTTGTAGCAGGTATCTCTTGGTTCTTATCTTCTTAGATGAAAGAATTTGGTCAGGAGATAGACGAACTTGAGTTTTTCTTTTCTTTTCTGGAAAAGTAGCAGAAGTCAAGCAAAACAAAGCAAGTACTCCAAATAAAGATTGCAGTGGGTGTCCCAAGGTACAACAGAACATAATGATGTGATGGGAGATGTTATTCTGTATATATGTTTCTCATACTGGTTAATTAATAAAGCACTGTGGCCAATAGGAAACAAGATAGGCGGGGCTACGAGACCAGCAGGAGGAAAGAGGAAGTAATAAGGAGGAGTCAACATGGAGAGCTTAGAGAAAGAAGATGCCAGCGGCACCCTGATAAGATGACCACGTGGAAATACTTAGATAAGTAGAAATGGGTTAATAATTAAGACAGAGCTAGCCCATAAACAATAATGGTAACTGGCCAACAGGATTGTATCATATACAGAGTCTCTGAGTGTTATTTGGGGCCAGCGCGCCAGACTAGTGGTGGGCGGGCTGGCAGAAAACAACAAGCTACAATGATGTATGTGTTTCATTGAGGATAAGATAATGGATGATTATTGGTGGTTTATTCATAAGTAAACCCCTTTTCCATGTCATATCATGATGGGCTGTATCTTTTAGGGACTTTCTTCTTATGTTTTCTACAGAAGGATTGGGGTTTCTAAAGCACAATGCAAATGATATAATAGCAGTAGATCTTTTAAGGATTCTGGCTCCCTTTTAGTGCTCATTGTGGATAAAGGTACCTTATTTTCTGATACAATGGAAGCAACTTGACTGGAGACGTAAGTGTATTTAACAACAAAAGTTCATTCTGACAATAAAAGTAATTTCCATCAGTAAGTAACTGTGGTTTTCCATGTATATCTCATGTCTATCTTCATGTCTGAGGTGATCTCCTTTTCTAGAATAGGTAGAAGCTGTCTTACAAGCTGTTCCTCCCATATTTTTTTTCTGTTCTTCCTCTCCTTTGGCCAGCTTGGCCATTGCAAAGCATATTCAGTCGTAGACCTCATATTTGTCTTTCCTAGTGTTCTTGACCTGGCCTCTCTAAATCAGCCTTTTAATATTAACTCCAACACTAACATTCCTTTTCTCATAACATATATTTAATTATCTCAGATTTTCTCCATTTTGTTTGTACATACATGTTTTCAAATTAGTAGAGGCACCATTACAAAACACTTTCATGTATTGATATATTTTAAATTATAAATGGTAATAATTGAATTGCATAAATCAACTGTAGGTTTTGACATGTGTTCTATTCCCACCATGTAGATAAAGTTACTGTCTTTTTCTTACAAACTTTTATTTTAAGTTTAGAGTGCTGAATGCATCAAGATTAGAGATCATGGTGATATTTTTAATGGCTGAAGTGAGTTTTAAAAATTGAAGATGCAACTAAAATTTAAGTATTACTTTAAGCATACTTAATATCCCTAAAGGGAAAAAATTAACAAATTATAAAGTAGTTATTAAAATATACAAATATTTTAAAATCTTATCAAGAGAAAGGAAGAGTACATTCCTTCTCGATTCACTAGCTCCATGTGTCTCTTTATTTAATAGTTTTCCACCAGTAACTATAGCCATTTGAAGTTTTAATTCACGTAAAAAAAAAAAACCCAAATTACTAATAGAATATTTAGTTCTGAGCTTTTCAGTGAATTTACAATTAACATAATCTAGGCTAACCAAATTGTCTTCCCCAGTCTCTCTCTACCCAAGGATAATGTTTGCAACTTAGATGGATGGTGCTAAGGAAAGAAGGGTGGTCACTGCTTGTGTTCATAGATTCCTCTATCATGGGGTTCTGTCACCTCACTTTGGGGAATATGGTTCATAGAACTTTCCCAAGACAACTAGTGGTATGCAGGGTTAGGGTATATTCAATTTCTAGGACTGATAGAACAAGTTTCTTTATAATTCCTCTTTTGGTGTATTTCAGCTTTATAGCTTATAATCATTCATAGTGTAAGCAGCTCCACAAATGATGTGAGACTTATTTCCCCATTACCACTCCATGATGCAGTATTACTTATCAAGCCCCATCAACAAATCCTGCGCATTAAGTACACAGTATTCCTAGGAACATCATGCACCTGGATCTTATGAGGATTTTGTCAGTGAGGTCAGTGAGATGGCCTGGGAATGAAGCAGTTTGTGGTCAGGGGAAACCATCATTTCTTTTCTGGCTTGGGTTATCCTAGTGGACATACATTGTGTCAGAAATGTTTTCTATATAATGCTGGAATCTGAAATATGTAATTTAGTGAAAATTTATTAATGATGAATAAATACAATGGTTGTATAAAATCCAGCCAGGATGGATTTAGTATAATTTCAGATCCTACTTATTATATTAATTATAATTTTGCTCATTGGTGTGTAAACATACATATAGACTTTGGTTAAGATGATATACTACGTTATTCTCTTGCTTCTCAAGAAACAAAAGCAAAAATCAAACAGGGAAATAACACAGCTCAGTTTATCTTTTTCTATGTCAGAATGTTTAGTTCTTGCCATTAATAAAATGAAATGCACCCATATATGACCAGGTTTAGAATGAGCTAACTTTATTTAGTGTCAAGGACTGATGTGGGATTCAATGGCCTACTGCCAAGGTTTTTGCAGGTCTTGGTTATCTTGAGGGTTTATGAGGAAAATTGTCTCCATTTTATTTTATTTTATTTTATTTTAGATTCTGAAGGTCATGGACATTCCTCAGGTCCTGGTTCTCTTTCTTTAGCTTCAATATGAGGACAGGTACAACTCTGTAGATATGCCTGCAGAGTCCCCTCTGCCTTTTCTCAACCATTCCTAGAGAGATGTTTTTACTTTAATAACCCGTTTTAACAACAAATTTGAACAAATGATTTTCTCACCTCATGATAATTAACTTGATTGCACATGCAAAGAATCTCTGCTGTGTTCCGGGGATTAGGGTGTAAATGTTAAATGAGCTAACTACACTAACTGCCACATAAGTGTTTTCTCAGTGAGGAATTATATGTCCACATGAGCATTTGTAGGGATCAATCTCCTATCACTCCTCCAAAAGATGGGAAACTATCATATAAATTGGGAACATTTTTTTAAATAAACCATAACAATATGTCCATACGTTTTCACAAATGCTCCTATCCAGCACAACAAAGATGGAACTATGGTCAAATATAGGATTTGTAACTGGGGAATTTCATTACAGTAATTATCTGAAAACTGCTCATGGTAGCCAGGTGTCTATTGTTTGGTTAGGAATTAACTCAGTGTTTTAAAAAAAATAGAATAAATAAATAAATAAAAAGAGTTACTGTCCAAGGTCACACATGTGGCTCAGGTGCATTTCAGCCACTCTGCTGTTTGTCTCTAATTAGACCCAGGATTCTGGATCCATATGAACCCTCCACCCCCGGCTTCATGCCCACTCAATTAAATGAAGTAAACAGTTGCCAAACGAAGCTTCCTTAGATCTTGGCCAAATAGTGTATAAAATTTAATCTAAAAATTAATCCAAATACAAAAAGGGAGATGTATGTGCCTAACTTTGGGTCAAAATTTTTACTAAATGAACTTGGACTAAATGTTATGAAAGTTAAGTCGATGAGACTAACCATTGATACATAAAAAAAATAGTGTATGTGCATAAACTCAAACGTCTGTAGTACAAATCAATTATACTCAGAAGGAATAGAAAGATTGTTTAAAAGAAAAATTATAATCATCATTTCATATAAGATTATGATTTATAATGAGTGGGAAAATGTAGAAAGTTGGTATGTTTGTAAAGGGAAAACAGTCTATAAGAATTTTAAGAATATGGGATGAGTTCATGCCCTCTGTGACGCATGATTATAGAGTTATACTATCAGCAAATTGAAAGGTCAAAGGGCTTTCAGATTATAAATTCCTTTATAGTTAAGGACATACAAAATTGATATTTGGAAAGCACACTTGTAGCTTACAAATAGTGTACTTTTCATTTCCAAAAAGATTCTTTATACTTTTAGGACTGCTGTTACAAAGCACCACAAATAAGTGTCTTATAATACAAGAAATCTGTTGTCTGAAAGTTCTTAGAGCTAGAAGTTGTCATATACCAAGGGATTGGGAAAGTCCTGTTCTTTCTAACATTTTTCAGCATCTATTCTTGATTATTCAGAATATTACAGTAGACACAGGCATTCCTGCTTGGAGGTCTACATCTTAACCTTGCATTCTCTCCACTATGTGTTCATACTTTTAAATCCCTTAATTTTGAGTATGTAGCCAATTTCAAGAACTTGATAGTGTATTAAGTGCTATAAATGTATGCATATGGATGTGGTTGGCACAAATACTTTTTGAAATAAGGCAAAATGTGAGCATATATATATATATGTATATATACATACACATATATATATATATGTAAAATCCATACACAGTTTTGACAAGTCATCTTTCCAAGTTAAACAATATTTGAGGTTTGATAGATTTCTATTAAAATAGGGCATGATGTGACTCTTAAAATTGGTTACCTGTTGTACTTTTTTTTTTTTGAAACACACATGCCTAAATGAGAAAACTACTATGTAAAATTAGTCTTTTTGATAATTTAATTTTTTTAAAAAAATTTAAAACAAGCTTGTTTTACATGTCAGTCCCAGTTCCAGCTCCCTCATGTCCTTCTCTATTCCTTAAACCAATACCCATCCCATCTCCTTTTTGCTCCCCAGGGAGGGTAAGGCCTTCCATGGGGAGTCTTCAAAGTTGGTCTTATCATTTGGATCAGGGCCTAGACCCAACCCCATGTATCTAGGCTGAGGGAGTGTCCTTCTATGTGGAATGGGCTCTCCAAGTCCATTTGTATACTAGGAATAAATACTAATCCATTACCAGAAGCCAAAGTCCTTCTAAGTAGCACCCACATTCATGGAGTCTAGGTTGGTCCTATGCTGGTTTCCCAGATATCAGAGCTCCCTCTTGTTCAGGTCAGCAATGTCTATGGGATTTCCAGCCTGGTCTTGACCCCTTTGCTCATCAATCCTCTTCTGCAGCTGGATTCCAGGTGTTCTGCTCAATGTTTAGTTGTGGGTGTCAGCTTTTGCTTCCATTAACTACTAGATGAAGGCTCTAGGATGGCATATAAGGTAGTCATAAATCTCATTATTGTGAAATGGCATTTAATATAGCCTTTGCATTATTGCTGAAATTGTTAGTTGGGGTCATCCTTGTAGATCTCTGGACATTTCCCTAGATCCAGATTTCTCTTAAAACCTATAATGGCTCCCTCTATTATGGTATCTCTTTTCTTTCTCGCCTCTATTCTTTCCCTGACTCAATCTTCCAGCTTCCTCATGCCCACTTCTCCCCCTCCTCTTCCTCCTAACTCCCAATCTCCTCCCCACATGCTTCCATTTTGTTTGGAGATCTTGTCCCTTTCCCCTTTTCCAGGGGACCATGTATTTCTGTCTTAGGGTCCCAAACCAAGTCAACCAAAGTTTACCATTTCAGAGAAAGAAAAACCCATCTATTCATCTTACTTCCAGTTGGACACTTACTGTATTGGAAAAATGTATTTATTATTTAAATGTATATTTTTCTACTTACATATGAATGCATTTTTTTTTTGTTAAGCTGCTACAAGTCATTTTTGGTCCATACTTTCATCCTGGTGTAGTTTCCATGGTAGAATGATAGAAAGGGAACCTTAGTACCCAGCTTCCTAGTGAACATAATACAACTACTGATACTCTTATGTTTCCAGTGACGTTATAGCTGTTAAGCCATCCCAGATTAAAACTATTATAGGTAAAAAAAAAACCCTTCTCATTTAACTTATTTTCCATCAGAGTTTAGCAACACAGTGCCTGCCAGCTATATTCTCGTGATCACATGGCTGATGGGGGGCTGTGACTTGCTGCCACTTCCAAGCATTGTGACAGATCATTGGTCTTCTCTTGCATTTCTAGCCCCTGTAAAGTTCAATTCAATGTAAACCTTCAACTGAGTACATATTCTTTTGCATCATGGTAAAGCTAAAAAAAAAAATTCTGACAACAAGATATTATAAGCAATGGACCACCTGTATTTTCTTTCTGAGGCATTGGCCCTTGTCTTCAATACTGCTAGAATAATGCAAGATCAACATGTTATGTACAGTTTACCCAGACAACCCATTGTGGGTACCTACTATGCTCATTGGTATAGCATACATGGATTTTTAAAAATTAAGAAATGTGGATTTCAAATAACAAACAAAGTAAATCAAAATAGCTTTGATAAAATTTCATTTTATATTTCTAGCATTTAGTGAGGACTTCTTTATAAGCTTTTATACTGAGATAATTGCTTTCTTTTAATTTTTAATTAAATGAATAATGATGAACTATCCTGACTCCTCCCACACATCACAATTTTTTTTCTTTGTGCTTACAATATGTCATGTTTTGTGATGCTAAGACAAAACTTTTCTTGGTACATTTTGACAAGATGGCTTTACTTCAATTATTTGTTTTGACATGAGGGTAAAAGAATTCTATGCCAATGTGGTACTGATAAAAGATGTTAGAATTACTCCCCATTCAGAATGTCAAATGAAAAGTTATGTGTAATAATAAATCATTTCTCTGTTTCCGAAAGATCATATTTTCAAAACAGTTTTCCTCCCTAATTAACAAGAAAATGTTATTTGTTAAGGTAAAAAATTGAAGTATTGTCCTTATGATTTTGTCTTATTTTGTTAGTACTTCAATCATCAAATAACAGAAAATATTGAGGGAGAAACAAAAGAACAATTCAAAATGCCATTCTATGACATATTAGCAGAATTTGAAATAGTCAGACAAAATAAGGGACTCCCCCAAGGGAAAATAAAAGCTATTTGGCTGCCTGACTAATTACATGTACTAATAGATTTCCTTTGAGTTCTCTGGTTTTCAAGAGGTCATTTAATTACTGGATCAAATTGGAATTATTCTAGGCTCTTCTTCGAACCAGTGTGCATATGTACATACATATACATATATATACATATACATATATATATATGAGCATAGAAATACATATATATATGTGCATATATTATACACATATATATATATATTACACTTATGTATATATGTATATGATATCTATTTATATGTATATTGGCAAAATGAAATGGAATTTAAGAAATAACTTGCCAAACAAATAATTTTGTATGTGTAAGAGTCAGAAAATTTGATCTCAGACTGTATACATGTTTCCAACTATAATATTACATAGAAAATATTTTATAGACAATATTTACAAAATATAATTTTACAGAAAATGAATAAATTTTCATTTAGGATTTCTGAGGACATAAAAGTAACACTTTTCTTATACAGCCCTGTTTGTTCAAAAACCACCATTATAAGCATCAGTGTTAGCTTAATGGGAAGTGCTAGTGTACCATGCAAGAGGATGTTGGTTCATTTCCTAGTGCTGCATAAAGGAATCACCTTTGCATAAAACTTTCCCACTAATCTCATTTGGCTCTCATTAAATCATTCCAGCAGTTTAACAGTGATGTGAATGGAGATATTTGGTTGAGATCCATATGTATAATGTACCAACCATTAATGTATATTCTTTTTCTCCACTGGTAGAAACGTTTATCAAGAATAAACCCATATTTTCTATATCTTCTTCTTATGTGAGTAACTGTTACAATTCAATATATTGTGAAAGGCTGACCATAAGAAAGAATCTATCAGAGGTTTGAACAATAACTTGCCTCATCTATTAAATAAGAAACAATAGAATCACTGTATAAACTTGGGGCACATAACAAAGTGGTAAGTACTGAAACACAGAAGGGAAGAGAGATTCAACATGTTTATGACAATAGGTGTGTTGCATTTCTGATGGTATTTTCTATTCCCTTTTATATCCAAAGTTTTCACATTGATGGAAATCTACAATGAAGTGACAAATCTAAAATTAACTTCCAGCAAGTTTATTCAAGTACCAATATGTACTAGAATTTATTAGCAAAATGAAGTGGAATTCAGAGGAATCCCTTAATAAGCAAACAATTATGAAATTATATAGCTAAAAGTTACATGTTATTTCTTCCTTATCATGACTATGAATTTTGTTAAAGTGTTACTGTTCCTAACTTAAAATAAAATTGTATTTTAATTTTCTTATGCAAATTTGCAATGTAATTCATAATAAACTACATTATTGGAAGTAGCATTTTGTCACAGAACATTTATTTGGCTTGCACATTTATTTCCATTCATTAATACAAAGAGCACATATTAAGAAATAAACTACTTTGTGCCATTTACTAAATCTACTTCTGAGGAAATAATAGTGATCAGAAACTGTACCCAGTCTTCCACATCTATGCCCCAGAGCCCTGCACAGACTTATGAAATGAATTGGAAAACAAAAGGTTAGATTATCTTAGGCTGACAGCACCTGTACATCTCTCAGAACCAGAAACATTATTCATTTTTAAAGGTAGAAATCACAAACACATGGAATTTGACCTTTTATGACATATAGATAAACATAACACAATTTACTTTGTTCAAAACATCATTCTGTAATTATGAGACTGTACAATTATTATCAAAAATGAAAATCATTTTAAAGTATTCATACATGTATAGAGAATTCTTTTGATTTCATTTCTTAATATTTTATTTGTTTGTATTTTGAGAGGGGGTTTATATGTAATGGTACTGGTTGTCCTGAAACTGGCTTTATAGACCAGGTTGGCCTCAAACTCACAGAGATCTGCCTGCCTCTGCCTCTTGAGTGTTGGAATAAAAGGGATACATGACCACTCTCCAGCTAGGGGATTCTTTTGGAACCATGGATTTAGATATAAAAATAAACACATATGCTAATACACACTGTAATATTTCAGTGACCTGGTAGTATTAGGGATTAACCAACCACACATTAACAATGTTTAAAATTCTGGAATCACCTCTCTTATACACAGAATTCTAAGATGTTTAAACAATATCTAGAAATCCTTTTTAATGTGTTTAGTGACTTGCCACGTAAATTTTTAAAATATCATTACATTTTATATTGGTCAAAATAAAAAACAAGAAAATATAATGTGTAAAGTAAATATTTTAACTTATAAGTTTTTTTGTTCCTATTTTCTTCCATTGAATACAGATTTTTTTACATACAATGTATTCTGATTATAGTTTCCCCTCCCTCAACTCCTCCCAGGTCCTCCTCCCTTCTCTTCCCATCTCATTCCAATCCATAGTCATTATCTCCATAGAAAACTAACAGGCAACAAAAGAATACCAACAAACTAAAATAAATTAATATAAAACAAAACCAAACAGTGGGACCAGGACCTATTCCTGTGTATGAACTGGATTTTTGGAGCCTATTCCCTATGGAGGGACCTTGCTCAGCCTTGATACAGAGGAAGTGATGGGAGATGTTATTCTGTAAATATGTTTCTCATACTGGTTAATTAATAAAACTCTGTATGGCCAATGGGAAAGCAAGATAGGCGAGGCAAGGGGACAAGGAGGAAAGAGGAAGTAGGGAGAAGGAGTCAACATATAGAGCATGGAGAAAGAAGATGCTGGCCTGCTGATCTCCGATAAGATGACCACGTGGAAATACTTAGATAAGTAGAAATGGGTTAATATTCAAGACAGAACTAGCCCATAAACAATAATGGTAAATGGCCAACAGGATTATATCAAATACAGAGGCTCTGAATGTTATTGGGGGCTGGCATGATAGTGGGGCAGCTAGACCAGACCCCGCGGTGTGGAAAAACGTGCTTGTAAAAAGGAAGGGGCTTGATTTAGCCTTCACTTAGTTTGCCAGACTTTGTTACTCGCTCCAAGGGAGGCCTTACCTTTTCTAAGGAGTGGATGGGGAGGTGGAATAGAGGAGAAGGGAAGGGAGAGGGACTGATGTTGGTATATATAATGAAAAATTATTTTTTTAAAAAAAATAAAACAAATCAGCTTTTAAAAGTGGGGTAGAATTCTAATCAGAAAATTCTCAAAAAAGAAACCACAAATGTCTGGATTTTATTTTGATATATATGTAAATGTAGTCTCCTTTCCTATCTTTTGGGATTAATTTTGATTTGACATCTTCTCAGATATTAAAATGGCTACTTTGGCTTACTACTTGGGTTCATTTTCTACTTCTTATAGTATCTTCATTCTATCCTTTTACTTTGAAGTGATCCTTAATACTAAAGTGTGTTTATTGGGTGTAGAAGAAAGATGGATCCTGTTTTTGCATCCAATCTGTGTCATTTTATTTGGAAATCAAGACCATAGATGATAAGAGCAACGAATGAGCAGTGTTTCTTGATTCCTATTATTTTGTTATGGTTGTGTGAATTTTCCCCCTTTCTTTGGATTTGCTGCTCTGAGATTATTTACTCTTCATATTTTCTTGGGCATACTTAACTTCTTCAATTTGACATTTTCCTTATAGTACCTTCTGCAGATCTGTATTTGTAGATAGATGCTACTTAAACTGATTTTCTTGTAGAATGTTTTTCATTCTTCATCTTATGTGCTGGGAAATGAGTATAGTAGTCCTGGCTGGCATCTGTGGTGCCTTAGAGTTGGTAGAACATCAAACCAGTACTCAATGCTTTTAACCTCTCCATTGAAATGTTAGATATTATCCTAATAGGAGATGTCTTTGTGTGTTATTTGGATGTCTTTTGTGTTATTTGGCCTTTTCCCCCCTTGCAGTATTTACTTTTTTTTCTGTTCCATTAATGTTTGACTCTTAAATTTTTGGGGGATTTATTTTCTGGTCCAGTATCTTTAGTGTTCTGTATACTTCTTTTACTTTGTAATCTTGTCTTAGGTTCATTGTTGCTGTGATAAAATTCCACAAACAAAGCAATGTGGGGAGGAAATGTTTATTTGGCTTAAACTTTCATATCACTCTTCATCACTGAAGAAATTCAGGACAGGAACTCAAACAGGTCAGGAACTGAGAGGCAAGAGCTGACATAGAATTCATGGAGAGGTGTTGCTTACTGGTGTATCCATCCTGTTTCCTTATAGAAACCAGACTTCCAGTCCAAGCATTGTACCACCCACAATAGCTGGGCCCTTCCCCAACAATCACTAATTAGGGAAAAGCTCTACAGGCTTGCCTCCAGCCTGACATTATGGTGGAATTTTCTTACTTGAGATTCTTTTCTCTCAGCTGACTTTAGCTTGTATCAAGTTAACATAAAGCTATCTGGCACATACTTTGATAGGCAACTCCTTCTTTAGGTTATAGAAAGTTTCTACCACAATATTGCTGAAAATATTTTCTGTGTCTTTGACCCATTTTTCGTCACTTTAATTGCCATTATTAGTTCATTTTTCTTCTCATTCTATCAGATTACCTGGATGTTTTGTGTCTACATCTTTTTTTTTAAATATTTAACATTTTCTTTGACCAGTGTATCTATTTCTCCTATTTTGTCTTCAATGCCTCTGATTCCCTTTTCTATTTCTTATATTCTGTTTGTGAGTCTTGCCTCCCAGGTTCCCATTGGCATTCTTAAATAATGTATTTCCAGTTTTACCTCAGTATAGGATTTCTTTAGTAATTCCATTCCACCTTCACATATTGACCTGTTTTGTTCATTGCATTCTATTATTTGTATTTTCATAGATTTTTAAAAATGGATTTATTCATGTCCTCTTTTTTCTATTTTATTTTTTTTATATTTTTTAATTAATAATATAATTAAAAAATTTTACACGTCGATCCCAATTTTCTCTCCCTCCCTCTCTCCCACTATCTGTCCCTCCCTCCCTCTTACCCTCCTCCCCCGGTGACATGCACCCTGGCCACCCTCCTCTCCCATCCCCTCACCCCCATTCCACATGTAGTGCTATGATATTCAGGTTGGGTCATGTAAATCTGTCAAGTCATTTGAAGTAGGGACTACGACTTCTCTCCTGTCTCTAGGTTAAGGGAGTATCCCTCCATGGGGGATGTGTCCCCAATGTCCTTTTGTGCACTAGGAATAGATCGTGTTTCTGCTGTCTGGGGTTCCCCAGACTGCTCAGTCCTTCTAGCTGAGACCCATATTCAGGGGGTCTGAGTCAGTCCCATGCTGGATTCCCAAATCTGGGGGGGCCCATTAGCTCCTCCTTGTTCAGGTCAGCTGTCTTTGTGTGTTTCTGCAACATGGTCTTGTCCTCTCTCTCTCTCTGCATCTGGATTCTAGGACCTTGAAAATATTCACAACAGCTAATTTGAAGTCCTTGTGCTTCAGCTTTGTTGGATTTCTCAGGGCCTACTGTAATACAATTACTGGCCTTTAATGGATACATATAGTCCCAACTGTTACTGTGGTTTTACAGTGGCATCTAGGCATTTGAGTTTGGGATGACTATAATTCTAGGTGTTCTTTTATCTGTTTTTTCTTTGTTGGGCGTGTGTTTTGTTTCTTGGTTTCTGTTGCCTTCCATGGGTCTTAGGAGAGTGTTCTAACTGTGGACTTCCTGCTAGGGAGTGCTTCTGAGACCCTGCTAGGTGTGATTACTGGAGTTACAAGGTAGAATGGTTTTCAAGATATTGGGAGTTGATTGGAAGTAATAGAGACAGGATGGCAAGGGGTAGGGTTTATAAACTTCCAAATTAGGGAGCTATTGCAGGAAGATTTGAAAAGTTCCCTAGGAGTGGTAGCTGAGAGGAAGGAGAGGTTACTGTAGGTAGTCTGCTACAAAGCTGGGGGTATGGCTGGGGGATTGGGATAGGAGGAGAGAAGGGACAGTGAAACTTGCCTCTCTGATTGCCTGGTAGACAGGGACAGTGGGTTCCCAGGGAGCTGTTGGCTGAGACAAATGGCCATTTATAAGTTCTTCATTAATCAAAACCATAAAGAGTATATACAAAATATGAACAATGTCTGCTAATACTGGTAAAATTATCATTCTAAAAGAGATGTGTGGACCCATAAACATCAAAGTTTGTTCAATTCTTATATTTTATCCATCAGTATTGGCTGGTTACACAGGTGACTCTAAGAAGCTTAAAATAAAAACATGCCTAATTAAATTTTTATTTTATTGTTATTTATGTCCACTAATTTGTCCACTTTCTCCTTCTCACATTATCTAAATTGAGGGGCCAGAGAGAGAGAGCTGAATGAACAGCAATATTGCATGAAGAATTGCAGGTAATAATTGCAGATCTTAAGTGTTTCAAAGGGATTTGAGAGATTGCCCCATAAGTGCATAGTAATTACTTCAAAAGGGTTAACCCATAGTTAAAATCATCATCATCTTCATCGATACTTAAGAAGTAAGGTGATTCTTGTTAAATGCCCATTAAGTGGAACATAGAGTCTAGAAACACTTTGAATTGTGTAAGGCTTAATTTGGTTAATAACCAAGGGAATGACTCAGAGGAATGCAAAGAAGGCAGGAAGCTCCTTTTGCTTTAATGATGGTGAGAATGGCAATGCTAAAAGAAACCTTTATTTTTCTATGTGGGCATGTGAGCATGTTGTTTTTCAAGTTAAAGACCAACTTAGAACTTAGTTGTTCAAAATCACTAATATTAACTCAATATATCTGTTATGCCCATATTTCAGGAACCCCAAAAGACCACTGTGGAGACAGAATCCTGTATGTAAAAGCAAAGTGCCCAGGCTGAAGCTTGGACTTTCCATGTGTCTAAGATTGGAGAGTGTTTAGCTTATTTGGGGTGGGGTTTTATCATATGAGAGGTTGGGGTGAGGGCAGTTCTAAGGTTCAGGATCCCTGACTGGCTGACACTTGTCTAGGGGTGTCTTCATGAAAAAAGATGGATGTGTGCTGGGTTAAAGGACATCTAGTGATTATATCTACAATGGTTGGAACATTAGGTATTACCTTTGAATGGTAGGTAGGCATTTTCCCCTTGGATGCTGATTGGTTTATTCCTAGGTGGTACCTGGGTGGGTTTAGTTTGTGGTCTTTCCTGGATTAAGGTGTTGCTTTAGGGCAAACCAAAACTCAGGCCTACTTTCAGGCTAGTTTCTATTGAGCCTGTCATGACAGCAGGCATCAGTGTAGCCAAGCTGCCCTCGGCCCTACTATTTATATTTGCCTATCTTTTGTCCATTTCATTAGCATATATGTCAATCAGTTTTGGACACAATCATTAAAGGGGCAAAGAGTTTCAAATTACAGCAAGAAAATTCCAGTAGTCCCATAGATTTATTATAGTTACTTGTGTTTAGTGATAGAGCATATGCATGTGGTCACAAATATGAAGATATCCTTTTGATGCGTTATGAGTAAGAGTTATCAGTTCAAAAGGACTGATTCCAGTCAAATTTTATATTGTAATAGAATCTCGTGCATTTAAATGAATGAATTTAATGACAAAACACATTTGTTGAGTCTTCTTTTTTCCAATTTTAAAGCTATTTTAAGGGCGATTAAAGCAATTATGAATTTATGTGTGTATACATGAATATGACAGTAAGTGTGTTGATGTCAGGACATCTTGTGGGAGTTGGTTTTCTCCTTCTACTGTGTGGGTTCTATGGATGAAACTGAATTCATCAGGATTGATGTCAAGGGCATGCTGAGGCATCTTGTTTTTCCCCTGGGCAGTAATTTTTTTTTTTGGTCAACTTATCATTAAATAAAAGCAATACATCCAGTCTTAATAGAAAATTAATCATGACGAATAAGCAGTAATTTATAGCTAGGTATCCACCTTTTCTCATTGATTAGGATTAGATATAAATCTCAATTCCTTGTTTTATTCCCCCTTGAACTCAGTAAAGCTTAGTTTTCTGAAACAAGGGTAATGATCAATATGTGGAATGTGGATTTTACTCTCATTATTGAGCAGTGTGTATGCATGTGTGTCTCTGTGAGGACTCATTAGATAACTCTTTTCAGGTAGTTAGCAACATGTCTGAATGGAAGTAACAGGTCACTGGCTGCTGGCTCCAAACACCATTAACTCTTTACTTGATTCATTACAGCCTGTTTTGCATCTGTTATTCAGCCTTGCTATTGCTGTAGTTGAAAGTCTGGGACGTGGAGGAACTGGAACATAACCCTTCAAATTATTTTATTAACTAGATTTAGTCAATGTGCTTACTATATCATAAATTCCAGCTTCCTTTAAAATTCCTCTAAAACCCCTTGCAATATTTTAGAGGTTAGTTAATCCTAACCAACTGCAGGATTCTTTGGGTAGAATTACAAGTTCAGCTATTTCTTTTGAGCTCATTTGCATTTTTCTGTTGGATTTTGGAAATGAAGTTTATACTGGTTACTTTGATAAAACCTTTTGAATTTACTTCTCAGTGAGGAACTTTCATCCATTTCTGTGCAATAAGATACAGCATCACAGTCTTAAAATTGACAAATTCATACAAGGTATCCACACATGGTAAATAGTTCTATCAGTAGAATGTGAAGGTGTGGAACATTTGACTCTCATGATTTGGGGAGTCTTTGCTATGTTAAAAATACCCTGCACTTAGATATACAAAGCATCACACAGGTGCTAGCTATAAGGCACTGGATGCACTGTGAGTTCTCTGAGTATCTCTGGTCCTTAGCTCCACTCCAAAGAAGTTAAGTTACATTGATGGACATTTATACTTATTTAGTAGAAATGCTATGGTAAATTCAAAGTCTGTGTCTTTACCTATATCTATTTATACACACACATATCAAATTGGAACTGAAATTATAATAGAACCTTCATAGCAGCAGAATGATTTCTGAACTTGGGAAAAAGAGAAAGGTCATTTATTAGGTAATGTTGCCACGACTGATCCATCAGGGTCTGAGTCTCAGTCAGGACAGAGACATTACATAAGGTCTAAGGAAGGGGATTAGGAGGAGGAGAGTGAAAATGGAGCACATCGAGAGAAAGGAAAAGACAAAATGGCAGAATGATTCTACTTTTATTAAATTCTCAGAAGCCAGGGGTAAACAGCTCAAATTTAGTCCAGGGTAAAGATATCATTTGCCTTAACTGATTTTTTTTCCTTGTGTTTGTGTGTGTGTGTTACATTTTTTTTTATTACAGCTTGCATTTAACAGTAAGCTGAGCCCTACAAAGGCTGAGTAGTTTTTTGTTTTTGTTCTTTAATTGAGAGGATATTCGGTCTTGCAGTTCTGTGGCTCTGGGACTAACGCCCAGCAGTTGCTTGTCACTTGTCCTGGTGCTCTTTTGTTTCCGTCTTTCAGCACATTTGTTGACTGTTTCTTTAGTCTTCTGCCAGTGTGATCACTCTGCCCCCTTAACCTGCCATGCCTGGCACCCAATGCTACTGAGGGAGTTCACTGGCATGTTTTGCATGCACCCCTGTACATAGGTCTAGATATCAATCCCACACTTGGATTCTCATATATTTTCTTGGATTCTTGGTATAGAGCACATATTTTTGACAGGATAAACATAATTTTAAAACTAGGACAGAGGTAGCTAATATTTCTGAGAAAACTTAGATGAAACAAATTACGTTCCATCACACATAATTCTAGTAAATTGAAAAAGTAATTACCAGTTTGGTGAAGGGAATGTAATGTGTTGGTTTGGCTTCCAATCAAGCAGTAAAAAAATTCCAGTTAATAAATGAAATTGTGAAATTAAAACAAAAAAATGCAGTGAAGTTCACAAGGATCTGGGAATGTTAATAGACAGGAACATTCAAATTTGTAATCAGTAGGAGGGTGGAAAATCAAAGGACCATTCAGTCATTATTAAAGAAATAGTTTTTGAATACATTATAGACTAATCTCATTTTCATTTTTGATTGGTAGGTTAAGCGAAGTTATACATAATAAATATAAATGTGAGCTATGCATCTAACATAGGAATTTAGAAGCATTTGAAAGGTTGTCCTCTTCTGAGTGTACCTGCAGCTGAGAAAAGAACTCACACAAAGCAATGAAAGGAGAGGGAGTGTATATGGTGTCTGTTAGTTTAACAGACTGATTCTAGCAGCAGATAGAATAGTTGAAGCCTGACAGCACTTATAGGCCTGTCATGATATCTTTTGGGATAAGATGCAGAAACATAGTGAGGGTTGGTAAAGGACAGTGAATTGAGGGACAGGTAATGGCTGATTAGAGGATCATTGTCCACAATGATAAGATCTTGAACAATGTGCTTTGGAGCTCCATTCCTTTAAAACTGTACCATTCAGCAGCTTCATCAATTGCTTTTGAACATATAGAAATCTCAATCATTTTATTTGGTAGCAACACAAATCCAGAGTGGTAGTCAATACATTGAATGCAAAAATTGAATTCTAAAGACCTTGTGAAGAATTACTTGACTTAAACAGAAAGATTTTTAGTGGATAATGCAAAGACCTAATTTCATAGAACTACAGGACAAAAAAAAAAAAAAATCAAACCAAACAAAAATCCCCCACATAACCTTATAATTAAACAGAAGTAAACAGTTTTAATTGTCTAAAAATGATTTTGAGACCTTGGATAATTTTACAACTGACACAAATGGGCAAGATTCATGTCTGCCACAAATGAAGTTAAGATACATTGATAAATATATAGTATAGAGATCCAAGCAGGATATGCTGTGATAAGCAATTATGACTTTGGGATTCTTCCTAAAAATGTACTGTATAAGTACAAAAAAGAAAGCACTTCTTCAGCTTTGTGTGAAGTTACATGAATAATATTTTAAGGAAATAGCAGATATTCTGAAAGTTTCTTACAATGATGGAAGACAGGTGCATGTAAAATTGATATTGAAGCACCTGCTCATGGTTAGGGATGGAGAGGGTGTCAAGTCTCAAAGGCAGGGCCTGAGGGATTAGTGAAGAGGGCACAGCTGATGGCTCACAGGGGGCTCAAGCAAAAGAGGATGCCAGGAGGAAACACTGTGCATTTGAAAGCCAAGCCTACAAAATGACAACTTTCTGGGAAAGTGGCTTTTAGTCACAGATGTTATCAGTTGAGACTAGACTGCCCAGAGGGAACAATGTAATGAAAATGACAATAGGTGAATAACTGCAGGGAAATCAGGAATTATCAATAACATATCTTAAATGTCAAAAATGATTTTTCTGACAATGTCTAACTGTGGTGAATTGCATATTATTCTCAATTATCAGAAAAATCATCTCTGACATTTAAGGTACATCTCTCGCAGAAAGGCAATTTGGTCCTATGTCAGTTGACAGAAATATATAATCTAGGGGGAGGGGAGAGCCTATGAATTGCAGTGTTTCAGTTTGAAAAGAGTGTGCTGTTTTAGGCTTGGCTGTGTCACTGGCTTCAGTCAATGGAATACAAATGCATGTGATATATAAGACCCTGCAAAAATGTTTCAGAATGTGGGGAGGTACTGCCCCTATATATTTCTTCTGCCATAGGATATAAGAACTGTCCTCAATGTGCGTCCCTGGTGACAAGGCAGACTGAAGGCAGAAATCTTACTGCAGGTGACCAACTAAAGTACAATAGGAGTGAGAATAATATCTCCGTTGCTGAAGGCCACTAAAAACGAATTTTTCATGACTGATGCATTATATGAAAAGTACCTGACATTAGTACACAATCCTGAGAAAGCAGCTGCCCTAGTGTACTGAATTGTGGCACCAGCCAAGGTCACATTAATGTTCCATAGAATTGTTTAGATGTCACAGCTTACTGGGGACATTGGATCCATGTCAAGAGAAATAGCACAATTACCTACTCAATTCTAAGACAGCATGTTTAGTTGTCTCTAGAAAGCAATACTAGAACTAGCTCATCAGATACAGTCCCAATTTAAAAAAAAAACCACCTATTAATTAGAATTATTTTAAGCAGCATGGGCTGTCTTGGAGGAGTGCTTTTGTGCAGACATGGAGTGATCATTTTTTTCTGGCATGTTGGGGAGAAATAACTCCAAGAAGCAGAACTTTGTGCTGAAGGACTCCAGGAAACACTACACAGTACATGTCTGGCACTTTCCCCATGACTTTGTAAAGGCTTATATGAAAGTGTGTGTGTGGGGGGGTGGCAGGGAGGAGGTTCATCTCCTCTTTACTGTTTTCAGTTACTAGAAAAAAAATTAAAACCCAGCATGTCTTTTCTTCTTCTTCTTCTTCTTCTTCTTCTTCTTCTTCTTCTTCTTCTTCTTCTTCTTCTTCTTCTTCTTCTTCTTCTTCTTCTTCTTCTTCTTCTTCCTCTTCTTCCTCTTCTTCTTCTTCTTCTTCTTCTTCTTCTTCTTCTTCTTCTTCTTCTTCTTCTTCTTCTTCTTCTTCTTCTTCTTCTTTCTCTTACTTTGTATGAGAGAGTAAGATACAGCACCAAATTAGTGAGGACCTTACAGGAAAATATCAAACAATTGGCCCAATCTTTGTTCAACTTTATCTGCATATTCATCATGGGGGTGGGGCAGAAAATTCTAATCTCACTAGCCTTTTCCTATTACCTAGCAGTGCAAATGAATCTCATTCCTGCTTCACGGTGACATAATAATGAAGTGAAGTAATATATGCCAAAGTTTATATTAAAAATATAGAGATGTTAAGGGGTCTTGGGTGAGAGGTGATTGTCTAGGGGTAGTGCCACGTTCTTTCTATGGGCCACACAAAGGATTGTACATCCTGGAAAGAATTCAACCCAGAAAACAGAAGATAGTTTCAGAGCAAGGGGGAACTGACAGGCAATGACAGGAAGAGGTCTAGAAAGACATGAATGGTGACAGCTGCCTGAGAGTGAAAGCACAGCAGATCCAAGAGTTCCAGATAGAAAGTAACAGATTTGAGGTGGAGGCCAACGCAGCTGCCACCTGTTGGACACCAGAGAGAAAGGATGGGTCATGGACACAAAGTGGTTAACAGTTACAGATCCTGATGGAATCTGACAGAGTGAAAATAACACACAAACAGCTCCCATCAGGGTAATTGGAGGGACCCCACAGGGTCTATGTAAGACTATTTATAGGACTGCACCTCTGGATTCACTCCCCTCCCTGGTTGGTCCTGTCTGGTCTTTTCCCTTTGCTGGGATCTTTAAGCTCCATTGACCTTTTTGTCATAGTTGCTATCTCCTACCACAGGGTGCAGAGGGAAATGCCTGGAGCAAGAAGGAAGCCCTTCTTAAAGAGGCCAGTCTCTGTCTGCCAGATCAGCCCACATCCCACTGTACTCTTATGTATGTATACACGATGTGTGTGGGCATGCATTGTATGCATGTGTGTATGTTGCCTGTTCATGTGAGAGGTATGAGCATGCATGTGACAAGGTGTGCATTTGGAGATCAGAGGGTCACACAGGGTGTCAGCTATTGCTTTCTGCCCTTTCCAGACAGGGTCTCTTGTTATTGCTGTGTAAGCTAGGCTGTTTGGCCTACAAGGTTCTTAATGCAACACAGCAGTGCTGAGATTAAAGACATGCAGTACCTTGGTTGGCTTTATGTGATCTTGGGTCTTCATGCTTGTATAGGCAACATTTTACCCACTAAGACATGTCTCCAGCTCATCCTTAACTTCTTAATCTTCACCTTGCTTCTCACCTCACTATGGAAAACAATACTCTAAAGATGATCATATCTTAATAACAATGACAATCAAAGAAATGGCCACTCTATGTGCAAATACAAATAGATATTTTTTCCCAACAAAGGAAATCCATATCAGGTCTATTAAACTGTTATGTGTAGGTAGCAGTCATTTCTTTTTACATGTGAGATTTCCTTTGGGAAAAGGCAATTACTTAGTCACTGAAAGTAGGCAATTAGGAACAGTTTAAAATACTATCTGTTAGTTCACTATAAAGTATATTGATGACAGAAAGATTTAATGCATATTTGTCACTCATTCAAGTATTCTCAGAATCATCATTCACATAATGATTTGTGAACAAAAGTTGAAGGCAACAGTGGGTTGATTAATAACACAAAATTTGATGACAACGTGAAGGCAAATAAAGAACTGTGCAAAGAATCTTGGAAAAATTACAGGTTTCAATAAGAATAGAAATTGATACTAAACATAGGTTTTTAAAGGTAATTCACAGACACACATATGGAGAGACATGATGCCAGATGTAACATAGTATCTGTACTGCTCTTGTTCACTTTGTGTTGCCCGACCAGTTTCTAGCATTTTTCATCTCATGGTATCTTAAATTTGTTTAGACTGCATTAAGAAAACATGTTAATCTTATAACTTAGAAGACACTACATGTCTATTTCTCGTAGTCTACAGGTTTGGCAGTCCAAGATCAAGGCAGCATCAGAGACTGGTCTGGTAAAGTTCTGCTATCTGGTAGTAGACTACAAACCCTTGCTGGCTCTAATGTTGTTGAAGGGATAAGAACTCATCAGACTTATTTTACAAAGGCACTGATTCATTAGTATAAAGTGTACACTTATGATACAGTTATCTCTCATTGGCCTTAAATTTTAATACTATCCTAGAGGGGTGTAGATTTCAACACAGAGACTTCAGGTAGACACAGATATTCAAACTAAAGTTTACAGTTATAACTGTTCTACTGTATGCTTGCATGATGGGTGCTAGTCAGATTTCTGCTTCGTGAGAAAACACCTAGGTAATCAAGTAGAAAGAAGAAAAATGTATTGGCTAATAGTTGCAGAAATTTAGTTCTGTGAGTTATGGAAAGGCGGGGTATCATAGCACAGAGCTCTTGGTGGATAGAACAAAGTTGCTTAAATCATGGGTAGCCAAGAGAAGAACAAGTTAGGGTCACAATATCTCATTCTAGGGTCACAATTCTCATATCTCAGGCACCAAACTTACTTTAAGTAGGTCTTGTTTTCTAAAGCCTTTGCCATTTTCCAACAGTGCCAGAGGATGGTAAACAATCCTTAGCAATTGGCATTGCAGACATTTTTATTTATTTAATTAATTAATTAGTTAATTAATTAATTATTTTATTAATAATATAATTTAAAAATTTTACATGTCGATCCTAGTTTCCCTCCCTTTCTATTACCCTCTTTCTCCCCCTCACATGCACCCTGACCACCCCCTCTCCCATTCCCCGACCCCCATTCCACATGTAGGGCTATGCTATCCAGGTGGGGTCATGTAAATCTGTCAAGTCATTTGAAGTAGGGACCACGACTTCTCTCCTGTCTCTAGGCTAAGGGAGTATCCCTCCATGGGGGATGTGTCCCCAAGGTTCTTTTGTGCATCAGGAATACATCATGGTTCTACTGTCTGAGGTCCCTTAGACTGCTCAGTCCTTCTAGCTGAGACCCATATTCAGGGGGTCTTAAACAGTCCCATGCTGGATCTCCAGCTATCAGTCTGGGGTGGGGGCATTAGTTACTCCTTGTTCATGTCAGTTGTCTGTTTCTGCAACCTGGTCTTGTCCTCTCTCTGTGCATCTGGATTATAGTTCGACTCAGTGTTTAGTTATGGGTGTTTGCTTCTGTTTCCAACAGGTACTAGATGAGGGCTCCATGGTGGTGGATAATTTAGTTGATGATCTCACTATCAGGAAAGGGCACTTATGGTAGCCTTTTCACAGTTGCTCAAATTATTAGTTGGACATTTAAAATCCAAAACAAAACACCATATTTAGTTTTTCCCCAAACTTCATTTGCTCCCGTGTCTCTTTCTAATTACGTTATAAATTATCTTACTAATTATCCTTGTCATCTTCTTCACTCCCTTTTTAGCTTGATATCATGGAATTGTTTAAATGACCTACTAATACATAGTTGATGACAAGGGCCTATGGCATCGAGAGACCAAATGTCTATGAATGAGTTCATGATAAAATCCAGACAGTATGGTGAAGTAACTTGAGTTACTAATGATGAGGAAGACAGAGTATCTGAGATGAGGTACACACTCCAAATATCTCAACAAAACTATACTTTTAACTGGATACTTGTATATTATAATATTTGCTCAATAGTTGATTGCAGAAAGACTAGAGAAAGCTAGATTGCCTCTTTGAATAGATAAATATTAAGCACTACAATTATAAAAGGCCCTTTGACTTGTTCTCTTATCCTATTTCAGCATACTGCATGGGAGATAAATTTGCTATTATTGTTCTTTTTCTGTAACTTATGCAGTTTTTACTTATGGTGTCTATGTGCCATCTATTTTCTTGCACTTACAAATCAGCCATTAATTTTTTTTGTATGGAATATATACTTTTCATGGGAAATACACCATTTTTAAGACAGAGTTTGGGAGAACTTATTAAGAAAGATTTTTAAGATGCTTATTAAATTCACTTCCTGTATGTCTGAAAAAATTCCAAAGATTTATTCTTGTTGTGATAGCAGAATATATAAGTTTAAAAATAGTTTTTTTTTCTTTTCTATTTTCTGTATATTGTCAAAATGGATGTGTGGTAGTGTAATAAATGTAACCAATTTCTTGAAGCTAATAACTAATCTTGAGTGAATCTGAACCAATGCTATAGTCCATTAAGTTTTGAACTATAGTTATAATTTTCTTTAACAGACTCAGATATAGGCTATATTTTTTCATTATCATAACCCTACAGAGGAAACTAAAAGTGGAAAAAGATTGAGGTTTACATAGTTCACACAAAAGCTCCCATGAAAAGCAAGAAGTAGTGGATTAGAAAATCTAAACCCACTTTATGGCTCTGATCTCCTCCTTAACTATTAAATATGGGAGACTCTCCAGCATAAGGCATTTATGGAAATAAGTCATGAGGAAGCAGGGCTTGACGGCAGCCTAAGAAGCCAAAAATAAATGGTCTTTAAAGTCATTGTACATGCACGTGTTGCTACCACTAACTAGATTATGTGAGACAGAACAGAAGGTACCCCTACTCATAGAAAATATTTTGATTTAGTACCAAGCACACACAAAAAAGCACATCCTTAGTGTTAGCAACACCTTAAGCCTTACTATTTAAAAATTGTTTGGATTGTCGCCACCTTTCAAAGTGAAAGCCAATATAAATCATGTGCCCTTTCTTTGCTGTGCACAGCTTATAGAAATATGTTTGTTTTGCATCTCTGTATTTGCATACATTCCCCTCTCCTTGTTTCTTTGATAAAAGTTTTATGGGCAATAAATTATAAATCATGCTTATGTATAATTTATCCCTTTAAATACATATTTTATTTTTTTGGCTTTTTAAGTGAAAACCATCTTTAGCTTTGTATTTTTAAAAGATTCAAATTCAATACTTTAAGAAATTCATGAATAAAGCATGTTTTCACCTTAATTTGCATTTTTATGGTGCCTGCTGTAGAACAGTATAGATTTTGCTTTCTGAGTGTACTCTTTCAAGCAGACAGGATTCCCTTAAGAATAAGCCTTGAGAAAATTCACTTGCCCTTCATAAAACATACATTTCATTATCTCCCTATGAATTGGACATTTCTCTAACATGGTTGTGCATTTGTGTCTTCTCTCCGAATATTGTAATACCCTCTAGTTCACAGACAAATGTGATACAAACAGAAAATGGTCATTTTATTGTGTTGAAATGAATGGAGAGTGACCTGACACAAGTCCCCAATTCATTCCACCTCAAGGAAGATAATCTTCAAATTATTCAATATTTTAAGTAACAAAAATCATATGGGAGATTGGTTTTCCCTAGCTATAATCACACTGTTGTCTTGGTTTAAAATATTAACATTATGCTTTAAAAAGCTATTAGCTAAAGATATGCTTACAAATTTAGAAGATTTTTCATAAACTACAAGAAAACATGCTTTTCAAATCTTAGATTAATTATACATAGATAACAGCTTATCCAGAGTGTCTCATCTAGACTCATGTAGCAGATTATAGCAGAGACAGCATCCATTTTCTTCCTCTTTCTTATAGCCTATTTGTTAGGAAGTACTGGCTTGCAATAAGGAGAGGAGACACATTTACCTTATTCCAAAGGAAAAGCATTGAATATAGTGTAAACTTGCATATTTACTGGTTAGCACTATTCTAATTTAGGAGGACAAGACGTTATATCCAGCAACATTTTCTAGACCTCCCTTCTATTTTTGTGGATATGTCACACTGTTTCATAGTTTGCCATCTTAGTTGACCATTTCTTTTTTTTTTTTTAGTTACATTTATTTTAGACTTATCAAGATGTGTCACCTAAGAAAAGATGTCTTAAAGTGATAAACTCTACATCTAAGAATATGATTTAATTTAAACTAGTCTGTTAAGAGACTATCAAGGTAAAGTAGGGGGCTTCAATCTAATAATCAGCATGACTGGTGTTCCTACAATTAGCAGGAAGGTAGACACTGAAACAGAGAAAGAGGGAGTGGGAGGGATGATGATAGAGAGGAAGGGAATGAAAAAACAAGGAGAATTAGAAGACACAGAAAAGTCTCAAGTATGAAGATAAGATATTGGACAGGAACACCCATGGCTATCAAAAGCTAAGGGAGACAGCCCTTTCCTTAACAGGCAGAGAGAGAATGTCCAACCAGTCCTTTGATCTTAGACTTCTGGCCATAGAACTTTGGTAATAACTAATTTGTTTTAAGCAGATTACTTGTGGCATTTTTGAATGTCAATGCTAGGAATGTAATGACAGATTCCTATACTTTTATTGCAAGGAGTGTCAAGATTGGGCAATTATATTTCTATACTCTTAAATATTCTTTACTATTGTGTTGAATAATAATAATAACAGGCACCTTGAAAGTCCTTGAGAAATCATTTTATAGTTTTTCATTTTTTTTTTGACGAAGTACAAAAGTAAGCATTGAAGAAGGATGGGACTTGAGCAAAAGGACACATGAGCCATGAAAGAGGGAATGAAAAAACTGTCTTTGGCTTTCTCTCTTGGGTGTCTGTATCTTAACTCCATAAGGTCATGTCTAGATGCATTCAAATGTAGAATGACTCATTTTGAAACCTTTAGTTAACTGTAGCAGCTTTATATTCTGTAATTTACCTTCCCTTTTCTAAATAAGATCATAATCCAAAGTATGTAGGATTTGGATGTGAAACTTTCTTTATGGTGATGACTAAAGGATTAAGAAGCAATAATTTTATGACATTCGTGAGCCTGTGCACACATATTCAACTGCTTTAGGGTCTGGATGAAGTTTCTTGCATGGAGTGAATTGCTATTTGTCTGTTACTATGCACACAGTCATCTATGTGGCTGGAAGGTTTTAAGGAAGACAGCTGGTGCAAGCATGGTTTTGAGTGATAGAAACTAAAAATCCATAGGATTCTTCTCAGCTGCTTCACCAGGAGAGGACTTGGACATGCAGAATGTTAGGAAGAGAAGGAAGTTGGATTAAAGCCAAGAGAGGTTTCTGGGGATTTTCCCAAAATGACTGGTGACAGCTTGCAGGGGGGAATAGTGATAAGTAAGGAATGGCAGGCTGAGTCCACTTTTTATCCTCATCCAGGTAAAGCTAGGTGACATTTAGTTTATAGCTATAATTAAACTAACAGATGAAATATTTCATTGGGATATAAAATAAAGGAACTTTCAATTAATCGGTGTAAAGTGTGAAGGATGAGCTGAATGGTTGAAGTTCACTCACTTTCTACTTATTTTTAGGCTTAAATGGACTTTTTTCTGCACCAATATTATGTAAATGCCATTGTGGTACACAATGTGATTTCTACACTGGGTAATTGAATGCAGGAGAATCAGAAGTTCAAGGTCATTATCTTCAACACAGCAGATTTGAGAACAACCTGGCCTACATACCCAGTTCTTATCTCCTCTTTCTGTCTATCTCATTTATGGATATGTACTATTGAAAGTAATTCCTAACAGTAATATTAAAATGCACAATCAATAATTCTTTATGTAGAATAACTGATTTGATTTGACTAGAAGCTAAGTATGTTGCCCTAAATAACCTAGAATTAAAATACAAAATATTTTCTGAATTATATATATTGTCAGCCATTTCTGTTCTGTTTCCAGGAAATGATTTTTTGATAGTTCCCACTGCAATAATTCCCAAAAGAAATTGTGATATGAACAAAAGACTCAAATTATTATGGTATAAAGAAGATAAACCCACCAAGAACAATATTATTTAATCTGAATCCCAGTGTCCTGGTGTACCAGTCACAAAACCTTGATTAAATCATTTAATCTTCAAGATGAATTAAATGTCATCCTAGATTTAAGACACTAAGCTTCTACATAGGAAACATTTACAAAGGTCTATCTTTTTCAGCCATTTACTTAGACAAAGAACTCTATGCAATGTATTTATAGGAAGTTCTGTATATGAAATTCTTACAGTGAGAGCACATTTCATGAATCTACAACAGATATTTTCACATGGATTCTGAAACAGAACTCAAGTGAAATTAGTCCTCCTTACCTGGGGCAAACCATACCAGCAAGTAAGGCATAAAGAGAATAATGGAGTAAGTTTATCAGATAGAAGAAATTAATTCTATAGAGTATTGCGTTAGCCTAGAATTTACTAGCTAGCTATGGAGGTTATTATTATACTTTTAAAGACACTTCCATTTTTATTCTTTTCATTATTTCTTGTAAATTAATTGCAGAATGTCCACTGTGTGGAGAGTAAATAACTCATGCCCAGTTTCTTCCCTTCTCTCCATATCCTATTCCTCCCTTGATGACTTCTTCACCCCCCCCTTCTCAGTACAAAATAAGTCCCTAATTTATCTTTATCCCTTAAGAAACAAATCATTTGTCAGTGTTGACGGTAGATTTGGCTGAGTACTTCCCAACATTAGGAGTTAGGATTTCTTACTTATTTATTTCATGAATTTTAAATTTATGCTCCTGATTTGGAATCCATTGTGTCAAGAAGAAAGGGAAGCAGCATACAGAAAAAGGCATTTCTTCAAGAGAAGCCTTTCAGAAATAAAGGAGAAGATTGTTCTTTTGTGATCAGACTAAGTTGATCAGTAAACTAAGAAAGGTCTTCACCACTATTTAGGATTAAGCTGATTCTTTTCATTAAATATAATTTTAAAAAAACAATAATCTTCCAGTTTGCTGTCTCAGTCATTAAATGGTTACTTGGTTCATTTGAATGTCTTAATATTAGTTATAAAATATGAAAACACTTTTGGAATTACCATGAAAACTAAAATAAGAAACACTAAAGATAATTAACAAAGGGGAAATTGGAAGGGATTCATTTTACAAATACACTTTGCATGATATCAATCAAAGATGCTTAAATATTTAAATGCATCAACTAAACTCACATAATTCAGATCTGAAGAAGAAATGAATTTGAAATGAATGCCATTTTAAAATAAATGGACTAAAAGAGTAAGGAATACACTGAATAATTTTATCTCTAAAATCTTACTCTAGAATAATTAATATTTTTCAAGTTACAGGTAGAAACTAATGACGATTAAAAAAAAAATTCCTCATATTTCCCCAAAGCTGGCATATTGCTAGAAAATACAAAGTTTTTTTTTTTTTTTTGAAATTTTCCCCTTATTATTTACAACCTTATATACTGGGTCTCTTTTGCCATCTATTTCTCCATTTAAGAAACTTGGAAGCTGTAGGTGTCTGTTTCTGCTTCCATCAACTACTGAATGAAGGCTCTAGGATGACATATAACGTTGTCGAAATCCTGAAATCCAGTTACAGAGAGGAAGGAGTGATGAGCAAAGGGGTCAAGACCAGGCTGGAGAAACCCACAGAATCAGCTGACCTGAACAAGAGTGATATTATGCTACCCAGTGTATTAGCTTGGAAACCAGCATAGGACCAACACAGATCCTATGAACATGGACGTTAGTTAGGAGGGCTGGGCAGTTTATGGGGCCTCTAGTAAAGGATCAGTATTTGTACCTAGTATATGAATGGACTTTGGGAGGCCATCTTACATAAAGAGATACTTTCTCAGTATAGACACATGGAAGAGGGCCTAGGCCCTGCTCCAAGTGAAATGACAGATTTTGAAGACTCCCCATGGATTGTCTCACCCTCCCTGGTGAGCAGAAAGGGGATGGGCTGGGATTTGGTGAAGGTGATAGGGGAGGATTGCAGGGTGAGGGAACTTGAATTAATATGTAAAGCAACCTTGTTTCATATTTAAATAAAAAGGGGGGAAAAAGAAAGTTGGAAGCTCCATCTAAAAATATGATGCAATTAAAAACTTAATCATTTTTAAATGCATCTGATTATTGAACTCATAAAGCAAAGGGTCACCAATAAACTTATAGGAAAACCAACCAACCAACCAACCACCCAACCAAAGGAAAAAAACAGCAAAAAAGAGAGTAAACAAGACCTGAAACACCACTCTGAAAGCTTCTCCGCAGACAGCTTTATAGGGACCAACACAGAACAGGAAACCTAAACTATAATTAATTAATTATGATTGGACAAGTGATCATTTTGAAACTATAACAAAACATTCTGTTCTTCTTGATGAGGAGTTTTGAGAAGAAAAATGATTTCTTTGGATCCCCAACTATACTGGAGTTTTAGCAGAGTCTAATCATTTTGGACCAACAGAAATATTCATTTCAAGTCCCCTATAGTAAATGTGCATGGTTGGGGGGAGGAGAGATTGAGGCATTCTTGTTAAAGTCATCATGACCTTCATAGTGTTGTGGCACATGTTCCCTGAAGACTGAGAATGACATAGTGCTAAACGTTTTTCTTTCATCACTACATTGCTGTATTTACACAATACATTTTACACACCATACCATATTCAGGGCTTTACAAAATCTCACCTGCTTTCTGAAAGGCAGAAATCCAGTCTGAAGAGAAAATGTAAGCCCATAAGCCAGGCTAGGATGTGGCAGGCCTGCTGGAATTAATCACCCTTGAGATTTTAAAATGACAATGGTTAGACCAGGCATGGTGACTCACACCTGTAATTCCATCATTTGGTGTGAGGTCAGTGCAATTCCATGCCAGTCTAGGATAATGGAGAGTGTTACCTGGGCAGCAAAGAATGCAGAGTGTTACCCTGTTAATAAGTATCAACTAGCAATATTGAATAAAGAAGTAAAGTAATACACCCAATGTGCTGAACCATAAAAGAAAAATCAGGTAACTTTCAAAAGCAGATGGGCTATGGAAGCAGAAAGATGGAAAATTTAAGAAGTGGGAGCCATTATGGGTTTTAAGGGAAATCTGGCACTAGGAAAATGTCCAGAGATCTATAAGGATGACCCCAACTAACAAGCAATAGTGGAGAAGCTACCTTAAATGCCCTTCCCCTATAATGAAATTGATAACTGCCTTACATGCCATCCTAGGGCCTTCCTCTAGTAGCTGATGGAAGCAGAAACAGACATCCATAGCTAAACACTGAGCCAAATTCTTGAAATCCAATTGCAGATAGGGAGGAGTGATGAGGAAAGGGGTCAAGACCAGGCTGGAGAAACCCATAGAATCTGCTGACCTGAACAAGGGGGAGTTCATGTACCCCAGTCTGATAGCTGGGAAACCAGCATAGAACTGACCCAGACTCCCTGAATTTGGTGATAGTTGGGAGGACAGGGCAGTCTATGGGGCCTCTGGTAGTGGATCAGTATTTATTCCTAGTATTAGAATGGACTTTGGGAGCCCATTACACATAGAGGGGTTCTCTCTCCACCTTGACAAATGGAGGAGAGCCTGGGCCCTGAGCCAAATGATATGAAAGACTTTGAATACTCCCATGGAAGGGTTCACCCTCCCTGGGAAGCATAAAGAGGATAGGATGGTCTTTGGAGGATGAGAGGATGAGGGAACTGGGATTGACATATAAAACAACTTTGTTTCAAATTTAAATAAAAAGGAAAAGAAACAGTAATAAATATTGAAAACAACCCTAATTATGTAATAGACATGCAGAAACTCTTTAATGATTCTTAGTCTATTAGGTACAGTTGAGGAAGAATTAATAAGGATAAGGATATGCCACCTCCCCTACAAAATGATAGGAGCACAGATTATAAAATTATGAAGGAACAGAACCCAAGTTCTTATGAAGAGTCACCTGATCTCAATATGACTGCAAAATCATTGTCTGTATCATAAGCAGAACCTAATGAAATTACTGGTACAGTTGAAGACTACTATACTTGAAGAAAATACTTCAAGTATATCCTCAAAGAAGAAAGTTTTAAGAAATACATTCAGATTGACGCAAACATTTTTGCTTACACATATTCTATATATGTTGAAAAAAAGATGATCCTCACATATTTATTTTTATTTCTAGTTGATTTTGAGGCAGGTTGTTGTTAGTGCCTGTCTGTATTTGTATTTCAGTGATGCGTATGTATTCATTGTTTTTATCTTGGTGAGACCATGTTACTCTAGGCTAGGCAAGTTTGAAAGAAAAGAGATTTGCTCTTGTTCTTAGTACTGCATTTGGTGCTTTCTTCTTGCTAACAGGACACAACTTTGGATTGAGCATCACCTCCAAAAAGACATGGGGTGTATGTACACAGGTATCTTTTGCATTTTATCCTGTATACAAAGCCCTGGGGATTGGCTCATGAGTTCTTCACCCTAAAGATTTCAATCCTAAACCTTTCCAGAGAGTCAACCCCTAAATATTAGGTTGTGTAATTTTCACCCTCCTGTCATATAATAAATGATTAAATTTTTTTGCTTGGTATATACAATGCCACCATGTCCAGCCACAGCATCATGTGCCAGGAGTAGTTTCTGATAACTAAAACTTAGAAAACATCAATAACAAAAGAAAGTGGAAAAGAATCTTAGAAGTTTTAATATGAACCATAGATGTTAGCAAACCCCAAAGAAAGTTTGGGAAATGTGAGTTAAAGCTTTTAACATCTAGCTTAATGGCACAATGCTTGCTTGCCTACTGAGGTGTTAGGAAGTGTGAATCAAACATTTAACATTTTATTAGTGATTAAAGATAAAATCATTTACTATCTTGCCTGCTGACATTATTTTCTAGGCTCTGTAGTCTCAAATATAACATCTGTTCTTATTCTCTTTCTTCTGTCTTAGCTACTGTGATTTAGAAAGATCATCCCATACAAGGATGTTTAGTAGTACTGGAGAGGAATTTCCATTATGGAGTAGTGAAGGAATGCTTTATCATTCTCAGTTCTGCAGTGTATCCCTTCCTTTGGAATCCTTATTGTTCACTTTTTCAAATTATAAATCATCCAGGTAGAAAACATAATGCATATGGCAAAATAGAGTTGTTATTTGGTTTTTGTTTGTTTGTTTGTTTGTTTGTTTGTTTGTTTTTGACTTCTGACTTTGAAAGAGAAAATTACCCGTTGGTTTGTAACTCAGGTAAAACAAAATCACATGGCATTGCTGACTGTCTGTGCTACAGATCAAGATGGATAAATCCTGGAGGAGCTGAACAACACGCTGAGAAGGCATTGCTGTGCATGCTCCTGGGCTTCCTACACTGGCTAAATAGTCCCAAGGTCCAGGCAACATTAGCCCATCTTTTCATAAAAGTATGAAAGGAAAAATAAAATTTCACAAAGAAGTAAAATGCTGATACAGAAGACTGGATGCTCTGGCTGTCTCCATTATCACAATGGGTCAGAGGGAATGCTGATGATGCCATTTAACATAAGTCCTGAAAAAAGAAGAGTTGAATATTCAAAACCTAATTTAAAACTAAACATTACTTATGAATGAATAGTAAAAGCTCACTTATGAGTCTCAGTGAAATGTGTTAAATGTCATCAGTGGCAGGGAAATTCAGTACAATCCTCTTGGGAAGAGTTTTTGACCCAAACCAGTAAGAGACAGATTCATGTGTATGTATTTTGATACATATACAATAAAATTAACATACATTCAGATGCTTACATACTCTCAGTGCTATTAATAATTGGAAAACCAAAATCAATTAAGCATATATGGATTTAGGTTTATTTGTTATGAGTAGTACAATGTCATTTCATCTTGATGTGAATATTAAAAGGCCTATCCACTTGACAGGTAATTCCAAGGTTTGTAAATTACCAACAACTTGATGAACCCTTTCATAGACATTGAAAGAACCATTGAGAGATAGGAGATAGAAACACAGAATATACTGTGAACAACACTGTGTGGGACCAAACAAATATAAACATTTATCAATTCAATAACAATTTTAAATAATTTTTATATTCAAAGAAAAACATAACACAAAATTGAAAAAGAGAAGAATAAAAAAGGGGAGATACATTAGAGGTAAAAATGTGTGTGTGATTTCATATGAGCTTGTGTGTGTGCACGTGCACTCATTCATATGAGAACTGTTCATAGTGAGAGAGAGAAGATGGAGGAGGAGGAGAAGTAGAGCAACACTGAGCGAGAATTGACAAAATACATGTAATGGAATTGAATTATTTGGGGGCTATAGAACCTTACCTTTTATGTCCATTCCCTTTCAACTCTCTAAAAAACTGTTTTCTTTTTAAATCAACTTTTATAGAATATTACCTTTTATCTCCATTCTTCTGTAACTCTCTAAAAATATTTTCTTTTTAAATTTTTATTTAAACTAAAAACAATCTTATTTTACATACCAATCCAACTTTACTTTCCCTCATTTCCTCCCATTTTCCACACCAACCCCCATCACACCTCTATCCACCCCTAAAGGAGGGTGAGACCATCTATGGGGGTATCATCAAAGTCTGTCACATCATTTGGGGCAGGACCTAGGCCCTCCCTATATATCCAGGCTGAGAGAGTATCCCTCCATAAGGGGCTCCCAAAGTCCATTTGTACATTAGGAGTAAATACTGGTTCCACGGCAAGAGGCCCCATAGACTGTCTAAGCCCCCAACTGACATCTATGTTCAGGGGCTCTGGTTTGGTCCTATGCTTGTTCTCCAGCCTGCACATTATGTAGGATGCTTGTCTAGATCCTATAAAGTTAGAATTGGCATGTTAACCCTAAAAGGGCAGTGGTGGCACATACAGTAGCTTACTAGTAACCGTCAGTTTGCTAATTGGACTAAGATACACTCAACAGGAAGGAAATCATATCTGGTAATGGAATTCTAGTTATATGCATGAATAGTGAAGCTATGAATACTGGAGAAGGAAGTACAATACTCAATTTATTAAACCAGTGTAATTGTCCTTATAGCCACGGTTAAGTGTCTTCATCCCTCATCAACTAAATTTCCCCTTGTAACAGTTGCAGACCAATACAGAAAACCACAACCAATCAAAATGCAGAGTTGCTGAGCCAATTTCAATGTATATATTTACTACATCCAAGGATTATGGCAAAAAAAAAAAAAAAAAAACAGGCGAAAGGAGATTCTAAGAGTGAGAGGAGCATGAGGTTTTCTTCAATACTGGTATCCCCTAGGAATATCATAAGTTACACCCTGGAGTTTATGTCATACAAACATAAAGTGTGAAGATGACAGCAACAATGGATGTGCTCACTGGAAGGGGAGTGAGGCTCTTGAGAACTCTACCTTACATAAAGAACTGCAGGCAACTAAGGAATGCTGAAAGCTAAAGAAATAGTCTTCTCCAAGGAAGAATGCACCATGTAGTCATCTATGGTAAGCTCTGAAAACACAGACAAATAACACATGCCCTAACAGGATATATATAAAAAAACAGGCAGCTATGGATTACTTAAATAATAATTTATAGGCTTTATAGTGTCTTTATTTTCCCCATCTATTCATTTCTAATAGTCTCTAGTTCATAAGCAGCTGCTAAAATTCCTGCCTTATATAGTCATAGATGTGCTTATCACCCTTTGTTTACTAGTGAACACAGTTTAGGAAGAAAAGTGTTGTAGGAATCCTCCAAACATGGAGAAAACAATGAGAAAGAACAGCAACAACAACTAAAGAAAATAAAGAAAGAAAGCACAACATATTGTGAGTCTATGGTAACAATAGTCAGGAATTGATACCAGCCTTTTGATAAAATACTATGAATTTAAAACAGGATAATGGCAATTGAGAATCAAGTGGTAAATGTAGAAGGGTAAGGGATAAATACAAGCAATGTCCCTTTCCTCTTTTTATCTTTCTTAACATCCTTGCCTTTCAAAATCTTGGCTGCCAAATTCAAAAAACAATACTTAACAGATCTGGTGCAGCACACCAGGCACTGCAAACTTCGCTGACTTCTCATTTCACAAATTTCCTTCAGATGTAAATTGCTATTCAAGAGTCTTCCAGTCATTTTAACATGAGTAAGTTAGAAAAGTTATTGCTATGGATCTCATACTATACTCTAGAATAATAATTTTCAAATTATTTTCTCTGGGGCTGTGTGCTTCAGAGATTCTGCATATTTCTAATCCAATTTTCATTTTTATGTATATTTCAGTTAGAAATCCTAATAAAATCAACATTGCTTTCAAAACTGCTTGCTAGGTTTTTAACAGCTAGAAACTACATTGTTTTCTCTGCACTAGAAATTCTCTCTTGCAATCTTTACTTTATTAAAATACTGTGGGATTTATTCAATATTCACTAAAATCAGTTATCAATTTTCTGCTGGTGTCTGACTTCTTAGGTTGAGTCAAATAGGAAGAAACCAAAAAAGTACACTGTTTTTTGAAGTGTTTGCATTATTCTTCTCTATGATCTCACATTACGAATGCCCACGTTCTTTGAAATTACTGATAATAAAGATGTGCTATAACCAAATTTTTGCATAAAAACTTGATACAAACACAATATTATTCTTATCTTATTCTCCCCTTGGGGACTTTTCTGTGCGCATACTCAATGCACATAATACTCCATCTCGAGGACATTCTCCCACGGTCTCTCCTGCCCTCTTTTTTCTTCCATCTCCCACTCCCTTTAGACCTCTTCATTTACCCAGGAAGTTTTGCTTCTATTTTCACGACACATATACACAGAGATTTATGCATCTTAATAAAATATAGTACCATATGTGAGAGAACACAAATATTTGTTTTTTAAAATCTTAATTTGTCTAATATAACTATTCCCACTCACATATATTTTCCTGCCAAAAATGCATACATTTGTTTTTATAGATGAATAAAATTTCATGTGCACATATAGCAAATTTCCTTTATACATCCCCTGTTTACACACACAGTGATTTCACAGCAGATACTGTAAATGGCATGGCAATAAACAACCAATTGCAAACATCTCTGTAACATGTAAACCCAGATCTTTAGGTGAATAGTTGGAATTTATGGGATAACTATGTCACATATTAAGTCTGGTTTTAATTTCACAAGGAACTTCTATATTGTTTTAGATAGTGGCTCAAATAATAACATTCCTACTAACAGTTTTTGATTCTTGTTTTTTTTTCCTTCTACATCATTAAAAGAAAACAATGATTCAGTCTTGGGGAATTGCTTATACATAAATCTATTTGAAGGGTTCATGTCCCCCCAGCAAGAAAAAACTGACACCAAATGCTGGCAAGGATGTGGATAGACACCTATTACTCTTTGTATTTACATTATTTCCAGCCCCACCTCCAGTTTCTCCTTTATCTTTTCCACTTCTCTCCCTCCCTCCTGTTCTTTGTCCCCCCCCTCTCTCTTTCTCTCGGTCTCTCTCTCTCACACACGCGCGCGCGCACACACACACACACACACACACACAGATATACATGGAATCTGTTGAATCCATTTGATACATGTGGTATGTATATATGTTTGGGACTGAACACTAGGGAAGGAAGAACCGATCAGATGACTTGTCCCTGAAAAATATTGGTCTTCTCTCTTCCATTAACCTTTGATTACCTTTGGTTTCTCTTCTAGAAAGCCTTGTGAGATTTCTCCCTTGAATGTCAGAAGGTTGCCTGCTGTTGTCATTGTGCAGTATGGTTCAGGTAAAATTTCAGTTGTGCAGCTTTCCTGTCACTTGAAGAAGACCTGCTCTTGCAGAAGGCTTCCTAGTTCTTTGGCTCTTCTAGACTTTCTGCCCAATCTTACAAAGTATTTTCTGCATCTTTGTTGTAGGGTTGTGTTTTGTACTTGAATTACCTGAACAGCGGCACCACTAATCATTTGTTCATTTAATTTTAACCACTGGTGTCCTTCTGTAATGTTTTACATTTGCTTTAACAAGAAGCTTTCTGATGATGGATGAGAGCTATATTTTTCAGTGAATATAAAGATAAGGATTTAGAATACTGTCTAAAATTAGACTTTCTTCGGGAAGAACCAATACTACGTTTTCTTCTATGATCTGTGACCTTATCAGCCATGGGTAGGTGGCTAGGTTTATAACACTGGATGTGGATGAATTTCCTGTTATTGAATGGACATTCAGTACAACTAGATCTTCATTATCTCCAAATGTAAGTGGCATTACTGCACACTTGGAAATAAATATCTTACCATGCTGGTCATTGTTGTAATTCATAGGATTTTCAACTGGGTGGAATTACTAATTGCTTTTTTTATTTGGAAGCTTCATGACACCTAAAGATATTTGGAAGTTTATGTCACCCCAGACAGAAAACAACTGACACCAAATGCTGGCAAGGCTATGAGGTGACCCCTGTTTATTCTTCATGAGACTGCATGCGAAATACAGCTACTATGGAAATCATTATGGAGAAATCTCAAAAAGCTTAAAGCAGTTTTATTATATGACCCAGATCTACCACTCCTTGGCATATGTCCCCAAGACATAAAATTTTACTTTATAGATTCTTCCTCAGTTATGTACATTGTAATTCTATTCACAATAGCTAGGAAATGATAAAATTTCTAGATATTTTTAACTGATAAATGAATAATGAAAATTTGTTATATACATACACACATACATACATACATACATACATACATACATAGTGAAATTCTATTCAGTTGCAATTGTATGAAACTAGAAAATATTGCCCCACCTGAGGTGACCAGAACCAGAAAGACAAACACCATATGTGCTTGCTTCTTTGGATCTTGTTTCATAGTCTTTAGAAGGAAATATATAACCTTGAATAACCACAGAAATCAAGAAAAATGGGATGTGGGTATTTACAATATTTCTTATTTGTTTTCTTAATGATATGGGGGAGGTGGAATCTCATAGTGATTGTAAGTTACAACTAGCAAATTGCAACTAATAGTGAACCTTTCTTTGTATGTCTATTGGCTATTTGTATATGTTTTAATAAGTCTATTTCATTAGCTCTCTCACAAATTTATATGTATTACTCCTCTGTTAGATATATATTGCTAGAAAATAGTCCCTCTTAATTCTATATTCTGTCTCTTTATTTCAATTAATTGTTTTATATTGGACACAGAACTCTTAATTACAAGCAATTCCTGTGTCATTTTTCACATTATTTCCAGAGCAACTATAGCACTTTTCAGAAAGTCTTCTACTATGCCCACATCATGATTGTTTTCCTTCTATTTTTCTCTAACAGTTGCAGAGTTTCTGTTCTTATATTAAAGTCCTTCATCCATTTGTAATTGATTTTTTTTTGTAATGGCTAGGCGATACAAATCTCATCTCAGTTTTCCACCATGGATATATCCAGTTGTCCAACTGGATATATTTGTGTGTGGAAGATCTCTTTTCTACAATATATGTTTATTGGTATATACATATTCTCTTTAAAATATTTTCTAAAAATTTAAAATTTAATACTCTCATACTTTCTCTCTCTCTCTCTCTCTCTCTCTCTCTCTCTCTCTCTCTCTCTCTCTCTCTCTGTGTGTGTGTGTGTGTGTGTATGTGCTCACTACATGCCTTGAAAAATAAAATTAGAGAAAAGCTTCATGGAGTTGGTTCTTTTCTCTTATACTTAAATGCACTCTGAGAACCAAATTTAGGTTGCCAGGATCACACAAAGGAGCCTTTTTCTGTTGAGTTATCTCTCTGGTCCACTATTTTCATTCTTTTATAAGTTTGCTATCCTTTGTGGTTTTAGTAAATATTATTATGAGTATTCTTTTTAATTCTTTACTTTATATTTCACTTAACCCTCTATCAGTAAAAGACATTACAGCAACCTGATTTTATATATATATATATATATATATATATATATATATATATATATATATATATGTATTGAGTAGGTTTTTCCTTGCTTGGTCCCACCATGCCAGCCCCAAAGAACACACAAAACTCTGTATTTGATATAATGCTGTTGGCCAGTTACTAGTTTCTTATCGGCTAGTTCTGTCTTAATTATTAATCCATTTCTATTAATCTAAATACTTCCACATGGTCTTATCTTACCAGAGAGAGGGACTGGCATTTGTCTCTCTCTGTCCTCCATCTTGGAACTCCTCCCTACTACTTCCTCTCTTCTCCTTGTCTCCTATCCTAGTCCCACCTATCTTGCTTTCTTATTGGCCAACAGTGCTTTATTCATCAACCAATACAAGTAACATATTTACAGAATGACATCTCCCATCATATATATATATATATATATATATACATATATGCATTAATAATAAATGAAAAAGAGTTTATGAATTTTAATAGGAGAGGGGCAGTACATGGGAAGGTTTGGAGGAAGCAAAGGGAATTGTCTTAATTATTCTATAATAAAATAGTCACTGTGAAATTGCTGATCTTTAAGTGGGTCATATTGTTTTACATTTCTTGAATTTATATATTGATATTTGCATTTCCTAAGTTGTTTTTCATAGTTGATTATTATTATTTATTTACTTTCATATATCCTTTGTTGTCTTTCTATTGCAGTATCTCCAGGGCTCAAATGGTACTAGACTATAGTAATTTGAGTTTTGTAGTTGCTTTGGTGTACTGAGGTGTAACTTAGTACCTAAATCCATCTCCAACATAATTATAACAATGAAATATTAACTTCAGAAACAACCCCGGCTAGTAGCTACATCCATTATGCAAATATCCTGATGATAGGTTAAAAAGTCATGCATTAAACTTCAGGATGTTGGGACCAAAAACAAACAAACAAACAAACAAACAAAACAAAAAAATAAACCCTAAAAACAAGTGTGTGTGGTGCTTATGCAATACTGAATGGAAGGGAAGCAGACTGAATAAAATAAAGGGAATGATGTTATTCCTACTGAGGAAGAAATTGGTATAGAAACAGCATATCTATAGAAGAAGTTGTATGATGAGAAGTTAGAGTTAGGAAGCAAAGCATATGCTGGGGATGGAGAAACAAGAGAGACATGGAGGTGTTTGGGTGGGAATTAGAAGGAAAAATCATGGATTGTGTATAGGGAGAAAAGTAGGGGACACTTAATAGAATGGGTGTAGAGCCATGCAGAGGAATAGTAAAATCTAAAGGAGCAATATAAAAATGAATGAGAGACCATTTAAATATTGCACAAGAGATGATTAAAAAAAAAGACAGTGAATAAAAGGAGACGAAATCACAGCAGAAGTTTCCATATCTTCCCTGATGGGAGGATAGACTTTTAATTCCTCCCTTTTCTGTGATGCTGTGTGAAAATTTGTGATCAGCAAGGCACAATTTTTTTTTCCAGCTGTAGTCAGAAACTCTTGGATCGGAAGTGTTTGTCTAGCCACAGCTGTGTCTTGGTCTGCACCTGCCTTTTTACTTACTCTCCACACAGTTTCTTATCAGGCAGTTCCTGTCATGATTAGGTGGATGTCACACCTGTGTTGAGTTCAACAGTGAACTTCGCAGTTGCTTCCCTGCCACTCACCCAGGCAGTCATGATGGATAATTGCAGCCTCTGGCCTACACATCACACCTCTGCCTGTGTCTACAGTCTGAAGAGACCCTGTCCTGAGCACCAACTGTTTACCCACATCTTGGTTTCATTTCTACAGCTCAGTTGCTCTTTCTTCACTTTTCTCTCTGTACCATGCAGCTGTTAGAACGAGACAGAGCACTGTCCGGGAAGTTCTGACTGACCTTGGCCCCTATGCATGGTGCACAAGTTTTCATGAATGGCTGCAGTACAGCTGGACTCCAGGTTCATTCTTTGCAGAGAACTTATTTGATGTATTCCCTGTTTTCATATTCTTCTTGTAGGAGCAGGGATATCGTTTTTAATCGTGAGTACTTACTTTACTCAGGTTATACTGGATGGGTGTGTTTGCATCAGGAGGCATGAATGTGTGTGTGTGTGTGTGTGTGTGTGTGTGTGTGTGTGTGTGTGTTTGTCTGTCTGTCTGCCTGTCCACCTACTGATTAGTCTATGCTGGCTGGCCAGCAAGAACCAGGGATCAGCCCTTTTCTGCTTCCCTAGAACTAGAATTACAAGTGTGCTCCTCCAAACCTGGGCATTTGCATCTGTGCTGTGCATTGAACTCAGGTCCTTACATTTGTATTACAAGTACTTTACCAACTGAATTATCTCCACAGTTCCTAAAAATTGTTTTTAATAAGTGGATTTCCCATAAAATTAATTTAATTGTAATGCTTACTATAGAAAACAGTAGCCTTTGAGTGTTACAGATATGTTTGATGACCACATTTGTATTCTAGGTCTTTCCACTGTATCATTTGTGAAAAGTCTCTCTTTGGTACATATTATAATCTAGAATAAACTTTAGTTTATTCGTCAAACTTCTAGAGAGGAACTGAATGGGTAGAAGGAAAACATATATTCACCCAGTTATTTATTTGGATTAGATGACCGATTGGTTAGCTCAACAATGGCTATCTTTACTTGAAGATACTGAGAACACAGCAGCTTTCCACTACAAATGGTTGAATGCCTCAGAAGCTTAGGGCCTAGAGGATTTCTGGAGAGGGATCTACTTTTAGTAAACATCAAAGGTTGGATAAGCTAGGCTCTGATGATATCTGAAAGTGTCAGCAGAAGTTCTAACAGAGGTGCAATAGCAGCAACAGAGTTGATGCACTCATAAGAAGAGGCAAAAAGGAAAAGATTTTCCTAAGTTTTTCTTGCATCTGGGTTACTCCTTGACCAATACTTAGTGTGGGTCTTTGTATTTTAATAAACTTAAGAGGATTCTTCAGTAGAAGCCAATAAACTAAACTTTTGTCTCATGAGTAATTCTAGATCATATCAAATTGACAATCATTAGTAATGATCATATTTTTTTAAAGGTGGATTACAAAACAAGTATTTCATGAAATGAGAAAAACACAGTTTTCATCTTCAAGGACTCAAAGGTTTCAACTATGTTCTATACTTCTTAATAGTGCATTTTTGTGTTCCCTGCAGTACTTTTTACCCAGGCCATGATCTTCTGAAGAGAGTCTGACTAATGACTGAGTCTAAGGACACTCACGAAGGAGTCAAAAGTCTATACTGACCTATTCTGCATTTAGGTTAGCTACATTTTTCCCATCATGTACTTGCATTAGCCATACATATGCTTATAATAGTTCCTGCAGTATCCCACCTAGATCAATGCTTATGTAAGCATCTCTCATTATTTGAGTATATAGAACAGATTAATGGATACACAAGGTGGCTGCTTCCTATTATAGGAAGCTAAATGTTCTGAAACAAACAACCAAACAAATAAACAAGCAAGCAACAAACAGAAACCCCCAAGAGATTCTCAGGTGGGGCATTAACGTGTGATTTGAAAGCAAAAGGGCTTGAATTCAAATCCCCTACCATCTCCTCTAGTGTAACCAAGCATGCGTGTAACCTGAGTAATACCTTCCAGCTTCCATGAGATAACCCATCTCAAAAAAAATGTGAAGACAATGGAGTAAGATACCCCCAATCTTCCTTTGGTATATGCACTTGAACACTCATGTGTATGTACCCCTCAAAAATAATTCAAGAACAAATGTGTATTTCTCTCCATTATGGCTAGGAGTTTTAACTGGGGTCATCTTTGTAGACTCTTGGGAGTTTCTCTGGCACCAGGTTTCTCCCTAACTCCATAGTGGTTCTCTCTATTAAGATATCTCAGTCATTGTTCTTCTACTGCATTCCTCCCCGCATTTACCATTCCATTTCTTCATGTTGTCATTCCCCTTACCTCCCCCACACCACTGTTTTACCCCATACATCTCATCTAATTCCCCTTCAAGGATGATCCATGTATCCCTCTTAGGGTCCTCCTTATTACCTAGCTTTCTCTGGAGCTGTGGAATCTAGGGGAAAACTGTGGTTGGAAGGCAAAATAAAATTAAAAAACAAAAAAATTAAAAAAGTTGTAGTGATTCATAATATATTTCTCTGTGTTATCTATTTCTTAACATTTTAGAATAAACTAATTATACCTTCAATTTTTTTTACTGATTTTGAATATTATCAACACTATTGTATGCAGCTATGTTACACAAATTGAGAATAAATTAAACATGTCTTTAATGAATCTGAGACTGTTTACATGGCTTATTCTCATTCCCTCCATTTCTTCAGGATGAAAATCATACATTCTTCACATGGACTACACATGCTTGACTGCTGCTATTTTGTGATTTTCACATCATGGTTATTTGAATGACATTAATGGTGATAACCCTTTTCTCCCCAACTTTTCTCTCCATTACCAACATCACCATTACCACCAGCACCATTACCACCAGCAGCAACATTATCACTGCCATCACTATCATCTGTCCTAGTTGACAAATGAATTATGGGTAATACAATGAAAAAAGCCTTGGTAAATCATAGGGATTAATTTTAGAATCCTGAACCATGTCACATGTCTTCATGACCATAAGTATTTCACCATATCTGAAGTATAATTCGTAAAACCAAAATTAAAGCATAAGATACATTACTGAAATAAAGCTTATGATACACAGACTTGCCACCACTCCATAAGTATGAGTCTGATTTTGCTTTATTCTACTTTTGAAAAATTATTTTCCTCATTTTTGAAAAAAATCATATAAAAACACCACCTTCTTACTTTTGCTAAATAGAGTATTGTAAAGTACATGTTCTTCCTTTCTGTTGCAACAAAAAAGATGTTACATTTTCCTGTTTTATGAACTAGTTTTTTCAGTATTTGCCAAATCACACTGTCCATTCAGCAATTAAAATTCCCTCCTGTGTAACAAATACATTATTTGTGTCTTTACTCTTAGGCTTATTACATTGAGTTAAGGGGATTAACTTACTGCTGGAACTATATTATTCTCTACATTAGGTCAGGAAAGAAAAGATTAGTGTTGCGCTGAAAAATTACAAAGAACTACTAACATTTGATACTTTCCTGTGTTTTAATTAAGCTGTTTTAAAGTTTCAGGAATAAATATATTAATGACATATCTTTGCTCTCACTAAATTCTTTCTTGTCTCTTTATCACATTAATTTATCTACTATATAGGCTTTCCAATGACCAGGTCCTCTTTCCCAGATTTTCTTCAAACAGGTACCAATTTATTCTTTCTTAAATGTGTATTTGCTGATGTCTGCCTTCTTAATAGAAATGTCACAAGTATTTCATTCACAAGTGTCATCTATACCTGCAAGATTTACTGGTTTCTCTTGCTTCCTTATACATACATATATATATATATATATATATATATATATATATATATATATATATATATAATATCCTAGCTCCATACAACTCATTTATTTCTGAATTCTGTCAATAATATATATTCATGCTGTAAATAGCACAATCTATCTTCATTGCTTATATTTTATGCTTAGAATACTTAGAAAAATTCTGTGTGTATAGGAGCTCACATACTAATTCTATAACTAATACTCTCTGAGCAACACAAAATGTTTTATTCTCTCTTTCCACTTTGCCTATCAGTCATTTCTTTATTGCAAATATTGCTTGTGCATAACTCCCATCTATTTGTCAACTTTTTTTAATGGAAAAAGAACACAGGTTTTTGAAGACAGGAAGGATTCATTCACCAGAATTACTTCTCCAGTGTTATTTTGTTATCTCTGGGCAGTGGTCGTGCATACCTTTAATACCAACACTAGGGAGGCAGAGGCTGGTGTATCTCTGTGAGATTGAGGCCACTCAGGTCTACACATTGAGTTCCTGGACAGCCAAGTCTACATAGAGAAACCGTGTCTCAAAAACACCAAAAACAAAACAAAACAAACAAACAAACAAACAAACAAACAAAGATCTACTGTAGCTAGGCAGTGGTGGCGTATGCTTTTAATTCCAGCATTTTGGGACAGAGGCGGGTGGATCTCTATGAAATGAAGGCCAGACTAGTCTACAGAGTGGGTTCCAGGAAGGCTAGGTTTACTCAAAAAAAAAAAAAAAAAAAAAAAGCGAAAGCAGTTTATTAGTTGCAATGAACCAATGAACTAAATGTTAAGTCAAATGCTTTATTTCTGTCATCATCTCATTCATGTACTAAGAAAAGTTTTACGTTTTGATAATTTTAAGTGGAATCAGCTTTTATAGCTATATCATCATTATGATTATTGTCTTTCAAGGAACTTATATTGGTACCAACTTTTTCTAATGTAAAGGCTTACATCTACTTTTACTAGTTAAACATCTAGCTTTACTTGAGAAAACTTTTAATTTCAGAAGTATTTTGTCTGCATAAGTGCAGTGATATTTTATTTATGATTCATTAAAGCTTGCCTGAAGATTCATAAAGCAAAATCAGCCACAAGCTATAGAAGCCAGGCACACACCTTTAATCCCAAAAGCCAGAAGCTAGAAGGTGGTGGTACACACCTTTAATCCTAGGACTCGGGATTAAGATGTATAGGATCTCTTAAGGTCAAGGCCACCCAGGGATACAAGGAGTTGAATCAGTCTAAAAGAGTAACAGAACATATACCTTTAATCCTAACACCAAAGAACATAAAAGTTAGAAGCAAGAGGTTCAATATACAGTAGAAGACATTCATTCTTCAGCCACACTGAAAATGAGACATTGATTCTCCAGACACAGAAGATAGGGAGGCTCAGTATCAAGGAAGATAGGAAGACATTCAGTCTCGGGATTTTCAAGACATGCTGAAGAGAGTCAACAGAATCAGCCATTTCAGCCTGAGGTAGTGGTAAGGGCTACTAAACTACTACTTTTCTTTTTTGACCTTCAGCTTGAAGTTTGAACCCCAATAATCGGTCTCTTGGTTTATTTATTTTTTGCATTACAATAATAGAGAAATAATTAAAGTTTACAAGAATAACTTCTATATGTACCTTTAACTCTTGCCACAAACTGCTTAGACTTTCTATTTGTGGCATTAGAGAAAATATTCTTTGGTATGAAAGGATAAATATTCTTCCCTAAATGTATGGGGCATCATAGCACTAATTTTATTTTCAAATGTTCTAGAATATAAATCTGCTATTAAATAAACTGATTCTCAGAAAAAATGTGTTTTCCTCAGGATGCAACAGGCATACGATAGGCACTTAATACATAATAGATAAAAGGATACAATTTTAGTGCTCATACTTAGGTCGGTGTCTGGTAAAGCACAGGTGTTCCAATGACTCATCTGGGGATGAAATGAATGAATGAATTAAATGAGGAAACTAAATCAAATCAGTGGCTGTGAACTCTGAAGGCTAATGAGATATACCAGGAGAACAATTTCAAAAATGGCAAAATTGTAAATTATTTCTATTGAATTTAAAAATAAAGTACTTAACTAAAAGCAACATTAAAAGGTCCAAACTTTTGATTGGTTTCTTCAAAATATTGTTGTTACCATCAACAACATCCATGATATGCTTTCAGTGTGTAACCTATCAGTGTTATTAAAATATTCCTTGGTTTACCTATGAGATGACTCATCTAATCTCTGTCTCATTGCTCTATTCTCTATGAAGGGATTGTTTTTTCTTCCCATATCTGCCTGTCACTACCTTCTGACACTTCCACCACTTCCGTGAGGATTTTTCTCTCTCTCCCCTCCCCCAGCCACCTAGTTTCTGTGTCCAGGTTTTTATTACTTTGATTCAGTCTTGCATTGTTAAACTGAATTTCTAATTCTAGCTAACTTAGCTGTAACAATGAATTCCAAGAAACCTACTGATTCCTAATTGGCATTAGTTTCTTAACCTATAACCTATATCACCAACTGTTTTCAGGATATGTTCACTTGAAAGATTCAGTGTCATATAAAATTTAGTTTTCTAAGTTTGGGTCCCAATCTCCATGCTTATAAATTTACATATAGAGACATAAAAGTTTCCTTTGGAGTCCTGAATGTACAAAGTTATCAACATGTTTCCTGTCCTCAAGCTCATAACCAACTGTGTAATCTACTTTATTTGAGAAGCAAACAGGAAAACACTACCCTCCAACACATGCCTTGTTTTTAAACTGATACTAAGAAACTATAGACGTGGAACCACACACCATTTATTGTTTTAGTCAGAATACGTAGAATCTATACACAGGGAATTTTAAGTACATCATATGTTGTTATACCTTATATTATACTTAATGTGAAGCACAACAGGCATCATGAGTATATTCTTTCTATATTATCATTTGGCCAACATATCCTCAACAACAGCTTTCCCCCAACTAATAGTGACCATAGGCTTACTCTTCACTTTTTTGAGTTGAACTCCTAGATTCCACATATAACTGAGGTTAGTTTGTATTTGTCTTTTGAACATGAGAAATGGTGATGCTCACATAATAAAAGCACTGGATAGTCAGAGCAATAAAGGCAAGACAGTTTAATTTACAATTTGCAAGGCCAGGCTTCAGCAAGGAATGGCAGGTGTGCTTCCCTCCCCATCCCTATTAAACCCTTCTTGAATAATTATTCCCACATTCTTTTTTTATTTCAAGATAATTAAATTGTTTATTGATTACTTGTGACAATGGGTGATACACAAGATTCATTCCCATCTGTTATTTTATCTGATACAATTATAATATTACAAAGGGTATAGAAAAACTCATTTTTATAATCAAATTGTGACTTTGCTTGGTCGCATTGATCCTTTCAACAAAGAAACTCATTCAAATCACAATAGTAACTGGCAGTTTAACCGTGCCAAGTTTCTGAAGACAATGGGTTCTCCATCCAAGTCACCATAAATAAAGTCTAACTTGGCACCACCTTGAAGGAATTCTAACTCAACACTATTGGGGAAGCTTACCAAGATTGCCAGAGTACACTAACTTTATAGAACATATTTTTAAAGAAGATATGTTTATTCAGCATCACGGTCAGATTGTTACATTTGGTAATCAACAGCATAGGTGATTAAAATAAAGATGTAGAATAAAATCCTTTGTTGGAATGCTTTACAGTTTCCACAGACCAACATCTAAATAACATGTTATACAATGAGTCACATACATAGTTCTGAAAATGTTTTGCTCATACCCATGAGTATTGTCTAAAGCATACCTTCTTTATATTTTCTAAGCTCTGCCACCACTGTCCTCGGCTGAGTTCACCAACCTGTTGCAATCTTCAGCTTCCAGTTTTCTCTGGCTCTGCTTTCCTGCTAAGCTTTGGTTCTTGGCAGCTATTAGAACTTTTGCCACTGCCATAGCTGCTACTTCTGGAACTACCACAGTGAATTTGAACCACCATAAATGCTGTTCAAATAAATGTATGACCTAAGGGAACTTTCACTCTTGCTTGACTCCAAATAAGTTATATTAGTTGTCAACAAATCTTAGGTAAAGAGACACTACTTTCACCTTATAATCAGGTATTTTTCTTACTTACATATAAATAGCAAGAATGCCTATACTAATTTGAAGAATGGAAAACCAGATCAATCAATATCTATAATGGATCTCTTATTTATACCAGCAGATATATACATGGGAAGCATTGATTTTGTTTTCCTGTGTGTTTTTATTTTCTCCATTCTCTTACTTTCCTTCCAGGGCTTTTGACTTTGTCATTATTGTTCTGTAGTTATATCCTTTTGTTCGTATACAGAATAACCAATGACCACAAAACATGTATGTGATGGAAGATAAAGCCCATAAACAAATATATATGAATTTGTATACATCAATTTAGGAGCATGTATATATGTACTTTTTCATACATATAATTTTGCTTAAATTATTGATTATAGTGTAAAACGGTATTTTTAAATTTTGCACATATATTTAAAATTGTAAAGGAAATTAAATATTGTGGATAATAAAATGTTATGTTAGAATGTGGTATTTTTCTGCTCTCACACACTTACCAGACAGCTGATAACACCAAACTATGTTAGTTATAAATATTTATAAAGCAAAATCACATCATGATTTTAAAACCACATGCCACTTTTCTACTACTCAGTAACAGTGATTAATAGAAGCTAAGTGGAAGCTGTCATTTTACTGATTCTTCAATTAAATTATTTATGGTTAGAAATGAACAGAGATCAAGATGTGTTCCTAAAGGTAATTCCTCTCATAGGATGCTCATGTCTATAAATTTGAATATGTTTAATACACCTCAACTATGTCTAATGCTTTCTTCACCATTTTTCTTCTGATAATGAAATTATTTATAAAGCAACTCTTCTTCCAAAGAACTGGAAATAAGAGCAGTCACTGCCACCCACTGCAAAGGCTCCAGTCAGTCAATAACAAAGGCACATGGAGGACTCCTATTTGTAAATCGACAGCAAAGTTCTTATACTTAGAAATCAGCTGGGAATTTACGAGGAAAGAGGCCCATCAAATTAGCCTGCAAGATTGACAGCAAGAGAAAGGTCCTGCTTTCCTTGCTCTTTTCCAACCCTTTCAGAAGTGCCCTTGCCTTTGAAATTCAGGAAATGGAATCAAAGCCCCAGGCTGCTTCTGAAATTGATGGAGTAAGCCCCCCTTCTTCTCCCATTATTCTACCATTTTGAACTTTCCTTAGAGGCCTACTCTGAGATATGTCCTGATTTGGTGGAACTAAACTATGATTAAAAAGTCATAGTCATCTTAACTCTTCTGCTAGCATGAAAATTAATTAGCAGTGCCTTGATAAAGCAAAAACAGAGACCTTATTTCAGCAGTATTTGGGAAAATTGTATCCATTTACCATGATTGACCTCTGGTTGTGGTTTCAATTAACAACTGCCAGCTCTTCCTTGTTCATCATTCCTCAATTTTCTTCACTTACTCATTGGCTAATAATGCATCCTTGATATAAAAAATACCCATTTGTCAAGAATTTTTTTTAAACTGCATGTTGACTCTGTAATAACGTATGGATTTACCTTGCAGTATTTATATTCTAATTTCCAAAAGAGTTTAGCTGCTCTAGGGTTTGAAACTGCCAAAATTTTGAGGACTCTTTTGATTCCAAATACCCATCTTATCACTCTTAAACTGTTTACAATTTCAGAATAGAAGAATTGTCAAGGATAGACTCACACTTCTCTATGGATATTTTTTCCAGAAGTCACACAGACTAATATATAGTATTAGAAATTAAATTTCTTCAGAGAAAAAATGATTATTTCTTAATATAATACTAATTATTTCTGATGTTTCAGTTAAAATTATATATTTTTAATTTATTAAAGGAATATATTATAGTCATGATAGTCTTCATCTATAATTTAGCAGTGGTACATAACATAAATCAAAACAACCACAAACTTGTGGGCACATGAAATGAAGTGATATAATATATGTCTCTTTATCTTATTGTATTTGGAGAGGTACAATTTAATCGCTGGCCATTCCCTTCTTTCATTTCTCAGTTCTAGAGCAATTTAAAACTGATTATGATCATCACCATGTTAAGTATTAGATGTTCAGATTTTCTTTTGTTAATATGATATTTTGCCCTATGTAATGAGCTTTGACCAAGTTTAAACAATCAGTTTTACAAAACATAAAATTTTAAGGGGAAAACTATTCTTACAGTCCTGCAAGCATTGACTTTCTATTTCTATTTCCCAGGCAGTGTCCTCACCCACCCACAATCCCTCCAGTTCTTCTTAGTTCCTTCACCCTGGCCACATAACTTTTGTTTACCTATCTATCTATCTATCTATCTATCTATCTATCTATCTATCTATCTATCTATCTATCTTTTTGGATTGCTATTGATATTACAATGTAATATAGGAGTAGGTTTGATTGTAAGGCCAGGCTAATGAATTAATACTTATTGTTAAAACAACTTCTTGTAAATGGATGAGTATGCTGCTGCTCACTCTTTCTTAATTAGCACTTGTGTTTCCAATGAGATGCTGATTGGCTGATAACATGGCCTTGAATTCATGTAGCATATGGATTCAGTGTAGGTAGATGTTTTCACCAAGAATGAAGTTCCCTTGTCCTGTAGGCATTTTTGTATGTTTTTAAATTATTATTATTACTTAATTTATTTTTCTTATTTTACATATGGATCCCAGTTCCCTCTCCCTCCCATCCTCCCATGCCTCCCACCCCCTCATCCAGTCCCCCATTTTCTGCCCAGGGAAGGTGAGGCTATCTATGAGGGATCATCAAAATCTGTCACATCATTTGGGCTAAGAATATCTGATCATGATACACTTAAAATCAAACCAAGAGTTAACTTATATATGTGTTATTTATTTGTATGTACTTCTATTTTGGGGGGAGGGTATATGATTTATTCTTTCCCCAGCTTCCCATTTATCCTCCCTACTCTTTCACAAATTCATGGCTCCTTTTTTTTTAAATCAATTATCACACACACACACACACACACACACACACATACACACACACACACATACACACACACCATGCTCATTCTAAATAATGCTACTTATGTGTATGTTTTCAGAGCTGACAATTGAACATGGGACAAACAGTTGGCGGGCTCTTCTCTGGAGACTATTTCTCCTGCTCTGGGCATTTCCTAGTTGCCTATAATTTCCTGTGTAGGGTAGAAGTCTCTTGGGCTTTCTCCAGTTCACATTGGCATGTGTACTTCTGTCCTTTCTTCAGCTCAGGTTTAGCCAGTTAAGTGCCTCTTGGGTCATAGATCCGGGAATAGGGTTAGTGATGAAATGAAGAAATGATAGACACACCCACATTGAAGCTGGTACCAGGTGCAGCACAGTGGAAGGGGTTAGTTAGTCTCCATAGGAGGTCTTTGTATTCAGGCAATCTAAGGCTCTAAATATCTGGGAAGAGGAAGCTGTACACATACACACTCAACATTTGTACTCCAGAGGACAGTTTTACCATCCCTCTAGTGTTTGCCCCATATGGGAAATAGCTTTGCCAATTTACCACAAGCTAGTTTGTTTTAGAGTCCTCAAAAGACTAGTTTCATGTCAAAATATATACAGGAAATCACTCACTCAGGGCTCCCTTTACTCCCTATAGCCAAGAGAATCCCAAAACATTACAGGCTGTTGCTATTATCCTGGGATGACTGCAGAAATAGCAGGCAAGTCCCTACTGATGTAGATACCATTTGCAGGGTCTTAGCCCAACCACAGAAGGCTGAGCTTATCGAAGGGTGTGTAAGTGCTTTGCTCACCCATTCCCCAGCCTCCCAGGATCCTGGAGACAATCAGATGCATCGGGGAGTCTTGTCAAGACAGAACTTATTTATTGCCCCATAGCAAGATCATCTTTTAAAAGCAAAAAAAAAAAAACAAAAACAAAAACAAACAAACAAAAAAAAACAAAATCAAAACAAACAAACAAACAAACAAACAGCCAGCTGCCAATGGTTTTAAATTTTAAAGGTCAACCTCTAAGGTGCCTAGTTGCCTTATGCTTTACTTCCAGCTGTTCAGGCAGTGACCACATCTGGTTCTATCTTGGCGACTAATCACCCCATTTTTTTTTTTAAAACATCTCAGAACTTGTTCTCCTGACTTTTCCTGGGTACTGTCTTTGACTTTTTTCCCTTCACCACATACTTTAGGAAAAGGGCCCAGGGGCCCCTAAGCAAAATTTTGTGTGAATGCCTGGACACTAGCTTTCATGGTACAAAAATATCCTGTGCGTGCTTTCTAAGGAGGGAAGCAACCAACGGTTCTACCTAGTTATGACACTCATGATCCACTACAATGACTAGTATGGCAAAATAACCCTAAGGGTACAAGAGGGGCAAGCATAACTTAGCAGTCACCAACAGTTTTCTAGTTAGATTTAAGACTAGCTCAATAAGGAAAAAAAAAAAAAAAAAAAAAACACATCTGGAACTGTACCTAGGCAAATACCTGAGTTAGGTGGAAGAGCTGAACCTGTGGTCATAAGAGCAGGAGATTGCCCCTGTCCCCCCACTAGCTGCAACATTTGGAAGAACTACCCTGCATCTCCCCTGCGCAGCACAATAGAGCCAAACCTGTTGGCAGAGGTGTGGGCCAGCCCTGAAGTTGTGAGCATGGAAGGGCTGTCCCAACTATCCATCTGTCAAGGGGCAGTGTGTACGTGTCTGCCCTCACCAGCAAGGAAGACGCGACTCCGGGTAGCTCTTCTTCTTGCAGTTTTAGTTTTAATCAGGATTCTTTAAACATGTTGCTTCTGGCCTGCAGGGAGGGAGGGATGGAGGGAGGGAGGGAGGAGGGAGGGAGGGAGGGAGGGAGGGAGGAGAGAGGGAGGGAGGGAGGGAGGGAGGGAGGAGGAGGAGGGAGGGAGGGAGGGAGGGAGGGAGAGAGGGGGAGGGGGAGAGAGGGGGGGGGACTCCTGCACAGGCTTAAATACCCTTGAGCTAACCAACCCCAGTGAGCCACATGGACCCTGCAGATAGGCTACTCTAATGCGGAAGCAGACAGGCTGAACAGACTTAACCAATTAAGGGCTTGTTTACCCAGAGAGCCTTCACCAGCGGGAAGGTGTAAGGTAGAAGCCAGAGCCACTCTCTCTCTCTCTCTCTCTCTCTCTCTCTCTCTCTCTCTCTCTCTCTCTCTCTCTTTCTCTCTTTCTCTCTTTCTCTCTTTCTCTTTCTCTTTCTTTCTCTCTCTCTTCCTCTCTCTTTCTCTCTCCCCTCGCTCTCTCCCCTTGCTCTCTCTCTCCCTCTCTCTCTTCCCCTCTCTATCTCCATCTCTCTGTCTCTCTGTCTCTCTGTCTCCTGTCTCTTGCGGGCCAGAAGCAACATGTTTCAAGGATCCTGATTAAAACTGCATGAAGAAGATATACCCGGAGTCGTGTCTTCCTTGCTGGCGAGGGCAGGCGCGTACAATTTTTAATCTTATTTGTGTATGTATGTGTGAGAGAGAGAGAAGAGAGAAAGAAACAGAGACAAAGAAAGGAAGACAGAGCTTGTGCAGATCAGAAGTTGTAGGATTCAGCTAGAGCTGTTACAGGCAGTGTGAACCCTTTAAAGTGAGTTCTGAGAACTCAATTCCAGTACTTGAGAGATCAGTAGTCTTGTAGATGCTTAGCCATCTACTCGTAAGCCCCCCCCCTTTTCTGAATGCATGGCCATGCCATTCATATTGCTTTATTTGTGAACTGCTATATTCTACCACACCGTTTCTGTCAAGGTGGAAGTAAATCCTTCCTCTTCTTCTATTGTTTCACTCTTTGTATCGAGTTTATTTTTACTTTATTTATTTGTTCAAGACAGCATCTTTCTAGGTAGCTCTGGTTCTCCTTGAACTCACTATTTAGAGATGTCTGGCTTCAAACTCCCAGAAATTTGCCTGCCTCTGCCTCATGAATGCCTGCATTAAAGGTGTGGGCTACTACATCTGGGTTTCCTATCTAGTTTTTAATGGAAAGTTTCTTTTTCTCTGAATACTTGCTCCTTAATTTGTTCAATTATGTTATTACAAATGTCTCCTATGTGTCTCACCTAGTTTTCTCTTGGTGTAAAGACCTTTTGAAAATCTGAAAGTTTTAAAGAGTTTAAAATAGTTAATTTTTCTCATGTTAAATAGATAACAATTTTTTTTTAATTTTTAAAAACAATTCATTTGAAGGCACTGATTTACATTTTCTTCTTAATGATTAAATCTTTGATTTTGATATTTAGGTCTTTACTCTGACGTTTCTTTATGTATAGGATAAGGTAAGATAACTTCTTAGAATGTTATCTATATAGATGATTATTTTCATTTACAGTCTTTTACTTTTGAACTGACCTTGAAATCAGCCATCATCACACATCAAGTCTCTTTACTTTTTAGTCCAACATTTCCTCACTGTAACAAGGAGCTGACGTAAGGAGGAAGGACTTACTAGAAACCTGATTTCAGAGTTTGAGTCCATCTTGGAAGAAAGTGTGTGGTGGAGTACAACAGCTCACATAGGAGCAGCCAGGAAACATGAGAGAAAGATGCTCATGGTGTACTTCTTCCTGTATTGCCTTTAGTTCATCAAATCACCCAGCCTATCAGATGCTATTGTCCATCTTCAAGGCAGGCTTTCCTCCTCTTGATCATCTCTGAGAACCTTATGGACATACCCACAGTGGATGGTGTGTTATTAATTTCCTTTGTACTTCTCAATCTAGTGATGGTACTGACCATCACATGTTGAATGTGAATATGTCTCTCATCTCTTCATCACACAATCAGTGAGTTTGCAAAACACCCTCCCAATGTTCACTCTGTTACATTGGGTAACAAATGGCTCTGGTTCATGAGAAGAACTAACATCTGAGAAAGTATATTACCATTCTTTGTTGATTTCTATAAAATATATTAGCTACTTTGAAGTTTAATCTTTTATATAAGTTTAAATGTAATACTGCCACACATAAAATAATTTGATGGTATCAAATGATGACAAAATAATACCTACTCTGTAGGCCCATATGAGTCACAGAGCAAAGAAGAAAAAAACATAACTGTGGCTCCTTTAGCTATTTTGTAAGATACTATGCATATGCACATGTAATTTATTTGGGAAATATCTTTAAATAGTACGTAAATTAAATTTGAAAACTATGTTTGTCTAGGGCAATGCTGGAAAAGATTAGGATTTCAAGCTTGTAGCTTTTCTCTGTCATCTTTCACGCATATTTGGAGACTGAAAAGTGCTGTTAGTTCAGCTTTACTTTCACTGTTGCAATGTTTTAGTTTGTTGAAAAATTACGTATCTTTGTATTTTGTTGAAATCCAAAGGGAGTATGCTTTCTGTTATAAAAGCTGTGATTTATTTACTATTAATGGATAATAAATGATAAGTCTTAAAATATAAAAATTTGGCTATATATGGATATACATCACAATTGGTATCTTTCACTCTACTTTCCAGATAAGGGTGAATCAGTTAAGCATTATGTACATTTAGGGTGAATTCACGTAAAGTGTGTCCATACAGTATAACTTATCTTCTTATGTTTCTGCCAATTGTGAGAAAGCAGGTAGCACATAAATACAGAGGATTAATATAAGGTTTTGAAAGAATGTGACTTATTGTTAGTGCATCACTAAGACTGTTTTCTTCAAGCATGCCTGTTGTTTTATAGTATTCATGTTTTTATTTTTCTCTTCAGTTTAGGTCTACTCGAGGATGTAGAATGTGAGGAAGTTTAGTATGCCAGCACAGTTAAATCCATTCTGCTAAGTCTTTTTAATCTAAGAAGCTAGAAAGAGGAAAGGTTATAAAACAAGGAAACAAACTGAAATGCTGATTTTGTTTGTTTTGGTTTAATTCTGTTTTATTACAGTATTCATACACATGATGGCTAAAATAATTAGAACTGGAACCATCTTATTTGTGTCTTAATTTCATTGACATGGCAATCTTAATTTATAGTGAATGAAAATATACAAAATATTTGGAACTTATAGAGTCCAACTTTGAAGGTTCATTTTGACCCATTACTTGCTAATGTCAGCTTTGCTTGGCTTTAATTTTTTACCATGAGTTAAAATCAGTTAAAATATAATGAATTCTAAGATTTGAGCTTTCTATATTGAAAATTCAGTAAACTGACTGGAAAGGAAACCACAAAATTCATAATGATGAGATTAAAACCATTCTTGCAAATGAGGTGAGATCACAGGCAACTAGGAAAATGAGAAAAGTAAGTCAACAGCAAACAAGACATACAGCAGGGCAAATTTTATCTCAAATATAATTAAAATCAATGTCATAAACAAATTATTAATGCTGTCACAGAAAATCTACCTTAAAAGAGAATCAAGGGATATTGTTACCTGCAGCACTACCGAGTAGTTTCTTGAAGCTGTTTTTCTTAAATTTTCTTATTCTTTCAAATGTTTGATAAAAGTACATACTACTACGATATGAGATACTACAGATGTGAGGTCTGTTCAGCTCAGTGTTCTGTTGAGTAATAACTGGCTATACAGGAAATTGGATAGATATGTTTTTATTTTTAATTTACATAGATTGATATTAAAATGTTTTAAGCTGTTTCCCTAGTAGCTTTAAGTTGGTTCTGACCTTATTTTTTCAAATTTCAGTTTTAGAGAATTTGATAATGACTAGAGTGAAACCAGAGCTTTGCAAAAACTAACCAGAGAATATCAGAGCCTCTTTATAGTAAGCAACCTCAAAATTTTATTTCATGGTGAGTAAAAAAATGCTAACTTAAAATATACTATTTTAACTTATCTCTTTAAAATGTCTGATATGAATAGAATTTTACATCTGATTTTTTGTAAGAATGATAGAAAATAATTTAAAGTACTGTAGTAAACCAAGGAAGTTTCATTCAATAATTTCAGAATATGCTTTTGTAGATAAAATTTGTAATGAAGATTTTTAACTTAATTGTGTATAGCTATTATATCCATGCATTTTTTAAAAATGGGAACATTTTGTTTATGTAGCTTTCTGGGAAGTTTTGCTCTCTATAAGGAGGTAAGTTTATAGCAGGATATCCATCTCCCCCCCCCCCGTAGGACTATATATTCAGAGAACTTTAGCAATTTGCTTGAACTATATTACAGTCAATTGGAAAGTCCTAAGTGGGTGAGCATTTCTCACTGACCACCCATCCCTGGTGGAAATGCACTGTTACTGTTGCTCTTTCTGAGACAAGTGAGCCCTAGAGAGACATAACTTTCTTGCTTTGTTGACCTCAATAGCTTTTCTTTCAGCATTATTGGTGTCAAAATGGTTTTTGAGGATGATCAGTCAAAATAAATGCCTTTTTGTCTGCATTTTCATCTTTGGGGATCATTTCTGCGGGAGCCAGTGTGCAGGGCAGATGCGTCTGAACATGAAACACATCTTTTCCTCCTCCTGTGGCCACCTGCTTCCTTCCTCAGCATTTGCAATCACCTCAGGCCAGCTGCTTCCTGTGCTGCTGGCCCCATGGCTCCCTCAGTAACACACAAGTGCTGTGTGAGCAGTGACCCTTGCAATTTCCCTATCATCGTCCAGCTGCCTTTAGCCTGAGCACTGACTTTAACAGATTCCCCTCACATTTATAATGCCAGCCTGACACCACTCTTCTCCACTGTCCTCGTCCATTTGCCTTGCCTTCTGCTTCTGTTCAGAGTTTGGAGATTCTATAGCATGTTCCAAATGCCTATCAATTCCTCACCATTGAATTTCAGAAAGAATTCAGGCTGCCCATCTCCTTGGTCTTTGCCCATACTCATCTCTAAATGCAAATGCAATTTCCCTCAGAGGAGGAGGAAATGAATCAAGTTGTTATTCTAGTTGAACTTGACTATGTTGGTCAACAAAACTTGAAAGTAATTTGGTTTCTTAAAATGTGTGTGTATCGTACTAAATTTAGATGCAACTTTTATATATAACCAGGGTTAGAAGGCAAGCATAACAAGAGATTGAAAGCATAATAGCAGCAGAGATATTACCAGTGAGAACTAAAGTATATGTGGGAAACAAAATTATTCTTCTTCTTCAACTTTATTAGCATTTTCAGCTTCAGGAATAAGAATGATAATCCAAACCTTTTTAAAGCTTTATTACTTATTTGTATGTTCATTAATGTACTATCTGAATGTGTATCTGTGCAAATTTGTGTCTAGTATTGTTGGAAGCTAGAAGTTGGTTTTGGAGTCCCTGAAACTAGAGTTATAGATGTTTCAGAACTGCCTTGTGGGTGCTGAGAATTAAACCTAGATCCTCTGGAAGAGCAACCAGTGCTCTTAACCATTAACAAATATCTCCTGTACCTAAGTAATATCTTAACTGCCATAGTTATTAAATATAAATTGTAGACTTTCATGTTTTCAAACTATGGGCTAAAACATTGAAGTCAAATCCATTTCATTTTACAAACAACAAAAATATTTAACAATCAATAAAACTTTACACTTATGTCTAATAAAATTATCACATTTTATGTATGGTTATGGTATAGGAATATGAAAACATTAAGAATGTAAAATAATGCATTTTAATGATGACTGACATTTTAAATATTTCTAAGTGTATATTTGTATGTGATATGTATATGCATGTTTTCATGTTAGTAGATGCCTATGTGTGTATGTGTGGAGATACAAGGTCATTGTAAATGTTTCCTTGTTTGAACTTTACCTCATATATTGCATCATTATTGGATGGATGTGCTTGACTTCAAGGTTCCTATAGAGTCTTAGTAACAAAAACAACATGCTACTGACACAAAAGTAGACACAGTGAGTAATGCAATAAAATTGAGGACCCAAATATAATTCCACAAACTTATAACTCCTTGACTTTTGAAAAAGATCTGGAAAATACACACAAGAGAAAGACAGCATTGTCAAGAAATGGTGCTGCGAAAACTGAATTATCTACATGTGGAAGAATGAAACTTGATCCTATTATCTCACCATGAATAAAAATTGATTCCAAATGCACAAACTTCAGTATTAGTCAAGTTTGGATATTTCCAAAAGAAAGAGAGTACAGTTCAGAATACAAAATCAGGTATAGAGTTTATGAATTGACTTTTGGGTCTCAGGAAATAAAACTATACAATGAATACTTTTATTGTGTGAAATTTAAAAGGCTCTTCACTGAAAAGAAATTGTTAAGAAGATTAAGAGGAGAATGAAAATTGAGAAAATCTTTGTCAGCGATATGTCTGTTAGAGGATATATTAAACAAACAAACAAACAAAACAACAACAACAACTAAAATCCTAACATCACAAAAATAACCTAATAATTGTCATTCTTAGTTTTGTCTATGTGTGGTTTGGTTTCCAAGGTAACTGTAGCCTCGTAGAAAGAGTTTTCTAATGACCATTCTGCTTCTTTGTGTGGAACAATTTGAGGAGTATTGATATTAGGTCTTCTTTGAATTTCTGGTAGAATTATGCATTGAAACCATCTGTCCCTGGGCTGCTGCTGCTGCTGCTGCTGCTGCTGCTTCTTCTTCTTCTTCTTCTTCTTCTTCTTCTTCTTCTTCTTCTTCTTCTTCTTCTTCTTCTTCTTCTTCTTCTTCTTCTTTGAGTGGGAGATTTTGATGACTGTTTCTATTTCATTAGAGGGTATAGGTCCTTTTAAATTGCTTATCTGTTTTGGATTTGATTTTGGTAAGGAATATTCATGCAGAAAATTGTCCATTTCCTTTAAGTTTCCTAGTTTTCTGAAGTACAGTTTTTTGAAGTGTAACCTGATGATTCTCTAGATTTCTTCAGTGTTTGTTGCTATGTCTACTTTATCATTTCTGATTTTGTTAATTTGAATGTTTTCTCTCTTTTGATTAGTTTGGGACACTACTCCTCATACCGGGCTGCCTTGCCAAGCCTTAATATACTGGGAGGTGTTTGATCTTACTGGAATTTGATATGCCATGTTTTGTTGATACTCATGGGAGACCTGCCTTTAAAAAATGTACTTGGATACATTTGGCCCATGGAGGGTTATCATAGATACATTACTTATGAGATGGGGTGTTTTTACAACTAATACATGATACCTATACAATAGTCTTGACCACTGCATGTGCATATATATTTAAAAAAATGTTCCCCTATATTCTTCATATTCCTACTTTTAGCTTATTCTTTAATGTTGAGAAGAGTGGATAATGTGGTGACAATGCATTTAGTCATTTTGTTTATATAGATTAGATGATCTTACTATATACTTGGAATCCAAAAATAATTTACACTATGGGCTAGATTCAACAGTGTTAATTGTGTTTTCAGGGGGAGACAAGCTTTCACTCATTTGATGACAATCAATCTTCACTGTAGCTCACTAGCAGAGAAAGCTGTTATCTATTCCTCTTAATAGTTTCTCTCTTTGCCAAACCTTTTAGGAATAAAATTAGATCAATGGGGAAAGTATCTATTATGTTATACTATTTTCCTCTCCTGCTTTCATGTGGTGTGCTGATTCTACATGAATCTCAATTATCCAAAGGAAAGGGTGGTGCTTTTTTAAAATACTCTTTTATGTTTTATGAGATATACTAATATTTGTTTTAAAAATAAAGAAGCATGTTTTCAAATACCTGCTTAACCAGATAGTCCCCTTCACAGGTGACCTATCTAAACTAGAAATTTCTCCTCAGGTGACTCTTTGTATGTTTTAAACAAATGATGAGCAGTTTCTCACAAAAGTAAACCTCACTGTTCTATCACATAGACTCATAGATTGCATATGACCCACCCATATGTTTTGTGGTTTTAGACTACTAGAGACAGGAGAAAAGCAGCTCTCTTCCCTGTAAAGATGCTATCTCTGGAAATTCACATTGTACAAATTCTGCAAGTGACAACATTAGAGGCTACTGGTAAAGAGGAACAAGCATGTGAGGCTAAGCCCAATATCTGACTTCAAGCTACAGAGTTTGATGAATTTGGATAGTACTGAAAAGCCTAGGGATAGAGGAAAAAAAAAACAAAGAAAAGAACTTGAATTTCATAGTTTGAAGAAGAGGTCGGGGAGGTTAAAGACTGTCTTATTAGTGAAATTCATGATACACAGAAGTTTTGTAATTGAGTTAAAATGAATTAACCTTTCTCCAAAGCAGTTCTGATTTAGGTTCCAATGTCTTAAATAAGAGCACATGGTGGAGTGATGGTGTCAGGAGAAGATGATGTAATGTTTGTGAACACATTTGTGAAGGTTGCCTCCGGTTTCTTTTATTTGACTTTGGAACACTACACTCAGGGTTTATTGCTCTTCCTTTTCCTTCAGTCTTTCCTTTCTATATGTCTGTCACCATTTTTATACCAAGTGAAACATTGTCTCAGTGTACACTCCTGGATAGAGTTTTCCAGAGAGTGATTCAGCTGCCTTTTGATAAAGTGATACAATTCAGTTTCTAAGACACCAAAGAACATGGGTTTAATTTTGTGTGGAATGACATTTCTGATAATGATTGGAAAGTGGTTAGGAAGGGGTGTGCCAAGTACTTCTCCTTGAATTTCAGACGTGAACTTTACCCATAAGAGACATCTTGTAAAGAAAGGGAGGCCTCAGTAGTTAAAACTTTTCATTTTTGTCCATTTCCTTCTCCCCCCCCCCCACACCCTTCTCTCTCTCTCTGGCACATGCATAGGCCCACTCTTTCTCTCTGAGTGTATAACCTCTGTTTCTCTGGATATCCTTTTCAATGAAATAATGACCAACACCTCCAGATATAGCAAAGCTATACACAGTGTATAGGTACTGAGCAAGAATTACATTTTGATATAATCTAAGCTGTATCTTTGGATGGAAAACAGGGGGTGGATATTATAGAGCTTTTGAATGGGGCTGTTTAATTTTAAAGCAGCCTTTTCAAGGTTGGCAAATTGCAAAAGTTGGTTAAAACTCAGTGCATGTTAACTTTGGATGGATTGATACAGTAAGGTGGATAAATAGTCTCATGACTTAAGAAAATGAATGGAATCTTATAGTAGCAGATATATTATTGTGTAAAAAGGCAAGTTATTTTTCTTGGTACAATATAATTTAGCACATGGAAAAGAAATGTTGTCTGGTACCAGAGTTAGCAAAGGATAAGTAATTGATGATTTTAACATTTTATTTAAACCATAACCCTTAAATGAAGAGTTAAAAATTTAGAGCAAACATTCTCAACTATAACTCATTAAAATGAATGAAAACTCAAACTTAAGGCTCCCAATTTTCATATAAAATAGTAGATTAGCTTTTATTGTACTACTTATTTAAATGTAATGATTCTGATGAGATTTCCTACTGGCACTGTATTTTAATTAAGGTCTAAATATTTCATATATGAATTCTATATATTATTTTGAGAAAAATAAACTAGAGTCACTTCCAAGTTTTATATACAAATTATTTGAAATAGTATCAGTTAAGATTATTATTTGCAAAAGTGTTCGTGGTAACTCATGGTAAAACAAGTGGAACTAAAACTTCTTACAGACAAAGCACTTAATGTTATTGCAATGAGGGCAGAATGTAAGCAAAAATCTATTAGTAAAAATTACTGACCTGTTAATTGAAATCATACTTCTAAAAAACACCATTATCTGTAAATGGATTGAATACCAAGCCATGTGAATATCAACAGAAAAGAAAAAGTGTCCCTAAATGCCTTTTCTACAATGAGATGAATAAATGAATGATTAACCAGATGTGTAGCCCTTATAATCATTATGATGAACACTTTTCAAATTATGACAAATTGCATGTGAGATAATTCAAGTGTACAAAAACCAGTAAATAATCACATTTGCAGTCTGCATAATCTTGTGGCAGATGTTACCATTGCCTTCCAAACATCATTTTTCCACTTTCTTTATAATGATTTGTTTGAGAGGGAAACACATTCATAACTACGTTGTGTATAGTCAGGGTTTTTGTTGTATCAAATGAGTGCTGGACAATCTTCTTCTTCCTGAATGGAGGGGACTCAGTCGTCCTCTGGCCAGTGTGAGGTTACCAAGCAGATAAAATTGTCAGCTAATAATCAGAGCATAGACTGCATAAAATGTCACAGTAGTCAAGCAATCGTATCTCTACTATATCAAGAAAAAAATATACTAGCCTTGTGGTGACGGTTCACACCTTTAATGCCAGCACGTGGGAGGCAGAGACAGGCGGATCTCTGAGTTTGAGGCAAGCTGGGTGGACAGAGCAAGTTCCAGGACAGCCAGTGCTACAAAAACAAACAAACAAACAAAATATTAACAATAAATTAGTTAAACACTTTCGCATCAACAAGTTGCCATCCACTTTCAGGGTACATTGCCGCCATCCATCTCATGACAAATAAATAATAAAAAATAGACATTCAATTTAACTGTACTAATGCATTGATATTGTAGTTGCTTATAATTTGAACAACTTTATTATCTGTGCTCTATGGTAGATTTTACAAGTATGTATAATGATCATATCTTTATTTTATAATGACAAGTTACTGTGTTTATGCACATATCCCAGCTTGCCTCAATAGGAAAATACATTGCTTCACTCAGGAATCTTTGTCTAAACCCCTAGGCTCTGATCTAGGCTAAGTTTCATTTGGATGTTTTTGGAAAAGATTGGACATTTCTATTCATATATATATATATATATACACATATATATATATATCATGTATAGTTTTATTCAGTGACAAAAATGTATGTCATGAGCAGATAAATGGATGAGACTGAACATCATGATGTGCATTAAACTAGACTCAAGTCAAATAAAATATTACTGTGTGGTTTCTTTAATCTGTGAAATATATGTTTACATATATATATATATATATATATATATATATATAAAATTAATGTGGAAGCACCTATTTGGAAAGGAAGACTAGGAGAGCTGAGAGCAAGAGAGCATAATGGGAAGATGAATATGGCTGTGCCAGTTACATTTTTTTGTTAACTTGATGCTACATAGAGTCATCTGGGAAAAGGGAAACTCACTTAATGAGTTGCCTCCATCATAGGAACCTGTAGGAAGTTTTGTTAATTATTGATCTAACTATCAGGGCCCAGATCATTGTGAGTGCTCCTGCCTCCACGGCAAGTGGCCCTGAGTTGTTTAACAAAGCTTACTGAGCAAGCTGTGGGGAACAAGCCAGAAGAGAGATTCTGACCATTGCCTCTGTCTGAGTTCCTGTTTTCAGGTTCTTGTCCTGAGTTTCTGCCTTATTTCCTTTGGATTTGGATTATAAAGTATAAACTGAAGGAAATACTTTCCTCCCGAAGTTGATTTTGGTCATGATGTTTTATCACAGTAATAGAAAGCAAACTAGACAGTTAACAAAATATATAACTTTCATGCTCAGTGGTCTTATTAAAACCCATGTCTGTATGCTAAGTAAGTAAAATTAGAAACTCTACAAAATTGCGATTTGTTTCCTCCAATTGTGTAACAAGAAAGCATAATATGTTTATTTCCTTCTGAAGGAAAATTCATGCTTCAAGACAATTTTACTACTATGTAGTAATAATTATCTGTCCAGAAACAACAATAAAGTATTGCATTTTATTCAAATAATGAAAGTCTATGCCACAATGAATTAAAGAAACTAAACCTGAAACAAGCAATATACCTCAATCTTCCCAAATGATTCTGACTATAAGAGGTGAAAATTCAAAATTACATATTATTCTTATAAAGTTTTCAAAAATACACAAAATTAATCTGAAATGTTGAGGGTTTGAATTCTGAGTACCACTATCGGTTAAGTTCCTGTGTGTGATCAAATATATGAAGAAATCATCTTAAAGGGGAGAAAGATTTATTCTGAATTTCTGTTTCAAAGTGATCAGCCATATTCACTTGTCCCTTTGTCCTTTTGCACAACATTAATTTGATAGATGCATGTGAAGGAAACAGCTGTTCACATTACAACAGACAGGAATAGGAGAGAATAACATGCAGCAGCCAGAAGTGAAATGCCTTTAAGACCTGCCCCCTGACCTTACTTCTGCTGGCTTGGTCCTACCCCTTTCCCAATATTGTGTGCCTACATGAGGACAGATATTTATCACATGAACCCCCATATTCAAGAAAAAACAGTGCCACTTGTGAGATTAATGATTAGAAAAATGTTGGTGCATACTTTTGTGGGGTTTATCCTGTTAATGTTCTTATAGGTATGGTCATCTTATGCACATTCAGTTGTTGTGGTTTACAATTACAACTGTATTTGTTTACAATTGTTTAAAAATCTGGGCTAATGGACCCCCAGACTGATAGCTGGGGAAAAAACTCAGACCCCCTGAACGTGGGTGTCGGTTAGAAGGCCTGGGCAGTGTAAGGGATATCTGACAGTGGAACCAGGATGTATCCCTGGTGCACAGATGAACTTTGGGAGCACATTCCCCATGGAGGGATACTCCCTTAACCTAGAGGTAAGAGGGAGGGCTCATCCTTACTCCAAATAACCTGACAGATTTTGTTGATACCTCCTGGAAGGCATCACCCTTTCTGTGGAGTGGGGGTGGGGGTGGGATGGGAGGATGGTCGAGGACATGGGAGGGAGGGAGAGGGAACTGGGATTAATATGTAAAATAAATAAAAGTAATACAAAAATAAAAAAAATATGAGCAGTAAAACTCATTGAAGTGATAGGACTGTGTCACAACTTCATAAAAATGTCTTTGAGGTAGTCTTCAAAACTTACTTCAAAGCGATGCGCCCATTGCTTCTCCATTCTACTTAATTTGAATAAGCATCAGGTTTAAAAGTTTCTTCTCCATTCTGTGGAATCTTCAATATCAATATAACACATACTGGTTGGCTTTAATAAGAGAGGTTTATATTTTTACAATTCTGAAAGCTATAAATCCCCTCCATCCATGCCCACGCTCCTTTATTTCTCCTCCCTCATTTTTGCTTCTGTCTCTCTTGAAACTTCTTACCTTGTCTTCTGTCATGGAGTCCCTTGGCTGATTTCCTCTTTACATGTGCACCATGGGTGTTATTCACACTGTTACAACTGCTGTGAGTTCATATGTGCCCCTGCCATGCTGAAAACACTTGTTACATGTCATCAAATCCCCCAGGCTTTTACAGTCTCCCCTTTCCCCTCTTCCACAATGATCCCCATCTTTGGAGAAAGGAGAAAGCATTTTGTAGTCTCCTATTCTCAGCACATCGACTAGTCATGGGCCTTTATGTTAATTATCATCTACTATAAAACAAGTTTCTCTGATGGGGGATCAGATATGGATAGAGTGATAAACTATTAGAAGTTAGTTCAATATATGTCCATTTATAAGAATAATAATATGTTTCCCCTTAGGGCCTATGATTTGTTGATTAATAGATTCTTGACTTATTCTACTTGAAATAATCAAAAATGGAGAGAACCTATATGCCCATCAACTGATGAATAATGGAAATACGGTATATTTATACACTGTGATATTATTTAGTTATAAAAAAAGATGAAAAACTGATATTTGCAGGTATTTGGCGGAGCTATAAAGAACCATTCAAAATTGTAATTTTGAAACAGAAAGGTAATTTAGAAACAGAAAGATAAATACCCTGTTTTCCTTCATTTGTGGACTTCAGATTGGCATTTTCAGATATGTATGTTGCCTTGGTAATGTCCACTGATATCAGGAAATCTGTGGTGAAATGATTTCAAGGAAGGGAAGTTAGAACTCAGGTATCAAATGTGTAATGTGCATTTTAGCAATTTCCATTCCCTATTTCATGACATCCATATGCTTTTACTTCAAAAGTTGTCTCCCTCCAACTTCCATGTTATGTGTATGTGTGTGTGTGTCTAACTGAATTTAAATTTTGTTCCTTGCATAAGTATGTGTGGGAATTTATTTACTGGAGCATAGCTACTACTCAATGGGTAATATGAAAGAAAATGGTACCCTACCTCCAGCAAATATTAATCACCAATTTTTTCTCAAAGAGGTGTAGAACCTTGTGAGCCCCTTCAGACTCCCTTATTAAAATGAGAATATTCACCCAAATACTGAAGCATTTACCTAGTTATTTTTTTTTAGCAATAAAAATTCCTAAGTCAAATATTGGGGTAAGAAACTGAATGATTATAGTTGTGGGAGTAAAGCAACCAGTGACCTCCTCTCTCAGTCTTTGGTCCAAGAGGGCCGAGAATCTTTCTAACCCCCATCACTTCCTGTGTATCTCTTTATGTCTGCTATTCTCCAAAACCTTTGTAGCTAATATTGGTCAGATAGTAACTTGCTCCATCCTCTGATTCAAAGTAAATTTTATTAGCACTCTTGAAAGAATCAGAGTGTGAAAATATAATGATGGATTCCACATAATTGTTCAAGGAGATTGTGGATCTTTGTGGAGCCTTAGTATGTGGGAATTCAAAAAAAAATCTGCCCAGGCTAGTTATATATATACAGAAAAACCAACTGTTATAAAAGTAGAAACTCTTACCAGCAATATGGGGTGCTACTTTCCAGAGGTAGATACTATTGTACGGCATTGTTTTAGGTTTCCAGGAAGTATACCAGTTGTCTTAGTAAGTGTTCTATTGTTGGGATGCAACACCCAAACAAGAAACATTTAATTGGGACATGCTTATAGTTTTGGAGGTTATTATTACAATAATTGTGAGCATGGCGGTGGTATGCAGGCAGGCAGGCATGGTTCTCATGTAGTAGCTAAGAGATGCTGATCCATAGATAGGAAGAAAGAGAGAGAGAGAGAGAGAGAGAGAGAGAGAGAGAGAGAGAGAGAGAGAGAGAGAGAGAGAGAGGGGAGAGACCTGGCATGGGTTTTTCAAACATTAAAGTCCATTCCCAGTGACATACTTCCTCCAACAAGACTATACCCCATACTTCCTAATCTTTCTAATCTTTTCAAAGAGTCCCACTCCCTAGTGGCTAAACATATAAACATTTAAATTTATGGGGACCATTCTTATCCAAATCACCACCCAAATCTACTCAAAGTTGGCATTATCTTCAACATTATTAATTCATTTGTACATTCATTTGGTTTTGTAGAGTCTGGTGATAGAAGCCTTAGGGTCTTCAATTTCTTCACTATATTTAAGTCTGATACTGTGCTTGTTACTTAATCCCTCATTCTTTATGAGTTGTAGATAAAAATGTCTTAATGAAATCATGAGGGAATATGTATGTGAGATAGCACATATGGCTTGTAAACACATAGTATATTGAAATTACATATTTTATCAAATTTTATTTTTATGTTCTTACTATATTTAGAAGTCATGAAAGTTTTGAAATGGTGAAAAATGTTGAAGCAATGGATGTTTACCTGACTAGGGACATAATTACCTTGAGAATTATTTTTTTGTGAGGGGAAGATAAAAATCTCTGTGCAAAATAAATAGAAAAATATTCCTAAATCCAGAAATACTGGTTTTTTATTATTTTACCTAACACATTGAATACCTTAAAGTTGTCAGAAATGTAATTCTATATTGAATCTGTTAATAAATCGTAACCAGGCTTCAAAAGGTCAATCAGATGCATTTCTGCTTACCTCTTGGTGAAAACTTGCTTTTCATTTTTCTGTTTACATTTAATGTATCTTTACATTAAGATTTTTCTGAAAATCTGCAGGGTAGTGGTATCAGGACACATCTTAGAGATTCAAGTCTTCAGATACTCAGATTTCTTGTGTAAAATGGCATATTAACATAAAACTTATTCACAGTTTACTTTGAGTATTAGCTATCTCCAGATAATTTATAATACACAGTGATTACATAATTTTCTTTACAAAACAAGGAAATGACTAAATTTTCAGTAAAAATTTTTAAATTATTTTGAACAATAGTTGTTTGAATATAATCAAACAATTGAAAAGACTGATTGTATGAAATGAATTAGAAGATCAAAATGGATATCTATTGATGGGGTTCTGCACCTGCATGTTAATACTTCTCATTGCTTCCAATACTTCTCTACCTTCCAACACTTTGCCTCCTTTAGGGTATTGACAGTTGTAGAGCTGTGGATTTGAGCTGTTCAGAATAAGGACATACTAGTTTGTTCTGTGCATACACTAACAAAGTAAACATATATGCCTTTTAAAATGAGGAACAACTACAACAGAGAAACCCAGGTTAAAGTGGAGTTTAAATCATCTTTTTAAATAGCAGAAAAAAATAGGTATAGAACTCACTCAAGCTTGGCCAATTTATGATGACTTCTACCATATAATTCCCCAAATCTATCTCCTTCAGTGCTGTGTGCATCTAAATACACCACAATTTCTTATCCTTGAAACAATTCAAACAATATCATTAAACCCCATGGCTAAACATCTGAAAATCTGTATTTTAAAACAAGCTTGTTAATTGCCCAACACCTGCCAATTTAGGGAATGCTAACTAATGCTCAGAAGCTGACTGATTTCCCTTCCCACTTCTTTTTTGCTTGTGTATCCTTAAATTACAATGTATGAGAAACTGTCATAATGAAGGAATTCAAAGACAAGGTAGGAAATCACAAGGATAAAAGGAGAGGTGACAGCTTCAAAAGGCTGCGAAAGATGCCACCAGTTATAATATGGTCAGGAGAAAAAGAAATTATCATTACTGTTCTTTTTCTTGTTACCACGGCTACTTTCTTTCCAAGTCACTGGTTGTAGAACAATGCTTTCATCTTTGGGAAAATATTCAGTTTACAGTTCTGCCCTCACTTTTTGCCAGTTAGTTTAACAAGGCATGTTTTGTCCAGGTCATATGTAGAATTTACTCAGTTAACTTGCAAAATCATAATGACATTAATTTTATGAGCAAGCTCCACCCATCCAACTCAGGTATAGTTTCATTTAGAATAAGATTGGAAAGCCCTTTCAAATGAATTTGAAACTTCTTATTTTGAAATGATTTCTTGACTTTGTTCCTTATATAAATGCTTTTTGGATAGGCAATTCCTTATTTAGTAAGGAACACACATTTGCATTAGTGACTACAATAGCACCTGTTACAAAATAAAAATATTATCTAGATTTTTACCTATGTGTGTTTTCAAATGGTGTAAATTTGACCTTATGAAATTCTCAGATAGCTTTATGCTTTGTTTCTAGAAGTGAACACATATCACAAGCTGAATTGGAATATGCTTATTCAAAACATATTTTAATTCTTCATTATCAGTTCTCATAATTTTATAAATCAGACTTAGGCATGTCTTTATGTTATCTTGGGCCTATACTATATTTATCATCTATCTATCTACCTATATCTATCTATCCATCATCTGTCACTCTATCACTTCTTATCCATTTGTCATTGATCATCCATGTATCTGTTTAATATATCAGTCCTCTAAATATTCATAGAATATATATTTCAAACTTAAAAAATAACATTGCTGAAACATCATACCTGATTTTCTCTTTCTGGCTGGGCATTAAAATATACACTAGGGAAGCTAGTATATATTGTTTTGTTTTTCAGTTTTCCTTGTCCATTGTTGGCTGTTCATTATAACTATTCAGGTGACATGTCTCTGTGAAATGCTGCAAAGGGTATTGATAAAATACTTGATAGCTGTTGCAGTTGAGTGCACCATGTTTTTCCTTTCAGAGATATAACAGCATCAGAGGTTCTTCTCTGAATGGGACCATCTTTTGGTGATTTAAGTAGCATGACGTCTCACCAGGAAAATAAAAAACTAAAATTGTTGGAGATTGGGAGTGGTGGCCATTTCATGATCTTTTCTATTATTGTTGTTGTTAATTATTACTGAATGAACAATGTCCTGAACTTCTGGTTTGATATTGTTCAATCAATGTCACTTAAACAGACAGAAAATCTGGATATATAAGCAAACTCTTGAGTTTAGTTTTTCCTATTTACTTATTTGTTTTCAGTAAAGGGATTCAGTTGAGAAAGACTAAATTATTTTAAATAAAAAAAAATCTACATTGGATTTGCTCTTAAAGTGAAAATTGCACAATTCATTCAAATTATATTAGGTCACATAAAAACTAAATAAACATTTGGCATCTTCCATCAGTGTATCATTTAACAAGCCTCAGTCATGAATAACCTCATATTCATAATCAGAGCAAGAATAATGACATGCAAAAAGTTGGTGTGTTTGTTCATTTTTATCCATTTCTCTGGCTTAAATATGAAGCAGACAAGAAATTACATAAAATTTATAGTTGATTTCAAACACCGAGTTAGTCAGGGTTTTTCAGCACCATCTTTAGACTCAAGTGTTCTATTTTGAACTAAAATTACGTGACACAGTCAGATAGTGTATTTGAATACACAATCTACAAATATTGACCTACATCTGTAAATAAACTAATAAATATATTTCGCATAAACCCTTGCCTCCTTTCTAATGCGTTTTTTGAAGTATTTCAGTCCATTTGCATATATTCATGAATAGCTTGACCTGTCATCATCTCTGTTTCTATAGCCAATGTGTCTATGGCAGATGAGCATCATCTCAGAAACAGTGTAATAAAAGGTTGATATATGTGCTAGATGTCTGACTCCCAAGTTCCTTGCATAGTACACACTAAGAGTTTTCATTACCACTTTTATGAAATATCCTAACATTTGTGTATCTATATTCAGTCATACAGATGATTTTGAAATTTCCAAATCTCTCAAAAATGCTTGTAACTCAAACAATTTCCTGTGCAATCACAAGTATAAAGAAGATAAAGCCTTTTCCATAAAGAAAAGACAAGCATTTACAGATTATACCATGAAAAACCACTGAACCATGGCCTCATAACTTTGCAAAACCATAAAAGCAGTCCCTCTGCCCAGAGCTCAGTCTTCTGTAATCTCTGTCACAAGTACAGTTTATATAAATAAGTTGGCTATCTACACTTTTAATTCTAAATTCATTACCTAAGGCCTTAAAAATTAAACACTATTGTTTGTAGAATGCTCTCAGCTGCCTCATCATTGACACACAATACTGACACATTTATTGATAAACCCAGCACAATGTGTGAAATTAGAACTCATTCCTATTCATATTAGTTTAATTTATTTGCTTAAATTGCAAGGTGTAAGCAATGTATGCAATTAAGTAGTGTGGATAATATATTTTGATGTGTGAGGGAGTGTGGTCAAGTAAAATAAATGATGTCAGCTTTAATTTAGAGTAATTCACTAAACAAAAGACAGTGTCCTGGCTTGGGCTATGTGGTGTTGTTCCTTTTTCTGGTTATAAAAGATGTTTAAACAGCTGCAATTCTGTCTTCCATAGCACAGGTTTATTCATGCTGCTTGATGCTCTAGCTACTTTGCTTTGAAAACTCAGGTCCACATGCTCATTCTAAGCACATGGGTGGGAGTTTCTGGCGTACCTGACCAAAAGAGTACAGTTAAATGGCTTATGAAGATTCAAGTTATTGATTCTCTCTTTGAAAAGTTTCTTTTGTTAGGAAGCTGCCATTCCCTGAAGAAATCCAAACTTGCTAAAAAGGAAATGCCATTGGGAGGAACCAACTGGCTAATGGTTACCATCATCCACAGAGCAGATGATATTACTCCAGGCTCAAGTTTTGAATCCTAGTTGCTGCCCCAAGAAACTTAAAATAAGCCACACCTCCTGTGCCTTGTTGAATCCACGGAGATCAAAAGTGCTTAGTACAATGACTTATTGTATGCTACTGGATCATTCCATAGTTTGTCCCCCCAGGCATAATTGCTGGAATATTTGCTTCCACTTAAGTGAGTGAGTAAAGTGTGAGAAACCACGATGAAAGTAAAGTGATGTGTTTTATACTCAGACTTCCTAAATATTCAATGAGAACTTTTTGACAGATACTTTTATTTTTGATATGTGCAAATAATTATCTTATTTTTAAAAATTTATTTAGCTCTGTCTCCCTCCTCCCCTCACCCACTGTGTTTCGTCTCATTCTGTTTCTGTCTTTGTTATTTCTGTTTCTCTTTCTCCATCTCTGTCTCTCTCTCTCTCTCTAGTATGTGTGTATGTGTGTGAGTAATTATTTTATATGATTTAGTATATTTGACCTTTAAAATAATGAACCTTGGTTCTCTTTATTCAAATTGCAGGATGCCACGTGTGTGTTCTGGCTCTTGTCATTCCAACAAATCATTCTTTCTTTCTATTAAATGTTTTCATTTATTTTACATAACAACCACAGTTTCCCCTCCCTTTTCTCCTCCCCTTCCTTTGATCTACCTCCAGTCTATCACCTGCATCTACTCCTCCTCCATTCAGAAAGGGGAATCCTCTCACTGGAGTCAACAAAGCATGTCACATCACATTGAGGCAGGACCAAACTCTTCCCCCTGTATTAAGGCTGGGTGAGGCATCCCTGCATGAAGAATATGTCCTCAAAATCTAGTTCATGTGCCAGGCACAGGTCCTGATGCCTTTGCCCAAATACACCAAGCGACACAACTGTCATCCACATGTAAAAGTTCAAGGCAGGTCCAAGGCAAACTCTAGCTGTAGGTCCAGAGTCAGTGAACTCAAATTAGTTCAGGTCAGCTTTCTTGGTGCATTTCTGAATCATGTTTTGAGCCAAATTGTTCCTATGATCCCTCATATCTCTCTTCAACTCAAATCCCAGAGCTTAGCCCAGTGCTTGGCTGATGATCTCTGAATCTGCTTTCATCAGTTACTGGATAAAGGCTCTTTGCTGAGAATTGGGGTAGTAACCAATCTGATTATAAGAGACGACCTGTTCAGGCATTCTCTTCATTTTGTACTAAGAGACTTAGCTGGGGTAATTCTTGCAGATTCCTAGGAGTTTCCCTAGCACCAGGTTTCTTCCTAATTCCATTATTACTCTCCTCCTCTGCCCCCAAGTAGATCAGCTAGTCCCTCATGTTCCCATTTTCACATCCCCTTCCTTCCACCTTCCCCCACACACATTTTACCCAGGAGATCTCACCTATTTTCCCTTCCCAGGGAAATCCATACATCCCATTTAAGATCCTCTTGGTTACCTAGCTTCTCTGGGGCAGAACGTAAGTACAAGTGGATAAAAGACCTCAACATAAATCCACTTACACTGAACATTATAGAAGAAAAAGTGGAAAGTAGCCTTCAATGCATTGTCATAGGAGACAACTTTCTGAATGTAACACCAGTACTACAGGCACTGAAATTGACAATTAATAAATGGGACTTCCAGAAAATAAAAAAGCTTCTGTAACACAAAGATCGCTGTCAATAAGATAAAATGGCAGCCTACAGAATGGGAAAAGATCTTCACTAACTCCAAATTGACAGATGACTGATATCCAAAATATATAAAGAACTCAAGAAACTAAATATCAACATACCAAGTAATCCAATTAAAAATAGAATAGAGATTTAAGCGGATTCTCAACAGAAGAATCTCAAATGGCTGAGATACACATATAGAATTGTTCAACATCCATAGCTGTTAGGGAAATGCAAATCAAAATAACTCTGCCATACCATCTTACACCTGTCAGAATGGCTAAGATGAAAAATGCTAATGACAGCTTATGTTAGAGAGGATGTAGGGTAAGGGGAACACTCTTCCATTGCTGGTGGGAGTGCAAACTTGTACAGTCACTTTGGAAATCAGTAAGGCAGTGAAGAGAGCCACAAAGTGCCACGCCATAAAGATGGCGCTGGCTTCTGCCTTCCATCTCCCCAAGGGTGAGCACTCTCTGGTGTAAACAAGCCCTTATTTGGTTAAGTCTGTTCAGCCTGTCTGCTTCCGCATTAGAGTAGCCTATCGTCAGGGTCCACGTAGCTCACTGAGGTTGGTTAGCACAAGGGTATTTAAGCCTATGCAATGGAAAAAGAAAAAGCTGTGCTAGAAATGTTACAAGAAGAAAGATCAAAAGAGGTTGAGAGCACAGGAGAGTCAGGTATGGACCAAACAGATTCTGAGGAAGAATTGCAAGCCCTTGTAAAAAAGGTTCATAAACAATCCCTTAAGGGGCAGAGGGGGAAGGGAGAGGAGAAATGGTGATGTGGGGAGGGGAGGGACCCCCCTGGAACAATGCCTTTGGTGCCTAATACTGATCAGAGTAAGGAAGGGCGGGGCTGAGGTACAGGGAGTTCCTTTTGCCCTGAGGTCTGGAAAGCCTTACAAAATGACTTGGGTCTTGAACAAGTAAATCAGATTGCCATAAAATCATGGAAGTTATTACCCAATAAGGGAGAGGTGAATGGTAACCTCACTGAGATACTACAAGGCCCCATAAAAACATTTTCAGATTTTATGGCCTGTTTGGTAGAGGCTGCAGGGAGAGATTTTGGCATTACAGCAGCCATAGTTGCAGCTATCTCTTTTGCAGTTGTGGATTAAGTCACGGCTGCCTTGGATAGGAGCACATTGGTGCAGACAGTCTCTAAGCTAAATGAGTTGTTCAAGAAAGTGGCTACCACCTTGGATGCTCAATCCACAATTGGTTCTCAACTAAAAGGAGATTTAATGATTGTAAACCAAAGAATTGATCTGGTGCAGGAGCAAATAGATTCCTTGTGGCTGCTGGCCCATTTGGGATGTGAAATGAAATATCCAGGTTTGTGTGTTACCAGCATTCAGTATGAGAACTTTACACGTGCTGCTAATTTGTCACAACAGTTGTCTAGATATCTTATAGGAAATTGGTCTGCTGACTTTGATGACCTGATGGCACAGCTGCAAGTGGCCATAGTTGCAGTGAATTCGACACATGTGGATGTGGGGCTGGCTGCAGGATTGTCATCGTGGTTCCTGTTGCCATGGATCATCTGAAAGAGTGGGCTGGAATGGGAGCCATGGCTGTCCTCTTGTTTATCTCCTTCATGGGCCTGTGGTGCCTTTGCAAGATGAGGTTTGCTCAGAAGTGATATGCAGCTATGGTTGTCCAGGCATTTACAGCCATTGAGGCAGGACAGTCTCGCCAAGCATGGCTCGCGGTCATGAAAAAGTATTGATCCTTCATGCTCAGGTTGTATGGCTTATCACTGCACTCCGAGTTAGCTTTGGAAGTTAGCAACTCAGAGAAGGGCAAGTTTGGTTGCATGTGGGTTGGTGTCCGAGGCTCCGCTCCCAGGAAAAAGATGCTGGACAGGTGTGGCACTGACTTGGCTGACTACCATAATTCAGGGTCATTACAATGTCCACTGCTTTACTAGAGACCAGACCACTACCCTTGCCTGTTGTGTTACTAAACAAAAAGGGGGAACTGTAGAGCGCCACGAAGTGCCATGCCTTAAAGATGGTGCTGGCTTCTGCCTTCCACTTCCCCAAGGGTGAGGGCTCTCTGGTGTAAGCAAGCCCTTATTTGGTTAAGTCTGTTCAGCCTGTCTGCTTCTGCATTAGAATAGCCTATCTGCAGAGTCCATGTAGCTCACTGGGGTTGATTAGGGCAAGGGTATTTAAGCCTGTGCAGGGGTCCCCAGGCTCTCTCACAGGTCAGAAGAACATGTTTCAAGGATACTGATTAAAACTGCATGAAGAATATCTTCCCAGAGCCACGTCTTCCTTGCTGGCAAGGATAGGCGAATACAAAGTAGTTTTCTTTGAAAATTGGGAATCAATCTGTGTCAAGACCCAGCTATATCAATTTTGTGTATATACGGAGAGGATGCACAATCTTCCCAGGAAGTCACTTGTTCAACTGTCTTCATACCATGTTACTTGCCATAGCCATAATATTGAAACAACATAATTGTCCATCAACCAAAAATATAAAGAAAGAAAATATGCTACATTAACACAATGATGTATTATTCAGCTAGGAAAATATAGTGACCTCAAGAAATTTGCATGCAAATAGATGGAAATTGAAAAAAAAATTACCCTGAGTGAGGTAACTCAAACCCAGTAAGATAAACATGGTAGTATTCACTCATAAGTGAATATTAGTTGTAAACCAAACCATAACCAGGTTACAATCCTCAGCCCCAATGAACCATCTTGTTCATAAAGGAAAGCATTGATCAGTCTTGTTTAAGTCATGTGGGTTCCTACAAGAAGTGATTCCTAAAATGTATCTATCTTAAGACTCCCTGAAAATAAATGCCAATAGTACTAATTTTCTGTGCAATAGTGGTTATGAATGTATGAATTTGGGCATACTTTGAGCTCATAATTGGTATGTCGTTTATGTCTATGAGAAATTATACAATTTGAACTTCTTTAACTGCTTATAGCTATTCTCTATTATTCCCTTAGTTTCCTTTTTTTCCCACAGATGTAATTCTTCTTAGCACTATTGCAATGGAAATGTCTCTGGCAATGATGAGTCAAATATCAATTATAACAAATGCAGTCTTTGTTTGCTAAGAATGTCTGCATAGTTATTTTTCTCTAAAAGTCTTAATATTTTTTCTATTATTAGGCTATTGATTTTATTTATTTATTTAAATATTTTAATTTTATATATCGATCCCAATTCCCCCTCCCTCCCTGCCTCCCTTTGTCCCTACATCCCTGTTTCCCTCTCTCCCACCATCTCATGCCCCCTGACCACCCTAACCTCTCTTCCCCACCCCACCACTTGTAGGGTGATGCCCTTCAGCAGGGGTCATCTAAATCTGTCAAGTCATTTGGAGTAGGGACTAGGCCTTCTCTCCTTTCTCTAGGTTAAGAGATATCCCTCCATGGGGGATGTGCCCCCAAAGTCCTTTTGTGCACGAAGAATACATCCTGGTTCCATTCTCAGAGGTCCCTTAGACTGCTCAGGCCTTCAAGCTGAGACCAATGTTCAGGGGGTCTGAGTCAGTCCCATGCTCAATTCCCAGCTGTCAGTCTGGGGGGCCCATTAGCTCCTCATTGTTCAGGTCGGTATCTCAATATGTTTCTGCTTCTGGTATTTTCCTCCCTCTCTGCATCTGGATTCCAGTTCTGTTCAGTGTGTAGTTGTAGTTGTTTTCTTCTGTTTCCATCAGTTACTAGAGTAAGGGCTCCATGATGGTGGATAAGTTAGTTGTCGATCTCATTATCAGGGAAGGGCATTTATGGCAGCCTTTCCACTGTTGCTCAAATTGTTGTTGGAGTCAGTTTTGTAGGTCTCTGGACATTTCTCTTGGTTCAGTTTTCTCTTCAAACCTATAATGGCTCCCACTTTTATACTCTCTCTCTCTCTGTCTCTCTCTCTTTTCTCTTATTTATTTCTCCACTGACTCAATTTCCTTAGTCCCATGTGCTTTCCTCTCCTCCCGTTCTCTTGCTCCTGGTTCCCTTTCCACTCACTGCCCCCCACTCCCCATATGCTCAGGAGATCTTGTCCCTTTCCCCTTGTGTGACAGACCTTATATGAATCTCTTAGAATCCTACTTGTATCCTACCTTTTCTGGTGGTGTGAATTATAGGCTAGCGATCCTTTGCTCTATGTCTAAAATCAATATATGAGTGAGTACATACCTTGTTCCTCTTTTGGTGACTGGGTTACCTCATTCAGGATGGTTTCAAGTTCCATCCAGTTGCCTGAGAATTTCAAGATTCCATTGTTTTGTTCCATAGAGTAGTATTCCATTGTGTAAATGTTCCATATCTTCTTTACCCATTCTTCAGTTGAAGGAGGGACATCTAGATTGCTTGCAGGTTCTTGCTATTACAAATAATGCAGCCCTAAACATAGTTGTACATGGATGAGAATCATTTGGGTATATGCCTAAGAGTGGGGTTGCCGGGTACTGTAGTAGACTGATCCCATTTCCTAAGGAACTGTCATAATGATCTCCAAAATGGATGTACAAGTTTGCACTCCCACTTGCAGTGGAGGAGGGTTTCCCTTTCTCTACATCCTTTCCAGCATAAGTTGTCATGGGTGTTTTTAATTTTAGCCATTCTGGCAGGAGAAAGATGGTATCTCAACGTTATTTTGATTTGCATTTCCCTGATAGCTAACTATGTTGAGCACTTTCTTAAGTGTCTTTCAGGCTTTTTGGATACCTCTATTGAGAGTTCTCTATTCAGTTTTGTACCCGATTTTTAATAGATTTAATTGGTGTTTTATTGACCAGTTTCTTGAGTTCTTTGTATATTTTGGAGATCAGCCCTCTGTCAGATGTAGGATTGGTGAAGATATTTTCCAGTCTGGGCTGCCGTTTGGTCTTGTCAACTATGTCCTTTGCCTTACAGAAGCTTCTTAGTTAGATGAGGTCCCATTTATTAATTGTCAATCTCAGTGTTTGTGTTACTGAGGTTATGTTCAGGAAACAATCTCCTGTACAAATTTATTCTAGGGTACCTCCCACTTTCTCTTCTAAGAGGTTTAGTGTGGCTGGATTTATGTTGAGGTCTTTGATCCATTTGGACTTGAGTTTTGTGCATGGAGATAGACATTGGTCTATCTGCAGTCTTTTACACACCATCATCCACTTGTGCCAGCACCATTTGTTGAAAGTGCTTTCCTCCCCCCATTGTATACTGGTTGTGGGGTCAGAGATCAGGCAGACTGGGATTCAGTGGAGTGGATAGGCAGATCTAGTGTGCTCAGAGCACCAAGAGTAAGTTTGCTGAAGGTGGCGGGATTGTTGGCTCTGCTCTCTGTACCAGTGCTCAATCAGAGTGGTGGGACAGTGGAAAGGATATAGTACAGGGTGGGGGGGGCAGACTCTTCATGGAGGGGGATGTATCAGAGCACCAGGAGTGCTCTTGCTCTAGCCGGATCCTGGCAATGTGGGTCAAAGATCCTAAAGGCAGGGACTTGGGATAGTCCTGTGGGGATAAGGAGGATCTCTTGGAGGAACCCAAAACTCCAGCAGAGGACCTGCGGTGGGGGTCAGAGATTAGGCAGAGGGAGATTCAGTGTGGTCCCGTGTGGATAGGTAGGTCTAGTATGCTCAGAGCAGCTCCAGGAAGTTCCCTGAAGGTGGCAGGATTTTTGGATCCACCCTCTGTTCCAGTGCTCTACCAGAGGCCTGGCAATGGGGATCAAAGATCCCTGGCAGGCAGGGACTCAGGATGGTCCCACAGGGAAAGGCGGATCTCTAACCATGGCCTGGAACTCTCCAGCTGAGCTATCATAATATTTTTTTGTCATAGTTGCTGAAAAATTTTGTCATAAAATGTACAACAATCAACTAATCATTAACTTTAAGGCCTTATTTTGCATGATATTAGAATACAACTCTAAATGTAAATGTTCTAGAGACAAAGCTTTGAAATTTGGTGTCATTATTAGGAATGTTCAGAAATTATCCTTAAAGATCAATTTTCTAAAAACATGATCCCTTGGGAATGATACATTTAAAAATTCCATTACCTGAAAAAATATAAAATGACTGAACATTTCAGATTATTTTGAAAACTTCAGCCTGGGAGGAATTTGAAGGATATTGAAAATTTAGAAGACCCACCCCTTCTGAGTGTGTGTGTGTGTGTGTGTGTGTGTGTGTGTGTGTGTGTATGTGTGTGTGTGTGTGTGTGTGTGTGTGTTTGACTATTTTCAATAATATAAAGTGGTTTACCAATTGGCCCCTCTTCTTTTCTTCCTGTCCTCCTTCCTTTCTCTTTAACCAGTGTTAAACAATATAGCACAAAATAGAATATTTTATAGCTTCAGAAACATTTAACAAGTTTGAAAATTTGCCATAAACACAGATGCATTTGTTTTGATGATTTGATATTTTAAGAAACATAATTTTTCAGAATTTCTGATTACACATTTATAGATTATAAAAGCACACATTATATGTAACATTTATTCCATGTAATGGAAACATTTACATTTTCCTTCATGCACCAAACACAACCTCTGAACAAATTCTCATCCTTGACTGAACTGTTCCTTGGGAAACATACTCCATTTTTTTCTCCAAGTAAGATAAATTCTCCATACAAATAAAGCATCTCCTGCATTCTAACTGTTTTGATCTTTTATAGTACTATATAAGGTACTTTTTAAAAAAAAATAATATTTGAGATATCTTTTCCATGAGGTCTATGTTCTTTTTTCTTGCTTATTACTTTTTTCTTCTTATTGTTTTGTTGCAAAAGAATATGCCACTTTAAAAATCATGAATGATTAAGAAGTCTGCTACATACTGGAATATATATTGTGCTGTCCAACTTTTCCTCAGAGTCTTAAGAAGGAAAATGACTCATTCATTAGTAAAGGAATTACATTGTCAATCAATGAGAAATAATACAAATCAGAATCCATTTAATCTGAATATGTTAATATCAAAGATAACAGATATGTAAGAGCAATTATGAGTATTGATAATAAATGGTTCTGTAATTAAAAAATATGTGTATCAAAGGATGTCCTTAGATAATATCAATTATTCAAGTATCACATGAACTTGAACTAAATAATGCATAGAATTAGAAATGATAATATGAAAAAATAAAGATGCTTACATGCAAACAATATTTTTTACATTTTATTTTTTGATTCACTTTATTTTAAGATAAAAGAATGAGGAATATATATTTACATTTATATAGATACATTTGTTGGCAAATCCACAATTATGACCTATGCATCAAGTATGGTCTAAGTAGATAATAAAATAAGAAAGTAACATGCAGTAAGAAATTTGTTGTTAAATTTTCACATTAATCGATATTGGAGTACAGTAAGAAAAGCAAACAAGGCTCCTCTCCTTGCTACTTGTAGTTCTCTTAAAGTAAATAAGATAAGCAGTCATGAAAGACAGATATGAGCCTGGAGAGATGGCTTGGGGTGTAAAAATGCTTGCCATAAAGAGAAGAGCTCAAATCTTTAGAACATACATAAAATGCAGAAGTGTAGGGCAGCAATCTGTACTCCTAGCACACTAGTGGAGAGAAAGAAGAATGCCTGGAGTCATGTGGGATAGCTAATCTGAAATACCCAGGTGCAAAACAACACAGAAATGTAGTAAGGTGGCACTAATGTCTAAGGTTTTCCTCTGACATCTGCTTGTGTGCCATGGCACATGTGCAAGCATTCATATGTATGCATGTGTATGTGTGATAAACATACATACTCAAACCATTTACAAAAAGCCAAATGCATATGAAGCAGAGGAATGTAATGGCAAATTGGAATTTGGCAGAATCAGGTAAATCTCTGATGGGGGAACAGACCCTAAACATGTTTCAACTTTGATAATAAACAGGATACACAAGGTGTGTAGGACAAGAGGGTGCCCATCAAAAAAAGCTTCACTTAGATTTGTTTAGGACTTGTCAATTGCGATGGAATAACCGTGGCCATGATAGTTGCTGAGCCTGGGTCAAAGGAAGAACCACTACAGTTGGTAATACTCATTGAACCCTGTGTGGAGAGCAGTAACAGTTGATTCTGGAGCAGTGAAGGTTATTGCACTTCAAAAAAGCAAAACTTTGTTTTGGGAAAAGATGTTGTGGTACTTTGAATGTAATTAAACTTCATAAGCTCATAGGGAATATCACTATTAGGAGCTGTGGCTTTTGGGGGATAGATTCAGCTTTGTTGGAGAAAATGTATCACTGTGGTGACAGGTATTGAGATTTCCTATGCCCAAGACCCAGTGTCACAGACACTTCCTGTTGCCTTCTGAGCCTCTTCTGAGACTTTACTCATCTAACCATTCACAATTTAACTATAGTGAACAAAATCTTGTTTATTAGTGACTAATTTCAAAGAGGTAGGAAAATTGATTCTTTAGTAGGCAATATAAAATGTTGAGAAAGAGTGCTGTCATGAAACATTTCCTAGATATACAGAGGTATTTTTTAAACTCATGTTTCCCAATTTTATACTGGCTAGTTTCCACTTGACATAGAAACTTATACCATACATGCATGTATCATTCAATATTTCTGTTATTTCTTTTTTATTTTTAAAATGTTTTTTATTAGTATATATTAATTACCCATAATAATGGGTTTCACTGACATTTTTATACATGTATAATGTATTTTAAGCATATTCACCAGTTATCCCCTTATCCCCTTTCCCTTTCCCATTAATTTCCTCTTCTCTAGTCTTAGGTATTTCAGTGCTACAACACTTGCTTAGAATGCTTGAGGCCTTGGATTCAAACCCTAACACCAAACCAATCAGCAACCAGTCAAGCAGCCAGCCAGCCAGCCAGCCATCTAGCCAGCCAGCCAGACAGACAGACAGCCAGACAGCCAGACAGCCAACCAACCAACCACACAGTCCCAAGACCACAAAAGTTACACAATAGAATTTCTGAACATTTAAAATGTCATATAAAATAAAATAAGGTTTTTGGGAGTAAGTGCCCCAAAGCTGTTTCTTTTTGATAGTTCTAAACTAAAGCAAAAATAACCTTATGGAAACTTCATTTGAAGTCCACATTTCTACTCACTGTTTCTTGTCTGCCACTGGCTAGTTTACCTGATGATGTCATCACAAATTCTAAGTTGTATAACTGTCTTCTGCTGCTTTGAAGTTTACATGAGGTTCTGACAGGGGAAGCACATGGCATCATTATCAAAGTGAAAAGATATTCACAGATACAAGGTGTTACGGCAGGTTGTTCCTACCCGCCTGTGTCATCCTGCTTGCCGCCAGTCTGGGCCCATAGCCACGCCAGCCCCAAATAACACTCAGAGACTCTGTATTTGATACAATCCTGTAGGCCAATTACCATTACTGTTTATGGGCTAGCTCTGCCTTAATTATTAACCCATTTCTACTTATCTAAGTATTTCCATGTGGTCGTCTTATCGGGGAGCCGTGGTGGGCGTCTTCCTTCCTCCCAGGGCTACATCTCCACTCCTCCTTCCCACTTCCTCTTTCCTCCTTGTCTCCTAGCCCCGCCTATCTTGCTATCTCATTGGCCACAGGTCTTTATTAACCAGTATGAGAAACATATATACAGAATAATATCTCCCATCAACAAGGTTCACTATGCAGTATATTATATCCTTAAGTTACCTTTGCTGCAGATTTTTTTTAAAACCCATCCACTACCCATTTGTGGAAACCCAGTGGCAAATATGATGGTGCTGGGACACATGAAACAGATGCTTGCCATGGTTAGTTTGCTTCCCTGATTTCTTCAGCCTTACAAAGACCGGAATGTGTCTACTCAGCGGATGTAGATATATATTCTGTAGGGAGCCAGAGAGCAAGTTTTACCAGACACCGAATCATCAAACACCTAGGTTTTGGATGTAACAGACTACAGAACTGTAACAAATGAGTTTCTGTCCTCTATCAAGTCTGTGGCATTATATCATCTAATAACACCGAATATACTAATGGATCATTTGAACATTAGTAACAACATTGACACTTGTAAGTATATTTTTATCATTTATGAAAAAATTGTCTACTTTGGTTAGATAATTCAGCTGGTTGGTTGATATCTGTGTTTAATGTATACTCAGTTACCAACCTCTCATCCTAGTGTTTCAATTAAAAAATCTACCTCACTCCCTGTATGAGACTGGATCACATTTTTTAAAAATCTTCCTTGTTTAGTATTTGGAGAGACTATTTTAATTCTCTGTAGTAAGAAATCTAGATCTGAGAGGACAGGCTTAAAGTTAGAACTAGGTCCCTCTGATCCAGGGCATCTATCAAATTCCATCCTATCCTCAATCTTGAGCTCATCTATGTAAAATTTTCCTTAAATAATGGAGTGACACAGGTGTTAAAGACAGGGCCTTACTTACATGAAAAGTGTAAAGAAAATAACTACTGTTATTGTTTTTATTGGCAGTTTTGGCCTCAGTTTGCTGTAAAACATAAGGTTTTCTTGAATTGTTTTAAAAGAAATTTTCACTAAGCAAAAGCTCTTGTCATTTGTAGATATCCCTAATTCTGGGGATTCAGTAGCAGAACTTACAAAGTCAGTAGTCTAAGACATTTGAAAGCCACTGGACCATGACACTGGACAAAAAAGGCATTGTTTATGGAGGGTTTCTTGTAGAGGATTTCACTTGAAAAAATTATTATTCAAGCAAGGAAATCCATGATAACACATTTCAAGGCCCCTGGAAAGCTTTGCTAAAGATTATTTTGCAAACTTGAGCAGTTATACATACGTAAGCAGTCCTTAGACTGCTTCATAGTAAGCAGATGTTATGAAGTTTTACTAAAAGGGATATGATGAATGAAGCACATTTGCTTGTCAGTTTTGACATTTAGACCAATTATATCATATTCAGATATACCATATGACTTAAAGATTCTAATAAACTCATTTTCCTGCATTAATGCTTTTAATCAAAGAGAGGAATGAAAGAGACTTCATGATGTAGGGTTACCTAAATGTAAACTTGACTTTAATTCCCTCAATGCCAACCTTTTCCATTCTATACGACTACTTGTGATACCACTGGCCCATGAGATCATAGCTATGCCTTCCGGTATTTCTAAAGCCACATATTAGTCAGAAGAGTTATCTAGTTTTCTTATTTGCTGAGGTATTATTGCCACTAATATCTCTTTGTGTATGTAGGCACTGAGACAAAAAGAATGAAATTAGGCTCCCCCAGCATCCATTGAAGAAGAAGCCAGATTCAAACCCCTAGATGTTTGATTCCAGACCCCACACAATTGCCACTATTTATATCATACCTCATTTTGTAGCTCCTAGTATTGACATTTGATTTCATATTTTTTTTAATTATGATTATCACTCTAAGTTTCAGAATGTTTCATTGACTTGGGGCCTCATTCTGTGAGTAAGTACTCAAAACTCAAAATCATCCCTGAGTATGTGATTTGCAGGGTCATCTTTATTGGCTTCTGGTATGTCAGTTTGCAAAAGAAAAGGCTGCCTCCATCATGCTTTTTTTTTTTCTTTTTTAAATCAATGACAGTAAGTCTTCGTTTTTGTTGTTGTTAATGTTTTGTTTTGAGACAGGGTTTCTTCGTGTAACCTGGCTAATCTATGTAGACTAGATTGGCCTCAAATTCACAAAGAACCAATCATTTCTGCCTCTGCCTCCCTTCTATGGAGTATTGGGATTGAAAGCATGCACTGCACCACCACCACCTGGTTTTCTTTAAGGGAGGTGTTTTTATTTTTTATTTATTTTGAGACATGGTTTGTCTGTGTAGCCCTGGCTATCCTGGAACTCTAGATGGAGACCAGGCTGTTTTTGAAATCATAGAGATCCACTTGCCTTTGCATCCTCAGTATTGGGATCAATGGCATGTGCCAACACACCTGACACCAAATGTAACTTTTGATAACTTTTTAAGTTTTTTTCATTTATATGTCTGTGTGAAAACAGATGTCACATTACTGTTGTGCCCCTAGAGGCTAGAAGAGGATATCCGATCCCATATAAAGTTACATGCAGTTGTCAACTGTCTGACATGAGTACTGGGAACTGAACTTGAGTTCTCTAGAAAAGCAGCAAGTTCTGTTAAACACTGAACTATCTCCACAGACTTGTGCTGTTCATTTTTAAACGATATAACAAAAATAAGATGAGATTGTTTTATGAGCTATTTCTAATAAAGTTCCAGCCTTTGCTATAGCATCATAGGAACTGAAAGAGAAAATCCCAATTGCTTACATTGTAATTGTATGACTCTACACATACTAACTTTAATATTTAGTATGAGTATTTATTTTCAAACCAACCACATCCATCATGTAGTGATTACAAATAAAGTGTGAATTTATGAAGTTTAAGTATAAGTAACCTTTGGTGATGAATTATCTTGTCTCCAACTGCATCTCAACATTTTCAATCCAACCTAATGGCTATAGAATGCACCTGAGAATCAGAGATCAAAGCATGCATTAAAGAATTATGACTTTCTACTTAAAATTAGCAATTCTGGAGGAATACGACTCAAATTGACAATTTAGCCATGCAGCAGAAGTGATCCCTCATCGCCCTGTGAAGCATGGCGTTTCATTAGTGAAGACTATTCTAAATTAATTTTTGCTACATTCTGATGCCAAGTTTTCTTGGTTCATATAAAAAGTGATGCTAGAAATATTATGGGATTGACACCATCAACAGAAGAAAATATTTAAAAAGAATTAAGTAATGGTGACTTTATTCTAGAAAAGTCTGAGGTTTAAACTCTTTACCCTACATATGGAATGTGTGTGGGGTGATATGGAATGGGAAGGTGGTTGAGGGGCATGAGAGAGTAGAAGAGAGGGAGGGAGGAAGGGATGGAGAGAAAACTGGGATAAATATGTAAAATAAGAAACATAAAAAAAATAAAAGCCACAACAATTAAAAAAAATCTTTGCCAGTAACTTTCTATAATAAGCTTTAGTCACAGTGTAGTTCATGGGGGAAAATATTTAAATCCATTTCTCCAGTTTCTTCTTGTTTGAGTTTAAACTCCCCAACACTTGCAGTGTTGGAGCATAGTAGTTAAACAACTAGCAGATGATCCATGTTAACTATAGAGTAGATTTATGAGGCCTGGCTTCATACTACTAATCTCTACCACAAGAATCCTCAGAGCTGCAATAAGACTATATCTGCTTCCCTTCTGTCTTCCTCTCCCCCTTTGCATTTGACCTTGACAAGGGTGACTTGTAATGAGCATCAAAAACCCTCCATCTCCCTCATCCATCCCTCTTCCCTCCATCCTGCATAGGAGACACAGAGATCTTGTAAAGCTGCCCATGTCACCTTCTAATTGTCAGAAACTTGGATCAACACAGAAAAAAGATTAACCAATCAAAACAGACATGAAAGCTAAATATTTTCATATATTCAAAGATTGCAGCTGTAAAATGCTTGTGAAAAGCTGTCTATTTCTATGTTGTTTTAAAAATAAAGAAATATTCTCATAAATTTGAAAATGAATTATTTTGTTTTGTGTCTTATTTTTTAACAGTTAGATCATTCTTTAGATTTTATATTTTGAATGAATTCTAGAAAGTTTATATGCTATGTACTCATTGTTAATTTAATCTGTGTAATTATCTGTCTATCTATCTCTGAAAACAAAAGTTCTCCATTTGAGAACATTATCTATGTCTGGGTAAAGTGATGCATAGCTTTAATTTTAGCATTCAAGGTAAAGAGGCAGATGACCTTGTGAGGTCAAGGTCAGTCTTGTCAATACAGTTAGTGGCAGGCTATGTAGGGCTACACGGTAAGATCCTGTTTCAAAACAACAACAGCAACAACAACCCCCCCAAAAAACAAAACAAAACAAAAAACAAACAGCATCTCTGCTTTCACAAAACAGGAGAATGCTCCTACATTTAATTGATAAATTAATTTTGCTCAACGTGCATCTAGTTTACAGAACAATGGAGTAAAATTATATAAAACTCTCACATCTCAGCAAATGTATCTTTTCCTGCATTATTAAACTTACACTGTTATTTTATATTTGTTTCAATAGTTAACCTATGATGGTTAATGTTGGTTTTCAACTTGACCACATTGGGAACTAACTTAAACCCAAACTTATAGGGCACACCTATATATTAGCTATATATTAGCCATTGGAATAATAAGAGACATAAGAAGACATAAGTAAAGGTGGATAGAGCAATTAGTATTACATTTAATAATTCAATTGAGTAGTTATTGAAGATATTTTGGTGAGACATGTTTAGATCTGAGATATATTTTGTAGCGTTTTATTACCATGTTAGATTATTATAGTAAGCATTTATAATCTATAAAATGATACATAGAAACACAGATAATTTTGAGACTTATTATGGTGACTGTGTTTCATTTTATTAAGTAGTAATTTAGAGTCTTTCAAAAATTTATTAGCATGTAAATAATTGTGGATATTCTGTGCTCTCTCTCTCTGTCTCTCTCTGTCTCTCTGTCTCTCTCTCTGTTTGTATGTGTGTGTGACTAACTTACCACTAATGAGTCATTCTTTTCATTTTGTGTAGAGAAACACGTTATTGATGTTGTCCTCATATTCAAGGAGCCAGGATAAGAGAGAATTTACCAGTACCACTTAGTAACCATGGTTTCCTAAGCAAACATCTAGTCATCTGACAGCTAAAGAAAGGGTGGGGAAGGTACATTCTCTACATGATCACTTCTGTTCATATTTTCCTGTTGTTGTATAGTTATTGTGTCTTAGTATAATGCAGTGTGGATAGAGAATACAGTCTGCACTAAGTACTCATATTCTTATTTTAACACTGCTTGACAAACCAAATAAAGAACTCTTACTGGAAAGTTTCTCATCTCTATGTGAGTCACAAGTAAGTGTGGAAATATATTTCCATGTCAAAAGTTGGATTTAATGGGCTGCTGTAGAATAGTTGTTATCAAATGTGCTTCACACAAAAGTTGTGTAGAGGTAGTAGTGAATGCAGTTAAATATACAATGAGTAAGGAAGTTTCTGACAAAATACTGATTTTTTTTTCAATTTTAAAACAATTGCTTTATTGATTCTTTGGGAATTTCACATCATACACCTCAATTCCAGTCCTTCTGCATACACCCCTCACCCTTGCTCATCATATATTGGGGCTATCCCTCTCAGGCTGGGGATTGAGCCAGCTCTTTTACACCCACAACTTCAGGGCCAATTCTCCCACACCCATGGTGAGGGGTGGAGCCATCTCTCCCTCCCTTAGTTCTGAAGAGGTAAACTCTCCCATGAGGGTAGGATGTGTCCAACAAGCAACAGAGCCAGCTTTCCCAGCACCAGCAAAGTTTGGAGCTCAGTGTGGCCCTCTGATTTCATCACACATGGTTCCTATTGCCCCGCTGTGGAAACACGGGCAACAGACATCAACACAAACCCCAGCTGCAGCAAAACCATGGACCTGGATGGACATGGCCCTTGACATCTGCTCAGGCCTGAACTACAGCATGACTCCAGGTGGAAGCACAGGCCACTCAAGTCAGCATGGCTCTGTAAGCAGCACGACCCCTGAAAAATACTGATTTTTTAATGTTAATTGAGGATGCCTCTAACGGGTACAAAAAGACACGTGAATCCAGCGTGAAATGGGAGGCATCACTGAAGTGCAATTGAGAATAACTGGAAGGATAAGCAACATCTGAAGTCAAAAGTCTTTGAAACCCTATGACTTCTGTATATACTCAAGTACAGAAGACAAATTAGGCCAAGGGTGGTCATCACCAAATTTTACAGCTGAAAAATTTCTATACTAAAATAGAAAAAAAAAATGGAGTCAGAGCTTAGCAGAAAAGATGCATCAATTGTTTTCCAATATTCTTTCTGAATTCGACAAACAGCCAGTGACTGAAATAAGTTCCACAAGGGAAAATAAGTTTCATCAAGTAGCATACTTATGGTAGAAAATTCCAACTTTTATATTGGTAGTAAGACTCCTATATCCTAGTTTTGATTCTTTGGTAGGCAGTTTCTTTCTTTGTTGATGTCCAAGCTTAATAATGGACACTTCTTAGCTCTAGGGAACAGTTGTGTTTTATTTTTAATTAAATCTGAGACTTTGGAAGTCACTCTTATTTTTCATTGTAGTTGTGAAAATAAGATTGAAAAAGCAAGTACTAGTTAATACAATCATTAGCTAATTATATTTGTAATTATTAATGTGATTGAAACTATCAGATTCTGGTCACTTTATGCATTGATATGTAAAAAACCATACCAAAACAATAGAAAACAGAGGTGCTTCTGAACACTAAACAAATATTCACTTACTAAATTTAAAGAACTGTGGATAAATTTTATATTTGACATGATATAAAATATCAATAAGTGATACACCATCTCTCAAATGTGGAGTCAAATAAACACACTGAAAAAAGCAATACTTTAAATACAGATGAATGCATGAATTCTACACTACAATTTTTGGAACATTGTCCCCTAAACTTTGTCCCAGTGACAGAGAAAATGTTAAGGACCTTATCCACACTCACTAGCTCAAGAGGGATATTTGCAGATGAAGTCTGTGGAGAACAGGAAAGAAATATTTTCTTTTTCTTGAAAGTGTTGCAAATTCTTATTTTATTCTCTAGGTAAGGAAAGCCTCTTGTTTGAATACATAGTATTTTAAGATTGGTCTTTTCCATAGTTTTTAATAATTTGTACAGTGAATAATATAACAAGATAAAAATATTTGTGTTATTTGACTTAATTGTAGAAGATAATGTGTGAGGACTATGGTGTATTAATGATTAAATCTAAATTATCACTAATTATGCACCACTGTCATATTAAAGAAAGAAAAGAAATAAAAGCATGCCCTGTTGGAGTTATTTAACCAAAAATGAGTGCATTGACCCCTATACTTCACAATCACTGTGAAGTATCATCTAACTGCCTGGTTTATGAATCTGAGTCTGTTGGTCCCTGAGTCTCTGTGTCTATCCTTATTTGTGTCTCTCTGCGTTATGAGTGTGTGGTGTGTGTGTGTGTGTGTGTGTGTGTGTGTGTGTGTGTGTGTGTGAGTGAGAGAAAGAGACAGAGACAAAGAGAATAAGAGATTGGTAACTGTCTATTGGTGAGTAGTGAGAATGTCTTTTGTATGTGTGGGCTTAGGTGTATTTACTGAACATAGTATACACATTATGTTGAGAAGGAATGAGATATTTTATAGAAACCTGTAACAGAGTTTTGTAGTGCATTAAATAACTGGCTCCAACTAATCTCAACTGACCCATATAGCAAGCATCATTGTTTATCAACCAATAAATACAGATGGTTGTTTTCGACTTTATGGTAGATTCTAGAACATTGCTTTTAAATTATATACTTTTTGCTTTCAGAAAATAATACATACCTATTAATGTCAGGAACATTGAAAATGGTAGCTATGCATTAGCTTAAAGGAAAAAACTTTATTGCATGGGAAATTCAAGGAAAGTTAACTGGGTGTTTTATTGTTTTCTTAAAGGTAAGTAAAATAAAACAATTTTAGTGTACAGTAGACTAGCATCTTTCTTTAAAGAGATCTCCAGGTCTCTCATTAACTTCAGCTATGAGGTCAAGCAAAAGTCCTAGTCTGTTGGAAAGTAAGAGATATTTACAGAATATTGCATTGCCATAATATAGGGTTAACTTTATTTGACAGTAGAGTTTATATGCCTAATATGCACTAGAAGATAATTCTAAACTAACTTGAGTAGAATTAAGAGTCAGTTACCATATATATATATATATACATATATATATATATATGTATATATATATATATGTGTGTGTGTGTGTGTGTGTGTGTGTGTGTGTGTGTGTGTGTTTGTGCCGAGCCCGGCCATCTCCAGTACGGAAGACGTGACTCTGGGAAGATCTTCTTCATGCAGTTTTAATCAAGATCCTTGAAACATGTTCTTCTGACACATGGGACCCCGGGGGACCCTTGCCCAGGCTTAAATCTCTTTGCACTAACCAACCCCAGTGAGCTACATGGACCCTGCAGATAGGCTACTCTAATGCGGAAGCAGACAGGCTGAACAGACTTAACCAAATAAGGGCTTGTTTACTCCAGAGAGCACTCACACTTGGGGAGGTGGAAGGCAGAATCCAGAGCCATCTTTAAAGCACAGCACTTCGCAGCTCGCTACAGTTCCCCCTTTTTGTTTTAATAATGCAACAGGCAAGGGTAGTGGTCTAGTCTCCAGTAAATCAGTGGACATTGTAATGAACCTGGATCCTGGTAGTCAGCCAAGTTGGTGTTACACCCGTTTGGCATCTTTTTCCTAGAGGTAGGGCCTAGGACACCAACCCATATGTAACCAGACTTGCCCTTCTCTGAGTTCCTTACTTCCAGAGCTAACTCGGAGTCTAGTGCTAAGCCAAACAACCTGAGAGTGAAGGATCAATTCTTGTTTATGACTGTGAGCCATGCTTGGGGAGACTGGTCTGCCTCAATGGCTGTAAATGCCTGGACAACCATAGCTGCATACCGCTTCTGAGCAAACGGCATCTTGCAAAGGCACCATAGGCTCACGAAGGAGATAAGCAACAAGAGGACAGCCATGGCTCCCATTCCAGCCCACTCTTTCAGATGATTAATGGCAACGGGAACCATGATGACAATCTGGCAGCCAGTCCCACATCTTAGTGAGGTTACCATTCACCTTTCCCTTATTGGGGAGATACAGCTATGCACTAACTTCCAAACAGGTTGGACTCTGGTCTTTAGCATGCCTTGTTCCCAAGCAAAGTCAAGATCCCTGCCTAATTTGTCCCAGCAAGCTAATGTGAGGTCTCCCGAAACTGCGAACCAAGGTGCAATGGCATCGCACTCGCTCAGGAATCTTTTTGGTGTGCTTTTCTCTATTTTAAGTTTCTTTGACAAAAGTAGCTCCTGAAGAGCCAGAAAAATTGGATGAGACTAGGAAGTCCCCATTTTAAAAATTTTATTTTTTGTTCGTTACAACCTCTCGTTCAATGTCTGAGACTTTATTGTAGCTTAATTCTGTGGTCTTTAACTTAGTCCTAATTTACCTGGGACGTTATTGCTCCTTACCAGAGACCTTATTGCCCCTTTACCGAGGGCCTTAGGCTTAGTTCAAACCAAAACTTTATTGCTCCTTACTGGAGACCTTATTGCCTCTTTACTGAGGGTCTTAAATTTGGTCCCAACTTATCTTGGGAACTTGCCAGAGCTGCCCTGACTGCAAGAAGTTCTGACCTGAAAAATCCCTGTATGGGCCAACATCACCAGCAAGCAAGACGCTACTCCGGGAAGATATTCTTCATGCTGTTTTAATCAGGATCCTTGAAACATGTTCTTCTGACCTGCGGGACCCCAGGGGCCGCTTGCACAGGATTAAATCTCCTTGCGCTAACCAACCCCAGTGAGCTACGTGGACCCTACAGATAGACTACTCTAACACAAAAACAGACAGGCTGAACAGACTTAACCAAGTAAGGGCTTGTTTATGCCAGAGAGTGCTCACCCTTGGGGAGATAAAAGGCAACAGCCAGTGCCATCTTTAAGGCACGGCACTTCTCAGCTCTCTCCACACACACACACACACACACACACACACACATATATATATATATATATATATATATATATAATTATATATAAATTATGTTAACCTTATTAAAAATTGTTAGAAACAGAAGTGTTTCAGAGTTTATACTTTCAGGTAAAAAGGACAGATCTGTGCACATTACTCAGGACAGACAGAGAGCATAAATTCCTAAGCCTTAACAGTGGAAAAAAAAGGATAAAAGCTTGCAGATAGATATTTGGGTTTTAAAATGTATAATAAAATACATACAAAGTAAAAGAAATTTATTGGCAAAGATATGTTTATATAAATATTTGAAAATACTTAAAAATAACTTTTCAATTTATCATGAAATTATATTCATGCAGTTGCTGAACCTTAGGTATAAATTGCTTGTGAGTCATGGATGTAAGGAGACCAGGTAAAAATGTTTTCATAGAACAGTATGTGTCACCTTGAATAATAAGGGAACTATAGTGGGCATCAATTTCTACTTCAGATTATAAAATATCTGGGGCTAAGGTTAGGAGAATGTGCCCTGGAGGTGTAGACTGTAAACATTTTGGGCTATACATCAAATCATAAGGCCTCCAGCAAGCATTAAACTGGACTGTTATAGCACCAAAGCAGCCACATGTTAAAATCATCCATAAAATACAGTTGTTAACAAAAGCAAATAGCAGGCTAAATTTGGCTTTCATTTCAGATTTTTCTACTGTCTTTTGTGTGCAGTAACAGCTATTAGTCTAAAGTTGTGATATTTGTTCGCTGTTACATTTTTGCTGGTAGGATATTTGTGCCACATAGTTTTGTATAACCTTCAATACCCACTGCCTGTCCTATATGACCATAAGAGGTACTTCACAGAATACGTACTGAAAGACTGAAAGAATTGGCCACTGAAAGGACCAGTGATGACTTCTCTATTTTATCACTGATGGTGTATGCTCTCATAAGCAGGAGTTATCCATCAGTGTGGCAGCTTGATATAGTGAGAAAGCATGGTATTTAACTTCTAAGGAAATGGCTGAAGTTTAAATACTTAATCTGGCTGTTACAACTTGATGGAGAGAAAGTCCACAGAATGGTGCAGAATCTTTACATATTTAATAGAGGACTCAAACCCAGAATGTATAAAGAACTCAAAAAAAATCAAATGAAAAGATGATGCTTTCAAAAAATGTTCAAGCCTGAGACCTAAACAGAGCTTGCAAAAAGAAGAAAAATAAGTATTTTTTTTAAACAATGGTCACTATCTGTAACCTTTAAAAAAATGTACCCCTAACAAATTAGAGAATTCATCTTGCCCTAATCAAAACAACTAACAACAGATGCTGAAACAGGTGTGTGGAATAGGAAAAATTAATCAGCTGTTGGTAGAATTGCCAACTGGTGCAGCCACTATGGAAACCAGTATAGAGCATTCTCAAAAGGCCAATTAATAGCTATACCACCACTTAATATATGATCAAATGACTCAACATGAAAATACTAAGAAATTGCCAAACCATGTTCATTGCTGCTTTATTCACCATAGCTATTATAGGAAAACAACCCCAATGTCTGTACTTCAAAGAATGGAAAGTGAAAATGTGATACATGCACACTATGGAATACTGTTCTGCACTAAGGAAAAATGATACCATGAACTTTGCAATTAAATGGATGGAACTAGAGAAGATGATCTTGAATGTGGTAACTCAAAACCAGAAAGACAAGCATCTGTGTTTACTGGAGCTAAGAGTTAGGCTATGGTTTTTTTTTTTTTTTTTTTTTTTTTAACGTTCTCACTTTTTTTTTTCAGAATTTTCTACAATATATTTTTATAATATTCTGTCTCTAACCACAACTCCTCCCTCACCCTCTCCTCCCTCCTACTTATCCAAGTTCATCTTTTTTCCTCTTTGTTGAAAGTACACACACAGACACGCATGCACGCATGCACACACATGCACATGTATGTGTGCAAACACCAAGCCTGAACTCCAGTTAGTGTTTGTCTCCTACTCCTGATCCTGTTGGTCTTTCTTGAATCCATCCACTGTAGGTGGATCTTACAATCTCCTTATATCCTATTTTTCATATATCCTTGAGCCTTGAGATGAGGGGCGATGCAAATATTCTATTTAAGGATGTGAACACCAAAGTCTTTTGCTCTCTGTATATTGTTCAGTTGTTGCTCTCTGTGTTTATTACCATTTACTGCAAGAAGAAGCTTCTAAGATGAACACTGTGTGATGAGTTTATATATAAGAATAGAATAGCACTATATCATTAGGAATCGTATAGTTATGTTTATTTAGCAGAATAATAATGAGATTTTTCCTAGTGCCCATGACTCTATTTGTTCTTGGGTCTCTGGTCTCATTTAATAGTGACAGCTATAGGTTCCATCTCTTGGAGTGGTACTTAAATCCAATTTTAAAAAGTGGTTGGTTTCTGCCATAGCATATGTGCCTTTATTGTATCAGTGGGCATATCTTGCATGCAGGTCATGATTTTAGTTTATAGGGTAAGATTTTTTTTTATTACTTTTCATCTCTGGTAATGTATATTATACTTTATCATGCCACAAATACTCCCCAGTTGGTGTGAAGTTTCGAGTCAAGTACCAGCCTGAATTCTCCATGTACTTCTTTGTCATGACTATGCAATAACTTCCTTAATAGGGTCTTACAATCAAATTGTGGAGGGTTAAGAAATATAAGCGCATCTTTTATGAATTTAGTGCATCATACTAAGAAGCTCTGCTGTGCTAACTTTTTCTTCAGTACTACAACATTCCGATCAGCCAATTTATTCTGCAGCAACCTCAAGAGACACAACATAGGTGAGAAATAGAGCTCATTTTCAAAATAAGTCTATGTACTAATTTTTGTAGTGTTTCTATGCACATTTTCCTTGATCTCCCGTAAGCTCAGCAGTAGTTTAAATAGGCAGACAAACTATAATCAGCCAGTTAGCATGCAGCCCAATCATAGTTGTGCCTGATTTTACTGCTTAACATTTTTTCTGCTTGATTCACCTTGGCTCTTTCCTCCCATATAGGATACTAATGACAAGATGATATGCCAAGCTTTTACTGAACTTCAGAGTATGAGAGAGTAGTCAAATAACACATTTGCAGTGTAGAGGTCAATGCATTATAATATTTTTGTGTACTTTTGTGTTAAGATTAATGACTACAGTCTCAGTTTTCTCATTTATGAAATCTAAATTCAATTTGAAATACATATCATAGGTAGTTTCCTAATTCTTTTGAGAAATGTGGACAAAACAGATAGTACGTATTTATGTATATTTATCTATGTACATGTGCTATACAGAGGGATTTACATGATTGAAAATGTTTTATTATTTTCTTTTCATTATGAAAGAAGAAAAGGAATTCAAGGCAAAATGCAGCCATTTTTTTCTGTGAGGCTTTTGACTCTCTAAGAATAATGATAAAGAATGTTCATTCAATCTTAATATAAATAGTAACTCTAACCCATTTTACCTCCCTTCTTATACCTGCAAAGCTGAAAAATGTTCCGGATATTAACTTATAATATGTCAGTCCTGAAAGGAGAAAAGAAAAATTACTGTGATAAATATAACTCCAATGGCTATATCACATTTTTAAATTTATGACACATTTTCAAAAGACTTTGGGTTTTAATGTCATAGAGAGATAGACGTTAAAGTATGTCAAGGGGAGGATAAACCAATATAGAGATTTAGTATATTTCCCTGTGAGTGAGTTTGTATGTGTGTGTGATTTTGTGTGTTTGCTTCACTTTATCAAAGAAACTTGATTATCTTATTGAAACAGAACAAATAATTGATTTGTATACATGCTTGAAAATAAAATGGGCATGCCAATGTTATTACTAGTGTGCATATCAAGGCAGCATGCCTCAGCACACATATGGGGGTGTCAAAGTACATTTTCCTGGAGCTGATTCTGTACATCCACCCATACACAGGTTCCTGGGATTGAACTCATATTGATTACTAAGGCTTCTCTTGCTACTACATTTTGAAAAGTATTTTTTGATATTATAATGACAGTATTCCCCCTTCCCTCTGTGCCCTACAAACCCTCCTATATCCCCCTTCCTTGCCCTCTTCCAGATTCAGTACCTCCTTGTTTTCTTTAATTTGAATATAATGTACATATAAATATACACAAATACATTCTAAATGTGTAAATGCAACTGGCTCAGCCTGTGTAATGCTACATATATATGTGTTTATTTTCCTTTTCCTTTAGTATTACATGGGTTTGCTCTGGTTTATGTTACTGGGGATAAAACCCAGGGCCCTGTATGCTTTATAAATAATTTCTCAGCTTTTGAAGTGTGCCTTCAGCCTCAGCACTAGCTTAAATATTTTTCTTTGGTGATGTTACCATTCTATTTATATTTGCACAATAATTTTTATTTAAATATCTTCTGAGGACAATATGTAAAACTGATTCTTGGTATATCTCAAATATGGTGATTCAGATTGCATACTTAAACATTAAAATAAAATTCTGATTCATGATTCATATACTATGTGATGCTACCTCTGATTCCAAGTCTCTTATGGTCACAAGTCAATGTTTACAGCATATGAAATTTTTTTTCTAAATAGAATCATCTTTTTTCAAACAACAGTGATTTTATGTAAGTAATGTTAATTTTAGAAAACGTATCTCCACAAACATTCCCAGTTAATTTATGACTTAAAAATCAGATGCATAAATCAAACATTTTCACTTGGGCAACATTCTTTACACAAGGTCTGGAAATTCAACTGTCCTGTGGGGAATTTCTCCAACAACAACAACCTTACTGGGTTCTATGTCTGCTGACTTATGGCACATTGTAAAGCTTGTGGATGGTAAAATATTTTGAAATCTTCTTGAAACGATTAATGTTAAGAAAAGGCAGAAGATTTATTTTAGTACATTACAGGTTTTTCTAGAGTCTCAGTGAATTGCACTAAAAGCCAGTTTGCATGATAAAGCCACAATTCCCCAGCTATGAGTAAAAACCCAGCCATGAGCTAGAAGGATTACTTAATATGGGAATCTGAATTTACTCTGATGATAAACAATACCGTTGATTCTATGTGTTAGACCTGATCTGGTGTGAAAATGAAACAGATTGGTGGTTAATGAAGGGTTCTGGGAAGATGGTTAGCTGTAAGGATATACATACATAAGGGATATGCATAATAGCTCTCATAAATCTGGGCAAGACATCTCTGACTATAACTCCTAAAATATTGTGTTCAAGTCAGAACTGAGGATGTTAAATTCCCAAAACAAGTTTAAAAGGAATTAAAACACTATGCACACATATAATCTTTTGTCCTGATTGCTTTCTTTTAGGTAGTTCCAATTATAAATTCTTATGCTTTCAAATACTTTATTTTTAACTTAGGCAGTTCTTGCCATAGCAGTGACTGGGCAGATTGGCTATGGTGCATGTGTTTTACTGAGTTCATATCGTAGCAAAGACAAGCATGGTGATAAAGCACAAGATGAACAAGTTAAAAATTTTAAAACAGCAGAATTGGCATTGGGTATATGAGATAATAATATTATGAAAACAATATCATTTCAAAGTATTAGGTACACTCTGTAAGAACTGTGAGCCCAAGAGTGCTTTCAGCAGAATATTTTTTAGACTTGTTTATATTTTTATTTTTTAATAACTCATGTAAGATTCTCTTCTATACTTGAATGTTTTGTTGGACATAGCAAAATCCCATATACTAGTATTTCAAACAGAAACTAATACCTTATTGTTCTAGAAACGGAGGCCGCAGAGCCAGAGACCTAAAGAAGTCGAGTATCGAGGATGGCTCAAGGCAGAAAACATGGATCTCACTGTGAAGGGGAAAAAGAGTCATCATCACAGTGGATGGGGGTAGATGTCTGGATGTGGATGTGGACATGGGAACAGGAGGGATCATGAGGAGGGAGGATAGAAGGAGAGAATTCTTGGAAAGACAGCTGAAATCAGGGACATTTTGATGAGCTCCAACCTAGAGCAATGAAAACTATCATGGACCTATGATGCTGATGCTAGCTAAGACTCCTAGCAATTGGAGACATGGAGCCTGAAACAGTCATCTCCAGTAACCAGTCAAGACTTCTAGTGGAGGTGTTAGGTCTGCAACCCAGCTACATAACTTCTGACATACAATTTGCCAATTTATAAGATAAAGGTGGCACAGAAATTATGAGAGTGACAAATAAAATAATGACTGATCCAGCTTGAGACCTATATTATGAGAGGGAGCCCATCCTTGATAACACCTGGGGGCCTAGCACCCAGAAGCTGGGCAGCACAGAAACCTAGAATAGAAGCAAACATGACTGGCAGAAAAGAAAGAAGAGTCTATGAAATGGTTCCTAATGACATTTTGCTATATATAGATTGTTGTCTACACCAGTTTCTTAACCCAGCAACTGATGGGAGCATATGCAGAGACCCACAAACAAACATTAGGCAGATCTCAGGAAATCCTGTGGAAGTAGAGGTGTGTGGGGGTATGGGAACCAGAGGGGCCAAGGACACCACAGTAAAACATAAGTCAACTGATCTGGGCTCATAGGTGCTCAAAGCTACTGAACCACAAACCTTCGAACTTGGACTGGACAGATCTGGGCATGTGTTGCAATTTATGGCTTGGTCTTTTTGTGAGACTCCTGGTAGAGGGATCTGGAACTGTCTCTGACTCTGTCACCTGCTCTTGGTACCTTGCCTCTTCCTGGTTTGCTTTGTCCAGCCTTAATGGGAAAGTAGGTTCCTAGTCTTTCTACAGCTTGAAATGCCAGGGCTGGCAAATGTATATGGAAGGCCTCCACTTTTCTATAGAGTAGAAAGAGGAAGTACATGTGTAGTGAGATATTCACCTTGTCTGAACCTGTGGCTTAGACCATGCACATAGGGGGTGGAGACAGGGCTGGATGTGACCTGGGGGAACAGGCTGAGGAGGGGGTCGGAGGCTCTCTTGCTGGCAGACGCTGAAAGGATAGGATCCTGTGGAACTGGCCGAGTTCATCTGCCTATGTTGTGAGTTATTTCTCCCTGAATAAATATCTATTCAGCCTAATTGTTTACCCTGATCCTTATTAAACCGCAATATCTGGTGTCAGAAGTGGGATATGGGCAAGATACTGCTCTTGTCTGGACTGTTTGACTTTATGCTGTATAAACTGGACATGCAGTACCCACAGGAAAATGACTACTGAAACAAGATGGACAGTGCTACAGGGTTCCTGCTTCATGAAAGAGTCTGCAAGACACACCATGGCCTATGGGCTGAAGATGGAACATTACAGAAGAACTTCGGGTGACTGACCAGGCAGTGAGTTATCTCTGTCATTTCTAGAGTTTATGTATTATCCTTCTGTGGTCTTTGAAGGAGTTGAAGACAGATAGTTATGGTTATAGTTTTACTTAGTTAGGATTAAAGATAAGTTACATATAGGACTTTAGACTCAGAAATATAGGATAGATGATATTTTCTTTAAGTCTTACAAAATGTTAATGGACTAAATATTGTTAACTGTGATTCTTATTTGATAACTGTTGTATGGTATATTTTGCTATGTTAAGGTTAAAACCCTTCTTTTTATTTTAGACAGAAAAGAGGAGATGATGGGAGATGTTATTCTGTAAATATGTTTCTCATACTGGTTAATGAAAAAACCACTGTGGGCCAATGGGAATGCAAGATAGGCGGAGCTAGTAGACAAGGAGGCGAGAGGAAGTAGGATGGACGAGTCAACATGGAGAGCCTGGAGAGGTAGCACACCAACCCCTCTGGCCGGTAAGATGACCACGTGGAAATACTTAAAATAGTAGATATGGGTTAATCATTAAGACAGAGCTAGCCGATAAACAATGATAGTAACTGGCCAACAACACTGTATCAAATACAGAGTCTCAGCTTGTTATTTGGGACTGGTGAGGCAGTGGGACCAGGCAGCCAGCTGGAAAAACCTACTCATAACATACATGGACAGGGGGAGGTAGTGAAGAGAAGGGAGGGAGGAGGAACTGTAAATCCAGGTAGAAAAATTAACTAATTAATTAATAAAAAATAATAACTAAACGTCTTTTCAGTTGGAATTTTGTACAGCTGTGACAATCTATTTGAAGTATGGACATCCTTCTCCAAAGTTCATTCCAGTGTAGAGTAAAAGGTTTATCTAGAGAGTTAAATGGTTTGCTCAAAATAAAATATATATATGGCACATAAGTGGCACAGCACAGAATCAATTAGAAATCCTGAGTTCTTTTATTTTTGAGATTATATTACAACATTTCTCTCCTCTCCTCATATACCCCTCCCCTTTCTATTTCAAATTCATGATTTCTTTTTTCACTAATTGTTAATAAATGCCTATATGTATCTTATACACACATACACACACACACACACACACACACACACACACACACACACACACACTCCTAAATATAATCTGCTAAATCCACATAATGTTATTTGTTTTAGGGATGGTCATTTGAGTTTCTAAAGTATTGCCTTTGTTATTATATTGTCTGTTTTAATTTATTACACAACTTACATAAAACTGACATACTTTGTATGGTGTTGTACCTGGAAATGTACATGAGAAATGAGGAAAGACAATATAACAGACAGAGAATTTATACCAGATACTGTTCTAATTTAGCTTCTGTGATTAAGTATGCTTCAACAGTATCTAAAAATAATTCTTAACAGAAAAGCTGAAGTTGATTGTATTTAAGTTCTGAAACAACAATTGCTATCATGCTCATTGTATATAACTTACTCATATTTAAAAAAAATCTCTTTACTACAATTCCTAGTGTTTAATTTCTTCCTTTGTCCCCTTTATCGATCTCTCACCACCCTTATTCCTTGTATTTCTTTCCTCTTTATCACTTCTATTTTTTAATGGGACTGGCATATGAGCTTGATAGAATCTTACACACACTATACAGACATTCTGTCATCCAGCTTCATCCTCTGCTCTTTTCCCTTTTTATCTTGAGGTCCATTACCACTCAGTTGCTCAGGCTGTCCTTGAACTCAGTCTTAACCCATGTAGTCCTCACATTCCCAACCTTCCAGTCTCATTAAGCCTTGCATGGACATAGGATGACAGGTACATGTCACTGGTCCTCACTAGATGGATCATAGTTAACAGCAGTGACTTTCTGGAAAGTTTTAAATATGTACTTGTAAAATGTATTATTTTATTTTACACAAGATGATATCACAAAGTATCCAAGAAAATTTTGTTAAAGCCAAAGGTGGAACTAATTTAAGAGAGAAAAATACAGTAAAATTCAATCACCAAGATTGCCATTAACAATAGATTTCTTTTTTTCAAATAACCTACAGGTATCCTTTAAATCATGAATATGTGTTTCATTTTTTTAAGGTTCAAGTCTCCAAAAAGAGAGATCTTTTGAATTCCAAAATATTTTGCAAAATTTGTAAGCTAATCAAATTGCAAAAACTAAATAAGTTAAAAACAATATTAGCAGATATATGAAAACAAAACACATACAGGCTAATTGTAACAAAATATTGTATATTCATATTAACCTTTTGAATAAGATTGTTGTATTTTATAATAACATAGAGACAGAGAAAAATATTGAAGGGATTATTTTTTGCAGTTATCTTTAAATCAGGGCAAAGAATATGTCATAGATTTTTTGATACTCTTTCCTAAATGTGAGTTACGATATTTTTATGACAATAAAGTCTCAGCTGCTAGAGAAAAGTAGAAAACAACCATTTGCATATCATATCTATAAAGTTTACTGTTTGTTATCCTACAGTTGGCATAATATCCTTCTCAGTCAAAGCTTCTCAAATGTAAACCAAGAGATTTGCTTTTTTATATTTCCTTTAGAAATGGAATTTGAGGTTATTGGAATAAACATATAATATCAAAAGTAATTACATTTTACAATCAGGTAAAGGAAGTCTTAGTATATGTAGTGGAGTCAAGCAGCATTCTTTGATACAGTTTTCAGTTATTATAGTTATATACCTTCAGAATTTCCTGTTTCTTACAACGACAATATTATAAATAAATATTATTTATTTTCTGTGCTATAGCTAAAACCAGTTGAGCCTTATACAGTATGGTCAAAGCCAATGGCACCAAGTAATAACTATTAAAGTTTAAAATGTCATCAAATTTGCTAACTTTTTAATGTAACCATTCTATCAGTTCTCATCTAAAATTATTTGTGGTTTTCCACCCAGGTCCCAACCTCACTTTTTCATATAATTTGTCTTTCACTGAAATCACATTGTTTTTCCTGTGTTTGTCTATTAGGTTACACAGAGTCTATGTGGAGACAATTCACTTCTGTATCATTCACATCTAAAAGATTACCTTATTTAAAAATCAAATTTAGTTGAGGCATAAACAAGCCCGCTCTCACCAGGAGTGGATAGGGGTGGATTGGGGGGAAAGTGAGAAAGGAATGGCTGGGGGACTGTGGTTAGTATGTAAAATGAATAAAAATAGATAAAATATATTTAAAAAGAAAGTGAACATATTAAGGTGATGAGCTGGGCCCCCTTTTGGTCTCTGCTTCAGTTCCTATTTCAAGATGTTTCCTTACTTGGTATATAAGCCAAACAAATCCTTCCCTCCCCGCAAAAAATAAAAGCAAATTTAATATATAGTTGTAGAATGAATCAATGCATTGTTTTAGGAATACACACTACATTATCTGTCCTGCAATATTGTCTTTGATTATTTTACTTGATAAAAGGATCCAACAATGAATGAAGAGTAATATATGGTTTCTGCAGTTTCAGTGGAGTCAATTATATAGTTTCCTTGTCACTTTCTGTGTGTCAATGAGAATTTAGGGAGTCTTGGACCAACTAACTGTAAAGCAACTTGGCCTTGCTTAAGATTGGCTAAACTAACATTTTTACCAAGTTGACAAGGTAACTCCTACCACTATTTTTGTTCCCCAGTAAAACTCTTGACATCTCAATACCATGTCACTTGATACAATGTGAAAAATTAGAAATATCTGCAAGGGAGTCAAATAGTTGCTTCTCCATTTTTTTCACTCAGAAGAATAAAAATTATGAGCACAGACTGAAAATTATAATCCTAGATTTTATTTATCTGAAAAAGAAAGCAGTTATTTAAATTTTCTTCAGTTTTTGAAGAAATTATTTTAACAGAAATCAATAAGTTTATTAAGAAGAAATAAAACACCATTCTTTTAAAAGGTATGCACAAGAAAAGGTACTCTGAATTTAAAGAGGGATTAAGTGTAAATTAGAAAAATTAACATTTTCTGCATAATTTCCAATACTGTTCTAAAATTAGATTCCATTCTTATTTTCTGCCAAAGATATTATTTGGAGAAGAAACTCACACATCTGGTAATATTTACATAGAAATGAATTCGGTCTCTTTGTAATTTGTGATATTTTATGTTTAGTGTCCAGTTGTGACTAAAAGGAGGTTGGGTTTTTCCAACTTAATTATTTATTCATCCATTCCTTTATCAAATAGCATTGAGTTTATTTATATTTTTAGGTATTGGACTAGACCATCAGAAGGAATAGATAAGTAATGGAATTTTTCTCTCCCCGGGAACCTTACAGATCTATCTTGTCACAGTTATCTGCATTTCATTGTTAATGACAAGGTTCTAAATTCCCCTCTACCCAGTTGTGCCACTGTTTATTTATGTGTTCACATTGGAAAAACTGAAATTCAGTTTAGAACTTAGCTTTCTGTCCATTCTTTTCTTTGCTCTATATCTTAGCTTGTTGGAGATATCTCTAAGTTTCTTGATACATCAATTTTCCTCAGTCCCACTAAAAACTCTGTACTCTGATCCATAGCTATCTCTCAAAAAGCTAGTGTAGTGGGGATGAATAGATAACTCAATTAGTAAAGCACTTCCCTTACAAGCTTGAGGTCCTGGTCTACATCTCCAGAACTCATAAGAAAAGGTGGGTAGCTTGGCTTGCGTTTTCTTTTGTTGATCCAAAGCTAGGGAGTCAGAGGCAGGAAAGTCCAGGGGGAAACACTGCTAAAGCCTAGTCAACTTAGTGCATCCCAGAAAATAGAGGCATATCTCAAGAAAAAAAAATGTATACAGTACATGAAGAAAAACACACAAGATTATCCTCCAGTCTAAATATGCACGTACAAATGTCAACATGTGTCTTATGCATATTCACTTGTGCATACATGAACACATACACACATGTATTCACACACACAACATTTTAGAGCATTTGTACATGTGGTGTTCTTATTTATAATTTCTATCATTTTATCCATCTCCATGCCTAGATTTTGTGAATTGCTAGAAGTATGGACCTTCTAAGATCTTGGTAATAATTCTGAAGTTGGACCACTTATCATTTTCATGAAGTTTACTGGAACACTAGTTTTCATTAGCTTGCGAGGCCTTTGCTCTTAGATTTTGCATATAGTATCTTGTTAGGATATTTTCGTAACAATATTCGAAGACATTCTAATAACGGAAGTGAAACAGCAATTCTTCTTAGCACTTCCTAAACCCCAATGAGCTCTGCCTTTACAGAAAGACTCCAGTAGCAACTGAAATGAAAGTGTCAGGATTCTAGCACCTAGGCCAAAGAATTATATAGGGGAAGTTTTCTAGTTTAAACCAAGATTTAAGTCAAGAGCAGATTTTTTTTTTTTTTGCAGGGGTCAGAACTTGGATGCTTCAGGAAAGGAAAATGCCTGGATTTTAGGAAAATAGTTGAAACTTCTCATCCATTTTTACAAACAAGTTATTTTATAAATTCAGGATAAAGTATAGTAGTTGATGATTTTGTAAGCCGTGAACACAACAATTGCTTTTTTTTACTTCCACATATTTTTTCCATCTTTACCTAGAAAAATTCAACAATGTCTCCATTTTCCTTAAGAATCTACTACACACATATTTTTAGTCTACACACACACACACACACACACACACACACACACACACACACACACACAAGGATATATATATATTCTCGATGAGGGAAGTCCTTGTGTATGTTGCGAATATATGATTCTCTTATTGGTTGATGAATAAAGCTGTTTCAACCAATGGACAGGAAGGATTTATCTAGGCAGGAAATCCAAACACGGATAGAGGAAGGTAATAGGTGAAGAAAGGAGGTGCCATGTTGTGCCGAGGAAGCAAGAGGACAGGCATCACCGGTAAGCTGTGAACATGTTGTGATACACAAAATAATAGAAACTGGTTAATAATTAAGAAAGAGATAACCAATAAGAAGCCTGAGCCATCAGCCAAACAGTTTATAATTAATATAAGCCTCTGAATGTTTATTTGAGACTAAACTGCTAACGGACTGGATGGACAGAAACTTCTGTCTACACATATGTAGTCATACAAACAATCACACACACACACACACACACACACACACACACACACACACACACACACACACACCATATACATTGAAATGACCACATTTAGGCTTACTATGCTCCCACCAAAGCCATAGACTACTATCTCAGTAAAATGCAGGAATGCAAAATTCCCTTTTAACTTCTTGGTCATGGGAATCTAAAAGATTTTCCAGCAACACTGAACTTGCCTTTCAGAAAATGAAAGTAAAGTCTAATTGTTGAAGCCACTCTAAATTTTTGACAAAATATTAGGATTTTAGTTAGATCTGGTCCTGGAAGCCTCCTCCCACAAGCCTAAGCTTGTAGTACCTCAACATGCTCTGTTAATTAACAGACAGTTTTCTTCAATGAAGTGACACTAGTTATAGTTATTTCAATCATACTTATAGCATGCCACATGCTCAGAAGTAGCTGTTCAACACAGAACAGGCTCATATTGTGTGTGTGTGTGTGTGTGCTTTTTTGTTTTATTTTAATAAAGAGAAAACATGCAAAATTAGGGTGAGTGGGAAGAGAAGGGTCTTAAAAAGGTAGGAAGGGAAAAGAACATTATCAAAATATGAAAAGGTAAGTTAATACATATTATTTGTGTGTATTTTGTGTGTGTGCATATTGTGGTCTGAAGGTGGAAGTTAATATTGTAATTTGAATGTAATTGCCCCCATAATATCCTAGGGTCTGGCACTATTAGGAGGTGTGGCTTTGTTGGAGTGGGTAAGGCCTTATTGGAAGAAGTGTGTCACTGTGGGGCATGCTTTGAGGTTTCCTATTCTTATTATACAGTGTCTCAGTTGACTTCCTATTACTTGCAATCTATAGCACTCTCAGTTCCAGCACCATGTCTGCCTGTATGCCACAATTCTCGCCATCCTGACGATAATGCACTAAACCTCTGCAACTGTAAGCAAGTCATCCCAATCAAATGTTTTCTCTGTAAGTGTTGCTGTAGTCATGGTGTCTCTTCACAGCAATAAAAAACCCTAACCAAGATAGTTATAGAATCCCTGCTGGAGAACTTTCTCTCTTTCCACCATGTGGAGATCAAATTTAGGTCATCAGACTTGGCAGCAAATGCTCTTACTACAGAGCCATCCAAGAATATGATATTTTATTCCATAAAACATGCTCAGCAGCTCAATTTACTTTCCTGGCTTATACCACTGCCCCCTAGATTTATCTCCAAAGCCTTGTAGGGATTCTCTGTGGTGAGCCACTGGACCAACTCTAAAAAATGTCCTAACTAAATGCAGAATATGACTTCTGAATTATTATATTATTCCTGTCATTTTGGTAACATGGTGTGTCTATACCATATCTCAGCAAAGAGTTAATTGGACAATTCAACTTCACTGAAACTCAATAAACTGGAAACAATTAGAGTTGGGTTTTATTTCACTCTCAGCCTTCTCTGTCTGACACATGCCCTCATACTGCAGTCCCACCAACATTGCACATGGTTACTGAATATCTGTATGTTGCCCTGGTACAAAACATTTGCCAATACAAAGTTATAGTTTCATATGTGCACTTGGGTTTTATGTCCGCTATCCTGAACTACTAATTTTTCCTATTGAATCAGTTGCCTCTAAATATTAGTTTACAGGTCCATCCTATTTGGAGTATTATTTGATATATGGCATTATACAAAATTAGAATATGTAATTTTTAGGTTCTGTTATCTGAAGCCAAAAATCTCACCTGTGGACTGTTATCCAGGAATATAAAAGATGAGCCTTTTATATTATTATTTTTAACTCACACAAATTATTTTGAAATGTTCTATGCTACAAAATGTATGGTTTCATATGTCACGCTATGACATACGTGTTTACTAATGGAATCATTCATACTCAAACGCAATGAGTGAACCTAACACCCCAAAGTTTATGAAATATATACCTTTATAAGCTTCTCACTCAGATATTTCAGGTAATTACTGATTTGCATTCTGTTGCTTTAGATTGTTTGCATGCATAAGTACTCCTTTTGACTTAACATTTTTTTCTGGTTATATATACCAATAATTCATTCATAGTTTACTTGAGTAGCATTCTATTATAGATATATGCTTTGGTTTTTTTATACTCTCACACTCGAGGGACATTTATTGAGAATAAAATTGATATAAACACTAGAACTCTCAGCATTGTAAGAAGATACAATTTCATTTGAATAGAACAAATATCTATATTTGGAAGAGCAAGTCACAGTTTAAATGTTTGAACTAAAGTCAAAGGGATTGTTTCCAAAGTATATTTGGAAAATACATTTAAATTTCCTGACAGCCCCGTAGTATAATGTTCACAGTCACTTCAATGTGATTTCACACTGATTCCCTAATAATTATTGATACTGCACATAAGTGCATGAATTAATGTTTTAACATGGATCTAATTGGTTAAAATTTAGTACATTTTAGTGCATACAAAAGTATGTTAAGGTGAGTTTATGTCTTTGTAATTTAAGGCTTAAAGCATGCTTATATACCCTTACTGGCATTCTGTGAATTTCCCTTGATGAGCTATCTCTGTAAGCATCCCAGGTCCTATTTACTTCACATGTTTTGCTTTACATCACACACACACACACACACACACACACACACCATATATTTATTTCATGCCTGAAAATCCTTTTTTGTTTGTATTTATTACTTTTTATCTAGATTTCTCTGCCTGTCTTTATTAAGGTATAAGTGATATGTGTACCTATTTCAGGTATGTGATTTGATGAGTTCAGGACTAACATACTAAACACTCATGTTTGTAAGCATCATCCTGGATAAGTACAGTGACCCATAATAGGATAAAGAACATATTAATTATTTTCCAAAGTTCTCTTGTGTCTCCCTCTTTGTAAATGAAAACACAATACCTTCCTTGTGTTTTTTTTCCAGTTCTGAGTAATGTATTTAATGTTTTCACACATTAAATAAGTGCTTTAACATTGGATTATATTCCCACCTTTTCCCTCAAAATTTTGAAGTGCATAACAATGCATTGTTAACTGCAGGTACTATGCTACAGAAAAGATCTCAAGATTTCATTCATCTATCATAAACAAAACTTCATCAGTGAACAACCATGTCCTGCTTCCTCCTGCACAAAGGCTAGAAATCACTATTATGTGCTCAGTTTCTATGAATTTCACTGTCATAACCACCATATGTTAGTGCAATCTGCAGAATTTTTACCAGTATGTCTCATTTCATTTATGAAGATAACCTCCATATTTTGTCACAAATGTTAGGGTGTCTTTTGTGTTAAAGACTTACAAACATTCCAATTGAAACATATATGAATTTTCATTGCCTATTAAATGGATAATAGTTGGGTTGCTTACATATCTTTGTTGTGTGAGTAATATTTTAGTAAACATAGGAGCATATGCAATGTGCTTAAAATTGTGATTTCAGTTTATTTGGATAAAGACCTAAATAATAAGTCTGAGGTTTGAGCCCCTCCACATCTCCATCATGAAAGATGGGAGTCCTGCTCTCAAAAGACCACAAAAATGAACCATCAGTTATAGATCATGTCAGAATAATATATATATATATATATATATAATATATATATATATATATATATATATTATATATATATATATAATATATATAATCAGGAGGTGGGCACTGAAAATCTAAGAGTATATTTATTTTATTCTGCACATTTTTAATTTTTTAACCTAATCACGATTTCTTCTTCAATCATGAATAGATTATATAGAACACAATGAAAGAAATTAACTTAAATACCAGATCAGGATCTACTGATACTGATACAAAAAATGGGTATGGTGACATATGTTGCCTCCATTTTTAAATTTGGGGAATACATCCCTGAAGCTGATAAAATATTTTCATTCTCCATGATGGTGTTCAAATTCAGTAAGTGAACTAATAGCCCTCTTTAATGCTTGTTTAAATATTTATTGGAGAAAATCAGAAGCAATCTTAATTATGAGTGCTTAATTGGTGATGCGTCCCTATGGAGACATGCCCTCCCAGTCAATTATCGGATTTTTCCACTTATGCCACATAGAACTGGACAATCTTTATGCTTATGTAGGATCTGTAAGTAGGATCTTTATGCTTATGTAGGATCTACTAATATCATGTTGAACACTCAAGAGAGGTCATCTACAGATTCTTATATAAGTTTGGCACACTCTAGTCTTAACTGCCTGCAGGGACATTAGAGAGACTGAGGCTTCCTTTTTGATTTATTCTTGACTGCTGCTTTAAGATTTTTTTCCTTTATAAAGCTCTTGTTTTGTTTTACTTATGATTCAGTCTTTGAAAATATTTATATCCACTTTTTATTGGTTTTAGATCAAATGAGAGAAGGATTTATTTTTACATAGCTTAATCTTGTGTGAAATCAGAAACAACTGGAAAACTGATTCAACCAGCTATTACAACTTTTGTATGTTTTGACAGGTATAAGCATAAAATCTGAAAGGGCTTTTCTAAAAAATCAAAAGTGTAGAATTTCTGGCAAGTGTCTACCAACACCTTGCACTAATATGATGAATGAGTTTTCTAGAAGAGTCTATTCCTTCTAGTCTAGAGTTTAAGGAAAATGAGTGCTGATTATATGGATTGCCTTAATTTAGAAAAGGCTTTACAAATCTTCTTGAAAAGTCCAGGAGGAAGCATGGCCAACGATGTTAACTATATGAATGCAGCTTCAAGTATAGAACATTTCTTTCTCCTGTGAATAGATATCATTAGACAGTTGTCTGTGGAAGCTCTAATCTAGAACAGCAAAAAGATGTGCACAGACAAATGAAGTCTTGAAATTTTTCCATGAACACAGCATATTAATGTGGAATTGATATTGGAAAAATTTTGGACAGTTCACATTTACTTATTGAACTTAACACAATATTTAACAGGGGGTAGATATTTATATATAGAGAGAATGATAAATATAGTTATTTTGTAAATACAGACTCCAACAACTAGTTTCTTTGAAAGACTAGTTCCACATTTTTTGCATAATAAAGTACCTGTGACTAGAAAAAATAAGAGAATGTTTGTTATTTTATTCAGCATATTTTTTAACTTTCAATTGAAATAGTTTCTTCAGTCTTCAACAGAGTGTTTATAAGATGCTAAAATAAAGTTTTAAATTTCTCTACAGAGATAGGTAGAGAATATAACTCTAACATTCATATGTTTTAATGTTTCTTATGGTTTTCTGAAATTAAGCATCTTGTAGCTTTGGAATATCTTGTTTAAAAGATCTTAAACTTTATGACTATCGAATATAGTGTGCAAGTATCATATCCCAAGAATATAATGTTGAGTCAGAGCTTGTGATATCCTAAACTCTAAGAATCCCTGATCTCCAGTAAGAATGATATGCATATCGTTAGTTGGTATAATCTAACACAATTTTGATAGTCTTCAGTGTTCATACATTACAGTATAGTGTTTCTGTTTAATCATGGGGGATTGCTTAATTCTTAAGCCATAAATCAGAAGCTAAAACAGAATTTATCAAACCATAGACTGAAGTAAAGCATCTACACAGCTCAGGCAAATTGTTATTGGAGAAAATGTAAGTGTACCAGGCTGTGCTTATTAGCTATTACTATTATATTGGATTACATCAAGTGGCCAGGATAAACTATGTTCACTGAAAGCACGTAATTTAACTAGATTGTCTTTATTAACAAGGCTCTATTAAGTGGTTTCAGCTGTAATAGCATTTGAGTTTCATTAGGGTTTGAAGTGATCTAGAAATACAAGTTATTTTTTAAAAATTAGATTTCTGGATGGTAGATAATTAGTAAATACTAGGTGGAAGTTGCAAATTTGTGCTCAGTAGTGGAAATGGGCAGTAACATGTTGCTGTTGAACCACAAAAATTTTCAAAAACAGTTTTAAAGCCACTTACTGGAGCATGTGTGATAAAAATTTTTTAAGTATATTTAAAAAGATTGCATTTGGTTTGGTAAGATATGAATACAAAATTATATTAATTATATAGTCTTAAACGATGGTAAAGATGAGGTATATTTTATTTGTTTGTTCTCAAGTGCAAACTGATAATTACTTTTAATTAGTACTTTCTACATGAAATTCCTAAATGTGTTTCTAAAATAGGAAAAGAAACAATTAAATAAAGCATGACCTGTTATTACTCTTTTGAAGATAATTAGGCAATAGAATTTTGATTAATGTTAAGTAGAGAAGATATGCCAGGCTTCTTAAATCAATATCAGAAAATAGATCAAAACAAAGTTATTTTACTCTTATTTATTTAAAATTTCTTATATTTTACAAATGTTATCTGGGCTGCTACAAGGCAGTCCGCATTCTTGTTTGTTTGTTTGTTTGCTTTGTTTTGTTTTGCAAGTTAGGGTTTCTCTGTTTAGCCCTGTCTTTTCTGAAACTCACTGTGTAGACCAGGCTGACCTCTAACTCACAGAGATCAGCCTGCCTCTGCCTCCCAAGTGCTGGGATTAAAAGCATGCATCAACACCACCCAGAGGCAGTCAGCACTCTTTAAAACTCTAACTGTATGATAATAAGAAAGACAGGCATCATTTTTACTTGTTGTTGTGAATTGATATCAAGTAGTGACATTTGCTAAGTTCCAGAAAAGAAACTTCAAGGAACAAAATTTAAATCAACTCTTGAATGGCATTATAGACATTGAAAGACTTTCCAACTCAACCTGTGAGTTACAAACTAACCAGATTTAGAAACAAGACAATGACTTTATAAGACACTTAGATACAAAGTGGTATAATGAGCATAGTTACAACAATCTAGCATATTTACAGTTATGGTTAGATAAACAGTTAAGGAGTAGGCATTGATTGTGTTCATCCAACTGTGTAATATAATATTAGAGTCTATATTTCTAATTTTCCTGCATCTCTATAACCATTGAACAGCCTCTACATATGTACCCCACACTCTCCATGCATTATATAAATTTCCACAAGATTAGGGATTTTATGTATACATATTTACATATTTATATTGTAGGCAAGAAATACTATCCTTAGCTGATAAGAAAGACAGAGAGAGAATGATGGAGATGGAGAGGAAGTAGAGACTGAGAGAAAATGATGGAGAGGAGAAGAGAGAGAGAGAAAGAGAGAGAGAGAGAGAAAGAGAGAGAGAGAGAGAGGTGGCAAGGGAGGGAGGACAGGGAGGGAGGGAGGGAGGGAGGGAGGTAAGAAAGGAGGAAAGGTGGAAGGGATAGAGGTTGGCAGAGTTTTCTGAATACTAGAGGATGGAGCATGTTCCGGTGGGTGTTCACTCTCCCAAGAGTATATTGGCAGCACTATTTGGAATTTATGGTTTTAAGAGACAATGGGGACATGAATTTGTAAGGGTGTAGATTGGGGTAGGCCAGAGAGGAGTTGGGTGAAGGAGGTGGATATCAAAATATAATGTATGGAATTCTCATAAAAGAAAATAAAACAATTATAAAACCCACCTTATGAGACACATAGCATGTATTTGTAGGAGCTGTCCATTATTTGTTTAGGTTTAGTAATACAAATAAAAATTATTATTGTATCTTGTAGGGTTTCTTTTTTCCACATTCTACTAATTTGTAGTGTTTCATAATTATCAGAAAGGTAGAAATAAATGTGTGACAAAGTTTGGACAGAGTAGGCTTTGTTTTATTTTGGCAGTAAGAATCAGAATGTGTGCAGCTAAACAGTATGTGCTTTAAAATATTCACTGATAACCACAGGCTACACAAAGAACCTAATAAATTCTCAAATGATACAAGCCAGTAAATTATTATTTTCATAGGTCTTATGTTACATATTCTCAGCACTCTTTATAGCATAATACTGCAGTAATCATTAGTTAGTGTTCTCTGTTGACTTTGTATTTTAAAACTTAACCTTGCTCAGACAACAGAATGGAAAGGAATCAGTACAGCAAGACATCTAATTATTGTCGCTATTGTTTTTAAAACATTGTCTGGAAGAGATGCTAAAAATATACAGAAAATATCAAATTAAAGTTGAAAGCATTTTCTGCTTTCCTTGAGTGGGATTTTAATTACACAACGGATTGATTTGTTGTTCCTTGAAAAAAAGTCTTTAAGTAATCATTTCAATATAACAGGTCCAAACTTTAAATACTAATGAAGGCTTTTCTCAGGAAGCAAAGCTCTGATCAGTAATATAAATTAGTTTATATTTAACAACTTTCCTCTATAGATTATGTTTATGACAACCTATAAGTTCTTATCTATGAAACTACAAAGTTTCTTCCCACAGCTGCCACCATCCTACTATTATCAGCCCTTGCCTGCCTGCCCTGTGAATACTTATTTGAGTAATTAAAGAAGTCACTGACAGAATATACACAATTATTTTCCTATCTCTCATATTTTGGAAAAGAAACTTAACTAAACCAGATCAGATCAAAACTTTGAGGTTAGGACTACATTGCTGCAGGTGATGAATAACTGATTGTCCCCAGAAGTCAGAAGACAAGTACATGAATAAAAAGAGGAGAATCTGATCTCAAATTCTTCTTATTTGCAAGCTGGACTGCTATCAAATTGTAATGCCATCTGTTTGTTTGTTTGTATTTTACTGATTTATTTATTCCTAAAATGAAGTAACCCAGGAACTTTATGAGTATTTGGACTCCTATAAAAGCCATACTTACTGAGATTAAAAAAAAATACAGATACTGTAAAGTGTGTGTGTGTGTATGATTTTATTAATCTCTCTCTAAAGTGTGTAGCATTGGAGGAAATTGGGGATTTTGCCTGGTTCTATTATTGGAAAAGTCAGTGCTACAGAGAAAATCAGCATCAGGACAACAAGACTTGTCCAAAACCTACAGAATACAGATGGCACAGGACAGTAGTGCAATTTGCAGTCAGAATGATGGCAGCCAGTATCTGAGCTTTTGCAACATTTCTTCATGTTAGGAACGTTTAGTCATAGAACCTTTATTCATAGTCTCATCTTGTTCACTGTCAAGTGATTTTTATTTTATTTTTTTTAATATTTCATGTAACTAGCAGTATCTCTTCGGAAATTCCCCTAAAAGAATAACATAAAACATGGTAAAATACTATCCATTGAAATATTTAGATAAATGAAGTAATAGTTAAAAGGGGACTATAATTTATGTTATAAAATATTTGAGAAGTTATAGATTTTTTTAGAAGAAAAGATTATTAAGGCAAGTTCAATTTATTGTGAACATAGATTGTGTTTTCACTCTGCTCAAATCCATTGTCTATTACAAGAAATGCCCACCCATCAGAAGGGCAAAATTCTCAGCTTCCTTGACTTGTAGAAGTCAGTGTAAACTGTCAATGTTCTCACAAAGTAAATAAAGGAGAGAGAAAGAATTATGAATATTTTAAAGTTTTTGTTTTATTACTTTTTATTTCATTGGGTGTTTTCCAAATGGCCAACATAGGAGTATAAGTGTATTACAAATATATGTTCTGTTACTATCAATTTGGTGTCCACATTGAAGAAGTATTTAGTTAACTCCAAATATTCTCACTGGCTTAGAGTGAAAATATCTTCAGGAGATTTAGGTGTCCATAATTCTTTTGAGTTTTTTCTTTGCCTATTTCAATTCTCTTAGATGATATTCTTATCTTACTTTTTCTTTGTCAACATCTATACTAAGTAAATTATGTACAAATTTTTAAAAAGTAAGTTTAATTTTTAAATTGTATATAAAATTAATTCTTTCCACATAGTGGGTTACTCCCTCAGCTTAGACACCTTGGGGAGGGCCTGGGCCCTGCTCCAAATGATATGATAAACTTTAAATACTCCCCACAGAAGGTCCTACCCTGCCTGGTGAACAGAAAGAGGATGGGATGGGGGTTGGTGGGAGCAACAGGGATGACAGGAGGGTGTGGGAACTGGAATTGTTATGTAAAACAATCTTGTTTCAAATTTAAAGAAATTATAAAAATGAATATTTTAAAGAAACAAAATATTTATCTTTCATTTATAATAGTCCAACTAGTCTAGATATACTTGTCCTGCAAACTGGTTAAAAATATATAGGATGTATGTAACATTATGTGACCCAGGCCAGGCCTTAAGGTCAAGGCAGATCTCTAGAAGAGGAGGGACTTATTTTAGCATTCAGGTCACATGTGGCCAACTTTTACTATTTTGGAGGTACTGGTTGATATTAATTTAATTAATTAAAATTAAATGCAACGATGTGTTCATAAAAAATATATATAAAGAAAATCGGGACAATACCAGGCTACAGAAACCCACAGACACAACTGACCTGAATAAGAAGGAGCTAATGGGCCCCCAGACTGATAGCTGGGAAACCAGCACTGGACCAACTCAGACCCCCTGAATGTGGGTCTCAGAGGACAGTATAAGGGACCTCTGACAGTGAAATCAGAATGTATCCCTGGTTCATGAAAGGACGTTGGGAGCACATTCCCTATGGAGGGATACTCCCTTAACCTAGAGGCAGGATGGAGGTAGTCCCTACTCCAAATGACAGATTTTGTTGATCCCTCCTGGAAAGCATCACCCTCCTTGTGGAGTGGGGGGTGGGGTGGGATGGGAAGATTGATGGGAGGGGATGAGACAGAGGGAGGGAGGGAGATGGAAGTGGGATCAATATGTAAAATTAAAAAAAAGATTGACATAAAAATGCAATAATAGCTTAAGCTATAATGCCACCACTAAAGATCGTAGAGTCAGATTTTTCTTTATGGTGCTAGCTCACAAAAATGACATGGAAACGTATTATTAAGTAGGAAAGCTTGGCTTATAGCTAAGCTTGTCACACTAACTCTAATAACTTAAATTAACCCATTCTTTATTAAGCTATGTTTTGCCTCTTGGCTTTTTATGTCTCTTCCATCTTGTACCTGCTATTTCCTCTCCGTGTCCTCTGGCCTCTTTCACACACCTAGATTCATCTTCTCTTCTCTCTCTCTGCTTGGACGTCCAGCCTAACCTCTTCCTGCCTAGCCATTGGATATTAATCTCTTTATTAAAACAATAAGGAAGGCACCTTGGCAAAGACACATCTTTACAGTGTAAAAAAAGTTTATTTCACAAAAAGATCTCAACTTTCAAGCATGACTCTCTCTTCTAATTTTCTTTCTTTATGATCATAATCATCATAGTGTAGCTATCCATGGTTTGTACGTTGTCTTATACATATGCAAATATAGAGAAAATGAAGTGGACTCAAGACTGGGGGAGGGGCCAAGTGGAGGGGAGGGAGATGGATGGATGGATGGATGGATGAATGGACAGACAGGTATAATAGAATAAAGTTGGGAGGGGATACTAGTGGTGGTGACATTCTGAGTAAATGGAGAGGAGGGAATGAGCATTCATAAACTCTGGAATCTCTGTACTATAGGTGTGTCCATTGTATCTAATAACTATCCTGTGAAGGAGGAGACTACTTTTGTTAGGTACAAACTATACCATGCAAAGTGCTGATAACTGGATGCACAGATCTGTGGTATTCTTTAGGTCCTTCAGTGAAGAGAGGTTTGTATGCATTGTGTCCATAATTCAAAACATCACTTTAGCAACCAGGTTAGTAACCAAGGGTGTCTCTTCTTGTGTGTGGACTGATCTTATCACTTACGTCATATCACTTCTTTCAGCCTATTCTACACTGTGTTCTCCTTCTTACAATTGAAAGAGTCCTAGGGTATGTGGTATAAGGAATCTTCCTCAATGACATTTCCGTTAGAACTAATTCTAAAGCCTAATGATAGCAGCACATGCATACCTTTAATCCAAGCAGTAGTTACGCAGAGGCAGGTAGATCTCTATTAGCTCAAGGTCAGCCTAGTCTATACAATAATTATAGTACAGCAAGGATTATTACACAGAGGAGCCCTGGCTCAAAACCCAGAATTAATAATAATTCTGAAAATCATAAATATAGTACCTGTATGAGAAATTGCAAATGAAGTATTAAAATATAAATGCACTCCCAGCTTGAAAAAAAAATGTACTTTCAAACTGGATTTTATGAAAATGTCTTATTTGTCTTTCCATTCTAAAATGAGTTGTTTTAAAAGAAGCCCCATAGAAGAACTATCTTCATTCCTTTGAGATCATTTTTCTCAAAATGTGACTAGATATTGCATATGACAGATTAATCATTAAGCTTAATATCAATTTACTGAATAGGTGATTTAGTGAATGGATTTTCAAGAATCAATGCTATTGCTGACATAATTTCTCTTCATATTTTATCTACAAAAGCAACATGTTTGGGCCTTTTGGAATAGTATCAAATGTGATTATATACTTTTATACTATTATTTCTAAAGTCATATTTTAAATTTAAATTCACTTTTTTAATCTTATTACTAGAAACATGATACCTGGAGAGAAATTGAGTGATTTTCCTTTGAATCAATATTTCTATGTAGCAGAAAGAAAGATAACCCTATAGCAAATAATGCTTGAAAATCATAAAATGATTTTATGCTTAGTAAAGGAAAAATTTGTATGTGTTTGTGTTTGTGGTTATGCCAACATTAGATTCTTAGAAAGTTTAGCACAGTTGTTCATCTGTGTGAATACTTAATACTAAAATCTATAATCACTCAAGTGTAAGCAGCAAGAAAGTTTCCTATGACTTTAATAATAGTAATAAAATGTTGCCAACTTCTTTCTTAAGTGATGCATATCACTAGAGATGTACTATTAATTTTTGAAAATAGCTGTTTGGAGATGTATTAGGGGAAGTGAAGGGAAAAAAAGTGAATTAGAAGAGTAACCCTGGAGGATTATTGCTGAAGACAAACTTCCTTTAAGCAGATACATTCTAAACCCCACTAACTGACAATCTGGTTTCCAAAGAGTTGATAAATACAAAACACTTTTTGAGGTCAATTCCGAGTTGATATAAACTCGGAAAAGTAGCATCCGTCAAAAGGACAAACAAAACCTTGCAAAGAACAAATTTAGCTAAAAGAAATAACAAACGAACAAACAAAAACCAAGAGTTTAAAGTGAACCAATGTGAGAATAAGAATTTTAAAAATAAACTAAAAGACTATAATCTAAAAGTCCAAGGATACGGTGATTATATTGTGAGAATAAACTATATAAACATTTTAGCTATAAGTATGTCATGTATTCATAATTGTTAGCTTCATGTCATTGAACAAATAAATGCATAGCACATAGTAGAATTAAAAAATATGCAAGATGTTGAAAAATTATATATATATTCATAAAATATCATTATAGAATAGGATTAAATTGCCTACTTTGGCCAAGTAAACCTTGTGTTTACTATAATTGGTTCGTTGTTTATAAAGGGTAGATATTTTGAGTAAACTGGATAGTTGAAGGTTTTTTTAATTAAGGAAAATTTCCTCAATAAACTAAGCTAACCAGAACATACAATCATACAATATCATTAAAAGACAAAAAAATTGACGAAAAATCAAAACACAACAGTTTGACAAAAAACTTATTGAAAAATGTATGTCATCCTTTTGCTGGGGGGCTATGCTAATCTCTATATCATTCCAGTTGTAGTATATGTACTGCATTGGTCTCAGTCAGAAGGCCTGAGCAGTCTAAGGGACCTCTGACAGTGGAACCAGTATGTATTCCTGGTGCACAAAAGGACTGTAGGAGCACATTCCCCATGGAGGGATACTCCCCTAACATAGAGGCAGAAGGGAGGACCTAGTTCCTATTCCAAATGACTTGGCAGATTTAGTTAACCCCTCCTGGAAGGCATCATCCTCCCTGTGGAGTGGGTGAATGGGATGGGAAGGTGGGTGGGAGACTTTGGGAGGGAGAGAGGGAGAGAGGGAACTGGGATACATATGTAAGATAATGATAAATAAATAAATAATAAATGAAAAGAAAAAAGAAAAAAATGTATGGAAACAGAAATGATAAGAAAATTGATAGTTTTCCAAACTTGGGCCCAAGCCACAGGAGATATGTGTTACTGAAATTAAAAGTATTCCTTAATTCTCACATTTCTTTTCTTTTTAAATATTTACTTAGTTGGGAGGTGGTGGCTTGGACATTTGATCCCAGGGCTCGGGAAGCTGATGAAGGCAGATATTTGTGAATTTGAGACCAGTCTGATCTACAAAGTGAATGGACTCTAGTATAGCTAAAGCTGTTAGGTAGAGAAAACCTATCTCAAAAAAAAAAAAAAAGAAAGAAAGAAAGAAAAAAAAAGAAAAAAGGAAAGGAAGAAAAAGAAAAAGAAAGAAAGGAAGGAGGGAAGGAAGGAATGGAAGGAAAGAAGAAATGGAAGGGAGGAAAGAAAGATTTCTTAATTTTCATGTGTTTATGTGTGCACTGTGTGTAGGCATCCATGGAGATCAGAAGAGATCATCAGATTCTGTGGGATAGGAGTTACCGGTAATCGTGTGATACCACATTGGTGCTGAGAACCCATCTTTGGGATTCTGTAAGAGCAGCAAGTACTTTTAACCCCCTGAACAGTTGGTCTCTCCAGCTCCATTCCACACTTAACTGACCTTAGCCTTACCTTGCTGTGATGAAACGAATTTCAAATCATGTCAGTTTTCATTCTTTAGATGAAATTTGACGATTTTCTCAGCTGACACTTTGAAAGTCACAAGTGTGAAAAAGTCAGAGAAATGAGATTTTAAGGGAAAATATAGTGTGCTCATTTAATTAGGCATCCTTACACTATAATAAACAAAATTCCATATTAGGAAGGACACTTCGTTTTAAGGATTTCTGTTCTTGTAATTTCTTGTGATGACAGAGGAAAAAAAGAAAGGTCCAGTTATCGAAGGTCTCTTATTTATTATTGCTTCTTAGTATAACATAAAATAAATGTGCTTTGCTTTTGCTTATTTAAAATGAAATGTGGAATTTTTATGTCCAGTTGTAATTTTCCTGAACAATTATTTCTTGGATATTATGAAATTAAAATACATTCCTCTTTTTTATATCCTAGGCAGGCAGTATTCTGCAGCTTCCATTCTTTTACATCTAATCCCACTTTTAAAACAATCAAATCAGTAAGCAACCCCCTTGAATAAATGGATATGATAGATACTTAAAGCCTGAAGCTTGAGTTTTATCCATGACCCTAACAATCAGGAAAATATTCCTCAACAATTTAAATACTAGAGCTATGTTTTAGAGAATAGATGTATTAGCTGAGATGGAGATAGATATAGACAGAGGGACAATGAAAGAAAGAGAGAGAGAGAGAGAGAGAGAGAGAGAGAGAGAGAGAGAGAGAGAGAGAGAGAGAGAGAGAGATTTAAATGAGATTTAAAGGAACAGTTATAGCAAATTCTGTTAGATTTATAAATATATTTGAAGGTGACAGACAGGGTCTCATTTGCTTCAGTCATGTGGATACTCTGGAGGCCTTATTAAAGTTTTAGTATGCCTTTCAGTTGTTTTTTGCATGTAGTATTGATTGATTTGGCGATTTCTTCAGTTCTAACTAGAAAGAGGGTGCTAGTCTTTTTTGCCTTACATATCTGGCATTGCAGTAAAACTTCTCTTGAAAGATTTTTGATATTAAAATCTCTATTTTTATATTTTCATTTTTCTCTCAAAGGAATCCAAAATTTATCTTTAAGATTAGATGAGTAAGTGGTGAATGAATGGTCACAGATATTAAATAGTATGATTCCCTCAAAGCTTCTAACAAATTAAGATTTATTAATTTATGTACACAAAATATTTTTGATCGTTTGTGTATATACAGTATATGTGTGCCTGTTGCCAGGTTAGAATAACATATCAGTTCCCATGGAACTGGTTTAGAGGGTTGTGAGCCATGATTTTGTGTGTTGGGTACCAAATACCAGTCTGATGGGAGATGTTATTCTGTATATATGTTTCTCATACTGGTTAATAAAGCCCTGTGGCCAATAGAAAACTAGATAGGCGGGGCTAGGAGACTAGAAGGAGGAAAGAGGAAGTAGTAGGGAGGAGTCGAGATGTAGCCCGGGGAGGAAGGAAGACGCCCGCTGCGGCTCCCCAATAAGATGACCACGTGGAAATACTTAGATAAGTAGAAATGGGTTAATAATTAAGGCAGAGCTAGCCCATAAACAGTAATGGTAACTGGCCAACAGGATTGTATCAAATACAGAGTCTCTGAGTGTTATTTGGGGCTCACATGGCAGTGGGACCATGGCAGCATGACTGGGAGGCCGGTAGGAAGAACCTGCTGTAACACCAGTCCACTGAAAAAACAACTAGTACTCTAACCTGCTGAGCCATCCATCTCTGCAGCTCTCTTCGTTGCATCTTACCTCAGTTATTTTGATGTGTATTGCAGTATATCTATTTATCACCTTACATTTTGAGTTTATCATACTGCATTATTTCGGTTCTTATAATGTTGAAATCATCATGATTTTGGTTTTCGTCCTTGCAGTAATCAGATAAGATTTTTCCCAAAAACTCATGAAACCTTTATCACTCTTAAATCCCGAACTGTCTCTACCCTAAGAATCTAAGTAATATTGAAGAGGCTACCTTAAAGGCCCATCTACTATAATGAGATTGATGCCTACCTTATATGCCATCCTAGAACTTCTATCCAGTAGCTGAAGGAAGCAGAAGCAGAGATTCACAGCTAAGCACTGAGCCAAATTCCTGGATTACAGTTGCAGAGAAGGAGGAGTAGTGAGCAAAAGGAGTCAAGACCAGGCTGGAGAAATCCACAAGGGGGAAGCTCACGGACCCCAGTCTGATAGCTAGAAAACCAACACAGGACTGACACAGAGGCTCTGAAGGTGGATGTCAGTTAGGATATCTGGGCAGCATAAGGGGCGTCTGGTAATGGATCAATATTTATCCCTCATGTACAAATGGACGTTGGAAGCCCATTCCACATAGAGAGATACTTTCTCAGCCTAGACACATAGGGGAGGGCCTAGACCTTGTTCCAAATGATATGACAGACTTTGAAGATCCCCCATGGAGGTTAAAACCTTCCCTGGGGAACAAAAAGGGGATGAGTAGAGGATCAGTGGGGGCCAGGGGAGGAAGAGAGGGGAGGGAACTGTGATTCACATGTTAAACAAGATTGTTTCTAATTTTAATTAAAAAAACCACAAAAAAGAAATATTAAACCAGTTCAAGTATTTTAGAATATTCAGCTAGTAAATGAGGGGCTTGCCTCTGTTTTCTCATTGGGCTTTGAGGATTATCCTAGCATGAGATTTCAATCTCTATGGTAGGGAAGCATCAGAAGGAAGATCGCACTTATAAGAGCTCTGAAACCAGGATGAAGATGACTGGATTGAAGCTCTGACTTAATTTCAAGGAATCAGTGAAAACAGTCTCGTTAAGTGTCAGAGACATATATAAATAGCAGGGTTAGATTAAGCCATGCTTAAAAATAAGTGGCAGCAGTGTTCCTCTCTAGTAAGGAACTTGGGAAGGAAAATCTGCTTGTTAGCTTGTTTCAGTTCAGCAATCTTTTGGCATGGATACTCAAATAGGAGACAGAACACAAAACTCAACCCATCTTGATATAATGGTTTCCAAATTTTTTGTGACTTTTGTGTTTTATATACCACAAAAGAGGCAAACACATAGTGAGACCAAACTTGTATTTTATAGGAAACATTGTATGCATTATATATTTAAATTATTATTGCTGTTATTATTATTCAAGTTTGACTTGCCAACAACTGGATCTTAATTTCATGAATGACATTTTGAAAAATACTTTTATGTATAGGGAAAATTTAGTACATGGATTTTTTTATTGTCACTTGGACTAGAGAAGAGACAGGAGTAAAACACTTTTGATGAGTTTTTATAGGATAGCTTTCCTTGATAGCTTTTTTGCATATGGACTAATACATACATGAAAGTATTCTATTGTCAAAGATTTGCAAGTAAACACATCATATAAAACTCCATCTTACTGTGTCTCTTATAACCTTTCTGCCTCTCTTTCCCAATGATCCCTGAGCCAGAGCCTTGGTACACTAGCTGTATTGTAGATGAATCCATTGAGACTGGACTCCACAACTCTTCATTTTGGATTTGCTCATTGGCTACAAGAATGTGTGTCCTGAAACCAACATAAAGATGAAGGTAGGAAAACAACCCCACACAGTTGTACCCTGATCTGCTCATGTGTTCATAGGACACTTGTATGTAAGATAGACTGATGTATACATGCCTGTAATATACTTAAAGTATTTTAAATGACCATAGTTTATTATATATGGTTGCTACAATATGACTCTAGTTTATCATGCTAAAGCAAGATCTATAGCTTATAGAGATCTATAGTTTATAGTCTCAAGTTATATCAATTGTATTAAATATTGTTATTGCATTCTAGAACAGAGATCCAAGTATTAGAATCCTATTGACAGCATCTCTGTGAGAAGAAACTGTCATCAAAGAGGAGGCAGAGGCCATGCTTTGTATTGTATCAAAGTAGTTATCAATATCAGGGGAAAAAAGAAAACAATGTCAAGGTAAAAGCCCCACATTGTTTCTTAGAAATAAACATTGTCACTTTTGTAATTTTGTATTCTAGTGGTTATAACTTACTGAACTCTCAAAATAGTTATATGAGAGTGGGTGTCAAATGAATGCAATGTTTACAAAGTCAGAACCAATAATAGGCATCAATTTTTCATGGAGCTAAATTTAGTGAGACTGCTGAAAAGCCTACAATGTTCTTCATTGTGTTTCATTGCAAATACAATTTTATGAAATTATTCTGCCAAGGAACTTTGAGAATTCCCTGAAACCCTGGTATTAGACTGCATTCTATATCTGATCAATTCCCCCATTCTCCACCATGTTCTTCTAGTACTTACTTAATAGCTGTAGCTCTTCTCAACAAGAACCTTGTTAGACAGCTGTTCACTGAGAATCTTTTGTATTTTGAAAGCTTCCTAGTAGTAATTTTCCACTCAATTTTCCAAGCCTATCCTGCTGGTCTCCAGACTGATCATGATGTTAAACAAGAAACTACTCTTCTCTGCCAAATTTGAGAAGCTCTATTAGTTTTATTTGGTTTTTAGGAAGATATATGTATATATACCTACCTACCTACATACATACATACATACATACATACATACATACATACATACATTTTCTGCAATTGTCTGTGTGTCTCTGTGTGCTTGAAATTTCCCAAGAGGTGCTGGAATCATATGGACCTAAAGGTATGGGTGGATGTTAGCTGCCATATAGGTTCTGAGAATTGAACTTCTTCATACAGGAGAGGAGCTGTGCTCTTAACATCCAAGTATCTCTAGGACCTGATTTTTAAAAACTGATTTTTACCTGATTTTTAAGGTAAGATACTCTTTTGAGATAAAATAATTAAAAATGTATTCATTATTTTTCTCCTGTTTTGGTGAAATGCTTTTTGGAAAGCCCTTTGTATCCATTGCTAGGTGTTAAAGTTGGAACATATGAAATTATTGTCTCCTTATTTTCATATATAACTTGCAGTCTTAGCTGATGTTCACTTCCTGTGACCAACAACTTTGTTTTATGTGCTTTGGGTGAATTACTGACCCCTGTCTGACTTTCATGTGTCTGTTTACTTTCATTTTATTCCCCCTGGATCATTACGTAGGGATTTTTTTTTCTGGTGAAGGAAATCAACCAGCAATTTTGAGGAAATTAAGGTTTTTAAGTGTACTTGATTCTAACATTGTTCAGGTTATCATTGTTCTGTTACAAACAACCCTGAAAATTCAGTATGTTAAATCATTTATGTTCATTTACTTTGTTCCCAAACATATACATTTGATGTTTCCCAGGAGGGAAATCATATTTGTTTACTACTTATCATAGGCTGATGTAGTTTGTATGTGCTGAAGGTTGGGATGCACACAGCACTGGCTAACATTAATCAGATTGCGTCTCAGTGTCAATTTAGAGCCCAGCTAGGATATTCAATTGGGAGCTTAAATTTCTAGCTTCTCTCCATGAGTCTCTCTACGAAGCGTGTAGTTTTAGATTCCCAATACTGCACCCTTACATTAAAGACTGTATTTTGGTATCACTCCTTTGATAGTTCCCCTTATATACCTGATTGGTTTTTTACTTTTATTATTCCAAAAATTCCACATATTCCAAAAATAGCACCCACTAATGAGACAAGCAGGGAACATTGTCTATCTTGGGTTGGGTTAGCGTCTTCAGAATGTTTGGGCAACACTGATTTCCATTAAGTTAATCCTCCCAATCTATGATCATGGAGTTCACTACCTGCTATGATATCCTCCTCAATTCTTTTTATCCAGTTACTCAAACATTTTATTTTCAAATATTTTACTTCCTTGGTTGGACTTATTAAAATATATTTTAAAGGCCATTTCTAGAGGGGTTATTTCCCTGATTTCTTCCTTGGTACACTTGTCATTGGTATACATGTTATATAGGATTTCTACTGGTTTTTGTTTGTTTGTTTTTGTTGTTTTTTTTTTTAGCATGAATTCTTTGTCATTATTTTTTGAATAGGTTTTTCATATGTATACTTTCTGGTGAAGTCTTTAGGGATTTTATGTATAGAATCATTTTATCTACAAGTAAGGATACTTTGAATTTTTCTTTCTTATTGTTACCCTCAATGTCTCTTTCATTTTCCTTATTCCTCTAGCTAAGACTTCTAGTGCTAAATTGGACAGGAATAGAAACAATGAACTATCTTCAGCAGATAGTGGAAGTACATTTTTCTTTTAGTAAGGATATTTGAATCGTTCATCATAAGACATTATGTTGATTGCATGTTTGCTATGCATTGCTTTTAGTACATACAGGTATGTGATCCATATCTTTAGATTCTTCAGAACTTTTGCCATGATGATTTTGACAAATATTTTTTTCTGGATACAATGAGATAATTGTGTGGTTTCTGTCCTTGTGTATTCATGTGGTATATCATTTGTAGTGGTTTGTGTATGTTGACCCATCCCTAAGTCTTTGGGATGAAGCCAAAGGGATCATGGTGGATAATCTTTTAGATGTGTTTTTGAGTCTGTTTTAGCCAGCAATATGGCCTATAATTTTCTTTATTTGTGGTGTTTTATTGTTTTTTTATATCTCGGTAATACTGATTAATCAATAACAGTAAAAATATTTCTTTTTCTTTTTATAGAATAATATATACATATGATACAACATAGATAAAGATGAAGTATATAATTTAAATAGGTATATAGCTTCTAATTGAAATATATTCTGTAATAGGAATATCCAAACAACAAGATATCAGAGCCAAAGGATTAACACAGAACTCTTTTAGGCCTTCAAAGAAGAACTAACATGCACTCATCAAACTATTTTTCATGTATCTACTGTGTGGAATTTCTAGCATATGATATGACAAATCAAAACATATTTGGGGATTATAATGTACATATCTAGATGGCTGATCACTTTTGGTGAATGGATGAGGCCCTGTTTATAAATTCATGTACCACACAGACACTTTTTGTTTTAACATGTTTCCTTTTGGCACATTTTGTAGAGCAAGTGGAAATACCTTCTCTCCATTTAGTTGATCTAGGTAAATAGTTATTCCTCTGAAATTCATTAAGGTGGCTTTAATGTATGTATTCTTATTGAAGGGTTGTTATTCTCCAAATCTTCCTCCAGTTCTATTCTGAATTGTGTGTTCTTCCCCAAAGGTTCATATTTCAGCAAATTGGGACTCATGTATTATTTGCTCATTTTCTTTTGTGTCCCCAAGTATCTTGCTTTTACTTTTCACCCTTTTAAAGATGGACTTTAAAGGTAGATTTGGTTTAATCAAATGTAACTGGTGACCTTTGCTTTTTTCTGTTGCTAGATATTTGTATCCCTCTGCTATGTTTGATAATAGTTATGTTATTCTTTTAATAGGCTCTTGACCACCTTGGCATCATCAGTTCCATCTTCAGTTCCAACAAGGAACATCCTATTTTTTCAATGCTGTCACAATGTTCCTTTAACATTCTTCATTTCTCTCCAGTTTTTTTTTTTTGTTCTAAATCTGAGCATTCTCAAATGGCCTGCTTTTGTGCTCACCAATCCCTTCTTATATGTGATCTTTCTATTCATGCCTTCTGTTGCAGTTTAAATTTTGTTGGGTATAGTTTCAGTACAAAATTCTTATTTGACTCTTCAGTCACTTTCTTTTCTTTGTTAAGTGTTTCTGTTGGAAGTGAAATATTTCTGAAAATTTCCTTCAAGTTCAAAGTTTTCTTAAATTATGTATTTCATTTTTTATTATCTTAGCAATTTCAAGTACTGAATATTATCTTTCCAGTTTCTGGAACCTTGTACATCTGGAGAAGTCATAGCTTTCCAGAACCTCTAGATTCTTTTAGGTATCAGTATTGCCTGGACATTGATGAAGTAAATACTTTTTGCAGTGTGAATCTGACCATTTGTAATGCTGTATTATAGAATTTCTACAGAACTTACTTTTATTTTAAGACTGTGTTCATTTCTATTACATCTCCATTAGACAATATCCAAGATAGCCAATGTTTAGTATATTGTTATTTTAAACATCAACAGATGATCCTATACCATATAGTTCAATCTCATAGTTAGTATGAATGAATGAACCAAGTGATCATGTCAATATTTCTGTCCCTTCAGCCTCTTTGGAACCTGTGTCTCATAAATAGACAGGAACATGGTCAGATACTAAAAGACTATTTCTAACCATAATCACCATTAATTCATGGACCTTAGACTCATTAACATATCCATGATTACTAATATTACAATGATATACCACTCAAGTCAATAGCTTGCCTTGCTGCTATGGATATCCTGTTGAAAAGGTGGCCTTTGTGACCAAGATCACTGGAACTAGTCATCAGTGATACTTACTGTAGGAGAAGTCTAATCACTTCTTGGTAATATAACTAACTCTGACACTAGAACTGATATAGAAGTCTCCTCTCCAGGGAGACCCCACAATCTGGGTGAAGTAGTATATTCACTGTTATATTTTACCTACCTCAAACTAAGCTCATGGAGGGTTTTAGATATCTACCTTTTCATATCCTTATCAAATGAAGTTTTGATTCTTACTTGTTACTCATTTTCCAGACACATTCTTGAAGGTAAATTCCTGTCCATATCCTAAGATGGGTTGCATTCTCACAATTATAAGGAACTATGAATTCTAAAAATCATACCATACAAACTTAATTCCAGTATACAGTAACAGTGCATAGTCTCAAACCAACACTAAGTATTGTTCTGGAATTTTATCTGAGGACACTATCCTAGTGATATTTGTATTATTAAAGTTTGAGAGAGGGATGGTGGTGACAGGCTCTGGCCATACACCGACAGAATGGAATGTAAAGTTTAAGTATTACAGCAATGGGAATCAAGAGAGTCATGGATATGTTTCAGGTCTATTCCAAAGCTTAGCAATGGCACATAAACTGTATCTTGGATCTAAACTACTGGCACATTGGTATTTACCTTGTACTAAAGCAGTTCTGGAAGATCTGTCTGGGGTCTGTATTCAGGTCCTCTGGTTTCTTTCACTTGCTAGGACTTTCTGCGATAGTCCTGGCACTGAGATGGAAGACAATGTCCTTAGATGATTTTCCTGTCCATCTTCACAATGGGTGTTGGCATTTTATTAGCTCTACTGCTGAAGGTAGAGGGAACAGTGATTTGAACAGTCAGATAGATTATGGATACTGATCTGGCCATATGAGTCTTGGAGTTGTGCATGTGTTTCTTTCTAGCACCAGGTTTAATTACAGTAAATATGGTTCCAGGTGTCAAGAATGAAACCTGTATTTAATGCCCCTCCTTTTTCCCCTTTAGGAGGGGTCTCTTTGCAGACTGAGTTGCTAGGAGTTGAGGCTGGGATGCTGACAGTGGTTGTTTTTTCCTTTTCGCTTTCTTCAGAGCATCTTTTAGTTTTTCTATACTAGAGGAAGAAGGCACTATGGCCTGTAAGCTGTATTTATTTGCATCTGAAGGACAGCTTGTTGTATATATAGTCCCTCAATGTGTCTGTGTAGCGTGTATGTTTCCACCAGCCTGCCAGCCCGCCAGTCTGGGCCCACAGCTGCGCCAGCCCCAAATAACACTCAGAGACTCTGTATTTGATACAATCCTGTTGGCCAATTTCCATTACTGTTTATGGACTAGTTCTGTCTTAATTATTAACCCATTTCTACTTATCTAAGTATTTCCACGTGGTCGTCTTATCGGGGAGCCACAGCGGGCATCTTCCTTTTTCCCTAGGCTACATCTTGACTCCTCCCTACTACTTCCTCTTTCCTCCTCCTGGTCTCCTAGCCCGGCCTATCTCGTTTCCTATTGGCCACAGAGATTTATTAACCAGTATGAGAAACATATATACAGAATAACATCTCCCATCATCTCCTCTTTTTTGTCTAAAGTAAAAGAAGGGGTTTAACCTTAACATAGCAAAATATACCATACAACAGTTATCAAATAAGAATCACAGTTAACAATATTTAGTCCAATAACATTTTGTAAGACTTAAAAAAATATCATCTATCCTATCTTTGTGAGTCTAAAGTCCTATATGTAACTTATCTTTAATCCTAACTAAGGAAAACTGTAACCATAACTATCTGTCTTCAACTCCATCAAGACCACAGAAGGATAATATATAAACTCTAGAAATGACAGAGACAACTCATTGCCTGGTCAATCACCCGAAGTTCTTCTGTAATGTTCCATCTTCAGCCCATAGGCCATAGTGTGTCTCCAGACTCCTCAACAAGGCAGGAAATTTTTCTCTGTGTCCTGTAGACTGTCTGGCTGTCTGGCCGCCTCTTCCATGAAGCAGGAAACCTGTAGCAATGTCCATCTTGCATCAGCAGTCACCTTTGTGTGGGTCCTGCATGTCCAGTTTCTACAACATAAAGTCAAATAGTCCAGAAGAGCAGTACCTTGCACAAATGGCTAGTCTTGCCATATTAGAAGCAAACTTCATAACGAGTTTCTTCAATGTCCATCTTCCTTTCTTCTGTAGGTGGTGTTGTGCCAGGAGCAGTTGTGCCTCACTGTCAAGAAAAACCCTAAACCATTTTAAATGCCATATTCTGTAGGTCTTTGAAAGGTTTGAAGAATGCTTATTCATCTCAAATACATCTCTATATATCTAGAAAACCTAACTAACTCCAAGCTTGATTATCATAGGTAACTCTCTAATATGTACTAAATGTACATTACATTTTCCAATGAGCTATATAAACACAATACCTAAACAAGAAGAGAAATATACATATTACAAAATTGACCTTAAATTGTATCAATAAAAGAAAATCCATTCCAAAGCAAAGTATTCATTTCTATACCATAATTCCCTTTTTACCTTTAAAAAGATTGCTTGTGGTTATAGCCATTTATAACCAAGCCCATTTAAATAAAAACGAACATTTATAAACAATATTTGGGAATTTGGGCATCGTTCTTTCCAAACTACTTCCTGCTGGTAGAGGGCGCTGTCATGGGGGTCCAAAAAAGACGCAGAAATCTTAGCAGTAGTCTGCAAGGGTTTGTCTTGACTGCTTTGAATGTTGGATCACCTGGGGAACTGTTTCAGGGGGTCTGGCTTGATCAAACCATATAAGTCTGGAAAGAATCCATAGCAAGGCAGTTTTTTGCCGCTTATGCTAATTTTGGAAACCTCCTTTAAAGGAGCCGTGCAAATCTCTGTCTACATGAAAACAAATCCAACCAAGAAAATGCTGCTACCAAGAAGTCTTGCTAGTCTCTGTTCCCTTGTTTCTAAAACCTATTTTTTAAGCTTTTATTAGTTTTAAGTAAAAGTTCTTATAGCCACGTTGGGCGCCATCTGTAGCATGTATGTTTCCACCAGCCCACCAACCAGCCAGTCTGTGCCCTCTGCCGTGCCAGCCCCAAATAATATTCAGAGACTCTGTATTCAATCCTGTTGGCCAGTTACCATTATTGTTTATGGGCTAGCTCTGCCTCACTTATTAACCCATTTCTACTTATCTTAGTATTTCCACATGGTCGTCTTATTGGGGAGCCGTGGCGGGCGTCTTCCTTCCTCCCCGGGCTACTTCTCGACTCCTCCTTCCCACTTCCTCTTTCCTTCTCCTGGTCTCCTAGCCCCGCCTATCTTGTTTCCTATTGGCCACAGGCCTTTATTAACCAGTATGAGAAACATATACACTGAATAACATCTCCCATCATGTGTGTCTGAGTCATGATCATCCAGAGCAGGTCTTTGCACTCCATGTCCTAATATTTAAGATGTGTTATTGTAGTTACAAGTCTTGGCAGCTTGGGAAATATTTTTATGGTAGTAAAAATCTCAGTGACAATATCATGGAATCTGTTATGATAAGGATGAGAGACTAGAGTCAGATAGGACTAGTCACCTATCCTTTCTTATTCAGTAATTCTAAAGCTCTTCTTTATCCTATTCTGCAAGCCCTGCAAGCCACATTTTTCTTTATTTTTCTTAACAGAGATAACTATTTCCTTTTCTGAGTCTCAGAATTGCTGTCTGTTGTCTGAAGCTGTAGTCTCTTAAATATTTTATACTGTATCTTTCTATGGTTTGGGGCTAAATTTGAACACATTAAATCTGGTACTCAATCTATCTTCATTTATGTGGGAAGAAAAAAGAATTTATGTTTGTATTAACATATTCATAAAGAAACAAATTACTCATTATTAACAAGTTATAGGAAAACAATGCTGATATATTCACCACAGAGATTTCCCGAGGAATGTGTGGGGCCTTTGAAATATAGAAGGGTTGCCAAAGATAAATACAGCCTGATGTTTGATTTAGAGTAGTATAATGTTTACCTGTATTTATTTAAGTGCAATTGATTTGGTATGATCTCATTATAATGGTATGAACATAACATAGTTGATGATACTTTAAATGACTTGTGTAGAGAAACAGTAGATTGAATATGCAGATTTTAAAAAGAACAAAACTACATTTCATCCAGCTGCTTCTGAATTCATTATGTTTAGTTAAGACACTGTATATGTCAAATGGTCAATGAAGATGTAACATGGATTAGATAATAGCCTTGGTCTGACCTACAGCAGTACCACCCCAGCCTCTTCTATAGTAAGACAGAGACTACTGCAGAGGAGCCAACCATGATCAAAAGCTGATTGGAAAAATATTAATTTTAGGATGATATAACAAGACTCACTAGAATGCACCACTTAATAACTAGAGATATAATAGAAAGGGACATTGCAACACATTTTAACAAGCAATTTGATGAGGACTACACCTCCACTGAACCCTGGACCACTGGGAGGACGTCTATGCTATATGATTTGTGAAACTACTTACTTTATTTACTTCTGAGACAAGTGTTTGAGTCTATTTTTTAGCATGAATGATGACACATACCCTGCATGATGACACGCACCCCATGATTCATTACCAAGTAAGGGTATCAACCTAAATACAAAATACCAAATAACTGAATCTGAGGGAACACTTGTTTCATTGAGTCTTTCTCTGTTTCTATTTGACTTTGTTATATTAATAAAAAAATTAGCAAAATAAATTGCATTTGTATTTAATTTTTATACTGTACTTCCTTGTCCAAGATTCAATCTCAGTGTATTTCCTTAAAAGACAATTCTTACAGAGATATAAAAATAGGAAAATAAAAATAATATGAACATAATAAAACTTATAATCATCAAGACTTATATCTACTTTATAACTAGTTATAGCTCTCAATGAGTTGCCTTTGATTGAACATTAGATGGTTACAGCATCATATAGTGTTCTAATACTTTAGGATATTAATCTGACTTTAATAATTTCCAATCTACAGTATCTATATTTACATATAGATATGATAGAGGAGTTTGTATTGGTTTGTATTTAACTATAAAGATATTAAATTTACTTATATGCATGAGTATTCATTCACATTAATATAAATTTGTGCTCATTTATTTAATAAATGTCCATTTAAGGCTTAGTCATTTATTTTAATTAGTGTGCTTTGAGTAAATATATACTTATGTGTAATGTATATATGATTTTCACTGAGATTATACAATATGGCATTTGCTTGTGTATACAATATGGCATTTGCTGAAAACAATCCTGTTAGTGGCTACAACACATGCACATGGTTGCTTCTGGGTGTATTGAAGATAATTTCCACCTAATGCTTGGTATTTTTCCAGGTTAATTTTTTAGTCTCCTATATATTTGTCCACTTCATAAAACTTTAGCAATCACCAAATTTTTCATTTTAATAACCCTAACTATTTCACTGCCCTTTGAACATTTGTTAATTTCTATGTCACAAAGTCTATTTCCAGGGCCTACATTTTATAATGTGCAAATCTGTGATCTCCTCAACCATCGTATAGTCTTCAAAGCCAGAAATGCTTATAAAGCATAAAATCTCTGCAAAACACAGGAACAGGAAGAAGCAGAAGGGAGGAAAACAGTGCACCTAATTTAAAGATATATAAAACTGCTTGTAGAGTTCAGGCCACATTTTAAAATTATGGTACAAAGAATATGACATCAACTGGGGAAATGATCATACCCATTTAAATTATATTAAAGACTAAAGAATTAAGTCCTTACCGTGTTTAGACTGAGTAAAAACTATTATTCTCTTGGAGAGAAATTACAGAGCTATCATCAGCACAGACAATCATAGTCTTTAGGAGCATGAGGCATAAGGGTTGTGATGAGTTTGAATGCAACCTAAATTTCGTAGTGAGCTATACACTAGAAAGTGCTTTGAAGTGAGTATTCTGTTTCAAACAATAACAGCAACATGCTTTTCTACATTATTTCTTTGATTGTTATATCTTGGGTATAATCTCTAGTTAAGATATTGAAAGAAATTGAGCAAAACTTAGAATGTGGTCTAACATTTCCTGATGTTTTATTTCCTCTCTTAAATCAGCTTCATCACAAGTTAAGTTTATATGGATAGTATACTGAAAATACCTTTGAACATTCATAATTTCCTTGTAGTGTTTCATATTTAAAATTACCTGGATTCATGAAAACACAGATGATTTTCCTTCTTTGTGAGTCCTTTGCTCATTGTGCAGTTATCGCTCAATTCAAATAAAAAGAACATTATTTGATAATTAATGTGATAATTTATGGAACACTTTCCTAACTATACAGTTCAGAAAGTATTTTCTGAGTCTTTCAGTCCTACAGCAAATGTGGTGCTTGTCACACAGCCTCATGTGTGAGGTGTTCTTTCCAGTTACCGGGAGAGAGGAAAAGAGAGAGGAAAGGAAAGTGCATCTGGGAAAAGAGAAAAGTCAATGAGGGCAGGTATTGAGCTGTTTACTCTAGTGGGTAATTGAGGCTCAATACCATTAACAGTGTGCTGTGGAACTCTGTGGAAGGTTCCACAGAATAATCTGTCTTGAAGAAAGCAGAGAAGAAGTGCTGGACCAATGACTTTATGTGAAGGACACTGCTCTCTCAGTGTGTTGTCAGTTCACAGAACCCACAACTGGTGGCTCACAATTTCTTGTAACATTGGTTACACGTGCTTGGCTTCCCTATTCTGGCTTTGATTTGCAGTAGCAGACATGCGGCATACACACACACACACACACATACACACACACACACACACACTTTTAAATTTTGAAATGAGAAATTGGTGTGTGTGTGTGTGTGTGTGTGTGTGTACATGTGTGCATGTGTTTCCATCTATGCACATTTGAAAGCAAAAGCCCAATATGAAATGACTTCTCCTTTCCATTTTATTTATTGAGACAAGGACTCTCACTTAACCTAGAACTTTCCATTTTGACTAGGATGGGTGGTCAGTCTGCCCTGAGCACCTTTTGACTCTATTACCCAGTACTGGGGGACAGGCATATATACTCTTACACATTTGACTTTCAAGTGGGTACTTGAAATCCAAATTCACATACTAATGCTTGTACACAAAACACTTTGCCAACTGAACTATCTTATTGGCAAATAAAAGGTGGCATTTATGATAATGTGTTAGCACATAAATAAGAATATCTCACAAGTTTGCTCATCTATTTTGTGGAGACAATGAGAATAACCCATTTTAATTGCATTATTTATTCTGTCCTCCAAATTTTCATAAGTTTATTGTCTAAACTTTCGATATTTTGTAACTATTATTCTAGCATTAAGATCACTCCTATTATCCATGCAAGGAACACCAAAGTCACAATTTTGAACATATTGCCCTCACATGAAGTGTAAGTTAAAATGCATAACGTCCTAGAGTCTATACCTAGGCAATTATCCATAATAGTCTGTTCTACACAAAGAAATACTTTACATGGCAAAAATTTTATGTGGCTACCTTAAGAGTTACCTATTGAAATACAAAACAAAGAGCATTTTGTGTGATAACACAATCTTGCTGTGGTTTTATCATTACATTAATTTAGGTATGGTTATGTGAAAAGTATTATAGAAACATTTACACAAGGTAGAGTTTGCATGCCTTAGCAACTTCAGGGTTTCTTATACAGAAGGCATCAATGAATTAACATATAGTTTTGTCTCTGCCACACTCCATACCTGTGCCACTTGAGAAATTTCTTATTTCCCCTCAATATTATAAAGTAAACATTCTGAGCTGGCATTATTTTCAATGTATGGATAGTCAGTCACAGTGGATTGGAAATTTAATTGACTTTTCAAGTACCAACCTCTTGCAAGGCATCCTAAGTGTTAATATTTTTGTGTATTATTTTACTTTTCATCATTTTTGAAACTGTGTCAAAGTGATTTTAATCAGCATTTGGGTTGAGCCAGGATTGGTAGTTTTTAAACAAGTTAGGAGACTATGAAAACACACAGAACTTCAAAAAAGCCTTAGCTAAAGAATGTAAGAAAAATGAATTCTTTGTTATAGAACTTGGGTGGATGAATGACTTTTATACTTGACTGTGTAACAGAAGTTACATAAAATTAATTGAAAAAAAACTTAAAACTATTTTTATCTATAAGTGATATAATATGATAAAAACACTCCAAAGTAAGTTAATTAAAATCACTTTATAAGTTTTCAACATTTACCAGTGACTTCCATTTTATTTTATTGAATTCAGTTATTTTTATTATGACAAAATATTGTGCTATCTTCACCTTATATAGGGAAGAGATATATTTCAGTGTATTTTTGGAATATTTTGCAGAAAAACGTTTGTGAATGCAAAGAATGTTGTTTGACTTACCAATAAGTTGTAAGATATCCATGCATCAGAATTAATTTGTTTTGATAATATGAAATTGTTTTTCATATATAGTATAAATGATTTTTCTGAAAATATTTTCGTTCAAGTGTAATATGACATAACAAAAATATTTTAAGTGGACCAAACAGTACTAGCAGAAAGTGATTCAAATCAGACACATGCTGTGCTATGAGTCAAACATGTCCTTTCTTTCTTTTTTTAATTTAAACTTGTTTGCTCATAGAATAAGTAATATTTTACCCTTGAAGAAGTTTTGTTTCTTTCATTTATGGAAAGACCAGATGGGTCTCATAGGTCATTCACAGTTATGAAAGAAACAAACAAAAAACTTCTCTTCAGGGGTGATCTATCCTTTATTTTTCACTAAAAAACAAATTATTTGCTTGGATGGAAACCTTTTGTATAGCAGTGTAATTGCTGCTATCTGTGGGGTGTCTTGGAAAATGAGATGCTCTGTCTCAAGGAGTTATAACTTATCCTTGTGCATAAAATCTGAATAAATAAATGGGAACAGACTTTAGAGTTTCTGGCAGAAAATAGATATATGAAACAGGGCCGAGGAATTAGAAATAAAATCTTTCCAGATAATGAGTGCACACACAAAATGATTTAGCAGTTGAACTAGGCTGAATTTTCATAACAGATACATTTAAAAGAAATTCTATATTTTAACAAATACTTAATAATGTTTCAGACTAGCCAATTATGCATATTATATAGTCAAGTATTGATTATGATAAAAATCAAACATCTTTACTGTATTTAATCAACAACATCTATGAAATCATCAATTAGATGTAGTGTGGTAAATGGTTTATTCTTCTATTCCTTAAAAAATATTTGTTGAATGCGTCTACAAGTCAAATACTCTTATTTAAAATACAGTTAGAGCCATGAGCAAAGAAATCCATGGGTTTTTTTCTCATGGGAGTTGGAAATCACATTCAGGACAATAATACAAACATAAAATAGTTAAATTGTGATAGATGCTATGAAAAAATGTAAGCTTGAGTTATAAAATCTTTTGTACATAAGGAATGTTAGAACGGATATTTTTAAAAGGGGGCTGAAGAGAGCTCAAGATCATTTAAGGATTTAGATGACTTTGAGAGGAATTAGGGTTCAATTCCCAGCACTCATATACCATGGCCCACAAATCCCCCAAATCCTGAGAAACTGGAGCCAGCTTATGGGCTGCACAGGCACTCACAACAGTTGTACATGCACACACACACACACACACACACACACACACACACACACATATATATATATATATATATATATATATATATATATATACAAATTCTTTCCTACATAAATTAAGAAAAGAAAAATGGAGACAAATATTAAGGTACAGAACAATTCATAAAGGTATCTGGAAGATTTTATGTGAGCTTTGAGTTTTAGTAGCATTTCTTTTATGAATGTGGGTGCAATCCCACTCTTAGGCATTTACCCAAATGATCCACATCCATGAAACAAAGACTTCTGTTCAACTATGTTCATAGCAGCATTATTTGTAATAGCAAGAACCTGGAAGAAACCTAGATGCCCCTTAATTGAAGAATGGATAAAGAAGATTTGCACATTTATACAATGTAATACAACTCTGCAGGGGAAAAAAAAAAACAATGGAATCTTGAAATTCACAGGCAAGTTGATGGAACTTGAAGAAACCATCCTGAATGAAGTAACCCAGTCACAAAAAGAGGAACATGGTATGTTCTCACTCATATATGGATTTTAGACATAGAGCAAAGGATCACCAGCCTATAATTCACACCATCAGAGAAACTAGGTTATAAGGAGGAATCTAAGTGATTCATACAAGGTCCTTCACAGAAGGAAAAGGAAACAAGATCTCCTGAGCATATTGGGAGAGGGGACATTGAGCAGTGAGGGAGCTAGGAGAAAGAGAAGGGGAGGAGAGAAAAGCATGTGGGACTAGTAGATTGAGTTATGATGGGAGGAATAGATGAGATAAGAGAGAGAGAGAGAGAGAGAGAGAGAGAGAGAGAGAGAGAGAGAGAGAGAGAGAGAGAGAGAATAAGTTTGAAGAGAAAACTGACTCTAGAGAAATGTCCAGAGACCTACAATACTGACCTCAACTAACAATTTGACCAATAGTGGAAAGGCTACCATAAATGCATGTCCCTGTTAATGAGATTGATGACTAACTTATCCACCATCATTGAGCCCTCATCTAGTAGCTGATAAAGACAGAAGCAAACACCCACAGCTAAACACTGAGCTGAACTGGAATCAAGATACAGACAGGGAAGGCAAGACCAGGATACAAAAACCCACAGAGACAGCTGACCTGAACAAGGAGGAGCCAATGGGCCCCTAGATTGATAGCTGGGAATCAGGGGTCTCAGTTAGAAGGCCTGGGCATTCGAAGGGACCTCTGACAGTGGAACCAGGATGTATCCCTGATGTACAAATGGACTTTGGGAACACATTCCCTGTGAGGGATACTCCCTTAACCTGAAGGCAGGAGGGAGGGCCTAGTCCCTACTCCAAATGACTTGACAGATTTTGTTGACCCCTCCAGGAAGGCATCACCCTCCCTGTGGAGTCAGTTGGGGGATGGGATGGGAGGGTCATCAGGGGACATGGGAGGGAGAAAAAGAGGGAGGGAGGGAGGGAGAGGGAACTAGGATTGATATGTAAAAAAAAAAAAAAAAAAATCTGGAAGAAAAGGTCTTGCAAAATCCCTGAAGACAAAAGTATGTATTTCTTGTTGTTTGGTTTTATTTAGATATTTTTTTTCATTTTACATTATTTTACATTACAACCCTAGTTACCTCTCCCTACATTTCTCCCAGTCCTCAAATCCCCATACCACTCCACATCCACTCCTGAGAGAGGGTGAGGCTTTCCCTGGGCAGTCATCAAAGACTGGCATACAAAGTAGAGAGAGAACCAAGGCCTTGCCCCAGTATCAATGCCAAACAAGGTATCTCATGGTAGGAATTGGGCTCTAAAAAAGCCATTTCATGTACCTGGAATAAGTCCTGGTTCCCTTTCCAAGGGTCACCCAACAGATAAGTCACATAACTGTCACCCACATCAGGGGTCCTAATTTGACTCCATGCAAGTTCCCTAACTGTAACTCCAGCCATAGTCTTTGAGTTCCTGTCTTTTCCATATAATCAGATCAGTGACTACCTGATTGTCATCATAGAATCTACATCCAGTAACTGATGGAAGCAGAAGTAGTGATCCACAGCCAAGCACATTTGGTATCTTAAACAAATGAATATATGGGACATGTCTTGTATTCTTGGACTTACATTTATTTATTCTCCTTGATTTATCTCACAAGAAGGCCAATACTTTAATTTAAGAATGGCTTTCAGGTGGCTAAAAGCAAGTCCTCAGTATCACTTAAGCTGGTGTGGTGGCCTATGCTTGTATTGTCCACTGGTATGTTGCAGAGAGAGGAAGGATGATCAAAAAATACAATAAAATAAAGGAGAAATAATCATCCATGCCTGGATTCTCTTCATGTTAGTCTGTTAGTCTTGTTTTCCACTTTTTACCTGAGCATGAAGCATTGCGTTGTATTCATTCTTCTTCCATAGTCACAGGCTGATATCACAGCCACCTGGGCTTCAAGCTGGGCCTGATGAGGACATCAGAAACAAATGGTATCATTGTTATTTATCACAGTCAATGTGGTTTGTGAGTGTCCAAGAAGAAATATTTCAACAACAACAAAAAATGAAGACAGGAGGAAAAGTTCAATTTTAAGTAAGCAGAGATGCTTCCAGAAGAAGCCAACACTACCAACATTTGTATCTTAGACATCTAGTCTTCAGATCATGGGGAAATTAATCTATTTAAGTCATTTCATATGAAGCTCTGTTTTGGTAGCCCCATCAACCACAAAAGTTTTACATCAACCTATCAACTGAAAACATATCCTTGATACCATTTATCATCTTCCAGACCAAGCTTAATCATCCTTTTTGGAAGATTATCTATCTTATATAGATGACCTATCTCAGGAAATTATGAGTTTACTTCCTCAAACCAGTATCTACAACTATATTTTTTCTATTTTTCTATATTTTTCTATATAGAAATATATTTTTCTATATTTTTCTATTTTCCCTCTTTGTATTTTAGCAACAAATTCTCTTTCCACCATGAATTTAAATCTCCAATTTGGCTACTTCTCTCCATTCTCACTGGCATGTATGTAGTTCAGAACAGCATGGGCTCTTATTTGAGTTATTGCTTCGGGTTCCTTGATGGCTGGTTCTTTGTACCCTTCAAAACATCTCTGCAAAATGAAATTCTGACCAGTTACTTGCCTATTCTTTCTGTAGTCACATAGATTTCAGGGTGAATCTTGAAGTTCGTAAGGCTGTTAAAGCCCTTCCTGCACTTTCTCACTACTCTGGTTTATCTTACCTTTGCTTATTGAAACTTTATAAAATTTATGTTACAGAAATTGAACTTTCTGGAGCATATTTTTTACACCCTCACTCATACATAGACTTCTATACATGTTATTCTTTTTGCCTGAGAAACATTGCTAGTGTTTTCTGTCTGCACGCTCAATGTTCCTTGAGTTAACATTCGCAGGCCTTGAATGTTGGCATTTCTTGATCTGAGAACTTCCATTTATTATCAGAAAATGTTAGTAAGGGTATCATTTTATATGCATTCCACTTTGTTGGCATTCAGTACAGTCACTGTAAAACTAGTGTGCTTAGCTTTCTCAATAGACTGCTGATGCTTTTGATACCAGAATAATTTTGCACATTATAGATACTTTATAAGTAGTTTGAATGATTAGACATATGATTGATGATATACAGAAAATATTAATTAGGATTATATAGTATAATCTGTTAATAATTTTGTAATATTATAATGTATGCTTTAATATTAAACTAAAATTTTTAATAACATACTATCTCTTTAAGATAGATTTACATATATACCATTTCTGTTTGTTGCATAACTTAAAGATGCATAATGAGATAAAATATAGCACAGAATTTATAGCTAGTAATAGGTCTAGTATATAAAGTTATTCTTATTACTATTTAAAAGGGAGACGTTTACATTATATGGAAAGTAGTATATTTAATAATATAATTCTTGGTTGTTTCAAAACAGACAAAAAAATTACTTCACTTAATACTTATTCTTCAAAAGTTTCCATAATATACATCATCAATTTACTTCTGTAAAATATTTAAGTTTTCTTTTTAAGCTTCTATGTATGAAAGAGAGACCAGTAAAAACTTCTGTCATTGAGTTATTTTTGTTTTTAGATTGTTTATTTTGGAGATTATAACATATGACTTAACTTAATTTTGAATATTATACTTCTATGAATAAATTTGATTGTGTACAGGGTTTGATTATTTAACCAATTCTTAAGAAAATATTGTGAGATAAGTATATTTTAATCATGGAATAAGTCAATTTATATACCAATACCAGCCATATGCTCAGTATAGATTTACCTTTGATAATAGTGTAAAACATAGTTGTACTATTATTTGTGACCCTTCTTGATGGGAGATTTTATCCTGTAAATATGTTTCTCATACTTGTTATTAATAAAGCACCATTGGGCCAATGAGATAGCAAGATAGGCAGGGCTAGGAGACAAGGAGGAAAGAGGAAGGAGTAGGGAGGAGTCGAGATATAGCCCGGGGAGGATGGAAGACGCCTGCCAAGGCTCCCCGATAAGACGATCATGTGGAAATACTTAGATAAGTAGAAATGAGTTAATAATTAAGGCAGAGCTAGCCCATAAACAATAATGGTAACTGGCCAACAGGATTGTATCAAATACAGAGTCTCTGAGTGTTATTTGGGGCTGGCGTGGCTGTGGACCCGCTGCAGCCTGCGGGAAGAACCTGCCATAACACCTTCTTTAACTAATATCTCTAGAAATCTGCTAGTTTAACAATGAAATAACAGTAATAATTTCCTGCCTTGTATTTTTTGAGGGAATTAAATGAAGTTATATATTCAATGTATATTTATAACATATACTACCATCTTTTGTTGCATGTAATAATTTTTATTTTGTATTACATTTTTGTCCTTTACCATTTATTTAGAATCATAAAATCTAATGTGTTTTTGCTTTTGCATTCTGAGACTTGAGGTGTCATCTCATCAGTGACTTACAAAATAATTTTAATCAAAAATTCAAGTCTTACATTCCTACTTTATTGAGCCATTTCAAGGAAAAACAACAACATACTGGACTCTGAATCTTTCTGACAGGTTTACTTCATGAGGTAATTAGCCTCAGCATTATTTCTTCTGGTTCATTAAGGTACTATTTGTGAAAGTCCTCTGTAGTGAATTTATTGGCATTATAGAGTATGATTATCAATGTGTCTGCACAACTGTCCTATTTCCTATTTTCTGGAAAAAATTCATGATGTTAGTTAATATCCTTACAGTTAAAGGAACTTGATTTTTAAAATAAATGGAACTATGAAATCTAGTCAGAGTTGAATGCCCATTTTTACAATTGATTTCAAGTTGCCGTCTGCCAGCAGGGCACTAGACAAGCTAAAATACTGCAGTCCTTCAGCGATACCAGCAATTATACAGACAAAATTAGTTTTGTTACATATATGCCAAAACCCATTTTTTTAAGCATGAATAACTTCATTTTACTTATTTCAAATTCAAAGTCATAGAGGACATCATGCACATATAAAAAAGAAAAAAGCACAAAAAGTTTGCTTGTTTCCAAGCTATCTATGACAAGCTTCAAAAACTTGAAAAGGAAGACTGCTGACGAAGCATAGAATATGAGTACTCTTCTTTTCAAACAATAACCCCCAAATGAAAGAAGAAACTAAAATTCAACCAGAAATAAACCCCCGATTGTTCTCCTGTCAGCCTGTCACCTACATGAAACAGCTGCTAAAGCAAAGACAGCTGTTTCTGCTAAAAGCACTGTTGCTGCTGGTTTCCACGGACTTCATTTTCATTAATATAAAAAGTGTGCTGACATGTTGTTTCAACTCAGTGACACTGCCCATCTCAATTAGAACTTCACAAAGTCCTCACTGATGTTAGAAAAGTCTGGTCCGTTTCAGTGTTCATTTCATTTTGTTAATATAAAAGGTTTCAGCCACCTGCCACTCCCCACTTTCTCTAGAGCCTTTTTGTGAAGAGCGTTTTTAAAAATCTTGGAAATATAGCCAGAAAACCAGATAGACTGCCCACAGACCTTCTCCTCAATCTCTCTCTCTCTCTCTCTCTCTCTCTCTCTCTCTCTCTCTCTCTCTCTCTCTCTCTCTCTCTCTCTCTCTCTCTCCCTTCTTTCTGTTTCCTCAGACCCAATCCATCAGCCTTTGTCCCTAGTTTTGGAATAAAAAAATACCTGCAGCCTCTCTTCCCCATGCTACCATCTCCAGTGGATCATACAGTTACACTGACCACCTTCTTTTAACCTCTCTTCCCCTACTCCTTGCATTATTCCAGCTCTCCCAGTTACAGCAGGCACCTCCCATTCAGCCACTGGCCATGCCAATAGCAAAAGGAAGAGGGAAATAAAACAAAAACAAACAAACCAACCAAACAAAAAACAAACAAACAAAACCCAAACAAACAGGTAGGCTGCCTTCAGACCTCCTCTATCTCTCCACTCTTCAAGACCCATGGGTCTTATCTACATGGCTGTGTCAGATCACCAGATTCAGCATTGCTCCCCCTCTACCACATCTCCTGGGCATCCCACAGGACATTCCTTCAGAAATCCCCTCTCCCCTCTTTGCATTGTGTCCTGGCTTCCAAAAGTATAAAGCATTCCCTGTGAGCAAACCAGCTGAGGAGGTCAGTAACAAGGCAACAAACAGCCATCACACTCCTTGAATATCAAGAGAGGAAACAAACATCAAGGAACAAAACTCCCACCTAATAATGACAAACCCAGAAATCAGCACCTACACATATCTCATCCCAGTCTCAGATGCCTACTCATCAGCATAATAACACAGTGAATAACATCGAGGGCAACATGTCTCCACTAGAGCCCAGTTATCCTACCCTAGCAGCCCATGAATAGCCCAACAATGCTGACGCACAAGAAAGTATATTAAAATAAAATGAATATAATTTGCTTAAAGAGGAGATAAATAAATTTCTTAAGTCTGGGAAAATACAAGCAATTGGAGGAAATAAATCTTACAAAGAAAGCCAAGAAAATACAAACAGTTGAAAGAAACAAATAAAACTGTTCAAGATCAGAAAATGGAATTACAAACAATTAAAAAAAACTGTGGGAATTCTGGAAATGAAAATTTTAGCAATTCAGAAAGAAACAACAGAAGAAGATTCACTCACAAAATAGAAAAAATGGAAGACAGAATTTGAGACATTGAAAATATCATAGAAAAAATGGATACATCCATCCAAGGAAATGTTAAACGCAAAACATTTCTGACACAAATCATTTAAGAAATCTGGGAGATTATACAATTACCCCAAGAGTCCCATGATTCCACAAGCTGCTTGTTGTAGGCATATCACAAGTGATCAAGTCTTCATACCCATCTTCTGTATTAATTTTCTCATAGTTCTCACAACCTCCCTTAAAGAAAAAAAGGTACATTTTACCCCACAGTTTAAATAGTACTCCAGTCACTCTCTCAAGGCTGGGGAAATGGAATAGGGAACATAAATAAAGAATCCCCCTGAATATGGGTCTCAGCTAGAAGGACTGAGCAGTCTAAGGGACCCCAGACAGTGGAACCAGGATATATTCCTGGTACACAAAAGGACCTTGTGGACACATCCCTCATGGAGGGATACCCCCTTAACCTAGAGACAGGAGAGAAGTCCTAGTCCCTACTTCAAATGACTTGACAGATTTACATGAGCCCATCTGGATAGCATAGCCCTATATGTGGAATGGGGGTGGTGGGATGGGAGGGGCGGGTGGTCAGGGTGCATGTGAGGGGGGGGAGAGAGGGTAAGAGGGAAGAAGGGATGGATGGAGAGGAAACTGGGATAGACATGTAAAATAAAAAAATAAAAATAAAGAATCAGTTCAAATTGCAGCTGCAGTTTGGAAGTAGAGAAAAATAAATATTGGTGGTCACACGCTATTTTTAATTATGTGTGAAAAATACTTCTTGTGACCTCCCTGTTCCCCAACCCCCAAACTTGTCTCCTTAATTCCTCCCTAATTCTGGAATACAAAATGGTCCTGATAACTTTATTATTAAGAAAAATGTATAGTTTAGGAATTCAGACGTTTCTTCTTTAAGAATATTTAAATCCATTTCAGTATTTCCATAATAAAATATAATAATTATTTAATAGGTAAAATCTGTTTTAAATGGAATCTATGAAAAATTCAGCAAACTAAAAGGAGTTCAAAGAGAAGGAGGTGACAACTAAAAAGTGGCTGGATGCTTTCTAATGTTCATTTTGTCTGTCAAAACAACTGGAATAGGAACCTAAAAGCAGCAGTCTCACACACACACACACACAGACACACACACACCACACACAAATGCCTGCAACAAGTCCAGAGCAAGGGAAGGCATAGGAAAAAGTGGACATTATATAATCATGAAGATGCTGAGTTTGATGAACTTGCTAGACACTGATCTTTCAGGGAGGAACTAGAATGGTACTTTTAATTTCAAAATTATAAAACAATAAAATGCATATAATATTTTCATATATATATATATTATTTGGATGAGAATTACAAAAATGTAAAAAAAAAGACTTTGGGGTTAAATACTAAAGTGAAAAACAATCCTATAAAAACACTTGCAAATTTGTTTATGTTTAAAAAAAACAGCAAATACTTTCTAATAGAGAGATATTAGACATATAATTTTTCAGAGATGATACTAAATAAGATCTTTGGAATATACAGTAAGAATAAGAAATGTAATCACTATATATTAGCCAGAATGTTAGCTTTGTGTCCTCACATAATTCATAGATACATTTGGAAATTTGCAAACTGTTCAACTGAACTTTTGGAACTAATTGAAGACTGAGTATGTTAAGTGGCTTATCTGAAACATCATTATCAGTGGTTCAGGGTGAGAAGAGAAGACATAATAAGGCTTGCTCTATAGAGACTTGGCCCAGTTCTAGTTAACATTCTCATTCATGACCTAGATAGCAACATAGAAAAATGCACTTTTAACTAAGGATAGGCTTATTAGCATACTAAGACATTGTGAATGTTAGAAAAAATGAACATGAAAGAAATGGAAAGCATTTGTTATTATATAAGCCAACACTGGGTAAATAGAAATGTAACTAGCTTGTATAATATACCAGCTTATATAATATGGTAATGAAGTATTCAACTCTTTCAGTAGACCATAAGTTAAGACATCCTAATCCTAATGATATTTTAAAATCCATAACATGTAAGTATCCAAAATGAAATTATATAACACACACACACACACACTCACACACACACACACACACACACACACACACACACACACACACACACATACACACACGTTAGACTCAAATTTGGCAAAAATCTAACCTAGTGTTAGAATACTTAATAAAAATTGGATTTTAACCACTGAATACCATGAGCCATATGAAAATTGGAAATTTCATATACATATCTATAATTCTACATATTAAGTTATAAATACCAAATGCAGTTACATTTGTTTGCAAATACATATACACATATAAATATAATCATAAATATATGTATATATATTTATGAATTGCATCATTGATATTAGGCAGGCAGTAAGCAGAGATTACTTCAGGAAAATACTTATGATATATGTCTACCAAGAATGACCGAATATAATAAAGTAGATTTAATTGGAAGGATTAATAAGAAAAAAATAGTATGATGTAGGTATTAGATATCAAAAGTTTTGGATAACCCATCTGGAAATGTGTAACACCAGTGCGACTTAAGCTATGTCAGGGCTAACTGTGCCTGCCTTTGCTTTCTGTTTCAAGGCCAGGGAACAGGACTCTGTCATTAAAACATTTGGTAATAAAGCTCGCTTGGAGTCTTTATTTAGTCCACTTCTTTTGGCTAATATGATTAGACAAGGACAATGCTAACCTCATATCTATTAAACAACATATTTGTGTAGTACTCTCACCATGAACAGAAACATGGCTAATTATTTCTTTTAAGCAATAAAATATTATAAAGGTATCTTGGACATACACAGATGAAATTGAGTCTTAAATTAATTGTGTATAATCTAATTTAAAAGGGTGGTAACTGGAATATTATTTATGTTACTCAAAGGAATGCACTTTAACATTTATAAATCACTTTCAAGGTGAGAAAGCCTGGGGACTACTAGAGACAACTCTGAAGTTAGTCTTCCCACATCCTGTCCTCTGCTCAAAGTACTGTGTTCAGCCTAAGGAAAACTCCAGGAAGACGTTCCACCCCAAGATTCCAGGATTCCCAACACTAGGAAGTATGGAAAATTAAAGTATTTATCCCTTGCCACCAACTTTGTGGAAATTTACCCAGTATAGAAAATTAGCAACGTATATTTAGCCAGAGCAGAGCACAAGTTTTAAAGCAATAAGCTTGACATTTCATAAAAATTTTAGCCCCAGTTGATGACATTTGTCTAACTTAGGGGACTTCTGATTACTTTGTATCTTTGAGTATCTTTTAAAACATAAAAACACCTCTCAAAGTATTTTGTAGATTTAAGACTAGTCTAGAAATGAAAAACTGCCATGTGTATTACCCTGGGGTTGTAAATCTGTCTCTGGATCTGCCCTTACTCTTTCAGTCATATGTATTAGGCATTCTCTGTTCTTTGACCTTTGGACTTTTACTTGGTCTCTTTTCTTGTTTCTATGAATTCTTGATATTGTCTTATATTTCTATCCTTCACTTCCATAAAATACATTTTTCAGTCATCATAACTAACAGGTAAACTCAGGAAAATTTCTGTAATTTATTCAAGAAATCTATTTTATAGTTGAAGTTAGCTTTATGCAAAAGTTTTTTTTTTATTTTTTCCTATATGCAAGCAGAGTCTTAAATTATGAACTTTATACTTATAATCTATGCAGGAGTAGGCAATAAAAGAAGACAAAAATTAAATTAATTTCTTGAGTTTTTGCTTAAGGAACACTATAATGCTAAATTAGAAAATGATGTTGACAAAGACATAAACTAAAATGATATAGTAGAGAATTTCAAATGTAAGTGCTAAATAGAATAATATCAAGCATGTAATATTTTCCCAAGGAGAATTCCAAAAAAAAAAAAAAAAAGAAATTTTTAGGTAGTTAATTTTAGGCACTTGGAATAAATAGTTAAGTCATCAGAGAGGAAAAACCCTGTGGGATGTCACATGATGTTGGGATTTTTAACATTGGATAGGTGGGTCAAGCATAAATGATGAAGGGAAAAGACCAACAGTGAAAACTGAAGGAGCACCAACTTTTATAAGGCATGTACAACATTAGCCCACGGAGGTCTGGAGGAGCATCAAGAGCACTAAGTGACACCTGAATGGGAACAAGCTGAGCAAATGGAGGCTGAGCAAAGGTAGAACATGTTTCACAGTAAAATAGATAAACATATTAAACGAAGTGGACCCCGAGTCTGTTTTGATACTGCCTCAGATGGCCATTTGTGATCTTAGTAAAATGCTTACATAGAAGTGCAATAGTAAGTTTAGTGACAGTGTTACTGAAAGATGGGAGAACACCTAGCATCTCCTATTATCACCCCAAGTTTCTCTTTAGTAGTAAGCTCTGTGAAACCCTTGCCTGGTTGACTATTTGTCTCTGGATGGTAAATTTAAGTCTGTCTCATTATTTAAAAAATTGTTACAGTTATTTGGTCTGTGTCTCTGTGTGAATGCACATGACAGTGTGCCCTTGAAAGTCAGAGGACAACTTAATGAGAGTTGGTTTCATCCTTCCAAGAATGTAGGGGATTGAACACAGGTCTGTAGAATTAGACAAGTATTGTTACAGTCATATCACTCATGGAAGTTTCTGGCTTTCTTAACAATATCGATTGCCAAATCCATTTGATTATGTTTACAAACAAAGTAACACCATACAAGATAAAGATAAATATGTAGGTTTTGCAGCACTGATTTATTGATCATCAGGATGTGTGTCACTCTACATCATTCCAAACTAATGTAACAGATGTACCTCAAGCCTCTAGAAACACAGAAAAGAAGAATTATACTATAACTTTTTATTTTATTGCTTGTGACATATTGGAAATGGACCTGTTTCCCTTGCTGCTGTTCAGCAATGGCAACCTCCAAATTGTTAACTTCATTTTGGAATACTTCCATTACTTTTATTTTATAGACTTACTTGAACATGCTTCTTTTCTCTGCCCATGTATTTAAACTCATTTCCTGAAGGAATGTTTCATTACTAATGCAAGGTTTACAGAAAAAATGAATAGCCTCAGTACTAAAATGAACAGAAAGCCTTTGGTCATGCTTTCGCTTCATGTTTTAGAGACTAATGGGGACTAGGAGATAAACTGAGGTTTCTGAATTTTTCTTAGTATAATTTACTCTTCTTCAATTTAAAAAAATGTGTTTGTCATCAGATTTAAAACTGTCCAATAATGTGTGTATCCATTATATAATTCCATTCTAGTTAAAACAATTAAATAACAGAAATGTCCATCTTTATATTTACCACCATTTTAGAATCCAGAATGGGGAGGGTTGGGAATCAGGGAATAAAATCCTCTGTATGGAAATGTCTGCCTTGACTATGGACTAAGCAACTTGGCTGGCATGCCTGGCATCTTCTATTGTTGGAAGTCAGTTGTTCTGATATTCTTGTCTGCCTGATATCATTTTGGAATTAGATCAAATTGCTTCAGTTTGAAGATTTGGTTGCAATGATACTGTTGCTTAAAGAAGTGAATTTTAAAATTTCTATTTACTGTCTCGAATTTCATATAAAATGTTGCTGTTTCTGTTTATAGTTACTCAATATACAATACTGAATGAGAAGAGGCTTAGAAGATAAGTGAGCATCGATATTACCCGGTAAGAAGTCAAAGCTCTTTCTAACAAATTTCAAAAGGGAACTTGGGAACCTCATCAGCTGGTGACCACTACTAAATTAAAGGGAAGCTCTTCTTCACAGAGATAACTAGGGAACAAAAGAAAACAATACTCTTCCATATTTTAAAACACACTTATGCTGTCTAATTCAAATAGTGACTTATGGAAAGCATATTGCTAAGAAGCTGCACTATATTAAAAACAAATATCAAGTAAGTGTTGTAATTTAAGAAAAGCAGCACTCGAGAGAAAGATGCCATGAGACAAGGTTCAAGCAGAGATTTTTTTTTTTTTTAAATTAGGATAAGGGATCATAAAAAGGGAAAAGGGGAATGGGGGAGACCAATTCCTGGAGACAGCAGCAGCAGTAGAGAGGAGAGAGGAGAGCACAGCAGTGGAGAGAGAGAGAGAGAGACAGAGAGAGAGACACAGAGAGACAGACAGAGACAGACAGAGACAGAGAGAGAGAGACAGAGAGACAGAGAGAGACAGAGAGGGAGGGATGGAGGGAGGGGGAGAGAGAAAGAGGAAGGGAGAGAGAAACAGAGAGATGGGGAGGGAAGGAGGGAGAGAGGGATATTGGGGAGAGAGACAGAAAGAACAAGAGACAAAGAGAGGGATGGGAGGTGGGCCGGGCCCTTTAAAGGGGAACATAGTAAATATGCATAGGTGGCATTAGGCTGGAACTGATGGTGTATCCTGTCAGTACCACAAGGACAGGGCAGTACAGATACCTGAATACTAACATTCATCCATTTTTATGTATTTTAAAAAAGATGCATTAGAAATGGGTAGCTGATGAGGTGGGGATGAGGATGCCATGTTCTCAAGACTACTTCCTGCTGACCTGGGGGTGTCTTTCACCTTTGGAGAAACTTGGGAAAGCTGGAGTACTGACCATTCTGGAGTAGCTGGCTGTTTCACTTCACTGTCTGGGCTTTTTGGGACCATCAAGATACCTCCTGGCCCTGGCAAAATACCATTCTTGGTAAATCCAAATCGACTCCCTAGGGCTTAAAGCACCTCAGTCTTTTGCATCAGCACAGCATCACCAGGCCATGTTTGGTAGTCTTGTGCCTCCAGCTCTAAACAGTCGGTAGTCCTGCAACAACAGCTGAATAGGAATGTCAGTGGGTCCCCCAAAAATATCCCAATGGGTACAAAGAGGTATCGATGATGACACAGCTTCCATGAGTGAGGCAGAGAAATAAGACCCCAGGGTCTGTAATTCCTAATGTTCAGGAATTCAGAGAGGGCTGATCCTGAGGCAGGCATAGGCCACCTAGTGAGCCACTACTCAAAGGGGGAAGCCAAGGACTTTGGTATCAGGACTTTGAGTAAAGCCAGGTGGCAAGGAAAGGACTGTGCTCCAGAAAGGAAGCTTCACATCCAGGGGAATGGTCAGCAGAGGATAACTCTACCACAGACCCAATTGTTGATATTGAATAGAAGGCAACATCATCAGCAAATGAAAAAGCAGATTTGCTGCAGGTGGAAGGGAGCAGGTCTATTGAGGGTAGATCAGGTGGGTAGTGGCCCAGCATGAAGTGATTACCAAGTGCTGGGAAGCCGATTTATGGTGGGCATATTCAACATGAGTGAGGCAGAACATGGTCCAATGGCTTTTATAAAGCAAGGATGAGGTCATAAAAAGGGGAAAGGGGAGGGAAGAGACCTGCCTCTAGAGACAGGAACAGCAGGAGAGAGGAGAGAGAAGAGAGGGAAGGGGGAAAGACCGGAAAGAGGAAAAGAGGGGAGAGAAGGAGCTAAACAGAGAGAGGGAGTAAGAGAAAGATGGGAGGTGGTCACGGCCCTTTAAAAAGGGAACTTAGTGAATGTGCACAGGTGGTACTCTCAGTGGCTCCTGCTGAGAGCAAATGCTGTCAGAACCCCAAGGACAGGCCAGTATAGATACCTGAATACTAACAGGAAGAATAAACACTAATGACAAACCATAAAAATTAAACATGTTTTATTGTTAAAATATTTGCTTATGAATATACACTCAATCTTTGTACTAATAGAATTTTAACTAAAAAGAAATAATGGAACTTGTTTGACTGTCAAATTATTAAAGCCAAAAGCCTTAGAAAAGTTAGAAAAAGCATTCCCTGGCCACAGAATTTATAATTTTCTAAGAAAAGGTACCATTTACTGTCATTTAGTTAGCCTAAAATTTAATTATAGAGTAGTTAAAACAATAACCAATGGAAACAGTGAATCAAATTGTAAGGAATTATAAAAACTACTAAGACTGCATAAAATGTACTTAGATTTTAATACAACCAATAAAGGCTTTTAAGTGGAAAAGGACAGATTTAAGTTTTATACTGTCTTTTACACTATTATATACAAGAGTGTTCAAAACCTAGAGTAAACAAAAGAAGCTGAGGTAACAGATTTCTTGATATTGACTTTAGAATGAAATAGTAAGGCACATTCAAATTCATTTTATTTTTAAATGACTTTTAGAAGCATAGTAGGAAAATAACATTCTTCAATACACAATGGAACTCGTATTTTATTTAGTAACAGTACTGTCTTTAATCATTAAATCACACCACTCAGGTAGAAATGCATGTCTGAATATGAATAATTACTTCATATAAATAAAATAAATATATTAAAATATAAACAATTTCAAAATGAGAAGTCATTCAATTATAGTGCAGCCAATATCATATTTTCAACACATATGTTAGAAAGTAAAATTTTCCAAAGTGATTAATGTTGACTCAGTAGGATCCATGATTATATTTATTTTTATGAGAAATGTATAATGGACTTTGATCACTTGAACTTTATAAAGGTATTTTCCCTCCTCTTGAAAATATGATTAATTTGTAATTTGCAACCCACAGCAGTAGTGTGCATATACATGAAGTTATGCTGTTTATTTGCATAAGACATAAACACAAAAATTTCTCATAACTTCTAAAGAGTTTCCTACTATATGCATATCTAATCATTTAGAAAAGTAAGAAAAATTAAAGTTTAAAATTTGAAGATGTAAGTTATATTAAAAGGTTATTTTAATGCCTTGTTACTTGTTCAAGAATGTAAATTATTTTATTAATGCTCATAAATTCTATTTGTAGTCAAGCTATTCTGTACAAACGTGACATTCATCAATTAATTAATTTCTTTAGTTCAATTGATCTTCATCTGATTTTTATATTCTTAATTCTTGTATCCTACCCTGACTACAATAAAAGTTATTAAAATGTCCAAAAAACTCTTTAATTATATAATATGAATTTCAAATCAAGGACAAAATTTTACTCTTTATACTAAAAATAATCCCAACAAGTTTTTAAAAGATATATTCTATTAAATTCAATAAAATTAACTTATTCGCAAATTGAAGTAACACATTGAAATTACTTAAGTGACATTAATTTTGAAGAATATTAACTTATACATCACCATAATACATTGGATTAAATTTATCTTCATTTTTCAGATTGATACTGGCAGAAAGATGCCTGGTTAAATATTTTGGAAGATATGGTTTAAGTTGCTATTGTTCATACTCTTTATTCCAGCTATAAGAATAAGAGAATAAGTAGTATAAATTTGCTTGTTTGGGAAAATGTTATTTTTCATGTAATCTGTAAGTGACAATTATCTTGTTTGTGCTCTTAATTTTGAGAAAAGATGAAGTGTACCCTGTGTTTTAAACGTATGTCTTCTAAAACAAAGTCTTATCTGGTATTCTATTTAATGTAGAACCTTGAAATAACCATTATGCAATTATATATATTCTGTATATTGTCTTTTTTAATTCACTGTTATCAGCCTTACCAGGTTGCCTCATATTTATGTGATCCTAAATTTGTCTTAAGCAAGAGAGGTTGGGGAATTAAGGGGAATATCTGCATGGATTTTATAATAGGGATTTTAATTCTTATTCACAGGTCTTTGTTACTTTATTTTTAAACTTGAACATTTTTTCTAGTCTATAATTTTAATGTCTAATGAATGTGTTATAAATAACTTTATTTCTTCCATCTCCAGGTGTTTAATTATGAAACAGCATAGAGGTCTTTTATAGTACTATTTCTCTTTTATAGTTTATAATGATATTAACCTGGTAGGACAATCATTTTAGCTATTGTCACTAAATATATGCAACTCATTTGAGTATAATTCTTTCTCACAATAGTATTCCTACCCAGCACAATCCATTTTTAATAATTTAGTGTGAGTGAAATCTGACATTTAACTTGTATTCTTGCTACTTAAATTTTGGCTTATGGTTTTGTCTGTGTACCTATCAAAAATATATCTGACTATTGAACTCAGCAGGATACCCCATCCTAAGATATGTCACTCTATATAATTCTATTTTGAGGCACAAATATTAGCATCTAGAAATCTCTAAAACAGGTCTATTTTCTTCATTTGTTTTGGAATGCTGTATTGATTTTTATTCCTTGCTAATTATTTAGAGAGCCACCTCTGAATCCATGGTCCTCGATGGTGTAAGAAAGAAGGTTGAGCAAGCCACAAAGAGCTACTCATTAAGGCAGTACTCTCCATGGCTTCTGGAGAAGCCATGTTATATTTCCTGCTTTCAGGTTCTTGCCTTGAGTTATAGTATATAACTCAAGTGATATAGTATGACCTGAAGAATATTAGATGAAATAAACCTTTTCCTCCCCAGCATGATTTTGATCATGGTGTTTTATCATAGCAATGGAAGAGCTAAGTATGCAGAAATGTGTACCAGATAAGACCATGGGATATTGTGGTGTCAGAACTGACCTTGTGTTTTTGGAAGGGATGTAATTATGTTTGATATTTGTCCCACAAAAGCTGTTGAGTGCTCAGAACTTAGTCTTATAGATGTGTGGGGCCTTGGACAATAACAGTAAGGATGAGAGAAGCTTGGCTTGGGAAAATTCAGAGGGGATTTGAGAGTTCATTAAATATTTTATCAGAGCATTCATGTGATATTTTGAATATTGAACCATTAATGTGGGACCTCTGCTGTTATGTGGCTAATAATACTGATTAGCTAGGGATGAAGAATTGTGTTAAGAAGAGTCCAGCATCAGTACATTGAAATATTCTGGAAAGTGTTACCTCAGAGTCAACATACAGCAATGCTGGTTCTATCTCATGCTATCAGCTGAACTTGGTAATGTGTAGGAGTTTGCCAGGTGCTACTGGTTTTGAAGGCATGAATGAGTTGTGGAGAACATCTGAGAATTGGTACTATGAGAGGCCAGGGGAGTCCACTGTTGAATGTGTAGCCATGGTTGAAATATAATTAAATGGGTAATGGAAATATTCAGAGGCTTGGTATCCTGTGCAAGGGTTGGCATATTCAAACAGAGCCCAGAAGAGGCCATTGGTAAAGATACTTGCACTGAACACCTCAATATTTAGGAACATACAGGAGCATGGGATTAAAAGCAAGAACAGAAAGATCTGTGGTACAGAGCCAGCCTATGCCTTAGAGAGAAGACTCATATTATTTCTACCGAAGAGCCAGAGAAGTCTTTGAAAAGTTATGTGTGGGACCCAGATAGCAAGCATTAGTCTAATGTTTACACTGTTGATGTTGTTTTTGTTTTTGTTCAGAATATAACCATGCCTTAGTTCTTTCTTCTTGGAATAAGAAAATATTTAACTTCTTTTTGACTTTTCAGGAGCTTACAGTTATGAGACCTTGAATTTTAGAGATTTTTTGGGTATTTAAGATGGATGTTGAACAGTTTTTCAGAGGCTTTGAACTTTAGAAGAGACTTGGATGTCTTAAAGATGATGAACTTTTATAGTCTGTGAAACTTTTTAACAGTTAGAATGTTTTATATTGTGATGTTTAAATTATATGAGATCTGGATGAACAAGAAATGAATAGTTCTGATTTAATAGTAATGCGTTTGTACATGAAATCAACAAGAGTTCAATTGTCCTGCTTAGTATTTTGTCATGTTGATACAAGCCAGAGTCTCAATACAAGAGGGAACCTTTGCTTAGAAGATGTGTTGACAAGCCTGTGGGGCATTTTTTTAATTAACGATATATGTGGGATGACCCCACCCACAAGTGGCAATTGAACTTTTTGGGTTCATATTCCTGTATGATCAAGAAACAAGTTGAGAAAGCCACGAGAAGCAAGTCAGTAAGGATCACTTCTCCACGGCTACTGCTCCAGTTCTTAAGTCCAGGATCTTGCCTAGAGTTCCTTGTTATGAGTAAAGTCTTTCCGACATATTTATAGAATGACATCTTCCATCAGTTCCTTCCCTGATTTTAATCAATGATAGAATATGTACTGAAGGTGGTAAGATGAGATAAACTCATTCTTCCCCAAGTTTCTTTTGGTCATGTGTTTTATCACAACAATACAAAACCTAATGTAGATGCCTGAATTTCAATATTTCAAATGAAATGATTATACCAACCACAGTGTAAAGTTCTCATAAGTAGTAACAGACATGAAGTCCAGCCATATTCAGGTGTTCTGTTGAAATGTTAAGGCCTCACTTTCTTATATGCAAAAACTTTGTCTAAAATACTTATCTCTAATTTTACTTCAATAATTAATATTCAACTGGAAAAGTAGATCTACCTTTTAATAACTTTCTTTTAAACAAATTGTCATATTATGGAACTAAGATATTTCACTAAGTAATGCATGCTCTTACTAGATCATCACTATGATTTAAAATCATATTAAGTCTTTACAAAGTTGAATTTGGACTTGTTGGCATAGCATGGCTTTAAATCAAACCCAGGTAATCACACAATCTAGGCACACACTCTGTGTTTATTACCTCTATCTCAGTCTTGGTTATTTTTTATTGAAAAATCATTTCTTTTTATCTTTATGTCCAAAGTGATTGAAAACGAAAGCTTTCTACTGCCTGATGATTTAACACAGAGGATGTTGATAATAAAAATATTTATGCTGTCTTACATTTCATTACACACAACAGCACAACACAATGCAGTGTAATGTAATAATATAATGTAGTGTACTTTATAATACATAATATGGATACCTGAAAAGTACAGGAAGTAGAAATTAAGAGAAAGATTTTGAGCAACATTTAGAACATTTTTGTCTACTGAATTGTTCACAATTTGTTTTAGTACATATGAGAAACTATGTTTATACCACAGATAGGACAGCAATTCCATAGAACTATATGTTTCATAATTTTTGAGTCTTGGAAAACTAGGGTCAAGTCACCATCAGATTCAATGGCCATTGGACACGTGTTCGTTCTCAATCATAACCCAGGCTCTCGTTTTGTTTTCATATGATAGAAGAGGAATGGAATACCTTTTGGTTTCTTTTATTGTGACATATCTGTTCATGAACACTCTTCTATTTTGTCCTAACTAAATCCCAAAAGATCCATTTTAAAAACCATTGCATTAGATTTTAACTTAAGAGTTTGTGAAGAGAAACAGATATGAAAACCATCACAGTTCCCTTTTGAATTTCAACAATATTATTACTTATCCAGGACGCCAAAATTTTCAATCATGAAGTACATATACACCCACACAAAACATACATAAACACACACACACACACACACACACACATATATATACATATATACATACATACATATATATATATACATATATACATACATACATATATATATATATACATATATACATACATACATATATATATATATATATATATAATTGAATCATTGAGCCATTGTCAACTTCACACACATACTAACTTTTCATTATTAGTCATTACTAAGATTGTATGTATGGCTCTCTCTCTCTCTCTCTCTCTCTTTTTTTTTTTTTTTTTTTCTTTACTGAAACCATCGAGGCCGTGCCAGAGAAGAAAAAGAAGGTTTCTGCTGTACCAGAAACCTTTAAGAAATAGCTAAGGAATTTCGTGGAGTTGAAGGTGAAGCGCTTTCAGAAAAAGTTTGCACTGAAGACACTTTGGAAGGCACTGAGGAAGCTTATCTATGAAAAGGCAAAGAATTATAAGGAATGCACACAGATGTGCTAGAAGGTGATTCGCATGGGTAGGATGCCCAGGAAAACTGGAAACTTCTACGTGCCTGCAGAACCCAAGCTGGCATTCATCATCCGAATCCGACGTATCAATATTGCTAGCCCAAAGGTGCGCAAGATGTTGTCAGCTGCTCTGTCTTCGTCAGATCTTCAAAGGCACCGTTGTTAAGCTCAACAGGGCTTCCATTAACATGCTGAGGATCGTGGAACCATGGGGGTACCCCAACCTGAAGTCAGTAAACGAGCTCATCTACAAGCATGGCTATGGCAAAAATCATTAAGAAGAGAATTGCCTTGATGGACAATTCCTTGATTGCTTGATCTCTTGGTAAATACGGCATTAATTGCATGGAGGATCTGATCCATGAGATCTACACAGTAGGAAACGCTTCAAGGAAACCAACAACTTCTGATAGCCCTTCATTGTCATCTCCACGAGGAACAAAGAAAAAGTCTACTCACTTTGTGGAAGGTGGTGATGCTGGCAAAAGGGAAGACCAGAGAAAAAGGCTTATTAAAAGGATGAACTAAGGTGTTGCCCGTGGTATTTTTGTAATCTGGTCAGTTAATAAACAGTCACTGCTTTGAAAAAAAAATAGTTTGTTTGTATGTGTATATGTTTGTATGTATGTATGTATGTATGCATGTATGTATGTATGTGATGCTTAGTGGGTCGACACAAGGAAAGCTGTCATCCATAACCTAGAAGTCTTTTATGGAGCTTGGCAGTGACCGCAACATTTTATAATACATCATAAAATGTTTTTTATAAATATATATTAATTGATTTCCCTATGAGGACCAATTATAAACAAAATGAGTGCAACAGGAAATTCAAAATATTTAAGTAGTGTGGACTGAAATAAACACCACAGAGGCATTTCATAATAAACTCGTAAGAGAAATAAAAACAGATTATTCTGTACTGATGAATAATAGTGAGAACATAAGAAGGGAGAAAATATCTTGGGATAGTGCTAAATGGTGGGAAGGTAAAGTTCAAAGGATATAGACATACTACATAAATGGGGATATAAGAACACTTCTTTTTCCTTCAGGGACAGATTGCTTTCCCTTAGAGTTCTTAGAAAAAAAAATCACCTAGCCTTTAATGTCTCATTACAAGAAAAATACCCATTTATTGATGCAGATACTAGGCTCTGGGGATCAAAAACTAAAACAAAAATGTTCATCTGTTCATAAATGCAGTTGAAAACAAAATATATAACTAATTAAGACATGGCACAGTAGTGCTTTAATGGGACCACACTGAAGACACTATGGGAGCATTCATATCTGCTGTGATGGATTTGAAATTACCAGACTAAAACTACCACTGCTGCAAAACACAGAATCAGAATACAACACCTTCAAAAATGAACGTTGTAAAACAATCAAAGAGGTGAAAAGTCAAGAATGACTTTTGCTCAGCATCCAACAACCAAAAAAATACACTCCAATGGCTCCCTTCTTTCAGAAGACTCTCCCTATCAAAGCATTTGCAGAGTTATAAATAAAGCAGAATTTAAATTTAACCCCTCTGACATCGCAGAAAAATGAATGAAAAGGGCATCAAGTTAGTTAGTACTTTAAGTATAGTGGATACTGGAGCACAGAATTCAGAAGATCCAGCCCACACATAGCTATGAAGATGAGGTAATCGAGGTATATATTTTCAGATTGCCTGTACTTGGGTCATAAGAACATGTTGTTGTGTGAAGGAAAGAGAGCAGGGCTTTGAACTCTTTGTAAGATTTCAGCCAGTGTGTTTAATTTTGGTCCATTACAATTGTCACTAACATCATTCATTTCAAAAGCACCTTTGAAAATAATTTTGTTAGTTTTGTATTCATGTTTGCAATTTTTTTTTATATTTTACTTTGTATTTTTATTTACTTTACACAACATCTGCGCGGTTCCTTCTCTCTCCCATCCTCCCAGTCTTGACAAAATTTCCACCTTCTCTACCGGACCCTAGATCACTATCATGTCTTTGTTTTATTTTGTGATCCACTGACTTCAAATAGGGCTATATATGTGACCATGTATTGTGCCTATTGGAGCTAGCGGCCTCACCCATGTGTAGACAACTGAAGATAAAGACTGTACTTCCCTCACAATGTACTGGTAGCTTATGATTCAGTTGGAAAAGACAGGACTCCATAAGTCAATTCCACAAACATGACTGACTAATGACAAATACTTATATAGGTTCAGCAAAAGCAAACTCATTTGCTATAGGATCCTGATTGCAATAGCTATATCAGTCCTAGAAGATAACATCTGACTAGATATATTACAGTCTTTATGTCCTTTTTTTTCAATAACATTACTTGAGCCATAGAAGGTGTGGTACAAATGTCTTGTTCAATAGTTAAATGGGTTGATGGAATAATATATTATATACAAATGTTTTGCTGCCAAATAATGCATGCCTCCAAATTCAAGGGTCAATATTTCTGGAACGGAAAACACATACAGAAAAGAAAGTTTCATAAGAGAATATCATGACTGACAATTTACTATAACATGTAATTAGGTCATGTACGGATGTGTAATATTAATGAATAAAGATATCATTAAAGTTTTGTAGTATTCTTTCAAAAAGTTGCTACTAATCAAGTCTAGCTGTTGTTGATAACTTGTTATTTCATTTAATCAAGTTATCAAGAGTAATTAGTGAGTTCACAGGACTGAGAGACTAAAATTCAAGGAGAGTTATAACTTAAATTGCTTTCATCAATTATCATTTATTATTTGAAAAATCTATATTAGTTTGTCATACTCACCTATATAGTGGCATTTTATTTTGTTTTGGTTATAAGCAATGAACTTCATTGATTAACACTCTAATCCATTGATAATTTCCTTATCATAATAAAATACTTTTGTGAATAGTAAGTAATTAAACTGTATGTAAGTTTTATTAGTACCATTCTTTCTAATAATCATAAAACTTACAGAATTATTATAAAAATATAGTGAATGTCTGGAGGTGGTGGCACATGACATTAGTCCCAGCACTCAGGAGGCAGAAGCAGAGGTAGGTTGATTTTTGGGAGTTCAAGGCCAACCTGGTGTACAAGAACTAGCTCCAAGACAGGCTCCAAAGCTACACAGAGAAACCTTGTATCAAAAAAAAAAACAACAAAAACAAAAAACAAAACAAAAAAGAACCTAACCTAAACTCTAAAACCCTAGTAAATGAAAAAACACATATCCATTTATATTTAAATTGAAATATACGTGAAACTATACAGGATAACAATGATTCCAGAGACTGAAAAAGCAACAGACTGATTCAAAATAACTATTTTTGTGTTAAAGACATTTAATCTAGTTTGATATTTACCATTTTTATGATGCTGTCTTTTACCTAGTATGCTTTTTCAGCTGCCTTAATCAAATGGTTCTAAGTGTCTAACATATGGGGAATCTTCAGTTCTACTGATTAATGTCTATTTTTATTCCTGTACCATGCTATATCTATAACTGTTATTATACCTTGAAATAAATCTCAGATTGTGATAAATTCCAAATATTGATTTTGTTTTTTTTGATATTAAAATACAATTACACCATTTTTCCTTTTCTATTTCTTCCTCCAAACCCTTCAATACATCTTCCTTGGTGTATTCATGGCTTCTTCTTGTTTTAATTGCTGTTATACACATATCCAGCAGTATTTTTTTGTTCTTTGTGACTCTAACCTCATTGTGGTCAGTTCTTAATACTCCGAATAAAGTTATTTAAAGCAGCAATACCATGAATAAATATTTTCCCAATTTTTATGTGAACTCAATGTCAACCAGAGACTTTAAGTGTTTTTGTTTATGAAAGGCAGAGAAAGCACCACACCCCTTCCCTCCAAGGAATTGAGACTGGCTCTGGAGTCACATTTAAATTATGCTACCTTGTTAACATAAAGAAATTTACTGAACATTGTAGGAAGATTTAAGTGGTTCTGCTTCTTCCTGTGGATCGTTGGCTGCATTAGTCAATGACACTGGAGGGAGTACTACTGGTTAACAGGGTTGGGATGGCTTGGGTTTGATGGAAATGGCCCTTCTGGTGATGACTTTGGTGAATCATCTCAACTTAATTCTGTAGTATTGGGACTATTCGGAAGCCTGGTGACAAACCATGATTTGCATTAAGTGGCATGTGCCTATCATGGGGTTTCCTATGTGTCAGCAGGGTCCGAGAGAGAAGCTCCTTCTTACCATATGTGCAGCAGGGGAAAGGCTTCTAGCAGGAAGAATGGCAAGTGGTGTACAGGCATCCAGGCTTAAAGACAGCTTTCAGGTAAGGTCAGGCCTCTAGGCCTAGAGGTATTCTTCAGATAAAGGCAGAAAGACAGCAGGAAATCTTGCTGGGCAGGAGGGAGTCCTCTAGGTTGTGGAGCTTAGAGAGGGTTATGGTATACTGCAAGCTATGACCAGCTGATCCTCCCAGTTGATTTGAGGGGTTTTATTCTTATTACAAATAATGCCGTGACAGGTACAGATAAAGACGGAGAGGTGTATTGCATGATCCGGGTGAGGAAAGGGAAGGGGTATGGTGTAACTACTTATAATCTTAAAGAAATAAAAGAAATAAGTTTAATACAAAATCTTGCTTGAGATTCTGTTGTATTTATTTTATTTGGTTTGACTACAAATACCAAACAAAAAAGCTAAGAAGCAAAAGAATACTAGTGATTTCTTAATGTGTATAAGTACATTTTAAAATTTAGCTTACATTCACTAAACTTTCAAAAAGTAGACTGTTTTGTGAAGTGATACAGTTGAACCATTAAATACATCAAAACACCAAAGGAATTGGAAATCTTTACTAATTACAAATGCCTGTAGCTGTGATTATAAATATATATGACTATACTGAACAGTTAAATCTATGCTCACAAAGTTCACAGAAGAGGAACTTGCCATCACTAGCACACTTACGAGGCAGTTTTAAGCAGAGGATTAGGAATAGCAAATTGATAGCACCTCAATTCCATCAATGATATTAACAATCAAAAATGACACCAACAGCAGGAATTCAGCACATCAAACACTCTCCAATCTGAAGGCAGAAGCACTCTAGGACAATATGACCAAGAGTATTGTTGTTTTAAAAGAACACTTTCCATGAACTAAACTTCAAACTTATAGTAGGAGAAATATTTCTAAGATAATACAATAGAAATTTCATCAAGGCTCCAATCATCACTATTGGTGATGACCAATAAGGCAGAAAAATATCAGTTAAAATAAGAAAATTAAAACCAGCAAAGTGGAATGATGAACATCACTTTGTTAAGAAAACACTAATTAAAAAACATAATTTGCTTTTATTTCTCTTCCTCTCTAGTAATAGTGTAATGTGATTCCCAAAATACATGTCTATAATTTGTAATTCCCAGAATACTCAGGATACATATTCAATACTGAGAAAAGAGGAAAAATACCAGGATTATGCAATGATTGAAATCAATAATTATATAGACTTTATTTCAATGTGAAACGTGTTAATGTTTTTCTAGTGAAAAATCTTCAAATATTAAGCTCATTAAATTTTTAACATAAAAATCAGCATCCTCATAGAGACTCACATTAAATGGCAGCATGCACAAAATCTGTACAAATTCCAGGAAGATAGCATCCTAGCACCAAGATGGGGAAGTAGACACAATGTCCCACAGCTAACTATGAAGCAATGTAATGGATACCCTCTGTCAAAGTGAGAATCAGTTTTTACCAAAAGAGTGTCACTTACTGAGAATATCATCGACATTTCAAAGTAGGCGACCACAGAAGGAACTATATGATATTTCTGTTTGCATTTTTATCATCATTTGAGATTTTTTTGTTGTAGTTATTTTGGGCTTTGTTTTTATTTTGGCAAAAATAGAGAACATAAAAAGTGGGCAGGTAGGGAGGTTGGGGAGATTTGAGAAGAGTTGAGGATGTTGGCATAAAGGAAAAAAGTCTAGTATGCAAAGGGCACAACATATTTTTGTCTCATGGCATAGAGAAATCAAATTGGAGCTGAGCTGGTTGCTTCCCCCTTCTACAAAGCCTTAAAAGTGCCAGTAGGGTTTTGTGTGTGTGTGTGTGTGTGTGTGTGTGTGTGTGTGTGTGTGTGTGTGTGTGTGTGTGCGCGTGCGTGTGTGTGTGTGCGTGTGTGTGTGTGGTGTGTTCTGCAGGATGCAAGAGGCATTGGGGGAAGCCACAAGTAATCTTAGTTTTATGTAGATGTGCGTTTTGTTGTAGAGAAGAATGACCTGCTAGGTATACCCTCAAGTGTAATAGTGGAATGAGTAATACAGGGTAACCCATAATCTAATTGTATTTGAGGCATTTTGCATAGGAAGGGAATCATACTTGTTTCTATAAAACTTGTCAAGAGTTCTTTAGGTAGGGAAGTCAAAGGTCCTAGTTTTGTTACACACTGTTGCTGTCAAACCATCTTATAATTTTTTTTTTCAGAGACTGGATTTTTCTGTGTAGCTTTGGAGCCTATTCTGGCACTCACTCTGTAGACCAAGCTGGCCTGGAACTAACAGAGATCCACCTGCCTCTGCCTCCTGAGTGCTGGGGTTAAAGGCATGTGCCACCACCACCTGGCCTAAACATTCATTTTTATGTTAATAGAATAGTACTGTTCCTAGGCCTAAACTAAAAAGTGTCTTGCGTAAGCAAAAGGTTGTTCATTGCAGAAACCCACAATGACAAGAGGTGCTCTGAATAAGGGATGGTAAAATGTTTAGCCCTAAATGGGAAGCAGAAAAGGTATAACAGTTCAGCAAAATAAATGACTCAACCTTTGAGTTAATGAGTGCAGTGAAACTAAATTATCTGTATAATACCTACACAGGATTGGTCCTTTCAAAATTTTATCATGTATGTGATGGGGGAATAAGACACGATCTCTTATTGACTTATTGACTGTGGTGAGTGCTTGTAGGTTCAGAGTATCAGTGTTTTAGCCAATGGTAACTGGCACTTTTCCAAGTAAACAACTTTCTATCATATTTTTGAAAAGAAAACAGAAGTAAATTTAGTGCAACATACACACACACACACACATGCCATCTTATTAGAAAGGAGACTTATTGAAAAGAAAGGTACAAACAGGTAAGACAGGAGGATGAGAAAGGAGAAGGGAGGGAAAGTAAAATTCATTATATAAATAGCTAAACTGTTATAATAAAGTTATTTTTAAATATTAGATGCTATAATGGGAAGAGCGTTGAGGAGGGAAATGCAATATTTGGCCTATTGCTCACTTTACTTTCTATCTCTAATGTTTTATAACCATTTATGAATCCGTATAATTGCTGACAGAATTAAAATTCATGTTTATGGAATGCCATCTCATTCTACTCCAAATCATCAGTTGCCTACAAAAGCATCAATCTGGAAGACATAGCTTTAACAAAGGGGTTGTATAGAATAATTTAGATTATTTTGGCCACAGAAAATATGTAAAAACAATATCACTATAAGAAAAATACTCCCATATATAGAAAAAGTAGTCGTAAAAAAAATTGATATATATGCGCTTAGTGACATTTCTGCTTTGTGACTTTGTTTTCTTGTTTTGTTTTATTTTGATTTTTGAAACTTTTGGTTTTTTTTGTGTAAAAGCTCTGGCTGTCCTGGAATAATTCATTACCTTTTGTTTCCTCAATGGAATCTTGAAAAAAAGAAAAGAAAAATGATCATCTAATATAGATAGGATACTTGTATTCTTGATATAGAATTGTTTTTTTCGTTTTCCAGTGGTTCTCAACTTTACTAACATTGAGGTGCTTTAATAGAATTCTTCATATTGTGGTAACCCAAACCTTAAATTTATTTTGTTGCTAATATATATCTGTATTTTGCTATTGTTATGAGTCATAATGTAAATATATGATATGCAAGTTATCTGGTATGTGACCTCCCCAAAGGGGTCACAACTTACAAGTTGATAACTGCTAAGTTTTAGCTTGTTTCAGGCACTTAGACAATTTTGGACCAATGACTGGACACATGACCATGTATGTAATGAAGAGATTTGCAAGAAATTTTATTCTGATTATATAAAGATTGAGGAGTGATTCTTAAATACTTTAGGCAATTTACATTTCTTGAATGATATTAATTTTAATGAGTGCCCATCACTAAGATTCATTTGTAATGACTAATAAGTCATTAATTTTACCAATTGAAGCATGCTTCTGAAATTTATTATGCTTTTTGAAAAACTGCTTGGTATCATTTAAAGTATGGATAGTAGAATACTTCCAACTTTCTATTTCCTACATTTAATTATAATTGAATATTTTTATAGTTTTGATTCATGATTAGAATGACTGACTAATCCTAGTTGTAATACAATGAATGTAACTACTACAATATAAATTTCTAAGTGTAGTCATAAATACAGGAGCATTCTGTTTGTAAAATTAAATGTTTTAAAGTGATTTCCTGTGGCTGGATTGTTTATTGCTACCAGAACATCTCAGGATATCATTATGTTCTACTTCTTTTTGGCAAAAAATCCTCTGTTCATCCTTCAAACATACTGTATGGCTTTCTTATTACTCTTTCAACTGTAATCATATGAGTTATGGTCACTCAGTATATTTTTAGGAAGAACTCATGTTTTAAAAAAAATAGTCCTGAGTTAGCTTAACACTTACTGCATCTATCTTACTTTATCTTCCTAGCTTTACCTATGCTAGGTAAAAACTCTACCTCACAACTTTATATCCCCAGATACTTTTCTATATTTTACAGGCTCTTGATATGTTATTCGAGCTGGCTTTGAATTAAGGAGTCCTGCATAGCTTCCCCAGTCCCTTGGATTATAAACATTCATAACCTGTTTCCAATATTTCTTCTAACTCCAAAGTATTTAGTAAGGTTTATTTGCCATCTGAATGCTATTTAACAAAATTAATCATTCTCTGACACTTAAAACAATAATTCTCAATTTTAATTGCTCAGATGTAGTACATTAATAAATTGGGCATTTATTTGATTAATATAATTCAGGCCCAACTAAGCATAACCTCTAGTGTTGGTCTCCCTTACATCTAGCATTGCAGAAAAGAAGGGAGTCTAATAATAATAGATATAGTCGCAATTGATTACTGGAATTCATGAAAAGACTTTGTAATTACTTACCATAAAGCTTCAATGAAAACAGTCCAGAAAAGCAGCTAATTTCAGAAATCCTGTGGCTGCTTTTCAAGGGTTTAAGCAGCCAATGATATCCAGGGTCATTGGTTCTGAAAAACCAAGGGATCCTGCTAGTTGTAGGTTTCAATAACACCATTGGGAACTTTCCATTTAGACTGATGCTTAAAAATTGGCCAGTGGGAGTTTGAAATAAATGCAATCGATGTTGAAAGCAAGCTGTTATTAAAAACATGGATAAACATTGATTTTAAGTTTCAGGTCCATTCAGAACTAATCTTGGATAGGTCTCTAACACCTTCTTATGAAAAGAAGTGAAGTGCTATAGCAACATGTTAACTACACGGAATGCTTTCCACCGTGAGCTTTCTGCTTAGATAATTGAATTATTGTAATTTTGAAGTCATGTAGCTTTTCTTAGTAACTACTATATCAAAGGACTAAAATAATAAAATAATCTTAGGCTTTGTGAACTTCTGCAACTTGCATGTTTAATTTTCAATATGATGTACTTTTTGTCCATGTGAAAGGCAACAAATTTTATATTTTGAGCAGTTCCATTACTGTCACTTTGGAATCCATCATCATTAAACTTATGTCTAGTGAAACATGTTTTTGCTGATCTGGACATAAGTGGGCTTTGAATTGTAGCTACAGATGGCTCAGAATTATATTGTATAATGTACAAACTCAGAAAGACTGGAAGAAAGCTGACAAAAATACTACAGAGAAAAGTTATATATTACTTCAATAAGTACAGGAATACACTAAGATAAAAACAGCAAGAATTGTAACCAATAAAGCTGTTCTCCAACCAAAGAACAAAAGCCCATAACCACCCAATATATAAGGGTAGACATTTCAAGCAAAACCTATAAGATTTTTATCATTCTCAAAGTTTCAGGCTATTTCTTGTGCTGGTAGGGTATGAGAGGCCATGTGCTCTCAGAAGTGATCCACAGTGGGGAAGGTCAGTAAAGAAAACTGAGCCAAAGACCTCGAGGGGAACCAGGCTCCTGCTAAATAACCCTAAACAAATGCCAAGTCCAAAGGGATGCTGTTGGATGGCAAGCAGCATGCAATGTTCTATTTGCAACCAGACTGGAGCTGAGTCAGAATGCAAAGCAAAGAGACACACAGCCAAGGGTTTTGTAGAGCTATTTAACCACTGAATATTAATAATAATTGCTTAGAATGCTGTCAAAGTTCTTGAAATGCTACTGATAGCTGTTTCCAATTTAATTTAATAATTTCCCAGCTACACCATTCAAATATTTTTTTCATGTGAATTTAAATAAATAAAGTTTAAAGCATTGTGAAATGTCACTCTGTTATTTTTGTTGATTTGGCAGTTTTAAAGATTTTTTTTTTGTTGTAGTTTTCTGGTATTTTGTACATATTCATTTTGGTATCTCCTTAATTTTCTCTTCCTGATAGTGGTACCCCATTCAAATCTTTGGAAGAATTTTCCAACATTTGTAAGAATATTTCCATACTCCTATTTTCTATTTTAATTTTTAGTTTAACAAATGCCACCCCTGAAAAGTTCTGTCTTTTATACTGGGCTGTTTTTAGATTTTTCTAACTTTTCATTCTCCACTGATTTCATTTTTTTTAACTTCATTATTATTTTCTGTAAAAAAAAATCTTGTTTTTACAAGAAAAAGTCTTAGTAAGTGAATATCAATTTACAAACTTAATCATTTTAAGCATTTCTTCAATTTTCTCTTTCATATATCTTTAGGGATAATTTCCCAGTAGTGGAAAGAAGTTTGGTGTTGTGATTTTTTATTAATGTTCCTGAATGGATGGGGTAATTTGAGTTATAGCTTTAAAAACTATTTCATAGTATGCGTGCTTGATTTTCAGTCTACCAGAAATACTGCAGTGTGAATCACATAAAAATATGGGCATGTCCTGGGTTTCTTCTGTCATTACTTCATTACTTAATTTGTCAAAGTCTGCATAGCTTTAGAGTCAGGGAAACTAAGATTTGGCAGTTTGTGGAAGAGCTACAAACGCTGCATCAGTATCATGATTTGAGTGTGGAATTCTTCTCACCTGGTGGAGCTGACTTGATACAAACTACAGGAAGTGTAGCACAGCTGGAGAAAGTGAGCCACTGTGTGATGATTCTTGAGGCTTATAGCCAGGACCTACTGATAGAAAACTTTAGGAGTGTCTTTGAGAGTAGCAGAGCTGTTCTTTTTTATTATATGGCTTTAGGTAGGGGAGCTGGGGTCCCATAAATTTGTGGGTTACCAAAGCAACCCTAAGCCAGTGACCTTCAGCCTCTTTTCTTGTAAATTCAAAGACTGAAATTCACAGACCACAGAATGTGAGTTTTAGAAAGAGTTGTTTTATTAAAGAGAACTTAAGAGAGAAAGAGAAGAAAGGCAGAACTCCTGGAGAGCAAGAATGATTCCTGGCTTAGGATCCCAGTGAGCATCCTACTTTGGAGTTACACAGGGTTTACTGGACAGAGGACAGAGGGTTTAGTGCCGCAATCCAGTTTCAATTTCAGGTATCGAGGTGTCCAGCAGTTTCAGTCACACTCAGTATGATCGTTGGAAACCAGTATTTCTTAAGGGGAAAGAGATAAGAAGAAACCAGATGTCCTTTCTGGCATCTTCAGCCTAGAGCCAAAGCCTTTTTGTTTAATTGCTTCTGGAAACTCTGGTCTCTGGACAGAACAACTTTATCCAAAGACATTCCCAGCTATTAGCCAAGAAAGGAGTTGGTTACTTTCTTTGTTATCCTTTTTATCCTAAAATGCCTAGTAAATTTCTACCTTCTGGTTTTATTACTATTCCTCCCCATGTTGTGATTTCTAATCCTCTGAGATGGGAGCCAGCTACTACTCTAATGATATATCTCTTAAACTGTAAGACAGTCAGAATGAGGAGTCTCCTCGTTTCCATTGGTACCCCAAAGAACTCAAAGTCCAGTCCAGTTGATGCGACATGCAAGAGGCTTTAATGAATGGGATACATTTGCGCAAATGAACTTCTCTCAGCACACAGGCTAGAGAAGCAACATTTTCTGGGTTCAAGTATATTTAAAGAAAAAAACCCACAAGCTTAGGGTGTGGCTGTGACTCCCTGTCGGATGAGTATGTGACCAGTCATGGGTTATTCTCCTTGAGGCCGGATGGTCTCACTGTTTGGCTCAGCAGGACCTTAGGGCCTCGGGGTGTGCTAATTAATCTTGTATGGGCAAACTAGAATTGCAGCTATCACTGACTGAGGGCAAGTGTGAATATCCTGATATCTTAGGGTCCTGTGAGGGAAGTTGCCAGTGCTTTTCTAGGTCAGACTGTCCTTCATTTTAAGTGAAGAGTTTCCTTAACTTTGCTTTTGGTCTTTCAAAACCATGAACCCAAATAAATCGTTTCTCCCTTAAGTAACTTTTTTTTTTCAGGTATTCTATAATAGCAATGGGAAGTCAAATAATTTGTAAAAAAATATGCAGAGACCAGATAGAGACAAGCTGCTGCTTTCCAACCATTCTTCCTCATTTAGGCAGAGACTAAATAATTGAAATTGGCAACATCACATTAGAAAACTTCATTTCTCCTACATTTGCTGCTTCAAGAAGTAACTGTGATTTCTATCTTGAGAGAAATCCCAGTTACTGCAGCTATCTGTCAGCTACATAGTGCCAATCGTGAAGACAACTTTGACCCTTGGTACATTTCCATCCTAATTTTGATCCCTCAACTTTCACTCTTAAAATATATTTATTCAAATTTCGTGGTTTTGTTTTGTTTTCAAAATATACTCCTACTTACCATGTTCTCTTTTTTGGGCTAGACAGAAGCTTCTTGTATTCTGAGTTTTCTTTCTGTGCATATATCTATTTCCCAGTCTGATAGAAATGTCTTAATAACATTTGCATGTTGATGATAGACATAAACTCTCCATGCTCAAGACACTGATATATTTGGTGTCTGGCAATGGGTGCACTTGGTGCAAATTAAAGCTACTGTTAATTGATATCTCTTTTGCTTGACTCATCTAGATATCAGGAAGGCATTGTATAATTTTGTTAATGTTACTGTTTCAAGCTTTTAGTGTCAGTGACTCTAAGCTGTCAGGATTAGCAGGTCTCTTCACACCTCCACTTCCTGAATCTTTCAGTACTATTTTTGTTCTCAGAATCTACTCACTATTCTAAGCATCTCCCTGCAACTCTAGGTAGCTTCCTTATTTTAGCTTTTTTTCTTGGGACCAATACCCCTTAATGATACTAGCACCTACTGCAATGATTTTAATTTACTTGATTAGAAATACCTAAAATAGGCAAAAATATATCTAAATTAGACTTCAACAGAAATATTTGTAATTTGTGTTGTGCACAAAGGAGACAGATTTGAAGATAGTTCCCATATTTCTCACTTAGTGCTGAGAAGGGTTATTTACACAGACAAATGGGCATGCCCATAACTGCATATAGTGCTGTGGTTACAGTGCTAGCCATAACTGCTCCTTAAAGCCTGTCTGAACCAGACCTTCAGTTTGTGCTCTCTAAGATCACACTTGGGGAAAGTGGATTGACAATGCAAAGGTCAAGTCTCTTAAACCATACATAGGCATCTGGTGTCCTTGTGGCTGCAGTGAAGACCCTTTGTCAAAACCGATATCTGATGCAGTTGTTAATGGACCCATCAGTGTTAAGACAAGAATTCCTCAGGTATGCCTAGGTATTAACTGTTCAATCAGAGGTGGTAACAACAGGCTTATAAGGTTGGCATTCCAGATGGTATGACTTTATTTCCATTATTGTTTATTTTCAAACTTTCCTACATAACCTGGCAAGGCTCCTTGAACACCCTAGGATAGTAGCTGCTAAAACCAGCAACCAGATGTGGGGGAGAACCAGAGGGTTAATGTGACTATCTTCCAAGTGGCTGGCTCCTGATGTTCATTGCCAGTTATGAGACCGATATGATTGTATCAATGAGAATTAAATAACAAAAATTGTGTCAGTGATTGTATTAAAGAATTTTGCTCATTGTCAATCACTCACATAGTAAAGAAAAATAAGTTCATTCAGTATCTTAGAGAAACAAAGATTCAGTATAAAGGCATTATCAGGTCACTGATTATTTCATGGCCTTTGATCTTTGAAAAGATAGAAAATTAGCATTGGGAAAGTTGAACCCTCCTATTCTGTTTCAGGCTGATAACTTCTTATGTCTTTATATGATAAAATCCAAAAATATCAGAAAGTGCTTCTTTGGATCTTGATTCCTTATCTAAAAGTGTTTAATCTCATTTATAAACCTTGGTCCTTATGATTTAGCTATATCCTCAAGACTATCCCTCCTAACACATTTTCATTAAGAGTCAAATTAAATATCAATTTATAGAGGAAATCATTATTTAAAACTTAGCAATCACCATACATAAGAGTGAGATCTTTAAATTGGTCTAACCTCAAAAGGAATGGTCTCAAGTATTTTTTTTTTTGACAAGCTTGGAAGTTGTCCTGGAACTAGCTCTTGTAGATTGTAGACCAGGCTGCCCTCAAACTCACAGAGATCTGCCTGCCTCTGCCTCCTGAGTGCTGGGATTAAAGGCATGTGCCACTAACCCACTGCCCAGCTGTCTCAAGTATTTGTAACAATGAACACACATAAGCAATTGGCTCTACACCTATGTAAGAGCTGGCAAGATAAAATTTCCAATTTCTATTGAAAATTTACCTCTAAGGTTCTTATGGTAAGCAAATGAATCTCAGTTTTAGGCTGGAAAGAAAAAAAGTGGTATACTAGAGACTAATGGGAAGCTGGGGATGGTACACAATGGGCTGGTCTGAAAGGGACAAAAACAACTTAACATTGGCCAGCCATGTCTATTGGGGTGAATGTGTGAGTGAAGTATCCTATATGAAAGCAACAGTCTGTTTTCCATGTGATGTCTGACATTCCTCCAAATTCATGACACAGGAAATGGCATCGAGGTAAGCTCCTAGAAGAAACTACTGCAATATTCTGGCCAATCTTCACTCATGTCAGTAGAGTATTTTAGACTCCATGTCTTATCACGGCCCAGAGTTGAGAAGAAAGAAATGAAGATTTGTTGTTACTCATGTCATTGTTCTATAGGACATGTCTGTACTAAAACAACAAGGAAGTCATCATATCCCTAATTGTCTATAATCTTTTATGTACTGTTGCTAGTACACTTTCTTAGGTCTTCAACAAAATTGTCAGAAGTGTTGTTTTCTAATGAGTCTTTCAAACTGTGATATACTATTAGCAATCATAAATCAAGCCTTATGCAGAATATATAATAGACTTGAAAAAAGAAAAATGATTAAATTTGGGTCCCATTAGCTGTACCATTCAAAAAAAATTTTAATGACATTTACATGAAATGGTACATTTTCCAAAATAATTATTTCTCTAAATTGTTTAGGTTCTAAGTATGACATTTATCATATTACATTGTTATAGCAAACTTATGCCAAATGAGCCTTTTAAATAAGAGAATTTTATTATATTGTGTTTCTAAGGTCTCTGGTTGGTTTCTTCTAAATATGTGAATATGAACCTTCCACATATATCTCTCAATTTTCAGTATTTATCAAAAAATTAATGGTGTCTCTAAATTTGTAGTAGTATAATCCACCTTCCTCAAATCTCTCTATTGAATTTTCTACTTATAGAAAGGCGTTAATATATTGATAGCTGACCTATCAACTTAGGCTTTCTACTTTGCTTCTGGTTGTGAATGAAGCCACATCACAAGAATTAGAGCAATTACTTTAAGATTAACAGAACATACAATGCAATCAATAACACATCTTTGAGAAGCTGCATAATTTTATGCATGGAAATGAGTCAGGACCTGAGTTATTAATGATGTGCAAGGGAAACAGCTAAGAAGCACACTATTCACAATGTTTTTGTATGACATCAATATTCTTTCATTAGGAAATTAAAAAAATATTCCCATTCAAATATTGTTTATGATATGACATGTAACACAGTGATATATTTTATCATTTTTACATTGTCCAAAAATATGTGATATTTTGAGTTCTCTTTTTTTCAGAAAATATATTTAAAAATTTAAATGATTACAATTACTTCATTAAATAAAGTAATCACATTTGTTTTGATGTTTGATTGTTTTTTAAAAATTCTCTTTTTATATATGTACAAAGACACTAGTTTTTATCTAATCTCTTGTTATATTTTAAAAATGAATCTTAAACATTTCTCTCTGGCAGAAATCTAAGGGGAGAATCACTTTATAAGAAATATATTCTCTGACTTTCAGTACAATTAGAATATACTTTAAACACTTAGTTTTGTAAGATATTATTTCATTAGAAATAAAAATCACTGAAATATTCCTATCACATAGCATGAGGAATTCAGAGCTCTAAGGAGAATGTCAGCACAATAAAGTAATTATCTATTATTAGTAGCTATGAAGAGAAATTTTCTCTCATTTAATGAAGAATTATTTCAGTTAGGATATCATAGTTTGACTAAGTTTAGGATTTAATTCCATGATAATTTAAGTTCAATGTTTTTTGTATTTTAGTCTAGATTAAAGAAAGCATGAATGAAACATTTATCAACGACTTCTGTTATCTCACAACTCCATGAGGTGAGTCTACCAAGGGACCCAAATTTGAATTGCAGTGTTTCTATCAGTTTATGGAGGGATTTTTATGTATTAGTTCATTCATCAATGTAGAAATAGATTAATTTAAAAGTCAAAGCAATTTTATAATTGTACATAGAGATATTCAAACTATGGTCTCCATTTTACATAATAACTCAAAATGTCTGTGTATTCTTACATTCTGTAATACTGTGTAATGTACTTGCCTTAATTTGTAATGAATAGTGTCTTTATTGCATTTTTCTATACTTATACCTCTTACCCATTCCAGCTACAGGCTAGATATTTTATAGTGTTTAATTGTCTTTTCTTAGTATCTTAGTTATCATTTATATTGCTTTTCCCTGTCTCCTTGAGCTAATTTAATCATTTTAGAACTAGGTTGTATTACTAATTACAAAGTCATGACCAATCTTCTCTATCTAAATGCCAAAAAAATTAATTTTCTTTATATTTTTACTTTTTTGATAGTTGTGTTTTATATTTTATTGTACCTCTGATTGTAGTCTGTAAAATTACCAAAATTTATCTGTATATAATCATTATTGCTTGGTATATAGCTACATGCAAGATGCCTCCTAGTTGGTATATTTTAATAAACATATTGTTAAGTTATAGGTGCTATAATTAAGCAAAGCATAATTAAGTTTTGTATTTATATCTGTCAACGAATTCTAGTCTTATGACAAAACTCATTGGGAGAATGTAAAAAAATGAGTAGAATTAACAAAATCTTGTATTTTGTTCTAATCTTCTATTCCAGGAAATACACTTGTGATGCAATATAGATATTTGCTCACTCTATTCTCTTAACACCAGTCACTGTATTATGGAATGCTTTGGTCATTAATAGGTGTTCAGTTAATGGGATATGGGTAAATATCATCTCAAATTCTGGCTGTTTGCCTCTCTTTACTTTCCTCTTAGCAGACTTTAGGTATGTCTTAAACTTCTGCTTAATTATATTGGAGTAGTAACAATTAATTAGGTCACAGTTTATGATACATTGGCTTTATTTTAGTCTCTTTAATGAGATTTGAGAAGCTCTCTTGTGTAATCATTTTCACATTTAGAAACCATCTGTTAGAATGGGTCACTTCTGCAGAAGGCTAATCTCATTAATTTATGTTGAATCTTTCCAGCTTTAGTATTAGAGTGTAATTTTCCTATGAGTTCCAAATCTTGGGATAAGCATCACATTTGTAATCTTCACCTATCCACTGGAGAAGGAACTAAAATGATTTACACTGATTTACATTCAATTTTTTTTTACCTTAAGAAAGAACCTGATCACATGAGAAACAAGGCAAATTGACATCACATTTGTAAAGCTTACTTTACCCAACCACCATGGAGATCCAGTAGGACCTTTAGAATGCTTATTTGAACTTTTCTGGACAACTATGTTCCTCAGAAAATGATACAGGCTGAATATTCTTGAATTCCTGCCCACTTTTATTCAAATGCTAACAGAAACAAAAATTGAATTTGATTTTTTTCATGAAAGTTCTTCTTCAGTAACTTGTGAAAACATTTGGTAAGCACTTATTAGATATATCAGCTGTCTATCGGGGTGTAATAGTAATAGATTTGATGGGACGTCTTCAATTGTCTATTTCACATAAGTATGAAAAAATATTCATATATATATATAGTCTAAATAAGACAGAGTACTCAAGGATAGTAGAAAAGGGATACTAACATCCATTTACTAAAACATGAAACAATAAGCATATTTCCTCATTAAAGTGTAAAATTAAAGCAAAACAGGTCAATAACATTCCGGAGAGATGAAAAATCTTACAGTGAAGAGAACCTGAAGGACCCTAGCTATCTTTTCCCTCTCCAGTGAAGAAGAAAATAGACAAAGCTGTTGTGAGCTGTATGTGATCAAATAGCTAATTAGTAAAATCAGTACTGGCAAGGTGATTTAGAAAGTGATATTTTTTCCATAAAATTTTAACACTTACAATTAAGCACCATTACTATCTGTGCTGTTGAATAAGTGAAAGAAAAGACCTCATTATCAAGTCTGCCTTGCTAAGTTCTATGGGGTCCAGGCTTAATTATTTGGTACTTCATTCTCTTGCATAAGTCAGAGCACTTTGCCACTACTACCACTTTACCATCCTCATGCATTTGGAGTTGTGTCAGGAATATGAGGAGGCACAATGACAGGGTTCCTATTTACACCAGGATATTATCTCTCTTTTGGTCTAGTCTGTAACACTGAACTATTTATTTTCCTATGGGACACTATGATCAGTTGATGATGAACAACCAGAGTCTGACTTCAATTTTTTATACAAAAACTAAAACTAACTAATATTTACATGAAAAAAGAATAGAGCTCAAGTGGGACTGTGGAGATGAATAAAATTCTCATGCTACACATTACCTTTATTATATGGCATAGTTAGCATTTCTGTCCTTGCCTTTCAAGGAAAACACTATAATGATATTTAAATACCATTTCCATAGTAGCATCTTTGAAAAACAAATAGTCCAAAACAATGAAGTTAGTTTCTGAATAAAAATGTGTATGAAATACACAGACTCATTGAGGTGGTCTTCCTAAAACTTTGATGTCTAAATCTGTAAGGGGTTCTATTTTATCATTTTCATGGGAATTGGAAGAAAAACCAGCATTCCCTATTTCATATTTTAATTCTTAAATATATAGGTAATGAAGATTCTGGCAAAGCATATATTATATTTTGTGTTAGTACTAGGGTATAGAAAAATGTCTTTAGTCAAATATGAATGGCTAATATAAGATATTAGGACCATTTGTTTTGTTGAATAGAGGGGAGTGTAGCAATCCTAATATCAAACAAATTAGACTTTAAATTAAAATCAATCAAAAGACATGGAGAAGGACACTTCTTCTTCATCACAAGAGAAATCCATCAAGATGATGTCTCAATTCTGAACATCTATGCCCCAAGTACAAAGGCACCCACATTTGCAAAAGAAACATTATTAAAACTCAAAGTGCACATAAAACCGCACACACTTATAGTGGGAGATTTAACACACAATTCAACACTAGACATGTCCATCAGACAAAAATTAACAAAGAAACAAAGGAACTACAGAAGTTATGACCCAATTTGGTATAATAATAACAGACATTTATAGAACATTTATAGAACATTCCATCAACACAAAAGAATATACCTTCTCAGCACCACATGGATCCTTGTACTTGGCAATATAGCAAACTTAAATAGGTGCAAACAATTGGAATAACCCCCTGTATCTTATCAGATCACTGTGCTCTGAAGTTATTTTCAACATCAACACAAATTGCAGAAACCCTACAAACTCATGGAAATTGAAAAATGCACAATTGCACCACTCCTGGGTCAGGGAAGAAATAAAAAAAATTAAAGTCTTCCTAGAATTCAATGGGAGTGAAGACACTACACACCCAAACTTATGGGATATTTTAAAAACAGTACTAAGAGGAAAGTTCATAACACTAAGTGTCCACATGAAGAAACCTGATAATAGTCACTTTAGGGAATTAACAGCACAACTGAGAGCTATAGAACAAAAAGAAGCAAACTTGCCCCAGTGGAGTATATGGGAGGAAATAATCAAGTTGAGGGCTGAAATCAATAAGGTATAAACCAGGAAAATGATACAAAAAAATCAATGTAACAAAGAGTACATTCTTAAAGAAAATCAACATGATAGATTTTTTTTATACAAACTAACCAAAGGGCAGAGAAAACTAAATGGAAGTGGACAATTTTTAGGATAGCTATCACTTACCAAAATTAAATCAAAAAGCAATTTAAATAGACCTATAACCCCTAATAAAATAGAAGTTATCAAAAATCTACTAACCAAAATAAGCCCATGGCCAGATGGTTTCAATGCAGAATATACCAGAAATTCAAAGTGTTCCACACAACAGAAACAGAAGGGTCCTTGCCAAACTCTTTTTTGAGGCTACAATTACCTTAGTTCACAAACCACACAAAGACACAACTAAGAAAAAGAACTACAGACCAATATCCCTCATGAACATTGATTCAAAAAATAGTCAATAAAATATTGGAAAATCAAATCCAAGAACACATAAGAGAAATCCCACCATGATGAGTCTACATCTCATAGATGCAGGGATGTTTCAACATATGAAAATCCATCAATGTAATCTACCATATAAAGAAACTGAAAAAGAAAAAACCACATGATCATTTCATTAGATGCTGAAAATACCTTTGACAAAACCCAACACCCCTACATGATTAAGGTTTTGGAGAGATAAGGGATAACAGGAACATACTTAATCCTAGTAAAAGCAATATACAGTAAACCAACAGCCAATGTCAAACTACATGGAGAGAAAATTAATGTGATTCCTCTAAAATTAGGAACAAGACAAGACACTCCATTCTATAGTACTGCAATATTGCACTTGAAGTTCTAGCTAGAGCAATAAGAAAATGAAAGATCACAGGGATACAAATTGGAAAGGAAGAACTCAAACATTCACTATTTGCAGATGATATGATAGTTTACATAAGTTACCTGAAAAACTCTACTAGGGAACTGCCACAGCTGATAAACACTTTCAGTAAAGTGGCTGGATACAAGACTCACTTAAAAAAAATCAGTAGCTCTACTATATACAGATGATATAGGGGCTGCGAAAAAAAAATCAGAGAAATATCCCCATTTACAATAGCCACAAACAACATAAAAAAATCTTGTTGTAACAATAACCAAACAAGTGAAAGACATATACAATAAGAACTTTGATTATTTAAAGAAAGAAATTAAAGAAGACACCAGAAAATGGAAAGATTTCCCATGCTCTTGGATTTTGGTAGAATCAACATAGTACAAATGGCAGTCTTGCCAAAAGCAATTTACAGATTCAGTGCAATCCCCATCAAAATCCCATAACAATTCTTCACAGACATTAAACAATACTCAACTTTATATGGGAAAACAAAAGACCCATGGTAGCCAAAACAACCCTGTACAATAAAGAAACTTCTGGAAGCATCACCATCCCCAACTTTAAGCTCTATTATAGAGCTACAGCCCCCCAAACAGCTTGGTATTGACACAAAAATAGACAGGAATACCAATGGGAGTGAATTGAAAACCCTGATATTAATCCACATACCTAATTACACCTGATTTTTTTTTCAAGGTAACTGAAATTATACAGTAGATAAAAGAAAGCATCTTCAACAATTGGTGCTGGCATAACTGGATGCTGACCTGTAGAAGACTGCAGATAGATCCATATCTATCACAATGCACAAAACTTAAGTCCAAATGGATCAAAATCTTGAACATAAATCCAGCCACACTGATTCTCTTAGAAGAGAAAATGTGTGATTCCTTTAAATGAACATAACATCTGTAGCACAGACACTAAGATCAACAATTAATAAATGGGAATTCAAAAATTGAAAAGTTTCTGTAATGCAACACAATCAACAAGACAAAATGGCAGCCCATAGAACAGGTAAAATATTCACAAACCCCACATCTGACAGAGGGCTGATTTCTAAAATATACAAATTACTCAAGAAGCTAGTTACCAAAACACCAAATAATCTAATTAAAAAGTAGGGTACAGAACTAAATAGAGAATTCCCAATAGAGGAATCTAAAATGGCTGAGAGACACTTAAGAAAGTGCTGAACATCTTAGCCATCAGGGAATTGCAAATCAAAACTACTCTGAGATACCATCTTACTCCTGTCAGAATGGCTAAAATTAAAAACACCAAACACAGTTTATGCTGGAGAGGATGTGGAGAAAGTGGAACATTCCTCCACTGCTAGAGGGAGTCCAAACTCGTACAGACACTTTGGAAATCAGTATAGTGGTTTGTTCCTCGGGAGAATGGGAAATAATCTACATAAAGATCTAGTATTTCCACTCTTAGGCATGTACCCAAAAGATGCAAATTCAAACAACAAGGACATCTGCTCAATTATGTTCATAGCAGCATTATTTGTAATAGCAAGAACCTGGAAGAAACCCGAATTCTCAACTGAAGAAAGGATGAAGAAAATGTGGTACATTTAAACAATGGAATACTAATCAGCAGAAAAAAAAAACCCAAAAAAACAAAACAAAACAAAAAAAGAAACAAAAACAAACAAACAAACAAACAAAACCAATGGAATCTTGAAACTCACAGGCAAATGGATGGAACTAGAAGAAGCCATCCTGAGTGAGGTAACACAGTCAGAAAAAGACACACATGTTATGTATCACTCATATGTGGTTTATAGACATAAAAGGATTTCCAGCGTAAAATCGACACCGCCAGAAAAGCTAGAAAACAAGGAAGATCCTCACAGAGATCTACATGGTCCCCTCGAAAAGGGAACGGGACAAGATCTCCCAAGCAAATTGGGGGCATAGTGGGAGGGGAGACGGAGATAGGGGGAAGAGGAGGGGCAAGGTAGGCATGACAGAGCAGGAAGACTGAGTCAGGGATAGAATAAGGAGAGCAAGAAAAGAGATCCCATAATAGAGGGATCCATTATAGGTTTAAAGAGAAAACTGGCACTAGTGAAATGTCCAGATATCTGCAAGGATGACCCCAACTCACAACCTAAGCAACAGTGGAGAGGCTACCCTAAGTGCCCTTCCCCAATGATTAGATTGATGTCTACTTTGTATAACATCCTAGAGCCTTCATCTAGTAGCTCTTGAAAGCAGATGCAGACACCCACTGATTAACACTGAGCCGAATTCTTGGAATCCAGTTGCAGACAGGGAGAATTGATGAGCAAAGTGGTCAAGACCAGTCTGGAAAAAAAAACGTAGAAACTGCTGACCTGAGCAATTGGGAGCTCATGGACTCCAGTCTGATAGCTGGGAAACCAGCATAAGTCTGACTCAGATTCACTGAATTTGGTGTTAGTTGGGAAAATGGGGCCTCTAATAGTGGACTTGTGTTTATCCATAGCATATGAATGGACTTGGGAGCCCATCCCACCTAGAGGGATACTCCCTCAGCCTAGATACATTGGGGAGGGCCTGGGCCCTGCTCCAAATGATATGACAGATTTTGAAGACTCCCCATGGAAGGAATACCTCATGTTCCCTGGGGAGCAGAAAGTGGACTGGTTGGGGGGTTGGTGGGAGTAACAGGGAAGGACAGGAGGGTACAGGATCTGGGATTGATATGTAAAACAAACCTGTTTCAAATTTAAATTAAAAATTTATGAAAACAAAATTATTTCACTAATTCAATTTCTGCAAATCTCAGTGGCTAAGGCATTCCTCATGAAGGGGTACATAAGCTAATAAATCTTAATAGATTTTTAAATCATTTTAAATGAACTTTAAAATCATCCCAAACTCTCAATCTCTGAGACCATTATTATTTATCTGTCTCATCAGATGCTTTATGGTCTGCTTTGTATATGTCAACACTTTAATCATTAAATGTATGTCAGCTTACCATATTTTAACACAGGCTATTGAAATCACTTAAATGTATTCTATTTATCACATATTTGGGTAGTAAGTAAAAAATGAACTTTTCTTATTGCAGATTGATTCAACAGAATTATATTACAAAGATAAAAATTTGATCAATGCCCGGCTGCTGTTTTGCCTTTAAGGAGCCTACAGCTCCCTGACCTATATGTTTAGAGAAGGAAGGGCTTTCGCATGTCAATCCACTTAGACAATGTTCTAATTGCTATCCCTTCATTTAAAGCAATAAGCTTCACTAGAATATGACATTCCATCTGTTAAAATCCTTGATATTTCAAATAAACAAACTGAAAAAAAATCAATCATCATTCCACAGCATGTTCTCTGAATTTCAGGGATTCCTAGGAGACTACAAAATTGAGTGAGATCACCGGTTTGAAACTGCAGTATAATTACAAGATAGGAGGAGGATAAGAATAATGAGTTATCACTAAATAAATACAATGACTTGTGAATAAATTTCTAACTCTGTAACCAGTCCCCCAAACTTCTGAAATTTTGATGTCATTTTAGAAGTTTAAAAGGATTCTATTAGTGTCTTCTCCAAATCCCACCAACAGGGACAGACTCATCCATTAACAGATGTAGATGTTGCCTACTAAGAAGTCAATACTTTCCTTTAGAAAGAATAACTTTGAGCTTTTGGGGAAAGGCTGGTTTGGCAGGAGTCCTCCATTAGGTACCATGGCCATAAGTGACTGCAATAGGAACATACTCATATAGTTGCTTATAGCTAGTCAGTATTATGCCATGTGATCCACAAGAGCACAGGCTTATGCTGCTTTGGCTGAGATTCATGTTCTTTCCCAAACATTTATTCCATTGTTTGCTCAGATTTCCTTGTCCTCTCTAAGAGCTTTCCTTCAATTGATATCTTTGAGGCTAAATTTTGAGACATTGTCCAACATTTCAAAATACCTACTAATAGAAACATAGAAATTAATATTTATTTATATCATATTTAATAGTAATCACATGTCTCCAGGAAACTATAAAATTAATAATTATTATTTACTGGTAAATTTTCTCAATAGCAGTCAAAAATGAATTAATTATATTTTCAGAAATTATAGTTTCTAAAATGCATTTGCTAGCATTGGTTTTAATTAAAAATCTATTTTCTTTTGGTTTTTCTTCTTCTCTCTGTTCTTTCTCTCATTTTGTTATTATATAAGGTGTCAAAGTTGGCCTGAGCTGTAAACTAGGCAGCTTAGAATCACTTGAGAGATTTTATTAAAACAATGTCTAGGTGAGGTTTGCTGCTGCCACCATCTCTATGAGGAATCATTTTTGTTGATGGTTGATGTGAGGGAAACATCAGTCCACTGTGGCTAGCATCATCCTTAGACAAATGTGCCTAGGTTGTGCAAGAAAGCTAGCTGTACATGAGCAAGGAAGTAAACCAAGAAGCCACATTCATCCATGGTTCCTGCCTCTAGAACAAGTTTCTACTCTTATTTGTCTAAAAGAAGGTTGTTGATTAGTCACAGCTCTGTTTTTGTGTTCAAACACTCTGACACAAAGGAAATTAAACAATGGAGAGAGTTTATTTCAATCTACAGGTCACTCTCTGTAATGATTATTTGCAATTTGGGGCAGCAATCACTATTAAGTTGATACAAGAGTTGAGATTCCAAACACACTGAAAGGTGGGGGCTTGCAGATTCCTTTACTATATGCATCTTGGGCAAAGGAGCAGTAAGTTCAAAGTCCATGAGTCTACATCATAAAGCAACAGGCAGAGTTTATGATTGTTAGGATCTGAGAATCCGGGATTAACACACCAATCAGAAGCAGGTGGAATGCTCATGTTTACACCTGTGTGAGGCATTTGGTGGGCTGCAGACTAGCCTCAGGAAATCGTAGGTGGCAGATCAGGGCAGAATGGCAGACTGGGACAAAATGGAGTTTCTGTTGCTTACTAGGATCCAACATGACATAGCTTAGGCTAGCACAAGGGTAATTGGAGGAGGGTGAAGATAGCAAGGACATTGGTTCTATTCTTATGAGCTACATTTTGGTCACATATTCAACATAGTAGTGACATAACTTGTCTTCCATCTCATAAAGGCCCCTCAGGTAGCTGTGTGTGTTTCTGAGGCAGCAGAAGCAGCTAGAAAATGAATTAGAGCCCCCAGGTACGTGTGCTCAACTGGGAAAGCAGAAAACAAGCTATGATCAATGTAGTGATGTGGAAATTTCAAGGGGAGCCAAGGTTCTAGACAACTTTGAATTAAGTCTATTCATATCAAATTTGAAACATGTTTCCCTGCACACCTGCCACCTTTTCAGCGGAGTCTTAATAACCGCCAGGGCAGTTGTGTAAAATACAGAACTGGCTGGATGACTGCCAGGATTCCAAGCGAGAGAGGAGCAACTGTGCATAAAGAAATGAAGAATTAGGATCCGAAATGTGGGGCAGGTAGAGGTTGATAAAAGAGACACTTCTTTGGAGGAAGGAACCAGATAACAAAGTGCAGATTGCTGCACCAGGACGTCTTCCCGCTGATTCCCAAATCCTCAATGTTCCCCCAACATTCTCCTGCTGATTGAATTTCTTGTGGTGAGGCAGCTGTTTTGAAACTTGGCTGACACAGCGATGAAGCTGAGAGGCATCAGGATAGCACAGTGAGGATGCCTCCAACAGACCTGGGGTTGTTTGAGATTTAAGAAGCACTCAGTGAATTGAGTTTATTAGTCATTTTGTTAGAAATTTTACCACCCTGGACCCTGCAAGAAATAGAGAGGAATATGCCCTCATAGATCTATTGTTAATATGAAAGAATAGAAATATGTTTTTCAAGTAGGTGCTTAGTGTGGCCATGAAGAGTTCTAACCTCTCTGGCTTGGTTTCATACCGTGCACACCACTCCATCAGTCTCTCTTCTCCTTCTCTATGGTTCCAGCAGAGAGGCGAATCTACAAAGCAGTGGGAGGGATGGTCCCGATTTCCCTTCTCTAAAACTCAACTGTCTATTGCATGCAAGACCCGTGGCAGGGGAGCAAAGACAGATTACTTTGGGAAGCACATTCTAAGAAAGAGGCTGGGCAGAGAAAGCAAGAGATTTTCTTAGTAAATGCCATTGTAAACATAATATTTGTGTAGTTTCACATTTTGTCTTTGTTAGACTCCCTTTTCAGTTTATAACCCAGTCTCTTGCAAATCCCAGGCAGGTTCTACTGTCAATAACAAAGAACATAAACATGCTACTTTAGAGTATTCATGTGACACTTTTTATTAAGTCAGAGGAATGAAATAGATACCATAGCTTTAATAAATGTTTTTCAACATACTACTCCATAGTAAACTTATGAGGGAAGCAGTTTATTGGAGACCTACATCTAAATCTATGAAAGTTTAACTTGACACTTACTGAACAAAATAATAAGACAAATCTACTTGATTTTTAGTTATGAGTTCTGTCATGACATATGAATGAATTTAATCAACTGTAAGATAGAACATAATGCATTTTGTATAATTTTATAAAACTGGAGAGTTTAAAATAGATTCTGGTTTTGAGAGAAAAACATTTTTGAAATTAATAAAAGTTTTAAAAGTGCTTGATAAGTGAAATCATACAGTAAGAAAAATTTATTTATTTGACTTTTCAAAACCAGCAGGTATAGAGAATACACATAAATTCTAGTTGGGTTTATGTTGATTTTCTCAGTGAAATCTAATATCACAATCACATTGCCAAGTAATGAGATTCCAGAAAGCAGTATTGTTCAAACAGAAACTCAGTGGGATCAAAATAAATGTTAAGGAGTGTAACTATTGTTTTCCAATAATAGCAAGAACTTAACAAATGACCCTGGCAGGGGATAGAATGACATTCTTTATAAATGTTTTTAATTTAAAATATTAAAAGACTTCCCTAGTACCTGAACATGACATATCACACTTTGAAAATCACAGTGGTAGCTTGAACCTGTTTGCAAAGGAAAAGGATCACTTATGAGCTTAGGCACAGGGTGTGTTCAGAGGGCAGCCTATGCCTTTTGACATGACACTGTAACTTCTTTTTACAGGGAGATGACAATTTCATGCTCTACTCTTTAGAGAGAGACCACTTAAGTGGGTGTTCTATTTATATGCAAAAAGATGTTCCTGTCAGAGGAATGAACAAAATCTAGTTTCATTGTCATGTTAGTGGAGGGGGGAAAAAAACAAAATAAAGTGTGTAGACAAATATTACCCCCTCTTTTGTATGTATATTACCCTGTAGGAGTGGATGACGTAATGCATGAACTCACAAGTTTTCTATTGAACTTTCCTATTTATTTTTTACAGTAACTGAAATAGAGAATTAAAGTGGTAATAATATATTTTCCAATTAAATAAATATTAAGACTTATTATTAATGTGTCATGTGTTGGTACACAAATACCTTAGCAATTACAGTTTTACACTTGTTAATGTCTTTGAAAATGCAGTTCAATTTTTCTAAATGTAGGAGAAAATATTCAAAAGGCATTTTTAAAGTTTATTGAAAAAATGCAGTAGTGGAAGAAGCTAGTTAACTTTTTGTTATCTGATGTTTTCCTTGTGAAATTTATTTTACATAAGTGTATCTATATGAATCTGTATCCATCATATATATATATATATATATATAAGCATTCTGATGTCTATAACTAAATTTTAATTATTTAATTTTTATTAGGTAAATCAAATGCAATTCATTTTAAATATTTACATAAACATTTAATGTACCAATACAAAACCCTTTTAAATAGTAGTTGTGAGGCTTTCATTGTTTATAAAACTTTTCATCATGAATATCTAGTAAGAGTCAATTTTTATATTCTCATAAGTTTTTACATAATTAACATCACTCATCTGAATAACTGTCAGTGATCAAATGAATCTAAAAGAACAGAATTCACAGTGTTCTATGCTTCCTGTTCACTAGACTGTTGCAAAAGTGGATATAGCTACCTAACACCTCACATGAATACACATACACACATTCACTTAAGGAGGTATGCATGCACACAAAGATGAGATCATGCACACATGTACATGTGTGCTAGTTTGTTTAGTCAGAAGTTCGCAATGTGTTTAGCCTACTCTTTGATGGAGACTCTTGGCTGTATAATGCAATTATCTTCAAGTCTTTTAATGCACAATGCTATTGGGATGGCATGAAACATGCAACATGGTCTGAAAATAGCTTTAGGAATGATGATAGGAATGATAATTTTTATGGAGAGTGGGAAGGAAATATTTTATTTTCTCTTTTAGAGCAGAACACATAGTTAAAGTTATTAAGGAATGTAAAAATAAAGTGATCCCTTCTGCCACCACCTCAGGATCAAAAATGCTGAACTCAAGTGAGATGAATATGAGTAATTTTGCATCATTTTTCAGATTTTGAAAACAAAATTTAAATTTCTATACTAGAAAAGTCTATGGACTCATTGCCATCGTTTATTGATGATCTGTCTGTTTATACTCTATAGACAAATTGGGTTTTAAAAATTATTGTGTCTCTCTAAAATTATTTGTTTCCATCAATTTACATTTATTTCTCAGAAGATCACTTCTTCTCTAATTGTTTCATCAATCTGTTGATGCTTTCAGTCCACTAGGAAGCTAACATTTAATTGTGACTATTGCTTTGTGTGAATTTTGAAATTATCAAATTTGAGTGAAAATATCAGAGATTTAATTCTGAGGCATTTCTTTAATATTTTCTTTACTTTAATCTTTTCCACAAAACTGCTTTCATATTTAAAGTTTAGGAGGCAATCATATAATCCTATAAATACCATTTTTTCAAAAGACATTGTATTACTGAGGAAAACCAAGTAATCCATTCTCCTGATATCTTTATAAGTGCTTTGGGCATACAAAGGCAAAACCTAATGTATAAAATAAGTAAAACAATCTGTGCATTCCTCAATAACAAATAAATATTGTTATTAAAATGCTAATAATTCATTTCAGAGCTTGTTTGAATAGAAAATAGTGTAAGAGTTACCAGACCAGTTTTGATGAAAATCCCTCAAGTGGTACACTTTGAGGAACTGGAATGGTGTGAATATAGTCTAGACATGGATTTTATTTCATTTTACATTAGCAAGCTATTAGGAGAATTGGGAGAAATAAAAATCCATTGGAAAAATTCATGAAATATGTAGACAAGTGAAAAGTAATCAAATAGAATATGAATTACATTGATTTTTATAATCAATCATTAGAAAGAGAATTTGTGAATCAGGGAGATGACTTGGTTGCTACAATGCTTTTTACATATATGGAGGACTAGAGTTCAAATCCTCAGAATCACTATAAATGCTCAGTGGGTGTGATGACACACCTATCATCCCATCTTTCAGTGAGCAGAAAAAGAGCATGCCTGGAACAATCTAGGCAGACTAGATTGTTGAAAGCTGAAAGGGGAAGCTCTGGGCTCAGTAGAAGATTCTATCTCAGTGTTTCAGGTGGTAGAGGAAGACCCCAAAGATCAGCCCCCCCTCCACACACACACACACATACACACATACACACATACACACACACATACACACGCTACACTTGATCATAGTTATAACACTAAAGTAAATTTGTATTTTGCAATATAGTTTGAAATAAAATTAAAAAATACCTAAACACATGATGGAATTCAACATCTGGAATGGAAAGACACTATGATGTAAATGGAGCTCATAATTGGTCTAGATAATAAAAAGCCAGAATTAGATATAGAGGGAAATGCTGAGATATCTGAGGGAAGGAGCAAGCCACAGACACACCTTACCTCCTTAGTGTCACAGCAGACGAGATCTATTTCCTATTTATCCCTGCTTATCTTGTTTCTGCTCAGCTAACTCATATCCTCTCTGTACAGACCTCCAGACCTCTGTGGTTACTAGTGGCAAGCTCCATTTTCTGACTACCATGCAGGCTTTATTTGTACAAGCAAGATATCACCAAATTATGAAACATCAAAATTGGAATGATACTATTTTTTCAGCTCTTTTTTTATTTAAATTTGGTATTTTTTATTTAAATTAGAAACGATCTTATTTTATATATCAGTCCCAGTTCCCTCTCTCACCCATTCTCCCATGCACCCCACCAACACGCATTCCATCCCTCTTCTGCTCCACAGGAAGGGTAAGACCTTCTAAGGTGTATCATCAAATCTGTCTTTCTATTCTTAGGATGGTTTAACTTTCCTCCTACTTACAGTTTTCTTCACATCATGATTATGAGCCAAATTATTTTAACCTTTGTATTTATACTCATAGATAAAGCATCATTGGCAGTGTTACATTCTAGTGTACAAAGGAAGACCATCTGATTGGTCTGGGCTGTTTTCTATTTGTAAACATGTATGATGGTACACATTTTCTCAGATAAGAAAAATAGTTTCCAGAATGTGGTGATATGCAAGTTTTAATTTTATGAAACAATCCTCTTTTGGATTTGAAAATTGCTTAAATTTATAATGGAAAATGCAAATATCTTAAGCATATTATATCAATCATACATAAAACACCATTTCTTCTTTTACTTATGTTGATAAAATTTTACTAAACACATTTCTCTCCAAAACAAACCCAATGAATTTAAAGACACTTTTTTCAAATTTATTCATAAATCACTTTAAAATGTGATTTAAATTTTATATGTATCACTCAGTCATTTGATGTCTCCAGTAATTCAGTCTTGAATCATACAAGGTTCAATTATTTTGGACACGAATGATAAAAATAGTTTAAGTAATGCAATTCAATGTGAGATTTCATGATACTATTTTTTTTTGTGTGTGCTTGGACTCAAAATGTATGTACACTGAGAGCAAGAGAAATAGTTTTCCTCTAAGAGAAGCACACCAATTGTTATCTAACACAACATGGTCAGAACTGAAAAAAAACACAAGTAACATTATATGCATTGAGCAGAATGTAGTTAATACTTAAGAATATACACACAGCAAAAGTTAAAGAAATTTTAAAAAGCAATAGGTATATAGGAAGGTTAGGAGAGGGGATGATGTAATTATCTTTAGTCTCAAAAAGTAAGATTAATAATTAAAAAATGTGTGGTTTTCAATAATTATATAAATGAAGAATGACAGAGATTGAAAGGAATGCAGTGGGAGAACACAGGCCAACATCACAGCACCGAAACAAACAACAAGGTTAAAGAACAAAATAAATAGTCATTGCCACTTTTACAGTGAAGCTAATTTACCAGAAGTTAATCTGCTTAAATATATAAGCATGCTTATCTGATGTGGTCATAAATTTAGTTACTCTTTAGTTTTATAAGGCATATATACTGTGTAATAAATACTAAAAAGATAAAGAGCATATAATGAGAGAAACTAATGCTTGGACATTCACATTTTATTAGCTTATGAATAAACTTATCTGGAAATGATGATGATAAGGGTGGTTTAAATAATTTATGTTTTTTGTACATATAAGTATTTGCAAATGTGTTCAATATACAGATCTGCTTTGGGGAAAAGCTCAAGTATTAGTTTGCAATAGTAATAGCATGAAAAATTGCAGTGATGTACAATTGCAAAGTGAAGGGTTACAACTAGGAATCTCTTCTAGAATTTTTTTTCATTGTTTAAGCCAGTGTTTATAAGATTATCCTGCCAAAATCTTAAGAAAAAAGAATTGCTTTCTGTAGAATGAGAGATAGTAAACTAAGAAGCAAATGGATTGTCAAACTTTGTCTGGTTGTCCCTTAGAGTTTCCCACATGAAAATGACAGGGAGGATGTGTGACGACCTCAGACTTAAATGATAGTGGAGCAAAAAGAAAAAAAGAAAAGAAATGGCTAACTAACCCTAGATACTGAACTAGATACTGAACTTGATGCATTCCTTGGTGTAAGGAAGTGAGCTAACTTACAGTTGCTCAAAGTTTGAATTGTTACAGCCTCAGAATGTTAAATATACTGTGTTTGTATAATGCATTGAGGAAGATTATCACTCTTTTTTCCAAAAGAATATTAATACAGTCTTCTTCCAAACCAAACTTCAGAAAAGCAGGACGGATATTGGCAGCTCCCCACATGACCCTCAGAGAGGAGGGCAGCCAGGTCACTCATTTAAAAAAGTGTTTACTTCTTTCAGAAGAGTGAAGATACTAAAGATCCAGAAAAATAAGCAAAAACTCGGCTACAATACTAAGATGTAGGGAATAAGACACATAAAAGTTTTTCTATTGGCATTTTTAAAATTAGACATGGATAAAAATACCTAGGAAGATTGTGTACAGTGGAATAAACTCAAAATAATGTAAGGAAATTGTAGCGAGATATTCACCTTGTCTGCACCTGTGGCTTAGGCCATGCCCATTGGGGCGAAGACAGGGCCAGACATGAGCTGGGGGAAAAGGCTGGGAAAGAGTCAGGCTGCTCTCATTGGTGGTGGACGCTGGAAGGCTTAGGATTCGGTGGAACCCGCATTGTTCATCTGCCTATGTTGTGAGTTATTTCTCCCTTAATAAACATCTATTCGGCCTAATTTTTATCCTGATTCTTATTAAATCACAATAGGAAATATTAAAATATGCTTCACAAATAAAACATTGGTGAATAGGGAAGGGGATGCTTTGGTGTTCAGAAAGCAGTTTCATGGGAAAGACACGCAGGCATGGATTCTATCTCAAAGATCCCAGTTTGTCCCTCTTCTTTTTAAGGAACTCCTAAAATTTTATGAGTATATTGAATATGGGAATGTAAGGGTGTTTCTGTGGAAGATCTATGGCTCTGTTAGATATTTTTTAAGGTAATTCATAAACAGAGTCGATGAAATGGTACCTCAAAGGCTATATATACCTGCATATGCGTGTTCATTGTGCCTATGGCCAGGGATGTACTTCTTGTACTGTTGCTTCCAATACATTGACTTACACACAAGCCTATCATGATAACCTAAGAAGATTAAGAATATTAAAAATAATTGAAACAATATATTAAAATTAAAGTACCAATATAGAACATGGTATTTATATTTATTTGAATTATTTCATAAGTAATTTTAGGTAGCCTAGTACTACTAAATTAATTATAAACATAGGTTCATGAAAGACAGAAAGGAGGTGAATTTATTTAAATTCCCCACTGTAAAATGCCTCTTATTGTGAAAAATTGTAACAACACTTAATGATAAACTATCATGCTACAAATTCAGCATGTGCATTGATCCATACAAGAAGAACGTAAGGCAGGGGGAGTTACGGTGTGTGGAGAGAACATGGACTACAATGATGTCTATTGTAAATTAATTCAGCCACACAATCTGCCCTAATTAAAACCAGAAAAGTGTATTTTAAGTGACTAAGTGGATCTTGATACTCAATTCCTTTTATGTCTTCTGTTTCAGTATTCACTTTGTTCAAAAAGTTAACATCAGTGAAACATTCTTTTAGAAGAAGAAGGGAGAATTATGGTTCATTCAGGATCCTGAAGTTAGGAGGAAGATGTGGATAGGTCAAGGAAACCTATACATTCAAGTAACATTTTATAGATGAAAGAGATTATTTTTAGATATTTTGTAATATATTTATATATAATAAACATTATATATAGTTATATATGGAAAATTAATGAATACATATACATAATAAAAGAGACATAGCTTTCAAAGAGCAAGGAAGGCTATATGGCATTTAAAGGAACAAAAGGGTAGGAAAATTTATGAAATTATGTTTTATTCTAAAAGATTAACATTAAATTAAAATTCTTCAGCATGTTCACTTTTATGAAAATTTACTGAGACAGCATAAGAAAACTTGTCATGCATTATGAATGCTATTTAAATATCCATTTTTCCATTTTAACTACATTTCAACCATGGAGTTAAATATCTTTAGATTTTTGTGTGGTCTTCAAAACAATTCCATGTCAACAGAAATGGTACACACCTGAAATTTTGGCAGAAGCAGGATGAACACTGCAAATATACAGACAAACAGGCCTACATGGCAAGTTCAAATGCAGCTAGAGATGAATAGCTACATCCCAATTGAGCTCCCCAAGAGCCAGAATTACCAGCAGTTGTGAAAGAGCACCTTGAAGTCTAAAATACCAGTACATCCCCCCAAGTCCACAGAATCATATATATGCAAGCTTTTGACCATAATGTAACAATATGGAGAAATGGATAATGTTCTTTTAAAACACCAGACTGGAAGCTTTATGTTTTTGCATTCTGGATGGCCAACCAGCTACCAAGATCCACCTGCTTTTGTCTTCTACCATTGGAGTTACAGGCATGAGCAACTATTACTAGACTTTCATGAGGGTGTTGTGGATTTGAATTCCAGTCTCCATCCTTTCACAACAAAGACTCTTGCCTATTTACATTAGGAGTAAGGAAGTGAATGGGACAGTTTTACAGTACATGCTTTTTTCTATCAATTTTTGGCATTGATACTCTCTATTACATGTTTTCTTTATAAAGAGAAAATATTTGAAGCTTGTTTGAACTAATTGTTAGGAAACAAAATGCTTTGTATTTTATTGAAATTTATAAATGGTTATCTTCATTTTATGAGAATTTCTCAGTTATCTCATTATAGCTAAACTGTAAAGCCTAACAATAGGTTTATACTGCCTAATGACCCATGATTGAATCAATATGAACTTAAAGTACAAGGGAATGACTTACCTGTAAATACATTCACAAATAAACCAATTTTTACCTAGTGTTATTATCCAGTTTCCTGGTCTGCCAAAATCATAATTAAAGCTAACACAGAGAAAGTATCAAAGTGCAAAGATAATAAAAATCACTTTGAACATCTTCAACTTGTGAGATTTTGGGTAATTTTCAAGGCATTAGCCTTTTTTTTTTTTTTTTTTTACTGAGAATCAAAGCCACGGTGACACGATGAAATACATTACAGGTAGGCAGGGTTCTCAGGACAAAAGTATTTGGATATCATTTCTTTTCTGGAAGCACAGAACATCTTTTGGTTGCTTCTCATCTTGGCTCTGGACCAACACTGTGCTGTACTTCAGATACACTTTTCAGAAGTAACCAGACACTACTGATACAACATGCAACTCGAGAAAACACCTGTTCAAGAAACCATACAAAACCAAGTTCAGATGAAGCTATAGGGGCAGAGGTTGATGAAGAGCTACTGTAAGATTTTTCATGTCTTTGCATTTTGGACAGAATCTTTATTTCAATTAAAATAATTTAAAAAATATCATTGTATATTTTCAGTCTATATTGATCATAAATTCACGTTTTTTAAATTTGAATTTCTAAAGTTGTCTTCATTGCAGTTTTTCTTCCTTAAGAGATAGAAATCTCCCATTGATACTATTTGCCATATTAAATTCATAATGAAGGAACTCATCATTAACCAAAGCTACAGATTACACTAAATAACATCTTTTCAAAAGTTTTATTTTTTCTTGTTTTAATTATGTATGTGTATGTACTTTGGTGTGTGGGTTTTTACACATCTGTGTAGGTCTGTGCCTAAGGAGGGCAGAAGAAGGCATAAAATTCCTCGAAGCTAGAGTTACAGATGGTTATGTTTCATCTGACATGGGTCCTGACAATCAGACTTGGGTCTTCTGTAGGAGCAGTCTAAACCCTTTTCATTTTTTAATTATTTAATATATATTTAAAATATTTTACATATCCATCCCAGTTCCCTCGCCCTCCCATCCTCCCATGGTCCCCTTCCTTCATTGACTCCCTCATCCCTTCCCCCTCCACTCCTCAAGAAGGGTGAGGCCTTCCATGAAGGATCATCAAAATCTGTCAAGTCATTTGGGGTAGGGCCTAAGCCCTCCCCATGCCTCTAAACTAAGGGAATAAACCTCCATGGGGATTGGGCTCCCAAAGTATGTTCATGCAGTCTAAACTCTTAATCACTGAAACATTTCTATATTTCTTTCTCAATGAAACAATAAACAAATCTATGAGATGATAGAAAAGAATAAATCACACTAGAAAAGTAGACAAGTAAATGCGTACTAGGGAGTTACCAACCATTAAAATTAAAACAACAAGAATTGATACACATCTTAAAAATGACACATCTTCCTATATTCTCAGTTTCCCAAACACTGAATACTGACTAGAAGGACTAGAAGACTGGACTAAAACAATATGAATCTGTTTCCTACAGGAAATGCAGCTCATTGGCAACAACACAGGCAGCCTTAGTGTGAAAGAATGATAAAGGATCAGAATGGAATGGAGATTTCTGTGAAGAGATTTCTGCTCCAGGAACCCATTACTCAATCTCTCTAAGGTGTCACCTGAAATAGTAGTTTCAATAATTTTGAAGGAACATTATTAGTATGTAACACTAATCCATAAACACATTAGCCCCCATCTTCCTTTGGATAAAGTCATATGAACCTCTTTTGTTTTTTCCTCTTACAACAATCAAAGTTCTGTTTGTCACATGACAGCTGTATTCCAAATTCAACTTATATTTTAAAGACATTTGAATTGTGGAAATCAATAAAAAACAATTCTATTATGTCTGTCAAAGTTCCTTTAGAATATGTTTTCTGGTAGATATCTATCCACTTGGAGAAAAACATGGACTGCATGTTTTCCCCGTTCATTCTTTACTGAAAAAATTAAGAGAAATCAGTATAAGATAAAGTGTACTTACAATCATAATTTCAGCGCTTTCTTGGAGTATGAGTTGTTGGTAAACAATAATGTTCTCAACTTTACAATTGTTGTAAAGTTGGCATAAGAAAAGACTTTCTGAACAGAAAGACCATTAGCACCAACACTGAGATCAACAACTAATAAATGACGCCTAATAAAACTGAAACATTTTTATAAGGCAAAGGATAGTTTTATTCAGAAAAGGAAGCAGGCTGCTACAAAACAAGAAAAATATTTTTACAAACTTAACATGATAGAGTGAAGACAAGGGTGTAATGACTTCACTAGACCCAAGATAAATGGTAAATGGGTGGTTATTAGGGAACACTTACAGAAACACAAAAAAATCTGGAGCATTTCTCTGCCCTTCCTACTAGATCAGTATACCCACCAGAGAAAGCTTGCAAACAGAAGCCACACATAAAGCTTCCATCCTTCCAGAAATATGGCCACCATTACAGGTTCACAGACAGAAACCAACAATAGAAAGATTTAAATTGCTAGGTTACTATCTTAACTTTTAATCATATAATGAAATATGTCTTTGAGATAGAGATTTTTTATGCAACCAGGCAGGCTTGGGACTAGATATTTAAACACAACTACTCTCTGTATCACAGAGATCCTCTTGCCTTTTCTTCCCAAGGTTCAAATTAAAAGCTTGTCAACACAGATGACTCAAGGAAATATTATTGATCATTTCAGAAATTACTATATAGAATATTTTGATCAATTTCACCTTCCATTTCATCCCCTTGCATAATTTTTTTTTTAATGCTGCCCTCCAGCACCCCATTCAACCAATTTCATGTGTTGATGCTGTTTGGAAAACTAATCTAATGAACTTAAGTCTACAAAGCTGCTGAAGGACAGCCTAGGATTTAGAGCCCCGAACATAAGGAAACCCCACATTTTCATTCAGCCTCTGAAGTGCTTTCAAATAAAAAGAGTGATGTGCTATTATTTCTGGCTTTGACATATTCTGAAGTAAAACATGAATGTTTGTGAATGTGCTTGTGTGTACTCATATGAAACCATTCATTCTTTAATAGTAAAAAAATTTGTACATGTATGGCTATTTGGACTGCATGTATGTCTATGTAGGACATGTATATCTGATGTCCATGGAGGACAGAAGATGGCAAGGAACCAGATATCCTGGAGTGGTAGACCCTTGTAAGCCACCATTTGGGTGCAGGCAATCAAACCTGGGTTCTCTACAAGAGTAACCAGTACTCTTAAACACTCAGAAGTCTCTCCAAACACTAGTTTCCACTGAATTGTCCAGACATCTATTTATGCATTCTAAAGTGGTGTCATACATATAAACAATTTTAATAGTAGCATAATACATTAAAATAGTCAGTAATTGAATAATGTTATTATTATCATATAAACCTATTAGACACACACACACACACACACACACACACACACACACATGCAAAATCATTCATTTTATTTTCATTTAAGCCATTACTTTGTAAGATGTGGTGATGTTTGTAGGGGTTTCTTCTTGGGATAATATAGCAGATACCCATCATAGGTGCTTATTTTACTCTGGAAATGCAGATAATTTGCCTGAGAAATTGAAGGCTAATTTTCTCTAGTATAAATAATTTAAATCAGGATTTAAATAGTCATGTATAATCAATGACCTTCATGTTGGACCTCATAACTCTAAAGACAACACTATGTATTGCATAAATCTGATAACCAAAGGTGTATATTGTAATAAAATTATTCATCAAATTGTTCAAATAATCTTTAGTTAATGCCTTTTATTTTTCAAATTATTTAAAGGCACACTACTAAGTAACACAAACCTTTTCTGACACTTGGATATAGGTGTTGTCTGGTACTTGTACTCCAATTTTCCTAGTAGCTGGCACTTCACTCCAGCCAGAGGGCTACCAGGTGCATTGCAACCTGTTCTGTATGTGGCATACTTAGAGCCATTGTTTCTCACAACAACAGATCTCATGTTTTGTCACCAGTTCCATGGCCCTGCTAAGGTTACGCTCTTTGGGGGGCAAGCATGGAACTGCATATATTCATCTGTGCCATCTGCCACTGGAATGCACTTTGTGAAGTTTGGCAGTTTCTCTGCAAACCTCAGTTTGCTGGCACAGGGGCCAACACTATGCAAATCAAGGAGCACAGAAATGTAAGAATATCTTAACCATTGGTGCAATCTATGTTAATCATAATCACTGGCTATATAGACTTAGAAGATAATCTCTTCATGGCATTTATTTAGCACTTTGTATTTCATCAGGCTGTCATGTGAATATATCACTTAAGAAATGCATACAACATTAAGAGGAGCTGCATATGCTTAATAGCAGGAATGGAAGAGTAAGAAGAAATAAGTGTGTTTACCCAGCTGAAACAACACCCTTTTGCTTTCTGTCTGGATGGATTCTGTTTGGCTGATTTATTAATACATTTTGAAATTTTTTTCATGTACTTTAACATCTGTTCAATTATCATATTCTTAACAAGAATTTCCTTGGCATGGTTTCTGCTCCATCTTCTCTTTGTTCTCTTGGACAAATTGATGCTGATTTCATTTGGGAAGTGCAATATTAAAGGTTAAGTGGAGATTATGTAAGTGAAATAAGCCATCAGGATAAAGCTGGAGAAGATCAAAGCAGGAATAATGGAGAAAAGGTGTTCACTAGAGAAAGGGACATAGAATAGTAAAAGTAAGACACAATTTAGAATCTACAGTAGTGATATTTTGATATATCTTTTTCACAAATGTTCACTCTTGCCATTGTTACCTTAGATTTCTGAAATAGCTCAATGTATGATTGTGGGATTTACTCTTCTTTATTTTTTTAGTTCTTGTTTTCTGCTAGGTACTTTTATGACATAATTTGTTTACAACTGAACTTGTTTTTTTTTCTTTTTCTAAATAAAATATAACTTTTGATTTTTAACTTGAACATTTCAATGTCTTCTTTTCTGACTTATTCTAAATTTTTCTTTATCTTTATTCTGAACTCTACCTATAAAACCATTAATAGAAAACCACATAATGAAAATATTCAAGCTGGAATTTTTTCTGAATGTTCTTTTTCTTCTGTCATATTTAGAAATAAAACCATTGAGTTGAATATTGTCATTAAGTATAAATGCTCTTTATGCATAAAATCTAGATCTTTCACAAATTTCCATATGTGTTTATGAATTAATGCTCTAAGGAACACTAGAGACCATACACAAACATAACTGACCAATTAAATCAGAGTGTAAGGCACTGGTCACTTTATATATTTTAATATAAATATTGTAAAAAACTTATTCTCCTTTCCTATTCAGTTTAAATTCTTAATATGTCTTTAATTCATATTGAGCTCTTCAGACTTTAACATGTAAAGAGGGATAAGTTACAAATTATATATTCAGAGATATTTGGACAGTTATTTTTGTTAACTTCAGGTATGAATTCTTTTGGACATGGTTTCCCAGAATCTCTTAAAAATTTCTCATAGCATTGGGTTGACTCATATATCCAGGTGATTCCTCTATGTCTCAAGTGCTATAGCTATAGGTATGAGATAACATCCCCAGTTTTTTCATTATCTTGAAAATAATATTTTAAAATTAGTAATTTTAATATCAAAGCTTTGATTTAATTATTTAATTTGCTAGGGTACTGTTTTAACTTTTATTCATATAATGAAGTATATCTCCGAATCAGAGCTTTTCTATATAATCAGGCAGACTAGGAAATAGATATTTAGACATGGCTACCGTCCAACTCACAGAGATCCTTCTGCCTTTTCCTCCCAAGGCTGAGATTAAAAGTGTATATCACCACAGATACCTCAAGAATGTATTATTGATTGTTTCAGAACTTCTTATATTAATGTTCTGATGAAATTCACCCTCCATTTCATCCTCCATTTCATCCCTCTTTCTGTGTCCCACAGAACCCCTTTCTCCAAATTTTAAGTGTTAATTGCTGTTTAGAAAACTTATTTAGTGCAATTACTATGTGGACATATGACCATCCACTTGATGATGGGTACCCTTTCAGTGGACTAAACCCTGAAGTTTTAAACTCTAAAAATGGCTCTCCCTTCGCCACCAGCTACCTATTGTCAATAGTTCCTCACTTGTGGTGGTACTGCATAGACCTGTCAGCTATCCAAGCTTGGAGTTTGGATAGTTTGACATTATGTAGGTCTTGAACACACATTCACAGATTCTCTGTTCATGTATGCAACTGTGCTGCTATTTCAGCAAATACTGCTTTCCCCCAAAGCAAACAAACAAAAACAAAAAAACATTCCAGAATTTCTGGCTCCTCTCCTCTTTGTTCTTTTTCTCTGATTCTGATTATGATCTGATTCTCTGATTCTTATCAATGTTCTCTGATTCTTCTTGGAAGAGATGTGGCATATCTTCCCCCTTTAGATCTGAAAAATTCCAAGGTCTTTAATTCCCTATAGTTCAAACAGCAGCAGGTCTGTACACTAATCTCCATCTACTGTGCCAAAAGTGTGTAATGAGGGTTGAGAGACTTGCAAATCTATCGGTTTAAAAACAATAACTTTTCCACAGTTTGCCATCTTCATCATCTTTTTCATTTTTATTATTCTATGACTTTTTCCAAATATTTTTGATATTTTGCCATGATCACAATATAAAGTTCCCAGAGTTCTTTGTTTCACATTTCAATGTCAAATAATAAATGGCTATATCTAATCATTACAGAAAGTGGTAACTATGAGATTTCATCACAACTTTCAGAATGGGAAAATAATTAGTTCTTAATCAGAGTGTTTAACTTCATATATGACTTTCCTTAAAGAACTGAAAATTTAACTGAAGTTATATTTGGTCCTATAAATTTGAATCAAATATTCAAATTATATGGTTGCAAAGATTGTTCAATGGTTAAGAGCCCTTACTGCCATTCCTGAGAACTTGTATTTTGTCCCTGTACCACATTGTATGGCTCACTGCAGCCTGTGACTCCAGTTTCTTTGGATCTCTTAATATCTTCTGATCTCACCAGGGATCTGTAAATGCATACCATTTATACAGACAAGCAGAAACATTTATCACATGAAAGTGTAAAATTTTGAGAATATCCTTGCTAATGATTTATCTCCCAAATTAATCCCAATAAACTAAGATAATTTACTAAGAGGTTTCACTTTTTCATAACATAAATAATAGTAGCTGGGCATTGGTGGAGCAAGCCAGGCATTGATGGCACACAACTTTAACTCCAACAGTCTCGAGGTAGAGGCATGCAGATCTCTGTGAGTTTGAGGCCAGACTGGTCTACAGAGCTAGTTCCAGGACAGGTTCCAAAAGAAGATAGAGAAACCATGTCTCAAAAAACAAAAACAAACAAACACAACAAAAAGAATAGTAAGTTGTTTACCAGAAAAATTTACTATATGATACATTGTTCAACCAAATTTAGTTTTAAAGTATAATCTGACTTATATATTAAACATGAAGTAGTGAGTATGACATTTTTATCTATTCAGATTTTACAAAATTTTATGTAAGACATATAAAATTATAGTAATGTATTTAGCTGTTATTTTTTTATTGGAGTGACTAAAATAACATGGCCTGTAATAACTTATAGAAGAAAGGGTTTATTTTAGGCTTATGTATCCAATAAGATAAAAGTCCATCAAGGCAGGAAGTCATGGACAAATGGCAGTTCTAGTAGCTGAAGTAGAAAGCTCTGAGATATCATCATCAACATAAAATACAATCAGAACAAAGAAATTAGAAATTGAATAAGGCTATAGCTCTCAAAGGTGACCCTCAGTGACACACTTACACCAGCAAGCCTGGACCCTTCCTTTAAACAGTGTAGTAAACTGGGGGCTAAGTTCCCAGAATCCTGGAATGCACCCAAGCATTCCATACTTTGTGGTAATGGATACCTAGGGAACTGCAGAAGCTTATGATCATGGAAAGATTATAACTTAGGACACTAATATTGTAGGTTAGGGAAATTACCACAGAATAATATTGATATTGAGTCTTAGTGATTAAGGAAGAATACTAAGATAAAAAATTATCCTGTGCATTGGTTTTCTTAAAGTGGCAAATTGTTCATCCTCATATTTCTTGATAAATATAATTGTTCTATTTTGTATATTCTGTGCTAAGGACAAATTCAAATCTATTCATAATGCATATACAAACCTCTGAAAGACATGATGGAGAAAATTCTATATGTGTAGTTATTGTTTATATTGAAAGATGAATGGTCATTAAACAAAAGTGCCATCACAGAACTGGAGTCTGCCAAAAATAAGATCACTGTTGCTGAAACAAAGGAGAAATAACTTGTGTGAAAGATGTTTGCCTGTGAAAGCAGCACAGAAAGTTAAACAAATTGGTTAAATGTCAGGGATATAAAAAGGAACAGAAGAAGACCTTCAGATGTTTTACTTGGATTTCCAAGTAGGATGGTTATGGTCATAAAGGAAAGATCATCTTGTATTGCCTCCTAATGATAAAACATTTATCTGTGAGTTCTATAGATTGGCACATACCTCAACTAAGAACATTGCCTACTGTATAGTGGGTTCACCTATTCTACTTCTCACAAATAATGTATATCATTGACTTTTAAAAAATATTCTCAATGAATGAAATTCCCTGCAGCAGAAAAGGAAAGGAAAGAATGGAAGCTCAATATAGTTCAACTGACATTCTTAGCAACAGATACTTAACACTGTACCACAGAAATGTTGGGTAAGTAGTTTGTTGAACTTTCTCACATTAAGAATTTGTCAGATGTGCGGTTGGTGAATACTTTTCCCATTATGTGGGCTGCTGTTTTGACTTGTTGATTGTGTCCTTTGTCTTACAGAAGCTTTTCTATTTCAGGAGGTCCCATTTATTAATTGTTGATCTCAGTGCTGTGCTACTGGTATTTTGTTCAGGAAGCAGTCTCCTATACCAATTCATCCCAGGGTACTTCCACTTTCTTATAAGAGGCTCAGTGTGGCTAAATATATGTTGAGATCTTTGACCCATTTCTACCAATTTCACATCTGACAGAGGGCTGATTTCCAAAATATACAAATAATTTAAGAAGCTAGTTACTAAAACACCAAATAATCTAATTAAAAAGTGGGGTATAGAATTAAATAGAGAATTCTCAATTGAGGAATAAAATGGCTGAAAGACACTTAAGAAAGGGTTCAACATTCTTAGCCATCAGGAAATTGTAAATCCAACTATTTTTGTAAGCCCATTTCATCACTGTTTTTTTAAAGGATTTATTTTTTAATATGCATGTAGTATTCTGTTTGCATATGTCCCTGCAGGCCAGAAGAAGGCACCATATCTTATTATGGATGGTTGTGAGCCTTCACGTGGTTGTTGGGAATTGAACTCAGGACCTGTGCAAGAGCAATCAGTGTTCTTAACCTCTGAGCCATCTCTCCAGCCCCTGAGATACCATCTTACTCCCATCAGAATGACTAAAATCAAAAATACTAAAGACAGTTTGTGCTGAAGAGGATACAGAGAAAGGGGTACACTAATCCACTGCTGGTGGGAGTGCAAACTTGTATAGCTACTTTAGAAAACAGTACAGCAGTTCAACAGGAAAGTGGGAATCAGTCTACCGCAAGATCCAGCAGTTCCACTCTTAGGCATATACCCAAATGATGCACATTCATAAAACAAGGACATCTGTTCAACTATGTTCGTAGCAGCATTACTTGTAATAGCCTGAACCTGGAAGCAACTTAAATGATCCTCAACTGAAGAATGGATGTAGAAAATGTGGGACATTTAACAATGGAGTAATACTCAGAGGAAAACAAAACAAAACAATAGAATCTTGAAATATGCAGGCAAATGAATGGAACTAGAAAAAAACACCAAAAGTGAGGTAACCGAGTCACAAAAAGACAAACGTGGTATGTACTCATTCATATATGGATTTTAGATATAGAGGAAAGGATTATCACCAGAAAAGCTAGGAAACAAAGAAGACCCTAACAGAGACTTACATGATCCCCCAGAAAAGGGAAAAGGGACAAGATCTCACAAGCAAATTGTGAGCATAGGGAGAGGGATTTTGGAGAAAGAGAAGGGGAGAAGAGGAGGGGAGAACAGGGCATAATGGAGCTGAAAGCTTGAGTCAAGGAAAGAATAGAGGAGATCAAGAAAACATATACCATAATAGAGGGATCCATTATAGGTTTAAACAGAAAACTGGCACTAGGAAAATGTCCAGAGATCTACAAGGATGACCCCAACTGACAAATTGAGCATTAGTGGGGAGGCTACAATAAATGCCCTTCCCCAATAATGAGATTGATGGCTACCTTATATGCCTTTCTAGAGACTTCACCCAGTAGCTGATGGAAGCAGAAGCAACACCTATAGTTGAACACTGAGCTGAACTGCTGGAATCCTGTTGAGAGAGGGAGGAGTGATGAGCAAAGCAGTCAGGACCAAGCTGGAGAAACCCACAGAAACAGCTGACCTGAACAAAGGGGAGCTCATGGACCCAATTATGATAGCTGGGAAACCATCTTATATCAGACCCAGACCCCGTTAAATATGGGTGTTAGTTGAGAGGAATGTAATCTATGGGGCCTCTGGTAGTGGCCTTGTTTGAATAGGTGTGGTCTTGTTGGAGGAAGTATTTCCCTGTGGAACCTGGTTTTGAGGGCTCATATATGCTCAAACCATTTCCAATGAGACAGTCTACTTCCTGTTGCCTGAAAAACAGCATGCAGCATGTCCTTCTCCAGCCTGTACACTCCCATACTTTTGCTATGATGATAATGGACTAAACCTCTGCATTTGTTAGGCACCTTGTCAATTATATGTTTTGGTTTATAATAGTTTTGTTTAAAATAGCTATTGTGTCTCTTCATAGCAATACAAACCCTAACTAAGACAAACAACTTCCTTTTGACATCTGTAAGTAGCTCTAGTAAGGACAGGTGTTTTTGCTGCAGAATCTTTGAGGTTTGGCCAATATTTTAACAACTTTTTTGGCTGATTGTATACATACTAAGTAGAATTTCTCTGTTGATGTGTTTATAAATGCCCAGCATGTTATTTTTGGATGTTTCTCAAAAAACTATAGGAACATGTGCAGTATTCCTTGACCACAGGGATTTTTGACCTGGTATCAGCCTTTTTCAATTTCACCTCAGTTGACATAATTTCTTACATGTTCATGTGTTACCTTTAACATAAGTTAATATGACTGTTGTAGACAAAAAGAAACATTTCCTTTTGTGGTCATTCAGGATGAGATGGCAATACAAGAGGTCTCAGTGACAATGCTTCAGGGACATATTTCCAGGATCTGACACACTGAGTAGAGAAAAAGAAGATGAAAAAGTGGCCTTTTGCTGGAAATGTGTTAAAAGTAGCCTCACACCAGAAGAAAACTAATAGCCAATGGAGGTAGATCCACCTATGAGACCTGGAGGTCACCTTTTATTTAAGTGTAGATCAGAGAATGAGCTTCCCCAGAAGAGGAAGCATAAGATCTAAGAAAGAAAGCATTCCTACAAAGGAAGTGCTCTATTCAACAGAGCCTGACTTCTGTATCAGTCAATCTAAGGGACTTTACACAGAGGGAAATTTCCTGGCCCACTGTCTACAGAAAGCACGCATACCGTGGATTTTGAGAAAAAAAAAATCATGCTATGAGGCCATTTTACTAGCTGCCCTTTATAACTTGTACCAAATGAGTAGTATCAATAAGCAGAATTTCTTGCCCTGGAGGGAAATCACATTCTTTACACATACTTTTTAAAAGCTAACAAATGTAGACCAATTATAAGACAAAGATCAAGGGAGATGTTTCTGGAAGATCACAATGATTTATGCTGAACACAGAAAATATTCTAGCATGAGAAGGTCACTTTGAACACCCAAATGACTGTTAACACAAAGAAATTCTGTAATGCTTTGATATAGAAGCCAGAATTCTGGAGGTAATATCTTAGGCAAAAAAACAAACAAACAGAAAAACAAACAGCAATAAAACTACAGGAGTGAGGAGAATATATTATATGTGTCAAACAATACCAATGTCAAGAAGCTATGCTGGCAGAAAATAGAAACTCCTAAACTTCTCATAGTTCTATAAGTATAAGTAACATGCTTAAATATAAATTTTTATTAAATAAATATTTCTAAATTGAAACACTATACCCAAAATAATACAGCTTTGATTGAAAGATTGAAATATAATTCTATCCCTACCTCCCTTCCAGCTTCTCCTAAGTAGACTTCCTTGAGCTCTTCTCATGACCCTTTCAAGTTGTTAGAAGATTAGTATTGCTACACACACACACACACACACACACACACACACACATACACACATTCACACACACACACACACACATACACACATTCACACATACACACACACAAAATACACACACATGTAGACACAACTTTTTGAGTCTTCTTTTGTAGTTTGTGTCTGTATGGTTTTCAGTGACCACATTGCACTTTTTTTCAACCTCTTAAAAGTTGATTAAATAACATTTATTTGTAAGGGAATATATTTAAGCTTTTTAGATTCTAAGTATATTTGGTATTAATTCAACTTTATTTATTTCTTTACTCAAATACTTTATTTTGATTTTATTAACATGTCCTTTATCTCTGTATTTTTCTTCTCCATTTAAAGATTTTATTTTCTTATTAAAGAGTGGCCACAGAGTGATAAATGTGTCTTTTACATCTTACCCATTTTTTCTTGAAAGTAATTAATTTGAGAATTACAAGATTTTCTTTGCCTATGATCAATACATTAATTTAATATAAACAATAGTAACTGAAAACATATTTAAAATATGTTTCATGAAGTGTATATCTGTAATCTAGCAACTTGAGAAGTGGAAGCAAGTAGATAAGGCTATCAGCAATGCTATGATTCACGTGTCTCTGTGTTAACAAAGTGAGATAGCTAGAAAGCAAGAAATAAAACAAAAATCACAGTGGAAAGTTGAATTGGCAAAAATGTGTTTAGTATGAAAAAATTAGTTTTGGATTTATATGCAAAAAAACTACATGACCAATAAGGCATGTGAAAGACTTATGTATGTAGTTATGAATGCACTGAACACTCAATATGAGCCAAACAATGAGACCCACAGCCAAAATGGCTGAAGCTTTGACTCCATTTTTAGTAATAATTGGAGAGGAGTGACAGTGACTCTGTGCAAAATCAGCTGTCAGACCACACGTGCAACTCCAGTTGATAATGTTTCATGGCAGTATAAAGGACAAAAGCAAGCTAATGCACATTCAGAGAAAGTGGTCAGTATCTTATAGGAGCTTCAACAGTGATCCAAACAATTAATAAAGAAAGCAAGGTTGTTTAATATGAAAAGTGATGAAATTACAGGCAGCAAAGGGTTCATGCTACGAACTGCAGGTCTAAAAGCATTTTGTGAAAGCCCATCCTTTATAAATGTAAAAATGTCAGAATTGAAACTAGCAAGATAATTCTTAAATGTTTCTTAAATGTCTTTGATATATCAATACTTTGGATTTTTCCCCTAAAAATGTCATATTTTCCCCATCTTTAAATTTGACCTTCTATTCTAAAGGTGATTTATTAAACACATATTTTATGGCATCCTGATTCAGTACGGTTCCATTAACTGGGCCTACAAAGATATTCTTTTCAAAAAATGTGTGGTCATATGTTTTACATACTTGTTAGATAATTTGTTACGTTACCACCTTTTCATGAATCCTTTCACAACCACAGCACTCTAATATCAGACACCAATGACCTTCTCAATCAAGGAGAAACAAACAGTAGTGAACATTCACAGACGTTTTATCAAGTTTATGTCTCCTTATTTTGGAATTGAGTTATAACACTGAAGCCCATAGGATTATACAGTACACCTGGCAAGCTGGTGCTCTGAAGGGAGATGTTCTGATTATCCTAGATGCTATGCATGATTTTGATATAGAAGATAATCTAGTCTTCTCTTAAGTCTATGGGAAAATGTACCCACTATTTTCTCCTACTAGACTAGTGAAAGAATAGAAAAGCCTAGGAAAAATTATACACTGGAAATGGGTCTTGTTTTTTTTGTTTGTTTTTTTTTTTGTTTGTTTGCTTGTTTTGTCTGTTTTAACCATCAGTATGTGGAAGTCTTCATTTATGTGCTTCCAAATTGTGTATGGATTAAGGAGGTCACTCTCCTTTTATTTTGCTTCCTTAAAACGACTATTTAGATTTTAAACTATATTTGTTAAAATTTATTTTACTCTTTCTGGTGGTTTGAATAAGAATGCCCTCTAGAGGATAACATATTTTAATGCTTAGTTATCAGGGAGTGGCACTACTTGAGAAGGAATATAAGGTGTGGACTAGTTTGAGTACGTGTTGCCTTGTTGAAGGAAGTGTGTCACTGCAGCTGGGTGTTTTATCTGGGTTTCAATTGTTGTAAAGAGATATCATGAATACAGCAACACTTACAAATGAAAAGAGGATGGGTTGCTTACTGTTTCAGAAGTTTAATCCATTTTCATGGAGGCGTGCATGGTGGCATGTAGTCAGACATGGTGTAGCTAAATCATGATCAGAAGGAAGTAGACTGAAATCCTGGGCAGATTCTTGAGCATAGGAAACCAAAAACCCTCCCCCACAGTGGCATACTTCCTCCAACAAGGCTATAACTACTCCAACATAGCCACATCCCTAATAGTGCCACTCCCTATGAGCTTATGGGTGTCAATTACATTCAAATGACCACAGTTGTTTTTGAAGTTTCAAAAGCCCATGCCAGGCTCAGGATCTCTCTTCTCATACCTGTGGACCAGTATTCAGAATCTCAGTTACTCCTCCAATACCATATCTGCCTATGCATTGCCATGCCTCTCTCTATGATACAGTTCCCTCTATACTAGATCAAACTTCTGAAACTATAAGACAGCAACAATTAAATACTTTTTTATAAGGGTTCTTATGTTCATGGTGTCTATTTCTAGCAAAAGAACACTAAGTGAGACACTTCTATTTTTGCTTATTTTGTAGACCATTCTAATATCAATTAAATACTCAATCTACATATAAAATGCATATTGCACATAGAGATAAACAGATGTTTATATATATATCACATATTATAATTTGGATTTATATTTTCATTCATAGTAATAAAAGTATTTATTATAGTAAGAACATGGTTTCTTTGAGTGAACAGGTAGGGCAGCGTAATATTAGAATCACATGTCTGGGAAATGTGGCCTGGTTGTTTTTTCATAAAGAAGTTCTTCTGTTTGATTTTATTCATACCATGCAAATGAGATTAGTTTGGAATGGCTGATAGTTAACTCTGGGGAGTAGTTATGAGACCATAGTTCTGATATAACAGGGTGCACCATGTGCAGCCACACTGTTGCTACAATCATACTTGAGGTTTAATAGCATGAATTTGGAATTATCTTGGCAGTATCCTTTCCTGATTTTCCATTTGTGTTCCTTGTATGTGATTTTAAAATAAATGTTATGATGATCATGTGAAAGTCAACGTGCACACAGGTCGCTTCTGTCTCTTGTTCAACCTCATTTGTTCAGTGGTAAGTCATAAGTCTACACTATGCATATACAGGAACTTTACATTTTCTGGCTCTGTTTTCCATTTCCCTTCAGTACTTTCCTTTAAAAAATAATCTATTTTAACTTTGAATATGATGCTTTGAATTATAAGCATGTTTCCAACTTGAAGGCCCCTGAGTTATGCATTCCCTGAGTTTCATCATGTGCTGTAACCCATACTGCTTTCTACATGCCTAACCTTTAAATGCCAGTTAACATCCCCACACCTTCTTTTCTCCTTCTTATACTTTACTTTTTTACTCCTAATATTTATTATAACTTAACATATTGCTCATTACGTTTTTGTGTTCTTTTTCCCCCCCCACTGTAATACAAAGGCCATAAAGGGAAAAACTTTAACACAATAAGATAATTTATGTCCTAAACAAGGTACACTGAGTAACTTAATGAATTATTTCTTATACTATCTATTCATAATATCATTAATATTTTATTATTTGGAGACATTTAATTCTTAATTATATTGCAAGCGAATAGGCCTACATTTTGTTTCACCACTTCATCATGCAAATACATTTTACAGACTTTACATAACTTGGCTAAGGTCATTTACCTTATAAATTTCAATAGCAGGAATCAGTCTGTATTTGACTTTCAAATGTCTCCATCAAATTCTCTTTAAATTTAGGAAAAAATGAAAAGCAAAGAGTTTTATTCATGAAATGTGTGCTGTCATGTAAGCACACAATTTTAGTTTACCTTTATAACTTTAAAGCATGACCCAATAAAGAATGAATTCACAATAGCAATCACTGTAAAGAAGGATAACAACAAAAGTGCCTATGAATTTATCTAGTCCAGTCATTAGCTACACATCACATAGAAGGAGATATGATTAAGTTCATGTTATAGATCTTAGCACTGAGGTTTATATGTTACAGTTAAAGAGTATAAAGAGAATAAGTAAATTTAAAGTGGAGTTGTTAAAAGTGGAGAAATTAGACTAAATCATAATGAAACTATTTGAATATTTGATATGGAGTAGATGGAACTCAATCTTTGTCTTCATATAATAGATGTTGACTTGTGATATGTCCACATGTTTGAGTTCCATGGTAAAAATTTGCCATATGAAGTAATCAGGAAAAAATTATCAGGCATTTACATTTGAAACATACAGCACTATTTATTTCTTGCTGCACAATGTGTCATTTGTGCTTGACTATAATTATGAAGAACCACCATTGTGCCTGATTTTGCTTTAGGTCACTGTATGTCACCCTGAGCTTTGCAAAATTTCAGTTTAGATAATTACATCAACAAAAGTTCAGGGAAAAAGGTTACTAGGGTATGGTGAAGTAAAATATCTGGAAAAATGCAGCCATGAGTATTATCTCAGGAATGCAAGCAGAAATGTCCCACTCCATTCATCTAAGAAATCTCTCTGACTTATTGTTCTAAATATGTCAAGCCATGTCTACCATATCTACCTATCCCTCAATTACAGCAAGCAAACTTGTACCAAATATACTTTTAAGAAATTCTTTTTTTCTTTCTTTTTTTCTTCTGCTTTTATCGAAGTCTTTGGGTCCGATTCCTTGATGTTCTGTCAAATCTGGTACCATTTTCTTTACACATTCATTTCCCCCAACATCTTGATTTTTTTTTTTTGAGTTTTCCACTTTCTTTTTTTTAATTATTTTATTTTTTTATGTTTATTTTACAAATCGATCCCAGTTCCCTCTCCTTCCCTCTCTCCCTGCTTTAACTATAATTTATGACATTATTATTTTTTTGGGGGGGTGACTGAACCATACTGAAAGGTAAAATGAGATATGTGGCATGATAAGCTTGTGTTTACTATTTAAGTTTCAAATGCTACATGTTTTTTTGATGTTATGAAATCCAATCACAGCTAAGGTGAGTCCACCATTTTTTTAGCTACTAAATTAAGAATCTTATCTAAAGTAACTGTCTAAAATCAATATGGGAATTAATCTTGAATTGACATGTACAAAAACAGACAAATGTAACTTTAATATATAATTGATGACTATGTGTCAGAATATCTGTATTTATATGACAGAGAACATTGAAGAAATCTTCCATATTGCAGTTAGTATTGGTGTATAGGCAATGCGAGTATAAAAATTGTTAAAAGAAAAATACTAGCTTGAAGATGTAACTCAGAAGTAGATTGGTTGACTTTCAGTTGGGATATTTTAGATTGTAGTCTCTAGAATGTGAAAAACAATACCATAGATAAAATGTTCATTTTTAAAGGTATTTATGTTTATATGTTCATGCATAGGCATGGGATTATTTCAGAAGTTAGTATATGAGAAACAGCCATGTTTAGAATGTGAAGGTGTAATCTCCGTAAAATTTATGAATAATGTAAAATTGGACAAACAAAATATAATGTAAGAAAATATTACTCCATATTTTGGCTAAATAAAAAAAATGTTGAGACGTGTTAAGTCATGGAACTTTTTTTTACAGAAACCTAAAGTGATGCTATTTCAATATTAAATTTGAGTTAAAATCACATTTGACTGTAATGTGATTCTTAGTTATCTTTCTGATTGATGTGTTAAGTAACTTTAGTTTACTCTTTCCTTGTCCTTGTTCTTAGATTTATTCTAATTTCTTATACATGGGGTAGAATATTATGCTAGGGTGCACATTGAAATAGTAGAACTTTAATTGTTACATTGCAAAAAATCTAAAAGCTCCTATTAATTTCCAGTGCTTCTTTAAAATCACCAGACCACACTAGGACACTATGTATCTTTTGGATTTTAACATGCTGTTTTTTCTACATTGTTAGCATTCCTAGGAACATAATGCTGACTATTGCCTCTTTGATTTACTTAGTTATTTTGGCCACATATGCTGATCAACACTTCAATATTAATTTAAAATGAAATACATTATAGAGAAGTTGATAATTGAATTGGGATTCACAGACTGTTTACTAGAATTTTGGTTGGCTCTCTCATTCTCAGTTCAAGAATCAGGTACTAGAGAGATGACACAGAGAGAGAGAGAGAGAGAGAGAGAGAGAGAGAGAGAGAGAGAGAGAGAGAGAGAGAGAGAGAGAGAGAGAGAGAGAGAGAAGGAGAGAGAGAACTGCTTATTTAAATCTAAGAAAAGTTACATTTTGTAAGAGATAAACAAAGGTATTAAAAAATAATTGTTTATTTTTTTACATTCCAATCCCAGTTCCTGCTACCTCCTCTCCCCATATATTGTCCCTGTCACACCATTGTCACCTACATTAATGGAGTCTAGTTTGGTCTTATGCAGGTCCCCATTTGTCAAACCTGAGTTAGTGATCTCTAACTAACTCGTGTCAGCTGATTCTGTGGATTTCTCCATCATGGTCTTGATCTCTTTGTTCATATTATCTCCCCTCCCTCACTTTGATTGTACTCCAGAAGCTTGGCCCATTGGTTAGTTGTGGATTTCTGCATCGACTTCCATCTGTTTCTGGAAGAGGGTTCAAGCTTCTCTGGGATTATGGATTGCAGGCTGGCTATCTTTTGCTTTATGTCTGCTATCCATTTATGAATGAGTAAATATTATATTTGCCTTTCTGTTTTTGGGTTACTCACTCAAGATTTTTTTTTTCTAGTTTGGTCCATTTGCCTGTGAGTTTAAGGATGTTGTTGTTTCTTACTGCTGAGTAGTACTCCATTGTGTAAGTCCACCACATTCTCTTTATTCATTCTTCAGTTAAGGGGCATCTAGGCTACTAAAATTTTCTAAAAGTGGAGGACACACAGTATTTTATTACCTCTATCTTTCTCTGTATTACTGGAAAAACCTACTGTATTAACTCTTATTACTGCAGGAAGAAATATTTAAAGTTGTAGCAGTCCTACCAATTCAAAGAGGTTTCAATTCATTCTATTTCATTTATTTTTATTACCACTTAAATATATATATACCAAAATATATGTATGTATATACATATATATTTTGGTTTTGTTATTCCATAAGAATCAGATTTACTTGCTTCTATTAAGGCAATCTATCCATCAGTGTTCCTCTTTCCTTACCTTCCAGAATATGCTTTCGAAATAACATTTTTTGATGCCCCCAAAGAAGCCTCAGTGTTCTATTATATGCCACTCTGAGTTGTATCATATCACACTAGAAGTAATCTCAAGTTACTAAGCCAAACAGATATTGAACCTGAAAAATTTGACAGGGTAAATACAGGGCTGTCATCTTAAATGTGAAGCACTAATGGTTCAGTAAAGTACTCAGGCTGTGGAACCACATTCAGCCACACACATAGCCAGTGTCGCACAACACTAAGGTGGGAGTCCTATTGATTTCTAGTTAACAGCATGCTGAAAGCCTGCATTTTATTCCAAGCTAGGATTAATATCAACTCTGAGGGTGCTTAGTACCTTCTTTGGTCAGAAATAGTATTAATTTTCTTCAATAATTATAATGTGATAGAGATAAACTTGCACATCCCAGCATTTTAAAAGGGAAAATTGATTATAACACAGTTTTCATTGGGATGTTCACAATGGATTCTGCACAAGAGACATTAATAGACAAAATTTTAAATGTTTTAAGCCCGTGTGGCTGATCTGCCATTTGTCTACCTTTTGTTTGGTTTAATTATTTATCTATAATGTTAACAGAGAATGCTTTGTTGTTTGAGATCTTGTTTTATTTGCATCTGCATCATTGCCTGTTTGAAAAGTCTTTCTTTGAACAAATGAGTTCTGTAAATGTGTTTGTTGAATGAACTGTCAAAATAATGTGTTAAAATACACTGTCAGTTTGACTTGGTTTAGATGACTATGTCAATCTGACATAGAACACCTACACTAAATGTGTGTGGCACCATATTATTGACTAGAACACCATCAAAGGAAGAAGCCAACTTAGAATGGGCATTCTTTCACTTTCTCACTTTCTTCCTTTCCTTCTTTTTCTCTTTTTCTTTTTTTTTTTCTTTTTTGCTTTTGTAGGATGGGAAGAGGTAAAGAATCACAACTGAGAATTCCTGAATCATCATCACTCTTCACCATAATAAACAGTATTCCTTCAAGCTACTAGAAGGAAAAAAAAGTGTCCTTCCTGGATTAAGTTACTTTCACTAAGTATGTTAATAAAGAGATTACCATTGTGTAGAGCATAAATAAGAAATATTGGTTAATTTAAAATGCAGGAGTGAGTAATAAACCTGAGCTATTGGTAGGTCATTTACAATTAATATAAACCTCAGAGTGTTTATTTGGGCCTGTGTGGTTGGCACAGGAAACTTCTGCCTACAGATACCAGCTATGCTGATAGTTTTTGTCATGCCCAAGAAGCTGCAGGTTCTTATGGTATGGAGGTAATACACAAGGTTATCATGTTATTGTTAATTAAAATGGACACCTAAATTATCCACCATCATTGAGCCCTCATCTAGTACCTGTTGGAAACAGAATCAAACATCCATAACTAAACACTGAGTCAAACTAGAATCCAGATGCAGAGGGAGAGGACGAGACCAGGTTGCAGAAACACACAAAAACAGCTGACCTGAACAAGGAAGACCTAATGGGCCCCCAGACTGATAGTTGGGAATCCAGCATGGGACTGACTCAGATCCTCTAAATATGGGTCTCAGCTAGAAGGCCTGAGCAGTCTAAGGGACCTCAGACAGTGGAACCAGGATGTATTCCTGGTGCATAAAAGGACCTTGCTGACACATTCCCCATGGAGGGATACTCCCTTAACCTAGAGGCAGGAGAGAAGTCCTAGTCCCTACTTCAAATGACTTGACAGATTTACATGACCCCAGCAGGATAGCATAGCCCTACACGTGGAATGGGAGTGGGGGGATGGGAGGGAGGGTGGTCAGGGTGCATGTGAGGGGGGTAAGAGAGTAAGAGGGAGAGAGGGAGAGAGGGAGAGATAATTGGGATTGACATGTAAAAATTTTAAATTATGTTATTAATAAAAATGTCTAAAAATATGGACACCATTAATTGAATTTAAAGTTCTTGATGGTGTTGCATATAAATTATGCCATTTATTTCTTTCATTGCAAGTGATATAAGTTGATTTTGTTTGACTGCAAATTAAAGGAAATACAGGCCTGATTTTGTGTGTGTGTGTGTGTGTGTGTGTGTGTGTGCATGTGAGTGTGTGAAATATGTATATATATATATATATATATATACATATATATATAATACACACACATGTATATATGTATATATATAATATATGATAGAGAAAGAGGATAACTAACCTCTTTGATAAATTGATATCTGTACAAAGATTTGAAGGTTAGTCATCTCTTGAGAGAACAAAAATTTAATCTGGCTTCTTATATAATATTTAATATATCAATTATGCTATTTGTTACAGTAAGAAATTAAAAAGAAAAAAGTCCCTACATTCTGTCTCTCTGGAATTTTGATTAACAGTGAATGATGATGAATGAGAAAAAAAAGTATGTGCTCTATCATCAATGGAAGCTAGAATATCATGTCATCAATAGTTGAGCTAGGATGCCTCAGCTTCCAATCCACCTTAAAAACATATGCGACCATTAAAAAGAGCAGCTTATTAGCATATACAGAAAACAGTTGAGGCTGCAGAATCAGAGGAAAGCTTGGTGCTTGGAAATGCCACAGTGAAATGGGTAAAATTGCTCATTTTCTCTGTGATTACTTCACTCCTTAGTCAGTACTGCTCAGCTGAGCACATGGCTGCTCCCCTAGGGAAAGAAAAGAATGGGCTGCATGTCTAATTCCACATTTTGGGAGGACTGCCAATGCACTGGTGTTTGTCTTCATTCATACATAGTGCCAAGAAAATCTAAGTCCTCTGTATGCCCAGGGCATGCTGAAACAAGGGGATCAAGGGTAGGTGAGCCTGCAGTAGACAGGCCAGGAAGGCTCAATTTGGTCATTCACAACTCAAAGTTACTACCACAGGAGTAAGGAAAATAATGGAGAGTTAATTCAACATTGTCACTTTTGGAATGCTTACCAGAGAACTCAAGTTTTCTCACCTGATTTGTATACTGACCACTGTCTGGTATATTTTCCAAGTTTGAGTTCCCCTAAGAACAAAAGTAACCCCAAAAGGCCAGTTTACTGTTGTGATGATCGAAAACTCAGTCCTTCAACGGCAGCTTAGTGATCAAGAGAGTTATGGTCCCATAAGAAAGAATCTGAGAAACTTCTGTAAGTGAGAAATACACACAAGTATTGGGAACTAGATCCTTCTTGAGGATTTCTGAGTGTTCCAGAATCTTTATCCAGTATATTAAAAATGATTATGTCCAAATGAAATCCTTACTGTATAGACTGGGGAGGTGACTAGTGTTGTTGTGCAAAATTACTCAATAAAATATCGGCAAACCAAATCCAAGAATACATCAGAGAAATCATTCACCATGACCAAGTAGGCTTCATCCTTGGGTTGCAGGGATGGTTTAACATATGAAAATCTATCAACATGACCCACCATATAAACAAACCGAAAAAGAAAAACCACATGATCATCTCCCTAGATGCTGAAAAAGCCTTGGACAAAATTCAACACCCTTTCATGATAAAGGTCTTAGAGAGATCAAGGATAACAGGAACATGCCTAAACATAATAAAAACCATATACAGTAAACCAACAGCTAATATTGAACTGAATGGAGACGCTTAAGGCGATTCCTCTAAAATCAAGAACAAGGCTGCCCTCTCTCTCTTATCTCTTTCATATTGTGCTTGAAGTTCTAGCTAAAGCAATAAGACAACATAGAGAGAGAGAGAACATAAAAGAGGGAGCCATTATAAGATTGAAGAGAAAACTGAACCTAAAGAAATGTCCAGAGACCTACAAGACTGACTCCAACTAACAATTTGAGCAACAGTGGAAAGGCTACCATAAATACCCTTCCCTGATAATAAGATCAACAACTAACTTATCCACCCTCATGGAGCCCTCATCTAGTACCTGTTGGAAACAGAAGTAAACACTCACAACAAAACACTGAGCTGAAGTGGAATCCAGATGCATAGAGGGAAGAAAGACCATGCTGCAGAAACACATAGAGACAGCTGACCTGAACAAGGAGGAGCTTGGGACCCCCAGACTGATAGCTGGGAATCCAGCATGGGACTGAATCAGACCCCCTGAATATGGGTCTCAGCTATAAGGCCTGAGCAGTCTTAGGGACTTAAGACAGTGGAATCAGGATGTATTCCTGGTTCACAAAAGAACCATGAGTGCACATCCCCCATGGAGGGATACTCCCTTAACTTAGAGACAGGAGAGAAGTCCTAGTCCCTACTTCAAATGAATTGACAGATTTAGATGACCCCTCCTGGATGGCATCACCCTACATCTGGATTGGAGTGGGTGGGAGGGGAGGGTGGCCAGGGTGCATGTGAGAGAGCAGAGAGGGTAAGAGGGAGGAAAAGAGGGAGGGAGGAGAAACAGGGATCAATATGTAAAATAAAAATAAATAAAAAGACAAGAAAAGGAGATCAAGTGGATACAAATTGGAAAGGAAGAAGTCAAACTTTCACAATTTTCAGATGATATGATTGTCTACATAATCGACCCAAAAAAACTCTACCAGAGAACTCCTACAGCTGATAAACACCTTCAGCAAACTAGCAGGATACCATATAAACTCCAAAACATTTAGTAGCCTTAATTTATTCAGATGACAAAAGGGCTAAGAAAGAGTCCAGAGAAACATCACCCTTTACAATAGCCACAAACAATGTAAATTATTTTGGGATAACACTTACCAAACAAGTGAAAGACCTATATATAAGAACTTTGTGTCTTTAAAGAAAGAAATTAAAGTAGATACCAGAAAATGGAAAGATCTCCCATGCTCTTGGATAGGTAGGTTAAACATAGTAAAAATGGCAATCTTTCCAAAAGCAATCTATAGAATCAATGCAATCCCCATTAAAATCTCAGCTCATTTCTTCATAGATTTTGAAAGGATAATAATCAACTTCACATGGAAAAATAAAAGACCCCGGATAGCCAAAACAACCCTGTATAAGGGAACTTCAGGAGGCATCACCATCCCAAACTTGAAGCTCTACTACAGAGCTATTTGTCAAATCTTGGTATATTCTGAGCTTTATGAGTCTTTCTTATAGTTACCTATAACAACATCTTGAAGTGTTTCCCCTATTCTAATATTTTCAAAATTTCAGTCATTAAAGTGGTTTTTTGATACATATTTTTTTTGTATAGAGTGAGAGATAGAGGTCTAATTTTACTAATTTGTGTCTTGATATCCAGTTTTCTTTCTCAATTCCTTTTGGTGAAATGCCTCTTGGTTTTCAACAGTGTACTGTGGGTGCCTATATTGAGAATCAGATGTCAATAACTGTGTGAATTTATGTCTTTGTCATACATTCTATCCCATTGTTCTATGTGTTATTTCCTTAAAATTTCTAATAGAATCTTGTAGTAATTATGTTTTATCTGGGTTGTATATTGTTTTGTAACATTTTATGAGTGCCATGATTTCATTACTTCTTATGACTTTGATTACATTCTTTATATCCTCTTGATCAAATTTATTAGTTAAAATGTAGATATTTATCCATTTCTTCAACTTTCATAAGTAATATTTTAATAACCCACCAAGACCCTTTTGATTTCAGTGATATCAGTCTAATATTTTCTTTTACTGTCTTTATATTTTTATTTTCAAAATTTATAACTGCATTAACAATTACTTAAGAATAAAAAAACAGAAGAAATACTTGTATCTAGGAATATAAGATCAGCCAGGATGAAATCAAGAAATTTATAACATAAAATACTCATAATTTATAACATTTATATTCATACTTTTGAACTTTTTAGTAGTTTTAGTTTTTACTTAGTGACTATTAATAATTACAGATTGTAAAGAAACTAGCTATATAGATATAGATACATTCTGCTCATGATCCTATTGTCAGACTACTCTAGTACTTAAAGATAGGTAGAAAGGAACAGAAAATAAAAACAATATTTAACAAAAAAATAAACTTTAAACACATTTGTAAGTTCAATTTTGACAACATTTCCAACATTGCTCACGAGATAAAACACCAATTTCTGGCAGGCAAACTTTCTCTAATGGTTGAGGAGATCTCAGGGAATTAGCCAAGTAAAGGAAATAATGTTGGTGGTTACAAATCTTGTTACATCATAGAGGACATCAACAGTGAAACATGGAATACTCCACTAGCTAAAAAGTAGTATTTACAGGAGAAGTATCTCAACAAAAGTGTATATGGTAGTGGAAAAAAGTAACAACAAGACTTTCCACATTTCTTTTTTTCCTTCTTAGTATCATATCAAATTGTGTATACTTCTTTCAATTTTGTTTCTCTTTTCTTGATAAGATGTTCTGTACCATGTAGGCTGTGGGCCAAATTAAAGTATGTATGCCTTAATATAATATTCCTCAGGCCAATGCCAACATGTATTTCTTCATGATTTGTTACCTATTTTGGCAGGAATACATCAGAATTGTAATATTTCTCATCTGAGCATATTCTAAAGGACATCACGTCTATTTATTTGTTGTTGATGTTCATTTTGGTTGCTAAATGTGCTTGTCACATTTCACACACTCACACTGTCAGTTTCTTTTTGCAATTAAAATGTAATGTATGAACTTATTCTGGACTGTTTATATATTACCTAAATTGTAGTTGCCAATGTTGATTCATGTTTGAATCAATTGCTATTCTCACATAGCTTCAAAATGATTTACCAAAAATATCACTTCCTTAAGATTCTATGTTGAATTCTATGTTGTAGATGCCTTTCCCTAATTGATTAGTTTGCTTTTTATCCCTGTGAAAAATATTTGAAAGATATGACAAAAGAATTAATGAGTCATTTTTTTTTGTTTCTTCAATAGATTCAATATTTATGTGGATGTCTCTTCCACTGTAAATTTATGGCAGGAAAATGTACTATAGCATTAGGGAATATGACTGAGAAGACACTTCCCCTCATATTACTATATGTGTGTGTTGTTAAATTAATACACATATTCATGTGCATAAGTAATACATCTAAATGTATATGTATACACACATGTGCACACACATACACACACATACATAATACATACATACATACATACATACATACATACATACATATGTACATACAACTTTTGGACCCTGTACTTGCCAAGCTATCATCAAATTTTCTGTATGGTGTATAACTGACTTGAGATTTTGATCATCTTCTGGCCTTCGTCTTGGTTCTGAGATTACAGGAGTGTACCAACAGACCTGGATTATGTGGTACTTGGAACAATTCAGAACTGCATGTAAACAGCCTATCAACTGAATTATATGTTCAACCCTCAAAATTACATTTCACTTTATAATATGTCTCTGTTTAATAATTTGATGACATTTTCACTTATATCTTTACCTCTGTGAAGTAAATTATTTCTTATTACCTAGGTATGTGAAGTCTTAAACTGAGGCTACTATACAATGCTGCAAATACTTATGAGAAACTGTACTTAATTGAGCCCATTTATTGACATTTCAGGAACCTGTTAGGAATATATCCCGTGCAGTGATGGTTCTAATCCTAGCATTGGGAACTGGACAGAAGAGAACCAGATGTTCAAGAATAGACATTGTTATATATCTTGGAGGTTAGACCAGTCTTGATTATGAGAAATCTTGTATAAAGTTGAGTAAACAAGCAGATAAATAATAGCATTGTGTGTCAGAAATCATGCATAATGTTGTCCTCAATCTGGCATTCATGTCAATAGAATCTGCCTACCATTTACACATTTCCCTTTTAGTATCTCATCAATATTTATTAATTTGTGTCTGTACATAATGCTATACTTTGATTTTTCATTATTAAATTTCATCTTCTGTGTTCCTCAATGGCCTTTGGTTTCTATTTTTCCCCTATTTAGGCTTGATGTGGGCAGAGATATTTGTATCCCTGGGGCCAGTATTTGTGTATAAGAGTGGCTTAATAAATATTGATGAACATGAAAATGAATGGGTACGAGTATGGAGGCTGACTTTCCATAAATGCATGGTAATTTTCTGTTATAACTTCTCAAAATAAGCTGTATGAAATCCCAAAAAGATCTTTAGCTTTGTCATAAAAGCCAGACAACTACATATCTAGCATGCAGGTGTTGTTTTCCTGTATAATCATCTCATGCAGCACAATTTAGTCTGATGTTGTGTATGGATCTCAGATATACTTTTAGAATTCGATGATGAGAAAGATTAACATTAGAAAGTGACGATCACACATTTAAGGCAGATATTATTGAATAATGCAGATTATGATGGGACAAGTGGAAAAAACAAGTCAGGTTTTTCTCTTCTTTTGATTTCCCTCTAATGGATCAAATTTATTGACTTTTGTTTTAGATGAAATAATTTTCTATGTGCCACTTGAGATTTTTTCATAGCTGAATATAAAGCAATTGACAGGAAAGAAAATATTACCATGTTCCATTTAGAAATGATTTAAATGAATTATATATTTTTTAGATTTTAATTTTATGATTGAAAGTTAACTTGCTTTGTATTTGAGGTTATCCAACCAAGATAGTTCTTGTGAGTAGTGAGTCCATGTGTATGGTTGATGCCCACATATCATGCCAGGCAAATGGATATTAACATTAAACCCATCCTCAGTGCTTCCCAGCTTACTTTGTATAACAGCTTATTCAAAGTGTTTGTCATATAAAGCGTGGATACCAGGAGAACTATGTAGCCAATTCTTCATTTCATTCCATAATTTCCTGTATATGTGCATACATATATATTATTACATATTATTTGCATGTTTTCACATGTGTATACATATATACATAAATATACTTATATGAGAGACAGAGGCAGAGAAAGAAGAAAGAAGGGGTATTTTATAACAACCACATGCATATACAATGAAATTTAAATTTCATGTTTTTTTGTGTATTGAGACAGCCTTTTATGTGTAGCCCAGCCTGTCCTCAAATTTACTTTGTAGACCAGATTGACCTTGACCTCAAAGGTCCATCTCTATCTGCCTTCTAAATGCTGGAATTAATGGCATGAGACACTTTTCCAGAATGAAGTTAAATTTTGATCAGTACAGAATTGTACTGCTATGTGTAGGGAAGCCATCAAAATATTGCATATTTTATGTGAGACCACAAAAATTCCTTTGTTACGGCATGTTGTTCCCACTGGCCTCCTGGTCCTGCTGCCATTGTCCTGTAACCACGTGTGCCCCAAATAACACTCAGAGACTCTGTATTTGATACAATCCTGTTGGCCAATTACCATTATTGTTTATGGGCTAGCTCTGTCTTAATTATTAACCCATTTCTACTTATCTAAGTATTTCCACGTGGTCGTCTTATCCGGGAGCCGCGGCAAGCATGCTGCTTCTTCCCCGGCTACATCTTGACCCCTACTACTTCCTCTCTCCTCCTCCTGGTCTCCTAGCCCCACCTATCTTGTTATCTCATTGGCCACAGAGCTTTATTAACCAGTATGAGAAACATATATACAGAATAACATCTCCCATCATCTCCTCTTTTCTGTCTAAAGTAAAAGAAGGGGTTTAACCTTAACATAGCAAAATATAACATACAACAGTTATCAAATAAGTTTCACAGTAAACAATATTTAGTCCATTAACATTTTGTAAGACTTAAAAAAATATCATCTATCCTATCTTTGTGAATCTAAAGTCCTATATGTAACTTATCTTTAATCCTAACTAAGGAAAACTATAACCAAAACTATGTCTTCAACTCCTTCAAAGACCACAGAAGGATAATATATAAACTCTAGAAATGACAGAGACAATTCATTGCCTGGTCAGTCACCCGAAGTTCTTCTGTAATGTTCCATCTTCAACCCATAGGCCATAGTGTGTGTCCAGACTCCTCAACAAGGCAGGAAACTTTTCTCTGTGTCCTGTAGACTGTCTGGCTGTCTGGCAGCCTCTTCCATGAAGCAGGAATCCTGTAGCAATGTCCATTTTGCATCAACAGTCACCTTTTTGTGGGTCCTGCATGTCCAGTTTTTACAACATAAAGTCAAACAGTCTAGACAAGAGAAGTACCTTGCTCATATGGTTAGTCTTGCCATATTAGAAGCAAACTTCATAACGAGTTTCTTCAATGTCCATCTTCCTTTTTGATGCAGGTGGTGTTACCAGGAGCAGTTGTGCCTCACTGTCAAGAAAACCCCTAAACCATTTTAAATGCCATATTCTGTAGGTCTTTGAAAGGTTTGAAGAATGCCTATTCATCTCAAATACATCTCTGCATATCTAGAAATCCTAACTAACTTAACTCCAAGTTTTAACTATCATAGGTAACTCTCTATAATCTGTATTAAATTATACATTACATTTTCCAATGAGCTATATAAACACAATACCTAAACAAGAGGAGAAATAAACATATCATAAAATTGACCTTAAATTGAATCAATAAATAAAAATCTGTTTCAAAGCAAAGTATTCATATCTATACCATAATTCCCTTTTTACCTTTAAAAAGATTGTTTGTGGTTATAGCCATTTATAACCAAGTCCATTTAAATGAAAACAAACATTTATAAACAATATTTGGGAATTTGGGCGTTGTTCTTTCCAAACTACTTCCTGCTGGTAGAGGGCGCTGTCATGGGGATCCAAAGAAGACACAGAAATCTTAGCAGTAGTCTGCAAGGCTTTGTCTCAACTCCTTTGAATGTTGGATCACCTGGGGAGCTGTTTCAGGGGGTCTGGCTTGATCAAACCACATAAGTCTGGAAAGAATCCATAGCTTTTCATTTTCTGTGGAAACAAAAATAGGAATCCTTTTCCCCAGTAACTTGTCCTTATGCTTAAATTTTGGAGTCAAAGCATTTTTAAAATATATAAATTGAATTAATCCAGCAGCATTTCTTTTATCAGTAGTTATTTTCTCAGCAATCAAATAATTTAAAAACAACAGAAGCGTGTATAATATCCAAAATCTCTCTGTGTTTACCATCTTTACGTGGCTTTTTTATTACTCTATTTATTCTACTTCTATTTTTACATATTTTAAGACAGGGTTTCTCTGTGTAACTTTTATCTGTCCTGGAATTCACTGCATACCAGGTTTACTTTGAAATCACAGAGATTTGTTTGCCTCTTTTTCCCAAGTGCTGGGATCAATGGCGTGCGCCACCACAACCATCATTTTACTTTCTTTTTGCTTTTTAAACCATTGTATTCTGTTTCCTTTTCTCTCCCAAGCCAGCGTATTTTTTAAAACACAGTGTAAACCTTCATTGCAGCTCTCGTACACACCAATGAATTGTTAGCAGAGCTCTTTAAAAGCAAGCCAGCTATTTTGCCGCTTATGATAATTTTGGAAACCTCCCTTAAAGGAGCCGCGCAAATCTCTGTCTACAACAAAACAAATCCAACCGAGAAAATGCTGCTACCAAGAAGTCTTGCTAGTCTCTGTTCCCTTGTTTCTAAAAACTATTTTTTAAGCTTTTGTTAAGTTTTAAGCGAAAGTTCTCAATCCTGCTTCTGACACCATTATGTTACAGCAGGTTTCCCTTTTGGCTGCTGCTGGTTCTGCCGCCATTGTCCTGTAACCATGTGTGCCCCAAATAACACTCAGAGACTCTGTATTTGATACAATCCTGTTGGCCAATTACCATTATTGTTTATGGGCTAGCTCTGTCTTAATTATTAACCCATTTCTACTTATCTAAGTATTTCCACGTGGTTGTCTTATCGGGGAGCCACGGCAAGCATGCTGCTTCTTCCCCAGCTTCATCTCGACCCCTACTACTTCCTCTCTCTTCCTCCTGGTCTCCTAGCCCCGCCTATCTTGTTATCTCATTGGCCACAGAGCTTTATTAACTAGTATGAGAAACATATATACAGAATAACATCTCCCATCATACCTTTGTGTTTATCATTGCAAATTAGAAAAAAGAACAAAAATCTGCAATCAGAACTAAAGAAGAATCACATGGACTCAGAGTTACAGATAGCAATTTACTTTGTTAGAAGTGCTTTGTTAGAGGTAAGTTTTAAATGTCAAAGTGGAATATTATCTAGAGCCAGCACAATATTTTAGGTCGTATACACAGCAAGACTGATTGTATTGCTCTGAAAGAGATCTAGATGCATTACAAAAACAAAACAAAACAAAATGACCTAATTTTCTACACATTACTTTTTCCTAAAGTAGATCTGTGCCTAGGAGGAGGTGGATTCTCTTTTATCAAGAAAGAGAATAATGCTATAAACTCTCCAATTAATAATTTTGGTTTCTCCTTTACACTTTACATCACTGTATGCACACAGGCTAATCAATTGGCTTCTTGTTGAGTAGTTAAGAAAAAGGCAAGATAGAGAGTCATATTTATGAGTAATATGTTAGTATTCAATATTATAGGAATGAATATAGACACGAACATTGAAGATTGTCAATTGCTCTTTGCTTTCAATTGATTTCTAACAGATATTGATGACTGAACTTTTCACACTCTTGTCTCTGAAACTGACCTGTTCTTCTTCCTTTGAACTTTTAAATAATTTGTAATGGGATACAACAAGAGAGGCCTTACTAAGTGCAAATGTTGAAATTTAGTTTTATTTGTTTGTTTGTTTGTTTTATGTGGTGCAGAAAACATGGCCAGGAAAGACTGTCTGCTCTCTCATCCAGCCTCAGGCAATATAAATTTTGAAACCATGTTAAATGACTCGATCATTTATTTCCATTCATCTTGTCTGCAAAATTTTCTTTGGCTTTGATCACGGGTAACTCTTGTTTTAATATGCTATGCTTTCAATATTGTGTCTAACCAAATTTTTTCTTAGTCTCTTTGTCTTATGTACCATACTTAAGCATAGGAAATTTAAAAGAACTAAAGGGAATATGATACTTGATTCTCTTTCATCCATGTAATTTTCTTGTTCTTTTAAAGTAGAACAAAACAGGAAGTTATCACCTACGCATACATTCGTGTAATACCTGATTATGGAAGTCATTCACTGTGCTCAGTTTCTCTCTGTTTACTGTGATCAATTCTGACAGCTTTTAGATGCACACATAAGGTATCATATCTCTTGTGAACAAACTGCACTTTCTTGTTACATGAACACCAACCTTTCCTTAGGGATGCTTTATCTATCAGAGAACATATTATGATCATTTTTGTTGTCGCCTATAGCTAATGGATCTAACTTCTAAAACACCTGTTCTTCCAAATGTGTGGGAATCATTCATTGTCACTTCAATTCTTTGTCATTTGAAAACAACATTCAAAATGTAAGTATCTGTTAATCATAAAGGTAGGTATTTTTGATTTTGCTGTTGTCACAAGGTGTATATATAAGGGAGAGATAGTAGATAGAAAATCATTAAAATATGAATATAAAATTAACTTAAAATAAAGGAATAGGGAAATAACATATAACAATTAGGAAAAGAAAAGCAATGGAGCAAGAGGCATGTATTCAACATTTAAGGTTATAATTGCATCTATATGTAGTAATTGAAACAAAAATAATACCCCTTTAGCATTATTCCACTCATCATGTTTTCAATAAACTGACACTCAAATTACTAAATTATCTTAAACTGAACATGGGGAGATTTCAATGATAACTAATGATTATTTGACTTGTTCTTGTTTAGGATTGCTAAATGAAAGTTATGTTAAATGTTTAAGTATATTTAGGCATTTGTTTTACTAATTTCCAGTGGAATATATGGTATATTTCTTTACAGTGGAAGGATATGAAAGCAGGGTGCCAAGTGAATTCTTTGAAACCATTTCCCAGAGTCACCTGCTCTCCCCACCCTTGATGAAAAAGACAATTAATTTAGATAAGGTTTTTGTAACTTTCTTGAGAAAGCCTGGAAGTTTTGACTCTTCTGGTTCAGATTTACAAGACTCTGGGACAGGTCTCCACCGTCTAGTCTAGTATGTACTGATTTTAACAGAGGGATGTGACATTGAAGACACAGCATGGATGTGATAAAAGTGACAGAAATGAGACGTGTTATTGCCTCCTTGTGTCCTCTCAGAACACAGCATTCTCTACAGGATTTTACATAGTTAAAAGATTTTCATTTTGCACCATTTTTTAAAGCACAATTATAATATTCAATAAGAACGTTCCATTGAAACCCAAGGATGAATTTTGATGGTACCATCAGTCTAGAGATGTCAAAGAATAATACTGCCATGTTTAAATCCTTACCGGACTAACATTCATGTGACCATTAGGGAATTTTTTTTTAAAACCAAAGTTTAGAGAGAGCTATACTTCCTGTTGTGATGGATTTGCTTTGCCATTATTATAGTCAAGAGAGAAGAGCGCAATGGAAACAACGTTTTGAAAAGTTTTTAAACTGCTTTCAGTATTTAAGAATGATGTTTTCTTCATATAGGACAGAACAACTTTCTGGGAAATTTTTCACACACATAGATTTTCTAGGCCAGCTACACTTCGCCGTCTCTTTGGGAGATGCTGTGCATCACACTTTACCAGGCATCCTGGGGCAGTAACCCTTACATTCCATCCAAGATCACAGCCCATAAAGTAAAACACTATGGTCAAAAGGTTCATCTGCATGAAGTATGCTGTGCTTGAGGCAGAAGTAACAAGCAACTATTAGAACCCATGGAATTACAGCTGGCTTTTAGCAAACAATGAATGAACCAGCTCCATATTTTCTCAAGCTTTCAGAACTAGCTATGAACAGGGAGACTACATCACTACAACTGTAAAAGGCTGGAGGACTTCTGCTGTCCCTCAAGCCTTCACTGCCTTGAAAGTTCTACTTTCTGTCAGCCATGACTATGTCATTAGGCGAGCTCCAATTAAATTGCACTAAGGCCACTTGGATCACTATATCAATTTCTTTTAGATTATTTCTCTAGATTATTGACTGCATGGACCTGGAGATGCCAAATAATGCCTAGCCAGCAAATAAGCTTAGGGGTCACCTAACATTCATTGACTACTCACTGGCCAACTATACATCAGGAAGTGAAATTCTCAACCTCCCCCGACACTTATACCTTAACACAATCCCAGCTTTTAAGAGTACAGAGGCTCTGATTCTTACAGAGAATCTTCTTCAGTTTCCTCCTCCAAAGGCCTGTGCTATCCTGAATCAGTCATCCTCTTATCTGCCTTCTGTTCTCTTTGAACTTTCATTCTTTTCCTTTATGACCTACAACGGTGTAATATGTGGTTGCTGGCAATCATAGATGTGAAAAGATCAGAGACATTATCATCATGAAACTTCACAAAACATTGTCTGGCTATAATTAGATTTACCAACGTTGTCTTTAGGGAATAAGGAAGCCCTTTCTTCATGCTTAGCATTTTAATTTTTTGGCTACATTTGCTCATTATTCATTTTTTTTTCTTTTTGTAGTTCCTTTTAAGATATTTTAGTTTGTAGAGCATTTTGGGGGGTCACAACAAAATTGACAGAAAGAATAGGAGTATATATATATTCTGACCCTTCAAACTCAGGGCCTTCCTCCATAGTCAACATGCTTCACCACAGGTACATTCTTTATACCTGATCATGCAAATTAACTGTAATTGTCATTTTAAATAGCTAGAGTAATCTGGGAAGAGTCTCAGTGAGGAATTTATACAATGGTTTAATTTGTGAGCATATCTATAGGGGATTATTTTAGAGTAATTGATAATGACTGAGCCAGCCTTTTGTAGGTATCACTATTCCTTAGACAAAGAGCCCTAAACAGGACAAAAACAAAGAAAAAAGCTGAGCACAAGCAAGCCAGCTAGTAAGCAAACAACTGTGCATTTTTTCTTTTTTTAAATTTCTGTTCTTGGTGGTGGATATAATGTGAACTGCTCTCTGTAATTCCTGGCACTATGATTTCTTTGCAGTGATGGAATATAATCTGGAATACGAAGTTCAAGAAATTCCTTTCATAATTAAATTGCCTGTAGTCTGGCCTATTTTATCATAGCAACAGATATTGACCAGCCAACATTAATGTGTTGGTGAAAGATTATTCATGATTTACATCAGTTGAAATATTGGACATAGATTTTGTTTTAGGGTGTCTTTTGCTTGTTTGATTTTTGTTTTTGTTTTTGGTTTTTTTTTTGTTTGTTTTTGAGTCAATTTCTCTATGTATTCCTGACTCACTTGGAACTCAATATATATATATATATATATATATATATATATATATATATATGTATACATATATATATGCATATATATATGTATACATATATATATATATATCAGACTGGAATAAAATTCAGAGATCTGCTTGCTTCTGCCTCCTGAGTGCTAGGATTAAAGGAATTATTTTTGAGAGGGTGTATTTGGAGGCCATTATGCCTGACCATCATTATTGAATATGTATGTTTTATGGATGCTAACAAATGTATAGTGAGATGTATTCATGATTATACAACATCTGTTATTGCTTTAAAAATGTGTTGCCCTCCCCTGTTTATTATTCTCTTCACACATGTCGCTAGTAAAACTTTGACCCCTATGTTGACTTTGACTTTATCTTTGCCTAAGTAGAGTATAGTTAAATTTATTTGTAAACAATTTTTATTGGATTTTTAATAACAGTATATATTTATGTACCTATTTTGTCTTCATTCAGCTATAGGAAATTTTTTCCTGCTTCATAATAACCTTTATCTAGATTTGGCAGGATTTTATTCATTTACCCATGGAAGGGCAGCTTGGTTGTTTTCTAATTTGGTCAGTTATGCATGAAGTGACAACAAACAACCACTGAACTATTTTTGTAGACCACTTTTCAATTCATTTGGAATAATACCAATGAATGTGGTTACTGAGTCTTATGATAATGGTGTATTTCCTTTGAAACAAACTGCTAAAGTTTTTTATAATGCAGTTAAGCAATTTTATATTCCCACCCATAATGGAAAAGGGCTTTATTTGTTCCACTTTCACAAGCCCTTTGTATTTAATCAACTCCTTAGAGTATATGCACTACATTTTACCTATATATGTCAATATTCAACCACACAAATTACAATAATTTAAAATAAATTCAAATTATTCCTGTAGTAATACATCCAAGGTTAGCTACTCTACATAGCTTTGTTAAGTAAAGTCTACAATACTGTACCTAATTACTGTGAATTCAATATGATACAATTATAAACCTTTTAATGATACATGACTTTCATTCATTCTGCTTTCCTTGTATTGGGACATATGAAATTTCTAACCTAAGGTATCTGAAGAATATTCATTAGCTTTATATTTTGATTTAAAATTTACTCATTGCCTTATCTAAACATGCCAGACATGATCTTAAATCCAGGAATATATGAATAAAATATAGAATTTTGTACTTAAATAATGTATTAGTCTAAGTTTTTTTATATGACAGAAATACTAACAAATTACTGAGGAATAAGTGTAAATTTATTGCTCAAATAATAAAGCATTGTGGAAAATATGTCTTTAAGGCTCGGGGTCTCTTTCTCATGTCTACTTCAGAATTTTTTATTGTGCCTTGTGCTTCATTGTCTTGCTATAGATGACTGTTACTGACATGTTGACTGTGGTGCACTGATCAAACAGTTCTAAAAATATTTACCAAATTATAATAATAAATGCTTTGATTTTAGAACAAAGTTAAAAATACACTTGGGTGATTTTCATAGTAGTTCACCTATATGGTATTTATGGATTAGAATTAGAGAGTAAGATTATGATTGCAGTAAGTAAAAAAAAATGTGATGAATGCAATAAAATATATGTATATGATATAACTTTTCATCAAATGAAATATTTTAAGTCAGAAATTAAGGGAGTGAGAAAATATATTTGTTTGTTAGCCTGTGGTGTCTATTAGGGGCATTGTGGTATTTGAATGAGAATGGCCCCAAAACTTTCCTATGTCTGAATAATTGGTCTCTGGTTGGTGATTGTTTGGAAGGATTAGGGGTTATTGTCTTGCCAGAGGAAGTGTTTCACTGGGAATGGGCTTTGAGTTTTCAAAAGAATCACATTTTGAATTAGCCTAGCTCTGGGTGAGCTTCCTGCCCTTTCTGTGGTCTTATCTTTGTCCGGCCATCATGGACTCTAACCACATGAAACTGGAATCCCAGTTGAGTGCATCATTTTCGAAGTTGACTTAATCATGGGTTTTTATTCACATTAATAGAAAAATAATTAAAATAGCCATTGTCTTCCAATTACAGGCTAAAATTCTGAGCTTTTTACACACACACACACACACACACACACACAGACACACACACACACACACACACACACACACACACACACACATATATATATATATATATATATATATATATATATATATATATATATATGAAGCTTCTGTAATAGTAGAACTCCATGTGACTTGCTCAAAAAATCTTCAGCATTCTTACTTTCTATAGTCCCTGCTTGGTGGTGTATCCCCATTTGCCACCACAAGTAATTCTTCCTGGCCACACTTCCTATTTCTCATGGACACCTAGAAATCAGATGGTAAGATATTACAGAAAATGACCAAAAAATAAATGAGTCATAGACCATGGAGAATTCAATGTGATACTGACCTCAAGCTTTTATCCCTACTCGTTATAGTTCATAGTGCTGGAAGAGGCTCTGCATTCTACCATAGGAAAAAGCAGTCTTCAATCCATGAACTAGAAATTCATGAGTTATAATAATGGCTGAGCTAGCAAGATAAGTTCATTGGTTTAATAGTGGTATGAATGTTATGGGGATAGTAAAATATTTTCTAATTATATTTAAGATTCACACTGCAAGATAGAACTTATACTCCATTTTGGGTCATACATCTGAGGCTAGATATGGGAGAATCTATTAGTATTATTCTGAAGAATAGACATAATAGACTACCAAATCCTAGTGACTTATCATTATACCCATACATTATTATTTTTCTCAATCCTCATTGGAAGCTTCCTTTTATTGTAGATGGTAAGTAATACGAAGAACAATGACTGTTCAAGGTTAAGAGATTAAGATACTTCAGAATGTTACTCCCAAATGGGATGTCTACATCACCAATCCAAAGATAGGCCCTAAGATTATTACAGAAAAAGGGGGTGATATAAAAAATTTTAAGATCCTGAAGATAAATGAGTAAAAGGTAACAGTGTTTTCAATACCAATAAAGTAGTTGCATATATGAACTCACAATTGTGGCATTAAGCAAAATACTTGTAAAGTCTAAAGACACACAAAATCCCAGTATGAGAATGGAGGTGGCACCAAGTCTCTCACTCCTATTGTAGGAGTTATTGACAATTGATAGCTACAGAGAGAGGTGAAGTAAGTTTTCTTTAGTTCTTTAGAGTGTGTAACCTGGTGGGTAGAATTTTCTTCTGGATTAACCTTATAGCTAAGAGTGTTTGGACAACAAAAATTGTACTCAGTGGGCTTAAAAAATACTTGAATTTTGGTGGTAGGAAAGTGGTAGAATTTCTAGGAAAAATTAAGTCTAAGACAAACAGGAGTAAACTCATAGAATCAAGAAAACAATCGTGCAATATAAATAAATTGCATATTTGTGGAAAACTGTATTTTGTATGGCATATAGTAAAAATTTAAGAACTTTGGTTCCTGCCATGTTTATTGCTGTTGAGTTCTTTTTTTGTTGCTGTTTGTTTTTATCTCAATGTAATTTTCAAATTACTGATATGTTTGATAATTTCTTAGATCTAGCTAACTTTTATGTTGTGATAAACCATTCTGACCAAACAAATATGGGAAGAAAGTGGTTTATTTAATTTTACAAGTATAGTTCATCAAGGAAGAACACCAAACATTCAAGACATGTGCTTGAAGTAGAGACATCATAGGAATCATAGGAATTTTTAGTGGCATTCTCCAAGGCTCAAGTCAACTACCTTGTTTATACAGCTCAGGCCCATGTGCCTAGATATGGAACTATGCACATATCTAATTGATATGTCTCATATCAATTAGAGATCAATTAAATGTTGCACAGGTATACTCACAGGCCAATCTGAAGGGATCAAAACGTCAATTAAGCTGTCCTCCAAATTATGTCGACAATCAAAATTAGTTATCACAGTTATTTTCTTATATGAAGATTTCATCCACTCTTCTTCTTTGGTCATTATAAGTGTTTACTGTTGTTGTGTTTTGTTTGTTTTTGTTTTGATAATCTTTTTGTTTCATTTTGTGAATGTGATTGGCAGGTGGATACTCCTTTTTACTACTGGTTACATTTGTGTCTCTGAATGAGAATAGCAGTACATCACTGTCTCGTAAAGTCAATTGCCCCACCCATCAAAGAGAGCAGGTATCCTTCAGCCCATTTATGGCTAAGCAAAACAAATACTGTGGAAAGAAGATTGCAACACTTTATCCTTCATTGTTTGAACTGGAACATTGCTCTTCAATAATCAGAGATCCCTTTCCACCACCCTTCAACATTGGATTGAAATCTGTATTCTCAGCTCTCAAGCTTCAAGATGCTCCATTACATTGAATTGCACCTCTGATTCTCTCTGATCTTGAGCTATCAGATGAAAGATTTTAATGAGATTAATGAGTGTAGCAAAATAAACGAAATACTCAGAGACTTATATTGGGGTTCAAACTTCAAGCTGAGGATGAGAAAAAAGCCCACGTCTGTCTCTTATTAGCTGTCCTTTGCTTTCTAGCAATCAAAAATTTAAAATCAGCACAATACTATACAGGATTAAGATGTCCTATGTACTGCCATCTTTATATGGCTTTTTACTTTTACATTCCTTTTGCTGTCTTTTTTACTTGTTTTTAATGTATTTATTTCTTTTCTATTTTTAAGGTCTGCACATATTGTAAAACACAGTGGAACCTGTTTAGAGGTTTTTCCTACTGGATCTCTTTTACTGCATATGTATCTCTAGTCTTTTCTGACTGCAGAAGCAAACTTTAGACTGTTAAGCTACTATACCTGGATCCTCTGTGTGCAGCTCTATTAGCTGCTTTCACTCACTCTTGGGTCAGATTGTGAAAGCAAAGTCTAGAGCTCACAGCCTGGTCTGAGGTTCATGACCGAGAACTATATTAAACCTTTTCAGCTTTGAAAGTCCATACCTGCCTTTTCAGCAAGCAGTTTTTACTTAGCTTGTCATTTTTTGTTTCTATTTAGTACTGCTGGATGAACAACAACTCTTAAAGGAGCCCTATCTTTTTGTACACCTCCATTAAGCTCTAGATAGATATCAGAACCCCACAATGGGATGCTATTTTATTGTGTCAAAATCTTTGTACTTATAATTGTAACGTCAAAAATAAAAGACCCAGGGACTGACATTTGGCTTCAAGCTTCAAGCTGAAGATCAGAAAAGCAAAGCAGCCAGTACTAGCTCATATACTACCTCAGACTGAAAGGTAATCCTGCCTCTACCAAACTTTAGACTGTAATCCCAGACTGCTTTGCTCTCCTCAAGGTGACTGGAGAATCCTGAGTCTGAATACCAGCTCTGAGACCTTGCTCTTGTCTTATATACTCCCTAATGCTGGGATTAAAGGCATGTGATCCCAGGTGCTAGAATCAAAGGCATAAGCTCTGTTATATAGGCCATGATACTTTTGAAATAACAGAGATACATCTACCCCTTAATCATGAGTCCTGGGATTAAAGGTGTGTACCACCATTAATTAATTTCTATAACTTGAGGCTAACTTTGCTTTTTGAATCCTCAGGCAAGCTTTCATAAAGCATAAATAATATATCACCACAGATGAGACATATAACTTTTGCTCTGCTGACTCTGTTTCTCTAAAGAACCTTGCCTAGTACAAGGGTAATATTATAATAGTAAAAACAGGACTGAATCAAGGTGACTAATTCTTATATTTTTAATAAATTTCCTGTTTTTCCAGTTTCCTTTGATAGATGGCACAATTCTCTTAACATTTTCAGTTTTCTCTCTGAGTGTCCATGATGCAGAAGAAAAATCAGAACTTCTAGATTCCAGCAGTGTACTAGGGTACTGTGCAGCCTTCCTTTCCCCCAGGAATTCAAGAAAATAAGTGATTTAAACTTAATGAAAACATGAAAAGAGATAACATAATAGAGGGAGCCATTATAGATTTAAGGAAAATTCTGGCCCTAGGGAAATGTTCAGAGATCTACAAGGTTGAATCCAACTAACAATCTAAGCAATAGTGGAGAGGTTAATTTTATGCCCTTCCATGTAAATGAGATTGATGAATTAAGAGAAACATCAAAGGAATTTTGGTTGCAACCAACAATGCATGAATAGAAAAGTTATCCCTTTAAAAATCTGTAATCTGAATCTCTTATAAGTTCTAAAAATATGATTTAATGACTCATGTCCTGTTATAACAGTTAGGCATGACTGTGATCAGGATCATCAGGACATTGAGATATGCCCCAGAAATCCTATGAGAGTATAGGCAAAGGGCATTTCTTCACCAATCTTTTGAGATACACTAGACTGATTATCCTTAAAAATTTAATCTTTGACTTTTTAATGCATCATTTCATACAATATGTAATTCTAAGTATTCTTTTTAAGAATAATGTATTCAAGATTCTGAAACAAACTTTACTTTCACTGCTCAATAATAGGCTTCCATTGGTTTAGAAAAAAATCACCCCAAAAGTGACTTTAAGAGAGTTCTTTGATTAGGTTTCCTCCTATCATTTCTGTTTAGAAGGACTATGGCCACCTCTGAGTTTATTGGTTAAAGATGACATTATTTTTAGTATGTTTTTGATTATAATGTAGTTTACCAAGCTTTGTTATTGAGACTTCAAGGATTAGATATTTCTAATTGATAACATGCTCATAGCAAACTTCCCATTTCCCTGGATCGACAATCTTTGCACCCCCTCTTTCTCAGGTGATTCTTCATTCTTAGGTGCAAACACTGTGTTTTGTTGGGACTGGGCTCCACAACTGTGCATTCTGATCAGTTGTGGTTTTCTTTAATGATATTCATGTCTAGAAAACATGAGAGTTAGGTGACAGCAATGAAGTTTAACCTCAGAAACAAGATGGCTGTGAAATTTCCCAGAGCTCTCAAAATTTGCCAATGAAAATCTCCTCTACTTTGGCTAAGAATTAAGCATCTACCCTACCTCTACTTCTTTTTGTGTCTACATAACACTGCCTGACCCCACTTTTCTTTTTTAATTGCCTCTATAAAATCCCAAGCTCCATTCTCTCCTTGGATTGTTCTTACTAATGAACATTCTTCTTATAGCAATAGCTTGACTAAAATCATTCCCTTAATTGCCAAGTGCATCTTTATTTCTGTGCCTAAGCAGCATTTTGGTATAAAAGCAAGAGAGTACAAAACCAGAGGCTTAAAAAAAATGAAAAGCAAAAGAACAGAGAAAGTTGCAAAATGATTTCCTGAACTCAGATTGTGACCAATTTATTTTTTTTTAAGTGAGAAAGGCTCTGTACTTATCTCTCCATGAGACAAAATGCTGTTAGAAGAAAAAAATCACATGTATTAATACCCAACAGCTTGACACAGGAAGGTATACAGACTATTGGGAAATTACCCTGAATTTGTCTGGAGAACATACAACAAGGCCAAGAAAAATGTATTTTATGTTATTGTTTTAACTTTTTGTGACACAAAACCACAAATACCAGTCACAAAAGTTAAAATGATTTGCTAATGTGAAAGTATATTTTATATCTCCTATAAATTATTTTCTAAGGAATCATATGTTTTTCTTTTTCCATATTCTTGAGGAATTTAAAAAAATGAAGAAGGGCAAAACAAAATGAATCTTTATAACTAATAATTAAATAATTTTATTAGAATCATTGAAAGTGGATTGAAACAATAATTTATAATATGTAGGCTTTTGCTTCTGGAAATTTTAATCCATAAAATAATAAACACAAATGTTATAAAAATATAAGATCAATTAATATAAAAATGTAATAAAAATAACAGTAATAAAAAAATATAAGATCAAGGTTAACATGGAAAACAGTTGTACTTTCTAATCCTCAGTTTAAAGATTTCCAAAGTTCTGTCACCTGTGGTACAAAAATACTACTCTAGTACAATAGAGAGGTTAAATATTTGATGAAGAACATATACATATAAACATATAAGAGTACTTTGATGTACAAATTTTATATTTTTTACCAGATTTCATTGTTATTCTTTTATTGTGAAAATACTATAAATTAAATAGTATATGGGTACATTAGTAAAAGATATCGTTTATACAGATAGAGTTTGTTTTATGTGTGGTGCCCAGCATTTATTCGGGATGAGGAATTAATTTGGCATCTTGAGATAAAGAGGTTCCTGTAACCATTTTACAAGTTTACACAATTAATTTTCATGACACAAAATATAAGATATTTTCAATTTAAGTCTGTTCTCTATTGCTTCATTTCAATTCATCTAAAGCATCAACTTTTCATCAATGACACTAGAGTTTGATTTTAATATTCTGAGAGAATTATTTACATTAAAATTGTCATAAGGCTGAACATGGATAAGGCAATAAACCAAAATCTGTTTCATAAAACATTTACTTTAAATTATAGTTAACTTCAATACAGAAATACACGTTAGTACCTAAATGTTCAGGCATGCTTTCCTTAATTATATATTATCTTTTTTAATGGATAAATACATTCCCTTTAAAGTATTAGCCACAGTAACTGAACAGAAAAATTAATATACTAGTTGATTCCCTGTAAAAAATTAAAGAAGCTACTATTTCTGATGCTATAGCATCATCTTTATCACTGAATTATTTAGTGAGTGAATGTTTATACTTCTTCTATTGAGGAAGTGCATGCCTCCATGGTAATAGGCTGAAGTCATGTAGGTTGATTGTTCACTCTATATGAAAATGCCAAAAGGAAACAAATTTTGGTGTAAAGAATAAAAATGGAAGTGATAAGCCTGGTCTCACATCAATAAATATAACAAGCAAATTGGATATTGGAAAAAATACATTGAGCACTAATTCTCTATGTTGAATCCCAGCTTGTGCACAGCTCTTATGCTTGACTCCATGGCAAGTCTATTATTTTCCTTGTCAGCTCAAACAGAAGGAAAATGACACCTCAGAAATTATATTGAAAGTGGCTAGGTGGTCACTACTCTCAGGAAGGCACATTTTACATTGGGCCAACTATTAATCACATGTACCAACTGCAGTTTCTAAATGCTAATTTGAATCTAGGAAAAAGTCTTCAATAAATGCATCACAATCAAGCAGAGTAGGCTAAATATTTTTTCACATCATTTACCAGTGATTGTTGTAAATGTACTTCCACCTTAATTAATAAAAGATGATTTAAGAATGAATAAATCACAAAGGATTTTCTTTTAGCACTTAGCCTAGTGATGAATAAATGAAGACAAGAGAATTCTAGTGGAACATAAAGACATTTTTTTTTCTTTTAAAGGTGAGCTAAAATGTTTTTTTTTAAAAAAAAATACACAAGTGTGATTTACTGAAAAGAAAAAAATATTCATTTTGCTGTATTTGACATTAAAGTTAAGGGAAATCTCAAGAAATATAGTCTCTTCAAAGACCTCTTTCTGTGTAGCATTATGATGACATGATCAAGTATGGGACAATAATATTTTTCCTCCTAGGTTTTAAAAAAGTTAAAAATAAATGCATTTAATACAAATACAATAAAAGAGTCATTCAAGTATAGCAGTCAATGTTAACGAACAGAGAGATAGTAATAATCATAACAAAGGCAGTTTCAAAATAGGGAAAGAAATAGAAAATGCAATTTAATGTTTGTTAGCACGAGACTTTTATATGCTTATGAAAAAAATTGTCTTAGAATTATTTGGTAATTTTGTATTTTCTCACGTAGAGGGCAAATACTATTTTAAGTCAATTTTTTTTTAAGGGAAAGAACTGTTTTTTATCTTATTAGTGCTCAGTGTTTGGTTAACTGTGGAGAAAAATGGGACAACTGTGATTCGTAGGTCAGGTGCTCATCCTTGCCCATTAATGCCTTCTTGTGTTCATGAAAACCACATGAATTCCAAACATTGAATGTTCTTTTATAAAACAAAGAGGAAGGAGAGGGTTTTGAAAACATAGTGACCAAGGATTTCATTGTCAATAGCTCGATCTTTTAAAACATCTGATTAGTGAACAATAAATAATGGAAAATAATGACTATGAACACCCCAAAGTCACTGTTATGATGGTAATACTTGTGTCTTGCTTAAATTCACATTCAAATCCTAATCCTTGATGTAATGTTAATGAGACTTATCAAATTACAGTTAGAATAAAGGCTCTAATAAAGTGATTGTAAAGAACTAGCCAGCTCTCTCTTCCAGGGAAGAAGACAGAAGAAGACTTTGTGGATGAGATTAATGGGCCCTTATTGGACCTTGAATCTGTTGATGCCTTGATCTTTGAATCCCAAGCCACCATATCTGTAGTAAATACATTTGTTACTGGTAAGCAACCCAGTTTATTTTATTTTGTGATAGTCACCCAAAAGGACTAAGCAATCTAGACAACCAGACAATGTTATAATTCATCCTTTCATTATAGCAGAATTTATTGTAATGTTTATAAGGCAAGTGGTTGAAACAAAATATAGCAAACTCTCAGCATATTCCAGGGGCAAAAATAGGAGAAACATAAGTCTGTTGACATGACAGGAATTTATATTATGTTTAGCTAAGACAGAGTTTCGAACAAAAACAAGGGAGAGATGAGTTGTCTTAAGAACTGATGATAAGAGACTATGATCCAATGTAGGATCAGATATCAGGAAGACAATCACAGACAGTTTTATCAAAGTCAGAAAAACTGAAACCCATAATCATAGTAAAGCTTTCCAACATCAGATTTCAAAGTTTAAAAAAAAATGTATGTATTGGGATATAATAATAATTACCATTATTAGCTGCTTAACCTTTTATATTTATATATTTTATATTTATATTTCAGTTTCCACAGCACCTCTCAAAAATAAAATATTTCAGTTATTCTGTTTTGAATCTTCACTATGGCTCATTGTATCTAGAAAATAAAATCACATTTCTAAAGTTTGATGAGCTTCTCAGTATAGATACCTACCTAGTTATGACAATACAGCTTTTTCCTATGAGGGTTATCCTATTCTACCTAGTTGTAACAATACAACCGTATCCTATAATGCCTCCTCATATGCTCAGAACTGTTTGGGTAGGCAAGGGGCTGGTGAGTTATGGGGATAGCCAGATATCCACAAAAGAAAAGTAAACTTTGCAAATGTAACATTTCAAAAGCAATTCTCTGTTTATTTAAAAAAAAAAACAAAACAAAAGAGAATCTTGGAGCCCTAAACCAATCACAAAGCCAAGGGTGATCTGGGGACAATAAATATAATTATTGCTCATCAAAGAAATAAAAGACAATTGCAGTAATAAACTCAGCCAGATATAGCCTATATCAGGAAGCTATCCTGAGTTTTGGGCCATTCAAATAGGCTTTAGTTGATTAAAAGTTTAAAGCCTCATTGGGCAAAGACACAGCTATGCAGTTCTTTATTCTGTCTGCTGTTTCAAAGTTGACCTTGCAAGATGTATTTATCTTTACTAATGCACCCTTATCCTTCTTTTACGTCTCAGCTCTAGAGATGGTTTCCTAACTTCAGACTCCTCAATCAATTTCTATGGCAACTTTCTAGTCCTCCCATAAAACTACACAGTACACACTGATTTTATAGTAAATTATGAGTGTGTAGATAATAAGAAACAGTGAGTACTTAGAATCAGTTAATACATCCACAAAATTACCAAAAGCTCATGGACTGTTATCTCAGAGGAGGTCAAAGCAACAAAAGGGGGTGGTCTCTTGGAAGCAGCATCATCTTCTCAATGATACTGGGATACTGCACACTGAAGTCTCAGCAATAGCTTACCAGTGTAAGCCTATGTATGTATGGACAGATTCACAGAGGAAGAGCTACATAATCAATCTCCGCTGAGAGAGTGAGGCTAACTCATTTTTTAGGAAAGAGCTCCTTGACAGGTCATCAGATATTAAATGGTCAGCCATAAAAACTTAAGATACTATCTTGATAAATTTCTTGGGCCATTGACTACAAAATTGAAAGCTAATTTGATATGTACAACAAAGTTACAATATGGATTTATGAAGAAAAGAGTCAGCTTCTATTTTTTTAATATCTGATATTAACAAGTCAAACAACAGTGTGAAGTAGAGGTTTACTGGGGTTTAGAATATAATTCATTTCTAATCAGAGTAACTTACACAGCATTGCATTGTGATGCTGTGTAAAGACAAGTAATAGCAAATAAAATTAATAGATATCCAGCAGTTACTTATATGATGACAAAAATATAATTATTATTGAAACAAAATTACTTGCTGAATACTATAACTTAGTGTCATTTATGTTTCACTTTTGGTTTTTAATATAGCACAGAGACATTCATAGTTAATTAAGGAAAAGGTAATATTCAATCAAATGCTAGACTTATTTTTCAAAGAACTTATTAGCTTCAATGTGACATTTCTTTTTCAGAAAATATTCCTTAAAATGTATATATAGATGACGAACATAAAGATTTTTTAGTATTTAGAAAATATTGTTACATTGTGTTTTTCTTTAAAAACTGGGTGTTTTGAACTAGTCATTGATAGGAGATGTCATTCTGTAATTATGTTTCTCTTATTGGTTAATAAAGCACTGTTGGCCAATAAAAAAGGAAGATAAGGAGGTACTGGGAGAGAAGGAGAAAAGAGGAAGTAGAAAGGAGGGAGTCAACATGTAGAGTCTGGAGAGAACAGAGATCCAGGTCCTCTCTCCAGTAAGATGAGACCACGTGGGAATACTTAGATTAATAGAAATGGGTTAATATTTAAGAGAGAGCTAGCCGATAAGAAACTAGTAACTGGCCTACAGCTTTATATCCAATATAATGTCTGTGTGTGTTATTTGGTGCTGGCATGGAGGTAGGACAAGACAGGCAGGGAAAAACCTGCTCTAACAAAATGGTATCAGAAGAAGGAATGAGAACTTTCACTTAAAATTGATAAAAAACTTAAAAAGGGATTTTAGAATCAAAAGAACAGAGACACGTAAGATTTCTAGATAGCAGCATTTTTCTCAGTTGGACTCTGTTTTGCTAGAGACAACAGCTCTCTTTGCACGGCTCCTTTAAGGGAGGTTTCTTGACTCAGCATAAGCCACAAAAAACTGCAAGGCTTTTAAAGAGCTCTGCTAACAATTCATTGGTATGTACAAGAACTGGCCATGGCAGTGACCATATCTACAAGCCAGCAGCATGCTACTGGATGGCAGCTTAGATCAAGGCAGTGAGCACAGCTCTCATTGCTGGCGATAAAAAAGCCACCACCATCTTGGATAGACCACAGTTGTTCCAACTGTGGATTTCTTTATAGCAATGTGGTCGTTTACCAGATAAAAGACTCCTGGCCAGAAATAGATAAAGATTTACAGTAAAGACAGATTCACATTAAGAAAAACCGCTAAAGGTTTACAGTGTGTTTAAAAATATATGTAGGCTTGGGAGACAAAAAAAAATGTAATTAAATGGTTTTAAAAAGACAGAATGTGCCTGGGTGTTGTGGCACACACCTTTAAATCCAGCACTTGGGAGGCAGAGCCAAACAGATCTCTGTGATTTTAAAGTAAACCTGGTATGCAGAGTGAATTCCAGGACAGATAAAAGTTACAAAGAGAAACCCTGTCTCAAAATTTTAAAAATAAAAGTAGAAGAAATGGAGTAAGAAAAAAGCCACATAAGGATGGAAAGCACAGAGAAGCATTGGATATTGTACCCTGTTCCATTATCTTTAAATTGTTTGACTGCTGAGGAAATAACAACAACTGATAAAAGAAATGCTGCTGGATCAATTCAACTTATATATTTTAAAAATGCTTTGACTTCCATATTTAAGTCTAAGGACAAGTTACTGGGGAAAAGGATTTCTAATTTTGTTTCCACAGAAAATGAAAAGCTGTGGATTCCTTCCAGACTAATGTCGTTTGATCAAGCAAGATCCCCTAAAACAGCGTCCCAGGTGATTCAACATTCAAAACAGTTGGGACAAGGCAGCTTTGCAGACTACAGCCAAGATTTCTGCATCTTCTTAGGATCCCCATGACAGCAGGAAGTAGTTTGGAAAGAACGATGTCCAAATTCTCAAATATTGCTTATAAATGTTTGTTTTCATTTAAATGGTGTTGGTTATAAATGGTTAATGATCACAACCAATAATCTTTAAAGGTAAAAGGGGGATTATGATATAGATATGAATACTTTGTTTTGGAATGGATTTTCATTTATTGATATAATTTAAGGTCAATTTTGTGATTAAGTATATTTCTCCTCTTGTTTAGATATTGTGCTTATATAGCTCAGTTAGAAATGTAATGTATAATTTAGTGTAGATTATAGATAGTTACCTATAATAGTCAAAATTATAGTTAGGTGAGTTAGGATTTCTAGATATATAGAGATGTTTTTGAGATGAATAGACATTCTTCAAACCATTCAGAGACCTATAGAATATGGCATTTAAATTGGTTTAGGGTTGTTAACAGTAAGACATAACTACTCCAGGCAACACCACCTGAGTCAGAAAGGAAGATGGACACCAAAGAAACTCGTTATGGAGTTTGCTTCCAATATGGCAAGACTAGCTATTTGGACAAGGTACTGCTCTTTTCGGGGACTGCTTGACTTTATGAGGTATAAACTGGACATGCAGAACCCACAGAAAAGTGACTGCTGATACAAGATGGACATTTGCTACAGGATTCCTCCTTCATGGAAGAGTCTGCTAGACATTCTACAGGATTCAGAGAAAAGTGACTGACAAACTGCTAGTACAGGTGGACAGTTTAAAGTTTCCTGCTTTGCTGAGGAGTCTGTCAGATGCACTATGGCCTATGGAATGAAGATGGAATATTACAGTAGAACTTTATGTGACTGACCAGGCAGTGAGTTGTCTCTGTCATTTCAAGAGTTTATATATTATCCTTCGGTGGTCTTTGAAGGAGTTGAAGACAGATAGTTATGGTTATAGCTGTCCTTAGTTATGATTAAAGATAAGTTACATATAAGACTTTAGACTCATAAAGATAGGATAGATGACAAATATTTTTTTAAAATCTTACTAAATGTTAATGGACTAAATATTACTAACTATGATTCTTATTTGATAACTATTGTATAATGTATTTTACTATGCTAAAGTTAAAACCCTTATTTTTATTTTACACAGAAAAGAGGACATGATGGGAGATGTCATTCTATAAATATGTTTCTCTTATTGGTTAATGAATAAAGCACTGTTGGTCAATGGGAAAGGAAGATAGGAGGGACTAGGAGAGAAGGAGGAAAGAGGAAGTAGAAAGGAGGGAGTCAACATGTAGAGTCTGAAAAATACAGAGGTCTGGGCCCTCTCTCCGGTAAGATGAGACCACGTAGAAATACTTAGATTAATAGAAATGGGTTAATATTTAAGAGAGAGCTATCCAATAAGAAGCTAATAACTGGCCTACAGCTTTATATCCAAAACAGTGTCTGTGTGTGTTATTTGGTGGTGGCATGGAGGTAGGACAAGACTGGCAGGGAAAAACCTGCTTGTAACAAGTCACTCTCCACTAAATATTTTTAAATTATAGGAAACAACAATAAGCTATAGTATGTAGAAGATTTTTGGCAGAATACAATAATGGAATATAATAGTACTGACATATTTTTCATGTGATTTTAAATATTTATCTTAAAATTTTACATTGCTTTATTGCTCCTTAATATTGAAATGTTTCATATAACCATAAAGAATAAGGAGACACAGCATAGATTTTTATACACATTTTCATTTGTTCCAAAATAGCATAAGCACAACATAACAGACATAAGTCTCAAGTTACTAACCAAAATTTAGTTTACAGAAAAAAGTTTATGAAATTGTAATTTTGGTTATTTTTTTATTTTCTCTAAAAGCCAACTCACATTTCAAACTTATCTTCATGCCCTTGCCTTCTTACGTTCTGGAATGTCATTGCTTGTTTTTAGATTTGGGCTTTGGCAGTAAATAAGTAGTGTACAGTTGATTTTTTTTAATTTTTTTCTTTATCTTTTTTATTTAACATATCAATCCCAGTTCCTTCTCCCTCCCTACCTTTATTTCACTCTCCCATCCTGTCATGCCCCCTTCCCCCCACCCCCTTCCATCCACCCTCACTCCACATGTAGGATGATGCCTTCCAGGAGCGGGTCATCTAAATCTGTCAGGTCATTTTGAATAGGGACTAGGCCTTCTCTCCTGTGTCTAGGTTAAGGGAGTATCCCTCCATGGGGGATGTGCTACCAAAGTACTTTTGTGCACCAGGAATACATCCTCGTTCTACTGTCTGAGGTCCCTTAGACTGGTCGTTCCTTCAAGATGAGACCCTTGTCCAGGGGGGCTGAGTCAGTCCCATGCTGGATTTTCAGCTATCAGTCTGGGGGCCCATTAGCTCCTCCTTGTTCAGGTCAGCTGTCTCTATGTGTACAGTTGATTTTGTTTGTTCTCTTGTTTTGTGTTTTGAAGTGACACTATGAATGATAATATAAAAGAAAATCACTAATTATTCTTGGTAAACACCAAGTTGTATGATAATATAATCTAGCACAATACATCTTCCTTAAAATACAGGACTCTGTTCTTTGTTTGTTTTGTTTGTGTTTACTTATTTTTGTAGAAATTTTTTCCCACTGTACCATTTGTATTTTAAAATATTCAAAGAATGTCTTCAGAAAAAAATGTGATGATATACTGAGTCATACTCTGATTATTTAGAACAACTGAGAAAATGACACTACTTACTGAACATATTTACAGTAATGTCTTACCACATATCAAAGGAGGTTTTTCTCATTTCCAAATCACTAGATGATTAGCAGATAATTTTTATGTGACCAGAACTGTAGGTGACAGAGTTCAGCTAAAAGGAATTTCCTCCATTGCCCATTTGTAGTCAAGTTTAATACAAGTTAACTGATGGCAAGCTCATTTCTGTGAACAGCTTATTGGATGTGATAATATAGAAACCAGAGACCCTCTTTTCCATCCCATATACCTTTCTAAGAGGGTGGATCACATGTGTTAGGAGAAGTGACCATAAAGGTCAGTGGTAGGTTACTTACCATCTGGTAATAGGGCTTAGGTTCAATATACTCTAATCTCTCACCCTCAAATCTGGGAAAAAAGTTAAAACTAATGAGATAAATAGGGTATTGTCCATGGATTCCTGTGTTTTAATGACCTGATTTCCTCATCTGGGGATTGTGCTTAATGCAATAGATATTCATTGCTTTCTTGCTTTATCAATGAAGACTGTAAAGTGTGGAATGCTGTCTCTATTGATTCTAGAGGTTTTTGTTTTTGTTTATTTTTTTTAACAAAACAGAAACCTTGAAGCAGCTCACAAAATATTCAAGATTTAGAAAGTTTTCTTCTCTTTTACTCACTAACTTTTATATATTGTCTCATGAGAACTGAATGGCCGCACATCATGTTCTCTTTAGAATACTTTGAAAATTCTCTATGTTCAGAGATAAATAAAACATTGCTGCATGGTAAAGGGCAAAAAGACTCTGGGGGCTACAGAATCAGGGTCCTCTAGCACTCCTTGGCATAACAGTTTTTCAACAGGATGATTTTGGTGTAATGTGTTTTACCTCAAGATTCTCAGGAGTATTCTTTATGGTTTTTTTCTTCTCCAAAAGCTATGAAGAGCTAAACAGTTTAATATAGTTTAAATTTGGATGAAGATCCTACTCTAGAGATACTTGGCTAATGTGTATGAGAAAGTAGTTTTCTGAACTGATGACAGTAATTGGGATTTTAGGAAGAAGCATGCTGAAATGAACATTTGCTGGTCATGAATCAGTACTGCTTTGGCACTATGCATTCATCAAATGCTATAGCAGAGGCAGAAATATTCCATTTGTTGAAACTTTGTGATTTGAAGGTTATGTTATTCTTATGTCTACTAATTGCATCTGGTTGATAACTGAAGTTTCTACAAACACATAGTCTAACTTAATATAAGTCTGGGTAAGACTTTTGTAGGTTTGGGTATGTCCAAAAATAGTTAATCTACATGGAAAAAAATGTGTCTCAATACTGTGCTGAAACCTGCTTTTGTACAGATGCACTATTAGGGAAAGTTTGGTCCACTAAAGTATCAACTAGTGATGTGTCCTAAAATCTCTTCATAGAGGGTTCATTAAGTGAGTCACAACTGCATAATTACCTCAGCCTTGGCACTGTAATGCAAGGAATCCCAGTTTAAACAAATTTGTTTTTCTAGTGTGCTTATTAGAGAAAATACCTCCATCAGGTTGCCCTGTTGGTAAGTCTGTGGGACATTTTCTTAATTAGTGTTTGATGTGGGAAGGAACAGCTCACTGCAGGTGGAGTTGTGCCTGGCCAGGTGAATCCAGGTTTTATGAAAAAATAATCAGAAGATTGTATTCATATATTATTTACTTATGTGTATATGTAACAACAGCCTTTAAGGAAGAGAAGGCCCTAAATTTGAGAGGAAAGGGTTTAGAGTAACATAGGAGGAGAGAAATGTGCAGAAAATGATATGAGTATATTTTAATTTTTAAAAATGCAGGCTGAAGGAGCCTTGAAGAGCAAATGAGGAAGATTGTTCTTTCGTGGCCTTTGCTTCAGGTATTTTTCCTCCTGGTTCCTGCCTTGAGCTCCTACACCACTTTTCCATGATAATGAACTCTAGTTTTTAGGCCAAACAAACCCCTTACTTCCCAAGTTGTTTTGATCATGTTATTCATCATAGCAATAGTAAGCAAACTGGTTTCCCTTGAGCAAGATGCTAGAAAGAAAGATGTATGAAGAAGTTAGAACTTTCAGGTGTGCCACTAAGTTGCATACATTGGAAAGTCATAGTGTGAAGCCATGCTGCAGATTCAGATTCCACAATTGGCAATGACCTTTAAAGGACAATAGCAGCCATTATTACTAGCAGAAAGCCCATCATGTTTACTTTATAGCAAAGATGAAAGCTTTCATCGAAAACACCTTGAAATCGCCGAAGTCATTCTGCAAGGGCAAACTGCCCTCCTTGGTAACTTCTTTGTACTCAAAAAATAAATAAAGGAAAATGGAGTAAAATGTCACTCATTTCCACACATCTAGCTTGGTTTAAGACTTCTAAATGTTAGCTAGCACTTGCTTTTGTTCCCATGAGATGATCTACATAGCCAGTCTCCTGTATGTATGAGTAAATTTAGTCACATGCTTGTCACAGACTGTGAGTTACTGTCAGAAAATGCAAGCAATGAACCTCAAATATGAACATTTAGAATAATTATTTCCTTTATTCTTTAATATTATAATTTTATCACTCGCTTCTCTCCTTCCCTCCCTCTAAACTCTCCTGTATCACCCTCTCCTTGCTTCCTTTAGATTTCTTTAGATTTCATGGCTCTTTTCTCTTTTTTCCCCATTAATTGTTGTACACACACACACACACACACACACACACACACACACACACACACAACTATGTAATTCTAAATACATAGGTATAATTATTTAAAATGGATCATAGTAAGAAAATCATACACATAAAGTAAGAAATTAAACTTTTAAAAGTAAAATTGGCAAAAAGAGCTCCAGGAAATATTTTGATAAGTAATCACATTTGGTGTACAGATTTGATGTATTTTCCTGTTGTAGTGAATACAAACAATGACTTCTACCTTGAACCTGGATAGCTGTAAATGGATTATTGTGGTGAGAAAATATCATATATATATCACAGCAAGTCAGATTGACTGAGTCCCAGAATTTAATCTTAGACTACACTTGTCTTTAAGTTCATCTTGAACCTCATGTTTATCTTAAGTTTTATAAGAGGATTCGTCCTCAGGAAGATTATTTTTATGGATGGAACGTCTGAGAAAAGAGCAAGTCTAAAGCAATATATTTAATTTAAAATCCGTTTTATTTTATTCTAAAGTCATATAAAAATAAAATACTGCCTTTAGCCTCAGTTTCCTATTATAATATACAAATAGTAAAAACTAGTTGTATGTTTGGACTAACAATAAAATTTGACTATGTACAACTGGCTTTAATATAATAATATTCAATATATAATAATTTTTATGATATCTTTAAATATCTTCCCCAATATGTATTTTTAAAGCTTAAAATGCAATTATTATCGTATTATTATTTAATTATGAGATTTTAATTAAAATAGCTGGCACATGTAATTCTTTAATTGACTATGAGTTTTCATCTATTTATTATATCTTGTACATATCAATAAAAGGCATTGTTTCTTCTCATTTATTTTCTTTATATTTTTGTTTATGTTGTAAATGAAGCCTTGGACTTTGCATATGGTGGACAGCTATTCCTTAGTATAAAGTATATTTCTAATAGCATCACACCTGCTTTTTATATTATTTCTGCTTATCATATAAAGAACAACTGAATCCTCATTTTAATTAATCTACTCAGTAAAAATCAGAAACAAAAACTAAGTTAGGGTGAGCAAAAATAAATTATATATCACCTATTACCTCATATGTAATTTTTTCCAAAGACATCACTAATATTTCTTTTTTGGAGGATCTTTAAGTAGTTGAGGTCTGAATATCATGGTTCATTATTCCTCAGTATGATAAGGATTTTATTGAAAGACAATGCAGCTGAGGACACATTTCTCAATCTTTAGTGTGTGGAAGCAAATTAATTTTATGTATTCAGCCTAATCTTTAACAAAAGATTCTGTGTTAGAATATTTTAAGAACATAATATTAAATAGAATTTACTAGCCTTAATGTTTAATCAGAAATACATTCATTATGTTATGTATGGTGTCCATTATTTGCCACACATTTAAATTCACTAAAATAAAAGAAATATTATCCTACCTATAGGGAAAAGTAGTTAGGTGACACAAAGAGTTAACATTAAGGCTGTCTCATTTATCTCTAAAGAGTTGAATGTCACATTTACTTACATTGACTTACAAATAGGAAGTTTAGTGGATCCAAAATTCAACTATGTATCAAACAAATTGCCAATCATGGAGATGTAAGCTCGCAAGAGTCACACAGCAACAAGGTGAAAATGCTACCAATATAAAAGTCATATAAGTCTTTAAAAGAAGGTTTTCTATATGAGGCATGAAGAACTCTTAACTGTACTTCTTAATACCCTCCTTAATGTTGTAGAGTGATAAGGCTTAGTAATCCTTTTTCCATTTATTTTTCTCTTTGATTTAATGAAAAGAAAAACTGTGAAACAAGAAAAACCAAGTAACGTGGTTAAGGTGAAGGTCACAGAGTAATTTAACACAGAACTCTGAAGGAGCTGAATCTCTGAGTTAAAATTTGAGAAATCATTGGAATTCTCTGGCAATATCAATCAGCTTTGTTGATTTCTCCAAGGTTGCTTACTATTGTTTTTCAAAATAAAGGTAACAAATATTTTCAATCTTTTGATTTATTGTGATTTTTAAGATAGCACTAAAGTATTTATATAGTTAAATATATAACTTTATAAAGGTTAATGCAAGCATGGTCTTTATAAATTTACAACTGAAGTAAAGCAATTAGATATTGTCAGCAATTTAAGAGAAAACAACCTTAGAAGATTTAAACACTGCTTGTTCAATTTTGTTGTGGTGAAATGAAAAATAGCTAAAACATGACTTTTTAAAAAATGGTAGTTATTTACTGCAAGTTCTAGAGACTTGACAATCAAAATATGATGTTCCCTAGTCTAATGACATCATTGGTGATGACATCATGATAACCATTATTTTTACAAAAAGAGATCATATGGCCATAAAGGAAATGCAAATTCACGGTAGAGGTTTGGCTATATACTTTAACAATTTGTTCTCCAGAGACCTCCCTTCCAAGAACTTATATTCACTTCAGAATGTAGTGTCTGCCATTGCTCAGTATCCTAAATCAAACGCATCCCTTAACGTCTCCCTAACAAAAAATATCTATTCACAAGGACCAAAGACCACTTGGGTCTCTAGGGAACACAGAACATAACCACAGCAGAGCTAGTGCTACAAAACTAGAGATTGCTACACTTGGCTTTGAATGCTGAAAACACATTCTTCCTTTACTCCTCTTGTGATTCCTACAATGGTAAATTATTCTCAAGCAACCAGGTTTAAAGAGTGATGTCTTTATAGAGTTGTCTTTCTTGTGTAGGGAATTGGGAGTATTACTATTGACATCTTATTTTAGGAAGGATTATTTTTTATCTAATGTAGTATTGGAAGCTAGAGGAGATGGGCGGTACATTACATTATTATGATGATAACTCTTTAAGATGAGTATAAAAATACCAAAAGTTTATTCAAGTTAAACCTACTAATAGCATTTCTTTCTTTTAACACATACCATCATTATTACAGGTATTTTTTTTCCTTTGAGAATATATGTTTTATCATGCTTTTTCTATTATCTTTATTGTGATTGAATCTGACTAATTAAGTGGACAGATCAGTATAATTTCTCATTTATCCACCCATTACACACTTTAACCAAAATTATTGTTTTAATTTCCTTCAAAGAAAGAATAAACATCTCAAAACAAATACAGTCATAACCTTAATATTGTTGACACTATGTATAAAAGAAAATATACCACTCACACCTCTGCAAAGTTATTGTCCAACATTAATTGAAAAATTAGTCATTCCTGAGATGTTGATTGTGGGACATGCTATTCTGGTCCTCTCTCAGAGGTCCTGATATATAAAAATGGTATAAAATTCTATGTCAGAAACAAGAAACTCACATGGCAATTCTAGTAATGGCCTATGGCCAGGCTCTTTAGAAGCTACTATTTTGGATCACCACTTCTAAAGATTTTTGTTTTCAGTTCCTAGGCTTCTGTTCACTTGATCTCTGATGCACTTGAGATATCTTGTGTTCCCTTTGTGTAACTCTACTTGATTAGCTTTCTGTTGATGTCTTTTTTTCTCCTGTGAACAGTACTCAACATGCCATTCTTAAATGTGTTACCATGATTCATTGGCTCATGCAGAATTCCTGATCCTAGCTTTCTATCTCCTTCATTTTCTCATCTTCAAGATCTCTGCCACCCTGTTCTGGTGAGTTTGTATCAGATGATATCAGATTTTAAGTTATATAATATTTAATACATATATGAGCATTATAATATTACATTATGAACCTTTTAAATAAATTGGTTAAAATGATCTGAAGGAATGTGTCTATGCTCTGAATTTTGACTACTCATATCACTATATGGATAATTGTAGCTATTAGTACTAGCAGTAGTAGTAGAAGTTTACTATAGAAAGGATAGCTATAAATTAAAAGAGGTTGAGAGGTCATGATACATTCATGAATATATAAGTTAGCAGAAAATAGAGAGATGATAGATAGATCGATAGATAGATAGATAGATAGATAGAGAAAAATAAGAAGGTGATAGATACAAATCTGATAATCTCAGTGCTAATTAAGTATCCTTTATCCCAGAGGAATGAGTTGTTTCTTTCCTGCTGTGACTTTGCTTTCTCTACATGAGTAAGAATTTCAATTGGTTTAGTTCCATAAGTGCCAACCTCTTAAAATGGTTTACAGCATACTTTCTATACCTATATTTCAATTATTTCCAGCAATTGTATCAGATATTACTCTGTTTTGTCCTAGGTTCCCACAGTTGACTGGAAGCATCCCAATTATTTTCTAGTTAGCACTGTTTGTTTCCCAAACTTCACCTGGTAATGACATTCATTCAGAAATGTTTTGTTTCTAATCTACTTCTCATTGCTTCTATTGGCTTATAGGTTTTCTCCTTTCCTCTTTGTATATATTCTGAAACTGCTACCTTAAGATCCAGTAATTCCACTCTTAGGCAAATACCCAAATGATGCAAATTCATACATCAAGGACATGTGCTCAACTATATTAATAGCAGCATTATTTGTAATAGCCTGAACCTGGAAGCAACCTAGATGTCCCTCAACTGAAGAACGGAGGAAAAAATGTGGCACATTTACACCATGGAATATGACTCAGCAGAAAAACACAATGGAATCCTGAAATTCACAGGGAAATGGATGGAACTAGAAGAAACCATCTCTGAATGAGGTAACCCAGTCACAAAAAGACAAACATGGTATGTACTCACTCATATATGGATTTTCGACATAGAGCAATGTATTACCAGCCTACAATTCACACCACCAGAAAAGCTGGGAAAAAAAAGGAGTACCCTCAGAGAGACATACATGGTCCCCTAAAGAAGGGGAAAGTGACAAGATCTCTCAGGCAAAAAGGGAGCATAGAGGGAGGAGAGAGGGAGTTACAAGAAATAGAAGGGGAGAAGAGGAGGAGAGAGGAGGCTATAAGGGAGCAGAAATACTGAAACAGGGAAAAATATAGGAGAGCGAGCGAGCGAGAGAGAGAGAGAGAGAGAGAGAGAGAGAGAGAGAGAGAGAGAGAGAGAGAGAGAGAGAGAGAGAGAGAGAGAGAGAGATGATAATAGAGGGAGCCATTATAGATTTAAAGAGAAATCTGGCACTAGAGATGTGCCCAGAGATCAACAAGGATGAACCCAACTAACAATCTGAGCAATAGTGGAGAGGCTATCTTTAATACCCTTCCCTGATAATGAGATTGACAACTACCATATATGCCATTCTAGAGCCTTCATTCAGCAGCTGATGGAAGCAGAAGCTAACACCCACAATTAAACACTAGCTGAACTCCAGGAACCCAGTTACAGAATGGGAGGAGTGATGAACAAAGAGGTCAAGACCAGGCTGGAGAAACCCACAGAATTAGCTGCACCCCAGTCTGATATCTGAGACACCAGCATAGCACTGAGCCAGACCCCCTGAATGTGGGTGTTAGTTAGGAGAACTGGGTGAAAACACCTTATAATAATTTCCCCACCCTAAATCCCAACATATTTACCCTTAAAAAACTCAAAGACATTAAAAGAAATGTTCACGTAAAACACAGTATGTTTCTTTCCGTTGAGACTAAAATATGTCTCCTAAGATTAGCATGCAGTTTCTTGGACTTTGATTCTTCTACTGCTAAAACAGAGAGGATGGAGAGCCCCCTACTCTCCTGAAACCTATTTCATTCAAGTTAGATCTGGTATTTGTCTGAGCTGTGTTGCTACCCACCAAAGTGATTTGTTTACATTAAAATGAAAATAAGATTACTCAATACACACAAAACATCCATTTGAGTTTTCTCCTTAGATACATAGTCAACACTGTCTTTGTTTTCCTGTTCTTTCTTCACCGCTTTCTTTATATTCCTGAAACTCAGACCACTATTTTGAATTATGTATGCCTTTTGTCTTTCGTTATCCTACATGTCACCTCACATATATTACTTTTATATTGTTGAAGTACACTTCATTTCTAATATGTAGATTGCTTTCTGAATTCTAACACATTGGTTACATAAAACTATTTTGTATGAACATATATATTTGCAAATGATTATGCCAAAATTGATAGAATGGAGTATGAAATTTTGAATACTAATTATTAAAAATATTCTAATCTTTGGCATTATTTAATTTTTCATAGAAATAATATTTGCTCTTTAAAAACATTGTATTTGGATTATATGAAATGGTTTATTTACTAAGTGAAATATATGAGTTAACTGCCGTCTGTGAACTTGTAAAACTAAAAGTATTACAGTATAAAAACATCCCATTACCAAATATAAGGTTTTTTTTATTATAGCTTAAAAGTCTCATTATTTTCCATATAGACATTCAATTTTGGTTTTTAAAACTTTGAAATATACACAATTACTTGTGTATAATTAAGTCATTCATTAAAATTGTCTTAATTGTTTTTGTCCCAATAAAAATGACAAATACATACCTTGAGTCTGTTTAGTGGTATAATTACTCTCCATGAGTTAGATTATGCAGTGATGACTAGATTCATAAAATATTTTATGCACCATTTGCTTTTGGATTGTAAGTGGTTCCATTATATTATAAATTTCTGAACAAAGATTAATTCTGATGAGCATTTATTCCTAAAAAATCATCTCTTCCCTTGCTATACATTGCGTCATGCACTGTGTATAATTTCATAGGAACAATATACTGATAGTGAAATATATAGTAAAACAAATAACAAATTGCTGTTTGTTTTTCATTTTAGTGTAGAACACAGCAAAAAATAAGGATAAGTATAAAATACCAATCTATTTTTTTTATAAATTCACAAAGTTGATACAGTTTAAATTAGTGTGGGGATGTCAGGATGAAGTTGCATAGTGAGATTTCTTAGTGTTGGCAACTTTGCAGATTTTGACACACATTTCTTTTTTTTTTTGACAATGAAGACAGTATTCATTCTTAAATCATTTTTTCTGGAAATATCAACTGCTATTGCTATGTAGTTCATCTCTTTCTGTCTCTGTCCTGGCCTCAATCACTTTTTCTCATCAACTATATAGCATAGAAAGAGAGGAAGGATTTAGCTTCTAATATGTTCTCCAAGTGTATTACTTTATTGATGCCTGGTCTTAACATGTATCTCAGTACCTGTCAGTAGCCAAAGTCAGAGAACACAGATTGTCACAAGTGTCCCTTTTGGGAAAAAAAAACTTACCATAGTACCAGAAAATAATAATAAAAAACAAACAACAACAACAACAAAACTTGCATTGTGTGGATTGAGTTCTATGATGCCAAAAAGGTTACTAGGGAAACTATATCAAAATGCTAAAAGAACGGGTGCTTTCTCTCCAATAGGCCTCAAGTGTTGCCTCTAAAGCCCTCTGGAGCTACACTCATTTGATATTGCGCAACACATGTCTTGCTCCTATCTCAGAGTCAAAACCCTGGTGTGTGCTTCTTCCAGAAACTGCCATTTGAAACCTTTATCATCCTAATGCTCCCTTAGTGTTGTGGAGCTTCAAGATTTTGAGGCTGTAAATATATTATTAATTGTGTATTCAATGAAGCCAAAAATACACTATATCCCTTGATTTCAGATTACACTAGTTTTCAAAATATAACACTCTGCACAGTATCCCTATTTACCTCCAAGTGTGATTATCCCTTTGGCCCAGGGTACAGTAAGTCATCAATCAAATGCCACATTCTCAGGTAAAACAGAATTTAAAAGACATCCTTAAGATTACTATAACTCTCTACCTTTTATTTAACCACAGTTCTTGTTGTAGATTTATGATCTCTACGTATCTCTTCCTGACTTCTCTTATAGAAAATTTTAAAATATTCAGTAAATGAAAACAGTAAAAAACACCAATTATCTTCAGTAATTCAATCTTCCACCGAGGATTTTGTTTCTCTTATTAATATAAAAATGGCTAATGTAATTATGGACCACCATCCCACCCCACCCTACTCCTTTTAATCTGTAATGTCCAGTCTTGAGTTGGAGAAAACAAAGAAATAGAAGCTAAGAAAAACTAAAACTACTTATGTAGATATAGAGACCCACATGTACATACATAGAAATCCCTTTCCATTTTAATTGTTGAGACAATCTTGTTGAACTTGAAATTCAATGATATGGCTACAAAGGCTGAACAGTAGGACATTGGGTTTTTCCTGTCTCTTCCACCTCAACTCTAAGGTTACAGGTGTCATCTGCTTCACCTCTCCTTACTGTGGACTCTAAATCTGAACTCAATCCCTCATGCATATTCCGCAAGCACTGGGCTGACTGAGCCAGCTCAATATCTTGAATGTTTTAAAAATAAGTGTGGATAAATAACGATATTTCACAATTTGTTTTGCTTTCCTTCTCTGACAGGCAAAAAATAGTGGCAAAAAATAAATAAAAATAGAGCTAAAAATCCATAAATAATTCTGTATTCACCCTATACTGTCATTTATATCATGTCATTTTTAACTCTTAAATTTTTCTAAGATATTGATTTCATATTAGGAGCACATAGGTACTCATGCTTCTATAATATTTCCAGGAATTTTTTTCTTTTGCCATTCTTAAGACAATAAACTGTGTCCATAGTCATATCATCATACATATCTATCTAAGTTTTTTGTAAATGCATCATACAGATATCTGGATATAGGAGGTCAATTCCCTGACTTCTATTTCCACATTAGATTTTTATTTAATAGTCATATTTGGCTGCCAAATCCTTTAATTCGAAGAACATCACAATTTTATTGATTAGTTCATCAATTTTTTACGAATTTTAATGGTACAGGAGTTAAACAGTTACCAAATCCATCACATAACTTCTCCGTCCCATTCAATACCATTTACTTTTAATTAATATTTTGAATGAATGTGGTACATGTATTAGATGAGGCAATGTTGATATGTTCCTATTAATTAAAGTAAATTCTGTGGTTTACATCATGGTTAATTCTTTATTTTACCTATTAGTTTTGGGAATGCAAAATGCCATGTTTCACCATTATGATGTTTTGTAAGATAGACTAACTGTCTTATAAGTTTCTATCCATTGGCTCCTCACTCCCTTCTCTGATCTCTCCATAGGCTTGCCAGTTGCAAATTCTCATACAGTGGTAATCTTGTAGTTTGTTGCTTTTCATATCAGTCTCTACTCCTAAGCAGTATATGTTTATATGTTTATATTGTATGTTTATCAACTAATGGCTTATTACATTATAGTCACTCTATAACAAAGCTTTGTATAGATGTACTATTTGTTACTCATTCATCTGATATATATATATATATATATATATATATATATATATATATATATACCATCGTATATTTTTATCAATTTGCATTGGTAAACATTGTCTTCTTGTTCTGATACAACATACTTCTTCCTAGTTATTTTAATCTTTACAGTGTTGTAATTGAGAAAATTTATTATCACAAAAGTCATATGAGTTTTTTAGGTGTAAAAGTGGTCACAGGGTACGCATTTCCAGAAATCTTGTTACCAAAATAATCCAAATCAATGTAGGAACTCAATTATTTCTGAATTATTCGAAGTATCTATTTAGTAATAGAGTTATGTTACCTTCTTCCACTTAGCTTTCATAAGAAAATGGTGAAGTATTTACTGGATTTTCAGAATGTTCTATTACCTTTCTTTGCTTTAGCACAAAATAGAAGGAAGCTTATGTTCCATACATGAGAAATATTAGTTTGTCTAGAAATTAAACTAACAAGCACAAGGCAAAGTTTGGTCTTTTATAGATACCATATACTATTTTTGACCTCTCAATTAGTGTCTTCCTCAACATGCATAGCTCTGATGCATTCTCAAGGGCAACTCTATTTTTGTAAGTACATAAGTACATACATGCATAAATTATCAATGGCACATTTAAGTTCGTATTACTGTGTGCCATATTTGTTATGATTTTTAAAATTATCTCTTTGTTTTCTTGTTTTTTATTACCATGGAAAGCATGAAAGTTATATGAATCAAGAATAGATTTGCAAAATTATAGAAATCTCAATAAAATTTCAGATATATAATTCAATGATAAATAATTGTGTATGTATATAGGCGTTCCTATTTGTTTTATCTTTATTCCTGATAGAACACTTTATTATGTATATATATATATGATATACATATATATATATATAACATTAATTTTAAATAAAATATACAAGCTACTCACACAGAGATAATTTTTAGAGTTAGGGCCTATTATAGCACATTTAAGTTAAAATTGCACATAATCCCAATAATTCAACATCTTAGATACTACACAAAAATGGCAATTATTAAAAGTGAAATATTTTAATGCTATTCTAGGGACATTCAATAGATGGTTTAGGAGGAACTTTTAAAACAGAGGTATAATTTTTATCCATTGAAATGCATAAATGAACTTAAATGTATAGTTTGATTTTTGACAAATGCATACACTTGCATAATTCACATGCCCATCAAGATGTGGGAGTCTGTATTTTCTTTGCCAGGTACAATTACTCATTGGTCTTCCATCATCCTGGATGAAGTTGGCGTGTTCTAAATCATCATACACATACAATCATGCTGTAGGCACTGTTCTATGTATTGCTGCTTTTACATACCACCAATCTTGAAGACCCAGTCACACCCTCAATGGATTCAAACTTTACCCCATTTAGCCTTTTAAAGAACATTTCAACATAGAATTTATGACAATAGTTTGCCTAGTCTCAGGTTGAATGTTCTGCAATATAATTTTCATTTTGGAGCTAAATCTGGTTCTGTTGTTCTGTCCTGTTTTAAGTCATTTAACTGAGCATCAACATCATTGTGTCTTGTTGCTCTGGGAGGAAATTCAGTATCTTGATCATACTTTGCTCTGATGTGCAAATGTTTGGCCACAAGCAAAGAGTAAAGTGAACAAAATTCAACATTAATTGAAAAGACACTATCAATGAAGTCCTTTAAGCTCTGATTTTTTTCTATATTTGCTCCTCAGTGACAAGTAAAATTTTAGTTTCTTTTCCTGTGGCTGAAATGAAACATCATGACAAAGCAGTTTGAAGGGAAATGGGTTCATTTTAGCAGATGGTTCAATGTTCAAGTTCATTATGGTAGAAATTCAAATCATGCATAGTTTGAATCCACTCATCCAGGGGAAAATGAATGCATGCTATACAGCTCCCTTTTTAAACTTCTACAGTTTGGATCACAGCCAGGAAAGGGATCACCCTCCATTGGAGAATCTTCTAATCATAATTAGTACAGTTGACATAATGGCTATAAGCATTCCAAGAAACCCATCTCCCAGATTATTCTAAATTCTGTAAAGATAAATATGAATACCAAACATCATGGGGAATAAAACATATGATCTTTAAGTGTAGAGTGCAACATGCTTAATATAATATAGCACCATATTTAAATAACACTTATTTAGATCTAACTCTTTTGTCTAGTTCTTGATTTAATGTTGAAAGAATTTTAACAGAGGAAGAAAATCTCTTATGTTTTAAGCCTGTGATATTAAGCATGTTTGCCATCAGATTTCTTCCACACCAAGGAGTTAGAGTATATGTAAGCACCTTTAGAACTTACTTAGGTTTCTTTTTTTTTTTTAATTCATTTTACATACCAACCACAACTCCCCTTCCTCTTCTCCTCCCATAGCTACCCTAGCCCACTACCATACACTCCTCAGAAAAGGTAAGGCCTCCCATAGGGAGTCAACAAAGTCTGGCATATTTAGCAGTGGCAGAACCAAGCCCCACCCTGTTGCATCAAGGCTGAACAAGGCATCCTACCATTTGGAATGAGCTTCAAAACACTAGCTCATGCACTAGGGATAGATCCTAATCTTACTGCTAGGGGTCCCAACAAGCTTCATAATGCAATAGAAAACCTAGGCAATTGGCTAATTCAGCAATGACTTTGGGCCATTCACATCAATGCTATGATTTATTCTACTTTTGTACAACATGTGTTTTTGTTTCTTTGTTTTGTTTTGGTTTGGTTCGATTTTCTGCATCCTTTCAGATAGATAAGTCTGTCAAAAATAGACAACAGTTTACTCATATTTCTCACCCCAAATTTCATGTCATTTTTAAAGTTGGAATCTATGCAGAGTTACTATTTATGTAAATATCACATGTATAGTTACCAATTTTTAGCTGAATGAAAGAATGAATAAATATGAACTTTTTGATTTTCCTCCTGATTTAGTTGGCAGAGTGACATTGAGTCATAAAACTGCAAAGATTTTATTACAAAAGATGGAGATTTCGACTGGGTAAAAAAGATAAGCAATAGAACAAAATTTCTTATATATTTATAACAACAACACTTTTGGAAAGTTAATTTGAACATCCTTTTCTTTAAAAACCACACTATTTGATGATCTCTAAAACATATTTTTGTAAGTATGTTCTTGTAAAACTACAAAAATTAAAAATGAGATTTAGGTTTTGACTGCAATGTCTTACTGTGCCCACTCTACTTAAAATATATTCTATGCTCCCTCAGACACAGGTAACCACTCGTTTAAGGAGCAAATAGCAGTAAAAACAATACAATTGTTTTTATTAGCTTGGGACCTTAGAAGATTTCATGCAAAAAAATCTCAAACAAACAAACAAAAACAGCAACAATAACAACACAACAAAAAACTATTACAAATGGCATTGTAATGTATGGGTTTCAGAATAATTTTTACTTTAAATATCCCAGTGATGGAGGTAAAAGATTCTACAGTACCAAAACAGAATTGTCTTCATGAAACATTTATTATTTTCCTCACAATCCCAGTTTTTTCTTTGTATTTATTAAAATTCTGAATGGGAACTCTGAATTCATTAGTTTCCACCATTTATCCCTTATTTTCTTGGTGAGCACTGTACTCAAAATTAAATTTGCTTTGAAATGCCTTAGTAATGTAATAATACATCCCAAGAGCAAATTACTCCTAGCATACATCTTAAGAGTCTGTGCACCACTCCATATTCAACCACTGTATTAAGTGTCTAATAAGTATTTGTGGCATTGTACAAAATGTGACAGATAACCTGTTAATCATGTTCTCCATTCATTTGTTCCTTTCTCCATTCTTTTCAATAATCAGTTTGCATGATGGGTTAATTAATTAACACATAGTGATGTAGTCCTTGAAATCAAGAAGCAATAAAATACCTCTGTTATTTCCTTCTGAGATTTCAATATTGAAATGAATATGCTGTTTTGTAGTTTACATACAATTGTGTGAATTTGATGCATATAAAATCCTGTCATATTTTATCTTCAGCTTATTTAACCATGAAATAGGTAGTCCTTACACACACACAAACAAACACACACACACACACTACGTAACTAATTTACATTACAACACATTTCTATGATCTTCAGATTTATCTTTTTAAAAATTAATCAGAGACTTACCTTAATGACAATCTTAACCATAGAGTAATCCAGAGTTGTAGGCAAATTTTACATGAATTTAAACATTACCCGAGCATCTAAGTAGAAGTGGTTTGTGTAGTTGGTCCAGATGACTGTGTTTCTCATGAGATTGACAATTGCAAGCTCTCAGGATCTTGATTAGAATTTTAATGTCCCCCTAGAGAAGACCTCTAAAAGATACCTGGCCTTGCATAAACAAATGACTCATGCCAATGGCTAGAATAATGCAGGATTTAGCAACAGTTAATGGAATCTTCTCTTCCATCTCACATTTATATTTCAAGTTTTCTAGGGTAGAGATAGCCCTGGACACCTAAGAATCAAAAGCACTATTTGTATGTGTGTTCAACAGTTATATATTCCATGGTTCTTATTATCATATTCTCTTTAATGGTCTAGCTACCTACTGGGAATTTTAGACTCAGGAAAATAAAATCGCTATTAATATGATTTTATAAATAAACATCACAACAATTTTGCAATTAATCTTATGTAACTCAGAAATATCTGTAAGTCAAGTTAACTTTGAAATATGCATTTTTATGAATGCAGCATATTCACATATGCCTTAATTGGTCAATGCATCAAAATTATGGCCATTTTTTATTTCAAAGTTATGTGTTAAGGATATAAACATTAATAAAACACTATGTCTTTCATAAACTAAAAGTAACCATTTATGATAAGGTCTGAGAGGTCAGATGAGGGAAGATCAAGGAGGAGATGGTATAGGGGAGACCATGATGAGAATGTGTTGTTCTAAATCCAACCTTCCTCCATCTTTTAGCTTGAAAGAGTTCCTTATTCAATTGGATGGCATTCATCTCTTTTGAGTAGAACCATTTAATTTAGTCCACAGATTCAAGTGAAAACTTATTGCAGCATAAAATTCATTACAGCATCCTTATAGATACTCCCAGAAATAACATTTGGCAGAATGAACTTGCACTTTAAAATCAACTTCAAATTAAAGACAATTGCTTCCTCACAAACAAAAAATTTGATTCTGATTTTGACTACATAAGTTTTTTTTTGTCTTTTGTTCTTTCCATAATTGAGTAATCTCTGTACAGCATAGTGTTATTTTTTATTTTTATTGATACTATTGTGCATGGTATTAATTTCTCTCAATAGCACATGACAATGTATTGTATGACTATATGCATTTAATTGAATTTTTTATACAATGGTTAAATATATTTCAAGGATTCGACTTAGGGCTATTACCCTAGAAGTATCCAAAGTATGACTAATGATTTGCGAGGTATTTCTGGTTTGTATATGTCTAATGATGGGATTTCATTATTTAGTATCCTGCTGAGGAATGATATTTGATTTTTGAATAAGGCCAAGTTGAAAAAAAAATAATGTGTGACTGTGATGTAGTATATCACTATATCACAAACACATGCATGTATGTGTATTTGATACACATTCTATAAATTTACTATTCATTTAATATATCCATTACTTTATATATACAATTTTATTCTTTACTATATTGAAACATGCATGTATCTGTGTATTGAGGAAGACAATTTATTGAAAACAAACATGTAGGAGGTAGTAATTCATAATTCATAGAAATGTTAATGCATTTATTGATAACTGAGACATATTATATACAATATAAGCATGAATATAAACTTCATATAGACATATTAATACAATTTAATCAACTTTCACATTTTACTCACCAAAACCAGACTTCACTATTGTTTATCACAGTAACTGTAAACTAAACAAAAAACTAATCTCCCTGAATCATAGAATCTATCATCTTGAGGAAATCTATTTTATACATATTTAGTGAATAGAAGTGTATTTTCGTTTCTTCAAAAAATAAAGTATCTGAAATACATTAATTGTCCAGTCTTTTATCAAATATGGATAGATGTTGCTATATTTAAATAGTTTATTTTAATTTAACATGTACACTATTGAATGAAATAATTTTGAAATCATAAATATAAGCCCATAGTAAATATATTTACAATTAATTTCTGTTTGTTATAGTATATAGTAAAATAGAGATTTTGTGGAAATAAAGATTCATAAACTTATGGAAGATAAAACCACAATTAATAATCTGATAAAGCATTTCAATTTTATTTGAATTGATTATACAAATAAAATGAAATCCATTGCATGAGTGAACTTATTGTTTTTAAACATGAAAAACAATTAAATTAGATGAGACTCTTGTAATGCTATACTAGGTTCATCATAGTATTTATGTGTCTTTTTAAAGAAAATACAAAAGTAAGAAATGAAAATTGCATTTGTTTACATGAACTGAGAATAAATGATAAGGAATGGAGAAAAGCAAGATTTTAGTAACTTCTGAAAATATGTCAGACAAACTCTAAAATCCAGTCCTTGCTGAGGTAGACACTACAAAAACTCAAGCTAATATGTCAGGACCTGGAAAGAGTGGTACCACAATGTAACAGCACTCAAAAAAAAAAAAAAAAAAAAAAAAAAAGTATTCTCTGAATGCTTCAGAAAAACTTGAACAGAACACACACATATATGTGATGTTTTAATCTTTTCTGATTTTCTGGTTTCCCTGGCAACTTAAGAATACCTTTACCTCTATCTCCATCTTTATCAGTAACACTGAAAATTATCAATTGGTGCATTTATATTTGTGGCCTTTATAATTTTGGTCTCCGTTTACAGCAGAGGTGACAAATGTTTATATTCTGGTCGTTTTCTTCATTGTAGTGTCAAAATACTGCTCTTCATACATTTGAGTCTTCATTAGTGATTTTTGTAAACAGGGCTGGATGATTTCTCTTCTGAACCTGAAACTCCCATAGATGAAGCTATAGTATCATTTGCCATCCATAGTGACATGGTGTGTGATAAACATTCCATGACATTTATCAGATGAAATTCCCCAAGATACCTCACTGAGCTGTCCAATGAGACTGTCATACAGATTCCTTAATGTCACTAGAGAATCAAAGTTACTGGATATACAGAGTAGAAACATGTCTCAAGTTATAAATTAAATGGAATTAAGAAAGTTTATCAAATGAGACGATAGAAAATTCACTAGGTGTAACAAGAAAATGGCACAAGACACACACACAGGTCATGATTTACAACTTTCCCCATACAAAATAAAAGAATACTAGAAGCACATTGAGAAATCACACATCTAGAATATTATTCAGACCAAGAGAAGTAGATTGACCAATAAAAGTTAGAAAGCATAAATGTTAATTTAAGGAATATATAAATGGGGAAGATAGCAGACATGTAAAGTTGGAGGAAGGGAAGATTAAATTATCGTTTGTGGAAGATATTTTTTAACACAAGTCCCACTTTAATATTACAAGTCAGTTCTACATGAGACAGAAGGCTCTCATATTTTTGCTCCGTTGTCTTATGGCTTTCAGTGGGAATGAGTTTGATGAATTTCCATATGCTCAAAACAATATTCACAACCAAAGAAGAATGTGGACCACTCTGTTGTATGGGGATTCTGAAATAATCTTTGTGGTAACACAGCACTAGTTTAGCCTACTCCTTTAGGGGGCAGAAAGAAGAAAAATTGGAAGAGCCATCAAAAAGAGCTATTTTAGAATATTTCAATTTCACTATACTTCTATGATGGAGATTAGATTGATGAGCTAAGATGGTCTAGGTTACACAGCCATGCTACACTTCAACCGTCACTGACAAGCACTAGATATACTTACTCACAGACTCACCATATGTCTGAGACACTCTCCAGGGCAGCTCTCCTCTGTGTAATGGCTCAATGATTCCAGATGTTTCCATCCTTCAGAGTCTCCATCTTGACACACACTTCTGTTATCTCAGCAAAACAGCAGGTAGAGAGAATTCCAGAGAGTTTCTCAGTGGCAATCATATTTTCTGGCTTAGATGTAACACATGCCACTTTCTGCCACAGATGATTTGTCCCAGATAGCAAAATGACCTCCTAATGTGGAACATCCAAAATATGGCAATACTTCTGTGAACAATGAAATGAAAATTGGGGCAAGGAACTGCTTGACATCACCATTACACTTGGTGAAGTGTTGTATTTCAGTTGTCAAAGGAAGTTTCTGAGAAGAATATATATGTACATATATATGATTGAAATATTGTGAAGTTGCTTATACTATCATGGGCTTGAAGAGAAAGAAATTAGTATAATTTATTGATTAATAATTTTAATTTATAGAACTTTTAGAAGAACAGTTGATATTTCATAGAATCTTTGACAAGGACTTTTTCCAAATGTACATTATAATATAATGCTTAAGACAATCTAGTTGGTAAATGTCACAAATGGATTACTTAGACATTCTCCTTGAAATATTAACTTTGTAGGTCTATTTTATGAATGAAATTGATTTTGTCCATTTAATTATTTAATGAGAGATCTGTTTGAGTCAGTGACAAGAGTGCTAAACTTATTGTGTAACAAGATTTTTAAACATGCCATAATTATATTTTTAAAAATACTGTTGGTCTTTTCTCATTCTATTTGAACAATTCTTTTTTTCCCTTTTAAAATTTAAATTAAAATCAAGATTATTTTTATATCAATCCTAGTTCCCTCTCCCTGCCCTTTTCTCCTGCCCTCCACCAAAGGCCATCCTGTCCCCTTTCTGGTCCCCAAGGAGGGTGAGGCCTTCCTTCTGAGATATGCAAAGTCTGTCATTTCATTTAGAGCAGAGCTTAGGCCCTCCCCCATGTATCTAGACTGACTGAGTATCACTCTATGTGGAAAGGGTTCCCAAAGAACATTCATATTCTAGGGATAAACAGTGATCCACTACCAGAGGCCCCATATGTTGCCCAAGCCTCCTAACTGACACCCACGTTCAATGGGCTTATGTCAGTCCTATGCTGGTTTCCAAGCTGTCCTTCTGGGATCCATGTACTCCTCCTTGTTCAGGTTGCCTGCTTCTGTCGGTTTCTGCAGCCTGGTCTTGACCCCTTTGCTCATTGCTCCTCCCTCTCTGCAACTGGATTGAAGGAAATTGGTTCAGTGTTCAGCTGTGGGTTTCTGCTTCTGCTTCTATCAGTTACCAGATGAAGGCCCTAGGATGGCATATAAGATGTCATCAATCTCATTTTCAGGGAAGGAATTTAAGGTGCCTCTCCATTATTGCTTAGACTGTTACTTGACATCAACCTTGTAGATCTCTAAATATTTTCTTACTTCCAGATTTCCCTTTAAATCTATATGGCTCCCTTTATTATGGTATCTTTTCTTGCTCTCCCCTATTCTTTCCCCTACTCAATCTTTCACCTCCCTCATGTCCTCAGGTGGCTCAGAGGTTAAGAGCACTTGACTGATCTTCCAGTGGTCCAGAGTTCAATTCCCAGAAAACATATGGTGGCTCACAATCATCTGGAAGGAGATCAAATTCCTTCTTCTGGTATGCATAAATACAGAATACTCAAATATATAAATTATGTGAATAAATAATTTTTAAAAAACATTTTCTCTTAAAGTGGCACCCTTTTTAGCAGTCTAACTGAACATTTCTATAGACATTTTCTTCTATAAAATGATTTTCAAACATTATCTAGTTTATCTTTAATGTGATTTATTTCTTGTAAGTTATTTTCTAAATGTAAACCTTAAAAGAACATATTAATAATAGTAGATGTATATTTTAACATATTAGGACTGTGAGGTTTTTAGTGTTTTATTCTGTTTCATGTCCCCGTTGTAAACAACTAATAAACCTTCCCAAGTAACTTACCACTAGATAATCTTACAAGAATTCTTGCTAAAAACAAGAATCAGTAATTTGCCTTAATGAGAGGAGTTAGATTAAAGTAAATTAGTCCACCAAGTCTCTACTCAATATCCTTCTCATCTGCAATGAAATTTCTTGCAGAAAAGCCATATCTGCCTTCATCTGTTTGACTAAATGGTGAGTCAATCCTTCACCAGTATATTCCATATTTGTTAATGAATATGCATATCACAATATTGTGATGATTATTTATTTGCCTTTTGAGTTCAAAAAATGGTGTAAATCTCACATAAGACACAGTGACATGTATAGTATTATCAACCAGCAATCAAAGTATTAGAGGCTTTCTTTTCAAAATGAATATTAATGTACTTGAAAGTCAATTATATTTAAAATTGAGATTAGCACTGTCCATAGGAAATGGAAATTTTTTTAGGCCACTTTTATAACATTTAGTTTTAAACTACATTATATACACTCTGTTTTGGGATGTGCTGATATTAACGTGTGGGTGTTTATACTATTAAAAATGATAATCTTGAGGTTTGAAAATGTGAAATATAATTATTCATAAAAGACAAAATTAAAAGAATTACATTAGAATTTCTGTTATTTCTGTTCTAGATTTTTTTTCAATTATCTCTCTTCCATATATATATATATATATATATATATATATATATATATATTTGGCATTGCCATTACACAGATCACTTTTGTATTTATTTTGTCTAAGTATTCTGACAATTCTACAGTTTAAAGCAAACCAAGTTTATTATTCTTCTTTCACAGATAATAGAAGGTATTGGACAGATACTAAAAGGCATAGGAATTCCTTTTTGGATAGGATATTATATAGTACATTAAGTCCAACTTGGATTTTTAATAATCCTAGGTCTCTACATGTCAGGTTATAGTCTAGATCCTCTGCCTTAGTTATCTGATATGATTATAAAACATTAGAAGTTCAGATTTCATTACCTTGAAAATAGGTAACTTTCTGTATCTTAATTTAATGCTGGATATTTTCATAAATTTATTTTTATCTTTCCTCTTTCCCTTTTAGGATTCAAAATATAAAAGAGTAAAAGTTCTATATTTTTAAAACTATGATACATTTCATTGTTGAATAAACACTTATCCATGAAATTAGCTTTAAAAATGCAGCAATGAGCTATAGTTTCTGTATCAACGTCAGCTTTCTAGCCTGGCTAAGCATGTCAATTGGTCAGTTTGTACCTATTTTTGGTTGAAGTTTTCAGCTGGGACTGTAAACTCATAGATGAAGATGCTAAGGAAGTATGTCAGCTGAGAAAGCTTTCAGATCTCAAGAAATTGCACCATTCTCGGTGCAATTGCTTTGTGCTTGAGGTTTGAAGATGTGAGCCTTCAGCTCCCTCGTCCAGACACCAGGCCTATGCCTTTCCATCACAGATTTTTATGCCTGTGAACCCCAAATCACCCCCAAGCTTCCTTTTCTAAGTTTCCTTGATTATTGCATTTAACCACAAAAATAGAAAATTTCATATCAACAACATTCAAGGGCAGACCACATGCCAAGGAGTAGTTGGCGAGCATAATAAAGTTTCTTAATGTAAACATGTTGAAATTGGCTGATTATTTCCATTGTAATTATGTTAAAATACAAAGTTCTAAGATACATAATGTATGACACCAAAGTTTTAAAACTGACATTTATAGAAAATTATGTATTATTTTCTTTTCAACAAAATTTTGCTATCCATCTCAGTAGCCTAGGCTAGCCACAAACTTTATGCTATTATGTGGTGTCATCATCCCAAGTGCTTTAATTACAAGCATGTTTCAACATATTGTCCTCTCAAAAAACATTTCAGTGTGATATAAGCCAGTATATACTTTTTAGACTAATAAGATTTGTTGTTATACAGTGTTTTGTCACTTATAATTTATGATTCAATTATTTAGAGTAAAGGCATTCTCTCTAATCTTCTCACAATAAAACAATACCCACATAGTACAGTGGCAAACCTGCTTATCCACATTCTGCTATAGAAAGGAAACAAGCAATTAATAAGAACAAATTGGTGGGTAAGAGCTTTGACAAATATCAGGCAAATATTTACAGTATACTTAAATATTTAATTCTAAATGACATAATAGCAGTGACTCTAGGTTTTCCTAGGACAAACGTTTAAGCTATACATTGTATTCTGGAAATATCTACGGGCAGCTTTACAGTGGTCCTTTTCTCCATGAATAATTGATTTGCCAAGGTTTGTATATATTTGTTTTCTATACACTTATTTGCACACACACACACACACACACACACACACACACACACACGTGTGTGTGTGATGGGAGATGTTATTCTGTAAATATGTTTCTCATACTGGTTAACAATAAAGCATTGTTGGGCCAATGGAAAAGCAAGATAGGCAGGACTAAGAAACTAGGAGGAAGGAGGAAGTAGTTGGGAGGAGTCAAGATGTAGACCGGGGGAGGAAAGAAGATGCTGGCCGCGGCTCCCCGATATGATGACCACGTGGAAATACTTAGATAAGTAGAAATGGGTTAATAATTAAGACAGAGTTAGCCCATTAACAATGATAGTCATTGGACAACAGGATTGTATCAAATACAGAATCTCTGAATGTTATTTGGGGCTCACGTGACAGCGGGACTGTGGCAGCAGGACCAGGAGGCTGGCCGGGAGGAATAAAGAGTGGGTCAGGCAGCCTGCAGGAAAAACCTGCCCGTAACACGTGTGTGTACACATTTTTGTATTTTCCTAGTTCCTAGAGTACATGCAAAAAATGTGCACTTTTTTTTACATGTTACTGAAATCCAAATGGCATTTTTAGGCATCCTCTAACTGATATATGTACCATGGAGCATTTTTTGTTCCCCAAATTGTAATTGCTATAGTAATGTGTGTTGTATGGAAATCAAAGATAAGAAACACGTTTAGTGTGTGCTGTCTGTTTGATCAAGGCCTCAATAGAGATGTACTTTTGAAATACTATGTCTTCTACCAAGAACTTCCCAGAATCTTATAGGCAATAAACTAAAAGAAAAATCTGCCACTGTTGCTTATGAAGAATATATTTTGATTTCAGGGACATAAATCTTTGTATTCTTCTCATTTTCTTGGTTCAGCTGCTTACTAGATAAGTGTTTTCTAAATGCATGAAAAGAAATAAATATTGCACAATTATAGAACAATGTGGGCATGGTTTAGTATGGATAACCTTACTTTCAGCTGCAAGCAGCTAATGCATTCACTAGGCTCCCACTTTCCATTACATGGGGGGCTGAGTATTCAACCTGATCCCTAATCTAGACAGCTGTAAGAAGCCTCACAATACTCAGGGAATACCCTTCAAGAGGGAGTAGAAGGAATGTCAGTGTCAGAGAATGCAGAGGTAGGATAAAGTTAGTGACATACAAAGGCATTTGCCAGACTATGTTCTTAACAGCATTATTTGCAATAGATAGAACATCTAAAGAGCCTAGATACCCCTCAATCCAAGAATGGATAAAGTAAATGTGGTACATTTACAAGAAGGAGAATTACTCATCAAAAACCAAACCAACACAAAACAAACAAAAAAACCACAATGACATTTTGAAATTTTAAGGCAAAAGGATGGAGCAAATACATCCCGAGTGAGGTAACCTAGACCCAGAAAGACAATCATGGTATGTACTCACTCGTAAGGAGATATTAGATATATGACAAAGGATAATCAACTTATACCTATGACCTCCAGGAAGCAAGCTAACAAATAATACCCTAAGAGAGACATATATAGATACGTTTGTAAGGGGTAGTTGGAAGTTTGGCAGGGTTTAGGGCCTAGAGAGAAACTGGAATGGGAGAAGGAAGGGAGAAGAGAAAGGAAGAGGAGAACAGGAGGGAACAGAATGATGGAGATGGGAGAAGGACACACACACACATACACACACACAAACACACACACACACACACAGAGAGAGAGAGAGAGAGAGAGAGAGAGAGAGAGAGAGAGAGAGAGAGAGAGAGAGAGAGGACAAGGAAAGGGATATCTTGATTGAGATAGTCATTATAGATCCAATGTGAAACCTGGCACTAGGGAAATTCCCAGGAATCTACAAAGATGATCCCTGCTAAGACCCTAAGAATCAGTGGAGAGGGTGCCTGAACTGGCCTTCCCCTGAAATCAGAATGACGATTACCATATTATCATCCTTGAATCTTCATCTAATAACTGATGGAAGCAGATGCAGAGATCCACAGCTAAGCACCAAGCCAACCTCACACAGATCAGTTGAAAGAGTGAGGAGCAATAACATGAGCAAAAAGATCAAGACCAGTTTAGTTGTTGACCTGAGCCAGTGGGAGCTCACTGACTCTGGACTGATAGTGGGAGTACCTACATAGGACCAAACTAGGCTCTCAGAATGTGGATGAGAGTAGGGGGCTTGGGCAGTATGGAAGGTCATTGGCAATGGGACCAAGATTTATCCCTAGTGCTTGAACTGTCTTTTTGTAGCCCATTTTCTTTGTAGGGATACCTTGCTCAGCCTAGCTATAGAGGGGAAGGCTTTGGTCCTGCCTCAAAGTAAGGTGCCTAAGTTTGTTGACTCCCTATAGGAAGCCTTACCCTCTCTGCGGAGTAGATGGAGGATGGGTGGGTGGAAGGAGGGGTAGCAGGAGGAGGGAAGAGAAAGGAATATGAGATTGCTATAAAAATGGGAAAAAGACTGTAAAAATTATAGTGACCTAATTATTAAAAGTTTTGATTTGATGTATAATTGAAAGTCTTACAAAAGATAAGTCTAAAAGCATATCAGCTGCCATAATAGCTGTCACAACAACCATGGCTGACCTAGGTGCCCATGCTGTATTAATACATGCAATCAGCAAGGACAAGGAAGGTTTTAAAAAGTCAAATATTTTTCACCAAACTATATGTGCATGAATTCAATAACTTATTCACAGCAGTCTAGATGTTGTTTCTCGTGGGCCTCACTCTGAAGCAAAGTACAGTTTTAAGGCTGAATTAATGTGGATACATTAGAACCATATAATTAATTCTCCAGATCCATAAATATGTTTCTGTTTACCAGAATATAACTCATTCAACAGGTGTTGTTAATTTTTTAAAATTGAGTGACTAATTTTATTCTAGATTAAAATATTCAATTACAAGTTCCTTGTGAGAAACTTCCTACCAAATTGAGTCAACTATGCTAATATTCTCCCAACCTTTTTTTCCCCTTCCTCTCCATTCCTTCCTTTCCTGATATACTTCCCTTTATTCTCCTTTGCCTTCTCTCTCAATTATTTTTGTTAGTTGTTTTTCAATTCTCTCCTTTTCTTTTCTTTTTTTCTCCTTTCTTGCTTCTTTCAATTATTAGGGATAAACTGATTATTTTATACTTTCATTATAGTCATTGTTTTTGATTTTAAAAGCACATTTCATGGAAAATGTGGATTTCTAGAGAAACATCCTTTATGAAAATTACTATTTCTAATGATAAATTAAAAGTAATAATTATGTTAATTTTTGTAGTCCTTTTTGTCAATGAAATCTATCTTTGCTTTATTAATTACTTTCAGTTTCTGCTTATTCAAATATACTCCTTCCTTCTACTTCCCTTAGTTTTCTTTCTTCTCTTAATCTTTTAAAATTTGTCTTTATGGTCATATGGATATCACTGTACCATCTTTCAAATGACATAATAGAATTATGGTTTAGAAAATCAAGACATTTTGTACCATTCCTCAACACTTCGAGGACATTATGTTTTTTTCAACACTCAATTTAAAACAATAGTACAGTTCTTCCATTATTGGCCCAAATGTTAGACACCTGCTATCTCTTGCCCAAACCCCAGTAGTGATTCTGACTAACGCACATCAATAGTATTTTTGGACTGAAGCCCCTTTACACTTCACTATAGTTCCCAAGTTTTCCCTATCCCGTTATTGTCAATATATTTTAATTAAAATCTTACTGAGTTTAAAAACATGAAAATTGTTATTTCTCTTGGTTCTATCCTTAAGTACTATGAATATACTCTTATTAAATGTATTTTTATATAAAAAAACTTCATAAGCTTCTACTCTCAAAATTCTCACTACTGACATAAAAGAACTTGGGTGGATATCCCATATCAATCTTTTATGATTTTCATCTTTATTTCTTGCCCCTTACTTTTATGACATTTTTTTTATTCTCCTTTGCTTTCTTCATTGCTGGATTCATCTAGTCATATAATCTTAACACTTAACAACATTTGAAATCTATTTCACCTATTTTTATCAATATTATTAGACTAGGTTTTTACTGAGGAACTTGATTTGTTTCCCATTTAAAATTATTCATTATTAATTTTGTTTAATGATAATTCCAACTTCACATGGATGAGATATTTCATTTTATATATCATTACATTTTATTTTGGTTGTTTTATTGTTTTGTTTTGTTTTGTTTTGTTGAGACAGGGTGTCTCTGTATTGCTTTGGAGCCTGTCCTGGAACTAGCTAGGTAGACCAGACTGGCCTTGAACTCACAGAGATCCTCTTGTCTCTGCCTCCAGAGTGCTGGGATTAAAGGCATGTACTGACAATAAATCATTATATTTTATAAAATATTCCTTTCAAGCTATGTTGCTGCATTTGGTTTAATTAAATTTATGATATTTCAGAAACCAATCTAGGTTGGTTTCTTAAGAAGGAACTATATATTTTATTTATTTAGTTTAATTAAAATATTTTTACTGAATAACACCTTGTCAGATGTCCTGTAAATGATATATTTGAGTTTTTGTAAATTTTTGATGTATTTGTTCCTTTCTTCCTCATTCTCACACTTTTTTAAAAAGTTGAAAATAAAATCTCTTTATAATTGTTATTATGATGTACCTTTGTTATTTTTCTAATATATCATTAAATATCTGTCACCAATATTATTTTCTTTCCAGTTTTTTTATGTATCCAATGTGACTGTGGTAATTTTTTCTTTTACATCTATCTTTTCTGTTTTAAACCTTTTAATTGTATAAGTTTCCAATTTATAATTTCAATTTTAAAATACATGGTATAAATTTACAATTTTAGAATTTCAGAATTTTTGAAAGGTTCTTTATAAGCTATCAATATTTTATATAGTACAAAATCACATTGTTAGTTTAAGACTCTCAGAATGAAGAGTCTCCCCGTTTCAGTCAGTACCCCCAAGAACTCAAAGTCCAGTCCAGTTGATGCAACATGAAAGAGGCTTTTATGACCTAAGTTTGCTCAAGCGGGCTTCCTCAGCATGCAGGCTAGAGAGAAGCACATTTTTCTGTGTTCCGGCACTTTAAAGGAAAAAAAACACAAGCTTAGGGTGGGGCTGTGACTCCCTGTCCACTGAGTATGTGACCTGGGCAAACCAGAGTCGCAGATATCACTGACAGGAGGGGCAGTGTGAATTCTTGGTATCCTACTATCTCAGGGTCCTGTGAGGGAAGTTGCAGGTGGTTAGTAAATTCCAGGTAACTGATAGTGGTCTGGGTTCTAGGTTGGACTGTCCTTCAACTTAAGTGATGGGTTTCCTTAAGTCTGTTGGTCTTTCAGTTAGTGTTGTCATTATTCATGTAGGCTTTAAACATTCATATTATATAATTAGGTTATATATTTCTGCTTCATTTTGTAGTTTCCCCTTTATATCTATCTGTATTGTGTTCAGACACCCTGGTTCATGTGCAAAAAACAGCAAAGACAGTTTTTGCTGGAGAGGATGTGAAGAAAGGAGAACACTCCTCAATTGCTGATGGGATTGCAACTTATACAGGCACTTTGCAAACCAGTATGGTGGCTCCGCAGCAAAATAGAAATCAGTCTACCACAAAATGTGGTAATTCCACTCTTACACATATACCCAAAAGATGCACATTCATGCAACAAGGACATCTGTTCAACAATGTTCATAGCAGCATTGTTTGTAATACCCAGAACCCAGGAACTACCTAGAAGTACCTTGACTGAAGAATGAATAAAGAAAATGTAATTCATTTACACAATGAAGTACTACTCAGCAAGGAAAAGTAACAACTTCAAAAAAAACAAACAAAAACAAAAACAAACAAACAAACAAAAAAACAATGGAATCTTGACATTCTCAGGAAAGTGGATAGAATTTGAAGGAACCCTCCTGAATGAGGTAACCCAGTCACAAACACAAGAACATGGTATGTACTCATTCATACATGGATTTTAGACATAGAGCAATGGATCACCAGTCTACAATCCACAACGCAAGAGAAAGAGGAGAAAGCTGAGACAGACATACATGGTCCCTCACAGAAGGGGAGAGGGATGAGATCTTCTGAGCAAATAGGGTACAGGCAAGAGGGGTAGGGGAGAAGTTAAGAGAAGGGAAGGGCTGAGCAGAACATGAGGAAACAGAAAAACTGAGTCCAGAAAAGAATAAGAAAAGAGATACTTAAGAAGGAGCCATTGTAGATTTTAAGACAAATCTGGCACTAGAGAAATGTCCAACGATCTACCAGGATGACCCCAAGTAACAATCTAAGCAATGGTGAAAAGGCTACCTTAAATGAGATTGATGACTACCTTATATGCCATCCTAGAGCCTTTATCCAGTAGCTGATTGAAGCAGAAACAACACCCACAGCTAAGCACTAGCCGAACTCCTGGAATCCAGTTGCAGAGAGGGAGAAGTGATGAGCAAAGAGGTTAAGACCAGGCTGGAGAAACCCACAGAATCAGCTAACCCAAACAAGGGGACTGCATGGACCCCAGACTGACAGCTGGGAAACCAGCATAGGACCAATCCAGACATCCTGAATGTGGGTCTCAATTTGGTGGCCTGGAATGTACATGGTGCTTTTGACAATAGAACCAGGATGTATCCCTAGAACAGGAATGAACTCCAGGAGCCCCTTTCCCTTGGTGGGGAATACTCCCTTTGCCTAGAGACACAGAGGAGGGCCTAGGATCAATCTCAAATGATTTGACTGACTTTAATGATCCCTCATTGAAGGTTTCATCCTCCTTGGGGAGTGGATAGGGTATGGAATGGGGTGGGGTCTGTAGTGGGGGAAGTGGTAGATGGGAGGGAGAGAGAATGGGATTAATATGTAAAATAAGAAAAAAACATTATAAATAGAATAAATTCAAATTTAGAATGTCTTTTTATATTGTCAACTTTTCAGCAATACTACCTTATATTTTGTTTTTTTCCATTAACATAACTGCTTTGTATTTACAATCTATTTCAGTATATTACCATTTTCAAGTGTTCAAAAACATTTTCCATGCTTTGCCATTTATATTTACATTTTGTGATATTATTTTTGTATTTTAAAATATATTATGATATTATTATAAAAATCTGACAAAATTTTTCATGTTCTTGCATATACAGTTTTTTTGTAACATCATGTCTTTAATCATGGCTAATAAATCTGAGAATTTATCATGAATCAAAAAAAATATTGAGTAAGTAAAATTTCTGAATAAGATACCTTTCCAAACTAGGTTGACTTGGAAAATGCTGGTAATATATGTAGTCAACAAAACTGTTGAGCACATATACCTAAAGTAGTTCTTCAGCAATGTTCTGTGAGGTTCAGTTTTCATATTTTTGTGAGAAAATTTGTGAAATAACAACTTAAAGAAATAATTTACTCTTTGATTTCACAGTTCCAGAAATATTAGTCATAGTCCAAGTCTCCACTGATTCCAGAATTATGATGAGATATCATCAAGGTTGAAAATATGACAGAGGGTTTTAATCTCAAGGTACACAGGAAGAGGAGGAAGTGGGAGATAGATGATATACACACATACATTACATATAAAATAATTATATTATATATTTTGGGAGAGAAACAGGAGGGTACATTATAGGCAAAAGGATGCATGCCCTTACATCTTTTCACCAGATAGGCCTATCTCTTAAAATTTATAGGATATTTCAATATGACACTACTAGCTCCTGGCATAAGCTTCATCATAGGAACCTACTAGGAGAATTTTATCTTCAAATCATAACTTACATGTGTAGAAATAGCTTTTTATAATAGAAGAAAAACCATGTGTGAAGAATAAAAGAATATAAACATTTATACTCTTTGCAATCAAACACATGCAAATTTAAACCAAAAAGAGATCTCATTTTACATGTTTTAAAATTATTCAACATTGATTTTACTGAATGTTCATTAAATATGAAGCTGTCTTCTGAGACCTCAAGGGGTTTTTATAAAGTCAGAGACTATAAAGCAGACCCACTGTCATTGACAAGTTTACAAATAATAAAACAAGGAGGAATTAAACTGTGACAGTGATAAAATAACTTTTCATTAAAAAAGACATTATCTGTTACAAACCTTTAGAGTAGTAAAAACATTGTTGTATATAAAGGTAATTACTATTTAAATATTTATGAGGAGTCAATAATTTGTAGTGATCTCCCCAGTAAAAGAATTACAAATCTATTATAAATGTTTTATGTTGTATTCTTCTGACAGAAACAGTAATTACTTGTGTTTATAAATGTTACAGTTACCCCTATAATATAAGGCCCTCTGCATGTGTCTTTTTTTCCCAATACAGTTTAAAATGTTGAAAACAGAAATTCTGTTCACTTCATCCTGTAGAACTAAAAATTATCATTGCATGTGACTCCTGAATATAGTTAAAAAATATGTATCTGTAGTAATAGAGATTGCATGCAAAGCATAGAAATTTTAACTTGTTTGCCTAGACATGGAAAATAATCTATGTCAATGGAGTGACATGATCAACACCCTGTTTAAGATGATTAATTTACATACAGTGCATTTGATAGATTGGAAAGGGTAGGGGCTGAGCTACAAGGCAATTAATTATATCCATTATAAAAGAATATGCTAATGAGTAAGAGCATCACCAATGAAATGAAGAGAACTGACTTTTCCACAGGAAAATTAAATATTTACTGAAGAGGCTCCAATAGCTCAGGATTGATATTGAGGGCTCAGAGAAATCAAAATCACCAACATAATTGAACTGAGTGCCAATAGTTAACTTCATTGTCAAGGGGAAAAAGAAAAACTTATTGATGATATATAAAATATTCAGATTATTCAGGAGGAATTTTTTTTATGAGAGATAATGAATATTGTAAAAGATTATATCAACAAAGGAGTAAATAGAATTGGGAAATAGGAGCAGCAGATGTTAGCTTTTGTTTCCTTCCAGTCAGAATCAGCATGGCCTGTGTTCTCAAATATTGATTCAGATTCCTGTGGCCCCTAATCTGTTAGGCATCAGGTGTTGGAACTTCATCTAAACGCTGGACAGAACACATGAGGACAAATTGTCACTTTATTGTGAAAACATTACTACATAATACAATAAGAAAAGCACAACAAACAAATATTACCCATTGTCAACTATCTTATATATGGGTGATTGATGTAATTTAATATTTCTGAGATATCCTTTAAGACTAAAATATGAGAGTCTATTTCACTTGCTGTCAATCTATCTGTGTATGTATATTGTATGCATTTTGTACTTTTTTATTGCTAAAGTTTTGAAACTGCACTGCATTCTTTTTTAAGATCCTGAATTTAATTTTTAAAAGCTCTTTTAAATTTGGAAATAATATGGAAAATAATAATTTTTTTTTCCAAATAGGAATAGAATGGATTTTCACTTTGAAAATCCAAACCCATTTTCTAGCACGGGTCTGATGTGTTTGAAGTGATTCTAAAAAAAAGAAAAATTTATTTCATATCATATTTTAGGTTTAAATCCAGCTGCCTTGTTGGAGAGTTATCATGCTTCCATTATGAAATCTTCTTGTTATGGCAGGTATTTCCTGCTGGCTGCCACTGGTCCTGTCGCCATGGTCCCACCGCCATGTGAGCCCCAAATAACACTCTGAGACTCTGTATTTGATACAATCCTGTTGGCCAGTTATTATTATTATTATTATTATTATTATTATTATTATTATTATTATTATTATTATTATTGTTAGTCGCCTAGCTCTGTCTTAATTGTTAACCCATTTCTGTTAATCTAAGTATTTCCACGTGGCTTGTCTTACCAGAGAGCGGCGGCCCCCGCATCTTGATTCCTCCATGCTCTACATCCTGACTCCTCCCAACTACTTCCTCTTTCCTCCTCCTAGTCTCCTAGCCCAGCTTATCTAGTTTTCTATTGTCCACAGTGCTTTATTAACCAGTATGAGAAACATATATACAGAATAACATCTCCCATCATCTTCTTGCATTTAATTTTTCTATATTTCTTATAATTCCACTGGAGGAATAGTAAACTTATTTATAGTCAAAATAACCAGCTTCCTTTAAACTATTATAAAATCGGATCCTAGGCATTTAGTTTCTTGGTCTCTAATGTGTCAAATTAGTTTACTTCTCTCTGCTTCACAAAAATAGCTTATTATGAGAGGTACTTGTAAGAGGATCTCTGCTCTTTCAAATACAACAACAAAAATAAGCTAAGGCAGTGTTAACAAGCTCTCAAAAATGATTACAAAAGAAATATTTTGAGTTTTTTTATCTGTATGTGAAATTCCCACTTTAGCTAAATTAAATTATGAATTTATAGACATCCCTGCTATAAAGGCAAATTTTGTTTTTTTGTTTGTTTGTTTGTTTTTATGCCCTGAACAGACTACAACATTACTCCTTTCTGACCCCACATATTCTTCTAATTTTTCAAGTGACAGTTTCCCTTTATCGCAATTATAAAATACCATCATTGGCCTTTTCCCTGTATACTTCATTGGTAAATTGAAATAAGCCAGAACAAAAGTATCATTTGTTTTCCATATCATTTAATCAAAAATAAATTTCCTTTTGTTGTTGTTATTTTTACATTTTGACCTTAGTTTCCTGTTCCAATATCTGTGCCCTAACCACCATCCCCACACAGTCTACACCTCTGCTTCCTCCTCCTTCTCTTCAGAAAAGGGCAGGTCTCCTATCGCTATTAACCAGCCATGTTATATCAAGATGCAGTGATACTAGGCACTTCCTCTCCCATTAATGCTGCATGAGGCAACCTGGTAGTAGGAAAGGGTACCAAAACAGGCAACAGAGTTTCCAGATGAAGCCTATCTGATGCCTTTTGGTCTAGACACCAATCTGTTAGTATAACAGAATATAGTGATATATATATATATATATATATATATATATATATATATATATATATGTCTGTCATTTTATTGACTTTTTTTTTTCTAGTTGTGTTCAGATCTATCCAAGGTCTCTGAGCTTCCCAGCCTTGGGGCTGGTCCCTAGGCAGTGCTGGGGTTGAGCTCCCTCTCTGGGTATAGGTCTCAAGATGAGCTAGTCATTGTTTGGCCACATCCACAACTTTTGTACCACATTTCCTCTAGCACATCTTATAGGAAGGACAGATTGGTAGGTCAAAGATTTTGTGACTGTGTTGGTATCCCAGTCCCTTCAATGGGAGTCTTCCCTCATTACTACACAAGATATATTGTTTCTATTCTTGTAGAGAATCCTGTCTAATTAAAAAGTAGACATTTCAGATTTTATCATATTATTCAACTTTCTGTCATGACAAAATACTTGAACAATTTGAAAGGAATGAAGACAACTCTAGCTGTGGGTTCCAGGATATACTGGTAAAGAACCCATGATTGAAATAAACTTCTCATGTGATGACAGTTGAGAAATGGAGAGAAACAGAAACAGGGCAAAAAGTATAGTAATTATCTTAAAGTGTTTCACATTTCAGTTTAAATGTCTTGCATGCCATTTTTAGTTTGCCATTAATAATAAGCTACTTAGATATTCATTACCAAGATCATTGAGAAGGTGAAATGCAATCAATATCTTGAACCTTATGGAAAACACCACTTGGGAAGCCCAGGAATAGATGGCAGAGTATGTTCACTTAGCTTTTCTATATGCTTATTTAAAAAATGTTATATTAATACAAGTATATAGAATCATATTTATATCAACTATGTACAGCTTTCATATGATTAATAATGTTTTAAATATTACTTGAGAAACAAAAATATTTTAATTTAAATAACTGTATATATATTATATTATATTATATTATATTATATAATCTAATAACCCAGTCACAAAAAGAGGAACATGGTATATGTACTCACTCATATATGGATTTTAGACATAGAGCAAAAGATCACCAGCTTATAATTCACACCACCAGAGAAACTAGGATACAAGGAGGATTCTAAGAGGTTCATACAAGGTCCCTCACTGAAGGGGAAAGCAACAAGATCTCCTGAGCATATTGGAAATGGGGGGGGGCAGTAAGTGTAGTGGGGGCTAGGAGAAAGAGAAGGGGAGGAGAGGAAAGCAGGAAAGCACTTGGGACTAGGAAGATTGATTCAGGAGAGGAATAGGTGAGGAGACAGGCAGAGAGAGAGAGAGAGAAAGAGAGAGAGAGAGAGAGAGAGAGAGAGAGAGAGAGAGAGAGAAACATAAAAGAGGGAACCATTATAGGTTTGAATCCAGATTCAGAGAGGGAGGACATGACAAGGCTACAGAAACCCACAGAGACAGCTGACCTGAACAAAGAGGAACTAACATGTCCCTAGATTGATAGCTGGGAGTCCACCATTGGACCCCCTGAACATGGGTCTCAGTTAGAAAGCCTGGGCATTCTAAGGTACCTCTGACTGTGGAACCAGGATGTATCCCTGGTGCACAAAAGGACTCTGGGAGAACATTACCCATGGAGGGATACTCACTTAACCTAGAGGCAGGAGGGAGGGCCTAGTCTCTACTCCAAACGACTTGACAAATTTAGATGACCCTACATATGGAGTGGGGGAGGGATGGATGGGATGGTGGTTGGGGTCATGGGAGGGTGGAAGAGAGGGACAGAGATGGAGAGGGAACTGGGATCAATATGTAAACTATGAAAAATAAATAAATAAATCCCCAAAAATATTATCAATAAATCTGTGGTTATAATTTCATTCTTTTTCACAGTAGTATAATGTTCTGAAGAACTATTTATTTTTCTTCTACTTTGTTTCAATATACAATGGTCAGCACAGGAATGGGCAACACAGGGGTCTGGAGAGGAGGGTGGTGGTAGACAATGACATAAGAGGGTCTTTTATCTGCTATTTATATATTGTTTATCTAGCTACTAAGAACAGCATTGCAAACAGAGCATGAGGACTTTCCTCAGTACTGCCTGCTGTGGTGGCTGTGATTTGCTTCAGAGTATTTCTCCAAGGCTTTGTATCATACTTGAGAATTTTTAGTCAAAGAGTCACATCCAGGTCAGGGTTCATGCTAGAAAAGAAAACTACAGAACATCTGGAGTGCAACAAATCTACATATATTATAATAAACACAATTATGTCTCCTTATATAGTTGAAATTCTTTCTAATAAGCTTAATGGTAGATGAATGTTTGCACTCTATTCAGTTTTTTGTTTGTTTGTTTGTTTTCCTAGACAGGGTTTCTTTGTGTAACTTTGCAGTCTGTCTTGGAACTCACTCTGTAGATCAGGCTGGCCTTGAACTCACAGATATCTGCCTGCCTCTGCCTCCTAAGTGCTGGGATTAAAAGCATGTGCCGCCAATGCCTGGCCAATATTCAGAATGTATTAACAATATATTTTAAAATGCTGTGGGAATCTACAAGTTTCTTTTGGAACCTCAACATGTCCTTTTTGATGTGGTTGTGATGGGGTGGTGGCTACCATTGGCTTATAGTAAAATATGGAGGCTGTGTGGTTGCATGAAACTACTCTCCTTCCATCTCTGAGCTTTCTGACCAAGGTGAACTGGGCCTTTATTTCTTTCTAAATGACCCAGAAAATTTTATCTATCATGCCATTGAGTAGGCAGGTACTAAGTAAGCTCCATGACTCTGCTACACAAAACCAGAATGCTGATGGAGAAGCCAGAAAAGACTTTAAGTGGAATTACACAACTATGGTTCATTTCCAGTTACCACTCTGTGTGCATGTTATGTGTTTTATTTCTCCTTCAGGAGACATGAAAAGAAGAGAGAGGATAGACTATGCAAGTTTTTCAAATATGGTGAAAACCCAGTAAAATGATTTTACTCATGACCATGGAATTAATTATTGAACTCAATTTTGTAACTTGTCTAAAATGTTCTAGAAGAAATATGTGGGGTAAGTATGAGCACTCCTATTAGAAACTTACTTATGTAATAAAAATATCAGTGCTTGTTCACCTAAATCTATATGATCCAAGTTGATTCAGTTATAAAATTAAAAGATAGCAATATAGTAAAACAAGCAAGCTTTTCTGCTTTGGATTACTTTTATTGTGGTATCTTAATGAAGTTGGCTTCCCCATGCCACAAGTGGTTAATCTAAACAATTGATGATCATGAAAGCGTTTGTTCCATGCAATTAGATAAGTGAGACTCTGGTATAAGAGATAAATGAATAATAATAATAATAATATAAAAAGGTCTTTATTGAGGAATCAAGGCAGATCAAGACTGAATAATTTAATAGCCACTCTTGTTCTGTATCGTGAAGAATATGGAATATCTTCACTTCAGTAAGGTGCACAGCCATACTCTCATTCAGCCTGAGAGACAGTTCACAGCCTCAGGCAAGATTCTTGTCATTCTTTTGGGAGTATTTAGGACAAAGTAATGAATGGAGGATCTGATCTGGGTGATAGAGGGGCAGAACACTTACATCCAGTCTTCCAGCTGTGAGATGCTGCAGCAGGTCCAGAGCCCACTCCTGACAATGGATGATCCTCTTAGTTACCAACCAGGCACCTGAGACCAGTCTCTAGTAACCAGAATGAGTTAAGCAAACTGTAAGGTGGTTGTTCAGGGTTCAAGGTTACCTTTGCCAACTATTTGGTGGACTGCATTGCTGAGGGAATCCTTTAATATGCAGTGATACTGACAAAAGACTTGTATCTCTATGGAACTAGGGTAGGTGTGTGTGTGTGTGTGTGTGTGTGTGTGTGTGTGTGTGTGTGTGTGTACGCCTGCACGCGTGCATATGTGCGTGCCTTGTTTTGGTTATGGACAAACTTCCATAAAGGGTTTCTTCACTGTCCTTTGAGGGATACGTTTACTAAAAGAACTTGAATTGGTGTACATGTTACTCTCAGGAATGTGTATTAGGGAGTCTCCTAAGTGTAAGGCAATGTTGTAATGATAAAATATTAATAATACATGTCACCTAAGAGGGAGAAAGAGACAAAGAAGAACTGCAAACTTTTATAAATATTTAAATAAGCATGTTTACTAAAATTCACTATGTTGAAAAATAAAATAGAACTTCACAACTCAGGCTCCTTGTGCTTATTAAACTACTAGAAGTCATAAACCTATATAGTTCCTATGAGCAGCAACTAAACTTTCATGGCGTCCTTTTGCTAAATGTAGAAAAATATTTCTATGTCTACTGACAGTAGTGTTTCTCAGTTTGAAGCCACCCCATCCCTATCAATAATCAATAATATTTTACTTGCTTTCCATTTCCATCTCTATAAAAAACAAAATTACCAGGATCTCCAAGCATGAAAACAGGGCATCAGCACGTAACAAGCAAAACATACACACACACACACACACACACACACACACACACAGAGAGAGAGAGAGAGTTGCTGTGCTCATTCATGGAAGGATATTTAAAAGGATATTTAAATCATTCCAGTACACATCTTAGCTCCAAAATCATGTTTGTAATATTCAGCCATACTTGTTCATGATCATGGATGGTTGGTCATAGTTCCAGTCATATTCTGATATAACTTCTAGGCATAGCTCTGAATTACTATATGTGTTCTATCCGTTTTCTTTCATATAAAAAATAATATGTGGTTAGATAAATAATAATAGAATATATTTCTAAATTCAAACTCAACTATTGTATAGACAATATGATTAAAGTGAACATAATCAAAAATTATGAGAAACATTAGTTTATAAAGTTAAGCAACAAATCTTAAAGAATCTCATAGGAATTGTACTTCATAATTGTTGATAGACAGTGTAAGATGCATAACTTTGCCTTTCAATATAGAAACTATGGTTGTGCACATTCTGAAACACCTTAGAAAGTAATCATGGCCCTTAACATTCGTGCAGGGGTGAAAGAGATGTCTTAGCAGTTAGAAACACTGGTTACTCTTCAAAAAGACCCAGGTTCAGTTTCTGCACTTTCTTGGTAGTTCACCAAGATATAACTTTACTTTCACAGAATCTGACATTATCATCTTGTCTCTGAAATCACTCCATGCTCATGATTCACACAAATCCACTCAGGCATGCACATGCATGCATACATACAAATAGATAAATAGATGATAGACAGATAGATGGATGGATAGATAGATAGAAAGATGATGAAAGTTGCAAACCTCAGACTTTCAAATAATGAATCTCCAGTGGCATAGCAAAACCTTTAGTAACATTTGTGTCCTTCCTAGTATAAAATGCCACCAATATCATATCAAATAAAGTTCTATGAGATATTTATAGGAAACCCTTCAATCTATATCATAGGAAAGGGGAAGGAATTTTATGAAGCCCTAGGGAAGAACTGGAATGTGGTACTGAAGTTTGTTCTATATGAATGTCCACCTATCCAATATTGTTTTAGTAAAATGTGGGAAAATATTCTTCAATGGCCAAGCTAATAGTTTTTTTTTTCTGAAAACATTTGTAGAAAATGTACCAAATATAGCACTATGACAGGGATCACAAAAATAGTGTCACAAATTTTGTCAGAATTTACTCCTGTCTAATTTATACAGACACTATACAGTCAACTAAGATGAAAGTATGGAAGAGACCACTTAAACATTCTTAGTGATAACATTAAATTCTATGTTAGTATATTGCCCAGATGATAATATTATTGATAATTTACTGTCTATGCTGTGTACAATTGAAATAACTTCTGCTTCAAATTACCCATGATAATTGACTTTGCTATGTAGTCCCAGTCCCATGTAGGGATTGTATCTATTTCAAAAATGTTAGTTTCAGTTATTCATTCAGAGACCAGGGAATGACCATAAGATGGCTTGAAAACTACAGTCAGGTCCGCGTCACCAGGCCTTGGCTACAGGCAAATGGATGGAACTTGAAGAAACCATCCTGAATCAGTTAACCAAGTCACAAAAAGAGGAACAGGGTATGTACTCACTCATATATGGATTTTAGATGTAGAGCAAAGGATCACCAGCCTATAACACACACCACCAGACGAACTGGGATACAAGGTGTATTCTAAGAGATTCATATATGGTCCCTCACAAAAGGGGGAAGGGACAAGTCCCCCAGAGCACATGAGAAATGGGGGGGGCAATGAATGGAGAGAGAACTAGGAGAAAGAGAAGGGGAGGAGAGGAAAACTCATGTGACTAGATAGATTGAGTCAGGGTGAGGGGGGGGCATAAAAGAGGGAGCCCTTATTGGTTTGAAGAGAAAACTGAACCCAAAGAAAAGTCTAGAGAACTATAAGACCAACTCCAACTAATAATTCGAGCAACCATGGAAAGGCTACCATAAATGCCCTTCCCTGATAGTGAGATCATCAACTAAATTATCCAACATCATGGAGTCCTCATCTAGTACCTGTTGGAAACAGAAGCAAACGCCCATAACTAAACACTCAGTCGAACTAGAATCCAGATGCAGAGAGAGGAGACAAGACCAGGTTGCAGAAACACACAAAGACAGCTGATCTGAACAAGGAGGAGATTGGTCCCCCCAGACTGATAGCTAGGAACCTAGCAAGGCACTGACTCAGACACCCTAAGTATGGGTCTCAGCTTAAGGACTGAGAAGTCTGGGGGACCTCAGACAGTAAAAACAGTACTTATTTCTGGTGCACAAAAGGACCTTGCTGACACATCCCCCATGGAGGGATACCCCCTTAACCTAGAGACAGGAGTGAAGTCCTAGTCCCTACTCAAATGACTTGACAGATTTATATGACCCAACCTGCATAGCATAGCCCTACAAGTAGAAAGGGGGTGGAGGGATGGGAGGGGAGAGTGGCCAGGATGCATGTCACAGGGGAAAGAGGGTAAAACGAAGAGAGGGAGAGAGGGAGGGAGGGAGGGAGGAAGGGGAAGGATACTGGGATCCACATGTAAAATTTTTAAATTATTAATAAAAAAAGAAGAAAAATTGCTACTGGATTAATTCAATATATATATACATATATATATATAGATTCTATCTATCTATCTATCTATCTATCTATCTATCTATCTATCTATCTATCTATCTATCTAGATATTTAAAATGCTTTGTCTTCAAAATTTAAGCCTAAGGACAAGTTACTGGGGAAATGGATTTCTAATTTTGTTTCCACAGAAAATGAAAAGCTGTGAATTCTTTCCAGATTAATGTGGTTTGATCGAACAAGACCCACTGAAGCAACATCAATGGGACAATGCAGCCTTGCAGACCACTACAGCCAGGATTTCTGTGTGTTCTTAGGATTCCCCCATAACAGCGCCCCCTACCAGCAGGAAGCAGTTTGGAAAGAATGACACCCAAATTCCCAAATATTGTTTATAAATTTTTTTTATTTAAAAAGACATGTATAATTATGTCCAGCAAAAATTTAATAAATATTTAATTAAAAAAGTAGAAAACTACAGTAATACATAGTAAACTTTATCAGGATAGTCTGCATAACCCAGGTTCTGCTTTTCCCTAACTGAGGTTTTAGCACTGAATAAAGAGGAATGGACTGTCAGATACACTGTCCACCAGTCCTTAGAGTGTTTACATTTTACACACACAGAGCCCTCTGCTACAGATATAAGAATCACTGTTGTGTTTACATGCAGTATTACAGTGAAAGTTTTGTTTTTCTTCAAGTACTCAGCAACCCTGTGATGTGACAGATTTCACTGTGTTAATATACTTCAGTAGTAGAAGAAAATAAGAAATTCTATTATTTTCTTAGAGGACACCTCCCAAATAGCCTGTCATTTATTTTTGAGATTTCTTTTCTGCTTAATACTATCATTGTCAGTTCCCCATTTCATTTGCTTCAAGTCAAGGAACTACATTTATTCGTTATGTTTACAACTTTATATGTCTCAGAATCTTTTGGCTCCTATTCTGATCTTCTAGGTTATTGCAGTAATATAACCAATCCTTTATCTCTGATCTAAGAATTTTAGTTGACTCTTGTATCAAACTTCAATTGTTTCAGAGCTTTGTCATTACCAGCCAGTGTGTCTTTTCTTCTGCCAGTCTCTAGTATCAACCCAAGTAACCAAGTAACCATTCACTCTCTTAAGCCATTCTTTATGGCTTGGGAAAACATCATAACTATGAGTTTTGATATGTTCAGATGTAATTTATGTATGCCTTCAGTGTACTTCCTTTCCTGAGTGCAAAGCTCATCACTGGGGGCTTGTTAGGCCTGTTTGATACTTGAGTTCAGTCACCAGTATCTTTTCTCCTACCACTCGGATCCTTCTCATCTGAAAATTCTAATATTTCTTTGTGATATTTCTGTAGTGATATATTAATCATGATTTATTAAAGCTTGACTGAGGATTCATACAAGCAAAGTTAGCCTTAAGCTATAAAATCAGGCAGTGGTGGTATACACCTTTAATCCCAGCAGCCAGAAACTAGGAGGTGGTGGTACACATTTTAAATCCTAGGACACGGGATTAAGAGATAAAGGGATCTCTGTGAGTTAAAGGCCAGCCAGACCTACACAAGAGTGAATCAGACTAAAAGAGAATTATAGCTCACACTTTTATTCCCAAAATTAGGGAAGTTTATAAGACAGAAACAAGGTCTCAGAGATTCATTCATTCTCCAGCAATGCTGAGGAGAGTTTACTGTCTTGAGTCTTGGTGAGAGCTCATGAAGAAAGGACCAGCTGATTCAGCTTAAGGTAGAGGTAAGAAGCCAGTAGCTAGCTGCTTTCCTTTTCTGAATCCTCTGTCAGGCTTTGTAAGTTGGAAATGCAATCCATCATATAACTAAGGACTAGAAGTATTCAACAAAAGATTTTTAATTCCATATTCTGAAAGTCATTTTCATGACTTTCCATCAATTTTCCTATTCTGTAAACTAGTTCCCCATCTTCCAAGGAATTACATTTCTAGTTTATCATTCATAATATTATTATCTGGATTGCTACACTGTGTCAATATTTGTTGTGCTTCATACTATTACATTTGGTGTGGTCCATAAGGGCCTCTTAGCCATACACATGATAAAATATTTAGCATTGGTCACTTAGAATAGAGATCAACTGCTGGTAACAAAAAAATGACAAACTTTTCTATTTCTTTTTGTAAGCAGTTGAGAGGTAATTATTGAAAAGGTAAATTATCAAGCATGATGATACAAAACCCTAATCCCTATATTCAGGAGACAGAGACAGGAGGATTGCTGTGGTCTTGAAGATAATATGCATTACAGACTGAAACTACATTATTTTTTAGATTATAACTACATTACTTCCCCTTTTTATCAAATACTCCATGATATCCCTTCGAGATTGAGACATTTTCAAATAAATTTTAAAAAAGCAAGTAAAACACAGGCAAAAACTTGAAGGACAACAACAACTAAAAGCTGTATTTCTATTCCAATCCCAGACTCCTTTTATCTTCCTTCTCCATTATCCTCAGCCTGTATCTTTTTGTCTCCAGAACTGAAAGATGGTAGCTTCACTGTAGGTACCACCTCTTGTATCATAAATGAGAAAGAGACCGGGTAAATGGTATCATAAATGATAAGAAGATTCCTTTGATGGGGAAATAATAGCTTTACAAGAATCTTTATTTGTGAAATCAGGACTCACACCTCACCGTTTGGATCTGTGTTGCGTGACTCTTACTGCAAGCATATAAGCAGGTGAAGTTTTCTACCTATGCACATCTTTACCCCCAAACTATGGCAGTTTCCTTTTTCAGCTAAGGACTAAGTGCAACCAGAAATGTTTGCTGCAGGGTTTATTTGAAATTTTGAGTGGTTAACTACTGTCAGTTAATACTCTTAATAATTTGAAAATGAATATTACATTGATGGTTTCTATTTTTAATGTTGTGTACAGTAGTATATGTTTTGTTTGGTTATTTATATTTGTATAATGAAGACAATTTTAATGAATCAGTTTATTTTTAAGCTGCTTTCAGCACTATCAACAAACTACAGAGTACTGAGATAATACAGTACCTCTGAATGTAAAGGCATATTTCCAATATGAAAAAAAAGCTTTTTGGGGGGAGGGGTACTATTAAAAATCTTTTACAACTTTTGGTGTATAGGCTGTGCAATGGCCTTTAAATTTTCTCTTATCACTTAGCAGATAACAATAATAGACATGTTCTTTTTGCAAAAGACAGTACCACACTCCCAAATAAAACAACCTTCCCCTAAATCAGAAAACTCTCCTGGATAAGAAATAAAACAGAATGTCAACAAGATAAGGACAATGCCTGAGGCCAGATGGACTGTATGACCAGAGGCAAAAAAAAAGACTGGCAAAGAGGTCATTTTTAGGTGTATATCAGGGAACGAAAATGTTTCCCCAAAGTTAGCTTCACAAGTGGACACTTCAGGCTAGAATAGAAATCTTTGTATATGAAAATATGTAAAATATCTCAGGGCAGCTGTAGTTTGTGGCAGAAGTTTCTATCAAGCTGTCTATCTAATGTGTGAGAAAGAAGCAAGCAGAGTCTCATATCCAGAAGTTTAGCCAAACAGTCTTCTAATTGGCTAATCATCTCCTGTATCCTCAATTTAACTATAAGACAATAGCCCTAAGTAACCCTGTTTGTACACTGGGAAATCCAATGAGCCAAAAAGACTAGAAAACAACTGGACACAGACAGGTCAATGGGGAAAATTATTAGTGAAGGCTCTTTGCCTGTTGTCCACAGACTTGAATATACAAGCTTAAAGTGATTTTCAAATGAAAGAAGGTAAATTTATTGGAGTAAAACAATAAAACCATATATACATACATACATACGTATATATACATACATGTATGCATGTGTGTGTATATATGTATATCTGAAAACACTGTCTAGATAGACAGCATGCCACATCAGTGTGATTTCTTAAGTGTTCTCAGCTCAGGTTGCATTTTTTAGGACCTTAATGAAGAAAAGGCTGATTACTAAGAGGCATGATGAGTGTGACTTTATATTTTGATTGATACATTAGGTCATATAACCATTTATGAACCATGTATGTTCATTTCCAAAATAAACCTTATTTTAATCATAAACATGCTCAATTGTATAGAAGCATAAGACGATAAATAAGATATTATCTATTAAAATCCAGGGCAAGGCACAGCTTCTGATTTTCTGCATGCTTCAAAAAACCATTTAATTCCAGGCCAAGCCTGTTTTTCAACACTTAAATACAATCAATTAAAAAATGTCTAAATGTGGCTGTTACGAGAGTTATGGAAACATGGATACAGTTATACACATAGCCTAGTGCAGGTAGGGGGTAAAAAGGGTAACAAGATTATCAGCTACATTTTGTAGAGAAGAGTGTATACATAACATATGACAGTGGGAACATTAGGCTGCTAAGTACATTATTACTAGAGAGGCATGTCCATAATCTCAAACCTACTGTAGGTCCCAAGCTAAACGTTGTTTTCTGCTTGTTCACCTTAGAGCCCTTGTGACCACAATCCCATGGGTAGGCATGGTCTTCTGAGTTTCATGCAAATTTTCTCCTGTTTCTTTTTAGTCTTCAGTTATCTGAATTCTACACTTTGAAAAATATGAATCCTGAAACTCTAAAAAAATAATTGAGTGGCTGGATTAAAAGTAGTCTATAATGCTTTTACAGAGTTCTGTAAAACACCAGACCCCTGTGAACTGCTCACACAGCCAGTAACTCCAGCTTCTGAGGATCCCCTCTGTGGACCACTTAACTCACTTGCACAAGGCCTGGATCCATATATGCACTCATGTATAGATGATTAAAAATAGAAATAAATACTCAAGAGACAAAAATAAATAAAATTTAATTTAGTATTATAGGTTTCTTTATCATTTTTATGTTTAATATGCCCCCTCCTTTTATAACTAGGCATACTAACTAAATTAGCTCCATAGTACCAGATAATCATTAATATATGAAATAGTTATTTAAACTCATATTTTAACAAGTAGGATGACAAGTAGACTATTTCCTTACCCATTGGTCACATGTATAATGTTTTAAATTAAAGAAAAAATGCATTGGAATAGGCAAGATTTCCATATCACTGAATCATAGAGCTAGGAAGACAAGTGGGGACAAGACAGCTGATATTACTAACAAAGCAAACATCTTTGATAAGAATGGAAGCTTCCAACTCTGTTTTCCAAGAACCAGCTGGTACCTCAAAATTCTTTTGTGTCACTATCCTGAATAATTTTCTCTATATCAACTCTTAACTATGAACAAGCAAAATTTTCATGCTGTAAATACTATTCATCTTAAATAATTCTATTTAAATAATAAATTCACTCATTATATAATATTTATATTCATTCCTACTTTGTTAATAATATGAAATCATCCTTGATACATCATTTTCATATCAAGCAAATAATTTCTAAAATTTGCAACAGGACAGAACACAAATATCACATACACTGATATTCAGAATTGAATCTTCCAAATTAACAAACACTATAGACCATTTCTATCTCACAGCCATTTATATGCTCATATTATAAAAAGACATATAAACCACATTTAAGACATTGAATGTGCATTGGCATAGGCTTAAATTTTACTTAACATAATTGAGAACAGAATAATTGAGAATAAATGTGTATGCTAGTGTGGACATATGTATCCAGGAACTCCACACACACACACACACACACACACACACACACACACACACACACAACACACACACACACACACACACACACACACACACACACACACACACACACGAAACAATAAAAACCTTATAATGGATACAATCCTGCAGACCTGTTTTGCTCATGGACAAAGATGTTTCCTAAAAAGTTTTTCAGCACTTGCCATGTATAGATTTGATCAAAGATTAAATCGATTACACTGAGAGTTGTCTGGCAGAATTGCTATGTGATCCATTGATAATTTGTGAATGAAAACGTGGGTGAATTGAAAGGTATAAATGCCCTACATTTGGCGTTTATTTTCTTTGCCGACCCAACTTTGGACACATTTTTTTAAAATCTGTGACTTTAATATCTTTTCCTTCTGTTCTCTCTCCATATCCTATCCCTTCTCTACCTCCCTCCCTCCCTCCCTCCCTCCCTCCCTCCCTCCCTCCCTCCCTCCCTCCCTCCCTCCCTCCCTCCCTCCCTCCCTCCCTCCCTCCCTCTCCCTCCCTCCCTCCCTCCCTCCCTCCCTCCCTCCCTCCCTCCCTCCCTCCCTCCCTCCTTCCCCTGCTCCTTTCCCTTTGCTTGCTAAAGCATTCCCAAACTCCAGCACTTCCCAGTTTCTACCAGAATACAGAGGATATCTGCTTGAATCTTTAAACGTTACACATTTTTTGTGCTTGTTGTATAAAAAGTCATCAGCCCGCATCAACGTCTTACTCTAGATCTACAGCTTTCCTCCGCAGCAATTAGAAACTCCAGCCCCGTTAACTCTGTCTTCCCATGGGGCACTGATTGGCAAGGGCTGAGTTCAAGCTGGACCTCTAAAAAGGTTAGATGTTCCCCAGTTCATAGAGCTTCTTCCTTTCTTGGCTCCCTGTGCTTAGATTGAGGTTGTTTCTCTCATTTATGTTAACAGCATGGCCCCTGGAGGCTTCAGAGTTTGTGACCCCTATTATATAACTTTCTCTCTCAACTGTCAGCTAAGACCAATTAACATGTTTATTGTTAAGACAATATCTCCCACTGGTACATATTAATGAGAAATACTTGAAAGCCTTCAAACTTCAACCTTTCAAAATCTTTTTTTAAAAACTTATAAAATAAACTGCTAAAGAGAAAGTGTGTTGATGTAGTTGTTTCTCAGTGATTTTTTTTTGTCTTAAAAAAAAACCTCATATACTTCAAATAGCAATCCCAATTCTGGAGTATGTCCATGTCTTCTTAAATATGTCTTTTAGAAACTTGAATTCTAAGATAATCTTTCTTCATTTAATTTATTTCCATTTCAATCCAGTTTCTCCCCTTCCTTCCTTCCTTCCTTCCTTCCTTCCTTCCTTCCTTTCTTCCTTCCTTTTTTCCTTCCTTCCTTTAGTGAGCAGTTCTCCTTGAACTACCGTTTAGTTTACCATGTCTCTTGTTTCTGCTACTTCACAATGTATGTAAGCTTTTGAGCAATTATTCTCTCTATATCCCCTCACAATGAAGGAGTAGACTAGAATTACAGTTCTCCCCCAGTATCTTGCTTCTTTATTTTTAATAGAGAAAACTTCAATTCTGAAATTTTTAATAAATTTTTCCTGAAATACATGTTCATCATATTATTCCTGTCCATCAATTTACTAGAGGTCTTTTCACTTTGTTATTCACTAAACTTCATGTTTTCTGTCTCTCTCTCTCAAAAAATAATGAAAGAACAAAAACACCAACAACAAATCAACACAAAATAAAATGAAATGAAAATCACACTAATGCACACACAATTTTGTTGATAAAATAATATAGAGAGATATTTGTTCTTACTTGGACAAGTTACAAGGTTTAGGAGAAAATATTTATTAGAAATGACCTCATCTAATGCCAAAATCTTGATTTTTTTAAGTACTGTTAGTCGTGTGTGTGTGTGTGTGTGTGTGTGTGTGTGTGTGTGTGTGTGTGTGTGTGTGATCACAGAGGCTAGAATATTGATTTAGATGTTCTATAATTGTACTTGTAAGCAATTAAACACTAAACATAGGTGCTAGGAATGAACCTCTGATACTTACCAAGAGAAGTACGTGATTATTATATGATTGAAAAACTAATTCAAAACCATACAAGAAGAGTGCCAAAGATCATGAAATGCCATACAATTTAACATATGACTTCTCTTCCAAAGAAATAAAGCATACAGAAGAGTCAGAAGAGACCATTGAAAACTGTACAGTCAAAGAGACTAAACAATTTGTCAAATTGACTAGTAATTCTTCAATATATATGGGGCAGCATAAATACCCAGGGCTCCACATGACTCAAGTAAAAGTTCAATACATTATGAAATGGCAACCAAGAAAATTTAAAATAATTGTTATTGTCTATATTATTTTGTAGTTTTTGAACAGGTGATATCTATTTAATCATAAAATTTAAAATAAAAGGAAAAGGAGTTAGTTCACCCTAGAAAATCTCCATATCTGCTGCATGGATAAAGCTACATTAACAAATGGTATTCTGGTGGTACTGACCTTTGATGTTCTTTGAGAAAATTGGACTTTACTACTCTGATCTCCTTTCTAATCACCCACAACCCTACTCTTATCATAAAAAAGCATCAAATTCCAATTTCCTTTCAGAAAACTATTAAGGTTATGACCACAAAGGACGTTTGAGGATTTGTCTCAGTCAGAAGTAGCCTAAAGAAACATGACTAAACTAAATTAAGAGGATTCTAGTGGTATCTGGGATGGGATCCTAAAACAAACAGCAAAAACAGACACAACAAGGGAATCTGAAGAAATTGAAAAGAATAGCACTTGTGAAAAGTAATAGGCAAATATTGATGCACAAAATCTAACAAACACACTGTGTAAAAACAAAGGGTTTATGACACTAAAAATGTATGTCAATTTTATGATTTTTTAATATTTTCCTATAAACCTAAAGTGTACTAAAAATCTCCCACCAAAAACATTGAAAACATTCACACATTATCTGGCTGATTACAGAACAAGTACCTGAATCACACTTTGAATTTCATGTATGTATTCATATTAAATCTATATGTGTCATATTAAATCTATATTTCTATTGCTATGATGAAACAGCAATATGAACAAAATGATATATGACACATAATCAAAAACAACTTTTGTATTAAAGGGTTTATTTCAGGTTAAAATTATTCCACACCACAGACCATCAAAAAATAAGGGCCAGAACTTTAATAGGGCAGGAGAAGGAACAGATGCAGAGTTCATGAAGAAACTCTGCTTGATGGCTTTTTCTCCCATGCTTTGCTCAATCTGCTGCCTTATACAACACTGGAATGCCTTCCCAAGATTGGAAGCATCCACAAAGCGCTGGGCCTTCCCCTGTCAGTTGCTTATTAAGAAAACACACTATTGGTTTCCTCACAGGCTAATCAGGATCACTTTCTCGTTTGAGATTCCCTTTTCCCAAAGGACTCTAGCTTGTATCAAATTGGCAATAAATAAATACATAAATAAATAAATAAATAAATAAAAATAAAAAATAAAAATCTTCACTCAATTGTCTGCATCATGAAGAAGTTCAACTACCTTAATGTATGATTAGAATGTTCAATAGATACAGAAATAGATAGAGAAAGCAGACCCTAAGGAAAAATATGAAAGAGAATGGAGGAGGGTTTGGAAGAAGAACTGGACAGGGAACTTTATCAATCACAAAAACTAAAATGAATAATGTTTTAAATCACAACAAAAGAAGAGAAAAAAATACATTTAAGTTTGAGAAAAAACAGTGATGACTTTCACATTTATTTAACCTTACTGTATATAAATTAATAATACAAATCATTTGCTTACTAATAACCTATAGAAGTTTAAAAAGTAAAGTTAATCCAGAAGAAAGCAGTCGTATTGTGGATGTGAAGGAGTTTTTTTTTTTTTTAGTACAAAAAAGCTAAAGAGTATCCTGAATTGTAAGAGGTAAAAATAACGTGGACTTTCCATTAAAATAGGATTGATGATATACCATTTTATTGATATATTGTTGATATTTAATATCAGACATTTATAGTAATTTGGGGAAAACAATAAAACAATAAAGCCTCATCTTTTAGACAGTAGTGACTTAGGTGTACTGGAGAGGAAATTCTCCAACCAAATGGGAGATGAGTATTCTACGATGACCAATGTGGATAATTATGTCACTCATTAGAATGCAGATATTAAGATAGATGTAAGTCTCCAAAACATAATGGAAATGACTGCATGTTAAATATATTGTACTCTGGAAGGGTCAGTACACTGTAAGTTGTACAGTATGTAAGGCTATAAGAATTTTATAGAACATGGATATATGGAAATGCTGGAGGATTATTCAACTATTCTTCCAGCAAAAGATACAGTTAGGGATAATAGTTATTATTTATCTGTCCAGAGGATATAAGAGATCACAAAGAAAAGAAAAAAAGGGGAGGAAATGGAGAGAGAGAGAGACAGATACAGAGACTGAGAATATTTTGTGGATAGATGTATTACAATATCATATTTTTGACGAATTTTATCTGTTTTTCAAAGACATCAAATGTAATTCTATTAAAATACTCCAAGGTAAATAAAAAATTCCAATTTTAGTGGTAGTTTATTTTTGGCAAATTACATTAAAACTGTAAAAAATTTACATATTGACAATGGGCACAGACTTTGCTTCTAAGAGGTGGCTAATGCCCAGTTGCATAAGACTGGCATTGGCGCCAAACTCAGGCACCACTCGTCAGAAAACGACATCTCTTTACTGTGTCAGCTAGATTCAGCATGATTTTTGGAGTGATATTAATTTTTATAAGCAAAGTTGAACAAAGATCATCAGGTTATAAAAAGAAAAAGGATACCTTTGGGTAATTAGAAATTTAAAAGGATGTGAATAGCAACGGAGCTGGCAAGCCCTTTCTATTCTTGTTTCACCATACTTCATAGAAAAGTTCCCAAGATGTTTTAAGCTATTCACTTAGCTCTTGACTGTGTAAACTGGCACGTCAACTGGATTTAAAAATAAATCTTTCACACCCTACTCTTTGACTTATACTGCCCCGTTTCTTAAGCATTTTGACTTTTCAGGTAGTTAATAATTCTTCAAAGTTAAATCAGCTTGTCTTCATTGATCCCGTTTCCTCATCAAATGCTGTTGTTGATCTTCTGGGCTTCTGGGTTGCTTCTGTGAACCTATGTGGCCTTGAGGTGATCAACTTGAAAGGAAGGGGCTTGAGTGTTTGAAATTCCTACTATATAAAAATAAAACTGGTCTGTTGTATTGTGCTGTGCCTGCCTTTTGTTTTCCACTAGGCTTTTTTTTTTTTTTCCCCTTCCATGGTCTAACATCCTTCCCAGGGCTTCAGTGCTTATTTTGTGATTCTGGTCTTTTATATTTCATCCGCTCCCAGAAGAATTGTGCAGTGAGATGACTGACGTGCAGCTTTCTCCAGTGCAGTACGGAGCTGGGTCAACCATTCTTTTCTTATGTTTGTCTCTTTGCTTTCAATCGCTTGGAGCCAAAGCAGCTGTGTTTGATTTGACAACTGCTTTCAGAAGTAGGTTTGGTGAAGAACAATTCTGAAAAACTTGTCCAGATCCCAATTTTTGAGGGGCTGATGTTGTTGTGCTCTGTTTCAGCAAGACAGACATTGAGAGTTTTGCAAGCTCAATTTGAGAAATCAGGCAGATACATCCACACACTTCTAAAATCACTACTGTGAACACAAGAATAAGCAAACACTTTCCTCCTTTTTGGTAAATGCATTTCTTGCTTTACTTCTTTTATCTTGTATGACTCATTTACTTCATATGGCTATTAATTATTATTTATTTATGTTATATTTCTTAAGTTTTAAAAAGGTTAAATGGATTCTGATGGCACAGTGGGATTTGATCCAGTTTCTGTTAGTCTTGGTATGCTGATAATGAGTGTTCAATATAGTAGTATCTTATTTGTTCTGAAGGTAAGTATTTTGTTTTCTTTGTTTCGACTTCAGTACCCCACATCACTTCTCTAAATACAAACAGGTAACACAGTCTCATAGATGAGTCTTCTAACTTGGTGTATCTTCTCATAATTCTCAGACATTATTTTTTAATTAAGAAAAGTCTAGGTAATTTCTGACAGTATTTGATTACTCAAATATCCCAGTAATTTTGTATTTCTTGTATTAAATGTAATATTCTTTAAAATAATTTCATCTAATATATGTAATGATATGCTGATTACCTTCAAACAGTACTTTTGCTTATGTCATTGCATATCCTTCATGCTCCTTTCAGATACTCTATTGCACACTTATGCATAAGTGACCATCACTCCAATTAGCTGTGAAGTTCTTGTTCCATTACAATACCTACAAGATTCACTCAAGCTTTGCATCAAATCTTGGTAGAACTTTTTCTTTAATTACTGCTATAAATATTGGTCTTTATCTAGGAAAGATCTGGCTCTACACCTGTTATAAAATGTAGAAAATTATATTCATATATTATGCTCATGTACAGAACTCATGCTAAATAAAGTAACAACTTTTCCATTAATTTATGGACAGTCTAAACTCTAACATTTTGTTTGGAAATTTTCTCTATATTTTTCAGATCTTACTTATAATGAATCCTAAGTCAATTATGCTCATATAAAATGCTTTCATGTGATTTTTCCCAATTAGGGTTCGCACATTTTCATCAAGGACTAGTACTCCTATTTGATAGCTTAGAAGTTGGATTTAGAATAAACTCAATGAGTGCTCAAATTCAAGATTAGTTCTTAGGTAAATAAATTCCACGTAATTGTCCTAGAAAGAGAAAGAGGCACCTGTACACTGGAGTACCAAGAATACAAAGCATTGTTTATTTTAGTTGCTCATTTAATTATTAATAATAATGTGAAAACATTCAAATATTGAAATTTGAAACTTGATGTCCCTTGGGGCCATATGTAAATGCATTATTCAGTCCTGTAAAGTCCTGAAGCCTTTTAGTCCCAAATAAATACCATGAGACTTATATTAATTATAAACTGTTTGGACTGTGGCTAAGGCTTCTTATTGTCTAGCTCTCACATAACTATTAACCCATTCTTAGTAATCTGTGTACATCCACGTGGTCTAGTCGTACCAGTGATACCAAAATCTTTTTCTTCCTTGGTAGCTTTATGGCTTCTCTCTGGCAACTCTGTCTGTTCTCCTCCTCCTCTGCCCCAACCTAATGCGCCAGACTATTTCGATTCCTCATGGGATCCCTTAGCCGTGAGTAGGAGTGCTCTGGAGGTGGGCTAGTGGGGAGGTGAGGGGGGTGAGAGGAGGCAGAGGGTGTGGGAGAAGGGATAGGAGGGAGAACTAGGGTTGGAATGTTAAATGAAATAAAAAATTAAAACATAGAAAAAAAGAAAAATATATCTTTAATCAAAAGCAAAAAGAGAGAAAAAAAGAAATTTTGAAGCCCTTTATATTTATTTATTTTTTGTCTCCTACCACTCCTACTTTAATATAAAAATGAATTGAAATATTAAAGAAAGGGAGACCTGCTTTAAGGTAAGAATGAACATATAATGTTTTCTAACTTTGTGTCAAATTCTAGCCCTGCACCTAGGAAGTAAAATCCCAGCAAGTGAGATGATGGTAGCATCAGTCTGCAGACTGGGGATAAAAGGCAAAAGAAATTTGAGTTGCTGTTCAACTGACACAGAGTTCAATGGGAGTTTGACATTGAACTGAAAAGGTATGTGTATCAACTCAGCTGGAGAGAGTTGTGTGGGAAGAGCTTTTGATAGCCTCCTACTCCCTTAGGGAATGACATAGGGATTATCCATTTCTACAATAAAAAGCTACAAAGGCAGTATCTTTCCCATGCACTGTAACATCCGACTAAGTAAAGGGCACAATAGTTTCCCTATGATAGCTGTATACCTACAGAAATGCTTAAGTTTGCAAGATGTGACCTCAACAATTTTTCCCCACTTCCTGGGAAACTTTTTATGTATCTGCACTTAGCAGAATGTATTTTAATAAGAATGGTCTGCCCTTGGCAATGCCATGTCTTCTATGATTCGCTTTCCTGTGTACATGCCTTTGTGTAATAGGCCAGACAGGGACTTTCAGACACAGTTTTTAGGCACTGAAATAGGATAAGAGGACCATTGAAGGTGTTCCAAGGTCACTGACAGAGACATAATTGGACACATATTATCTGGTTTCCCAATCCAATGCTTTCATCATTGTAAGATGAATGTTTCTGATGAAACTCTGGGACTAACCTATGTCTATGCAAAACGTAGCCTGAATATAATACAATGACTTGTACAAGCTCTATTACTGGGAGGTTATTGGATGAAAAAAGGTGTTAGATCAATTTTCAGAATATGAAAAAAAAAACTCAACAGCGACAACAAAATAAAACTACATAGCTCCTCAGTAACTGATTATTGAAGAGTGCTCTCCAGACCATGGAAAATTCAATATCAAGTAGAAAAATGAAATGTCTAATTAAGCCCAAACCTATGTAAGATCAAGTGTAGGAAAGCCAGGTAATACAACAGAGATCTCCATATCACTTTCTCAATCTATCACCCTGTAAAAGCAGATGGATATTTTATGTTTCAAATGAAAAAATCAGAGGACCTTTTCTTACTGTAACAGGTAAGGTTAACACTACTAATGGTGTCAGTAAAACTCCAGTAATGTTAAGGAAGAAAGAATCATAGTAGCATGGGGCCAGAAAACAGAATCAGCCTGAAATGAGAAATTATCTCCTAAAGAAGTTGAAAGAATTCTAATCAGAATGCTCTCATATCATGTGCCCTGAGGGTGATTAGGGTAATGTCAGATGTCATTGCTGAGGCATTTGCTGTTTTCTTGAGGAAGACATGCAAGACAGGCATCCCTGAGTAGCCAGTCAGAGAAGTACTGTGCCCATACTTACTGTTTAACTACCTTGTTATACAATGATCAACTGAAATTTCTGAGTCTAGGATAAATAATGAACCCTAAAAATATTCCTGGAAAATCTTTCATATTTAGTGTAAGATCTATTCTTTAAAAAATGGTAAAAACAATTTGTATTAGGGAAAAAATGTTGGTGGTTGAAACAAAGTAATTTCTGTAAATAATTGAGACATACAAATGAGCTTCTGAAATAAGGTGAATATCAAAAAATGCACATGTTTATAACATGTATGTTTTCTAACCAACACACAATTGTTACCCCTTGAAAAAAATAGTTAAATCATTCATAATGCTTCAGTGAGTAAAATGTCTTGGTCTGCATGCATGACGACCTGAATTTGAATCCAAAGCAACCATGTAAAACAAAACAAAACAAAAAAACAAAACAAAACAAATAAAAACTTGGTACACACATTTGTAACTTCAGCACTTGAGTATGAGGTAGGCATATCCCTAGAACTGACCTACAAGCCAGCCTAGCAGACTAGCAGAATAGAGAGGATTTGGTTCAGCAAGAGATCAAGTCTCCTAAACAGCCACTATTGGGATTCACCATTTATGAATATATTGCTTCACTAGGAATTGGTACTCTCTCCCTCCCTCTCTCTCTCTCTCTCCCTTCCTCTCTCTCTCTCTCTCTCTCTCTCTCTCTCTCTTTCTCCCTCTCTCTCTCTCTCTCTCTCTCTCCCCCTCCCTCCCTCCCACACACCCACTCTCCTTCCCCCCCATCTCTCTTTCTATTTCTCTTACACACACACACTCACACACACCAAATCTCCAAATTACAGATAGTAACATAAATGCAAATAACTTCTTCTAAAGCATAAAAATTACAACAAAATAAAGATAGCAACAACATGAGGTCAATAATATGACCTCTATTATTCATCTTACCAAATAGTTTATTCTTAAGCATATAAAAATCAGTCCATTTGCAGAGGGAGGAGTGATGAGCAAAAGTGTCACAACCTGGCTGGAGAAACCCACAGAAACAGCTGACTTGAACAAGGGGGAGCTCAGGGAACCCAGACTGATAGCTGGGAAACTAGCATAGGACCTACTCAGACCCCCTGAGCAAGGGTGTTAGTTAGGAGGACTGGGCAGTGTATGGGAACTCTGGTAGTGGACCCTAATGTATGAATGGACTTTTGCGCCCATTCAACACAGCGGGATAATCTCTCAGCCTAGACAAGTGGGATATTGCAGATTTTGATGATCATCCAAGGAAGGCCTCGCCAGGCAGAAAGTGGGTGGAATGGAGGAGGGATGGGGGGCAGGGGAAGAAGGGAGAGAGAGGAAACTAGGATTGAAATGTAAAACAAGATTGTTTCTAATTTAAATTTTTTTAAAAGAGAGGAGAAAAAGACAGATAAAACATCAGAGCTTTTAGAAGACAAGGTTAAATTCTATTAAAACATTTGAAGGAGTCAGTTAAAACTCATAGGTTTACCTTGACAATCTAAGTTAAGAAAGCCATTTACTGCTAATTACGACTTTCATCACTGAATGGATGATTACCTGAAGCTCTGAAGAGTTTATTGAACATAAAATCTCCTCTATTAAAAGTTCTGGCTTTCATCATTATTATTAACTTTCTTTTGTGATAACTAACAGATATCAGAGTCAAGAATGAAACAATTTCTGGTGTGAACATGTGAATAAACTGGGTTTTACAGAAGTGATACAAAGTTATGTCTTAGATTTTGAGGGTGGGAAGACCAAGATAAGTTCATGGCTGACTTGGTGTCTGGTGTGGTTTGTTTCCTGCTTCAAAGACATTGCGTTTTGCTACAGCCTCACATGTGAGCAGGAGAAAAGAAATTCCTTCTGGTCTCTTCTATAGGGCCAACATCCCCACTTACACTTCACAAAACGCTCACTTCTTCAGACTACCAGTTTGGTACTATGTGTGCTATATAACATGTAATATAATATGTTCATCTATCACAACATGTAGATCTTAGCAAAAAGGAATAAGTTAAATGACCTGGTGATACTTCGTGATGAACAATCATTTGATTCTCTCTGTTTGTTCATACATACATTCCCAAACTTCCTAAGGGTAAGGAAAGGAAATAATCCTTACCTCATATTCTGTCTTTAGTGAAAATCAAGGATGTTTCTTTTAAATCATCTGTGTTTTCATAGTGCTTGAATCCTTTATGTGGACTCACTACTCATTGGTATAAATATTTATACAGCCTCGAAAATAAACACTGTGCAAATCCTAATTTGTTGCCATATAGCATGGGAAGGCAGCCTTGAATGAAAGATTCCCATAATTTTTCCCTCTGTGTGAAGATACAAGAAGTCAGTGTGCTAATACCTAGAAAAAAGGCCGCAAACATTCTGGCACTCCTACTTCGGGCTTCCTGACCACTTTCCTGTATAATTTAAATTGTCTACAAAGCTATCAAACTAGAGTACCTTTTACTCTGATCTTCCTGAAACAGATAACTAAGAGTTCTATATGTAATCAGAGTTCAATAAGCAAACCTGACCCTGTGTTGTAATGTGATTGTGAAGGACTATATCTTCAGGAAGTATGTGGGTCTGAATGTTTAGTCTTTATTTTCCTGCATATCCTTATCCTCGTAATTAAACTTATAATCACCTTTATTATTTGGCTGCAATAATGCCTGGCAGCTCCAACATTAATCCATGAGGTGATTTTGATTGGTATCTTTTCCTCTGATTTGCAGAGGTACCAAGATTCTGAAGAAGAAAGGAAATTGAAGAAGCTGCCTCTGTAGCTCAGGCCCAATAAAGGAGATCAAATTGATAACTCAACAATGACAACTCTCTCATTCTCTTTAATGCAGAGGATTCAGGGGAATGGACAGGATTTTCCTCTAGACCAGAGTTGAAAACCATTGCCACTGTAGAATAACATTAACAGAGCAAAACTATCAGAAATCACTGCAGCAGTGATTGTATTATAGAGATAGCTATGATCAAATTGCCATGGACTGGGTTATCTATAAACAAGAAAGATTAATTTCTTAGTGGGTGCCATGTTAAGCTATGTTACATTTTGTTACTGACAATGCTTTAAAATGCCCAGACTGCAGTATGGATCTGCAGATCAGTAGCCCCACTGAGGCCTCATTGACTGAATATTGAAGCACCTGCAGAATTGCTTTTCATCCATAGGCCCCAGAAGATACTCCCTTTTCCAATGTTTAGATGCACTATTTGATCCCTGGTTTTTAACATTTGTACAAGCTATAAAGACAGCAATCTCAATCTCTGTATAGACTTCTCCCTTTACTATGCAGGTAGATAACTACAAACACAACTATTCCATACTTTGGAGAGTATGTGGGTTTTGAAGAGGTCATTTGAAAATGCCAGTGTAACATTCTATCTATCTCTGGACTCCTTTCACATTAAAGTAATAAAGTCAGAGGCCTGTGACTAACAGGTGGGCATTCCTAGCTTTAGCAACTGTAACATTAATATTCTGTGGACATATTCTTCAACAAAAGAAAAACTCTCTATCATCTATCCATCATCTATATATCTATCCATCCATCCATTCATCTATCTATTATCTATCTCTCTGATGTCTGTCTATCTATGTCTATCTATCTATCTATCTATCTATCATCTATCTATCTATCTCTCATTTAGTCTGGCTAACTCTCTTGTCATGAAATCCAGAAACACACCAGGTAGCCATAGCTAATCTCAAATTCATTACAACCATCCTACTATAACTTTCTAAGTGGTACTGTTGTAGGCTTTGCACAAGTGTGCCTAATGCGAGAGGGTCATATTCTGGATATGTTCCATGGTGGAGGATAGGGAAGAAGAACCAGAACATCTCTTCCTCAAGTATCCTCTTTTCTTCCTTCCTTCCTTATTTCCTTCCTTCCTTCCTTCCTTCCTTCCTTCCTTCCTTCTCCTCTTTCTTTTTTCTTCCTTTCTTCCTTTTTTGCTTTCACTCTTTCTTCTTTACTCTTTCTCTCTTTACCATAGGGTCATCCACAGTAAAATTGGCTTCCTACCAGTGAGCACACCTTCAATAAATAAATGAATAAATAAATGATTTTCCCCCCACAAACCATCAGCTGCCTATAGCTCTTTATCAAGGAGTGAGGCCACTGTGATGGTGGAAAATTGACTGATTTGCTGTAGTGCTGTGCAGAGAACAAAGGCTTCTAAGTTTATAAACTCTAAGGAGATACATGTGCATCCCTAGCAGACATTTACCTATAGAGTCTGCATATACAATTAGAAAACTCTCAATTCAGAAGTAAGAATAAAAATTCCCCTGTCAAATTTCCATCAGTCTATATGACAAACTGTGACTGACAGGAATGAGAAAAAATAACAGAAATGCTGTGAAAGTCAAGCCTGAGGTAAAGAAAAATTTGACTTGACAAATCCTGAAGATGAATCATGCTGTTGGACTGCAATGCAGCCAAACACTGTGCTAGTAAGCACAAAAGAGACAAGTGAAAAAAGTGCTCACTGGTAAAGAAGCAAGGAGAAAGAACCTCTCAGTACCTCAGAGCTAAATAAAAGACTGAAAGTTTGAGAGTTGGTGAGGAATATGGATTATAACTTTCAGTCAAACTAGCTGCCATCCAAATCAACACATCTAAAGGAATTTAAAATTAGTGGGACCCCAAAATAAAGCAATATAAAAACTAAAACTCATCTTAAATTATCACTAGGTTAATATAAAGATCTAATGACAGCAGAAATAGACAAGTATAATTGTTAAGATCTGCTTGTTCTCTAGTATTTGTCACAAACAGTGTGCCATTCATCAGCTGTTCAATTAAAAAACAACTCTAACTATGGAGATGGTTAAGTTGGTAACTACTTGCTATTCAACCATGGGGACCTTGCTTCAAAACCCAAGAACCCACATAAAAGCATCATATTCATGGCAGTAGGCATCTGTAATCCTTGTGTTGCTACGGGGAAATGGGAACTGAAGTAAAGGACTTTTTGGTAGCTTGTGAGCCCGCTAGCTGGCACATGTGGAATCATGTAAAAATAATGAAAATAAGCTCTGTCCCTTGATTTTCACATATACCTATGGAACTCACATGTACAGACTCACACACCCAAATGCTAACCGGAATGCACCTGCCTACACACACACACACATACATTCAAGTATGTGCTTGTGCATACATATCATATACAAACATACTACCAATAAAATCTAGGAAACATACAAAAATTGAGAAAATATGACATGTTTAACCTACAAAAATAATACTTAACAGATTGGAATGTCTCAACATGAAGTGTAATTTTAATTACTATCACTAAAATTTCAAAAATAACTGACATGTATGATCAGATAAGTGATTTATGGAGGAAGTGAATGATAAAAAATCAAAGGTGTTCCAGAAACAGAATAGAGAGTAGAGACAAGACAGTTTTTTTATTTATTATTTTTTCTTATTTTATAAATCCATCCCATTTTCCTCTCCCTCCCTCTATCCCATGCCCCCTGACCCCCTAAGACAAGAAGTTCTACACTCATTAATAACATATACATCACTAAGACATAGTGAGCATGGAGGTAGTATCATGAAAAATACTAAAGGAAAAGGAAAGATTAATGAAAAGAATCAATGTATGTAACATGCATGTAAGTGAAAATCTTGATTGTAGAGGGAGGAAGGAATATGCTAAGAGGAGAGAATGATTAAGAAAGAAGCATTTAAAAATCTGATAATTTTACAATAGAGTGAAAGGCACAACATCATAAACACATGGAGATTAGGAACTAAAAGTAATGTTGCCAAAACAAATAGTAAAAAGACACTTCAGGAAATACATTATAAATCTAACTGTATAGAAAATTCACATTCCTTCTGTGGGAAATGAAATGATAATCATCTCATGCTTTTCCTATGTGGGTTTCTAAAGCTGGCGAGAGTCATCATTGCTATGTAGTGGATATTACTGAACTCCTTAGATTTCTTTTAGATCTTAAAATAAGATTTTTTTAAAGAACGTTTTTAAATGTTAAATGTGTAATAAAATATTAATTTTCCTGGATTCCTTTAATTGATTCTTACTACACGAGACATGAAATGTAAGGAGGGATATAATGTTTTGATCATATTGTTGACAGAAACTCTTTGAAATAAGAAGGCACCTACATATCACTAAGTAAATACTTAAATGAAAAAAAAAATGACCATGTGAATGAACATACAGCCTAGATTTATTTTTTAACTGTTCATGTTGAGAAATTATTGTCAATGGTTGAAGGTAATTCAGTAAGGAGTAACCTCAGACAAATAGGGAAATTTGACAAATCAATAAAACATATTTGAACTAGAAAAATCACTGTCAAAATGGACATATCTAACTTGTCTGAAACTATCAAACACAGAAAATAAGTGAAAATCATTAACTTATAAAATTATATTTTGTAATGGACAATATATAATGTTGGTGTGGAGCAAAGAAAGTAAAAAGAAAAGCATCAAATATAACTTTCCATAAGTATACTATAGTAGATAGAATGAATTTCTAGATAAAGCCTACTGAAAATCAGTAATGACAAAAAGAGTCACTGTGAACATGATGCCACTCTTGCACCTGAGGCTGTGTTCCATGTGGATGTTACACAGCTTGCCACCTTCTATCTCAGACTGAATTTTGTGACTGTCCACATAGGAAGAGCAATAGTATAAAGGCTTTCAGTGAAAGTGAATTATTCAAAAACGTATAACATTTGGAGCTTTAGTTACATAGAAGAACTGAAAACATATTCGTGTTTTCACGAATCAAATCATACAAATGATGTATCATTTTCCTGATTAAAGAGAGCATTGACACAATAAGTACATTCACACCTAAAGGAGCAAAGCAGTGGAAAATATTTTTAATATATGAAAATCCTTTACAGGAAAAGAAAAAAATTTAGATATTTTTATCCATAGTGAATTCTGAAAAAAAAAATTGTTCCAGAACATAATAGATTCCACAGGAATTCACCATCTCTACTGAATAATGCATATTTACAATTCAAGCAGAACCTTAACCTTCTCCATTCTTATTATTTTTCTTTTGTGCTTAGTAAGGTCTTAATTTTCCCCCATTGTGTTGACATGTCAAATGATGGTGACATATTTTAGACCCTTTTGAAGCAACAATACTAGAATAGAAACTATCTATATTACTTTGATTATTCTGTTATTTTTATCAGAGTAAATGAATTCTTAACCACAGACAACTCTTGTGCCACAACATAATTTACAAAATTTCAGGAGGAAACACCTTACATGTTATGTTAGAAGCAAAAGTCCTTTCTAAAGCTTAAAGTTAATCTTTCAAACACTTGCATTTCTAGTATTTTGTATTTGGATTTTTTATTCTTTTAGATGTCACCATGTAACACTTCATCACTTTCAAAATCTCAGTGATGACACATTCATGCCTTCAGACATGTCCTTTAATAAACTTATTCTAAGAAACATTTTATAATTAAGCATTGTGGAAAGAATAAATAGATATTTTTCACAAATCATTTTCCTGTGACAAGTATAACATATGTTAATTTGGTACAAAACAATGGAGCGTAAATACACAGCCGGATTGTGAAATGAGCTCTTCTTGTCTCTGGGAAAGGTAGATTGAGGAATAAAGCAGTGTTCTGAATTTAATCTCAATGGAGAGAAACATATGTCTTTTACTTGTTTTACTTTGACTATAATAAAATTAAAAAAATAAAGTTTCAGGATTAGATAGGGTCATTCATAGATATTAGGTAAAATAATTGATCTTATAATAATTTATCATTATTACTATCATTATTATTATTGTATGCATGTATGTACAGTTGTACACAGAGGAGAGAGAGGACCTCATGTTATCATGTGACTGATATCCTTACATCATTCTCTACTACCACCTTTTAATTTTTTTCTTGCCAAGATCTCTCAGTGGCCTTAAATAAACAAGAAGGCTCTCTACTGGTTGCCATGCCTTAGGAATAAACATGCTTCTGTGTCTCTGATTCTACTTTTTGCAATTTTATGAGCTTTATTCTCTAGTGAAATAAATAATTCTGAAGGTCAAGCTGAATGCGTTTGTAATTTTACTTGACACCTTTTAAGCATTCTCAAAGTGTATCAAGATCTATTTGAATGAAAATGCAGTGTTTCTTTCAATTCTGCACCCTAAATCCGTGAACACTCTTTTTTATGCAACTGTGTCTCATTCAGTGCAAATTGGCCTCAACCTTACTATGTAAGTCGATACAGGCCTTGAACTCCTGGTTCTAATGCTCCCCTCACTAGAATTGCAGGAGTGCATACCATGCAATATACACCTATCAATTATGATGCCGAATTTTCTATCATGATTTAACATATTTTTCCAATGTATCCTTTGAATTTTTAGGTGGCCCATCTCCAATTCTTCCTATCATTCTTCCTTTCACTGGGTGTTTTGATTGAACTGAGCATTTCAATTTTTTCTCTAAACACATTGTGTGTGTGTGTGTGTGTGTGTGTGTGTGTGTGTGTGTGTGTGTATGAGTGAAATCCCCCAACTTTTTAACATTATCATTCAGCTGTTTCATGTGAGTGGGAAACTTTGATTTGAAGTTTTCATTTCTACTCTAAAACAACATGTAAACCTAACACACAAAAAACTATCATTCGGTTACCTTCTCCACATCTGATTTTCATTTATACATTATTATACTTTATTGCCATCACAGGAAATTCCATCACTATGTGTTTGTTCACTTTCTTGTGTCCATCCACATTTAATTCCTTCTCTGATATCTTTTAAAACTTATTTTAAAAAGTACTTAAATATTTTTGTTCCATCTGAAGTATCAACATTCACTTCTGTTTATGGCTCAATCATCACCAAATCCAGATATGATTTACTCATTATAATTAAAAAAGCCCCTCAATACTACTCCTTGATTTTATTATAACTATGTTATAGAATTTTCTCATATAAAACACCAAAAAGATTGTTTTAAAAGAACAATTCAGACATAGTCTTCAACCTATGTTTTATTAAAGGTATCATAGGAATATAGCAGCTTTCTATAAAGTAATCTAATGTCCAGCCTTGTTCCACCTCAATGATTAGATATTAGCTGCTTTCATCACACCTAAACGAAGAACTGCAAGTATCTAAGGGATGCTGAGAGTAGAAGTGATAGGCATAATCAACACCTATTGGACATTCAATATGTATCTCAAAAATGAACTGCTACTAAGTCACTGAGACATATGCCTGACTCAACTAAAATGATCTGACCTCAAATGTAGCTCTTATACACTTTAAAAATATACAAATTGAAATAACTTTAATTTTTATGTCTTTCTTTTCTATAGTAAGAAATATTACTAAATCTCTTGCTTCACAGAGAGTTTTAAAGAATAAATACTACTATATTAAAATAATTTTAGATTTTATATAAAGTGCTAAAAGTTATAGGTCACATTATGAAAATACAATAAATGAGGTTAATATTTATAAATTTATAAATGAAATTATTGTCTTAATTTCACATAAGACAAATGACACTGCTACATTAACAAATATGTAACCTGTGTTTAATAAAAATGTATACCTCTATGTCCTTCATTTGCTAAAACTGCTCTGCTGTCTATACTGAGTCTAAAGAAATTAAGCCTACAGCTAAATTCAATGTAGTAGGCTATTCTTACTTTTGATTCTTCATTGAAGACATCAATATCAATATCACAGTAAAATTTTAGCTGGCAAAAAATTAAATAGCTAACTGCTGACAGTATATGAACATCACAGAACTGTCATGAAGAGGAGACTTTTATTGGAAAGCTCTGTGAAGCTCCGAAAGTATATGCCTATATGAAAGATGAACACATTCCTATATTCTCTGGGATGTTTTCCAAACAAATTTGTGGAGAGAGACAGCTGTGTGCTTTCATCTGCTACCTATTGCCGCTTTTATATGGTTAGTTCCAAATGAGATATTTTGTGTGTTGTTTGAATCATCACTTTATGAATTCATGTGTAGTTCAGTGGAATCCCAGTGTGTTGGTTTTATATTTATTGATCTCTCACAATATGTAAGGAGAAATACAGAAAACACACAAAACATGGTCTCCGATTTTTAAAAACTTATATTTTAAATTAAAGTAGCACACATCTTAAACAAGTATATAAGCCAAACATAATCTTGTTAGTAACTATTTTTTAAACTAAGTTATTATAGCATTTTAAATTGAGCTAAAGAACTTCAATAAGATGGATAATCAATAACTCAAACTAACTCTGTAGACAATGTGTCAAGTTTTTTTTTGTGACACCTAGCTTTTAGAATATTATTTTTCTCATCAAATTTCAATTGCACAACATACATTTGGTAAATATTTTATTCAAACAAAAACTAAATGAGACTCTGACGTTTTTGAATACTGGACAATTTTTATCCTCAGAAATTTGCTCTCCACATACAACTTACACAAAATCCAGCAGACAATAACACCATTTCTTAATTGCTTAAAATAATAAAACGTTAAAGTTCCTTCAGCTCCACTGAAAGGTTAACTTACACTGAACAATCTAAGTTGAAAATAATTTTATACAAATATAACTGAAATTTCTGAAGAAAAACTATTCAAATCATAGCAGTCAAGATGCAGGCATTAAAATCTAAGAGCTATTGAATCCAAACTAAAATTCTACTCAAGAGATGGCCTGATATTGATTCCAAACTAAAATTCTTCTTAAGAGAAGGTTTAATGGGATAATAGATTGAAAGCTATATTTAGATAAATGCTAGTTTAGTTTTATATGTTAGCAAATAGTTGGGAAATAATGATAATTTATGTTTCCAAATTTCTTCATATACTCTAACAAAGACAGAATGACCAGTTAGAATAAAATTTATAAAAAATATTTTAAAAACTTTTTCAGTTACCTATGAATACAAATGTGTTTTGAAAATCACTTCCATCAAAAAGTTTTTGATACAATATACTACAGGGGAGGGAAAAGACAAGGGTACCTGGATTTCAGTGAAAGAAACTATACAGACACTGGACATGGAGTTCCAGGTAGATTTTCAGATAATAAGAAGCTCTTTCTCAGTTGGTGTATTTCTGGATCCATCAGCAGCAACTCTACATGTGTATTATAAACAAGAATACAAAAACATAAACATATTATATTTTTATATCTTTCTGCACAATAAATATTTTATGGCCCTGATTTAAAGTTCAACTGTCTTGCAAAACTAGTAACAGTGTTTGCATGAAGACTGTGAAAATAATCTTTAAATAAGATTTTCTTTCTATTGAAAATAGCTCTTAGAAAAAATGTCAACTGCACATCTGACTCTGGAAATTTCTGAGATTAAAGATGTTCCATGGACTATTTGTTTATATAGTGAGCATGGAAATTCTTATTGTTCCCAAGTTTAAAGGGTTATTCATTTAACACAATTGAAGTGAATTTTTGTATGATTTAACAATTACTGAAACTATTTGCAACAAATGAAATTAGTTACTGTAAACATGATAAATATATGGATTTAATTAAAGATTGAATCATATATTGATACCATGGGTTTTGCACAATTCATTTTCACAGTAACAAATGTAGGACCTGGTAAAGCTAAAATTGTTAAATAAATAAGAATTGTGAAAGGTTGGAACCCAGGTAATTTATCAGATAGAATAACAAAAATGGAAATTAGTCTATTGAATGTTGAATGAAGCAATTAATCTAAGCGAGACATACCAAGATTTCCCCAAATTACTGTGCTATTCTTTTGTGAATACTGTGTAAAATAGGATGCCATCACTAGAGTTAACTGATCAAATATACTATTGTAGTTGTAATAATAATATTCTCCATGGGTTCATATGTATACTTACTACATTGGAAAACACGAAACTCTTTATCACATTGTTTGCTAAAATATACTACATGGAACCTATAACTGTATGTATTTCCATGACTAGAGTATGTTAGTGTGATTCATGTACAAAGCTACCAGTTCATCATAGATAATATAAGATGAACATACTTACTAGAAAACACCTTAGTCATCATTCAAGGACCAACTCCAAAAGGGCTTTTGAATCAAATATGAAAATTAGAACAGAAACAAGGATTTAGAAAATATTGAGTGAATGTCATTATTTTAGGATGTTGCTTGTTAACATTCTGTTTATATGGATGATGGATGCTTCACTATGTATGGGCAAAACAAAGTCATCCCTGGAATTTGTTCTTAGACCTAAAAGCAGTGGTTATTCTGAACTGAATAAATGAAGGAATGAATGAATGAATGAATGAAGTTTTTTTCCCATAATAAACACAATTACAAAATATAAGTTCTAGGGAATTATCACACTACTTGGATTTTTAAGCACAAAATCTACAACAGAGAACACATTTCATACAGAAATGAGGACACCCCCATCAGTGGCAAGAAAGCTCCTGCTGTGACAATCCACCAAACTGCAAGATTACATTAAATTCAGGCCGAAGATTTTTGCTAAGGAAAGAGTTTTCTGGAAGACAGCACAAAGGGCAATATATGTAAGTCACAACATCAATGTTAATGAAATGGGGAATATTTTGTTATAACCTTAATCGTTTGATCTAAAATCAACACTGGGCATACAATTAGCATGAATGGAGACAATAACTTTCATTACTGACGGCCATGTCCCTGGTACATCTCACCTTACTTATTTTCAGATGTATTTTTTTCAGATATATAAAACATGTTTTTCTTTTTTAATCATATATGTATAAATGTATAATTATATATAAAATTTTTATTTAAGTTAGAAACAATTTTTTTACATACCAATCCCATTTCCCACATCCTCCTGTCCTCCCTTATTCTCCCACCAACCCAATCTATCCCCTTTTTCCATCCCAGGGAAGGTAAGGCCTTCCTTGGGGTATCTTCAAAGTCTTTCATATCATTTGGAAAAGATTCCAGACCTTCCCCCATGTGTCTAGGCTGAGGGAGTATCTCTCTCTGTAGAATGATTTTTCTACCAAATTTGTTGTACATATTCACTTTCAGGCTTAATACCATCATCACTATTTTTGACTAATACAATTATTATAATTTTCATTTTTTCTTTTATTTGTACATGCATCTGCTTTATACAGCTTCCTATTCTGTAGTTCTAGAGAGCTTTGTAACTTATTATATAGTCCAAGCTGGCCTTAAACACATGACAACCTTACCGGTTCTAATTTCCAATTAATAGGAATATATGCTTGAGCCCTCACACCTAGCTATTATACATGCAGTTGCTCATTAAACTGTCATGTGGTATTTAATGACATAGTTCATACATTGTACTTCCATTATTAGAACTACAAATTTGTTGTTTAATATCATAGTATTGTTTGTATTAAAATTTCATGGGATTTTTTTTTACTACTTTTAGGGCTCCCATGCCTTCATTTGAATCCATTATTTTTAATATCTACCTTGATATTACATATTATTCATTTATACAAATTAAATTTCAACACTTTAGAATGAAGGAAATAAAATATATTAAAACCCCTTCTTCCATGCATCATGAGTAATTCCTTTAGACATGAAAAGTAGTTTGGCATTATTATCTGAGCTTTGCAGAGGAGAAAGCCAATTCTTACAAAGTATATATAATCTTTTACCATTGCCAAACTGGTAGATGGATAAGCTAAAATCTTGTTCCAAGAATGATTAAAGAGAATGTTTACTCTCTACTTACCAGGAATCATAAAATTTGAACTCATTATCCCTGCCTAAAAACCTATAACTTTGGCAAATCCCATGATTTTTTTTTTTTACATTCAATCAAATAAACTCTGATTAATATCATGCTGTTTTTGGAGAACATCTATTCCTTAGAGAATTCCAAGTTGCAAAGGTGATTGCCCTTGCCCCAGGGCCCCTTCCACTGCCTTACAAAGGAACTTGCTGATTTTCCTTTTTCATTGCATTTTAGCATTTCAGCATATACAACATTTTGTTCTTGTGGAGTCTGTACAGTAGAACTTACTTGCATTTATTAATTCATTTATTTTTGTCATTGTAAGCATGGGAAATGTTTAAAATCAGAGAATAATAACAATGGAAGAGATGCTGTTAGGAGATCAATTATGTTCATATATCAGAAAGACTGTTTTCACTGGAAACATTTATTATCCACAAGTATTTATTTTCTACTTACTGCCTTTCTATATAAGACCTAGTCACTACTTACCATGTATATTTCTCTAGATAGGTTTAGTAACACACCACAGGAATTAATGTGTCAGTGATTTCCTTTTTTAATTAAAAATCATAGTTTCCATTGTTCCCTCAGAGATTAACACTCTCTCATTATTTCCCTAACAGTTACATCTTTTTAATGTGTCCACTAAGTTATTTATAATATTATCACTCATTTCAAAGCGTCTTTGTAAAACTCACTCTTGGTGTCATTACCAGCAGGAAAATGGACAGTGTACAACTCAAAAATAAATTTGTTTCAGGAAAGAGACCCTAAAAATACCCATATTCTCGTGTAGGAATGCCCAGTCATTAGAATATTACATTCTGCTAGCACAGTTCAGGAAAGATAATATATGCATACTTTTGTTTCTGTCCTGCCAACCTGCTTTCCTTCTAACAGAAAAACATGCTACACTCTCCTACTGATTCTGTGTTACATACACCTCTTTATATCAGCTTCATTTAGTTTGCTCCTTTCCTGGCCATCTAATAAAAACAGTTCTTTTGACACTTATAACAAAATTATGGTAACTACACGATTGGTGTTGTAACAGACCCATGACAAAGACTGAACATAAACAAACAAACAAACTAACAAAAAACCCAGAATTTTTCTGCAGTCACATATTGTATATAATTTGAAGCCTCAGAATCTCTGTGAGACTCCCAAATTGAGTCTCAAATTCCCAGTGCTTCATTTATTATTTTCAACAGCTTCTGTAATATCCTTAATTCCTTTCACCCCAATCCTTTGTGCTATCATGTCTTTCCATACCCAGAATTTAGTTACCCACTGGACAAGACTACACACAGCTAAACACCAATTTTGTACATGCTAGAAAGTTAGAGTGTTAATGAATTTTTTGTGAAAAAAAGAGAAACATTGAAAACCCACAGCAGATGGATCAAGAAGGCCAGGCCCCATTGCAAATTGTCAGCCAAACTTGGTATTATTGTTCACATGGTTTTGTGTTCAGAATCATGAAAAGTATACTAGTACAGAGGTTGTGTAATCTTCTTTACATGAATAATATCCAATGAGGCCAGACATATTTCAGGGAAGTTCTTGCAAGGAGGCTCTGGGAGGCCACTGGATAAAGCTATGGGAGTGAAAGCTGAATTTCACTGGAGACCTAAGTTGTTAGATGTGGCAGAGTCATGGTGCTTTTGTCATTGAGAGCTGTGCAGTGGGAATTGAATCAGCTCAAAAAAGGAAGTGTGTTATAAGAAGCAAAGTTGGAAGAATAGAGCCATCAGAATTCTTTGACATCAGACATTGAGCAACAAGATTTAGAATATAGCTGTTGAGTTTCACTCATGCTCTGATACAGTATTTCCTAATTATGTCACTATTCCTCCATTTTTAGAAATGTGTTTTTGTGCTGTACGCGCCTACCCCTGCCAGCATGGAAGACACAACTCCAGGAAGATCTTCTTCATGCAGTTTTAATCAGGATACTTGAAACATTTTCTTCTGACCCACTGAACCTCGGGGAAATGCCTGCACAGGCTTAAATACCCTTGCACTAATCAACCCCAGTTAGCTACGTGTACCCTACAGATAGGCTACTCTACCCTGGAAGCAGACAGGCTGAACATACTTAACCAAATAAGGGCTTGTTTACAACAGAGAGCGCTCACTATTAGGGAGGTGGAAGGCAGAAGCCAGCGCCATCTTTAAGGTGAGGCACTTCGCAGCTCTCTACAGTTCCCCCTTTTTGTTTTAATAATGCAAAAGGCAAGGGTAGTGGTCTGGTCTCCAGTAAAGCAGTGGACATTGTAATGACCCTGAATCCTGGTAGTCAGCCAAGTCAGTGCCACACCCATCTGGCATCTTTTTCCTGGAGGTGGGGCCTTGGACACCAACCCACCCACATGCAACCAGACTTGCCCTTCTTGGAGTTGCTCACCTTCCAGAGCTAACTAGGAGTGCAGGGCTAAGCCATACAACCTGAGCTTGAAGGATCAATACTTGTTCATGACTGCGAGCCATGCTTGGGGAGACTGTCCTGCCTCAATGGCTGTAAATGCCTGGACAACCATAGCTGCATACCGCTACTGAGCAAACCTCATCTTGCAAAGGCACCACAGACCCACGAAGGAGATAAGCAACAAGAGGACAGCCATGGCTTCCATTCCCGCTTACTCTTTCAGATGATCCATGGCAACAGTAACCACGATGACAATCCAGCAACCAGTCCCGCATCCACATGTGTCGAATTTACTGCAATGGTGGCCACTCCCAGCTGTACCATTAAGTCGTCAAAGTCAACAGACCAATTTCCTAAAAGATAGCTAGACAACTGTTGTGACAAATTAGTAGCACGTGTAAAGTTCTCATACTGAATGCTGGTAACACACAAACCTGGATATTACATTTCACATCCCAATTGGGCTGGGAATTATGAAGATACACACACATGGTCTCATTAATATGAAGTCTCATTAACTAAAGAACAAGCTGAATAGAGAGCCAACAGTCAAGTAAACATGGGTAGAGGAAGTCTCATAAGCTGTCAATAATACCCTAAGAACTGTTGGTAACTTAGGAATGCTGAGGGTGGGAGAAATACCACCACTCCAAGGAAAAACAAAATAACTGGATATATATATAAAACCATAAAAAATGACTAGGTGGAGGCTGAAATTTGACAAAAGGCATTTTACTTTATATGTTCAGGAACCTGTGGGACGGTGGACGTAGAATACAGTCATTTGAATGAGAATTGATCTAATGGCAGCTAGGTGTGAATACTCAACCTCCAATTGGTGGAAATATTTGGCAATAGTTAGGAATTGTGGCCTTGTTCAAGGAGGCTTGTTATTCACTTGTGATAGTCTCTGAGGGGCAAAAGGATTGCACCATTCCCATTGTGCCTGTCTAAGCCTTCTACTTAGAGATCAGTTTATGAATTCTCAGCCCTTGTGCAACCACTCCGTTTCTCTGGGACTTTACAAAGGAACTGTAAACCTTTGAAACCATATATCCATTAAATTATTTTATTAAGAAGTGTTATTATCTATGTTGTTTATTCACAGCAATACAAAGTAACTAAGAGAGTCACTAAATAACTAATAATTCACATTGTAATGGCATAACATCAGTCATGCAGGTTGTTTCCAGATTCTAGGTAGTATGATCACCTTGCTCTTTGTTAATAATGCTTTATCACAATCAGATTGTTGCTTGTGGGAAAATCAGCCTATAATTACTCATTGTCTTCTATGCAAGTCAGTTCATGAACTATTTGATGTAATACATTGTAAATATGTAGATGGATATTTGACATGGGGCCCCATTTAATTAAAGCATGAAAATCAGCACAATATTATATAAATTGTTCTTGAAGTTGATATTAGAATGACTGAACATGACAAGGAGCTAATACCTTTTGTTTTGAGACTATAATATTATTAAGCCATGTCTACTTTACCTTTCCTTCCTCCAACCCTCACGTATGCTCCTTCTCACTGTCCTTCAAATTTATAACCTCTTTTGTGTACTTATTGTCATTGCATATATATATCTATATTTGTATATGTGCAAATATACATGCATATATATGCATATGTATACATCTATATATTTGTACATGTGCTTATACATAAATACTTTCTAACATAATCTGTTCAGTCAGTATAATGGTAACTATATGGATGTGCTCAGAGCAGATTATTTATAACTAGAAATCTCATTAATAAATTTTTATGCTCAAAATCTAGGATGTAGTCTTTCTCAAATCACCTGTTCTGAATAGGTGACTACTGTCTCTTTAAAGTGAACTCTGCAAGTGAGTCACATTTCCAAATGAAGTCTCAGACAATGGCTATTGGAACTGAGAAAGGATATTAATAATCTTATGATGTTAGATAAAATATTCATTTCAAAACTTCTATTTGTACCACATTTAACCATATGAACACATTAAACATGTATTAAATGCTATGTAGATATTTTAATAAGGATACACTGAGCATACATTCCATATTACTCTGCTCTGTGGTACAACATTATTGATGGGTTTTTTTGTTTTGTTTTGTTTGTTTTGTTTTTTTTTAATCTGGTATTGCTTATGTCATATTTTGGGGGGGTTATTATTTTTTTTCTTAGTTTGTTTTATTTTGTTTTTGTATGTTTTTACTTTTTTTGATCCACTTGATCCACTTAGTGTATCCAGAGCTGCTTACAGGCCTATTTGTAAAAATATATATTATATACCTGGAGTCCAGTTTATTAATAGTTCTCATATAAGAAAGAGTGAATTCAAGGAGATGGAATCTTTCCACAAATTTTGGCACAAAGAACATAACATGTTGATGATTGTCCAGAAATTTACAATCAGATACATTGGGTAGAAACCGAAAAAAGAAATGTGTGCACTCATTATAGTTTAAAACAGAAAATATCTCCTCTCTTTAATGCAACCACTGTATTTGCCTCATGATTGGATATTCATTCTTCTTTATCTTGTTCTGGAAACACTTAATGTTTTTACTTAGAAACTACAGCAATAGTTTAACTCCCTTTCCAGCCCATAACACCTAATACAGTTTTGTGCTAAGAGCAGCCATTAAATAAACAATTGATGGTTAAACTAATTGTTTCCATTGCTATTTCAACATAGGAGGCAGTGATACTAGTGATTATATTTTAACATCATCCTCTTAGGGAGTTTTAGATAGAATATGTGACAAATCTTTACAGCATAGGGATTTAAGTTTTAAATATAAAATTGTCAGCAAATGACTGTCAACAATATACATAGCACAACATTCAGCATTAACAGAGTCCCTCAACATTAATTTCCATAAAAATGGAACTTTTTTCCAAAAATAGATATAAATTTACTTACTGGTCTAAACCTGCTTTCCTTAAGAAATCTGCATTTTTTTTCAAACGCATTTATCTGGATAGTTATTAGAAATGACTACTTACTTCTAAATCTCGTTACCCAGTTCTGTGTGTCCTTGAGATTCTTTTATCAACTACATCATTGTGAAGCATGTTCAGCCCTATTAGGTTTTAGCTTAATGCTGTGCTGTTTCACTCAGTGATAAAAGCCCTGTTGTAGTGTTTTTAATACCTGCAGTGCCTCTGTGATTTTGCACAAATTAATTGTTCTTTTGTAGCTATTTCAGCTTTTTACTACTTTGAAGCTCTTACTGAGGAGATAGACAAGGGGAAACTGGCTTACAGCATGACAGCTTCATTTACATAGACAATGTGAAGTGGAATGATGAGGAAATTAAATCAGGGAAGGGAAAAAATATAAATGCACTATTCCAAAACCTTTGTGTTTGACCCGAGTGATCCGGCTCAGAAAACCACCTAAAAGGAATGACCCAAATGATTGCTTTGGCTTTTGCTTAGGTTTATTTGAATAACAGACTGAAAGACTAAAAGCTCACATACTTTAAAAATGCTAGAATAAGAAAGATTTATGATGGCAAGCAACACTTAGCATGAAGCTAGGCATAGCAAGTTATTTATAATAACTGATCATTTTCTAGAAACTGACTGAAAGGAATAACTGAATTGTGTGCCCAGCCTGTTAACGGGGAAATAGAGGCATCATGTTCAATTGCCTCTCTCCTCAGCATCCCTGAGATGCTCTCTTACACTATATGGGTATGGGTAACTCTGATGTAGTCTTCTTCAGACCTTGGCAGTTGTGCTTGCAAGTCTCTTATGTTGTCATATACAGCCACATGTTCCATTATTAGTAATGTTTTATGCTTTAGCCATACAATTAGAAATTCTTATAATGCATTATTTAAGGCATCAAACTAGATACCGTGGATAGTAAAACTAGCCGAAGAAGCATAACACTTGCCTCCTGGGAGCTTCAAATTAAGGGAATAAAGATAAAGTGTAAAAACACAATTGTCAGTTAGATTTTGGAACCTATCAGCATTATGTAATATAAAATGAATCAGTACAAATTATGAAATGCTATGAAGGAACAATTTATAACAAATGAGAGAAGGTAGAACTGAATAGTTGAGTTTCTGATTTCCTATATGTGCCTTGCCTGGCATTAACAGTACTAAGATTGTGGGGCTGTAAGTACTTTCAAGTATTTGTTGAAAAAGAGAGTCCATATTTCAGAAAAGTTTGAGAGTCAGCACTGTGAGGACAATGTCCTCATTGGCTATTTTTCTTTGTTATCTTTTGTTCTAAAAACCGTAATTTGATACTTTCAGAATTTAGGAGAAAAAAAAACTGGAAATGTTCTCATTCAAGGAATTAGAGAAGTATTATGAATAGAGGCAATAAGAGAAGATGGACGAGATAGGGTAATATTCCCCTTTTTGCACACACACACACACACACACACACACACACACATACACACACACACACACACACACACATACACACACACACACATACACATATATATATATATATAATTTTAAAATTATGGTGCCATGATTATTTTTATTCTTACATAGTCAGTTTTTTTCCTATGTCCATAGTCATTTATTTCAAAGTTAGACTTATTAAACCAAAATCAGTTTTTGGTAAGCTATTTTACTTTAAAAGTCAAGGTAGCAAATATTTTAAGCTTTATAAATGATAGAAAATTATTTTCATTCAGAAGCAACACGTATACAAAAGGACACATCTGTGTTCTAAATATGTTTCACTTACACGCTTGGAGGGATATAATATTTATCCATAGGGCCTTCTATGATGGCTACCTAACATGAATTTTTTTAATCTAGTGTTTCTATTTAATTAATTGATTACTTTTATTTATTTTGCAGCAGTTTCTCCCCCCTTTTCCTGTTACCTCACCAGCAGCCTCCCATCTACCCCCTCCTTATCCTATCCTCCTCTATCTTCATTCAGAAAGGGGCAGGCCTCCCATGGGTATGAACAAAGAAAGCAAACACATCAATTGAGGTAGGAACTAGCTCCTCCCTCTGTATCAAGACTAAACGAGGTAATCTAGTATGCGTGAATGGTTTCCAAATCTAGCTAAGCACCAGGGACAGGTCCTAATCTCAGTGATAGGAGACTTACAAGCAGACCAAGCCACACAACTGTCACACAAATGCAAAGAGCCTAGGTCTCTACTTTGCAGACTCCCAAGCTGTTGGTCCAGAGTCCATGAGTTCCCAAGAGTTCAGATCTACTGTCTGGAGGTTTGCACAGCATGACTTTGACCCCCATGACTCATACAATCCCTCCTCCCTCTCTTCAGTATGACTCCAGTACTTGGCCCAGTGAATGGCTGTGGATCTGTGCATTCCCTTCCCTCAGTTTCTGGATGATGCTCTCATGTGACAGTTAGGGTTGTCAACAATCTGATTATACTATAAAGCCAGCTCGGTTACCCTTTCCACTATTGCTAGGAGTATTAGCTAGGAACATCCTTGTGGATACCTAGGGTTTTCTCCTGGCATCAGATTTCTCCCTTGCCCCAAAATGGTCCCCCCTATCAAGATGCATCTTTATTTATCCTCCCCCACTGTTCTGCCCCCACCCTGCCTTCCCCATACAGCCTGCCCAACCTGCTTTATACAAATGTGTAGAACTTTGAATGCATATATTATTTATATAAGGTCTTGTTTCTTAAGAGGTATGTTATGCTGTCATGTACATATCAAACATTTGAATGTGGAGAAAAATAACATCATTAACCTAGTGTTTTTGCATTTGAAACATGCAAAATGAATTGCAAGACAAAATAAGTGATTTTAGCAATTAACATTTATTTCTGCTATTGTAATGTTTTAACATAACAAGTATCTTTCATTTATTCCTTTGTAATCATTTAAGAGTTTTCTAATGTTAGCACTGTTTCAGATGTTGTATTGATGAATTATTATATACATATCTTAAAAATAATTTCCTAAATGCTGATAATTACTTGATCATAATTTTAGTGATTTCAGAAAATGACCACATGCATGCACTTTGCTTTTGGGCTGATGGAAATTTCTAATACTGCTGGCTGGATGTCCTTTGGGATTCTCGCATTCTCCATTAATGATGGCTAGCTTTAATTATCAACTCACCAAAACTGAGAAGACAATATCAACGAAGAGTTGTCTGTATTTATTTGGCATGTGAGCATTTCTCCAGGCAACTGTGTTAATTCATTTAGTTAATATGTCAAGACACAGCCAAGTGTGAGCTGAATCATTCCCTACATATGAAGTCCTGACCCGTCTAAGAGTGAAAACAGGAGCCTAGATTAATCGTCATAAGACAGACGTCATGTAGCATCTGATGAAAACAGATGAGGAGACCCAGAGCCAAAGGTTAGATGTAGTTCCGGGACTCATGCGGAAGAGGGGAAAGAAGGGTTATATGAAGGCTTGAGTGTAAAGATTTCACTAGACCCAAGATAGAGGATAAATGGGTGTTTACTGGGGAACCCTTACACAGAATATTAAAGAACCGCGAAAGCACTTCTGTGCCCTTCTTACTGGATCAGCTGACCCAAGAGAAAAGACCATGCAAAAAAGAAGCCATGCCTAAAGCTTTCCTCTTCGGATTCCATTTGCCTAAAACCATGCCCGAAGAGTTAAGGCCACCATTAGAGGTTCACTGGCAAGACTGCTTTAATTGTAGGAGCCAGAGGGTTCAATGGTAATACAAGTAAACCCACAGAATCAACTAACCTGTGATCAGAAGAGCTCACAAAAACTGAACCTGCAATTAGGGGGTCCACATGAGAATGACCTAGGCACTCTGCATTGATGCTTATGGTTGTGAAGCTTGGTCATCTTGTGGAACTGCTCACTATGTTTGTTTGGGAGTGTCTGTCCTTAACTCTATTTTGGAGACCTTTTTCCTCCTACTGGGTTATATCCTTCACTCTTGATAGAAGGGAGATACCTAGTCTGTTTGCAACTTAATATTTCATGTTTAGTCTATTTCCCTGGGAGGCCTGCCCTTTTATGAAAGGAAAGGAGTGAGTTGATGGGATTGGGGACACTAAGAAAGAAGGAGGGAGGGAAACTATGATGAGGATGTATTTTATGAGAAAAGAATTCTTAAAAAGAAAAGATAAAAAGAAAGGAATACGTGCTCTTAACAACTCAGCCTTTCTCCAGTCCCTTTAAACCCATTCTCAATGTAGAATGTCTACATGGGATCCTCTATCTGCCAGACATGTTCTTCTTTAGGAGAGACAAATAATTTCTTCTCCTCATAGCTGTTGTTTGTTGGATCACCCTTATTCATATTATTAAATAAATATTTGTGTGTGATTATACAAATGCAGGTATAGAAAATATTTGTTAATTAAAAAATAAAATAATTACAAAAATATAAAAATACTTTATTTTGATCTGTGATACCAGATTCATTGACAGAGTCATCAATTTAGATGAACAGAATACTATATTGGTAATAATTTATATTTGCTTTTACAGGCTCATTTTCATAAGCAATCAGAACATCAGATACTTTGCTTAAAAATCAATTAAAAATGATTTCCTATAGTTATAGTGAATCAAGATGAAGTTCTAAACTTGTATACTTTAGTCACATAATAGCCAAGTTCTAGAGTTACTTTCATGTCAATTAAGAAAACACAGAAATTACATTTCACAAAAATATTTTTAAAAAATGTTCCCAGTATTGTGGAATTACAATTTCAATTCTTTCCTGTCAGGTGGTAAGTGATACAGCCATTGAGGCTCAAGGCAAGTACCTTGTTCCACTTCACTGTTTTCAACACAAAGTTATCACACTAGTATTTCTATAACTCAGAAGTCAAATTGAAAGAGAATTTAGAAAACAGTATGAAATACCTTGAGCTAAGTATAATGAGGATTGGCTGAGAATCCTGAGTGTAGCTTGAAATCGTTCTTATTTAATCATATTCAAAGGAAAAGATGCCAGTATTTTATTGAAAAATCTAAATTATTAACAGTTTTAAAAAATTTACAGGAGATGAAGCTATTCAGGGAAAAGCAAATTTCTCTGTGTTTAATATTATTAATAGTTCATATTCTCTCTCTCTTGAGTAGTTTCTCCTGATTGTCAGAGTTTTTTGATTGAGCAGTTCTGAAAACAAACTTTATAAAAATATTAAAGTAATAACAAAGTGATCTACATTTACAGCCGGATTAGCCACTTATCAAATGTACAGTTTTTAATGCAGAATCAAATTATTTGCAAAGTTTATCAGAAACTAATACAAGCTAAAAGATGTTCTGTATCAGGTGGGTCTTGTTACTAATTAGAAATTAGGATTCTGTTGTTTTCTGGGCAGCTCAAGCCCTTTGCTTGCTTAGCTAAATTAAGATTTACTTAAATTTAGTATATGGTGGTTAACACCAATTTTTAGTTGAACTAAATCTAGCATCAACTAGGATAAAAACCTCTGGGGATAGTGGTAAGTAATTTATCTAGATCGGTTTTAACTCTGAGCAAAGTTATTATATTTTATTTAGACTAGGTCAGTTGAGGTAGGAAGATCCTCCTTTAATGAGAATGTTATAATTCCACGAGCTTCCCCAAAATGTAAAAAGAAAAAAATGAGATGAGTACTATCATTCATTTTTTTTTCTTTTGTTCCATGCCTACAGATACACTGTGACTAGTGCTTGAAGATACTGCCACTACCTGACATGAAGACTGTACCTTCAACCTGTGAGCATATATAAACCTTTCCTTCCTTCTTTTACTCAAGTATTTTGTCTCAGGAATGAGAAGAAGTAACATATAACCATTTGCGTATTATTTGTGTCTGTATTTGTAATATGGATTTTACATAAATTTACAAAGACTGTGTGTGTGTGTGTGTGTGTGTGTGTGTGAGAATGTGTGTTGTGTGTTTTCCTCTCTGTATGCATGAGTGTATTCATATAGTCATGCCATAGTTCAAATATGGAAGTCAGAGGATTACTTTGTTGTGTACACTATTTTCTTCCTTTACATGGGTTCCAAACTTTAAATTCCAGTCTTCAGGCTTTTACAAAAAGTACTTTTACCCATTAACCTATCTTTCAGGACCAATATTCATGTTATAATTGCCAGAGCTAATAGTTCCAACAGGTATTATTAGAGTAATTATTAAAGGTGAATAAGGAATCACTTGAAACACTCATAATTCAGAGCATGCTAACCATTGTTTTGATTGGTGAGCTTTCATACTTGAGATACCCAAGCACAGTAGGCATAGCTTTCAGTTGGCCATCTTTCCCAGCTCCTTCCCCATCACAAACTTCAAACATTCTGTCTCTCTTTACACAGTGTAATATAGAGAAAAATATTAAAAATCAATTAAAACAAAACAAAAACAAAAACAGTCTAACAGTGATAGGGCCAAACAAACAAACAGGCAAAAAAGAGTCAAAAAACAACAACAAAAATCCTCAAAAAAACAAACAAAAAATCAAACAATACAGACACAGCGACACACATTTACCTGTAAAGGAATCCCATAAGAACACAAAACCAGAATCCATAATATAGGGTGGAAAGGACCAGTAAGATTTAAAAAAAAATTAGTGTTCTGATGAAACATTATAAGATAAAGACCCTCCAAGGATATCATTGAGTCTATCTTGTGTTGATCATCAACTACTAGTCATGGGGGTCCCTTGGAGGGAAAACAGTTAAGATCTACTAGGTAAATAGGGAGGGGGTAGAAAGGAGGAGATGGAGGATGGGAACATGAAGGTGAGCATAGCAGAAAGTTGTTAAGAGTCATTTTGTTGTTATGTTCATTATGTTTCCCGTAGTTCCTTGGCTAACTAGTCTCAGGTTCTATGAGAGATAAATACAAACCTAGATACTAAGTCTTCTATCTACAATGATGATTTGTCTGCTAGGTGCAGTCGTGGCACAAAGCTTGTAGGAATAGCAATCAATATCTGATTAGATTTAAGGACCACTACAGGAGAAAAAATAACTTTTCAAAGAATTTATTTTTTTTTGTATTTTATTCTCTCTCTCTCTCTCTCTCTCTCTCTCTCTCTCTCTCTCTCTCTCTCTCTCTCTGTCTCACTCTGGTTGTGTGTGTATCTGTGTTTGCACAAATATGTGTGTGGGCTCTCAAGGAAGTAAAAAGAATACACAATCTGTCATAGCACTTACAAGGGTTAGGGAGCTACTCCTCAAGGTTAGCACTGGGAATCCAATCCCAGTGCTCTGAAAAGGCAGTTTTAATAGCCAGGACCTTTCTCTAGCTGTAAATATAAATTATGAGCAACTGAGTATAAGTAATATTAAATATCTGTTGATTTAAAAATAGTTGGAGACTTGAGTTAATTTACATTTATCCCTTCTGGCCTTTTCTCAAATGTTTTAGCAAAGACCTCGGAGAAAACTACATATTCTTATAGGATACTCTTCCTTCCTATGCCTCATTTCTCCCATAGCAATTTGTTATTGGTGCAATCCCTGAATTTGCTGGGACTTCATCACCAAAGATCCAGCCATCATTTAGTATATTCTGATCCTTAGTAGGCCTTTTTAATTCATATCTATATCTTGGTAATGCTTCTGTATAGAACAAAACACATTTCCAGTGATCTAACATAAGCATGTCTGCAGTAATTGAGGGGTTTATTTGAGGACTTTGCTGCTGAGATGATGTCTCATGCCCCTATGGTTTCTAGTAAACTATTTTTAAGTGTTAGCAAAATGCAAATGGCTCCTGGAAACTGGTTAATTCCTTCAGTCCCATCTGGTAAACAGAGCTCAAGATTCTTCTACTATATATCCCAAATTTTAATTAAAGGTTTTATTTTTCCTTTGGGGTTTTGACCTCATTGTGGGTGAGAAATACATTTCCAGAACTTCTCAACAGGGACTTTCACTAGCATCTGTGCATGTTTCTTGTCCTCTGCCTTTGTCTGAAAATTCTGAATTATCCTATGGGATGAAAAAATTGACTTTTGGCTCAACCATTTGAAGGTCAAACCCCAATCTCCCATTTTTCTCTGTGTTCCCATATAACGAGCTTCTATCAAGATGTTTCCTAGACAGTTTACTCTAAAAATCGTATTATAGGCTATATCAGTTCAACACATATTGAGAATACCTAATTTAAAATTAGTGAATTCTCTCCAATTACAATATACAATAATATTACAATAATAAATAAATTAGCCTTTACTCTTATAAAGAAAAGTTTTTAAAACCCTTCGGAGTGTGGAATTTATACCAAGAATACATAAATTTGGTAAAATTGTAATGGCTGATATAGACACAGGAGATTTCTCCCCAAATGTGTGTCTGCTTTCTCTGCTTATTGGGACCACAAATTATTCTAAATTCATCGGGAGACAGCTTTAAAAGGCAGCTTTCAAGAATACTTTGTGTTCCAATTTTTTTTACTAGTCTTCTGCCCCCTGTACCTTAAATTTCCATTATAATCACATCTGACTCTGAAGTGCTTTTAGTTCATTCAGATACAGGGTTATAGAGAAACAAAAAAGGGCTACCTTATGCTGTGACAAAAATCCATAGCTTCATTGAACAATTACAATGGTCTACAACTATTGCAAGTGTGGCCTTTATGTATGCATTTTCCCCTTAATATTATTTTTTAACTGTAACAGATAATTAAATAAGCAGAATTAACTTTTGGGATTGTTTTTTCTCCATGGTGTTAGTATTCAGTTTTCTGTATTGTCTTGAGGTTCTGACATGATCCTCTATCAGCTGCAGATGACTGAGAACACTACCTGTGCACATTCACTAAATTCCCTTTTAAAAGGACCCTGCTCACCCCATCTTTTTCTCTTTCTTTATCTCCCTCTCTTTGTCTGTTCCTCCTCACTCATCTCTTTCCTTTCTCTGAGCCTCTTTCCATTCTTCTCTCTCCTGCTGCCCTTGGCTCTGGAGACTAGTCTTCCTCCGTCCCTTTCCTCTTCTTATAATCCCTTTTCCTAAAAAAAAATCCAAGTGCTTAAATCATGTAGGATGGTGTCTTTCTCTCATGCACTGCTTTCTTAAATTACAACATATGTAAGAACGTCTTAAAGTGTTTCAAGCAGGCATTTTGTCTGGAGACAATTTCAATAACATAATCAGCATGCAATGAAAATATGTTTTAAAAGACTTTTTTCTCTTCTCCCCTTCTCTTTCTCCTAGTTCCCTCTCCACTCACTTCCATAGGACTAGGAAGACTGAATCGGGGGAGAAATAGGCAGAGAGAGAGAGAGAGAGAGAGAGAGAGAGAGAGAGAGAGAGAGAGGGAGGGGGAGGGAGAGAGAGAGAGAGAGAGAGAGAGAGATCATAAAATAGGGAGTCATTATAGGTTTGAAGAGAAAACTTACTCAGGAAAAAATGTCTAGGAACTACAAAACTGACCCCCAACTAACAATTTGAGACATAGTGGAAAGGCTACCACAAATGCCCTCCTCTGATAATGAGATTGATGACTAACTTATCCACCATCAAAGAGCCCTCAACTGGTAGCAGATGGAAACAGAAGCAGAGTCAGACAGCTAAACACTGATCTCAACTGGAATCCAGATGCACAGAGGGAGAGTGATAAGAAAATGGGAACAAGACCAGTCTACAGAAGTCCACAGTGATAGCTGACCTGAAAAAGGGGATGTTAATGGACCCCCAGACTGATAGCTGGAAAAAGGGAATTGGACTGACTCAGACCCCCTAAACATGGGTCTCAGTTAGAAGGCCTGGGCAATCCAAGGGACCTCTGACCGTGGAACTAGGATTTATCCCTGGTGCACAAAAGGACTTTGGGAGCACATTCACCATGGAGGGATACTCCCTTAACCTAGAGGAGGGAGGGCCTAGTCCCTACTCCAAATGACTTGACAGATTTTGTTGAATCCTCCTGGAAGGCACCACCCTTCTTGTGGAATGTTGGGGAGAATGGGATGGGAGGGTGGTGGGGGGGGCGGAGCATGGGAGGGAGGGAGAGAGGGAAAAAGGAAGGGAGGAAGAGGCAACTGGGATCAATATGTAAATTAAGAAGAAAAATAAATAAATCATAAAAAATACTTCTTCCTTAACTGGAAAGAACAGTTTTCTCATCATGAGATATTTTTATTAAAAAACTCAAACCTCCAACAACCAGGTTGTTTCATAGTCATGACTACTACCAGTAAGGAGATGAGACTGCTCATAAAATGAAATTCCTGAAATCCAAATTTCATTGAGGCTTTGCATTGTGATCAATATGAGATTCTTGTAATAATTTATCATGAAAAATCACTGTTTACATTGTAGAGTTGTATTGTGGACAGAACCCTTTCAAGTAGATAGGGTGTACATTAATATTCAAATCTGGAAGATAATGAAATTATGTCTGGAGAGTTTAAGTGACATTTTTAAATTTATTCAGTACCTCAGAGATAAAACACAGGACACCTGAATCTAGCATCCTTTCTTTCAACTAAAGCTTCTGCCAATTAAGTCTTACAAAAGTCAGCTAATGTAGGAACTTTGAAGGTCAAAAGGGAGGATGTGATTAACCATAATTTCAAATGGTCCATTTAAGGGAAAGAATGTTTTCTTACTTTGTTGAAAACAAGACAAGTTAATTAATTGGGACTGGGAAGAATGAGCATTAGGATAGAACACTGACTTCATTAATAACTTCAATTCAAATATTAGAAATAATTCCCATGGACAAAGGCTTTTGAGAGTACCAGACAAAAAGCTATACATCTGCTCAGTGATTTTTTCCCCAAGATTAAAGCAAAATTTCTATGTATTAATTTCATTTCACTAATATTTGTTTGATTTCTCCATGAGACAGAATACTACCTTCTGTAGTTTAAAGATATATATATATATATATATATATATATATATATATATATATAAATTCCCCTGTGAAAAACAGTGCTAAAAGTAACTAAATCCATTATCTTATACTTGCCCTGAACTACATGGCTAGAGTTCAGATGCTTTCCTTTACTGACATAAATCTACACCCTCCATGGCTGAAATGGCTTATACTGATTGTTCCTTAGGCAGGATCTAAAATCACCTTGAAGATAAATCTTAGAGCAAGGCTGTGAGGGAATTTGCATACCAGGTTAATTAAGGTAAAAGACCTACCCAAATATGGATGGAATCATGCCACTGACTTTGGTTCAGAACCTTCTAAAATGGTGAAAGCAAGTAAAGCCAAAGCTCTAGAATGCATCTCTCTCTCTGCTTCTCTGCTGAAGATGCAACAAGGCAAGCTGAATCCAGTTACTTCCACTATACTTTCACTATTAAATGGGCTGCTCTATTAAACTGAGGATGAAATTAAACTCTTAGATCCTTGAGTTGAGATGCTTTTTCCACCCCTGGTGTTTTGTCACTTGCAGCAGTGAGGAAAGTACCTAAAACAGATAATAAGAGAGTGAGAATCTAATAGGCTGTCAAATCAATTTTTTGTTTTGAGTTTGTTTTTTTGGGGGTTTTTTGTTATTGTTGGATTTTTGTTGTTTTGGTTTGGTTTTTTTGTTGGTGGTTTTTATTTATTTATTTATTTATTTATTTATTTATTTATTTATTTATTTATTTATTTATTATCTGTAATTGAGGGGGTTCCCAGGCCATTGAGAACTTCAGTGTTAAATTCAGGATCTACCCCGACAAACTGATTTCCATTAAGCATTCTAAGTGAAAAAGGCATTGTATCTTTTCATTAACAGCTTTGATGATTCTCTCCCTATATAAAACCATGCAGCATCTCTGTTTGTTTGCTTAATTTTCTAGTTGATGGGCATAGAAATGAATACCATGATCTTAACATCCATACATTTTCAAGTCAAATCCTTGCAATCTAGATCCCTGCATAGTGGATTTATGTGTTGATGATGTATGAAGAGCTCAGCTGTAAAATCCCCTCCCCATATCTGCTGGTTAAGGATGGGAGTAAAGGAAGGAGGAGTGCATGCAAGGGGCTAGATAGGACCTGCGGAGAAGGAACAGAAGGAGAGGAAGGAAGGTAACTATTGTCCCTATGGAAAATAAATTTAAAAATTTAATTTAAAAAAGTCACTAGCTTTCATGAGTCCATATTTTCACTATCTTTTCAGAAAAGATAATTTTTTCTTTACCTTGAAGTATGGACACTTAAAATATTAGAGAAATTAAAACAAAATAATTTATATATTGATAATTAAAATAACCCCAAATTGAAGTTTGGATTTAGTAATACTTAAAATTGAAATGGAACTATTTTTCATCCTATGTTTAATATATGTTTGAAGGGTATTTCTAGAGATGTGATTGCTTAAGTAACATGTAATGGTTATGGTTAATGTCATTCATTGTGCAGAATCATTTCAGCACACTAGGTAATTATTTTGTCAGTTCTATTTATTTTTCTTAATGGTACCCATCCCTCTCATGGCAAGAACCGTGTATTCTAATATTACTTGTCTCATAAAGCATAAGAAATGGCTGGATGTGCTGGGTACCAGAATGTCTGGTAGTGAACCCAAAGACTGAGAAACTCATTTAAGTTATTGTCGTTGCCATGCTACCATGATTTATTATAAAAAAACAAAACAAAACTATGTATACTGCCAGTGAAATACTTAATATCTTTCTATGGTTAAATATAGTAGCACTGGTTTTTCTTTTTTCATTAGAAGACATTTCATAGGTATACATCACCTAAAATTTTTAAAGATAAAAATTACCTCAGGTGATCTTCAAATTATTCAAAAAATCCATTAAAATTAATCAACTATTATATTGTACAGTTACTGTAAGGTATACTTATCAACATTTAATTTTAAAGGTTGATGTCTTTCAGATGGTAACATACCGGTAGTTGATTTTCATTGTCAAGCTTCAGATATAAATACTTTCCAATAATGAGCTAAATCCCAAGTTTTTATGTTTAAGTGTCTTCTGGAAAAACAAAAATAACCTTAAAGGATAATCTGTAAACAAAAGGAAATGCAACAATGTATGTATGTATGTATGACTCTCAGGGAAAAATTGAATGTCATTCCATGCACTTTCTTATATTACATGGTTTAAATGGAAACTCTCAGTAAAAAAAATCAACTTTATAAAGTAGCACATCCTTCAAAAATAATTTGTTTCAAGATACACCTGTAAAAACTATATATTTGACTGGCTGTTCCTTGGCAGTGGAGCCAAGTTTTTGCATCACTTCTGCCCACAGAGCATCTTCCCTGAACTGATTATACACACAGATACACACCACAGTATATCAGAACATAAATAATACAGCAAAATGTTTGAACAATGTCTACCCCTAGAAATTATTTAAGAGGCAGAGGCCAAAAATAAGGAGAGAACACTGAGGAATGTGCAGGTTTAAATTTTTAAAATGCGGGACCTAACTTGAGAAAATTCTCAAAAGGATAACCAATAAAATGATAAAAAATGTTTTAAAATTACATTTGTTCATATGTTAAGTATAAAAAATCATTTACATTAAGATAATGACAACTAATTTCTTAGGAACTGACAAAATATAAAGTCACTAAATCTATAACAAAAGTCAAAAAATCTAACATAAGGAAAGAGAAAATTACAAAGCATGACATTATATTAACTGGAAAGCATCACCTTTATGTAAGTAAATGATAGTTCGAATGTGGAATTGGGACTAGCTAATCAGAAGAAATATGCCACACTTGTAGAAAGACAGGAAACACTTTGGCTAGAATTCCTTGAATGTACTTAAGACAAAAATAAGACTGAACAAAACAAAGTGAGCAAAAATAAGTTGTATTCATTTTACTATGTGATAGATGATAACTTGATAGGATTTTGAGTCTCCATGGAAACATGTATGTGGGAAAACTCAGGCTAAATAAGAATGGAACCTCAGACTGAGTAAGAAGAGAATTTGGAATTGTCTCTCCTTGCTTCCTGACTGTGGATGTCACATGACCAGCAACCTTCAGCTTCTGCTCTCACAACATTGCTGCTGCAGCAGACACCGTCTAGGACCTTAAGTCATAAATAAACTATCCCTATTCCTCCCCGAATTCACTTTGCTACATATTTGCCAATCAACGAGCTAATTAATTAGTCCAACATGAAGCTGTCCTTGTGTTGTGTTTGTTACCTTGCTTTCTTTGTTTTAGTCAGAGTTCTCTCTTTTTTTTCCCTCTTTGGATGTTGAACCCACAGAGTCCTTCCTGCTGGGCAAGCACTTCACTAGAAAATTGCATTTCTATTTTTGTTTTGGGGCAGGGAACTTATGTTGCCTAGATTGGCCTGGAATTTTACATGCTTGTTCCTTAGAGTAGTGATGACTGCAATGTTGGTATCCCATGAATTCTAAGTATCATTACATTTCAGCTTTCTGGTTGTCATTTAATTCTTATTAACTAAATCAAACTAAATATGTGGTAAGAGCAACTTGACTTGCCACAAACTTCTAATGCTCACAGAAACTATGTTTTGTAACCATACAATGTGACCTGTCCAATTAACATGCATACAATCTGTCCAGTGTCAGCAGCAGTTGCTTCATGCTGTAGCCCATGTCAGCCTGAGGGCTTCTCTTAATCTTTTAGGGACCTATCTCAAGGAAATCCAGATGTTGTACTCTACTGCATAAGTGGATGTTTGAACTTGAAAGAATAAAACAGATCTGGAGTTAACAAACGGCATTTTAACATAGATTGTAAGGAACAGGATTAAGAAAGAAGCTCTGGGTAAGAAAGTGAGACATCTCAATACATGGCTGTGTCCTTCTCCGACAGAGTCACACTTTATTATGGACATCGATACCATACTGATAAGTTTTGAAGTGAATATCTTAAAATGGTTGTTAAGAACCTAAATAAGGTAACGAGACATCTGACAGAATTACAACTCATAAAATACAACCCTGTATCATGTGTTCCAAGAAGCTGGGATGTCTTCACGGTAAGCAACAGTAATGTTCTTCATTGTGAGATTCCCAAAAATAGTGTGGGAAAAGATGGAGGCTTTACATTACATCATACACATTCAAGTCCTAGTCCTCATTCATTATTACCTCAATATAAAATTGCCATATATGAAAAATTATTATTTCTATATTGATAACATTCACACAAAGCTGTTAATTGCAACAGAGTTCTTCCTATTAAGCTGATGAGAAGCATTAACGTGATTCCCTGGTAATTATGGGATTCCTTTCCTTTCCCATAAACCTCCAGGTTCACTGTCTTTTTACTGTGCCTTAATATTAGCAGCTAAACTTTATCATAAGCTCTAGCTAATAGAGTTCACTTGGACTGCCCCTATTGTGTTAAATTTTATCCTATACAAATTGAAAGCACGGAAATTATAAGTAAAGCTTATATACATCCTTGAAGGGTTGACATGTGAAATATATGCACAAGGTGATTATTTAGCAATGTGAACACACATTTTCTTCTTAAAAATAGTAATGTATTTATTATGTAATGTATTTACAGAAATACATTTTGTGTTTTTCTTTGTTTTTTTAATAAAAGCAAAAACGAAGGAATTTTTGTCAAACAAGAACGATTCGAGAAATCCTGAAAGTCTATAATAGACATGGAGTAAATTTTATTTTTTCTTCATTAGTCAGGAAAATAGCCTCAAATTTACCATAATTTATAAAAACAATAAAAACAAAATATTCTTTTTTTAGTTATCTCCTTTTATTAATGTTTATTTTTTTCTTATTTTACATACTGATCTCAGTTCCCTACCCCTCTCTCCTTCTCTCTCTCCTTCCCTCCCTCTCTCACTCCCTCCCCACTCTCCCATACCAACACCCCCCAACTCCACAGGGAGGGTGGTGCCTTCCAAGAGGGGTCAACAAAATCTGTCAAGTCATTTGGAGTAGGGAATAGGCCCTCCCTCATGCCTCTAGGTTAAGGGAGTATCCCTCCATGGGAATGTGCTCCCAAAGTCCTTTTGTGCACCAGGAATACATCCTGGTTTTAATGTCAGAGGTCTCTTAGACTGCTCAGGCCTTCTAAGTGAGACCCATGTTTAGGGGGTCTGAGGTGGTCCAATGCTGGTTTCCCAGCTATCAGTCAGGGACACATTACCTCCCTTATGTTCAGGTCAACTGTCTCTGTGGGTTTCTGTACACTGGTCTTTGTGGCGTGCCAAGCCCGACCTGCAGGCAAGACGGCAACCACAGGAGGATTCTTCTCAGATCACACTTTATTGGAGCGCTTCTTGGTTGAAGGGAGAGCTGAAGGTGAGGGGCCCCGGGCAGGAAGGGACAGCTGCTTATATATCCTACTAGGCCACGGGTCATGGTCTCATAGGCTCAAAAGACCTCGCCTCAGTGTTGGAGCCATGGGATTGGCTAGGGAACAAGCAGGCGTGCTGGAGTGCAGCCCCCAAGCTGGCATATGCCTGAATAAGGTAAAACACTGAGGATACAAGAAAGAGGAAGTTCGCCATCTTGTAATGGCGTCCTGCAGGCGGCCGCCTACAGTTCCCCCTTTTTATTATAATATGACCAGAGCAATATTGGTGGTCTTACTCCCATTCAGGCCCCCACCTCATGATGTGTGGACCGATCGAAGGATGCCTGCTATTGATAACACACCTTCTCCCGTGCAATGGAACCTTTATTTTGTTCCTGGGAGGTGCAAAGGCTGTGCTATCGAGATCTCACACATGCCTTCCCTAGTGCAATGGGGCAACGTAATTTCCCCAGGGGGTGCAAAGGCCATGTGGAGGGGTCCTAATTGCTCTTAGAGACTGACAATCTCTGTCCACACCATCCCTGGTGCAATGAGCCTTATTAAGGCTCTAGGGGTGCAATGGCTGTGGACTAGAGGATCTATTCTTTAAGGGCAGTGAGCCAAGCCTGTGGAGACACTCCAGCATCCATGGCCATAAGGGCCCGCGCAACTAAATTTTGATCCCTGGTATGCTGGGCTTTGAGTCTACAAATGAGCCAGAGACAAAAACAACACCTGGCCAGGCAAAAAATGCCAAACATTCCTATTCCCACCCATTCCTTGAAGTAGGGGAGGGCCGAGGAAAGCCAGGACGCAAATCCTCCTGCAAAAGACAGGTCCACACGGGTGGCGTTGATCATCACAATTTCCCGTCTTAGTTGTTGGACCAATGTGTCAAATTCTTCTGACCAGGTTCCTGCTAAATACTGGGATAAATCTCGAGATAATTCAGCAGCATGGGAAGCATTACGAAAGGGCACACTAGTAATACATAACCTGGGGTATTTCCATTCACAACCTAATTGAGCTAACTGCCAAAGGGTTGTGAAGCTTGCTGCAACGGCCAGGCCTTGGGCCAGCAGTCCATTTGAATGATACTACGGTCTGCACCTGTGTCAAGTCCAATTAATATCTCCCATCAGCTGTTGAAAATCATTGAGAGTTCTCAAAACAAAAACCAGGGAATGGGGAGGCCAGGTGCCTCCTTGTATCCCTTTTTATAAAATGGCAGCCTCCTCCGGTTTGAGCATAGGAAGGAGGCGCAGAGGGAGGCCAAGATTCCCGGGGTGCAATGGGGACATAGGCTTTTCCCATGGAAACATTATAGGCAGGAGGCCGTCGCCATCAGTACCTTTCTCCTTGATATTCAGCTGCAGCTTGTTCTAATTCCTCCTCCTCTTGGGAACTTAGTTCTGAAAGCTCCTCCCCTGAGGATCATTCGAGGATTATTCACCTGATGCCTAGTAATGTCTTCCCCTTTTGAATCTGACTCGGAAAGGCTATCCTGATGTTTTATAAGCGCCTTGCGTCCTTCATCATCTAAATTAAGATCGTCAAACTCCTTTTGTAACTGTGGGAGTCCCCCTCTTTTGGGTATGGCACCTCCCGTCTTTTGAGGCTTTTTATTCCTCAAAGGCACCAATCTTTTAGTAGACAACTCGTTAGAGTCCCTGGGTTTTTTTTTTTTTTTTTTTTTTTTTTTGGCCAAGTTACAGATGTAGTTTTATCAGATGTCTTTTCCTTTTCCTTTTCTATATTCCGTTCCCTCTCTTCCTCCTCATAAGTGTCGGCCTCCAACACACTATCTTGATGCTCATATAAAACTTTATGGCCTTGATCTATCAAGGCTTCAGCCTTCTCATCCTTTAGGCATACTACTATGACTAGCAGAACAAACAAGAAAGCGTATAGAGCAATGCCAGACAAACCCGGACCAGAAGCAAACATTACAAGGAGGAAGGGAACTTACCGGTACCTCTGCTCCGTGTGTTGAGTTCTGAATCCTCTTTGGCCCCTCACCCGGTCCCGGGTTTCGGCACCAGTTGTGGCGCGCCAAGCCCGACCCGCAGGAAAGAAGGCAACCACATGAGGATTCTTCTCAGATCACACTTTTTTGGAGCACTTCTTGGTTGAAGGGAGAGCTGAAGGTGAGGGGCCCTGGGCAGGAAGGGACAGCTGCTTATATATCCTACAAGGCAACGGGTCATGGTCTCATAGGCTCAAAAGACCTTGCCTCAGTGTTGGGGCCACGGGATTGGCTAGGGAACGAGCAGGCGTGCTGGAGTGCAGCCGCCAAGCTGGCGTATGCCCGAGTAAGGTAAAACACTGAGGATACAAGAAAGAGGAAGTTCGCCTACAGGTCTTGTCCTCCCTTTCTGCATTTGGATTCCAGTTTGGCTCAGTAAAAGGAAACATTCTTGAGAGCTTTGATACACAGAAGCTAATTTATCTCATACCTTTAACTTTTATAATCAAGTGCAGCTAAATATTTAAACCTATTATTATTGTGCTAAATGGACTGAATGTCAGACTTCTCTAAATATTTCTATCAATTTCCATAAATTGTTTCTGTTTTCTGTCTGGATGCAGTTTTTTGACCACTAACTCATCACTGCTCTAAATGATGAGAATAGATGACTATGTAGAGGTTACCCCAGAATGGGACCTATAAATTATCCCTTAAAAGCTCTAGGAAATTCAAAGATGGAACAGAGAGTGACATAATATTTTCTTCTGGACATAGATGGTTCTTATACACTAAACCTCACAGCCACACAACAGTTACTGTCTGACAAGAACTGAGCAAGACTGGGACCATCAATATTCCATAATGGATACAAAAGATACTGAAAAGATATCCCAGACCTCCTAGACAGCCATAGGCAGTTGAAGCTGTCAGGGACCAGGGGAAACTTATTACTCAGTGGTATAGCCACTGTTACATTGCTTTTATTAAGTCAATAAACTCTCACTGATACTTATTTGAGAAAATCCAATTAAATGCTATTAAATCCAATTAAATGGGACATACACACAGATGCAGGCACACACACACACACACACACACACACACACACACACACACAGAGGCACAAGCCATGGATCTAAGAAGAGGAACTTAAGAAAGATTTTGGTGGATACACATAGGGTCTAATGAAGTGACATTCTAATCAAATAATATTTAGTGCAGATAAAATTGTGAAAGGATAAGTAAACTTAACTCCCTTTAAAGGCTATATTTAAGCTACAGCCACAAAATATTTTAACACCCTGGCTTGGGGAAGCAAGCAATTATCATTACTAAATAATTATTTGTAGGTAAGAAAACTCTGTATTTTAGCTCAATTTTATTACTATAATCTGTATCTTCTTTAATAAAATGAGAACAATTCCTCAATATTTGTAATTTCACTATAATGAAATAAATACTTTTTTGCTAAATAAGTCCAAACTTGGCCCTGTACTGTAAGTGATTTATTGCAGCTTTACTATTGTTCTCATTTACTTCAAATCTGTATGTATTTAAACAGTATCTCAAAGATACCTCTTTTCTTTTTATTTCTAAAAAATAATTAAGAATAGCTCCAAGTATGGAGCTGAGAATTAGAAACAGACCTCTGTAAATGAAGACTATCTATAGATTAAGATTCCAATTGACCATAATTGGAGAAAAAAATAGAAGACAAATATCTAAATGCTGTTAATAATACACACACACATACACACACACACACACACAACGTGTGTGTGTGTGAATGTGTGAAACAGAATATATACATATATATGTATATATATGTATACACACACATATTTATATTATATATATAATATATATATAATATACATATATTATACCACTTATATTGTCCTACCATATTATTATACACAGGCACTCATAGAACTGAGTTTACTGTAGTCTTGATTGGTCTCAACTTCCTTTATCTATTTGTGGCTGTATCCACAGTGTAGAGCATACACATTTTTCCATTTGGATAATTAGCTATATATTGAAATACCTTAAATAATAATAAGGAGTGAATAAAATTAATAAATACATATCACATAAACCCTAATCACCTATTAAATAAAAATCTTCATTCATCAACTTTATTGATAAATTTTAAGAAAATTAATAGAGATTCTCTCCAATAAATTTTGCAAAGCAGACAATATTAATATTTTAGCTGCAACTCAATGAAAGCAGTAGTAAAATGTCTAATAGTCTAAATAATTTGACTTTCTGGAAGCAAATAACGATAAAATGAAATCAAGCCTTGAGTTGAGATATTTTTTTTTCAACCTATTGTTCAAACTTTATGAACTATCATCCCTAACTCACATTTTGCTCATAAACTTCTATTTCAAAATAGTGTTCCTATTCCAAACTCCAGGAAGTACAACCAGTTGCACATACAGATGTCCATATATTTTATGGACCCTCTAAGAAATTATCATATTGCAAACTGCTTTACTAGCACTCTTAGGAAAAACAGCAGTTCTGCATGGAATATGCATTTATCTCTTTCTCTAATAATAGCCATTGATCATCTTTCTAAAAATAGTAGAATAATAGTTTGGAAGTCACCAAAAGTTTGTCTCTGAGGGCTGCATACTCAAGACAGTTGTGAGCCAAAGTAAGGAAATCAGACAGTATCGAAATTACAGATATTCTTGCAACCGCACAAAGTATCAGGCATAATCTGCAAGTATTGAACGAAACAATGCCTGAGATAGGTGAGTTATGAGAGATAAAATGTTACTCTAAGAGTACAGTGAAGAAAATTCTGTATTGTATCACTTAACCTTAGGTACCATCCTTACTGTGGAAATAAGTTTCAAGCATCACTACCTGATTCAAAAGACCCTGCACATGTTTTCCTATCACTATGCTCATAGACAATTTAATTGATCTCTCTGATCTCCTTGAAAGATGAATAAAGTAATTATTTATATATAGTGTGAGGATTAAATAGTCCAATTCAAATAAAATGTTAAAAAATGCAACTGACTCATATTAAGCTCTTGACAAATTGGTATTGGTCTTGGTCTTGGTCATAAAACTTAAGATTTGTTTGAATTCATGAGCATTGTTTTTCATGTGTGAGTCATAGAAGTTAATAAAATTGAAGATATGATATTAAAGGGAGTCATCAAACAAGAATATCAGTAATATATATGTATTTATTGTTTCTGTAGAATTTTTGTTGACAATAAAAATCATGAGGCAATATGCTGATTTAAGTTGTATTCTGCTTCACTTGAACAGCTTTAGGGTTCTAGATATGAGAAATACTATAGGTGAATTGACCAGAGAACCTTGAAATCACAGAGCTCCACCTGCTCAGCATCCTCCCAAGTGCTGGAATTAAAGGTGTGCGCCACGACTGCCTGACTTACTTTTTAGTTTCTTAGAGAATTTGAAAAGTTACATTAGGCTGCTCCAATTTCTCAGAATACATGCATATGAAATATGAGTTATAGAAAACCTATCCTTTTTGTCTAAAAGATATGAATAAAACTACACAGGGCATCAATATACATTTACTCCTTGTGGATTCTGGTAGTTGTGGATATGTTTGAGAGAGAACTTAGCTTGGATATATTTTAAAGCTATTGAGAAGTTTCTGATTTGTGTCACTGGCTGAAAATTGACCTATATGACTTGTTTAAAACCCACTGAGCTCTTATTATAAGTCACTATTAGAAATATCCTGAGTTATTTTTTGCTTTCATTATGTACACATGCATTTCATAGATGATCCCTATTACTCTGCTTCCTATGACTTCCACTTTCAAAAGAACCAGCAAGAAACTTTTTTCTCTTTTTATTTTGCATGCCATTATTTTGACATTATGTAGTTACAGTTTGAAAAAAAATATATAAATGGATGTCAGAAAGGCTACAAATAACCATTTGTATTTTGTTTACAAGGAAAATTCTGTTTAGAAGAAAAAAATTTCATATTTGAAATGTTCCATAAGGAAAGGGTGGGTTTTAATGTCTCAGAAATGATGTTAAAGACAGTGTGGGGGTGTGTATTGCTTCGTAGGTAACATTAATTTAATTAGAGAGCACTTTCCAGTTGTGTTGGTAAAACAGTTGGTCACCACAGAGATGCAAGCATAGAATTCTCTTGTATTTGACACGACAGTGATGTAAGTGTACTTTTAGAAGTGTCAAAATATGTTAAGTACCCAAAACCACCAAGCAACTCATTCATGTGTTAAATAAAAAACCAGTCTAGGAGTGTGCCGACGTGGTTCAGTTAGTTTGGAAACCATCTGAAAGTTTGTGTTTAGAGTTGACAACCTATAAACATCCTTTATTAAGAAACTTTCAAATGCTAGTTATAAATAAATGCCTTCTATAAAAATTATTTCATGAAGGAATGTGCAGGAGGCTTACTGTTTTTTTTTTTGTTGTTTTGTTTTAATTATTTTTATTCTAACCAAAATAATGTTTTACTTCGTGATTAAGGGTAGCCAGTTTATATTTTGTGTTTGAAATTTACAATGAAGACACTGCAAATATGCATACTGAGCTGTGATAAAATATGATAAGTATCACAAAATATTTGTGATAGTTGAGAAAATCACATTCCAGTTCATTCATAATATTTTCATTTAAATGTATAATTCCTCATAACTTCAAATGATCTCCCAATTTTCTGGTCTTATAAATATGTTAATATCTAGATGTTTCATTCCACTTCCCTGGTGTTTTGAGTTCTTATCTTGATCACTTAATTTTTAAGTATATAATAAAAATATTTATATTTTCATTAAACTTTCATGTAAAATTTGATTATTTATGTTTTTGTATGATAAAGATAAAAGTCCAAGATTCAATAGGGCATTTCTATTTGATTTGATTAACATATTTGATTAACTTATATTTGACTGTAAAATTTCGATCCTAAGTTCAGGCACTGGTTGAAACTGCAAGAAAGCAAAGGCATGAGATTTACTTGGAACTTACGTCTTTGTTTCTTTGAAGTAAAGACACTAAAATGGTCATCATACAACTGAGTAGGGAGAAGGCAATGAGAATCCAATTGTGAAAGAACGGGATAAATCTTGATGCATCATGAGTTTTCAAAATTTGTAAGGAGAAGATTGTTTCATTAAGCAATCACTGTACATGTAACTCAATTAGAGGCAGTAATTGAATAGCAGGGTGTGAGTGTAACTCAAGCTTACCAAATTAACACATGTCCTATTCAGAGGCTGCAACAAACTTACAAAAAGAAAATCAGCATCCAGTATCAACCTAAAAATCCAAGAAATCACATAGACCTACAGAAAATCACTTATAAACTCGTGGGAAATGGGTTATAAACAAGGTTCAATAGAATAGTTCTTTACAAATTGGAGTACTGAGCAGGTAAAGTTAAGATGCATTTTAAGAAACAATTGGGCACACTAAAAACTCCACATTGCACTTAGAAATCAGTGTAGAGAATGTATCCATTTGCAGGACACCTGCCAAAGATAGTCTGTAAGAGCCAGGTGGAAGGGCTTGAGTGGTGGCTCGGTCATGAAAGTGGGTGAATTCAAAAATGGTGGGCTGGTTAGTCTGGATAAAATTGAGTGAAGGCCACACACAGTGGCTACAGTGGCTACATAACTGTAATCTCAGCAGTTTTGTGTGTGTGTGTGTGTGTGTGTGTGTGTGTGTGTGTGTATTTGTGGATCCCAGAAGCTTGATAGCCAGCCAGGTGAGTCCATTGTAGTGAGATATTCACCTTGTCCACACCTGTGGCTTAGACCATGCCCTTTGGGGGGTAGATACATGGCCAGATCTAACCTGGGGCAAAAGGCTGAGGAGGGGGCTCGGAGAGCTCTCTTGCAGGTCAGATGCCTGAGAAGAGAGGATCCTGTGGAACCTGCTGGTGTTTATCTGTCTATGTTTTGAGTTATTTCTCCCTGTATAAACATCTATTCGGCCTATTTGTTTCTCCTGATTCTTATTAAACATCAATAGTCCATGGCAGTGTGAGATACCCTGTGTCAAAACAGTAAACTGACAAAAAAAATGTATAATACTTTGGTAAGGACCTGATCCAGGTGCCTTTGTATTTTCCCTGCTTAGAAGTGTTCAACCTTTACCAATTAAGCAAGTCACATCAGCAATCTCTTTGTTACTGTCATATATAATCACAGGAAAATATGGGTTTAAAGATAGTCCCCATTGTTAGTGGGTGTTCTTTTTCCTATTCCCCAAAAATATATTTCTTTGTAAGTCAAATTTTCTGAATTTGTTACATTGGCCAGCACACTCTATTGTGCATTTCTGAGTTTGTAGACAGTGAAAAAAATATATGAGAGGGTGAGAAAGAAAGCAGGTTTGTGTTGTAGTGTTAATGAGGATAGTGGAGAGAAAGAGAAGCAGAAACACAGGGGGGCAGAGAGACAGAGAGACAGAGAGCAGTCTGAGACAGGTAAGTGGGTCACTTAGCTCCCCCTCTCTCTAATTGCATCACTTCACATTATGATAACCCCGGCAGTTCATTTGCCACTTCTGAGTTGAGGATGCTTAGTAAGTTTAGAATTCCTCTTCAATATCTGATTACTTCTACTTTGGAAACAGCAGGTCTTTGTGTTATATCCAAAGTTTTCTTTCTGCAATATTTCACAGTTGCATGGACAGAATTTTTGTATGATAACACTCTATTTCAGGATTCATTTCATGTGTTCCTCACACACATCAGAAATATTTTTCCTGTATTAGTTACATTCCTTTCAGCATAGTCCAATGCCATGAAATCACACACTTTATTAACCACTGAAACCATGTCAAGGACAATGCTGCTGAAATGTTTAATTTATTTTTTTTTCATTTAAATATTACAAAAAAGGTTCTGATATCAATTCTGTGGTCTTCATTTATGACTCATGGAATCCCATGTTAAAAGTGATTGTGCATCTATGAACACAACACTGTGAAACAGAGGCAGAGGAAATTCTGGGGTCAGAAGAAATTAGTGGAGCTGAATTTGTTGTGAGATATAGGTTCATTATGAGACACGTCTCTAAATTTAAGGTGGAAAATGTCTAAGTATGAAGCCCAACCCAACATTTGTGTCTGGATTCCATATTCATGGTTCTACATGAAGATGTAACCAGACAGACAAATGCACATATTTGATGGGAGATGCTATTCTGTAAATATGTTTCTCATACTGGTTAATTAATGAAGCCGTGTTGGCCAATAGGAAACTAGATAGGTAGGGCTAGGAGACTAGGAGGAGGAAAGAGGAAGTAGTTAGGAGGGGTCAAGATGTAGGGCATGGAGAAAGAAGATGCCACCATCGGCTCCCCGATAAGATGACCACGTGGAAATACTTAGATAAGTAGAAATGGGTTGATAATTAAGACAGAGATAGCCCATAAACAATAATGGTAATTGGCCAACAGGATTGTTTCAAATACAGAGTCTCTGCGTGTTATTTGGGGCCAGCACGCCAGATCGGTGGCGGACGAGCTGGCAGAAAACAACAAGCTACACATAACTACATGACTACATAGAGAAGACACTCCACAAACATACATGTATATAGCAAAGTAAGAAATTCCCTTAGTGTGATGAAATAAATCCTTCATGAGAGGCTTTTTATAGGTTAATGTCCATCTTCAAAATCACTATACATATTAAGTCTTTGAACAAGATTCTATTTCATTATTTATATAGTGATTCACACCTCTTATTAGTGAAAAATTAAAAATAATTGAAATAAGTTTATTCTATAACTGAAATCTCCTCATAATATTCTCACAATGCACTCAAACATTGACAAAAAATGAAACAAATTTAATGGATTCCATTAAGAAAATGGGTTTCATCTGAATTTTTCTACCTCATCCAATGGTCACACATGCTATGTTTTGTTATATTTCTAGACTTCACCTAAAAATTAATAAGTTGATCTTATATTAATTTACCTTTCCTTTATTATGAACACCTAGCAGCATCTTTGGGAATTTTGAATCTTATTACAAGAAAAAAGAAATAAAAAAAATAAATAAATATAAGCAAACAAAGGAAACCACACATCAAAAAAAAAAAAAAAAAAAGAGGAAAAGAAAGAAACTAAAGCCCTCTGTTGCATTCAGTGTATTATTGTAGTTTATGGTAATGAAATACAAAATAGAAAATAAAATAGTCTATTTAAAATAGATATTTACTTTTGTTCATCAAAGTACAAGTTTTTGCTATTAAAAAATCAGCTTTGCCCTTCCATATTCATCTGCTTCAACAGTTTAATGTAAAAATCGGTTTGGGTTAAACAACTCAATATTCTTGGCGTATATTTCCCAACCCTCATAGAATTACCAGGTTCTTTATGGGGTGGGTTTAGACTTTATTTTTGAAAGTTTCATATTTTACAAATAATCACTTCCTAGTAAGGAAATATTTGATCTGTAGCCATTGTTCATTTGTGCTATGGAGGAAACTTGTATCCTGTCATATTAAGTCAGTGCTCCCCTTTGCCTTGACTATGATGAAGGAAGCTATAGTTTTTAAAAAATTGGAAATGATTGTGACACTGATTCCCCAACTTCTCCTACAGATCACTAGATAGGGCCATGGCCAATGAAAATTTGATTAGTCCTTTCACATTGGTGAATGGCTAAAAGATTAATAAGGATATTAGTATAAAGTGTAAACACAATAACCCTTAGTAAAAATCACCAACATACACGCATGTACAAGAAGACTCATACCACCACAACCTCTAATACCTTAGAGACACAACATAGTTAAACAGAGAACCTGATAAGAGAGGTGACTGAAGTTATATTCACGCTGTACTTTAGTGCAGATAAACATGCTTAATATATGTTAATACACGATTGAAAACATTCTCATTTTGCAGCACCATGTACAATGAATATTAGTAATGAAGAATAATTTTAAAACTTAAAATAAAGATGTTGTATTTATAAGAATATATGTCCCCGATAATGGTCATTCACGTGTCGGTAATGCTGACTATGCAGAAATTCCTAAAGCTGCTGGCTATTTATTCTCATTGAGAACTAAGGCTACATAAAATAATTATGTTTGGGAAGTTGGGCTGGGATGTCTAGGAGAGCTTGTAGGGATCCCACTTTGAAATGTTTCGTTTCTCTAATTTTTTGAGAGGTACTTAAGGAAATTTGTTATCAATGGCAAGTCCAAAATTCTGCCCAACTGTCTGCACAAACTTGATTAGAGCTTTTATTTATCACTCTCACCGTGAATAAGAGCAACATGACCTGCTGTTTAGAGTCCTGAACAACACTGACCGTCATTTCACTCCCTACTACTCTCATCTAAAGCTGTCAATTCTGATTCCTGTATGTTTTGGCTGTCTGCTTTCTGTCAAAGAGGACTTTCATTTTACCAATTTGCAATAATGATTTACAATAACCTTCAATGTTTAACTGTACCATATACTCTGTAGCAAAAGATGCACATTTATAACACTGTGGTCCTTTTAAATAAAATATAGACAAAAACTATACACAAAATCAGTATAATTCCTGCTTTATAAGGTTGATATTAGAGACTCAGGAACACTTTTTAAATGAACAAAACATGGTGGGTACTGTTTCTGATATGGGATCTCTTCTACTCCTTTTCAAAATTCAACAAAGCTGAGGAACAAATGGCAGTATAAATTCTTTAGTTTGATTCAAAGTTTGTGATGAAATATAGAAATAATGAACGATTTGAAAGTATTTTTTAAGTCATTTTGATGTTTTTGTTTCAACTCGTATAAATCCACACAGATGTTGAATATGCATGTATTTTAATTTAAATATGTTTTTGAGACTAAACATTTTTGTGAGTACATTTTTTATTTGTTCTAGAGAAAAATGTGAGTTTTCCAGGACTTCATTTGATATCAAAAATTATGATGTTATATCTCTCAGCCTGAACTGGTTCATTAATATGTATTTACTGAAAACTTATTTTGTTCTAAACAAAATAAACTTGGCCTTCATTTCTTGAATTGCATTGTCTAATACAGAAGAAATAATCATCATATAATTTCACAAAAACACAATTACAAAATTTTACATATAACAATGAAACATTTGTCAATGGGTCAAAAGCTATACAAGTAAAAATTTAATTTGTTGTTTGGTAGAAAGTTAGGGTAAGGTGGGTAGAGAATTTGTTGTTAAAAGACAACTGAAATAATAATGAATACAGACTTTGCTTACAAATGCTATGCCTACTCTTACAACTTTATTTCTATTAGTATGAGTATAACATCCTGACATAAATATTTATTGTGGGACTAATATATGATGTCCTAACGCATCTGTGTTTGCATGTATGAAGAAACAAGTTAGAAAAGAAAGTTAAGGTTTAAGTAGTACATAAGATTTAGAAACATCAGAGAAATCACAGTGGATAAGCTGTTTCTTTCTGTGCCATGACAAATGGAAGCATTATTTATCAACAGTGCAAGAATTAATTAGCATAATTTTGCAAACTGTTTTGAAAGCTTCTGAGTGCTAACACCATTATATGTAGCATAGTCTTTCCAATATTGACTTGAAAACCTGGGATTTGTTCCCATACAGTTTGCTAAAAGATCTCAAATTTTCTCATAGTCTCCATGAGCACAGCATACTTATAAGTGGCAGGTCACCCGCCACTTATAATTAATGTCAGAAAAGTGATAAAAAGAAATGACAGGTTTTACACCTGATGTAATTTATCTTCCTCTGTCAGGCCTCTCTTCAGATCTCTCCTTCCTGTATCCTCATCGCTGTATATTTTTAACATTTTTCAAAGTTGCACTGTTGGTTTATTTTTTTGTTGTTTAGCTGGCTTTTTGTTTTGTTTTGTTTTAAATCTCCTTAGCCATTTCTTGCTTTGTGCTTTGGTATTACTGAACAACATTTTCTTAATTAAGAAATAATTAGTTTCAGATTTCCCATATAAATACCCACTTTGTAACTCTTCTTCTAGTTCACCCAAGGAGGCAATCTGTTGGAACAGCTGTATGAACCACAATATAATCTTTATACTTGAAGACAAAAACCTCTATAACTGCAAAAGAAGTGGCAACACTCATTAGGACGTTTTGTTTCATGGCCTTATCTGTTTTATATCTTCTTGAGTAGCAGGAGACCTCAGTCAGCCACTGCCAGACCTCGTCTCCATATTGTCAGTATCTCTCAACAGGCTAGAAAATCAGCAAGGAAAAGATAGATAAATTCAAAATAACAAGATGAGAATATAAAATGAAAGATAAGGAAAAAGACTCTGCAAACAATATATTTGCTGAGGTAAAAATGGTATGTCTATAGAATAGTGAAAAGTTTGAATGCTTGAGAATATTTTTAAATATGAAATCATGGGTAAGTTTTTAATGGGATTTTTGTCACAGAATATTCAATTTTCTTTAAATAAATAGAATATATAAAAAATACATATGTATGTATGAAATATATGTAAGTATGAAATATATATATGAAAAATGCATGTTACCAGAATTGGTAAAAGTCTGTCAAGTCTGAAATCTCTCATTTAGAAGAGTATGAATACAAAATATGCATAAACTGAAAATTGATCACAAATATATAGTTTTCTAAAAATGTTCTTTTGATGTCTTCCAGGGCTATAATTGGCTGTGATTCCCACTCTATTCTTTCTAAGATTTTAAATCAGGTAATTAAGAATAGGGAAGTGAGGTAAAATGAATATACACTGCTTTGGGAGAAGAGAGTCTGGGAATTATATGAATGACTTATCTTCATTATTTTCTAGACTAACACAGTACACAACACACATACTTCCTCCCTTCATTTTTTAAATGAAGAAAGTGGAGACACAAAAACAAAATTTTTCTTCTGTAAGGAGGCATAGGCATTTGACCCAATAGCTAAGTCCAAAAGTTTCTAAAAACTCTTTGTTAGATACAATATCATAGCAAAATAAGATTTTATCTGAATTAATCATCAAGTCTAGAAAAATCACCAGACACAAAAATATTTACAATAGAACACATAAACAATTACATGTGAGCTTCAATTAGGTTTACACATTATTCCTCTGATGACCTTAAATTTTAATTGTCTTCCCTGTATTCTATCCCTCGTTCCTCCCTTTCATCTCCTTCCCTGTTTTCTCTTTCCACTTCTCTTAGATTTACCTTCAATTAGGAATGGAAAGTGCTTTGAAACTATTATTGACTGAGATTAAAAATTAAATTTTAAATAATGTATCAAACTTTGAATAAAGATTTCTTAAACTATCACATTAAAATGTTTTACATGGCAGGAATACTTAAATATCCTATCAATGGAATTTCAACACAAATATTTAAGAAAACATCTTTGTCAATGTGTTATGCCACATGTAATAATACATATTTTATATGTACTAAGTACATGACATGTGATGGTTGTGGATTCAAAGCACAGCCTCTGATGCTGGCCTGGGCTTTCTTCTTTGTTAAAGCAGGGTCTCTTTGTTTGTTGCTATACTACTTATGTCAGACCTGCTACCTTTTAATATACTAGGGGATTGTTTTTTATCTATCTGTCCTGTCTCACTGTGCTTATACTATGATTACAGGTGTGCCTCCCACATTTGGACTTTTATATGAGTCTCAGGGATCTGAACTTGGCTTTTCAGGTTTGTATGACAAGAATTTTTATCTAATGAACCAATTATTTAGGTCATATGCAAATCGTACATTTGGAAGAATTTTGTTACAGCCAACTGAGATGATGCAGACATAATTTTACTGTCTGTACTTTGACATCAAAATGAGAATACTAATTGATTGAAAAGACAATTTCTTTAAGGGGATGCTAAAAACGTGTAACTTTTAAAGTCTTAGCTATTGGCATCATCTGTAAGTCCCTATGCCATTTTTGCAAACTGATTAAGTCATGCCTATCATAGCAGCATCTCAGCAGAGTGCCAAATGCAGGCAGAGACCATCAATCTGAATTCCACTGTGCAGCTAGTCGAATGTACTCAGAGGTTACCCACCACCAAGTGTCCGACAGCCCTTTGAGTTATATGTGTCTGGGCCTAATTTCTCAAGGCATAATTCTTCTGCCAAAGCTCCAGATGGAAGTCCATTTAATCATAATGTATCTTACAATTATTACAACTGACACTTTGACATTCCATTTTGGCCTGGAAGATTGACCCAGCTGTACAGTATATTATCTTTTCAACATATCTGCTCTAATTTGTATGGCATAAAAAAATAGCAACTCCAGATTCTTTATCTCACTGTGTGAATGACAAATAACACTCTAAACTCTGAGTCGTGCTATAAAAAGCAGGCATGTAGATGACAGCAGTTTCAATCAAGCCAGTTACCATTACTCTCACATTGATAAGAGATTCTAGAAGAGATTTTGGCTGGGCATTGTTGTCAGATATGGAAGCTAAAGTTCTGCACTCAACCGTGGGTACATGAATCATGAAGTTTAACTACCATCTGGGCAGACTGCATGCTATGTCCATTACAGATATCCTTTGAAAGGATATCTGTGTGCTGGAGTGCAATGTCTGTCATGCCATTCATCTGCTGATACAATATCTGTTTGGCCACTTCTAACTACCAAGTTAACTAAATAAATCATAGATTTATTCACTAAAAGAACAACGATAAATCATTCCTTCTGCATCTTCATGAGAACATGATTATAAAACCAGAAACAAAAGCAATACTAATGAGGAAACCTGTCCCTAAAGTACAAAGTGTTGCCTGTCAGAAATTGAGAAGGGCCTAAAATGTTGTCTTGCAGCAGGGTCATAGACAGTGACAAAGGAGATGTGATGGGGAGAGACAAGTGACTGTTTTAACAATGGCACAGAAAATAGCAGGCTTGAATTACAATGATTGCCTGTGCACTCCACCTTCATGTAGATGATCAGAACAAATTCTATGTGGGTCTAAGTTCTGTTTTCAAAAGCATGTTCAGAGAGGAACGCAGAATTATTTGGAAAACCTCTATCCAGGACAGTAGGTTCTAAAATGCTGAGGAGGACACAAGGGCTGTAAAACTTTGTATTCTGTACCAACATTGCAGACTTTCTCCAGTAACTTTCAGAGTATATTGGAGTGTCTTCCATGTTTTCTTTTAACTTACTTTTTCATTCTTACTTCATACCCTTTTCCTTTCTTTTGCTCCACCTTACCTTTCTGAATTCTGTACATTCCTGTTCTCCTCCCTTGTTTTCCTTTCCCCTCCTCTTCGTTCTTTGTCAATTTTTGTTGCCTTCTCTCTTTGTGATGATGATATTAAAACATTTTAATCACATCTCTTTGAAGGACAGGCTAGAATGTGCAGAGATGACATGCAGGCATATAATAGATGAATAGATACGTAGATATATAGACAGATAGAACAACATACAACAGACAGTTAATTATAAATAGGTAGATGCTAGATACATGCATACATAATACATACATACATACATACATATATACATACATACATGCATAGCACCTTTACAGATTTGGATACAGAAACAGAAAAATGATATTCTAGTCCAATATTCTTAGGACACTTTTTTAAGTATCTATTTGTTTTTAAATGTAATTCAGGGATATCCAGAAAATTCCATTTCCCAAAATAGATGTTGTTTTTCTCCTTCTTCAACTTAGTTAACTAGAAAAAATGTAGTGCCATTAAATAAAATGCTTTAATGAGAGAAATATGCTGTCATTTTTCTTCTGAGCAATTTTAGAATATTGTCTTGCATATATGATCTTTATAAAAATAATTAGTAAAATATATTTAAACTAAGCATTTGGAGAATATAAAATACTATTTTAAACTAAATCTTGCTTTCTTGTTTGAACTTCTTTGGGTTTGTTGTTACCTAGTTTTCAAATACTTCTAAATCATTTGCTATGTTAGAGAACAGCCGATTCTGATAAATCAAATGTGTTGTGTTTTGTTGTGTTTTATTTAGTTTCCAATAAATGGACAGCCAAGCAAGTTCTACTCACCTAATTTTATTTTATATGAGCTTTTAATAGTAGAAGATCAATTTTTCAGAAAATAAGATGTACTATATAAAGAAAGTGCCAGAAAACAGGGAATTAAGAAAGAAAATTATGTACATAAAATTACATAAAAGTGAGAATTTCATTTTATTTCTTCTGCTAGTAGAGGCTGACCCTAAGTTTCAAGTATGACAGCAAGACAAAAACTACATCAGAAGGCTGTATTCCAAACCCTTTATTAGTTATATTTTTACATTTTATTTTCTTTCTAAGTTGCCCATCCAGGCCTAGAAAAAATTCTGTACCTATGTGGTACTCAAATTATCAGTCTTCTTTCCAAGGTCTACCAACTATCTGTTTTTGCAGACCTGCTGCATCAAGCCTCACTTTTTAATTTTCCTGCGTTCATACATGAATATTGAGGAAATGTATCATTTAGCAATTTTACAAAAGACTCTATTGGACAAGGTATTGAGAGAGACTAGACTGTATATTCTAATGTATTTTAATGATAGTCAAACAAACATGTGAGGAAATGCAACATGATGCCATCCAAAAATATATCTTAATTCTTAGGCGTTTTGTAAAATTCTGATCCTGGAAGATATATTGGTAGGACAAATTTTACAACAATTTTCAGTTATCAGAGATTTTTTTTTTTACTTCAGGAAAGATGAGAATTCTTGTAGCAACTTTGACAATATCTCAGAGACTTTTCCATCTTTTTCTTTAATTGAGCAAATAAATCTAAGGTGAGTTCTCATCTCTAAAATTAATGTCGTATGGGATAATAAAATGTTTTTTGAAGATCTCATAATATTCATATACATTTCTCCCATATAAAAATTTGTGCTAAATCTAAAAGAATTATATATTAAAATAATTTCAGGTTTCTAGGAAATTCTACTGTGATTTTTTTTGGCAATCCATCTTGATTCCCAATTTGATTGGACTAAGAATCACTTAGTAGATAATCCTTTTGGAATGGCTATTGGTGGGAGCTATTCCAGAGAAGTTTAACAGCAGAGAAAAGACATATCTTGAAAACTGGTAGCACCATCCCATGTACTGAAGTCCCAAAGTTGTTGAAATAGAATAAACATCAGCCTTATCTATCAGCTTACTGATAATGGGTACAATGCTACCAAAAGACTCACATTCCTGCTATAATGCCTCCCATAGCATTATGACCACCCTTCCAAACCAGGAGGCAAAATAGACTCTTTCTTCCTTAATTTGTTTTAATTAGATTTTTTTGACACAACAACAAGAAAAAAAATAAAACTAAAGTTGGACTTTCAGGAAATCATGAGATTATTCTTATTATAAACATAACAATGTCTTTCTTAGGAGTTTGAACTGGATGTAGAAAAAAATTGGGAACAGTTACAGAGTTAGAGCCCTATAAGCAGAGCTTAAAAAGTCATTCTAACCACTAAAATGCTTAGTTAAACATGGAAAATATAATTTTGTTTTCCCTCTGAAGTTTCAAAGAAGAACAATGATTGTAACTGAAACAGTGCTACAGGCCATTCTTTTAATATTCTTTCAAAGGAGGTGTCTTGACTAAGGAAGAAGTACAAAATTTATGAGCAAATATGTTTAGCAAAGGAAATTCCAAAACAGGATAGTATTTCTGCTATGGCATGGTTACACTTAGCTGATTTTAGTTAGGTTTATAGTCAGGTAGAGTAGTATGTGAATATTGCGAAGTTTGACTAGCAATGTGAATGAGTTAACAATGACATATTGGAAGAAGTTGGCTCAAAGCAACAGGAGTTGTTAAACATTAGTACCATTGAAAAGAAACTTCACCATCTTCATGTGGACAGAAAAAAAGATACTGACAGGAAAGTGTTGGACACACCCATCAAAGATTCTAATTTGGGAAAATAAAATTTCATTTGATACCAGAGAATTTAAAGTCACAATGGTACAAAGGTGATCTCTGACATAAAACAAACACCTATGAAATGGTCCTTTGTACATTTATGGCTGCTGTAGCTGTGGTAGAGAGGTGTCAGACAACATCACAAGCTTTGAACAGAGCATGTGGTGCTCCACGTACTGTTGCTTTTGCAGGCATATGTGAAGACTGCAGCAGTTACAAGGTCACAGTGTGTTGCATCAAAGTTCTGAAAAGGCAGAGACAGGGCACACCATGACGTAATTGGATTTCCTGCGAAGAAGTCTTTGGAAATCATGCATGGTGGAGTGCAATTGAAGGCAAATTGCAGTGGAATACTAGGATATTGAAGGTTCAAGGACAATGTGACAATCTGCTGAGGAAAACTTGAGGAGTGTGGTATAAATGGCACAAGAGAGAGGTGAGACACCCTGGAAAATTTGATAGAGTAGCAATAATCAAGGGTGTTGAAGTGCAGGGGATGACCATGAAGTCCATGGGGTAAGTTGGGTCTTCAGCCCCATCTTCCCTTGCTCTGCTCTTCCCTTTGAAATGAGATTTATTTGTTAAGAAACCACTTTCACCTCAAATGGGAATCACTTTTATAGAACAGTTAACACTAAGGACTTTTAGAGAAGAATTGGCATATGTTTTGTTTTTAAATAAGAAACAAACATGAAATTTTTAGAACAAATGTGGAATGTTAAGATTTAAAACTGATATTGGGGGATGTAAAGTTGACAAGGACTCAATTTTCACAGGTAACCTTGACTGTCCCTTAATATCATTTAGAGTCATTTATTGCATAAACCTAAGGGAAGACATTTCCAAACCAATTTGATTGAGAAAGGAAGAACCACCCTAATGGCAAGCAAGCGGCATTGCCCCAATAGTAGACATCTGGCACTGAGTAAGAGGAGAAAGCCAGTAGCATGCCAGCCTTCATATTAATCTGCTTCCTTCTCAGGGATCCAGTGTGAGCAGCTACTTCATATCATGCTCCCAAGTCTTCTCCAACACAATGGACTTTACATACACATTGTGAACCAAATAAATTGCTTTTTAAAGTTGTCTCCACAGGCATCTTGTCACAACAATGTGAAAAGTTTCTAATAGTGGTTTCCATCACAATTTGCACTCAAGTGCCTGTTATTCTATCTCTGGTGTAAAAATTCTTATGTTTCCCAAAACCTCAGCATCATAAAGAATTGATTTGCTGTATGAAACAATTTTATAACATTTCTCATTCCACTGAGTTGGGCTGATAGCTTGCACACCACTGAATACTATAGTACCAATACTAGGTACTATGATAAATAAAACACACTCACCTATACTATTATATAACATATTAAAATGGTACTATCATATGTGAATCATATATCACTGAGAAGCAATTTTATTTTCTTACAACATTTGTGTAACTGGATGATTCACATATTTGTAGGCTCATTGTAACACATATTGTAGCAAAAGATGAGTATATCCAAATTAATTCATAACACAAGTTCTAATTTGATAATACTAATTTTCATCTAATATTGAGTATGTATAAATTACCTGAGGTTGATCATTATTATTTCCTCTTACCTTTGGATTAATGCATTAAAAGTATCTGGAAATTTGACAGAAAGGGTATTATTGATAGGACTAAAATAATTCATCAAAAATGCTTAATTATGAAATCTAGTCTCAATATTCTTAGCTCTTCTGAAATATAATGAACAACAGAGATCTTTTTAATATTTTTGCCTTATGAATTGTGTAGTAAATTTTACTTCACCTAAATATTGAGCTTTCATTGATGTATGAGAATTAATTCAGGAATGTTTGTCTCTTTATAGATAACCAAGTTCTCCATATTTCAACATTATGAAAGTGTTGACTAGTAAATGAAATTGTTTTCTATGATCAATTCAAATAAAACTGTTCTTTAAAAAGTTCTATTACCTTTAGGATTCTTTCAACTTATACTTGAATATTTAAGGGTAAGTCAATTACTTTGAATTAAAAATGAATAATAATTTTGGAAAGATTGCCTATTTGTATAGGAACTATTAAAAACTTAAATAGTTACACCTTATGGAAAGCAACATTATTAATGTTTCTCTAAATATTCATATTATATTCATGATTCATATTTTGTGAGTAATATAAACTCCTAACCTTAAAAAAACATGTTATCAAAAGTAAAGAATTTTATAAATTCACTTAAGTATAATTGTATTATTTCTTTTGTACAGTATGCTTCTGTGGTTTCAGTTTCTGTCGAGAAATTTATTTTTTTGTTTTATTGGCCTTCTAAACAGTAAATTCTCCATTGTATGTTCAATTAAGCTTTCATAGAAAGACATAAATTCTTTCTAATAACTACATATTCAAGTTCATGATTATTTTAAATTTAGATTTATTTTCATGCAATGTATACAATGAAGTACCCTTAAGAAATGGGAGACACAAGAAACAAGGACAAAATTTAATAAATACATTTCTTAAAAAGTTCCCACTTGGCTTTCCAATAACATTTGAAGCTGAATATTATTAAACATGTCTTCTATCTTACTATTAGTACACAATTGAAAATAACATGATAGCAAATGTGTTTTCTATAAACTAACATGAATGCACCAAGATTCTAAGAAACAAATAGTTCTTTACTAAGGAAATTTATAGTTCTACTGAAGTCATACTGAAAGCTTATAGATGAAATGCATCCTATTTAATAATTCAATGGCAACTTCCAAGTATTTGATATGCTTCTGACAATGTGCAAGGGTTGTGTTGCAAGTCCTTAAAACCAATTCAACTAGAGAGAGGAGAACTATTTCTTAAGGTGAAATTGACTTAACTGTATGGTGTCTCCCTTATATTTTATCCAAAATACATGGACCCTTTCAAATGAACCAAACTAATTCCTTACATGGAAGTGTTGGAGTATAGATTTTTTTGGTGCAAGCAACTGGGGTGTGTGTTTTGCCTTGAGTGCTGCTCACATTGACAGCAAGCAGTTCATCAGCCACAGCTGGATGCTCTGATAGAGAATAACTGAGGACTGGGGGTAAATGCACCAGAGGAGTTCTTGACAGGAAGTGAAGTGGTAACAGAGCCCTGCTGACAGACATGTCTTTTTCCAGGCCCACCTGTTTGGGAGGTGGAACTGGGAAGTTTTCCAAAATATCGTTCAAGAAACAAGGTGTTAAAACTATCTCACTGAGCAGAAAACTTGGTTTGAAACGCTGCCACCCTCCCTATCAAAACTCTCTTCTAATACAAATGGTTATGACATGCAAAATAAGGTAGTAAAATGAAGAGTGGCATTTGTGTCTGAGTAAGTCATGCAAATGTGTAGTCTTCCAAACCTATTTATGAAGAACATCCATTCAACATTGCAAGTGAGTAAATTTCTTTTTTAAACTTGGTAGCTGCAGGATGCATAAGTGAGAGTCAAACAAAGTTGTGTGCAGAAGACTTGCCACAAATTTGAGACAATGGGATGCTCACAGTGAGTTTTCACACTTTGAGGATGCTACTGTAAGGTAGTATATATAACTGATATTAATTGTTCAACACTGTTCCTCTGTGGCCTACCAGAAACTCACATCTTAACTTTATGATTTACTACTCTAACAACGCAAGTGTTAAACATTGGCAGCTTTTGCTTACACATTGCAGTTGAGATGCAATGCCTTAATCCATAATTGGAGGTGTTATGTTTTCATGCGGGCTACATGCGCTCAAGAAATAGAATGAAAGAAGTTCTTCGAAAAATGTGTTTAGACTAATTAACATAGATACATGTTGCTAATAACTCATGTTGAGAATGAGTTGTTTTTATTTGAAAGGTTTCAAGTGGTGTACTTTCAAATAGTACATTTCTAAAAGTAGGATGAGAATCCTTTAGGTGACTGACACATACCAGCAGAGGGGTGCTCTCCTGAAGTGACTAAATTTACTTATCTGGGTTTAAGCATAAGGAACCTTAATTTTTGATTCAGGTCTTGGTAATGCTTTGGAACTGTGAATTATGTGACTAAATACAGCAAGGAGTCAAATGAGGTGATTTAACTCAGCTTTAAATGCCTACTTACTAATTTGAACAAAGAACATTGCAGCATTCAACATAAAATTTTCTCTGACATCAGAACTTATGTAACAGATTTCTGTATAAAGTAGAGCTAAATTGATTGGTTATTTGAGAATAGAGAAAGATTAGACACATTTAAGAAAACGAGGTAATTAAAATTCAGACTACATGTTGCCTGTAGCTGAAAAATTCTAGCTTACAGCTTCAACCCTGTGCTGATAGGCTACTCACTGGAGTTTCTGAAGGGCTCTCTGAGAACTTGTATGAAACTGCAAGGAATAGTTTTGCTTTCTCAAGTGATTTTTAAGCTTCTCTGTCAGGCACATAGATGCCCATCATCCTGCTAGCGCATTTCCTGTATTGGGATATGAAGTGGGTGCTGCTATTAGCATATTCTGTCTGCTTGAATCAGTTAACATGAGAATATGCAAATGAACAGCAGGCACTGGGTTATTTCAGGTAAAGATTTTTCTTTTTTATATGCAAAGTTCTCTAATTACCAGCTTTATATTCACACTGAAATGCATTTCTAAGTATATTATGCTCTAATGGCATCTAGATTAATTTTTTACTCAAGAAAAATCAGCAAAGTAAATGCTTCACAGTTTTAAAAAACATTCCTGAGAAGGAAGCAAAGACAGAAATCAAGCCCCCCTTTCCTGGATTATCATCCTGCAGTTCACTAGCAAGAGGATAAGAATGTAAGGAGTTTAAATGTACGTTAAAAACAGAAACAAACTACTTTTCTGCAAGATGCCCCAAGAGAATAGAGTGGATCTCAAACACAGACATACTCCATTATCTAAGAAGTTACACTCCAAAAGTATTCCTTGAAGGAAAAGATTGACACTATAGACACATGTATTGCAGCCACAGTAAGCTTAAACTATTCAAACCTCCCAATGGGAGGTATCCCTTCATTTGTTCATCATATTGACAAAGAATTTAATGTTGGATCAGGAACCAACCACAGGGACAATGCTATTTATAATTAGCAGGAGAAACAACAGGGCAGGTAAGTTGAAAAATCTTCAGAGTGCCTTGAGAGGGAGAATGTAGATGAGAGTTGTACCTTTTACATTAAGGAGGAAAAAGTCTAGCTAGTTAAAACTAGAGATCATCACATAACTGCATGGTAGAAGGAGAATGAATGAGAGAGAGAGAGAGACAGAGACAGAGAGACAGAGAGAGAGACAGAGAGAGAAGAGAAGAGATGATAGATGATCATGAAAAGCACTTTTGGCCAGTACTTTATAGAACATGAAGAAAAAGAAAAAAAAAAGAAAAATGTTATATTTTTCTAAGTTTTAAAGAGGCTGCATGGTAGAGGTTGCAAAAGATACTGTATTGAGGACGGGTTTCTCAGAAGGACACATATTTTATCATATGAAATTCATGGAATATTTATTCATCCCAGCTCCTTCACATCTTCAAGTTTGGCAGATTCCCTAGTGGGTAGAATATTAAACAGGAGATTCACATGCCCACCTGGATTATTAAGGGAGGAACAATAATATGTAATTTTGAATCTTCATAACCGATCATAACGTCTTGTTTCTGCCAAGAGCCAGGAATATTCCATTCTTTGGGTCATGATGACTAAGGAGTGACAATTGTGGCATTTTTCACCCTAAAGTTAATTGAGAAAGATGTGGTTGTGTCCCAAGACTACTGTGAGGGAGTGGTCCATCCTTCATTCTTTATTGCTTCTGTAGCTTTATTCCTGATATGACTTTTCCAAATCTTCAATTATGTAGCAAGAAAACTCCTTTCTTTTATTAATCTTTTCAATGTTATTGTTGGTCTCTATATCTTAGAAGTGTTTCATCTACATTTTTTATATTATTCATCTGATAAGCACATTTAAATAAAATTATTTTATTAGTGTAAAACATGCAATGTGACATAATGGTAACTATTCTAATTTTATGTTCAATAAGAAGACAGACCTATGATACGTCAAATAAATATAGTCTGCTGTGATTATTTAATATACTACACTTGGTTAAGAATAATATTAATTTTTATTTACTTTCTAAAAGTGTAAAGGAGAAAATTATGTTCAGAGGCTATACAGAGTATTTTCCTGAAACATGTCTAATGCTGCTCAGGATATTAACATGGAATACTTTTTTTTAACAGTTTAAATAAAAAAACTTGAACTGTACTTACATATTGATATGATAACTTTGGTCCGGATATAGAACCACATAAATAGTTTTATGTTTTATTAATGCCACCACCTGTTTTTTTGCCATATGGAAATTCCTTTTCAACTGTGTCTCAATTAGCATTTTGAGCCTAATGAATATAACAGCTATGTTTTCTTATAACATTAGTCTTACCTCACCAAACTCTTTCTCAGTAGCTTCATACATTACCATCTCAGTACATGCAATGTATAAAGTTTGGATTAGTGTGTTATTGGTCAGATTATATGACATAAATCCATTCCAACATCCCTGGGGTGTCTATATCATTGTATTCCTTCATCAACATTGTCAAAGTTCAAACTTTTAACAAATTGAGTTGTAAAGATCTAATTGGCTTTTAATGGCTGTACATGAACCTGGCAATAAATATCCACTTACAAAACAAACTGTTCTCTGCCAGGCATGAAAAAACTGTTCTTTTGTATAAAGGGGTTTATAAGAATTAAAAAAGGAAGAAAGAAAATCATAAGGCAGAGTTGCAGCCATTAGGAAATTTCAGACCTACCTCCACAGGGCCTAAATTTCTTATTCCTATTGGCTGTTCTTGTCCGTTCTCTTTTATTTGCTACCGTGAATCTGTTTCAAAAAAGAAACAAAACTGTTCTCTCTTTTTATTATTTTTATTATTTATTTACTTATTTTTCTTATTTTACACATTGATCCCAGTAACCTCTACTTCTCTCCCTTCCTCCCATGCCCTCCGACCACTCTCCCATCCTATATCCCCACTCCCCAGGGAGGGTGACCTTCCAGGAGGGGTTAACAAAATCTGTCAAGTCATTTGGAATTAGGACTACGCCTTCTCTCCTGCCTCTAGATTAATGGAGTATGCCTCTATAGGGAATGTGCTCCCAAAGTCCTTTTGTGCACCAGGGATGGATGCATCTTGTTCCACTGTCAGAGGTCTCTTAGACTGTCCAGGCCTTCTAACTGAAACCCATGTTCAGGGGATCTGAGTCTGCCCTATCTAGTTTCCCAGCTATCAGTCCAAGGGCCCACTAGTTCATCCTTGTTCAGGTCCGCTGTCTCTGTGGGTTTCTGTAGCCTGTAAGCTCTTTTTAGGATCTGATATTTATTCTGATTTAGTTCCATGAAACCAAATATAGGAGCTTAGTCAATAACTATATCTGATAGATTTTACTTGAAAACCTTGACATTCTAATACTTCAATTTTATTTCACTTAGTTTACCAAAGAATTAACTATTCATTCAACCTAATAAAACTACATTATAAAACAAAATTAAACTATTTAGCTTAACAAGCATGACTTGAGATAGATTATCAAATTTACAAATTGGGTCTAACATAGCTGATGAATCCCATACAGTCATATATATAGATATAGGTACAGACACATGTATAAATTCACACAATTCCAACTAAGTTCATTCTCTCATTTTTAGCATTCATTCAAAAGTAAGTATTTTTCTAGTGACTATAAAAACTTCATTTTCTACATAGTACAATATTTTCTCCAGTATTTGACTTAAGATTGACCTCCTAAATTACATAGGTAATCTTTGCTAGTCTTGCAGGTTAATAATGGTACAAAAGGAGAGGTGGCTTTAGAAATGCAGGGGATATTATGACAGAGTTTCTGAGCAAAGCGGTGTCTCCACTGTATCAGAAGAAGAGGCAATTATTTTGCTGATGGAAAAATAAGTAGGGGTATAAAGGCTTCAGGGAATAAATACGCAGAAAACTGACCATCCCATTAGTCGCAATATAAATTGGAGACTCCCATGTTTTCCTACTTATACTACAGTTTCTTGAATGAGGCTTGATATAGCAGCAAAACAAAAATATAATTATAATATATTATTTGAATTCGAGGTTCATAGGCTATCTTAGTGGAGTCACATGCAGGAATCTATGCCTTGCTAGAAAAAAACTTAGACCAATACAGGGGAATAGTAGCACTGGGGAGGGGCAATATTAGGACAAGAGAAGATGCAATCTGGAATATGTTGAAAGTTGAGAAGCTTAAGTACACTGTTATACAAAGTGCAGAGAATTTATGCTGCATGTAACATTTTGAAAACTTTTCAGATTATTTATATTTCTCACAAATCGTCTGTTTATTACACAAACTTATATATACAACTCTACATATTATATCTCATTAGTATGTTTCAGACACTCTAGAGTACCAGTGTACCAGTGACTAGATTTAGTCATACTCGTTAAGGTTGTTTTGATAATGTTTTCTTACAAATTCTAGTTTTGTAACTTCTCTACAAAGCTTTCTTGTTTGCCCTATGTGCCCTACTCTCCTGCCTCACTTCCATGTTGACCTTTAGCCATGGCAGTTCTTTCTTTAGCTAAGTCTATTCTATATTAAGGATATAATAATTGCTATTATATCTTTCTTTGTCAGTTATTTCAGTCAGGATTTTGAGTTTCATTTCACACTTCTAAGTCATTAATGTAAGTTTAGACAAAATTCCATAGCTCATACACGCTTTATGCTGATCATTCTGTTCTTAATCCTTTTTGTCTTTGTATGTTTCTTACCAGAAAAAAAAATAAATAGTTAATTGTTTGTAACAAATTTGAAATCCAGTTGTATAGCATCTACTGTCTCGGCTCCCTTAGACATATTCATAGGGTTATAACTCTATCATATCATTTTATTATGAATCCTTCACAAATCATCTGAATCATTAATGTGTCAATTAGTAAGAATTTTAAATTTCAAAAAGCAAGACTGTATGGGTTTTTTTAAGAAGTTCTTTAAGGAGTAGACATGTGCTCAACTGTATTCAGAGCAGCATTATTTGTAATAGCAAGAAACTGGAAACAACCTAGATGCTCCTCAACTGAAGAATGGATAAAGAAGATGTGGTACATCTACACAATGGAATACCACTCTGCAGAAAGAAATAATGGAATCTTGATATTCGCAGGCAAGTGGATAGAACTTGAAGAAACCCTCCTTAATAAGGTAACCCAGTTTAAAAACAAAAACATGGTATGTACTCACTCATATATGGATTTTAGACCTAGAGCAAAGATCACCAGCCTATAACTCATAACACCAAAGAAACTAGGCTACAAGGTGTATTGTAAGAGATTCATATATGGTCCCTCACAAAAGGAAGCACCAGAGCACATGTGAAGTGGGGGGCAGTGAATGGAGAGAGAACTAGGAGAAAGAGAAGGGGAGGAGAGGAAAGCACGTGCGACTAGGAAGATTGAGTCAGGGTAGGAATAGAAGACAGAAGAGAGAGAGAGAGAGAGAGAGAGAGAGAGAGAGAGAGAGAGAGAGAGAGAGAGAGAGAACATAAAAGAGGGAGCCATTATTAGTTTGAAGAGAAAAGTGAACCTTAAGAAAGGTCTAGAGACCTACAAGACTGACTCCAACTAACAATTCGAGCAACCATGGAAAGGCTACCATAAATGCCCTTCCCTGATAGTGAGATCATCAACTAAATTATCCACCATCATGGAACCCTCATCTAGCATCTGTTGGAAACAGAAGCAAACACCCATAACCAAACACTGAGTCGAATAGAATCCAGATGCAGAGAGGGAGGACAAGACCAGGTTGCAGAAACTCACAAAGACAGTTGACCTAAACAAAGAGGAGCTAATGCCCCCCCCCATTCTGATAGCTGGGAATCCAGCATGGGACTGACTCACACCCCTTGAATATGGGTCTCAGCTAGAAGGACTGAGCAGTCTAAGGGACCTCAGACAGTAGAACCAGGATGTATTTCTGGTGCACAAAAGGACCTTGTGGACACATCCCCTATGGAAGGATATTCCCTTAACCTAGAGTCCTAGTCCCTACTTCAAATGACTTGACAAATTTACATGACCCCACCTGGATAGCATAGTCCTACACGTAGAATGGGGGAGGTGGGAGGGAAGGGTGGTCAGGGTGCATGTGAGGGAGGAAGAGGGTGAGAGGGGGAGTGAGGGAGGGAGGGAGAGAAAACTGTGGTTGACATGTAAAATTTTTAAATTATATTATTAATAAAAATTATTAAAAAAAGAAATTTCTAACCACAAACATTTAAATTTGCAAGACTATTTCAGGCTTCTGTCTTTTGATATCAGTAGTATAAGTTCCATTGAACACAAGGAGTCTACTTAACATTATTTTGGACAAGATCAGCATGTAATCCTATCAGTCATTATGAAGACTTACAAAAGTATATGTGTGAAAATAGACACTTTACCCCTGCCTTCCTACTTCCTGTGTTGCCAACTTATAATTGTATTCAAATGGTTCTCAATGATAAATCCTAGATTGTATGCCTACTCTAGGTGTTAAAAAGACTAAAATCAATTTTGCCTCAAAGCTAAAATTGTTGTATAGTAAATAAATAAATAAATAAATAAATAAATAAATAAATAAATAAATAATTCCCCAGAGACATTCTAGCTTTCTTGACTAGCTATGTTATGTTATATAACAAAAGTTGAGTTTCATGGGGAGAGAGTGAGAGGTGGATGGAGAGGATGGCAAGTTGGAACAGAAAATGTGGATAAGACTAGAAGAAGAGAAATACTAGGAATTATTAAAAGGGAAGAAAACACCAGGAAGGAAAGAGAATTATTCTTTGTAGTAGTCTACAAAAGAAATGGTTCCATTCTCATCTTAAAATTAAAGAATGAATTTATGCTACTTTAAGCTACTGCATTTCTATTAGTGGTTTCAATAGCAATAGGAAATAATTGCAAAGAAATATGTAGATATTTTTAATTAATGTAAGCTTGTCATAACAAAACCATTGAAATACCCCAAACTACAAGAACAAAAGATGTGTTTATATGATGGTGATACTTTTTTCATAAATCAGTCTCAAACTACTTATTTACTATGTGAGCATCAATTAAAAAAATGCAAATATATTTTGCTTTATGAAAGGAAGTCATAACTACCACATACTTTTTAATTTATTTTGTTGTTTGTATTTGTTAATCCTTAAATATAGAAAAGGCACATCTAAAGGGAAGGAAAAGGGTGGAAAATGGAATGTTTAATAGAATACTTTGAGATACTTTGAGGTGTGTGTGTGTGTGTGTGTGTGTGTGTGTGTGTGTGTGCATGTTTGTGATTTTAATTATAGGTTCATGAATGGTTTCAGGTCAAAGGGTATATATTACTGGTACACTTTCAAAAATTAAAATACTTCTATTGTAAAGGAATTATTACACAATTTTGCAGGTAAATTGGGGATTTATTTAGTTAGAGGAATATTGTGGAGATTTATAGTGGCTCGAATGAAGTGGTGATAGTCAAATATAAAGTGTGTAATTACTAAAGATGTGTTAGAAAATGAGACTTGCCAGTAATTAGAAAAAGTAAATTGGGAAACAAATGGGAGAATTACAAAAGACACATAATTTGTCCATTGTATCACAGATGTTAGCAAGTCTTAATGATAAATATTTGGAATGCATTGTACTGACACATACTTTGTCATGATCATGGGGAATGTGAGATACTTATGAATCATCTAAGTAAACACATAAGATATTTTGTAGGGTCAGAAGTTTCAAGTTTGGAAGATTGACAAGCTTGAAATAAAAATTCATCAAGTGTCATGACCCATTGCTAAAATTCTTGGCTTCAAGGGACTGAGACAAGGGTATTACCCTGAGCCTAACGTCAACTCAGTCTACATTGTAATAAACCTGGGTTGAGCTGCGAGAAATGCCCACATAAATGAAATAGTTAAAACTATGAGAAGAACTAGGATAGGAGAATGAAAGATGAAGGCATCTCTAGTAGGAAATGATATAATGATAAACCTCAATGTTCAAAGAACTTAGAGTAAACATTATAATATTAGTATGAAAAATTTAAATTCAAATTATATCTAGAATCATTATGTGTTCTTTCTATTGAGTGTTCAGGGGTGACTATGACATTCTTTTGCATTTGATTTCTTCTGCATTTTCTTATATAATTCATTTTAAAATTATCTTGCACAAAAAATCACCACTTATATTCTTGATTATTGTGTTTTTCTTCTCTTCATCCAAGCTCCCTCCTCTTCTGGTTTATTTTGCCCTCCCTGTGCAGGTAAGAAGTCAAAAGCTTCTGTTTAGTGGATCCAAAGGCACAGAGCTTCTTTCCAAACCTAACCTGATATATTTATATACAATGACTTGGGACTTGATAATATCAACTCTACAGTATGAGGTCATGGAATATTTGTTATTTATTTTCTGCTATTAGCAACCATGAATTCCAGGAAGGCAACTAGAATATAATGTATAAGAGGTTGTGTGCATTCTCTATGCTGCTTTTTTAAAAGTGTGAATCAGATTTATTACTCCATGATTTCTTTGTTCAAAGTCTGCTAATGTTTTTTTTTGTAACAATGAAATCTTTTGCTAGCATTGAAGGTATTATATAACATAAAACTATATGACTCACAAATACCTCATTGCAAACTTTCACATGCCTTTTTCCTTTGTTTACCAATTTCTAATTTTCCTAAAAGAAACAATGCATCTTTATCCTCAAGAATGACCTTTGTTTTCTCTGTTACATGTACTTTATGGCTTTTCTCTAGCTTTTAGAGCCACACTCTACAGAATTCCTTCCTTGATTCCCATCAAAAAGACACCTTCCCTGTCATATTTCAAACCTATGCATTCAAACATAATTAGTTGTGTGCTACCTGTTCTTCACTATTTGATGCTACATTTAACATTGGCTTCCATTTCCATTTTCTTGTTTTTAATAAATAAAACCCCCAAAGCTCAATGTGTTTTCTTATAAAGTACATTGTTCAGCATGAAAGAAGCACTTAAGAAACGTGTTGTCAATGAAGAATTGTATTTAGTGGTTAGCACCTGGTATTCCTCAAGATATTCACATAGGCTTTTAGATTGTTTTAAGTCCCTTCCTCTATTCAGTTTTGGATCAAGATACTCCTACTGTCCTCCATGCTTTATCTGAAGGGTGGTAGCATCATATAGTTAAAGACATCGCATCAAACTCTTACTAGTATGTCCTCTGCAGTGGCCTCTGTTGTTAAATGCAAATAAACTTAATGACCAATATTACTGAAAATAAAATTGATCTACATTCTCACATCAACTCTTTTAAGAAAATGGGATACATCTTGTTTCAAAAATGATTTCTGTTCTGAACCATTATATGCTGCACACTCTTCCTGAAGGTCAGACTAGTCACTTTTGCTTAAACTACCCTCCATACCTGGTATTGATAGTTCTGAGTCTATGGCTCAACTTTAATATCAGCTCATGTGAATAACAAATGAGGGTGCATAAGCTTCTCCCACAGCAGAGTTTTGACATTAAGAAAATTAAAATATGCCCTAATCATAGAATGTTTTAACTGTTGTTTGACATTTTAAAGGATTTTCTCATGAATTTCAGAATAGATTATGTTCCTGTCTAGCGTTTTGGTTATAGAAAATAATCTTCTAAGTGATTTGAATTTTATTTCTAACTTACTGTAGAAAACGTAAGAGAAGAGAGAATGACAAGAAGAACTTGTCATTATTGACAATAAGTTCAATGGTTCTCTGTCCATTTGTATTTTGTTTAAAAAGTGTGACAATGAATGTGATTTCTTCTATTATGAATTTATATCTTGTTATATTAACATAAGGGTAATGCAAGGTATAATATGTACGTTTTAAGAGGCTATTCTTAGCATCAAAGAGAAAAAATATATAATTATTTTCCATGCCTCCCAATATAGCTAAATGTTTAGTTATGCTTTATGATTATATGTGTATATATATATATATACATATATATATATGTATATATATATATGTATATATATATATACACACATATTTGGTTTTTCAAGACATGGTTTCTCTCTTTTGATTTGGAGCCTATTCTGGAACTCGCTCCATAGACCAGACTAACCTTGAACTCACAGAGATCCACCTGCCTCTGCCTCCTGAGCACTGGGATTAAAGGTATGCACCACCACACACTGCTTTCCTTTAAGGATCTTAAGACACAAGTGATGAATTCAAATATTAAATATTTTTATCTGATCAATGAAAATAGCTTGAGATTGTTCATAATTTCAAATTGCATTTTCCATTTAAAAGTAGTAAGTCTTCTTTAAAAATAGATTTTTAACATTTAACCTAAATTGTAGGTTATCTAGAATTTGATATTTAAGATAAATATATACGATATAATTTTTCTATATGGAAAAACATCATTTTCATCATTTATAAGGGATTATTTACTAATCTTCACATTCTAACATATTCAACCTATTTTAAATCAAGATGATGTTTCAAGACTTTTGTTTGTCTTCTTCTTTATGTTTTTGGACAAATCATTCACCTGTGTGACAACTTTCAATAAACATTGATTGATTAAACACTTTCTAAGATACAATTTCTTCTACTTGATATAACTGCCTAATCAAATATTCACTATCTGTCTTCCTGTATTTGAATTAAAAAATCAGACAAGGCTTTGGGTGCATAGTTATTTTAGAGTCTATTCCTCATGTCTGAGAATGAAACAAGGTCTACTTTGATTTGATGATAGCAACAAAGCATGAGATCAAAAATGAGAGATAAGAAAATGAGGGAAAGAACACTGAAATGATTGTGGCACTGTTGAGAAGATTGAAAAATGCTGATTTTATTATTAACTTAGCTGCTGCATTCATAATTATGAGCAGATATGGAAACAGGCAGATAGGTTATCAGGCTAGTGAGGTAAGCTATGATATTTTTTCTTAAACAAAGCTCAGAGTGGCATGTTAATAGCAATTGTCTATCTCCATCTATGGTCAACCACAACTTCATTAATCACTACTCTCCACATACTTCTGTTTTAAATACTTATAATAGGGCATGCCTTTGAGGCCAGTGTTTATATTTATCAAAATCTATTGTGTCAGAATCCACTGCTTTTCCTCCTGTACCTGAAAGGTTCCTTGACTTGAATGTTGGTAATTCTCTTTCTTTTTACTGTATAAAATTGAGAATAATTGTAGTTTGTACTCAGAGTAGTATTGTATACTTCAAGTGACAGATTCTTGAAAAATAATGAAAATAGTACTTGGTATATGGTAGAAGTTTTTATTTTTTCTCAGCTGTCTGGTTGTACATAAAGAAAAAGACAGGCTATCATCACATAATTAATATTTAATCTTAGCATGCTGATATTTTAGAAATTTTATAAATTGACATATTGCATTTTGCAGTCCTTCATTTCCAATGGTTGCTTGGAAGAAAACAATCTTGTAAAGTAATTGAGCAAAAGTTTTGAAGTTTAACAAATGGGATTAAGGTCTCAAATCCACATCTCTCTCATTTTCACTAAAACACAGTACTGCCGAGTATCTCTCTGTGTATACTACCTGTACACCATAACCACATTCGCAGTTCTCAGCCTAGACATGGTAAGACATGATACTGCTTTTTAACTTATGTCTATACATATTCACTATTATGATTGCCAAGTGAATTCAGGTGCAGCAAGTTGTTTTATTATTTATCTCTAACCCTTTCTCTGTGTGCCTTTGCAAATGATATATTCAAAATTTTCCCCTTCCACTTGTTTCTGGCATCCTATGCTACAGATTCATACTCAAAAAATTAGCTGTACTTCTCTGTTTACTAAGAAATCACAAACTTCCTGCTTAAAGATTTAGGTCAGTAACATGGCTTAACTGGACGATTCTGAATTAAACATCAACTGGGGCTACATGATGAGTTCAAAACCATCATGTGCAATGAATAGATTCTGAAAGAGAGACACAGACAGGAATGATAGAGGTAGGAGGGAGGCAACATGTTACAGGTTATTGTGTTACCCATATATGGTATATCTGCATATACACTTATGAGAATTCCACTATATTTTGTTAACTTCCCAGGCTCCTGAAAGGAATGATTCCTTTGTTTATGCACTTGATAGAAACAAAACCAGATTTAATTAAAAAAAACTCATTTCAGCATAACTTCCTTGAATATTATTGCCTCAATACAAATTCTTTCATTCACACTAATGTGGATAAGTGGTACTTGTTCATGTCTCAAATTCTTTTTTGTGTGTGATTATTTTTAAATGTATATTTATGTATTTAGTTATTTTTGTAACTCAACTGTTTCTCCTTCCTTCTTCTCTCCCCCAGTCCCTCTCTTCCATCTTCCTGTCAATTATCCCCATCCACTCTTCCCCAAATTTCTATTCAGGAGATAGTAGGCCTCCTATGGATATCAACCAATATGACATAGCAAGCCAAAGGCTGGTCAAGGCAAACCAGTATAAACAAAAGCGTCCCAAAAGGTGGCAAAAGTGTCATAGGCAGCCCTTGCTCCCATTGTTAGGAGTCCCACAAGAAGATGAAGCAAACCAACTCTAACTTATATACAGAGGGCCTAGATCAGTCATGCATGCTCACTCTTTGTCAGTCAGTCTCTGTAGTCCCCATGACCCCAGGTTATTTGATTCTGTGGATTTTCTAGCGGTGTCCTTTACCTTTCTTGCTCCTACAATTCTTATATTCCCTCTTCTGTTGAATTCTTGGAGTCATCCTAATGTTAGGCTGTGAGTCTCTGCATCTGTTTCCATTAGTTTCTGAATGAAGCATGTCTGATGATAATTGGGCTAGGCACGAATCTATGAGTCTAGCAGGGCATCATTAGAAATCATTTCATTGTTTTTGTTTGTTTGTTTTGTTTTATTTTTAAATTTGTTTCTGTTCCATGTCTCTGAGATATCCAATATACAGTATCTGGGTTCTTAGCCTCCAGGCATTGTCAGAGATGGGGTCCTCTCCCCATGTCATGGGTTTTAGGCTACACAGTCAATGACTGGACACCCTCACAATTTCTATGCTGCCTATACCTTAACACATCTTGTAGGTAGGAGAAATTGTGGTTGGATTGGTAACCAAGTCCCTTCACTGGAAGCCTTGCCTGGTTACAAGAGGTGGCCAGTTAAGGCTGGTTAACCCTCAAGCTAGGAATCTTTCATAAAGTCAATTTTGTACATTCCTGGGAATGTCAATTGTGTTAGATTTCCAGCTCTTTCCTGAGAGTCCCCTGAGAAAGTAATTCCCATAATTTTCTCATCCATCCTCAACCCACATGATCCTTCCTGTACCTGTCATTACTCACCCAATCCTACACCAGGATGTCTATTGTCTATTATTCCCAGGGAGATTTATGTTTCCCCAAGGGAACCCTTGTAACCCAAACAAGCCCTCCTTGCAACCTAGCTTTGCTAGGTCTGTTGATTGTTGCATGTTTATCCTTTACTTTACAGCTATTATACACTTATAAGTGAGTAAATACTATGTTTGTCTTTCTGGGTGTGGGTTACCTCCATCAGGAGGATTTTTTTCAAGTTCCATCTATTTGCCTGAATAATTCATGATGCCGTTCTTTTTTTTTTTTTTTTTTTTAAGCTGAGCAATACTCCATATTTTATAAATGTACCACAATTTCTTTAAATATCCTTTGTTTGAATGATTTGGACCTCAAGGTTGTTTCCAATTTCTGAATATTATGAACAAAGATGCCAGTTAAGCAATTATACTTTCAGTATGATGGAGCATCTTTTGGTATATGCCTAGAACTGGTGTAAGTGAGTCTTGAAGTGGATGAATTCCCAATTTTCTAAGAAGCTGCTGTATTGATTTCTAAAGAAGCTGTACAAGTTTGCACTCCCATCAATAATAAAAAATGTATCCTTTGTTTCCCTTATATTCTATTGCCTCAACTATGAATACTTTCACCCTAACATTAATATATGGTACTTGTTCAAACCTCAGGTAAATTATTTAGCGTATTTCTTTCTCCAGGAAGTGCCATAATCACCTTAAAGAAAACCACAGGGAACAAGGAAGGACACATGGGAGGGGTGAGAGGGAGGTAAGGGAAGGGGAAAATAATGTAATCACACTATCTAAAATAGTCAATGAAATATTTTAAAGTAACCTAATTAAAAATTTATAAATTTCATTGATAAATGTGAATGAACTAAGAATTCATGCCGTAAGAATTGCAAGTCATATTAGTTTTGTGGAAAACAGCTCATATTCTTCTAATACAAAGGATGTAATTTGGCATCAGGTTGCTTTGGCCATAGACAATGATCTTTATAAAATGCATGAACATAATGCAAATTTAATATCAATGAGATATGAGAATTTTAATTATGTCCTATTAACAGATATATAGGAGTATCTATCTGAATAACCGCTGTCATTCCTACACAATTTGGAATTCAATTAATAGTAATCCTGGATTTAATTCTAAAATATCATGTGAGATTTTCATAAATAATTATTTAGGAAATATTAAGCTTTCAGTGGTGACTACTTAAGTTGTTCATATCAGTTGTAAGTACTCAAAAGCACCATAATACGGAATTAATGATTAAATTTGCCTGAATATTTATCATCAGTACCAAAGTATATGATGACAAAATTTATTGCACATTCAAGTGAATTTGAAAAATATATTATGTATGAGTTTCACTTTGTTGGTTTACCTGTCATTTCTTCCCATCCCTGTCTCATTTTTATTTCTCAATATTTTTGTATACACGTTTCTATTTACCTATATGCATGTGTGTATGCATCTCAAAACTTCTCAACTGAAATAGACAAACTTGCAGAATGCATGACTAGAGTCCACATTCATTGTTTCATAATAACAACCTAGAGAAAGTCCTGTCTCTTTACAGCAGTCACAAAGAAATCCCATCTGATTTACTCAAAGCAGTAGCTTTAGGGAACAAAAACCTTTGGTAAGCTTTCAGAGGCATTACAGAATTAATAAGATTTCTGAGAGTTCCCTGACCATTTCATTCTTTTAGCATTCTAACTCAACTATGGAGCTTAGACTATATGAGAACCAGTAAAATAAATATAATATCTGATAATAATCTTTTGTTGAAGCCAAGCTCGAGTCAGCAGTTGGAAGTGACTAAATATCATATTGCTAGATGGCTTTCCTATCAACAAAGTCATTCTTTTTAATCGGAGTACCGTATTAAACTGGATGGAAGCAAATTAAATGTGGTTTACAGGATTTCCTTCAGTAAGTCTTATGCCATCTTCATTTGAGGATGGTTTTAGAGAGAAGGCAAAGAGACTGCTGTGTCTGGATGTAGTAATTAAATCCTCAATTTGCCTACAATCATTTAATTCTAATAGTAGCAATCCAAATCTGATTAATGAAAAATTAACTCCTGGTAATTAAACATTCTGCCAAATTTCCTATCACTAAGATGTTTATTAAAAGCCATATAGATTTCCAAGGCTTTGAGAAAAACAGTCTGAAGACTGAGACTATAAATAGAGGCTTCATGCCTTCAAGACTAAGTCTACCTTTTTCTCTGACAGTCACAATTCATATAGTTTTACTCATCATAATTACAGTACTTACTCTAGATACAAAACAGAACCAATCACAGCATCCATTATGAAATGCAAATACATTTAGCAACATAGAACTCTATATAAAGTCAGACATTTAAACTTGTTTTAGGGCAGGATCTGAATTCCATTCACTCATTAATATTTTTTAAGTCAGTATCTTACCAAATCTTTCAATGTAATTATGTAAGAAGAGCTTGAAGAGATCATGAGCATTTTCTCAGAGCATTACTTCCACGCAATGTTAATTAATAGGAGAAAAGAGACACAACAGTCAGAAAAGTTCAGGGAATGAGAGTCTCTTCTCGGCCTTCAGCACTGATTCATGAAAATCTCACAATAAAACTATTTGCTAGTCAACAGGAAGCTAGTTAGTCCAAAAAGAGAGACAAAATAAATAGTATTAAAACTTTTAAGTCTGATTCTACTTGCAATCATTATAGTTAACTAGTACTGTAAAATAATTTAAATGGTATGGTCAGAATTTAATATACTAAATGAAAGCTACATATAAAAAAAGAAAGAAAACAAATTTAAACACACATATTATCAAGGAATATTGTCCCCTGAAATGACTCATGTTTTATGGAAACCAAGAATGATAATTTGGAAAAAAATTCATCTATACTTTTATACTTTACTTGATATAATGCTCTTTGTATTTTTAATGAGAAAGAATTTCATTTATGTTTACGACTTCAGCTTAGAAAGGTTTACCTCAACAGGTACCAAAAAATTAATAACTACTAAGATAAATAGATAAAAAATTATTTTAAGAAAGAAAAGACTAATCAATTTTGGCTACTTAAAGTAGGTGTTTTTACAGAAATATGTTTGAGAAATACATTCAAGTAGTGCATAAACACTCATAGATGAATAAATAATTTAAAAACAAATTTACTATAAATATAAATTCTACTTAAATTTTACTTAATGATTAAAAGATATTAAAATTAAGTATCTAATCTAATATCTTCATTGAAATAGAAATATTTCAATAAATACAAATCTATACAATATAAAGTATGAAATTCGGGGTTTCAAAAGAAATCACAGAAATTTTAAAAATCTTAAATGTTTAGTGGGAAGTTAATTTCTGGTATACAATTATTTTCTAAAGTTTTTCTTTTTTACAGCAGGGGCTATTGCTGCTAGGAAGGGAATGAAATCTACTTGCACATCACATTACTTTTCCCCAACCTAGTGATAGCTCTTTCTGATCAGTTAACTCTTACTCATCTATAATCATTTTGTAATATGTTTCTATAGATAATATAATTTGTATATTCCAGTAGGCACCATCTGCATTATCAAAGCTTCACTCACACAGAGGGAAGAATTAAGAGAGAAATTAGGCTTATCTATTCATTCTGTTTATTTCCCTTCCTCTACTTGGATACTTTATTTCTTTTTCTTCTGTTCCAAATGAGTTTCACATCATTTTCTTAATAGAACATGAAAGTAAATTCATGAAAATAGTAGCGTTTTGAGACAAAGGGGTGTTTACTGGCACATAAAATATATTCTTTTTTATATATGTATATTTTAAATAATATTAAAAGATTACAAAATTGTATAATGAAGACATATTAGTTCTTGAATAATTTGGAGGATAATGTAATGAGCTGGAAACTTGGTATGATCTAAAATGTTTGTATTGCTTACATAAAGGAATATTTTCTTACATCTTGTAGCATGTATGTTTTCCACCAGCCTGCCCACTGCCAGTCTGGTCCCACAACTGCGCCAGCTGACAAAAACACGCTGAGACTCTGTATTTGATACAATCCTGTGGACCAGTGACTATCATTGTTTATGGGCTAGCTCTGTCTTAATGATTAACCCATTTCTATTATTCTAAGTATTTCCACGTGGCTCATCTTACAGGAGGGTGGTGGGCCACATCTTGCTTCCTTTAGGCTGTACATGCTGACTCCTCCTTACAACTTCCTCATTCTTCTTTGTCTCCTAGCCCCACCTATTTTGCTTTCCCATTGGCCCAACAGTGTTTCATTTATTAACCAGTATGAGAAACATATTTACAGAATAACATCTCCCATCAACATAGCTATACTATAATCACTATAATCAATACAATAAAAATATTACTAGCATTTGTGGTGTTTGAACAGGTATGGCTCCCAGAGAGTCATGTGTTTGAATTCTTGGCTCATAGGAAGTAGCACCTTTACAAGGTGTGGTCTTGCTGGAGGAAGTGTGACACTTTGTGGGTGGGAGGGCTTCACAATCACATATACTAAACTGATGCCTAGTGTACAAAATAAAGAATTCTCAGCTCCTTATAGAACCCCATGTCTGCCTACATGCCTATCATGTTCCCATGATGATAATAAACTAAACTTCTTAAATTATAAGCCAACACCTAGTAAATATTTCCCTTTATGCAAGTTGCTGTGATTATGGTGTCTCTTCACAGCAACAGAAACCCAAACTGAGATGGTATTATATAAGAGATGACTATTTCTTACAGTTAAATATCTGCATACTATCACTTAAAAAACATGGTTATAATTTGCAATTTCTGTTGAGCCAGAACATGGGGGTTCACACTCCAATTCTATAAAGGTTTTTAGTTTGAGTGTGGCTTCATTTGAAAAGAAGATCCACTTAAAAAAGCAGGCCTACTTCAATAATACCTGATTATTTGAAAGATATATTTAAACCTCAGAATGTCTGGAAAGAGGTACTAAAAGACCAGAAAGACCATAACTGTTTACCCAGACTATTACACCTATCTAAGCTATCCATTTAAATAAAACAAACAAAAATATTTCCATGCTAAAAGTAGATTAAAATTATTTATTGCTACTAAGAAAACACTACAGAGTATATTTCAAATTATAAGGGCTTATTATGTGTGTTCTCATTTCTATCTGTTGGTCAATGTATCTGTTTTTATGGAAGTTGCATGCTGTTTTATTATTGTAAATATGTATTAAAACATAATATGGAATGGTTAAATATCAAGCAGCTTCTATTATTCAAAAGTATATGTATTTGTGAACATTTCTGCTTTCTTTCTTTCTTTTGTTGATATTTGTGGTGTTTTCTCAGATCTCTTCTCATTACCTGTTTTAACACTATCTGGTCCCTGTAAAATATTGGGTATCTTTTTTTCTTTTCTTTTCATTGCAATAAGCTCATATAATATCCTTGTAGATCTTTCTTAACAGTAATAGATCCCTTTAATACATTTTTTGTCATGAAAAGCCATGCCATCTATGGAAGTCAGAATGGCTAAATTGAAAGTAAAAATGATGACAAATGTTGGCATGGATGTGGGCAAAGGAAAATATATGTATATTAAAAAAAAACTCTTAAAACTACACCCAGCTGCTGATACATTGTTTTCCTAAAACATACAGGCACTTTCTGTGTGTGTTCTCAAACCAGTTAATATCTATCTCCTGATGTTGGAATCACAGCACAATCACCTTTCTAGCTTTGGGAGCTGATCTTGTGCACCAGATCATATCACACAGTCATTCTTCATGACTAGAGTGGACTCTGGCATACATACAGATCTCTACAGAATGTGCAGTCAGTGAGTTCTCAGACCCATATCAGTCTGCTAATAAATAAATGACTGCCATTTTCATTCAATCTCATCTCTGACTTCCCATGGAGCATGATGACCTTTAAAGCCATGAAAGAATATGATCTGGGTAAACACATGGCAGACTTCTTTTGTCTGATGTGATTATTACAATTTGGATCAGTTTCTAGTCCAATACAGATACTCTTCATGTCTCAATATACTTGGAAAATCTGTCTCCACTTCGATATATGCAAGCAAGCATCACTATACCAGGTCAGGATATGACCTGTAAGGTTACTCGTTTTATCTTCTCATCTCTGATTTCCATTCATGTGTGAAGGAATACACCATTCCTTCTTTAAACTTTCTTGGACTGTCTTCATTATCTGTGGCCTAAGATCACAGCATCATTTTGCTTTGTTCTTAATATTTCCAGAAAAACAATTGCTGTGGCATAGAAATATCAAAAAGACAAGAAAGGGAAAGAAAGACATAGAAAAAAGGGGATAAAGTAGGGGATAAAAATTCCTTTTAAATTATTGTTATTATTATATTATAAAAGAGCTTTATGGAACTCAATGATAGCCTTTAAAAATGACATTGAGGTTTGATTTAAAAAATGTGTGATTATCCAGCCTACAATCTACAACACCAAATAATCTAGGAAATAAGGAGGACCCTAGGAAAGACATACATGGTTCCCCCTGAGAAGGGAAAGGGGACAAGTTCTTCTGAACAATTTGGGTTGGGGGGGAGGGAAAGTGAGTTAGAGAAGAAAGACAAGGGGAGAACAGGAAGGGAGAGGAGGGCTTGAGGAAGCAAAAAGTCATGAAAAGAATAGAAGTCAAAAACAGTATAGAGGAAAAAAATAAAAGAGATACCATAATATAGGGATCCATTATTGATTTAAGGAGAAATTTGGCACTAGGAAACATCCCAGAGATCTACAAGGATGAACCCACCTAACAAACTAAGCAATAGTGGAGAGGGTATCTTAAATGCCCTGCCCCAATGACATTGATGGCTACTTTATATGCTATCCTAGATCCATTAGCTGGGAGAATAAGCAGAAACCCACAGCAAAACACTGAGCAGAACTCCTGGATTCCTATTGCAGAGATGGAGGAGTGATGAGCAAAGGGGTCAACATGAAGGTGGGGAAACCCACAGAAACAACTGACCTGAACAGTGGGAGCTCATGAACCCCATTTGATAGCTGGGAAACCAGCAGAGTGTTGGGAAATTTAAGTACTTGTCTCTTACAGCTCTCTTCCTCCCCACCCAGCTGTAGAACTTCTGTGCTCTCAAGGTTGAGCACACAAGGTTGTTCTCAGAACTTTTAGGTGCACGGTGCCTATACCTTGACCCCAGGAGTGGGTGGCACATGACTTCCTCCTATCTTAACCCATCTCCTGGCTTAGGTATACAAGCCCATTACTCTCTGTAATAAATAGCACCTTCCTATTCACTTCTTGTGGTGGTCTGTTAAGTGCTTCAATCCCGACACCCTCCACCAGCTCGGTAGCCTGGTCACGGGTGTGCAGCAGCAAACGACTGACCCAGACCCTCTGAACATGTGTGTTAGGAGGACTAGGCAATCTATGGAAACTCTGGTAGTAGACCAGCATTTATCCCTATACTATACAAATGGACTTTGAGAACCCATTCTACATAGATGGATACTCTATCAGCCTAGACACATGGGGGTGGCCTAGGGCCTGCTCCAAATTATATGACAGACTTTGAAGATCCCCCTTGGAAGACCTCACCCTCCCTGGGGAACAGAAAGGAGATGGGATGGGGGTTAGGAGACGGAAAAAGAGGGACAGATAGAACTGGGATTTAAACAAAAAAAATATGTGATTAAAAATTATTATCATCCAAATTGACTAAATGTACTATGGCAGTATCTTATTAAAATTAAAATGCAAATCTACTACTGATATCGAAGACAGTTTATTATTTTGTATCTAAAATAGGCAAAAATCTTGGAAGAAATATGTGTCGTTTTCTAAACACAAATCCTAAAGGAGAGGACATGTGTTTAACAAAACTTATAAGAGCATTCATTAATTTGAATTTTGCCTTCAAGTGTTTGTCTCTGTGCAGCATAACTCAAAAGTATTTTACCTATTGTCTTTTCTTTTGCTATTAGTATATGATTTATATTATTTAATAAGTCATGAAGTACAGTACATAAATTTGATTTGTTGTCCTTTCTATTCTGTGGTCTCTGAAATTGATACTTGTTATTGATATTGGCAGTCAGCTTTGATTATATCACACACATTTATCTCTATCACACAGAGTGCTGCTCCTATTTAAGGCAAGATTTGTTCATTATGTAATCAAAATATGTACACAAACTTAGGAGAAAAGAGCATAGATACATGGAGAGAGTCATGTAAAGTAGAGTAGGTAGGGAATATATGATACAAAGGAAATTCAGACACAAATAGAAATATGACTTGCAATAGTACTTTAGATACCATCTTAAAGTTTTTGACAAAATACAACTGAAAATTTTGAATTAATTTTTCAGTAATACTTTTAAACTTATGAATTTTGTAGTTTTTAAATTTTCATTTTCAATATATATTAATGGTTTCGTAAGGTGTGATTCAGTGAGGAAAAGTGACATCAGTATAATGACTGAGATAATTTCTTTGGCATATTGGTTTAAGACCAAGTTATATTATGGTAAATTCTGTGAAATGTATAGAGTACTAGTGTAAAATGTACACTTTCCATTGGTAACAGCTATGTAGAAATGCAGTAGAAAAATGTCTGTATATACTTTCAGAGTATTGCACATGTATTTGCAGAAATAACTGATAACAATAATTTTTATGAATGCTCTGAGATTTAAAAAAAATCCAAATAAAGCAGTACTGCCTGCTGCTTATTAAATGCAGAGTAACTATTGCTCAAACAAATCCTGAACGCTTAACATGTGAGGGCTAGTTAACTTGGTTGGAGATAACAATCTAAAAGGAAGGGGAAGTTTTCTTAAGCAGTGAGATGACCAATTTTATAACCTCTTAAGAACAGGAAAGGGAAGTCCCATGAGATGAAACTGGGTTCTGGTACTTTGTGGAGTCAAATTAGTGAAGATGTTAGCACAGAGAGTTCTTCCTGAGGAACAACCTGCTTTATTAAGCTCGGGATGCTATGGCAAACATTCAGACACTGTGTAGTCTAAATAATATAAATGTTGTCCATATTTCTTGAGACTAGAAATCTAAATTTCAAGTGTTTATCAAGATTGTTTTTCTGTGGCCTGCTCTCTTTGAGCAACAACTACTTTCTTATATGAGAATATTACTTAGAAAAAGTCATTCAGACTCTACCGTTCTTTATTGGTAAAGTCCAAGTCTTATTGTTTCAACCCAAGTCATCTCTCTCTCTCTCTCTCTCTCTCTCTCTCTCTCTCTCTCTCTCTCTCTCTCTCTCTCTCTCTACACACACACACACACACACCACTTGGATCTTATTTAACCATCAAAGCCTTTTATAATTTATCATTATACAAACATATTGGAGTTTTTTATTCATATTTGAATTTTTGGAGAAATGATATTGTGATGAAGTATAATATATCTCAAGCAAGTGAACATATGGTCTCCAGTTGGTGACACCACTGAGAATGTATGTGGAACCATTAATAGCTGGATCATCACTAGGATGAATTTCAGATTTTTATATACTGACCTAAATTCCCATTTACTCTCTGCTTCCTGACTGTACTTCCAAAGTAACTAGTAACCTCCTGTTCAAGGATTTCCCAATGATTGTTGTCTGTATACTTTTGAATCATTAGTCAAAATAAATACTTCATTTTCATCCCTTAAATTGCTTTCATCATGAATTGATTAATACAAGGGATAACCTGAAACATTTAGGTTCATAACACCACCTAAAAAAGTCTCTCTCTGTCTCTCTTTGTCTCTCTCTGTCTCTCTGTGTGTGTGTGTGTGTGTGTGTGTGTGTGTGTGTGTGTATGTATGTGTGTGTGTATGTATGTATATATATATATATATATATTTCACAAATATATGAAAACAACCTGCAGAAATAACTTTCACTGTTAATATGTATATGGTTACAAGGAATATCACTTTGTATTTGATGAGCCATTGGGATATCCATGCCAGGAGAGGTTAAGTCTGTTTCTTTCAGAATTTATAAATTACCTGTAGCTCTTTTTTTAAAGGTAGCACAACATGAAATTTTTACTCCTTCTTAGTTAGCAAATCTACTAATCAGGTAGTGTTTAATCAGACATAGGAGAAAAAGTGTCACAGCAGATTTTGGCTGCTACAATATTTTTACCTCTCTAACAATATGTCACCTGAGTTGTCTTACAGATATATCCATCTGGTCTGGGCTCCCAAAAATCTACTGACCTCTGCATAATGTGATTTGTTGTTTTCTATAATGGTCTCACATGTAAATAGTGGATTTATTGCTCAAGTATAAGAGTTATATTTATCTTTAAGTATGAAGAAAATATTAAAATGTAGTTATGATTAATACTGGTCTAATAAAGTTCTGGTAGAAAATAGTCTTCTAAGACCTAAGACCACACTAGCTCTGGGTAGGTGGTTAGGCTTCTAGAGATAGGCTTAATTTTCCTCCCCTTGACTGGATTTTAAAAACAAATGGACAGTTATCTGTTATCATCAAAATCTGGGTGACACTATTGCATCTTTAGGGATATGCTGTCATCAGATCAATGTTATGGATAGGACCACCAATTGTCTCCCTCTGTTTGCAGCTTTTGTAGTGTCTTCTAATACTGTAGAAATTAGATGTGTAAAAAGGAGACTTTCTGTATTAGTCAGGGTTCTCTAGAGTAATTCTACTTATAGAGGAAATCTCTTCTCCCCTCATTTCTCTTTCCATATATGGATTTTCTATAGATTCAGTAAGAAGACCTTAGAAGATATGGTTTATGGTTTATAAACTACTGAAAATTCACCGGTTAGATCTCAATCTTCTGTATTAATCAAGTCTCACACTATTGCGAATGCCACATTCATATTTTGTGAAATGCTCATAAAGTATACTGTCATCCTACGTTTGACAAGGATGAACAAATGGACCTAAATATAACTTATTATATAAGAAATGTAATTTAAAAAGCTTTTACTTGCATGTTGAGCAGAAACACAATAGTTGAGGAAAAGGACTTAAGTGTGAGCATTTAGTCCTCTGCGGTAGGCAATCCTTCTAGTCTTGAAATAGTGCCATTCAATTACTCATGCTTCTTTGACAACAGTGACTGTAGACACAATGGTGACAACCTCTGATTTAAAGCCCAAAGAAAGGCAACCTCTTTTTAGCCTTCATTCTTTCAAAGAGTAAGGTTGTTAAAAAGGTCAGAAGGAGGAGTAAGTACCATGCAGAGCATCCACAGGAAGTACACACTGCCCTGTCAATAGACTGTAGTGCTTAGACTCCATCACATAGAAACACAAAGAATCTTCAACAGGGCTAGTTGCTCTAAGCCATACGTACCTTTTTCATGAAGGTACCACTCAAAACCTATGACCATTACAAAATGTAAAAAGACTACCATCAATTACATATAACAGCATTCAGGAAATACTGAAATTTTAAAATAAATTTTAAAGCACTTTATCCTCATAAAACCATTTGACTTTTAACTATTTTAATTAACTTGTTTGATAAAAATATGAATAAACATAAAGAAATTCAGTTCCTGAATAAACATTGCTGTCAGAAACATATGGCTGTGGAAATGAAGCCTAGAGCATCCAAACTACATGGCAACTTAATACAGGTACTTTAAAATTATGCATAAGAGAACAATTAAGAAGTTGTGGTGTTTTTTTTTTCTATATTTCTAGGTAATCATGATCTTGATTTCTCTAAAATTCAAGTAAAGCTATAAGATGATATTTTATCATCAAGATAATTCATGTTTTGCTTCAATGAATCAGGTTAGCAAATTCAGTACTTTACTAATATATATATATGTATGCATATATTTCTTCAATATTTTAATAAGAGCAGATACTAAAATAAAACTTGAAGATGGGTAGATAAAGCAGCTTACAGATTAAAGGTGAAGAAAGTAGAAAGCCCAAGACTGTACAAAAATGTTAACTAACAGGATCAAGATTGGGAAGTGATAGGAGTAATAACTAGGGAAAAAACTTGTAAGACTGAATTGCTTTCCAGAGTCCAATCAGATTGCTAAAGTAATTGTTTTCAGGGGAACCTTTGGGAAACACTGCCCTGGTAATGTCTTCAGTGTCTTTAGTGACTACACTATTTATGGCACTAAAGAAAATTTTACCACTGGATGATTTGGGTCAATTAGATTTTCTAAGTTATTTTTCTTATTGCCCCCAAGTGTCTCAATTCTTCTAACACCACAACCTTCTATATCTTCTCTATCACCTATTTCTATCAGATAAATCTTTCTCCCCTTATTTTCAGTATAGAGATCATCAGAATGGACTGTGTAACACAGTCCCAATGCCCCAGCCAGCAGTTAGTAAAGAGAACCAGTTGCCTGCACACTCCCTGATGTGATTGTTCTCTGTATGAAATCTCAGATTGCATCAGATTTTGTTTCTGTACAACATTAGCTTGTAAGGCCTGACATGCTCACATGTACTTTACTAAAAGATAGGCTTTTCAGGAATGGTAGTTTTTAGTTAATCATTTTATATGAGTGTAAGTCTGTTCAAATTCTTTCTCACTTTTAATGGTGTGAGTTGAGTTTTCAAATTAAAATAAGGGATTTTAGGAATTAGAATTCTTCATATATACAACGTCATTTTTCTTAAGTGAATGGGGAAATTATTATACTGTCCAAAACTCGTTATATGACTAAGTAAGTATATTAAGTGCTTACTAATTTGTTACTTGCACTTTCCTTCACCTCATTCTATTTTACTTAAAGCCACAAACCCCAAATACTATGATAAAAGTAATAAAAGTAATCTTGCTATTTCCTAAGAAAACTGCAAATATAATTATTGCTTTTTAAATTATTGACATTCTTAAAGTAATTATATCTGTTGGCTTATGGTATTCTTTAATTTATTCAATATAAATATATGACACTGTTCATCATCGGCTAAGTTCTGGACTCAATCCTAAACATGGGGGGAAATTTATGACTTAGTTTTCTCTGTTAGGTGAATGCTAAGGACAGATTCAAAACACAAATGAAAATCCTAACCCTCAGTGAAATTACCATTTACTTAAAGTAATTTTAAATGTTTTCATTTTTCATATTGTGTATGTATATGTATGTGGTGTAGAGTATATAGTGTATGCTCATGAGTGCAGTTGCCCACAGTTCAAAGTAGCAATCTGGTGCCATAAAGCTGAAATTTCAGGCAGTTGTAAGTCATCCTATCTGAAATGCTCTTTGGTTCTCTGGAAGATCAGTAAACATGCCTAATCACTTAACAACCACTTTACACCCAAGATGCATGAACATTGAAATATGACCTATCTTTTGAGTTATTAACTTTCTCCTAGTGGTAGTGAGAAGTCTTTGTTTTTGTGTTTCCTATGCACATTAAATTACCTTTCTATATTGAATCTCACTGTTTTTTTGAGTCAGACATCTGGAAATAATATGGCATTTTCTTAGTGAGAATCTTATAAGCCAAAAATTCAAGTGTCAACAAAGCATACTTACTTCCAAAGCTCAGGGTCCCCCATCCCATTTTCATTAGGTAACAGCAAGTGAAGCTCCTATTTTTTATTGACTCTTGACTGACATACTCAGATCCAGAGGCTGACAAAAACCCTCTGTATAACATGAAATGAAATCTAAAGACTTTTGAAAAAGTTTTATATATTCATTCCACTCCATATTTATAAGCTATAGACATTCTTTATGGGTTTTAATCATTTATCTAAACTCCTGAATAATCAAAACAAGAAATTATTCAAAATGTGACTACCATATCCAGAAATTATGAGTACAATTTTAGCAGTGTTCTATTACATTTATGTCCTAAGAAGACTGATAAGTCATATTTTATTTACTTTAATATTTTACTTTATCCCAGGTAATTGTTAAAAAGTATAGTGTTTAAGAAACAGGAGGAGAAATTAAAAGGCACCTGAAATTTAATGTCTATCCTTAGACCTGTAGTGTATGAAATTTAAATATCACAGTGTTGGTAAACCTGCCAGTGTTCAAAATTAAGAAGTATGGGGCTGAAGAGATATGACTCAAAGAGTAAACCACTTATTGTTCAAGCCTGACAACTTGTGTTTGATCCCCACCCTGATAATTCATAGTTGCTCATCTATATTATCACTGCTCTTCTCATAATATGATAAAACTGAAAATAGCCTATATTGCCTTCATCTTTGAAATTTGTTATGTTCAAACAATAAATATCAACTGTTAAAAAATTGGAATTATGGGATTTTCAGGTAAGTGAAGATAGAGACAATTACCCTAAATGACTATGTCCCCCAAAGATAAATATCCCATCATGCTTTCTTTTATTTGTGGATGTTAGCTCTTAAAATTAGATATATGTGTTGCAATATGAATAACCACAGTGGCTAGATAACTAGAAAAAAAATACAAACAAGGATGGAGTAGAAGATATCTCATGGAGAGATAAAGAGGGCATATTTTAAATTAATGTTCTATTTCTGCCATAAACATGAAGATCTGTTGTTGAGCCATTGCCAATGAACTTTGCATACTCTTGGACTTATGTCTTCAAGTGGACATGTTTCCTTAACACTGGGTCCCTCAACATTTGATCATTCTTGCACCCATCTAATCTCAGCCTCTAACAATTTTTCTAAATCACAATTTAAATATTTTAATTCTTATCATTAAAGCTCTTTTCAATATCAGGCATCATTTCGGGGCCAAAAAAGATATGGTGGGTTGTTAGTTATTTTAGTTAGTGTGGGAGTTTCCTATTAAGTCATCTTATCAATAAAAATATGATCATACTTTTACTTTATATGTGACTGGAGAAATAGCGAAGGCACATAAAAGCACACTAAAAGTGGTAGAGATATTCAGATGAAACAAAACTGTAACATGGTATTGAAAGATCTATTGTCAATAATAATAATTCATATATTCTGCCAACTTTATTGAAGATTCTGGCATCTTACACATTATCCAGTAGACCCTAGAGTAATATATGTATTTCTGTAGGTTACAGTAAATAAAGTTCATAATTATAAAATCCAAATGAAAACTAAAAAGATAAAGGTGCATGCAATAGATTAAATCTAATAGAACAGTATTGTACTTCATATTAGGAGCAACTATCTTACTATCTTACTCAATACTCTTGCAATTTAAAAGAAAATTAGGACATAAGTCCATCTGTTTCTGTTGCCTGAAAAGTCATTTTTTATAGACTATTTCAGCCCACTGGGACTTTGGATTGATGAACTATTTTTGCACATTTTTTTATCTGAGATTCCTAGTACTGCTTGTAATTGTAGCAAAGAGGAAAAATATTAAAATGAACATCTTTTCATGATGGTAACAGTTTTATGGACAAATCATTATCAAACATCTTAACTACCAATGTAAAACCAGAATTAATTATCTCTTTGATATTTTTCATATTCAGTGCAATGGAAGCTTTTCATCGTATTTTCAGACAGTAGATTACATTTTAAATTCAGGAAAAAAGTTGCTAGAGAATGGAATTACTGTATTTTAATGTGTTTAGTGTGTAAGTATGTGTGTGTGTATGTGTGTGTGTGTGTGTGTGCATTTGTGCATTCAAAATTATATAAATACAACTTTTTGGTCTATTTAATGTTATTTGTATGTATATGTCTTTAGGTCCGATTACTTGGTATTGGGTAACCAATGTGCATACTCTTCCTTGAGAAAGATTTTTTTCCTTCCTCTGGCACTCTGGCAGCCATCTTTAGTTGCCTGTATTTGTCTATGGCTGAGGCATTGTATGCTTTCCATGTTAGCATGTCTATTGGTGTCCTCCTTGTTTAACTCATGGTTAGGCAGCCATGTGTCTGAGAGTTTACTGGTTAAAATGCTTCAGGAAGTCTGCTATGTTTTCCACAGAAATTACATTAATACTGACTAATTGCTCTTGCCAAGTATTAATTATCAAATGATATTAATTTCACAACAGCATGCCATTTAAGTACAGCGGACACAATTTCTTGAATTTATCATGGCTCGGTGATTATATATTGTGACATATTTTGCTTGAAAATCCTGATCCACTTCACAGTTAAAGGAAAGAGTGGCAGTATCAAAATGCCACTTTCAATGTGTGCTTACTTGTGCTACTAGGTTAGATCAGAGCTGAAGAAGCTGGTCTTGAAGAGGTTGAAAGAAAACTGCTACAGAGACTATCAGATTCAAGCAGATTTCAGCTGGACAGAGCTCTGGTTTGTGACTAAGGCATTACAGAACAATGACAGTTACTGGGGAAATTTTTTTTTAATAAAGATGTAGTGACATTTTGTAAATAAATGGTTTGTAACTTATTTGCTTTCTAAGTTAATGTGTATTTATGAGTTTGCAAGAAGTTTTAGAGGAGTATTTAATATATTGACTGTTAAATTAGATAATGGCAGTATTTTCTAAATTAGTGACTTTAAGGTATGACATTGCTAATTTCACAATAACCGATCAAGTTGATCACATGTATTTGTTGTTTAATAATTAAAATCAAAGCCAAACACTGAGAGATAAGTCCTAAGGTTCCCTTTTTCAAGTAAGTCACAAGTATATAGGATCAGCCACTGACTTACATTTCTTGCTAAACCTTAATTTGAAGATCTCAGTAACTAGTTGCAGCTTTGTGAATCTCTAAATGGAATGAGTAGGGCTAAACGAGTGAATGCTTAGGAGAAAGTGTTGATATTGGATAAAAATGTCACTTCTTTTCTTCCCATACACTGTTCTGTTTAAAGCCAATGGAAAGAAAACACAAATTGTATTTTATACATCAATAATGTATAAACCTATAAAACCAATACAAGCAATATTCTAAAATAAAATACAGAAAGTCTGCTCAATGCATATGTCAGAAAAATGAAGATTACAGAAAAATCCTGTGTAATATTTTTATCAATATTTTGGTCTAATATTGATCTTCATTTCAAATTCAAATTGGATGGATATCTACACTTTTATTGGATAAACAAGGCCTATTAATTATAGGCATTATGTCTCCTGGACAAATATTTACTGTTTAAGTATGTAATCCAGAATATTCTGATATAACGTAGATCAAGAACAAAGAGGAAAGTTTTGTTTTGTCCTCAAATATAATATGTAGTGACATAATTTTCTACTTCCCTTTCTCTCTTCTAACCCTTGCTTTGACTTTATTGCTCTGTCTTGAATTAATGGCAACTTCTTTAATTGTTGTTGCATATATAACATATATTAATACAACCAATGCAATCCATACAATGTGTTACCTGTATTTATAATGATATTGAACTTGATCACTTGATATTGAATAACACATTAGGTGATTCTTCCCTAGGGAAGACCACTTCTAACTACTCTCAGGATTTCCCAATTACAACTAGATCTTTGTCTAGTGCCAAGGCCCCACAAGCTTTTCTTCTTCCTGTGCTTACATGTCCATTGCTATTACCATTGTTCAGGTCTTGTTTAGGCAGTCGTGTTGCAAGGACATAATTGGTATATTCTATTTGACTTTTATAAGAGACATAATTTATAGAAAGCTTTCTATTGCTCTAGACGATGAAGATACTGAAAAATTATTAAGTATTAGGATTGTATATGGCAAATAATCTAAACTAATACAATTGAAGCTCTTTAAAATGTTGTGATAAACTTTAGTTTATTACTTATTGAGTAATAAGAGTTCTGTTTTACAATATAATTAAAAACAAATGATAAAAATGATTAGAATACTAGGGGAAAGACTAGTTTAAGCTTTAGAAGTACTACAAAATAGTTCATGTTACTGAAATGAAATATGTGTTATTATTATGATGTGATATTGTGGGTTGATTGCATTATCATTTATTAATGGTTATTATATTCAATGATTTGTATCTTGATGTTATATTTATTTAATGACTTGTATATGAGCTATGCATCAGGAATGCTATTCTTTTGTTTTCCATCTATTTTGAAAAACAAAAGCAAATGACTATCATATTAGAACTTTTGATTTTATAATTCTCAGGTGAATCAATATGTACTTATTACAGAAGAATATCATGTGTTAATGCAATGGTTCCCAAAGCCATCAATTGAAATTATTTTAGGCACCAAAGGGTATAGGTAGAAGGGAAGGTGATGTTAAAACAATGGCACTATAAAGTGATCAACTATAAGAACATGATAATCACAGGGAGCTGCAAGATGCCAGAAATGATCTTCCTTACAAACATTGAAAGCAATAAAACCATGTTGACTGCTTAAAATATATATTCCTAGTAATTTGCCTCTACATTGATAGTTTTTTTCAGTTATTTAATTTAAATAATTTCATTTCCTACATGTCTAACTCTAATTATACCTGCTTTATTTTGCAATTACAAAACAATAATTGAAAATTTCAATTCCTCAGATGGAATTTGTTTATTGTATTATTGAAAATCACATACCCTAAAAATATTGCAATAGGTGGGACAGAAGTTCTCATGATCCTTTTAAAAATATTTCTTAATTTTATTTTCCATATTTGTGTTTTGTGGTGATATATTGTTTATGATTCAATAAAGCAAAGCCAGTCATAGCCAAAGAAGCTGGGCAGTGGTGACACATACCTTTAATCCCAGAGACAGAAACAGATTGATCTTCTTGAGTTCAAGGCCACCTAGGGCTGCATGAGACCAATCAGTCTAAAAGAAAAACAGAGCTCATGTCTCTAATCCCAGCACTAGAGGGGTATGTAAGAAGAAGCCCAGGATCTCATACAGCATTCAGACTTAGGTGTTCAGTATTCAGTCTCCAGTCACTGGCATTTAGTCTTCCTCCACTGACAATTAGACTTCAGCTGTGATGGGGACAGTATCTTCCCATCCTTAATAGAGGTAAGAGCTCTCTGGTGGCTTGGGTGATTTGCTTCTCTGAACTTCAGCTTGGACCTCAATATTGTCTCTGTGTTTTTATTATTTGTGCTACGTGTTTTACCTGCATATGTGTATGTGGACCATTTACATGCCTGGTGCCATGCACCCACAAAGGACATTGAATCCCCTGGAACTGGAGTTGTAGATGATTAGGAGTTAACATTGGCATTCTGGAAACTGAACGCAGGACTTCTTTAAAAGACACAAATAAGTGATGGAAGATGTTATTCTGTAAATAAGTTTCTCTTATTATTTAATGAATAAAGCACTGTTGGCAAATAGGAAGGCATGATAGGTAGGACTAGGAGACACAGAAGATTCTGGGAGATGTAGTAGGGAAGGTCAAGATGTAGAGACTTGAAAGAAGGTGTCCAGACACTTTTTCAGGTAAGAAAAAACACGTGGAAACATTTAGGTTGATAGAAATTGGTTAATGTTTAAGACAGAGCTTGCCAATAAACTTTATATCTAATACAGTGTCTCTGTGTTATTTGGGGCTGATGCTGCTGTAGGATGAGGCTGGCTGGAAAAACTGCTCTGAACAAAATGGAGCCTGCAATGTGGGTACTAAAAGCTTCCACTTTAAACTTACCAAAACCTTAAGAAAGGATTTTGAAAACAAAATAACAAAGACAAACAAGTGTTCTTGGTAGAGCATTTCTTCTTGGTTGAGCTCTGTTTTGCTAGAGAATCCTCAATTTACATTATATCAATGCCTGACATTTGATCATTTTTTTTAACAGATTGTAGTCCATGTTCTATTTTACCTCTTGTCTATGTATGTTTGAGAACCTGTTTGAAATACTTTTAATTGCTATGTTTTCCTCTTTACAAGAATCATTTTATTTTAATTACTATGATATAGTGATAAATCTTTCATTGTGGTTAATAAAGACAGTATCTCCATGTTGTATTTTGTAGGGAATATTGGCTGCTCTTCAGAAACATAACTTTGTATTTTGGCCGTGATTACATTAAATATATAAATCAGTTTGAGAAGTATTTCATCTTCATGATATTATAGTTTCATATCCATAAACATTGCATTTGTCAATTTAATTAGGTCTTTTAAAATGTTTCTCAATAAAGTCTAATGATTTTTCCCAAAGAGCTTTCATATGTACATTATGAAATTTCCTTTGAGATAATCCACATTTTTCATCATATTGTAAATGCTATCTTTCAAATTTTCATTTGTTAAGTGCTTCTTGCTAGTAGGTAGAAAATAAATAGGCTTCTGTATTGATTTTTTATCCAACACTGTTGATAAATTCTCTTATTATTATAATAATTTATCTGAAGATCCTTGAATTTTCTCTGTACACCATCACACCACCTGCAAATGATGACAGTTTCATTTATTCTGTGAAATTTCTCCAGAGTTTAATTTGTTTTCCTTGCTTTGCTGCCTACCACATCCAGAACAGTGCTCGACAGAAAGAAACTAGGACATTTGTACTCATGTCCTGTTCCCTTCCATTTCATTTCTTTCAACACTTCAGCAGAGTATCATGTCTGCTATGGCTATTTTCCCTCAGGTAATCTTCTGAACACTTTATGGCATTTTATATTCAATGCCTTTAGTCCATTTAACTTCTTCTATATACTATCAATACAATTACTTGATTATATAATTTTTAATCTATTTAATAAAAATTACTAATTTTTCAATTTAAACGACAATAGCTACAAAGCTAGAATATACCTACACTTCCGACATGATGGTTCATGAATTTTGGTTGAACCAAAATAGGAATGCTATAACTGGTTGTTTTTTATTTTTCCAGAATCTACCAAACATAGTGGACTTAGAGATTCTGTCAATGAAATGCCAGTCTGGTTGTTTATGCTGCCGCAAACACTCGTTCCTTGTGGACCTCAAGACTGGAATGTCATAAAGTCACTTGGTACATAGTAAAGGCTTATATTTATACCAGTGTGCCTTCTGCCTGCATCTACATGTAATGCACAGAGAGGTGAAGCTCACACTGTTCTGCTTCACAAGGGCAAATAGTCCATCTATAAAGACTATGATGTCAATGTCTCTGATGTGGCGTCCATTGTTACCATAAAAATACCTTGTCACATTCTCCAATTGGGCTGTTAATTAAAAATAATCAAATTAAAAATGGCATTATGTAGTTTGGAATATTTTTTCAAGATTTTTATAAAATAAATAATGGATATAAGTGGAATTTGATGTATATGAGTACCTTTGATTAGAAATAAAATATTTTAAAAATTAATTCATGGACACAAATCATAAAACTAGAAGTATTCATGTAGTTCCTTAAATGTGTTTACATCTCAGAAGAGACTGAATACGTACACTATATTCTGCACAGAAAGTGAAAAAAGGCAGAAGAATAAGTGTCTACCAGCAAACCTCAAGCTACCCTCCTCTTTTCCGACAGCTTTGTCACTCTCTCCCTTACTGTAGTGAAATAGTTTTGCACATAACTCATGAGATGATTTTTTGGATCAAATATTAAGATGTGGTTGTTTTAGATTTGTTTAAACAATCCATTTAATCATCCCCTCTTGTTTATTTGGTATTAACCTTTATGAATATAAATGTAAACATGCTTATAATATTCAATATGATTATTTAGTTTTAAATATTGAATTATAAATGTTTCTTAAAATGTGTATAAATTATTTAATTGCAGTGTGTATCCATCCTTTTACCATCCTATTACAACTAGACTCTATTATAATTTCAATTATTTTATACACTATTTCTTTATTTACCTGATGTTAATTTTTAACTGAAGCAATGACAGTTTTAATTATCATATAATACTGAATCATATAACTTTATATTATTTAAGTACAGTTAATAAATATCAGTTATAATAAAACAACAAGTGTTGATTTTTCATACATTGTTGGTATCCTTAGCTCAATATTCACATACAAAAGTGTTTCCATACAGACTTAGAAAGTTTTTCCTCAAAAATATTTATACCACTGTCTCCAAATATATCAGATATAGCTTATTTCATTCAACATAGCTATTTTGAAGTTCAGTACTTTTGCAGAATGAATAGTTTATTATTTTTTGTTTGTTTCTTTAAGTATCTGGCTGTTTTCTCATTTAATTAAAAGACTGCTTTTTTAATGTCAGTTAAAAACAACATTGAAGATAAAGGCCAGAGAATTGTAATAAACATCTGATTCACTAACACTCCTAATTGACCCTTCCTTTGTATTTGCAATGCCATAACTCACATCTGCTACAGATAATGTAACTTTATTGCCTTTTCATTGTCTGGCAATAAATGTTGTTTAGCAAGTGTGTGTAGAGTAGAATGTCCAATGCCAAGGAGAGACATATCAGTCCATCACATTCTCCTACATTAAAACAGGGAACAAGCCTGATATATCTGAGGACTAAATAGAAATCAAAGGGGGTCAACTGCAAAGCTATACAACTGAAAAAAAATATGAACAAAGAAACAAGACTACTGGAAGAGGGAATTCATGGGTTACTGCTTGGTTGCTGCCAGCCACAGGTTATGTGCATTAGCTCAATCTTTCCAGGACAGGTGAAAGTACCAATGCATATTACAATGTAGTTATTTTTATGTTACTTCTGAGGTCAAAGTAGAGATTATTGACAGTGTTAGGAGGTACAGGGTGTTGGTAGCTTGAGTGTAGGGAAATTCCTAACTTGGCACTGTGGAGTTTTAGAGTGAGAAGGAGACTTGTTGGCCTCTGTGACTGACAGAGCCACAGGCTGATACTTGAATAGAATTTGCTCAGAGAATGGAGGTGTGTGTAGTGTCAGGTTCAACCTGAACCAATAAGCTTCCTCTCAAAGTAAGCAAGAGTCCTGAAGTTCTGTTCTTTACATACAGTTCTTGCTGGAGAAACTAGCTTACATTGAGGTGTCAAAGTAGGCCTAATCAGAAACTCTTAGCAGCTCAATGTTATTTGTTTATGCCCAATGATTAAAATGAAAATGTAGGGTTTAAGCATTCTAAATGACTGTATCCTATTGTCTTTGGAAATCAACAGGGCTGCACAGATATTCACTGAAACCAGCCCCCATTCTAGGAATCTCAGATTCCCATTCCTCTTGCAGATTTGATATCACAAGGGTAGCTGTTCTTACATTTCCCTCCCATTAGAGAAATACATTTTGCCCCAAATAATTCCATTATCAGTTATACATGAGAGATGGTCTAAAAAAGAGCTATCTCAGCTACAGGCAATCAGGGATCTGTAGAGTGATTATTATACAGCTTTGGGGATAGGGGTCATTTGGGGTTTTAATGTCAGTAGTCACCAAGTCTGAGAGCCATCGTTTGGCTACCTGGAACTAGCTTTCAATGAGGAGAAACATTTCAATCCACCACTGGATTCTTAAGCTTCTCTCATGACCAACATTGTGCTATGGGATCTCCTTGGGTCCCCACAAATCTAACACAGGTTCGTAAAGACTGAATCAGTACATAGTATGGGGCAAGATTCGATAAGGCAGTAGGGAGATATGAAGTAACACAAAGTCACACCACACAACAAACCTCACACAGGAGATTTATTGTATGGGAAGATCCTGTGAGTGTGGCTGCAGACCTGAGCAGAAAACAAGGAGTATATAGCACTTCTTGGTGGTTGAAGCTTTCAAGGGCGAGGACTGGTGGTATGTAAAATTTAGTTATTGGATTGAGCTCAAGGATTTCAAGTCCTAAATTTGCACATTTTATTATATAGAGAATGGGATAGGGCCAGCTGTTATGTCAATTAAAATGTTCTATTGTTAGTACCTGGCAATAAGAAATCCTCAGGGGAGGGGCCTGGTCATTTGTGTGTCTTGAGGGGATTATAATATCCAAGAGACACATAGACAAACAGGACCACCCTAATGAAAGATTAATCATGCCGTAGAATCTAGCTTCTGCTTGTGTTAACCACAGGCAACTTCCAATCTTGCTTGCCAGGAGCCCACAACCTAATTAGAACATGTCCTGATAATTCAATTAATCAAATAGTTTTGCAAAATATCTACAGCCCTAAATATCTGCTTATGGAGTAGGATTGAGCACATCTTATAAATCTACAAATCATCCATCAGTAGTCCACCCCTTTGATACCTAATGCTTGACTGGAGAAATTCGTGGAGTCATTCTCTTGGGGCACCAGTCAAGAAATTGTATGTGATCAAAAGAATTGCATGTAAATACATTTGAAGATGAAGCTTGCTGAGAGTTGGGGTATTGTTAATTATTTCCTGGTCTATTTGATGTTCTGGGTAGGCTCCTAGGAGAAATATGATCTATTTCTCACATACTACTGCCCTTGCTGTAGAAGTGAAAAGCAGGATATACTGGACTGTTCAAGAAACATCAAGAGAGTTCAGTGGGATCTCCAGCACAGTCATGAGGGAAGGACTGGGATATGTCTTTAGGAAAGGCATAACCTAGACCTGCTGGGTGGGATTCTCATCTATAAACTTGTTTCTCACTCTGAAAGCACTGATTTAGGCACTGTAAGAAGCACTCTACTGCTCTGGCTATGGAGCTCCCCAGCAGGGTCAGACATGAAGGATGGGTATGTATTTGTTTCTCTATTTCTCTGCCTTTGAATCCTTTCCTCTGACTTACTGTTCACGTTCCTCTCATCCTCTCTATTCTCTCCCTTCCCCTGTCTCCCTCTCTTCTCCTTTCTCTTTTCCATTCTTGTTTGAAGTCTAAAATTTCAAAATAAAGATTATATCAGCATATTATCATAAAGGTATCTATAAGTAGGAATTTATATATTTTCTTAGACTGTTCATTCTTGCATTTTGATCCTAAAAGGATGGGATATAATGCCTAAATCTGAGTGTCCTCATTCTGGAAACAAGGTGTTCTATATGAAAGACAGTACTAGCAATGATTGATTGGGATTCTAAAAATGCTGATGTCTATTGACTTGTATCTTTTTGATGGAAGGTAACTAATTTGAATAACATTAGTTAGATGTGATAGTGTGAAATACATAAATGATCTTTGTCTTTGTAAAAGGAATTCCTAAGATCGTTGGATCTGATTTGGTTAATTACTCAACTCTAAGGAGCTTAGTGATGGGGATAAGAGAGTAGAAGGAAAAAAATAGGCTTGTTTGACAGTTTGCAGCTGAAGTGACTAAGTGACTGATTACTAACAGTCTCCATAAATTTGTAGATTTGAATGCTTGGTCATAAGGGACCAATATTATTCAAGAAGGATTTGAAGGATTAGGAGATATAGTCATGTTGGAATAGGTGTGCCCTTGTTTGAGGAAGTGAGTCACTGGTGTAGGATTTGAGGTTTTAGAAGTTCATGTCAGGCTTTCCCCCAACCATGCCTTTCTTTCTCTTATTGAAGAGCAGGATATAGCTCTCAACAGCATGCTCCTATTTCTACCATAATAATGATAGGAGACTAATTCTCATAAATTGTAATGAAGGCCTCAATTAAATGATATCCTTTCTGAGAGTGGTGTGGTCTTGGTGTTTCTTCACAATAATAGAACAACGACTAATAACGCAGCAGCCTTAGTCTCTGAGGATTAAAAGGGAAATAAATTAGGATTCATTAGCAGTGGCTGGTATTTTCATTAAAAATATTTTGTAATAAAAAATACAGAATGAGGAACAAAAAGAAACACAAATATAAAACAACCAAAAGGATGATTTTGAAATATTGTACATAAGGTATGGCTACTGAAATTTCATGGGAAATAGAAATATCACAGTTTACCAAAAGGATAAACATTCATTTTCTCAATACATTACTGCATCTATCTCTTCATCTCTCGTTTTTGTGATATCATTATGATAAACCAATAAAGAAACAGGCAAAGCTATCAGGTATAGTTGCCTTTGTCATAAGACTTGGTTCTGTTATAGAATATACATTTTGTTCTGATTTTGGTGACAAATAAATATAATTTTGAATAAGACATAGTATTAAGTATACTTTTAATAGAAAACCTTATAAAGTATTTATTTACTCTAAATAAATGAACTACTATAAAATATGATTTAACTGTCAAAGATATACAGAAATTATTTGATTATAAAACTTAAGGGATTGACAGAAGGCATTCTGATAATCAACAGGTATGTTACATGTTCTTAACCTAAATTTTTTTTTAGTCATATGAAAATAAAGCAACTCATTTCATGCTTAGTTATGTAATTATCTGATTAAATGTAAAAATTGGGGAGCAAGGCTGAATTAGTGTTTTAAGTTTTGAATAACACTAAGGCATACAATTCAGTTGAATATCACTAAAATTTAATAAAAATTTCTTTCTTATTTTTGAAAAATGAATAACTTAACATAAGGCACAGATAATATTTCCCTTAAAATTTTACTTTAAGTATTAAAGTTGCATAATAACCTAGCTATCCATTCCAATTCAATAGTAACATAATTGTTTCGAGATGTAGAATATTTCTGGATATAACGGCAAAATTAAACTAGTGTTGCACATGTGAAAAAGAACAATTAGGAAGTGAACATTTAGTAAAAAAATATCTAATGCAAGTAGTTTTCATATTAAAGGAAAATTTTAAATTATTATGAAAATGTGAAGCTTTCTAAGAGAAAGGGTAAAATGCAGATATAGACAATTGAAAGAGGCAATTTTGCCTAATATTGCAAGTGGTATATGCATTAAATGATTTAATTTCTTTACTCTTTTATACTCCTCATTTCTATATGCATTTTATGCATCTCATTTCTTTTTAATGCTCCAATTCTTAAAACTGTAGAAGGAAGTTGTAAAATCATGGAGGGTACTGATGTTCTATAGGAGTGAAGAAATAGATTTTTACTAAAACAGAGTTAATTTATATGGTTTTATTTGTACATATATTTCTCACTTTTCTTCTCTTTGCCTTAACTTGCAAGAATCATATTTCCTTCATAAAACAACTCCAACTCCCCCAGCCAGTAGTTCTTTCCTCCACCTGTAGCTTGGTGTTATCATTAGTTTCCTATAATTGTGGAGTATGAGCAAAGGGCCAAAGTGAGTTTTAACACAAGGTGTTTTTATGAACTTGCATTCATTGAAAATGAGGGAAACTAGTTAACTCCTCATAAACCACCCAATTCATTTTATCCAGTATGTGTAGCTTAATGAAAAATCCCTCAAATGTACCTAAATAATCCATTGATTTATACCAAAGCTGTTTGCAAAGAATTCCATATCTCTGCAGTGAAGAGTATATGCACTACTTGTTACTCTACCAATACTATGCCATGTCATTTGTTGGGAAGTTGTCTCTTGACATTGGTCTTAATTGGTCTTCATCAATGTCATATCTTCTTGACATAAGATTGAGTTATGGCTTTCACCGTTCTCGATGTTCTAAATATTTATGTTATGTTGCTTTTTGTGGGACTTTAAAATTAAAGTGAATCTGTGAGATGTGAAGTACAAACTTCACAAGGCATGTATGAGTCACTGAAGAATTCTGTACCTGAGAACAAATATGACATGTGATTTGAGTGACATCTTTCTTTAAAATTCTAAATAGTTACTAACATTTCCAAGGATGAAACAGTAGTTTCCTATGGCTTCAAGCTAGGAAATTACTGGAATGAGGGATATAGAATTATGGAAGCAGATACTGCTAATGTAATTATGACAAAGAGACTCACTTAGTATTCACCTTGATGTCATGGACATTGTTGATTGTGTTTTGTTTCTAATGACATTTACTTCTAAGGAAGAAGTAAAATTTCTTCAAGATGCCTAGTAGAAAAAAGGGAGAGGAAGTGTTGAGGAGAAAGCAAAATCTATGTAAAATCTGATTTATAAACAAGGGGTAAATATATTCTTTGTAACTTTTAGTTTGAAAGTTACTGAATTTTGTAGGCTAGGCAAATACACCCTGAAATATCATAGTAGGCCTATTAATTATAATAAGAAAATACCTACTATAAACTTATCTATACTGGAACGAGAAGGTACAATGTTTTGAAAAACATAAATTTTCATTCTGTAATATATTGTTTTTCTCAATAATTTGTGATGTCTGAAATTATAAGAAGTATCTATATGCTAATAAATTATATATTACTGATAATATGTCATGGGTTGAACACAATTCTATCTCTTGAGTGTTGATTTATCTAAAGTCTTTTTATCAAGCTTATGTAATCTTTATAACACCTACCATGAGGACAGTAGTCCAAATAAAAAATACTGCTCAGAGATACTATTTTTACCCTAAATCATAGGCAACAAATAATAAGGTGAACCTGAAATGCAAGGAAAGCAAAAATATGAAAAGATGAGATGCTGTTCTCATTGGTATTATGTATCATCAGAGGGACTTTATAAAATGGTCTAGTCCTACCCAGAAGTAAGTACTTTTTGTCCTTCAATTTTCATTGCTAAAATCTCCACCTTACTTCTCTTTCCTCCACTCCACACACACAAAAACAAGTACTCAAACATATTGGCAAATACATTTTTCTTTTCATATTAGAAGAAAAATGCATACATTTTGGAATGGATACTTTGCCTAAAGTTACATAGCAAGTGGCCATCAAACTTCAAACGAAAATATAAAGGTAGTTTAAACACATCTACATTAATCTACAGTGATTAATGTAATTTATAGCAAACATAGTATTTGAGTGTATTATTCCTGCTGGGGACATTTGATTAAAAAATAGACAAGGGAAAGTGTAATCAAATTATCTACTTATAATTTCCTACCCTAGAGAGTGTATGTATTTAATAACCTAATAGTAGGTCCAATAGAAAAATATGAAAATATGATCTATGATTTTATAAAGTAGAATTATCACTCTTTTTATGTTCCTTTTTATGTTGAATGAAAAATGGAAAATAGATAATAAAATATATTTCTCTAATGATATCTCTTTAGAGTAGTTCATTGTTTTAATAAAACACACATACATTCATTCATTAGAGAGAATTTCCTAGTATTTTGGTCAGAACCACCATAGTATTTTACTATACTAAACCACTATCTTAATTTTCTTAAATGTAATGTTGATTTATTTTACAATTATTACTTGCAGTTATTACAACTATACTTTTATTAGTAGTACTATTTTCATTATTTAAAACAACTTTCTATTTATTGAAAATAGACTGTTCCCTCACACAGAATATTCCAACAAGCTTTCCCTTCCATCCATTCCTCCCAGTGTCCCTGCATCTCTCCCTTCCTCTATGAACACTCCCCCTCCTTTTCCTCATCGGAAAATAGCAGTCCTCCAAGAGATGACAACAACAGAGGACAAACCAAGACAAAGTTTGGATAAAGCAACATAATAGAAGCAAAATAATCAGAGATATACACTTCACCCTATTAGGAGTCCCACAAAACTCCAAGCTAGTAGCCATAACACAGAGACCTCTAGGAATTTGTTATAAATTATTGAATAATGTTCATGTGGCACCACAAAAATCACAGTGAATGAATAAACCACTTTCAACAAATGTGATTGATTTTCAGTGACCACTAACTGTCTTTGGTTTACCAGACCAGAGTAGACTCCTCTACTTTTTCAGGTATGAGTACAGTAATTCTACAGCCTACATGCATTCAACTGTATAAAACCAAAAGAATGTTAGTGTGCAAATTTTCCCATTGAATTTTGTTTTATAGGTTACCTAATATGACAGAGGTATTATTACCAATAATAGTGTTGCTTTTAGAGTAATAATGCCTTAAAACTCTTTCTTGCTTTAAAGACTCGAAGTTCTTGTTACATAGGTCTTCCCCTTATGTGGTTAACATTACCCCAAGATATTTGATGTTGTTTGTGGCTATTGTAAAGGGTGATGTTTCTCTAATTCCTTTCTCAGCCCCTTTATCACCTGTATATAGTAGGACTACTGATTTTTTGAGTTAGTGTTGTATCCTGCCACTTTGCTGAAGGTGTTTATCAGCTGTAAGAGTTCTCCAGTAGAGTTTTTCAGGTCACTTATGTAAACTATCATATCATCTGCAAATAGTGAAAATTTGACTTCTTCTTTTCAAATTCTAATCCCCTTTATCTCCTTTTGTTGTCTTATTGTTTTAGCTAGAATTTAAAGTGCAATATTGAAGAGCTATGAAGAAAGTAGACAGTCCTGTCTTGTTCCCTATTTTGGAGGAATCATGTTGAGTTTCTCTCAATTTAGTGTGATGTTGGATGTTGGTTTGCTATATATTGTTTATATCATTATTAGGTAAGTTTCTGTTGTACCTGATCTCTCCAAGATCTTTATCATGAAGGGATGTTGGATTTTGTCAAAGATTATTTCAGCATCTAGTGAGATGATCCTGTGTTCTTTTCTTTTTCAGTTTGTTTATATGGTGGATTACACTGATGGATTTTCATATGCTGAACCATTCTTTCATCACTGGGATGAAGCCTACTTGATCATGGTGGATGTTTTTTCTGATGAGTTCTTGGATTCGATTTGCTAGTATTATATTGAGTATTTTTGCATCAATGGTCATAAAGGATATTGGTTTGTAGTTCTCTTTCTTAGTTGTGTCTTTGTGTGGCTTGAGTAAAAAAGTAATTGTATCCCCCAAAAAAGAGTTTGGATGTGACCCTTCTGCTTCCATTGTGTGAAACACTTTGAGGAATGTTGGTATTAGCTATTCTTTGATTTTCTGGAAGAATTCTTCACTGAAACCATCTGTCCTGGGCTTTTCTGTTGGGAGAATTTGATGACTGCTTCGGTTTCATTAGGGGTTATAGGTCTCATTAATTTGATTATTTGGTCTTGATTTAATTTTGGTAAGTGATATCTATTCAGAAAATTTCCCATTTCCTTTAAATATTTGAATTTTGTGGAGTACAGATTTTCAAAATATGACCTGAAGTTTCCCTACATTTCCTCAGTGTGTGTTCTTTGCTTATTAACATTTTCTGTCTCTGCCTTTTGTTAGTTTGGACAAAGGTTTGTCTGTCTTGTTGATTTTCTAGGAGAACCAACTCTTTGTTACATTTATTCTTTGAATTGTTTGAGAAGATTTAGGGAGATAGAAGGACAGAAATATTAATATAGTAGTCATGAGAAATTTCCCTTCAAATTGTCGAGTGAAAAGTCTTCCAAATCCATACAGTCTATTGCCCTTGCCCTTGATTTCCTTTCAAACTTGAGATAAGACTGGATTCCTGAAGGCTCCATATTTATCAAATATAAGACTTCTAAGAATTCAGCTAAAACCAACCTGGAAGAATCCTTGCTGAGGTCTAGATCACATGACATCTAAAGGTTTATTCAATGGCCCAAGGAAGAATCAATTGAAATTCCTACAGTTTTAAACCCTACAGACAAGAACAATATCTTGCTAGGAAAGATATCTCTATTATTGTAATATTGGACCTTACATTTGAGAGGAACCAACATTGGTCTAATTGTATACAACGTCTGTTCAAAAGTAGAGAATTTACACCGAATATTTACTAGTCACTGAAACAATACATAGCACTATAATTTCTAAAATTAAAAAAGTTCTAACTCTATTTTGAACACTTATTCCTGAAGATAATGATAGTTGTTACTCTTTGAAAAGCATCTTTTTATAGTGTACAATTAGTCCTACTACCTATAACTGCTTCAAATGTAGTGAAGGACTGACCATGGCTTTCCCAATCACAAAACATATATCTACAGTGCCACTCTTACATCTACAGCTCTGGCAGTGAAAGACACAGGAGAGTGGTGGAAGGTTCAGAGTACGAGAGGAAAATAATGAATGCTGGAATAAAGTGTCTTCTAGACACACCTGGGTGGAAGGAAAGTACTCACTTGAGAAAGTTTTGTTTTAACGTGCATTTCACACTACAGCATGCTTGAGCCCATTCTCATATATACACATACACTACCGTTACAAAAATTACTACTATTAAATAAATTAATAAATAAAATATGTCAATACACTAAAAATATGCATCAATAACCAGAAACCAAGTCCCATTAGTTGTACATGTTTAGAGCTACATGTTATTCTAACCAGGAAAAAAAAATGGTGATGGGATAGAACATCTTTTTGCCAGTTTTTTTTTTTTGATTAAAAAAAAATAGTTTGTATAGATAGACATTTCCTGCCCTAACTAAAAGTCCCAAATAACTGGCACAGAGGGTTATTAATACTTAAAAAATTCTTGGCCAATAGCTCAGGCTTAATATTAATTATCTCTTACATTTTAAGGTAGCCCGTATTCCTTGTTTATGGTTTGCCACATGTCTATGATTATTAGCATGGCATGTTCATCTCCCCTGTCTCTGCATCTGGCATCAACTCCGGGCTGTGATTCCCGACTCTGTCCTTCTCTTCCCATCATCTTTAGTCTGGTCATCCTGCATTTCTTTTTTGCCTGGCCACTGGCCAATCAGTGTTTTATTAAACCGATTCAAGTAACAGATCTTTACAATGGACAAGAGGATTATACTCTACTGCCATTTATTTTCCAATAACATAAAAATGTACAATATCTATTACAATAATCTACAACTGCATTTCTTATATTTTAAAATCAGTATGCTATTTAAAATTGTCTGCATTTAACTATTTTATGTATGTGGATGTTTTCCCTGGATGCATGTCTGTGTGCCATGTGCATGCTGGGTCGTGAGGAGAGTATAAGATTCTGAGAAACTGGAGTTACCTAAATTTTACTTATGAAACGTAAGACCTGAACATGATATGAAAATATATTACTGAAAATAGTACAATCTGAATATGTGGTAATTGCAGATAGTTATAACTTGACAAGAAGTATCGTAGTTTAATAAGGATCAGCATAAACAAATAGGCCAAATAGATGTTTATTCAGGGAGAAATAACTTACAACATAGAAAAATGAACACCAGCAGGTTCCACTGGATGCTATCCTCTCAGCATCCTGCCAGCAAGAAAGAGCACCAGGCTCCTCCAGAGACCTGGTTCCACAGGTCACTTCCCCCTCTAGCTCCACCCCCAATGGGAGTGGTCAGTGCCACAGAAGCAGACAAAGTGAATGTCTCACTACAAAGAAGTATTGAGTGAATGCCAGTCAGAGTTCTTTGTACAGTTCTTGTCTGTAGACTGGTAGATAAAGTTGAAATTTTAGCTTCTTTCCCTGTTCAATTCATAGCTTACTGGGTATTTTAATGTTACATAAAGAAATACCCACAAATAAATTATATCTTAAGCTATTTTAAGTGCTGTGAAGAAAGGAAATGCTATAAAAAAATCAATATAATGATTCAGTGTATTTGGAGCAATAAAAGAAAGCATAGCTCCCTCACTGATATTAAGGCTAAGACGTGATGGATTGGGAGATGGAGGTCTCCAAGCAGCTGAAAGAGCCTAGTACCTTCCTGGAAACATCAGATGGGCACTGTATCTTTTCCAGAATGGACAACGAAAATAAGACTAGAGGCAGCAGAATATATTCCCTTCTGTCAGGCTATCCACATAATTTTTGTTAGCATATGAACTGTTTTTAAAAATCTTTCCAGAGTAATATGTGCATAAGAGAAACCATCTACTTCACTAATTACAAAGCTCATGTTGGGTTTCTAGAATAATAGAAAGGGACTAGAAACACTGGATAGTGTGTAAGAATGCAGTTATAAGGTGATGGCATTGGGTAGCAATGAACACAAATATTAATGGAAAGATTACATAACAAATACACATATATACATATATGTATACATATACAATATAAACATGTACAAGGAGATACATATTACAAAACTAACAAAACAGGTCTTTCAGTAGATAAATACAAAAAAAGGTTACTTCTCTGATTGCCTATAAACCCTAGATTATGGGATTCATAGATAACTGAAATGTGAATCTGGTACATATCCAAATACAGGACTTGTATTAAAGGTATTAATGTTTTTGCGACTGTCTATCAAGGAAATATTCTAATAAATCACATATTGGAATAACACATATGATATTCTTTCTAATTTCTACATTTTATGGTGTTGTGTTAGGATCTCTGTTAAATGAATTCAAATCTGGGATGACAGTGCAAAGATATATCCATGTTTTGTATATACATGGTTGTTAATAGCTAGAGTCAACCTCTTTTACGCAAGCACAAATCCTTTAAATAATATAAGAAGGATATGTTTGCACTAGAATTTAATTTATATTTCTTCTTTAAAAATAGGGTAAAAGAAAGTTATATAATTTAAGAGTTCATCAAACATAATTTTGCAGTATCTTTGAATTTCTATTGGGGGAATATGATCTGACAGCCTTGATTCTGAAGCTTTTCATATTTTTCTACATTACCTATTGGTATGCATTACGATATATTACTGTCAAAACAACAAACAAATGAAGAAATGTGAAAAATTGAATTGACAAGATTGTTGAAGAGGCTTTAACATGGCAATGTGTCGAAATCTAGGACCCGAGATACATTGCGAGTTTTGATATAGTGAAATTAAATCGATATCAGAAAGTGACCAAATGTGTCTGACTACTCAGTGTGCCTAGCATACAACACCAAAATTCTTCAGTACAAACAAGAAAACTGTCAATGTGGCTGTCAGAGGCACAAGGAAGAAAACACATCAGTTATAGACTTGATGACTGGAGAAAAACAGAGCTCAGGCTCACAGAAAGATGGTTGGTATTCTGTGTAATAGACTGACTTCCTGAAAATGCCATTGTTTCCTAAAGAAAAGTGAAACATAGTACATAAAACAAAAGTGCATATGCATACGGCTGTATATATATTCTACCTTTGTTCAGGCTTTAAAAAAATATATCCTAATCTCTTTTACATTTAGTTATGCAGAATGTATTGCAAACTGGAACCCAGAGACTGTAAGGTTGAGCTGCAGTATCTCCCTGGATCAAATGTGATAAAAGACAAGAGTAAATAGAGAGGCCTTAACCCAGCAGAGAGGCATACGATTTAACTGGTGAAAGATAGAGCTAGTGATTCCTTCCTGGTACCTGCTGAATAATTGACACCTACTGTTGCCATGATTTTAGAAAGCTGATCTTTAAAATAATAAGAGATTAATTTGTGTGTTAGGTGGGAATTACTTTCGCACTTTCTTAGAGCAGTAATAGGAAACTAACAAATTAAATGTTGCAAAACCTTAGCTAAATTATCTACAGAGTCTATTCAGGTACCACTGTTGTTATGATAGTGTACACCACTAATTTCATAACTTATTTGTCATAGTTGCTGATATTTCAGAAATTCCAATTTAAAATTATTACTCACTTTCAAAAGGTAGTCATATCATACAGGTTGCAAACGAAATTTTGCCCTCTCATTTTTAAAAATCAGGAGAATGAGGGCATTGGTGGTCCTTGCCTTTAGTCTTAGCACTTGGGAGGCAAAGGCAAGCAGATCTCTGTGAGTTCAAGGCCAGCATGGTCTACAGAACTCTTTCCAGGACAGGCTCCAAAGCAATATAGAGAAACCATGACTCAAAAACCAAAATAAATAAACAAATAAACAAACAAACAAATATATTAGAAGAATAAAGCAGACACAGTAATGTTAATTATTTTGAACTGTAATACCAAAAAATTATATTAAAATGATGTATATTTTTGTTGTTGTTATGAAGGCATGTGATCATAATACTGATAAATGAGCAAGGGTCTGACACTTTTGACAAGCTAAGAATTTAATTTTCTACAAAGACATATGCCCAAGATTCACTTTTGTTTTCTAATAAAAGCCCAATATCTGGAGATATTGTAATGTAAACAGGAAATAGGTATCAGCCTCAGGTCAGCCAAATATGACACAGTAAGCTATTTACACTGCACATGTCACTCTTGTTATCTTTAAGGTAAATAATCATCTCTGACTTCATAGGACTAGACACAGCTTTTTTATGTGCAATGCTTTCATTTTTCCTTTTAGGGAGACTAAATGTGAGTGAGGAGACATGTACCAAAATGACTGATGTCAGAAGCAATCTTGAGCAGGGAAATAACATCAAGAAATTGAAACGTTTGTGAAATAGGTTATATTGGAATAAGGGGATGGAGAGGTGATACTTTGTATTTTAGTTAGCTCTCCAGATTTTGTAAGCTTTTATTCATTAAATAATTAGCTTTTGTCACAAAACATAGCAAATAATAGCAGCGATGACAAAAACTCACAAGTAAACAACAAAATCAGAAAAATCATCTTTGTAATGGATATTGTCACAAAGTAAATCGTTATTGATCATATTTAAGAAAATTAAGGTTATATGTATCATTATAAATAAATATAGCAGAAAGGATAAGGATACTTGATGGGCCTTAAGTGAAACAGAAAAGAAATACAATTAGGAATATAAATAAATAAATCTACTATCTTGATGACAAAGTGTTACAGAAAACAATGCCTAGAAATGGGATAGGAGAGAGATACCATAAAAGAGGGAGCCATTATAGGTTTGAAGAGAAAACTGACTCTAGAGAAATGTCCAGAGACCAACAAGACTGACCCCAACTAACAATTTGCCAACAGTGGAAAGGCTATCTTAAATACCTTGCTCCTCTGCTTCTTACAAGCTTGCAGGCTCCTGTTTTGCTTTGTTTCCTGAGCCTTAGGTGCGAGATTATCCTGTAGATGTATCCATAGGTACTGGGCTCCCCAACTCTGATTTTTATTAATTTATGTCTTTCTATAGTGACTTTTCTGTATTGCTAAGAGAGGTTTTCTTCATAAAGGGTGAAGACAGCACATATCTATGAGTATAAAGAAAAATGTAGTTTTTAGGGATTTTCAGAGACTACAAATTTTTTAGGAGATCAGTAGTTATTGGGCTAACCTCGCAGGAATTGGGAAGGAAAAATTGTAGGCCTCAGAGGGGATGGGGAGCACCTGGAGAGCATGGCCCATTGAGTCAATGAAGTGGTGCTCACCTGGGCTCACGGAAACTGAAGTGGCAAGCACGGCCCTCACATAGGTCTGCAGCAGGTCCTCTGCACTTATGTTATGGTTGTTACCTTGGTGTTTTTATAGGACTCCTAACATGGGAATGGGTTTATCTCTGACACTTTTCCCTGCTCTTGGAACTCTCTTCTTATTGGATAGCTATGTCCAGCCTCTATATCAGGGCTTTTGCCTTGTCTTATTGTTATTTTGTTTTTTTCTGTTTGCCATCCCTTGGATGTCTACTCTTTTGTGAAGAAAAAATGGAGATGAGTGCATATGGGAGAGAGGGGAGCTTCCAGGAGTCAGGGGAACCATGGTTGGGATGTATTGTATGAGATGATAATTTATTTTCAATAAAAGCTTTTAAAAAATATTCTCTTTACTATATCCCCTCCTCTACAAAACTTAGAAATTTGAATGTAGATCTTACCCAGAAAGATGCTCCCCACACCCCCGTTTTGATAAGGTAAGAATGGGCCCACTACCATGCCAGAAAAACATGTATGTTGAGATTCTGACCTCTTTGACTATTTGGAAAAGTGAACAGATTGCAGGATTAAACAGAAACACATAATTATTGAAGATATAAAAATGGTTCCTGGAAATGCAAAGATTAAAGTGGTTTGCAATATTTTAAGTCTTTTTTATGTTTTTGAGATTATAATATAATGAAGACTTCAGGAAGGCAGTATTTCAAAAAGAGCATCAAGCAAAATATCCATTTCATGAGCAGGGGAGTCACACCATCAAAGCACAGCAGAAGGTATGAGGTCATCAGGATGACTACTACCCTACAGGCCATCTTGTCTCCTGTGGTCTGAACCAAAGCAAGCACATAAAACTTTAATTTTGAATCTTAATTCCAATTAAAATATTTTGATTAAAAGTGTAAGAAAGTCATTCTTCCATAATTTTTAATTTTTCTGGAATGTAAACTTGTTTAGAAAGCATAACTTTTTGAAGAGGTACCTAAGTAATTAATCTTACCATGCAAATTCTTTAAAATGAATTGAATGTTTCAGAAGCCCATTTCACTTACTGAATAATTTCAAATTTAATTGAGACAATTACATGGAGTAAAAAATGCTACAAATTGAAAGATCATTAAACTGAAAAATTTGAATGTTTTTGTGCTTGTGTCATAGAATAAGACAGTATAAATTCTTTTATTCTATTATATTGTATTATTGGATTTGTGTATGTGTGTTTCCAAGTTAATGAGTGAGAAGTACAGCAAGCTCCAGATGTCAATGAACTGCAAATTTTAAATACTAGGAATGTTACAAATACCAGAGAAATTCAAATGTAGAGCCCGGTGTGGCATCCCATGACCACAATAGAGAAAATCAACTAAAGATAGGATAAGTAAAGACCTGACATTGGTTTGTAAAGTAGTATTGGCAAAGCATTTAGGTATTGCTTTTAAACTATAGCAATTGGGATTTTTATATGCTTTTATATATTGTAGCAAGCTACTAATGAATGATATTATGAATGAGACTATTAAAACATAAAAGCAACTGGAGTGAAGGATGATGGAAGGAGGAAAAGGGAGACAAGACAAAAGAAGGGAGGGAAGCATGGTAGTAGAGAGATGGGAAGAAAAGGATTTCCATTTTTTTTTTAATATCAAGGCAGTGGGAACAAATGATTTAAAATTATTGATTCATGTTAATTTTTAGAAATAAAAACAATGTTTCTCCCTATTCTAAATGAAAATGCTTCTTATGTATGTATAATATATATACTTACATAGCAACATTTTACATGCTCATATTTCTGTTTTTAATATGTATGGTATCTGTCTGCTTGCTTTTTTATCATCAAGCAGCCTTTGTCTATTACCAAAAAAAATGTACATACATAATAAACTATTTGCATGTTTGTTTTATGGCCTGCCAAGTCAAATGCCTACTCTCACATATTTTACAGGAGATCTTCTAATCCCTTGAACAACATTTCCAATATGTTATATAGCATGTCCCTTACTTGTTATTCAATTTTCCTCTGACCATCCAACAGTCAGTCAAATGTTTCAAATATCTAGCTGTTATTTAACTTTGCTGTTGTTGGACAAAAGATAATCATTTCTTCATATGTGACAATTTAAGCACAAGAAGAGAAAATACCAGTAAATTTTAACCTTGAGAGCAAAGTGTAAATTGATCTGATGAATAGATTTATCACATATCCTGAATATTGATTTATGAGGCTGGAGGATTCAATCATTCAATTGCCTGAGTTATGGCTGTCACCAGTAACATATTCTCCTTTTGTTAAAGGTTGAAGAAAAATCACGAGTATCCCAGATCTGTCAAGACTGAAAGTTTACCCCCTGCAGATTTTATTTTGTTCTACCAAGAAAAGTGGGTTTTGTGGCTTTTTCTTCATAGGCAAAGAATCAATGAATTGAAAATTGTTCTGAGCATTGGTAGATTAGTTTCTATCAGTGTGAGTCCTGTAGTATTTCACACCATTCACTGTGGGAGGGTGCAGCACAGTGGGGTTTCGTCACTGTGCAAGATACTTCACACGGGCACACATGAGTGTTTCCTTCAAGCCCTTATGTTATTTTTTATTTTAATGTGCTACTCCTCCAAATAATGGGAAGTTTTCTTATATTTAGCAAATATAAACTATATATTTTCTAAGTTTTCATAAGCTCTACCATGCTCCATAGGAAGCCAATTTATAAACAAATTTTTGTTTGTATTAAAAATATTACTATGTACTTTTTGATTTTGGTTAAATCAGTTGCCTTTTCTTGAAACAAACATTTTTTCAGATTAATTCCAAGTGCTTTTTGTTTGGAATTTTAAAAGTATATCTTAAAGTGAACACATCAGGTGCCTTGCAGCAATGTGAACACACATGACAGATCTGGCACATGATGACTGATTCTATCACTTGTGACTTACAACATATGGTACCTGAATGAGGAACTAGAGTTGACATCTGTGTGTTGTGGTGCGGACTATTCTGAAGATGGATGGATATGAAAGCTGTCTATACTATAGAGTCATGTCCTTATACACCTTTGGTGATATGTGATTTGTGGTTTATTAAAGCTTGCCTGAGGAATCAGAAGGCAAAGTCAGCCATAAACTATAGAAGTCAGGCAGTTGTGGTATGCATATTTAATCCCAGCACTTGGAATGTGCAGGTAGACTGATTTCTGTTAATTCAAGGCCACACTGAGCTACAAGAAGTATATCCAGTCCTAAAGAGAAACAGCTCACACAAAGATGATCTCAGCACTTGGGATCACACACCTTTAATCCTAGGTCTCATGAGAGGTATTTAAGACAGGAACAGGGTCTCAGACCTAGCATTCATTATCCAGCCACATTGAGGATAGGAAGACATTGAAGTTTCTAGCCACGTTGAGGAGAGCATAGCAGTCTGAGTGAATCCGAGGAGCAGGAAAGCAGTGAAGTCCCGAGCAGTTTGAAGATCAACCCTTTGGTCTGAGCTGAGGTTGAGGTAAGAGCTAGTGGCTGGCAGCTTTGCTTTATGATCTTCAGTTTGAAGCTTAAGCTCTAATATCAGTCTCTGGGGCTTTTAATTTTTGTGCTGTGTACAGCTTACCTATTATTATTTTTTATATAAATAATGTCACAAAAATTGACACAGCTAGTTTAAGGATTTTTCTAAATACCTGCACAGTGCATAACTATATAACTCAGTGAACAGCAATATAATTAAAATGACCAGTCTGGAGCAGTGGTGTTTTGCTTGGGGCTTTACATTTGTACCATCAATTGAATTACTTATTAAATTTTATGATTCTTGATTCTTCAGTACCCAGAAGACTAAATTTTCTCTCTAACAAGCAAATGAAAAAAAAAACTGTGATGGAGTTGAATGTAGGTGGGAAAAGTGGCTTTTTAATATATGTCTCACATGTTCTTTGGCTAAATGTTATCCTTATTGATCACCTAATATGAACTTATCATGATCTCTTTGTAACTTTTATACCATACTATACATGGGAGTATAGTATGATGGTTAGGAATTATATATATATATATATATATATATATATATATATATATATATAATGTAAAGTATATACAGGATATATATATATATATCTATATATCTATGTAAGTAGGGTGTATGATACAAAGGTGTATATGTGTCTATATGTACACACATCCACATATATGAAAGAGTATTATAGGACATTTTGAGTATGTGTTTGTTTCAGCTTGCTAAATATTTTCCTGAAATTTTCATTAGCTCGTTCTTTTTTTAACAGTTGTACATAGAGTATATAGCACATAATATTGCACACAATTTTTACTGTGGCTGTATTTTGGTATCACATGAGAATAGTTGTTAAGCTTTGTACAAATGACACATTGCTGGGGCTCCAAAACACTCAAACATATGGATTTTTAGACATTGTTGGTCTCTTAATACTAATTAAAAGCTAAGGAAGAAGTTACAGGTTTTAGATTCATTTAGTATATTGTACAGAACAGCAGATTACCTTTTATACTAGCCCAATATGTTTATGTCCTTATATTAGATGATCTGGTGGTAAATAATGGTGGTCACTGATATACAACATAAGAAAATTATGTATGCACTTCTAAACTTTTAATGATTATTTAATTTAATTTAAAAAAATATAATTAATTTCTCTTTTCCACTACATCCTTCCAAACCATCCCCTGTACACCTCCTCTCTCTCTTTCAAATTCATTAGCTATTTTGCCACTAATTGTTATTTTATACACGTTTATAAATCTTTTCCTAAATGTACAAATACAGTCGGCTCTAAATTACTTAAAAATCCATATTCTGAAAAGAGTTCTGTGTAATTTGTGTTTTGAACAGAAAACTCTAAAGTCACCATTATTTATCTATACTTATTATACTGCAATAGAACAAAATTAAGAATGCAGGAAGCTAAGGGAGTGCATCTCATTTTGTTTCGTTTGTATTTAATTACTATATATGATAATAGACTGTCCATTCATTAACTTCATTTAGATTATGTCATAACACATATCAAGTTAACTAAGTGATTTTCAAATACTGGAGTCAGATAAAGTAATTAATATCCTGAATTCCTCAAATTTAGTTGACTAGAGAAATATATGGCATTGCACATTCTAATGCCAGTATCAAGTAAGCAACAAGGATGGAATAGAATAAAACTTAGATGGAAACTTACTCTGGTCAGTTGCAAACCTTTCTGCAACCATTAAATATTACAATGTTTCTTATCTTAAAATTGCTGGGCAGTGGTGGCATATGACTTCAATCTCGGCACACAGGAGGCAGAGATTTCTGTGAGTTTGAGGCCAGCCTGTAATACAGAGAAAGTTCCAGGACAGGCTCCAAACCTACAGAGAAAAGCTGTTTCAAAAATATTTTTAGTGTTTCTTCACAACTCCATATATTTATATAAGGGCTTAATCGCTTTTGTTCACCCTTTCTTTATTTTCAACAAGTTTCCCTCCTTGTTTCATGTTTTCTCTTTGTGTTTGACTCCCTGAGTTTAATTGGATTTCTTTGCCAAGGTTGTGTGTGGAGCTGTTTATTGGTACAGGGGCAACTTATCAATGTCTATATCATTTTATCATCTTTGAAATAACAATTCCTGTCACTACTACCATTAACTGTCAAGAGTAGTATATGTGAATTACATACAATAAATGTGCATAATAGAGAAACATTTATATGATTGGAAATTATACATATAGGTAAGTCAAATAACAAAAATTCTTTCAAGTATTTCTGTCAGTGGAGTGTATTCAAATGGAGGAGAGGCTGGACTCTTATGCAAACAAAATGCATGGGTTAAAAAAAAAAAGAGTACTTTCCACTTGTACTGACAACATGATTCAGTTAAATGGCTCTAGCAAAAGGCTTTTCTGATGTTCCTAGTTAGTCAAATTGGAAGCAGAAATGTGAAGAAAGTCAAAACTGTGCAGTGTATCATACAGGGCTACATCCTTCCCCAGGGAGCTTAATCAGATAGATACTTTTGTGAATGGCTTGGATGACTAGGCATAAATCTTCCAGTCTATACTAGATATGTGATTAGGCATAAATCTGCTGTGCTGGAAGTACAGAGTATAAATTTTGTTAAAGCAAGAAAATGATGGCACACAACTTTAATTCTATCACTGGAGAAGCCAAGGTACATGGATCTCTGTTTGAGGTTAGCCTTGTCTACAGAGTGAGTTCCAGTACAGCCAGGCATATGTATGGAGATCCTATCTCAAAAGTAAAATGCAGGTATGGGGGGGTGAACATAACCAAGAGTGATACAGCAGTTGCGCTGAGCAGACTAATTGGACTTAACTCATTTTTCAGGAACTTTCTCCTTCCATTAAAAATTATGGAGGGAAGTGGGTGGAGGCAAAGGGGATGGGAGGGGAAGCTGTGGTTAGAATGTAAAATGAAATAAAAAATTTAAAAATGAAAAAACAAAAACAAAACAAAACAAAATGAAAAACACAAAAACAAAAACAAAAAAAACAATAGAGATCTCTGAGCAGCGAGGGCAATAGCTTTAGTCACCACGAGGAGGACATAAGACTAATAGATTTGTCAGTCACTACTTGTAGGGCAGTAAAGGCAAACAACTAAACACCCTCAAAACAAAAAACAAAACACAAAGAGGGGTTATTTAAGATACTGAAAAAAGGGGGGTTAAAAAAAAATAGCTGTCTGTGCTTACCTTTAAACAAAGAGACCTAATTTCAACACTCTTAATTTCCAACACCAAGCTTGATTATGTAGGCTTCTAATTCCAACAGTGGAAGACTAGAGCATAGATACTTGCTGACCAGCCTGTCTAGCCCTATCAGTAAGCCCTTGGTTAGAGACACTTTCTTTTTTCTTTTTTATTTTTTTGGTAAAGAGATGGGTGATGGTTTTTGCAATGGCACCTTCCTGTTCATGTGTATTTGCACATATGTCCACTTGAATACATAAAAATACTGGTGTGGACATTCAGACAGTTATACAAACACACACACACACACACACACACACACACACACATACACGTAAATCTATGCATAAAATAAAAGAAAGAATACATAGAGGTAGAAACAGAGAGATTGCATAATTGCATAGAGATTTTACTCTTGAACTTCTTATTTTTCACTTAGGGACTCATTCATGGCAAGCCAAGGTAAGAATTCTCTGTTATATAATTATATGTAAGAGGCTGGAGAAAAAGAAGTAACAGTTGTATTGACAGCATCATAGATTTTACCTTAGGGGAGCTGCTGTCCTTTTCAAACAGTATGTGTCTATGCTTGCTAGTGAATTTCAGATATCCTTTCTTTTTTTCTTTGGTTTTCTGATTTTAATATTTCCAAGCTTCCCTTACTCTATTACTTAACACCTCCATGAAAATTATGTACAGTGAAACTTGATTAGCATCTGTTAAAAATTACTGCATTGCAAATATCAAAACTACTCTTAAAAGAGAATGCATATTTTTAAGACTTCCATTTACCATATGCGTTTGTCTCAGCTTAAGTTGTCAGGAGTGTTCAAGTAATTACCAGGCCTGAGTGGTAGAAAGACACATTTAGAAATGCACTCATATTCATAGACAGGGAAAGATAATGGATTGAACAATTCCAACAATACACAAAATAGAGTAGATTACAAATGATTACTCAAGAAAGAGAAAACAATTTCATGTCTAATAGCTAAGAAAAATTAATTATACTTTCAACTTCATACACAGAGCTGTGAAAGCAGTACATCATGCAGACATGTAGTAAATTAAGACAGCATATTATTGTGAAGAAAGACATAGGTACACGGGACGGTGTACTTTATCCTCAAATTCTCAAACCTATGGAGCCTAAGAAAATACCTGTTACTCTACATCTTAAATTTCAACAGGTTTGAAAAATAAATTGAGAAAGGGTAGTAAGAAGGTAGGCAGTCATTCACCAAATCTACAGGTGTATCTACTATACATTGCAAAGTCATTAGATGTTTCTCACTTAAACCAAAATTAAAGGCGAATGTTAGGAAGACACTTTTGATAGTTCAAAATATAAACAATGATACAAATGACATTGCATATGGATAAAATTGTTCATCTTTTCTTAGGTAACTTTCCATATTGCAAATTTATGCTTCAGAAAATAAGATACATAGACTTGTATACAAAATTGATAATTTTGATGAAGTATTACATGCAGATAGACAGACAGGAGGGAAGGATCCATTACCATTATGACTATCTTTATGTAAGAATATCATAGTTACACAGGAGTATTCTAGTCATGCATGCCATGAAAGTTTTTTTTTATCATGATGATAAAGTAGGGAATCAAACACTAATAAAATTAGAAATTCTGTCTTAAAGCATTTTTTTTTTATTTAGAAATGTACAAGTGATTTCTTTAGCTTTCTAAAATATTTTTCTTCTCTTTAGAAAAGTCAGGTTATGATAATGATTGAGTTTATTAGCTGTGTAGACTTTGATTTACATCCACAAGTACAAAATAAGCTCTGCCAGTCACACATAAACCAACCTGGAAATGACTTTCAAATATGACCTCCTTAGGCACACATTTTTGTGTTCTGATGAAAGAACTGAATTACCAAATAAAACAAAAGGGAAAGTGCTGTGTTCACATACACACACACACACACGCGCGCACGCACACGTGCGCACTCACACACACACACGACTTCATTCTTTTCCCAGACATTAGCATTTCATTTGTTTTTCATTTCTAAATTTCCAGTTTATCTTTCAAATTTCAGTTACTGTAAATTAAACCAAATTAATCATAACTCCCATTTAAAACACATAATCAAATTTAAGTATGTGTGTTTTGTTTTTGGCAGTGTTTCCTCTTTCATAAACAAAAGGTGAAAATCAGTGCACTTGTGATTGTAAAGGATCAGAAAGAAGGTAGGTGAATCATGTGGTCTCTCAAGGGGGAAAGAAGGAATACAAAAATATGTCTCAGTTCCATAATATATTTTCTGTTTTTAAGACTTTTGATTAGGTTTGAGATAATTCTAACAAGGAATTCTTCTTCTTCTTAAACAGAGCTAAAAGTACTACCAATATCCTTTTCCTCATTATGAATATCTATGAAAAACTTTACTTTTCCTCTTACATTATAAGAAGAATAAATTCAAATCTGACATATTTACACATTGTATAAATCTGTAAAGTTTTTTATTAACTATCCATTATATTGTAATTAGTTGGTATAATCAGTCTTGTAGATTTCTGTAGATATATGAAAAAATGACCTTAATTTTCTACTTCTAAAGAACTTACAAAATTAGTATTTTTCATATGGAATTTAACTGCATATTAATAACATATGAACTCTAATAAACAATGACATTATTGGCTCTTCTTTAATAAGCCAAAAGTTCATTTTCCTACATTCTCTCCTTATATAAGTTCCTGGCTCCTTTATAAATAGACATACGGTCTTACATTATTTGTTACTTTTACAAAAGTTCAATGAACCTTTCTTGTCATCTACTCTAATTATCATTGTACTATCTATTTTGTTTGGTTTTGTTGGTTATTTATTTTAGATTATTTTACATCTAACTCCATTGCCTTATCTTTATTAGAAGAAAAAGTTCATCTGGAAGTATATTAAACTAGAATATTTAGAGTACATGATAAGCAAAATTAGATAAGGAAATGTTATTTTCCATAGCCGTGGATAGTTGAGGATAAACGGAAGATTGAGGATAAAATGACACAGAGGCAAGAAATGTAGCCATCTTCAACATCAAGAAGTAACATGAACTAAGTTGAAGAAAAGCTAACAGTCTAATAAAACTCAAACTTTAAAGACAAGGTGGTGTGTCAGTAGTTGAAATCTAAAGCAGTGTGGAGCGGTGGTGTTAGTCATGAAACAGCGTGGTATCCTGAAGACTGGTGTGTTATGCTTGGACGGTCAGGTTCAGAGTCTCATCCAAGAGGATTCTCCCTACAGATAGAGAAAGAGAGAGTGGCAGAGCTTTTCTGCATACTGTGAAGGTGACTTTGTTCTCAGTGTGAGAGCAGGTGGCCCCTGCTTCAAGTCCTGACCTTGCTGTAAGCCTATCTATAATGTGTGCACAGGGAGCAGAGAGGCCAGTTTGGCTGCCGCCTTATGTTCCCTACTTATGACCTTACACATGGATTTAGTGCAGACCAAAAGTAATAAGGAGTGAGGGAAGCCAACAGTAATCTGCTATTCATAAATAATGTTTCCACAAGGCAAATAAAGTTGTGATGCTCTGTTAAGCAGTGACTGAAAACAAAAAGGGACAAGTTTAATGAGAAAGAATAAAAGGTAAAATAGAATCATGGGAAAGAGCCATATTTTTAAGATTTTATCATGTAGGAGTCAACTGCTCTGGTATTGTCTCTAAAACATCTCATAGTCTGATATGATAACTTTTATATTATTTTTATAGTGAAAATGTTATAAAATAATATATTGTGAGGTGGAATTAGTACAACAATCATATAACTTATATTTGTTGACTGACATTTACTGTCTTGTAAAATTAGTCATCTAGCAGTTCATAACTAAAATGTATTTTGATCATTATTTTTCCCTTTAATCTACAAATAATATATAAATATACAAATAGATAACAGACACACATGTAAATATATATATATATATGTATATATATGAACATACTATATGCTTATATTGAAATAAATTTTAAGTTCATTAGTTTTTCTAACATTAAATGAAATACTCTAAATATATGAATGGGAACAATACAATAACATGACTAAGTTCTTAGTGTTGACTTACCATTTCCTTGCTTGGATAATGAAATCTGACTTTTACAGTGGTCAAAATCACAAGGTAAGTTAATTGATATAATATGATAATGTGTGATAGACATCTGGGATCCACATTGATCCTCTGAAGATCTCAGATTCAGCTCACTGTGATATCTTGAATTTATAGTACTGTTTCAATTTCTTGCAGCTATTTATTCATATGCATTTTTATTTGAGTTTCTTGATAATTATACTCACTAAATTCCCATTAGAAATTGTTTGTTGCCATGCTAAATGATTTTAAGATTTTTATTGATTATGTTGTTGTTTTTAAATTATTATTTTAATGTGTGTGTGTGTGTGTGTGTGTACATGTGTGCATGTGTGCCACCCATAAAAGGAGAAGTAAGCTCCCTTAACTGCTGAGTCATCTCCCCTGCCCCTTATTTCTTTGATTAGTGAGTGAAGTAGTTTTCCAATCAAGACTTTCACACAAATAGGTTTTGTTTGAGCTGCCATCTTTTTCCTTCTTTTCTGCTATAATCCTGGATTCATCATTGTGGTCTTAAACTGTTTTATGTCAACCTCCAATAGCATCCTAACACTTTCTAATTTTATGTGTTCTATTTTCCTCCCTCCTTTTCTCTATTAAGTTCTATTTTGTCTCATCTCATGAACCTATTTCCAACTTCCTGGGTTTTATACACAATTCCACATAAGTGGAAATAATCAAGTATTAGAAGTTGTAAACTAGGATTCCCATTTAAGTAAAAACCTGTTGTATTTACCTTTTGTGCCTGTATTATCTAATTTTCCAGTTATACCCATTTTTAAAATGTATTGAAGTTTAATTTTCTTTATAATTCAATAAAATCCACTGTGTATATGAACCATATTTTCAATATCCATCTACCAGTTGTTAGATATTAATGCAAATTCCATCTTCTTGCTATTGTGAATAGATCAGAAATACACATGGCTGTGTACCTATTTATTTAGGACTGTGTTCTTTAGACTCATCTCTAGAATTGCTTTACCTGGATCATGTGATAATATCAATTTCAGTTTTATGAGACATCTCAAATCATGTGACAACTTGTGATTTGTATGTATTCATTGAAATTATATAGCAATTCATTATTTGCAGGCTTTCTGAGATAGTTTTGTAGAGTAAATTACTTATTTCACGATCTGGATGTCACGAACTCAATTACAAGAAGCCATGTTAAAAGTGGCAGATATGCACACTGGGGAGGGCCCGTGCCCTGCTCCAAACACTAAGATATAATTGAAGATCCCCCATGGAAGGCCTCACTTTCCCTGGGGAGCAGAAAAGGGATGGGATAGGAAACAGGTGAGGGGCAGGGGAGGACAGGAGGGAGAGGGAACTGGAATTGTCATGTAGAAAAAAATGGTTGTTTCTAATTTTAATAAAATATAAAATAAAATAAATAAAATAATGGTACATACATCAAAGGATGACTCTAATCCTATTTCTGGACATACAGAGAATAGTTGATATCTGGAGCTGCATGTCAGGCAGCTGAGCCTACTTGCTGATTTCCAGAGCAATGAGAAATTATCTCAAAACATTGTTACATGTTATCTGAGGAGTAATGCTTGAAGTTCTCTGGCTTCTACTTGCAAACTTGGACATATACATCTACCCATACACAAACACACACATTCATAAAATATCATTGGCACATTATCCACAATTTGCATTGTAATGAAATATTGTGATATATGTATGTTTAAATAATGATGTTGTAATGAATGTTAATTTAAAAACCAAGTGCAAATAAAAATTCATCATTTAGTGCTTAAAGTGGTCAAAAAATTGGTCTGCATTTGAAATTATTTTAAATTATTTTAAAGATCATAGTTAGGTTGCATTTTGTTTCTCTCTTCAGTCATTAGTAATAATAATAATAATGATAATAATAAGAGTAGCAATGTAAGAACATACACAATGAATGGTTAAGAAAGTAGTGTGGTGAACAAGGAGAGGTAAACCGTAGGAATCACCTGCTTCCAATTCAGGCGCTAGCAATAACTATAAGTCCCCAGAGGGGTTTCTAAATACTTCTGAATCTTTATATAGTTGAGAATATAGAGCCTAGCACAAAATTCATAAAGCCATGGATTCTTTATACTTCTTTTATGTATATTTATGACACAATGTAAGATCCTATATCCTTGCAATTGATTTGCTTGCCTCCAAATCAAAATAGACTGTCAGGCTTGCGTTTTTCCAGATAGATGACATAAGTAACTTAGGTTACCAATGCGAGATAATTTCTGAGGAACTACACCAGTATGAAATGCTACTTGAAATTTTCTCATCATATTTCTAATTTGTCCAAGCTAACTCATATTAAAACTATTTATTTGGCCACTTCATTTTATCTATAACCAACCGACTGGAGACATTTTAAAAGCAGATTTTATTAATCCAACTCTGACTAGTTTAGGTTATGAAGGATTTAATTTCAATGTATAGAAATATTTACATTAATGCTTTTTTATATAGAAAGGTTAATCTTGAATTCTGACTTCAAGATTTATTTATAAATGTGAACTAAGTTTTTATGCTGTTAAAATAAAGTGTTTACCTTACATGATTTTAGGCTGACCAATATAAAAATGCTACAGTTTGATTATTTTTGAATATTACCAAAATGATGTTTTCATCATTAGCTAGATGTGGATTCAACAACTCAGTTTATTAATGAAAAGAAGACATAATATTTCAGACAGGCTATTGTTTCAATATTCATGAAACAACTATTTAATTCTGCTTGTATTACAAAAAATCAAATAGACTATACTGACTCAGTAATAATGAGTATTTGACTTTGTTACTTGAATATATAAGTTGGTATTTAAACATATGGCCTCTATTGTATAATTTTTTAAAAATAAATTTTCTTATAAAGCCCTTCCTCTCACAGGCTTGACTGTTCCTTGTCTCTGCCTGTCAGATAGTCTCATTGGCTCTGTCACATGGAAAGCTAATGAATCTGAGATGGTCCTAAAGGAAGGACTAAAACATTTGAGAGGCTGGCAGATCACATTACATCAATGGGAAATAATCAGCTTCCAGCAGCTGATTAGGAAAGAGGGCAAATTTTACTTGCAAATAGGACAGTTGGCAGGTTAACCTGAGCAGGTCTCAGCACTGTTGAAATCTCCTAACGGTTCTCTGTGAGTGTTTGCTCTTAAGATTTGGCATTACATAATTGTATTGCTTTGTGCATTTTTCACTTTGGGGGTGATGGGATGTTTAAGAAAGAAAACCTTTAGAAGCCACTAAATTTATTTCCATTGGTTTAATTAAATAAGTGTCATAAGGTTGAAATGATATCTGGAGAGTAATTTTCTTTCTTTTTCAGCTAGCACCATATCAGTGAATTTGTTACTTTAAAAATAGTTTGATACACTGGGAAATATATTATAAATATAAATTCATACTCAATTTCTCTGAAACATCATAGGTGGAATATTTCACACTGATAACAAATTTATAGTATGAAATTTTAATGAATGGATAAAATTATGATGATATATGTAGAAAATATAAAACAAAAACTTTTACCTTTACATATTATATAAAGGTAATTCATTAAAAATAATTAAAATCAGTCAATATTTTCTGTATTAACGTAGAGGGTTTAATCTCTTTTAGGGCCCAAAGAAATTATCACAGTCTAAAAATGAAAATTTTCCAAATCATATAATTAAATTAAGACATGACATTGTTTTACAATTTTCTTTGATATGTTATGAGAGAAATCACTTGAAAATAACTTCTATCACCTGCACCTGTAATTATGTGAAATTATGTTAATAACATTAATAACATGTTTAATATTAATGATTAAGAAGAAAGAAAAGATCATGAAAATCTGATAGAACCAAAACTGGTCTACATTCAATATTATAACACAAAGTTAATGGAATCATGATAGTGAATACAGCCATTAAATTTTAATAAAATGGCAATACACATAAATATATTATGCAACAATTAAATTCCTTTCCAAGCATCTGTCAATTTCTAATAGCTTCTTCCTTTTTGTTTTTGTTTTGGTTTGTTTCTGTGTCTGTCCCTGATTACTTAGTGTGACTTCTATGCCTTGAATGGTAAAGCAAACCACCACTCCAAAAGAGAATGGCTAAAATAGCAGAAACACAATGAAAACAAACAAAATGTTGTCAGTTGTGGTAACACTAATGAAGCTATAAGTCATGCTAAGTGAATTAGGACAGACACAGAAAAATGACACTTTATTATAATAAAGGAGGATCTGAAGAGGTGGTCTCAGAAAAGTTGACATGGAATGGTGCCTACTGGAGGATTGAGAGAGGAAGACAATATAGATAAAGAAATGTTCACTGCTAATATAGACAGTAATTAAGTGAAAATATAGTCTGGTACTATTGTAAAGCAGAGTACAGATAATGGCAATTCACTAAACATCTTAAGAAAGCAAGAATTGAATGAAATGTTCTCAGCGTGAAGGCTTAGATAGCACTGTAGAATGGAAGGTGGAAAAGTGTGAAGTTGGAGGATTGAGGGCATTCTTTGAAACACTGTCTAGGCCTTTGCATTTATGACCACATTGTGGCTCTGCACAAGAGCACCATACCAGCAAGAAAAGAAAGAAAGAAAGAAGTTAGGGACAGAAGAAGGAACAAAGGGGGGGGGGGAGGAAAACTATGTGGAAACAAGCAGAGATTCAAGAAGAGTGGAGGGATAAGATAAGATGAAGAAACAGAAGGGACTGTGATCACAATACATTGTGTATAAGCATAAAAACTTAAAGGCAAAGAAAAATTAATAAATAATTTAAGAAATGCTATTTTAATTCTTTGAGGGTTTTTTCAAATGACTTTGGAATTCAGAATTCATCAAAGCTATTAAATCTCAGGAATTACTTTCCAACATGTGCTGCTTATATTCTATATACATACCTTCCTGAAAAAGGAAGTTCTGAGAGACTAGACAGAGGGCTCTGCAGGTAAGACAACTAATGGTCTTCTAGAGGATGCAAGCTTGGTCCAAAGTTCTTACAAGCAGCCTCACAAACATAGATATAACCAGTTCTAGATGATCTGATCTGACTCTTTTTTGACCTCTGTAAGAGCTGTGCACGCGCATACACACACACACACACACACACACACACACACACACACACACACACACACTTGCAAAACATTCCTATTAATTAAATAAAACAAAAATATAAATATTGAGATGTTCTATAGTGATATATTATTTATGATTTATTAAAGCTTGACCAAGGATTCAGAAAAGCAAAGTCAGCCACAGTATATAGAGGTCAGGCAGTGGAGGATCACACCTTTAATCCCAGGGCTCAGGAGAGAACGGCAGATGGATTTCTTTGAGTCAAGGCCACCCAGAGTTACACAAGAGTCTAAAAGAGTAACATAGCTCATTCCTTTAATCCCGGGACTCATGAGAGGTATTAAGACAAGAAAAATTTCAGTATGAGACCTTTATTCCCAAGTCACACTGAGTAAAGTTTACAGTCTGAGGCTTGGTGAGAGCTCTTGGAGACAGGATCAGCTCATTCAGCCTAAGGTAGGGGTAAGGAGCTAGTGGCCAGCTGCTTTTCATTTCTGATATTCAGCTTGAAGTTTGAATCCCTGTATCAGTCTCTGGGTCATTTTTTTCATGTTACAATGTTTTAAATTTCTATTAATGGTCAGAAAGAGGGCAGATGAGGTAAAGGAAGGTAATGTTTACAGATGTGATCCAATCCAACAACAAAACCCAATGTTCCACATTCCTGAATCTTTGCCTCTTACAGGGGCTTTGGATGAGCATTGTGGATTGATTAGTGTAGTCTATTCAGTAACAAAAATTGTTGGTTTTTACAGATAGTTTACGCTGAACAGTGCTTGCTTCCTATCACACCTCCCTTTATTAATGAACAAAGTTGGTTCCATGTAAATATTTTATGTTTGCATTTCCCAAATTGTCATGATAAAAATGCTCCTGCCTCTCAGGCAGCACTGATTTATGTCAGAAACTTGTATTGTCTGCCTGCTGGTGGTTGGAGAACTCACTCCTAGGCCTGTTCTTTTCTGGTTATTATCTGTAGCAGCTTCAGATACCTTTTTATTTAGGACAACTCATTCTCAAGAGCTTACGTTGAACAGTTTCTATATCAAATGCCTAAACTCTTTCTATTTAATCACTCCTTGCACAGATTCTCATCACCTTCCCTGTAAGAAATATCACAGAAGAAACCTCTTAGACTTCTTCTTTAAGATCTGGATCCTTATTGACTTTATAATAACTTAGAAACACCTGACCAGAGGCTAAACTTTCCCAATGCATGTGACTCCTCATGTCACATGTCATTCTGTGACTCCAATGCATGCCTCATAAAGCATGCAGTTTGTGCTTTAGACATCACTACATAAATATCTGTTGCAAGAACTTCAAGATTTTAGTCTGGGTGCTAGAATGATTTCTCCTCTCGTTTATGTTTTACCAGATAAACTGCAGCTCTCTGGAAAAAATTTACAACTCATCCACATGCTCCTTAACTCTCATTTTTTTCAACTCCGAAATTATTTATCCTGAATGTTGACTATCTTCATGGCAATGTATCATTTGCCATTGCAAGAGCTTAGTTGTACATCATTTTCTTATTTTAATTATAACAATACACTATTTGGTTTGTGTTGTTGAGCTTATGCATACATCTGTCCCCACAGCATTGATGACAATTGTTTCTCAGAAGGGAGAAGTGTGGATAGGTTCATGTGTTATCATCATATCATAAACACTAAAATAGATCTTAGATTTTATTAAAGAATGTTATGTATGAATTAAGTTTATAACTAAAATATATTTTATTAAAATATATTAAATGTCCCACAAATGTTAGCTTTCTATGAACTACTTAATGCATGATTGGCATGCCTTCTTAGACCCTGCAGCACTGATAATACAAAAATTAAAACTAAGCATTATTTATATTAAATATATTTAAATATAAAAAATTCATTAAATATATTTCATATATTTTTCAAAGTAGTTGTAAATTGAATAGGTCTTTTTTTGACATTGTAATATTATTTCAAGAAGGGAAAACATTTTAAAATTATTATAATTTAAAACAATAATATACCTCCTAGAATGAATTAAAACATACATCTCACTTTAATGATGTAGATTTTTATATTCATAAGCTTTTATTCTAATCAGGTAATCTTGTAGCTCATAGATAAAATTATATAGTTGAGGTTTTCCATAAAATAAAAAAAAGTTTTGTACTTCCATGTGAAAGACTTGTTAGGGTTCAAACCTAAGCATGCGGATTTCCACTGACAGCTGTTAGTCCCAAACCTTGAAATAATGGATGGAAAGGTTGAATGTTTTTTTCATAATCATCTAGTTCTCTGTCTTTCACATCACTCCATTACAAGAATCCATATTTGAACTTTGAAAGTAAAAAGTTCCAAGTGCAACTTTTCTTCTCATTTTGTTTCATTCATTAATTAGATAGCTGACTGACAGTATCAATCCTTTGTCAAACCGGGGTACACATTCCGAAACTCTGGCAAATGAATTACAGATATTCTGGTTTTTGTTTGGGTCATAAAATTTTTATTTTAGGATGAGAAAGAGAGCTGATAGAAAGATTTTAAATGATCATAGAACATTTTTATAGTAAGCAATTGTATAGGAGTCACTGGAAAATGGGGATAATTAAGAAACTTTTACGTGAGTGCATATTGTATTACATAAATGCGAAATTTGCTTTTATTTTTCTGATTTACCCTTCAAGAACAATCATTAACATACTGGAAAATGTACATTATCAAGAGAAAGTGTGTTTTGTTAAAAAGTTGGTGCTTTTGTGGACCACCTTTGTCAAAACCCATAAGTAGACATAAACATAATATAGTCAATATATTCCTTAAAATGATGATTTTTAATATTGTATATGGAGAGATATTATACCAAAACAAAATAATGTGAATGCATATATCTAAGCTTTCTATGAAATCTAGATGTAAAATTTCTGAATTTAATATTAAAATGAAAGTTTCCCCAGTATCCATATAGCCTGAGACACTTAATGTAGACAGCTTATGAATCACCCAGTGGCATTTTTTGTTCAACTCTTCTTCACTTCTGACTATCTTTACCATCTATGGAAACCTTAATATTATGGAGAGTACTTTATAAGTTAAAATCCCCACAGAGCATTTCTAAAAATATATCTAATTAAAAAGTATTTTTTTTAAATGGCATGACTCGATGCAAATTACAAAGAGACCTCTGCAGAGGAGTGGTTAATAGTGGAAAAGTCAGAGCTAACACCTTGGTTATCTTCAGACATTTGGGAAAGTTCCTTTGAGCTGACTTAATGCTCTCCTACTTTATTTTATATTTAAGAAGGTCACAAGCTGAAAGCATGCCTTTTTACTGTAAGATGATTTTGAAATCCTTCGATGGATATTGCACATAAGAATTAAGAAGATTTAAGAATATCAATAGTATTTGAATCTTTTGTCCTCATTTATTTTTATCTAACATTCAAAAGTATGGACTATCAATCCCATAATTATCTCATAGTACTCCCTCATATATGTGATAACAGTATTTTCTTATTTCAGTAAAATGAACATTTTGATCACAACTACAGAGTAAACACCTATAGTGACAACTCCTACAGTCAAGACAGCAAAATGGAAAGCTCGCAGCTGCCTGGACTATAAATCAATTTCGTGGCCAGAATAACATTTCAGTGAAATTATGAGCTGAGGATATGACATTTGGTAAAATGCTGGGCTCCCAAGCAATTGGCCCAAGATACAACTCTTAGTGCTAAGTTTCAATTTATAATAAAGGAGCTCTGAAATTAATGTGATTCTATGTAGTGCTGTTGTGTTAGTGTTCTAACAAATAAAGATTGTCTGAAGATCAGGCTAACTAAGCCACTAGTTAGCCATAGAAACCAGGCAGTGGTGGTACACATTCAAACCCAACACTTGGAAGCCAGAAGCAAGTAATCTTAGTGAGTTTGAGGATAGACTACTCTACCAAGTGAGTTTTAGAAATCCAGGACTGTTAGGCCATCCAAGACTGTTAACACAAACTGTCTCAAAAAACAAAACACAACGAAGACCCAAAATAAAAAGAAGATGGAACCCCACAGATGATAATTCAACCAGGACTATGATAAAAGCATTAAGCTGAACAATACTAATAAAAGATCAGCTTTGGACTAAAAACTGTTCATAACAATTTCAAGAAGACTTGCTCAAATGATCCAGTCTCACACACACTGCTCAAAACAATTTCTAGGTGACAAGCTGAGATTATTCAGCCTCACCAATGCTGCTAGCCAAGACTTGAGAACTGTCTCATTGTTGTATGGTTGAACTAACTATGACATTGCTGGAGAGCTGACCTTGGTGATGACAAGGGAAACTTGGTGGGCTATACAACCCTGCAACTAGCCAGACCCATAACCAGGCTTAATCATTGGCCCTTCCCAACTTTACACCATCTAAGATCTGTTAGAACACTGTTGGAGCGAGGATGGACCTGTGGACCCAGGGATACAGGATCTCCAGAACACAGGGTAGCAATGGGATGTCCAGAGAGAGTCCCAGTAAGTGTCCAGTGTCAATAGTGTAGCAGAGACCAGGGGCTTCAAATCAGACCAGTTTTTTTTTTTTTTAATGAGATGAATCTCTGCATGGAAAGATGTATGGAGGAAGGGGTTTACTGCAATACTCAGTATATCACACTACAGCTTCCATGAGATTTCTCCTTTCTTCCTTTATTTATTTGAACCTTTTAATCTTAAATTTTGTTTTGTTTTTTTGGGGTGGAGCATAGTTGCAGGGGCATAGAGCAAGTGCAAAAAGATGGACAGGAAATGGGTGAAATTGGAAAGCATGATGGGAAAGACATAAAGAATAAATAAAAAGAAAAGCTCAAAACATAAAAACTGAGATGCACATCATATCATTTCCACAGAACCTGATGAAAACCACAATCATGTGCAGTCAACAATAGGATTTATTGCCTCATGTTATTTATTTTATTTGGCTCTCTCAATAACTCTGTATTTATTCAAATGATAAGAGTGACATCCTTAGATTTGTTGTTTCATTAATTCATTATTTTCAAGTTTTGTAAAAATAGATCAAATGTGTTTATGAGGTATAAATTATTAGTTGGACCACTTATTTTACTGTATGTTAATATCAGAAATAGCAGAAATATTCATTTCTCAATTTTTTATTAGTGAAAGATGAGTTGAAAATAGTTCGCTGGTATTTATTGTCATACAATTCATTAGAATTACAAACTGAGAGAAAAAAGTAAAATTTAGACATAGTATGATGTGAAGTTGTTACTGGTCTTTGAAAATTACCTTTTGAGTATTTTGTACAAGAATATAATATTTACATCACTTCCAACACTTCCACTCCCCTTATAATACCCTTCAAGATCCCCTTCATTCCCTCTTGTATCCTGACCTATTTTTTAATTATTGTTTTTATATATTCTTTCTTTCATTTATGTGTCTCTGTGTGTGTGCATATTTGTGAGCATGCATGCACACACACATGACAACTTATGCATCTAATGTTCTTAGTATGCACATCTGTTTAGGGTTTTCAGTAATTATAATTCTATTAATCCATATAGATTTAGTGAAATATCAGTAGTAAATTCTTCTCTATAGCCTATAAGCTGTCTAGTCACCCATATTTGACTATGTATAAAATATGAGGCAATCATACTGCTTACTTTACTCATGTCCACAGTAATCAGCTTTTCTGTAAGCTGGCACTGATTTCCACAGGTCTGTAATCATTATATCCAATGTGTATAACTTTAATTCAGAAAATAATTCATATGTCTACAAACTCTCAAAACATGTTTTTAATGAAAAAAATCCAACCTAGTCATTTAATTACAATAACCTGTTTTTTTTTTTAAACACTTTATCACAAAGAAAGAAATTTTGTATTGACAGATAAGTTCTGTCCTAAATACAGTAGAATGCACATTGTTCCTCTAGACTACCTATCCTTTGTGGCAGTACTTTTTCATTTTATTTCCTGTTGCCTAAAATGTAAGGTATCTTAGAGCATTTCAGAAAATAAAAGTAAACTGTGAGCCATTATACTTGTCTTCAAGATATTAGAAGATGACATATTCTTTGCTTGTATTTGTTGAACAACCCAATAATAATAATAATAAGATGATAATAATAATAATAATAATAATAATAATAATAATAATAATAATTTAAATGTACAAAAGATGACTATTCACCATTCTTGGGATTATTATCACTACATGTGAGAAATCTTATTTTCACTCAACCTTCTAAGGCCAGAGAAATAAAAGAAGTGGGAAGAAAATATTGATATGGCAAATTGGCCTTTATTTAAAAATGCTTCTAATATGAATATGGCTATATAATCTGTCAAATGAAGATGGTACACAGAGATAAAAATAAAATATCAGAACAAAAATGTTCTTTTCTTTCCTGTGAATAAATTTTCACGTCAGTCAAGTATCTGTCAGTGCATCTGCAGAGTGAGTGACATGTCTTAAGTAAGAAAAGGAAGAGGGAGCACAACTAACAAGAATAACTAAAAGGAGAAGTGGTGAATTTGACAGCCGTGATGAGTGAGGAGTCTTCTACCCGCAGAATATATTCACTTAAAATCATGCCTCCAAGCAAGCAAGAAAATAGTGACAAACTACCAATATGATGGAGGAAAATGTAAACAGACATGCAAATGCCGATGTTTGAGTTGCTGTGATGAAGGACTGAGGAATAGGAGGTAGGATTACATCCTTACCCATAGAGTGGGACTTTCATTAACATTTCATTAGTAGTCATTGATAACATTTTCACATTTCATTGAGTAGGATGAGAAAGTATCGTAATTTCACTTTTTCAAACTATACTTTGTCGAAATCATTGATTAGCTAGCTTTGATGACTACTTGTGAGTAACAACAAGGTGAGGTAGGTTCTTTGATAAAAAGATGTTTGTTGTTCAGCAATTATTAAATTATTAGTGATACAATATTACCACTTTGAATCAATAAGCTTATGGGTTTTGTTATGATGGTTAAGTTGGAATTTGTTTTCTGAATGTAATACAAAGTTATTCCAAAGTGGCTGTATGAGTTTTCACTCCCACCAGCATTGGAAGAGTGTACCCCTTTCTCTACATCCTCTTCAGCATAAACTGTCTTTGGTGTTTTTGATTTTAGCCATTCTGATAGGAGTAAGATGTTATCTCAGTGTTGTTTTGATTTGCATTTCCATGGTGGCTAAGGATGTTGACTGATTATGTAGTTTTGTGGTTACAGCAATTGCTACCTTAATTTATGCTCTCCACTCCATTTAAGGATCTGTTGGTCCTGCCTACCTCCAATCAAAAATCTGTTATGACACAGCATCAAATTTTAATAACTTAGTTACAATCAAACCAAAGAGTGTGGGTATCCTTTCTCAGGCTATCCAACCAGACAAAAATTCATAATTCACTGCTCAGTTATTGATCATATTTTCTGTTTTCATTCAAAAATGTCCTGACATTTTATGAGAATGTTGGCACCACTTTTTTCCTGGGTTCAGGAAATTTTCTTGTGGTTCATTAAACACACATTTAAACAGGTATATATATATATAAAAGATGTCTTAAGAATTACCAAAAATACATGCTCTATAAAAAATTAAATAAAATCAATTAAAATAAATGTCATCTTAGCACTTTGGTGTCACAATGATTCTAGAGGAAATGCTATCAAAGAAATTACTTTTTCTGCTTTGTTGTGAAGCATCAACTCCATAACAAAATGGACTAAGATATAGATTTAGGTAGAAAGAAATAAGAATACTCAATTATGTAAAGTACAATAAAATGTACACTTAATTTTAAGTTTAGTTTAGATAATAAAGATTTTTCTCAGGAATAAAGCATATGTATTTTATGTGCCATCCAACAATAATCATGAAAATATATTGGAATTCAAACAGACATTTTTATCTTTATTATTTTTGGTTGCTAAATATTACTTTTAAACTAGTTTTGAATTATTTTGATTATTTAATAGCAGAAATCCTAGTTTTTTGGTAAAGACTTACAAACTTTGGATATGGGACTAAGGATAGAAGGCTATTCCTTGAAATGTTTTCAGCATTTCAGAAAGTGATACTCAGTTTCCCCAGGGAGAAACGTGAATTGGGATTCCTTTAAAACTGTAATATCTATGAACAGCATCCATGCCATAACTGTAAGAGATTTTTCAAGGTGAATACTGGCATGTACATTTTGGGGTGAACAACAGAGATCTAATTGAACTTAATGTGTTCTCAATAGGAGGGAATTAATGCCTAATACTGTAAACTTACCAATTACTCCTGGCTGGTGAGACTATTGAGCTTAGAGGAGAATTTAGGAGCCTACCACTGAGAATTTTCTAGACCATAGGAAATTCTATGTTTTTAAATTGTCTTCTAAATAGTTGTCCTCACATGCACTTATGATGGGTGATGTTACTCTGTAAATATGTTTCTCATACTGGTTAATAAATAAAACCCTGTTGGCCAATAGGAAAGCAAGATAGGCAGAGCTAGGAGACTAGAAGGAGGAAAAAGGAAGTAGTAGGGAAGAGTCAGCATGTAGAGCCTGGAGAGAGCAAGATGCTAGCCCGCTGCTCTCTGATAAGATGACCACGTGGAAATATTTAGATAAGTAGAAATGGATTAATCATTAAGACAGAGCTAGCTGGTAACAAATTAGTGATTGGCCAACAGAATTGTATCAAATACAGAGTCCCTGCATGTTATTTGTGGCTGGTGCTTCAGTGGAACCAGGAGGGCTGGCGGAAATTATACATTCTACCACACTTACTTGTACCTAACCACTCTCCACAGATTATTTTTCTGAAGCAAATGGAGATCATTACAGAAAGGTACAATTGCTCAAAATAACAAAAATGTAGAGTGAGTGTCCCCAATTCATACATTTATATCACAAATTCTATACTGACGTCTCTGTGATCACCATGGAAGAGGGAAGAAAAAGATTGTAAGTGACAAAGAGACAGGATCTTCTTCTCAAGAGAATGTTTTTATAATCTAAGTAAGTAGATAAATCGCAGAGGGTGGTTTGGAATAAGAGGTTGATATGGGAGCAGTTGGGGAAACAAGTGGAAAAGAAATATTGCAGGTCTTCTTCGAGATCACCAGCAAATGATCCATGAGTGTAGAAGAGGCAAACACAGAGAACAAGTTATTGGACAGCTATGAATACAAACAGATGACTCTCCGGTTTACAACTTCAGGGAGACATCTTTACTGCAAAGGAGAGGGGATATATAGGATTGGAAATCTGGAGGAAAACCCTAATTTTCATTAAGTGGCACATTCCAACAATGCAGCAGGATTAATGGAAGCATGGCCAGGTCAAAGTGACCAGAGCATTAATGTAATTATCATGTGGGTATCAGGGGAAGAGCATTTGTAGGGAATTATGTCAAGTCAGACATAGGAGCCTAGAGAAATTCTCCAAGTAAGGACAAGTAGAGAGCAGAAAGCATCCTGGGGAGGGGTTCTTCCTGTTAATAAACTTGGAGAAAGCTGCCAAGCCATGATAGACTGCAAAATCTGATCAACAGGCCTCCCAACAGAATATGGTCAAAATACTTGCATTAAATCTCAAAGTTTAACAAAATATTATATATTTTTTTAAAATGTGGTTGGTCCAGTGTTTATTTTCCCAAGCTGAAAGGCAAAGAAATTATGTATAATTAAATGTTTGTATTGTTCATGACAAAATACCACTTCACTGAGTAAGTTATTAAATGTACCCTCCAGCCCAAGCACAATCTAGAGTTTAGAAAAGCCTGAGTTTGGTGGTAGCATTTTGTCAGTCTGTTTCCACTCATAGAAAACAAAAGCAAAAAAGAAAAAGAAAGAAAGGAAATCACCACTCAGCAGACTGAATAAAAGGAGCAGCAGGGAGCAGGAGTGAGTGAGTAGGCAAGGGCAAGAAAGGAAGAGAGGAGAGGATAGGCTATTAATGGGCTTGGGATGGGAATAGAAGAGAGGAAGGAAGAGAATGGCACATAGAGGCACTATTCAAGAGGAGCTCCTCCCTTCTCAAGTGATGCACTATGCAGACATTGGCATGGCTCATTCATGAAGAAGGACCTTCATGCCTGAACCAAATATGAGTATTACATCTTTCATCCTCTGAGAATCTGGTACATCTTTAAGGCAGTTTTGAAAGGAACAAGGAAATTATACTATTCAGTTTGCTTGGGTTTTCATAGTATAAAGCCGAGAGAGAGAGAGAGAGAGAGAGAGAGAGAGAGAGAGAGAGAGAGAGAGAGAGAGAGAGAGAGAGCAATAATTGGAGTTTAACTCAACAAGTTATTTGTGGAAGAATTATATTTACTGTAGCAACTGGGATGCTCTAATTTTATCCACATATACTTGATAGAATGAGTGTCAGGGCATAGGCTACCACAGCTGATTTGAGTTTTGCTGGATGATAAATGTCCAGGTACTCTGTTAATTTAAATAAGAATATACATCAACACTAATTTCTTATAATTATTGTTGATAAGTAATCATTCAATACTTACATAATTAGCACGATTAAAATATGATCACATTTTCTTTTCATGTGCTGAACATACTGTCACTTAGATTTTAATTTACAGATGACCAATAAAGAAAGAAAATTCTATTCTCATAAGATGCATTATTTTTAAATATCATAATCTGTACAAAAATTAAAACACCAGTGTGCTTAAACTAAAGATATGCCTTTCTACTTCTGTATATTTTTTCAGTCTTTTTTAAATTTTCTTTTTTTCTTTCTGCTTTGTTTTTATTGCTTCTCTTCCATTCTCCCCCTTCCTGCCTCTCTTTCTTCTTTACTCTCTCTGTCAACTCTCTTTCTGTGTATCTCCTTGTTCCCACATTCCTTCCTGATTTTAGCTTTCTTTCTAATAATAAAGTACACTTATTATGCTAAAAATGTAGTTGTAAAATCTTGTTTATATATTCACTAAATAGCAAGCTATGGAATATTTTAACTCATGTTATAAGTAGGGAGCAGTTAGCCTCTGGCAGAAACTGTGTACAGAGGTTTTTCCAAGTCACTCTTCAGTTGGATATCCTTAGACAGCCTACAGTATCTGAACAGATATACCTTTGCTGAAAAACATCAAGCAATCTCCTCTGCCTCTCAAGAAAGCACATGTGAAATATCATAGCAGTGGAGTGTTTGTTGTAGTCCTTGCAGTATCACAGACCATGGACACAATCCTCCAAAACATCATCTGAGTTTAAGTTAGAACAGATCTACAACACAAGTTTTAAAGATGGAAATATCATGAAACATAAATAAAAATTAAGAATTATTATAGATTAAATGTAAGTAGAGCCATAGTAATTGAACACTATGCTAGATCATGTATATTTTCTTGTTCTTGAAGACAAGCTTGTAATTCTTGGTAAATCTTATTGGTGTCTGTATGATAGGTAATAACACTACATTGTAGATTACTCTCTGAAAGGATAACTTGTACTGTTATAATTTGAGTATGCAAAAACATTGATCAGTAACTTATTTTCTTTGGACCCATGCATTGATGAAAACTCTAAGGCAAATGAATGCTTTATTTACAACTAGTAAAGAAAATAGAAAAAGAAAATACTGGAAGGCTTGTTCTTGCTACCTTTCTATGAAGTGATAAGAGGAACACAAGCAATAAGTGTATAGAAAACACCATGTTTACTCTTAAAAGTGAGCTACTACTTCCTGTATTCAAATTATTAGTTGCCCAATAAGTAGAACCAGTTTGGATGTCTATGTGGCAGAGAAATTGCTCTCTATGTAAAAAGGTCACATTACCATCACCAAAACCCAAACATATAATCATATAACTACATGTCAACAAGCCAAATGTCTGTGGGTTAAATTATATTGTACATCAAATTTCTAATTCCTCACAATTTGTGGAAATTGAAGTACTCCAAATTAATGGCACTGTAAAGCTAGTGATGAAAACTATAGGAACACATTCATATATTTCTCAGTATTTTCATCCCCTACTTTGAATAAATGCTTCTGGCATTCATAGATATATGTTAACCTTTTATGAAAATAACATGGGTAAAAGAAATCAGGCTTATCGCAAGTAACATGTCAACAGCTTTTATATAAAAAACAAATTGCTTCCCTACACATAATCAGATACATGGATAGTAATTACAAAAAACAAAAGTCATTATGAACTTATCTTCAGAAATGTGGTTCAAAATATACTTAGAAAATATGCACATCTGTAAATGTGTACTCACTGAGGTTGTACATCTGTAAACTTTAATTATATGTTCTTAACATTGCATTATAAACTAAACTTGGAAAACTGACATCAAAACTATTATTAGACAAAATATTTAATATAAATGGTTGAAATGGGAAAATAAAATATGCTTTGCCCAATTGAGGAAGACACCATCCACTACACTAAGGCCAGTAATTCACATGAAAAATTATATTCTAAGCTAATTTAAATCTAAAAGTTAGATTTAAGCTTTCTACCACATTCAGAACCACCACTTAGTTATACATATGCCAAGGAAGTCTAGTTCCATAAAAAAAAATATACTTACCAATGGAAGACCCTTATATAAATTTAGGGGAGGGGACCTCAGAGCTTATCTAATTCTTGCCTTAAAGGAGTGATTCAAGCACTTGCATTGTACTGGTAGCCTTTGATCTCCTATGAAATTTATATTCATGGCAGTCTAACACAGAAAAGAGTGAATAAAGTGAAAACATAAAGGACAATGGCCCAAGGGAAGCATAAAGATACAGCTGTATTTTAATATCATTTTTCTACATAACAACAGTAATAACGGCTCAGATTTCAATTTCTTTTTGCATTCAAGTACTTAAAAGAATTCAGCAAAGTCAAAGAAGCCTGCCAGCCACATAAGTTAGTAAAGTATGATTACCTATTTTACAGAAAGGTAAATCAATGCATGGTAAAATTTAGAGATTTTTCTAAAAGCAGAATCTTTACCAGATACAAGCATTTAAGTTAAAACCAGTTATGTCTAAAGGGTAAATGGCTGCAGAAATAAGTTGAGACCTTTCTCAAAGAGAAAAAAAACTCTCTTATTTTTTGAAGCAAAACAACAACAACAAAAACAAAAACATGAGGAAAAATAGCATTGTATCAAATACAGAGACTCAGCATGTTATTTGGGGGTGGTGCAGGGTTGGGACCAGGCGGCCAGTGGGAAAAAACTACTCATAGCAAAATAATGCCAGAAGTGAAACTGAAAACTTTATCTTAAACTTAACAAAATCTTCAAAAATAGTTTTTAGAAACAAAGGAAAAAGACAAGCAGCCTTTTTATGGGTTGGGCTCTGTTTTGTGAGAGACAAGTAAAGATTTGTGCAGCTCCTTTAATGGAGGTTTCCATATTAGCATGAGTGGCAAAAATTGCACAACTTTTAAAGAGCTCTGCTAACAATTCATTGGTGTGTAGTAGAACTGACAATGTCAGTGACCACATCTCCAAGCCGACAGCTTGGGAAGGAAAGAGAAACAGGATACAATGGTTTAAAAAAAGAAAAGCTGCTAACAGTTCAATGTTGTGTATGAATAGATGAGTGTGGTGGCACACGCCTTTAATTCTAGCACTCAGGAGACAGAGGTATGAAGATCACTGTTATTTCAAAGTAAACCTGGTATGCAGAGTAAATTCCAGGACAGATTAAAGTTACACAGAGAAACTCTGTCTTAAAATATGTAAAAATAGAAGTAAAAGAAACAGAGTGATAAAAAAGCCATGTAAAGATGGAAAGCACAGAGAAACATTGGATATTGTATACTGTTCAGTTGTATTTAAATCGTTTGACTGCTGAGGAAATAACTACTGATAAAAGAAATGCTGCAAGACTAATACAATTTATATATTTTAAAAATGCTTTGACTCAAAAATTTAAGTCCAAGGACAAATTACTGGGGAAAAGGATTTCTATTTTTGTTTCCACATAAAATAAAAAGCTATAGATTCCTTCCAGACTAATGTGGTTTGATCAAGCAAGACCCCCATAAGTAACGTCAATGGGACAATGCAGTCTTGCAGACCACGACAGCCAGGATTTCTGTGTCTTCTTAGGATCCCCCATGACAAAGCCCCCTACCAGCAGGAAGCAGTTTGGAAATAACAATACCCAAATTCCCAAATATTGTTTATAAATATTTCTTTTCATTTAAATGGGCTTGGTTATAATTGGTAAATGACCACAAGCAATCTTATTAAAGGTAAGAAGGGAATTTTGATATAGATATGAATCCTTTGTTTTGGAATGGATTTTCATTTATTGATACAATATTAAGGCCAATTTTGTGATATGCATATTTCTCCTCTTGTTTAGGTACTGTGTTTATATATCTCAGTTAGAAATGTAATGTATAATTTAGTACAGATAATAGTGAGGTATCTATGATAGTCAAAACTTGAGTAAGTTAGTTAGGATTTCTAGGTATATAGAGATGTATTTAAGATGAATAGGCATTCTTCACAATTTTCAAATACCTACAGAATATGGCATTTAAAATGGTTTAGGGATTTTCTTGACAGTGAGACATAACTGCTCCTGGCAACATCACCTGCATCAGAAAGGAAGCTGGACCTTGAAGAAACATGTTATGGAGCTTGCCTCTAATATGGCAAGACTAGCCGTTTGGACAAGATAATTCTCTTGACTAGACTGTTTGACTTTATGCTGTATATACTGGACATGCAGGACCCACATGAAAGTGTCGGCTAAAACAAGATGGACAATGCTACAGGGCTCCTGCTTCATGAAAGAGTCTGCCAGACATTTTTCAGGACACAGAGAAGGTGACTGACACCTGACAATACAGATGGACAGTATTCTGCTTTGCTGAGGAGTCTTCCAGACACACTATGGCCTATGGGCTGAAGATGGAACATTACAGAAAACTTTGGGTGACTGACCAGGCAGTGAGTTGTTTCTGTCATTTCTAGAGTTTATATTTTATCCTTCTGTAGTCTTTGAAGGAGTTGAAGACAGTTATGGTTATAGTTTTCCTTAGTTAGGATTAAAGATGAATTACATATAGAACTTTAAATTCACAAAATAGAATAGATGATAGAATACTTACTTTAAGTCTTACTAAATGTTAATAGACAAAATATTGTTAACTGTGATTCTTATTTGATAACTGTTGTGTGATATATTTCGCAATGCTAAGGTTGAAACCCTTCTTTTTATTTTAGACAGAAAAGAGGATATGATGGGAGATGTTCTTCTGTAAATATGTTTCTCATACTGGGTAATGTATAAAGCACTGTTGTCAAATAAGAAAGCAAGATAGGTCAGGCTAGGAGACTAGGAGGAAAGAGGAAGGAGTAAGGAGGAGTCAGCATGTAGAGCCCGAACAGATGCCGCCCGCCTCTCTCCTATAAGATGAACACATGGAAATACTTAGAATAGTGGAAATGGGTTAATCATTAAGACAGAGCTAGCTGGTAAGAAAATATTAACTGGCCACAGCCTTATATCAAATACAGAGTTATATCAAATACAGCATGGCATTGGGGGCTGGCATGTTGGCGGGACCAGGTGGCTGGCGGGAAAAAAACTAGCTACAAAAATATACCAATAGAGAAGAACAACAACAAACCGGTGAGAGAACTAAAGGTTTATATTTTTGTTTTATATAGATAGATATTGTTTTCTTTCAAGCAATAACTTAGAATCTATTACTAGCACGAGACAAAACAAACCAAACAAACATACAAAATAAATCCCAAAACACCAAGCATCTCGGGCTTAGCTCTGGAAAATATGGGTCAAAGTACGGGTTAAAAAATTTTGTATCTGCAGGAATCAGATTTGGCTCATGATATTAAAAGCAGTTGAATATTTTGAGTGAAAAAAGGAAGGAAAGATAGAAGGAAGGAGAAATGGTTGGAAGGAAGAAAGGAAGAAAAAGAAAAACACCTGTGTTCATCACATAGTTCCTACACAAACCTGCTCCCAATGTCAGGTTTCTCCAGTTCCAGAGCATCTTATAGCTTCTCTATGCAATTATGTGCAGATGGTTCATTCACTTTAACTCATACAGTTATGAATACATAAATAAGCAGTACAATAGTAAGCCTTTTATACATACTCATCAATTTTCATTGACATATTTTATTGAAAAAATTCTTCGTTTATATGAAACATCCCAACTAGTTTGCCCTCCCCTGCCATCTCCCTTCCCCAGATCAACTCCCCTTTGTTTCCCTTCAGAAAGGAACATGTCTCCAAGAAACAAGAGCAAACACGACAACACTAGATATAAGAAGACATGGCAAAAACTCATATTATCACTAGACAAGGCAACCCAATACTAGGCAAAGAGTTGGGAGAGCAGGCAGAAGAGTCAGAGACACACCTAATCGCACTGTTAGGAACCACAAACCTCCAAGCTAACACCCATAATATATACCCAAAGGACCTGATTAAGTTGCTTTAAGGCCTTGTCCTGCCACTTCAGTCTTTGTATGCCCATATGAACACTACTTTAGTTGAACCAATGGAGCCTGTTCCTCTGGTGACCTCTATCCCCTCTGACTTCTATAATCTTTACTTCCCCTCTTCTTATTCTTAGAACTCTGACATAAGGAACCAGACCTTATTTATGGAAAATTACAATTCACACTCTCTCTGTGTATGATTTGGTTGTTGTATCTCTGAACCTACTCCCATCAACTGCTTAGGAAAGCTTTCGGATGATGATGGAATAAGTCAATGATCTATCAGTATAGAAGGATATTATTAGTAATAATTTCCTATTTCTCTTTTTCCTGGCCAGTCATATTTGTTTCTACCCTGAGTCTCTGAGCTGATTTAAGATTTCACCTTATACCTGCCAAAACAGCTAAAGGAATAAGACTTGTGACAGTTCATGCTGGTAAAGATGTATAACAACTGGGACACTGCTCCCTTGCTAGTGGGAATTTAAACTTGTACAATCATTATGAAAATCAATAAGGTTGGTTTCTCTGAAAACTGGGAATTCTAAAGTAAGGCTCAGGAATACCACTCTTGGACATATACACAAAGAATGCTGCATTTACCACAAGAACACCTGCTCAAGTAGTTCACTGTAGTTATATTCATAATAGCTAGAAACTGGAAAAACCTAGATGTCCTTTAAGTAGAGAATGGGAAAAATGTTACATTTATGTAAAACAGTATTACTCAGCAGCTTTTTAAAAGAGCGATAGCACAAAATTTGCAAGAAAATGGATACAATTAGAAATTTCACCACAAATCAAAGAAAAATAGAGAATATATACACTGATAAGTGGACATTTTCTGATAAGTAAATGATTTAAAATCCACAGGCCCAAAGAGGTTATGTAAAGTGCTCTAGAGGTGAATTTGTGGATATAATTTATAAGAGAAATACAAATTTATAACATAGCTGTTCTTTTAAGAAAACAGGTAATACATAGTTGTGCAATACCTAGATTTAAAAAGCGAAATAATATTAGTCCGTGGGTGCTTTTGTTTTTAAAACTATCTTCAAAATATAAACATTGAAAATTTTCAAAATTGAGCACATAAAACAGGTAAAAGCTGTAAGAAATCACTGCAGAATTTTTTCAGTTTTGTAAATAAACAAACATGGCTCATTCTTCCTAACATCATTTATGAATGGAACCTTCTGCATATTCATATTATCATAAGAAATTATTTGGACTTAATGATTATTTATAAAGGCTTTACTATAATCATAGAAGAGACAGGTGATATTTAAATTTAACCACTTATATTCTTTTTTGTTTTACATATTTTAAAATCATTATGCATTAACAATGATGGAAACCAGCCAAACCTTTAGAATAATAGTTTTTAAAGACATTTTTTAAAAGCAAAAAATTCTTGCTTAGTGAATTTCACTCAGCAGATCAATATTTAAAGGATTAATACTAAGAGAATAGTTTAATTGCACACTTCATTTTAATGTTGGTTTTATTGCAAAGGAGTTTTTAAAGATTCCAAATTTTCCCCCAAATTAATTCAGATTATTATGTTGTGAAATGGTAAGCTTTTAGTGACCATTGCTTCTAATCTCAAAGTAAACTGTTCCTTTTGCTATTGCTCCGACCAGAGTAGAAATCTCAGAATCACCATGCTTTTCAATATTTTTGGGAGTGTCACCCATTCTGTCAAGCATCATCTTTTGTACCTGCGTGATACATTTGGAATATAGCATATAGCCAGAAATTTTAGATCAATCAAAAGTGTGTAACTACACACTGTGGACAGTGTCTCTGCAATCTACTATCTCAGCATTGTATCTGTGAGATTCAACTACATGATGCTTTCTGCACTGTGGTTTAGTGAACCGAAAGGAGTCAAACTATACAGGAAGGTAACCAAACTAATCTGTATCCATCCAGAATGAAATATAGCTTTGGGATTATAGGATATTTTTCATTATAAGATTCTTTTTTTTTTGATCTTGTAGATTTCTAAAAGATTTTTAATGTCCCTAATTTTTTAAATCAATTTTTCCAGAGAAATACAAACACTGTACATGCCCTGGTGTATATCTAAATATGCATGACATATATGTATGCCACACACACACACACACACGTGTGTGTGAAATTACATTTTCAAGTCTGTATATGTGTATTTATGGTGATGGAGTTGAGTCATGATACTAGAAAGGTATATTGGGTGATGTTAACAAGATACTCAGGAAGCATAGAGAGGAACATCAGGATTAAAATACTTGTGACACGAAAGTGGAAATAGGATGTTGGAGAAAAAAAAGACTGTGTGTACTGTACATAGTGGGAATGGAGAGAAGATGAGGAAAAATGCCAGAAAACATTGTGTGCCAAATTAGAAAATGAAAAAAAACATATTTAAGGAGGATAAAAAGGAATTTATCATGAATTTGAGTTCCCTATGACACCTCTTAGTAAACTATTAAATTCTTATTTAGTTATTATTTTTATAGACATGGATTTAATTACCCATACACTTTTATCATTATTTTGTGCATAATTATTTCTCAGTTTTCTATGTTGATTTTATAAAATATCCTAATGAAATAAAGTCTAGAGACAATTGTTTACTTGCTTCAGAATTTTAACAGTCCATTTATGTAGAAAAATATTGTGGCAAAAACTTTAAGCAACATAACATTTAACATGCACTTTGAGAATCAGGGAATAATGAATTAATGAATTAATTCTAGCACTCAATTCACTCATTCAACACTGAAACTATCCAGTTGGTAGGTCAGTATTATAGTTTTACTTAATTAAGGACAATTTTGCAAAAGTCTGACACATCTAGGTCATATTTGAAAAAGGTATATTTTTTTAAATTTTTATACTTTTGGGTGTGGATTATGGAGACATGTTAAACAATTTATACAAGGGACATGTATAAATAACTTTGAATATAAAATATATAGCATTTTTATTTCTTTTTTTAATTTCTAAAATAAATTATATTTATTACAAAATGATGCCATCAAAACTATCTGACAGAAGCACTAAGAACACCAAGAGACTTGGTCCCGAAGCACACATATGTCTCACTTCACTTTCATTATGCAGTTTTTTTTTTATTTTGGTGATTATAAAACATTACCTGACAAAATTAGTTTAGTTAAAAACTTGGGTATATAAATTTCACACAGCTACCATTTCTTCTGACACACAGTCAGAATGTCACAGTTTATTTTTCATTGAATTTTGTCGAAGGCTTTTTCATCATCTAGGGAGATGATCATATGGTTTTTTTTTTTCCATTTGTTTATATGGTAGATCACATTGATAGATTTTCCTATGTTAAACCATCCTTACAATCCAGGGATGATGCCTACTTGGTCATGGTGGATGATTTCTCTGATGTATTCTTGGAATAGATTTACCAATATTTTATTGAGTATTTTTGCATCGATGTTCATCAGGGATATTGGTCTGTAGTTTTCTTACTTAGTTGTATCTTTGTGAGGCTTGGATACCAAGGTGATTTTGGCCTTGTAGAAAGAGTTTGGTAATGTGCCTTCTGTCTCTATTGTGTGGAACAATATGAGGATTATCGGATTAAGCTTTTCCTTTAATTTCTGGCAGAATTCTGCACTGAAGCCATCTGTCCCTCGGATTTTTTTTTTTTTTTGGTTGGAAGGCTTTCAATGACCTTTTCAATTTAATTGGGAGTTATAGGTTTATTTAAGTTGTTTGTCTGTTCTAGGTTTAACTTTGTTAAATGATAGTTATCTAGAAATTTGTTCATTTCCTTTGAATTGTCAAATTTTTTAGAGTAAAGGTTTTCAAATTATGACCTGTAAGTTTTCTGGATTTCCTCTGTGTCCGTTGTTATGTCCCCTTTTCATTTCTGATTTTGTTAATTTGCATGACATCTCTGTGCTTTTTTGTCAGTTTGGATAAAGGTTTGTCTATCATGTTGATTTTCTCAAAAAACCAACGCTTTGTTTCATTGATTTTTTTGTAATGTTTTCCTTGTTTCTCTTTTATTGATTTCAGCCCTCAAATTGATTATTTCCTGGCTTCTACTCATTTGGGGTGAGTTTGCTTCATTATGGGTATGGATTATGGAGACATGTTAAACAATTTATAGAAGGGACATGTATAAATAACTTCGACTATAAAACATATAGCATTTTTTATTTTATTTTTGGGGATATCTCTATCTTGGGTTATTCATTTCTATTTCAGACATAAAATATATTTTTCAAAGTGTAGTACTATTTATTTTTTAATTTAACAAAAATAACATAATGTTCCTATATTTTCTGCAGTTGTTTATCATGATAATTTTATTATGTTTGTTTATTGTTTGAGTGTATTGAAAAATAAGGTTGTATTAATTGGCGTTTGTGCAATTCTTATATTTTTGGAAAATTGACTTGTTTTAATTTTTGGTGTAGAATTTTGGATTGAGGTCTTTTATTCATTGGATTTAAAATTAATTTTTAAAAGAAATTTAATTTATCATATGAAAATTAACTATTTTAAAGTTATTTTGATTATTATATTATAAACCAATTATTAATAATATGAATTCATAATCATGAGAATATCTTCTTATTAACAGATTTCTATTCTAGAAACAAGACAATACTAATTTTGATCATGCTTTTCTTACTACTCAAATTGTCTCCCAGTCTCATTTATTCTGAGTTCAGGTGTTCTATATGAGATAACTAATTTAATTTTTATTCCTCCTTATTAAAAACTTCATTCAATTACTTCAGTGACTCTACCATTTAATAACATTATTTATTTCCATACTTTTTGTTCTGAACATTAATCTTTCTTCTTATTCAGTAAGTTTAATGATAGTAAGTGCTAATACTTATATATCTATGAATGATGCTAAGTATAAACTTAAATGAAATGTAAAACCATCTTGTTTTAAATTAAAATAAACTATTATCATAAAAAACCTCATTAATTCTTCTGTCTTTACCAAAAGAAGTATATATTACCTTGACAATTCAATTTTAAATAATCTATACATTAGAGAGATAAAGACTTATCTAAGTTTACAAAGTAAGGGAATTTTCTTCTCTAAATTAAACACAGGTATCTCAACAGAAAGGGTAGTATCAAAGAAAACATGATGATCCCAGCCCCACATTTATCAACCTGAAAATACTTCTATCCTTCCAGTTGATTGCTGGGTATAATAAAACCCTGAACATGGTACTCATATCTACACAGCTACAGAGTTATTTGCATATGATTAGCATATACTAAACAAAAAGGTGATGCTTACCCTAGACAGGAATGATTTAAATGGTGGTAGACTAGTATTAATTTGCAACTTATGATTCTTTTATTTTATGGATAACATATAATATTTTACTGGTGACTGAATAATTGAAGGTTCTATTAGAGGAGACTAGAAAACTGTCATACAATAGTCCACATTTTATTTTTTTATGATTTATTTAATTGAAACATTCTGAATAAGACAATGGTCTTTAAATCTTTTAGTGCCCTTTTTAAAATTGGAGATCCAAGCCTAACCTTTTTTTTTAGTATTACCCCATCGGTTACTAAAACTAATGTGTGAATTTATCTGTCTCCATTCAAGATCTTTTTCCACTTTCAATTGTTTTATCAGCACAGAGTTTAATATCTTTCAACTTATGTCACTATCTCCATCTATGGAATTCTTTTTGAGGTGGTTTATCACTTAAACATTGGTTTATGCTATTCCATGATATTTCCTCCATTGAGTCTCACAGGTGGCTATTGTTCCACCCATCTGATATCCCTCAGTACCTACTGAGCATTTTCTTAAAGAGAAAACAATCATCATAATTTATTGATTCAACTGAATCAGTCATTTTTATACAGTAAATAGTAAATATTAGTACCAAATGATTAGTAACAGGAAAACCACAAAAAACGTTTCTGTGGCCGAGTGTTGGTAGTGCATGCCTTTAGTCTCATCACTTGGGAAGTAGAGGCAGGCTGGCTGATCTCTGTGAGTTCCATGCCAGCCTGGTCTAAAAGTTAATTCCAGGACAGTTTCCAAAGCAATACAGAGAAAGCCTGTCTTTAAAAACAAAAAACAAAAGAAAAGAAAAAAAGAAAAATAAAGTTTTCTGTGGAGATATTCTAATATATATAGATATTAAAGTAAACCATATATTTTTGAAAAAAGAGAATATATTAAACATTTTTTATTTTATATTTTAAATGAAATTAAAATAATTATTTAAATTAATAATATTTGCTAATTAAAATGAAAAAAGTACTAATCTAAATTTAATTTATAATGTTCCCCTAAACCCATGGCATTTTGATACCACCCTTCACCTGCAGTGATTTAACTTTGAAACAGCCATGCAGATTTAATTATGCGTTAGCTCCTATGGGATGCACTCATATATCAGTTTTCATCTCTCATGGACAGATCATTTTCAGTTAAATTACAAACCACTGAAAATCAATTTTTAATGGAAATACTCATACAACCTTAACTGCAAAAGAGCAAGAATGCAGGTATAATACCAAGTGGCAGGTTATTAACTATAACTCCAATTTTATGTTCTTTTGACACAAGACTATGTCAGTCATAAATAAGTGAACATTTACCACACAAGTCACACTTAACAGGAGATTATTCCTGAATGAAAGTTTTAGTTGTTCTCACACTGAGCCTGTGGGGACTCTGGAGGCTTTTCCAATCTCCTCAGGAATAAAACACTGAACCAAAAAGAGTGTACTGAAATGATCTTTAAATTCTATCAAGAAATCCATGAAGGTAGAAAATAAAGAGTTCATTAGAATGACTACCATGAAGGGTGCTAGATAACTGAGAATAATGTGACATTTATCACAAAAATTAGATGCCACACTAGGAGATACTTAATTACTATGACAACCATGTTTGTATTATATTCATGTAGTTTATGAAATTATTTCTGTAGACTTTTAAGTGCTTATTTTAGTTTATTTTTAATGTGCTGAAGGACAAATGAGCACAACTGGTTATTGGCTACAGTCTTTGTTGACAACTGGAAATATCATGGATTTTCTTCTGAATTACAAATTCCTTATCTCTGGTTTTCACTTTCAAATAGTTCAGAGTTAGAAAAAATGAAAAATTATTATGTTTGAAAATAATCATGGCTATGACCTATGACTGAAGCTTAACTTAAAAATATAAACTATTTATGAGTATTACTTTATTTACTAATTTGTCATTAGTTGAAGTTCTATATGTGAATGAAATAGTTTTAGTTGCATATTTCTTTGCATAATAAAATTATATCCTTTGATTATTGCAGTTAATAGTTAAATAATTAGGACATTACACTTCAATTAAAGTACACTTCAATTAAAGCAGAAAAATAAAATAAATTAATATTAAAATACTTACTAGAAAACTGTGTACTCTTCTTTATTCCTATATTCTATGGTTATTTTATACACACACACACACACACACACACACACACACACACACACACACACATACACACACGAAATCATTGTTTTAAATAGGATTTCCCTGTATAAGAGCTCTGACTCTTCTGAAATTTACTCTGTATATTTGGCTGGCCTTGCTTTCACATAGGTCCATCTACCTTAACCTCTGCCTCCTTTGTGAGGAGATTAAAGGCATACATCACCACTGAAGAGCAATTTTTGATAATTTTAAGACTACAGTAAATTAGAAAATTTCTGCCTTCCCATTGCACACTATACTCCCATCCCTAATCTCCTTTAACTTTATAGGTTCATTTTCACTAGTAGATATTGCATAAAAATTTCTACATAAAAACATTTCAGTTGTCTATTTTCAGTCCATATACTTGCATATACTCTTCATCACTGGACAATTTTGTGTTCTCTCCTGGCGAAGTCCATCACTCTGATTTTCAGAATTCCTTGGAAGCCTATTGCTTTTTTAAGTTGAGGCCCCATGGGATTTTCCCATCCAGGTTGGCATGTCTATTAGTGATGAAAAATAGTTGGTGGTGGCCAATCTTGCTGATGGAAAATTACCATTGTCTTTGAGTTTTGGCAATCATATTGTTGAGATTTGATTGGTATAGATTCAGATATTACTAGGGATCTGAAATTCAGTAAATTACATAAAAACTATAAAATGTGATTTACAAATTTTTTATAATTTATACATTCTTTTAAATGTCATGTGGCATACAAACCATAGTTCTCCCTCACACCATTTCTCTCCATGGGTAAGGGCTCCCATGAGGAGTTAACATAGTCTGGCACAACAAATTGGGGCAGGGCCTCCCACATAAATTAAGACTGAGCATGGCATCACACCATAGAGAATGGGCTCCAACAAGTTAGCTCATGTACCAAGATTACATTGTGGTCCTACTGTCACTGAGCATGGCATCCGCCATACATTTCAGTTGTAAACGTATCACTTCATTTTTTAGATTGAAAAAAAAAAAACTCATTTTTTAGATTGAAAAAGAGGACAGTTCTTTGGCAGCCCCCCAAAAAACATAAAACAAAAAGAAAACGGGGAAATATTTTCTAATTTCAAAAAGTATCTTTTCAACTTATAATGTGTTTTAAACACTATATTGCCATTTCATGTGTTAGAAACATTTACATCTTGAAAGGCTTTATAGATGCTTGTTCATTTAAAAGCATTACAATGGAAAGACTTTTTTGTTTTTGATTTTGCTTGTTATGTCCTAGATCTAGAACTGCTTCTGACACACAATAAAGCTGATTAATGTTTGTTCAATGAAACATACTTCCCAATATCAAGTACAAATCTTGCACAATAAAGCATGTTTGAAAATTCAGTCCTGTCCACATTTTACAGATGAAAGCCTGGGCTATTTAATCTTACTGACACATTTCTAACTAGAACTTCTAGTTGCTTGAGGCTCAACTTGAAATCCCAGACTTTCCAGTATAGTGTGAGTTTAATCTTTACTGCCAATTTTATTTGAGTCTAAAATTGAGTTATTTTGCAACATTTTTCATTCTTTCATCAAGACAATGTGCTATGTGACTGAAAGATGAACATTAGTAGTCACTAAGTACTCTATAGTATACTTTTGTGTATTTTATCATTAAAATAATTTAAAATGTAGAGAACTGAGTTTATTTCAATAATTTTATTTTAATGTAAGTGAACATTCTCTTCAAACAAATGTGGAACTTTAAAGGATTTCAACTAAGAAGACTTTCAGAAAACAAAAAAGTAAGCTATAATCCAACATTTTATTTATTTATTTTTTTCACTTTCGATAATGATTTGCCAAAGAGATCTGTACTAATTTAATGTGTTGTTTCCCTTGCTACTTGGAATAATATGCTATCATTAGCTTACTTCTCCAATGTTTTATATACTTTATGTAAGCCATGTGTACTCAGAAAATAATTTTCTTTATAACTCTGCTGTGTCATTTACATTAAATTATAAACCCTATGAATGACATGAAAATGTTGACTTCATACACCAGACAATGAACTTTAAAAATGAACATAAAAACAAATGTTTCCTACCACTTCTATCTCTTAATTTTTGGTTGATAACCAAAAATTCTGAGCAGATCCCCAAGTTGGGGGATGGGTATGATTTGTTCCTTTATTTCAGACTGAGGACTGCTGACAGAACACTGAACACTGTTCATTATAACCTAACTCAGGGAGCATTTCTGATGATGGATGATGGATGCCCTGACCTATGAGTAAAGCAATAAGTGACTGGGAATCTCCTCTTCACCCTGAACAAACAGGGAAGTTGCACATGAGAACTTACAGACACTGTGAGTGCATTTTAGACCTGCACAAGCTCCTGCCAGATAAATACCCTGTGTGGAATTCTACTGGCGATGCCATTACACTATTGGCTGTGGAGTTGTTGGAGTTTAATAGCTGCATTTTTCTTTGACAGTGTGACCCCAATAGGTCAACCATGCTCCAGTGGTAGAGGTAGGTAAAGGTAGAATGAGTGGATTGGGTAGGATTGTAGGAGGAGATTTTGTATCAAAATGCATTGTATGACATCTCAAAGATAAAATGTTATTTAACAGACAGCCTTAAACTTTCTTGTCAGTGTGAAATAGCAAGATTTGTTGTTGAATCTATGATTTCTGCCCAAATTTAATTATTGGATAGAAATATTGAATCTGCTGCTTAATATGGTATCAATATTTATATATGACTCTATTTAACAACCCCCTTCTCTCTCTATATATATAAATATATGATATATATGTGTGTGTTATGCATATAAATATATATGATATATACATATATATTATAATAAATATTTTAACTCTATTCTTTCCAGTTTTTTCTTTCTAAAGTATGTATTTTAGTGTATATCCAAAGAAAAAGAAGCCTCACCCTCTCACAGAAGTGGATGGGGTGGGTGGGGATATAAGGGAGTGAGAGTATGGAAGAGAGCAAAAACTGGGTTTGCAATGTAAACTAAGATTGTATTTAATTTAAATTAAAAATTAATTAAAAATAAATTCAACAAAACTTGTTTTATAACATTACATTGGACTTATTTTTTCCCCACAATCCATGTACACTTAAGATATTTAATTTCCTATTTCCCAATTTTTATATATGATGTGTAAATTATACTTTCTTATTTCTAGTCATTAATAAAACATATAGATTTGAATGTCACACATTAAATTTATACTCAGCAGTATCACACAACTCCAAAAATGTGGACAATTATATCTGTTAATTAAAACCATTGTTTAAGGGATTGATCATTTGATCATTGCACATGGTACACCTTCATCAATTGATCATCCCATATCCCATGGTCACATAGAATTAAAATTTTTTAAATATTTGTTCTAATTTTAGTAGTGCTTTGATAATGGAAGTTGGTTTAATTTTGATTAATATTGTTCTAGACAGGTTGTTGTCTTCTCTATTCTTATAAATTTATCATATATTTTTACACTAGTTGAAAGATTATAATTGTATTCTGCAAGAACAATTATGAATTCATTCCATGCATTAATTCTTTCCTTTGAGAAACACCTAGTTTACTAGTCAGTTGAATTATGATTTAATTTATCTACTTTTAATTTAAAAAGTAAAAAAAAAAACCTTTATTTAATATGTATGTATGTTTTGATGACAGGTATAATTTTTTTCATTGTTCATGCACTAGCTATGGAGTCCAAGAGAGGGTATTGGTTCGTTAGGAACTGGAACTAAATGCTTATGAGCCTCAGTGTAGGTGCTGTGTATAGAAGCTCACTCCTCACCCCACTGTCCCCCGGGAAAGCACCCAATTCTTTTATTCACTGAACAATCACTTCAGTCCAAGATTAAATTCTTAATGATCCTCAGCCAAAGCACATGATGGCATCAGCAATAGGCTTTTACCATTTACTTATGGGAGCCAATAATAGCTTACATTGTTTTCAGTGTCTCAGAAACCTCATTGACAAATGTACCATTTGGGTATAAACTTGTGCCCAGACTGAGATTTTTCACTTACTTACTGTCATCTGATATTAATGACTTTTTAAGCCCTATGTGGCACTTCTGCTTAAACTCTGGTTTTAATGCCTGTTAGTGGAGGTGGAATCCAATTTCTTTAGATGGATGGAGGCTATTGGTAGATCTTCAACCCATACTCCATTTGATGATGAATATTTATAATATTCATATGAGGCACTATAATGGAAGTCTTGAAATATCGCTCAGCAGCTATGATTACTTACTTCTCCTCCAAAGTCTTAGGTTCAATTCCCAGCACCTAAGTGGTAGCTCACAAATGTCTGTACCTCTCAGATCCAAAACCCTCATACAGGCATATGCAAGAAAACACTAATGTGCACAAAATAAAACCAAATTTAAAAATTGTGACAATGTGATCTTTTGAGGGAGAGGGGGGAAACATCTGTAGTTAGTTGGCAGGGTTGAGAATTGGATATGATTAAAATAAGATACAATATATATGTAAATAAAATACTCAAATAATAAATTAAAAACAGAAATTGGGATTTATAAGGCCAGCAATATCCCTTGTGATCTCATGTTACTGGACAGCAGGAGTGGACAGAAAATATCTATAAGCCAGGGAAGTATTCTTTGAACAACTTTTCAAAATTATGACATATATTCATAAATTTGGTTTTGATATTTTAAACACTAAGTTAATCCTTTATAAATAACTAGGAAATCAATGACTGAAAAAAGAATGAATATAAAATACCTACACTAAGGTTCTCCAATAATTCAAAACAAAAGGACAGCCAAATATACACTGAAATTTAGAGAACAATGCAAGGAATTCTTCAGCAGAATACTTTTAAAAAGAAACATCTCAGTTCTTTATTTTGTACAGTTTTTTAAAAAATCTACATATAAGATTGTAGGTTCCATGATGACATGTTCCTACATTCTTTGCTTTTAGAGATTCTTTTCACCATCTTGAAATATCATTATGTATCTATGTTTCTACCATTCCACCCACATTAGTCCCTTTTCTTCCTTCATGCCTCATGCCACATTGACTATATTAACTAAATACTGTTAAACTAAACATTATACCTCTTTCATAGCCAGTTTTATGACTAACACAAACACACCCATGCATATACTCACACACACACACACACACACACACTCACACACACACTTTATTTTTTAAATAAGACCTGCATATGAGAGAGGTATGTATCTCCCTTTATGCATCTCTATTAATTCATTTCACTTAATTACAGATATTCCCACTTTTCTGCAAATTTTGTAATTTAATTTTTATAGCTGAGCAAAGTTTTATATTTAATATGTGCATTATCTATTCATTTTGAGATTAGAATCTTCAGTGATTACAATTTCTTACTGTTATGCCTTGCACAGAAATAAATGAAACTAATAGTAATATAGACTTTGCTCTATACATAGTGTGGGCATTGTATCCTCTTTAGAAGGTAGACTTCAGTGTTTGGGATCTTAGAGCTTTGAATATCACTAATGTGTATGCACCTCTGAATCTGGGTTGTAATTCACATCAATGGCTTTCCAGCTATTGAGAGTTTCAGACAGAAAACATCTGAGACAGCAGTTTGCCAGTGCACTCTCTTTGGACTTAGCCTTCATTATTGAATCTATAGATAATTCATAATAAAATGACAAGTAGCTACATTTTATTTAATCTAAGTTAAACTCTACATATAATCTCAAGTAACAAAGACAGGAGAGTTTTGTCTCTTTAATTTGGTTACATATAGGGAAGAGTCCATGTAAGAATTGAAGATCCTCTGGGAAGAATCCAGGCCATGTCTTCAATAAAATACTAACATTAATTTTTCATTGAAAGAATAGAAGTGTATAAAGGGAAGGAATGGAATAGAAAAAAAGGAAAACTGAGTCATAAAGTAAATTACCAAACAAAACACAAAATTAATTATAGCTGTAGAATTCATTACATTCTCAAAGGAGGTTTTATGTCTTGAAAGTTTATTTAAGTTGGCTTCCATTTTAAAAATTAATATTCTATTTATTAAAGCTACATATCATAAAACCAGTTCTGTTCTAAGCTTTTAAGCTCGCCAAATGAATATTATATTTCCAAATCTAGTAAATTTTTACACCTATTTTAGTAGGATTTTGAATAATATTTGGTACCATTTACAAACTTGGTTAATTAAACACCTTCAACAATTTAAACTGCACTCATAAATTTAATATATTCAATTTCTTCTTAAGTACTTCAATTGTTTAATTAGCAAATAAAACCTTCTGAATAGTTAAAGAACTCATATAAATTTAAAATAATAGGCTAAGTCTTATGCAATCTTAATTGTAGCAATACCATATATGAAATGAGTAAATATTCAGTAGTTTCTTGACTTTACTAATTTAAATTCAATTTATAAGATTATTTAATTGGATTTCTAGTATATGAAATACTTCAAATAAAATTGGAATGTTTACATAGCATATATATTCATATATGATTTTTAAAGCTAACACAAATATATAACAAGGTCTTATAAATTTACTTTTATAATAAATTAAATATTTCTTGTTAATGAATAACACAATTAAAATTATCAGCTTAAAGAATATCTGGAGCTTTTAATGTTATTGTTTAAACATTTGATTTAAGAGTTTGAGGGAAAACTCAGTCTACACAGAACTTTTAATACATGGATGAGTACTTTAATTAAATTGCTAGAATGCAAGCAAAAATCCAGTATTTTCCAAATCTGGACAGTTACAGACAGGAGGAACCTTTGGCACTCATGGTTTCACTAGCTAGCTGAATTAATCAGTATGTATGGCCAATAAAATACTTAAGCAAAATATCTAAATGAATGGTACCTGAAGAGGAACAGCAACTGAGACTATTGTTTGGACTCAACTGGTAGGCACATGTGTTTGCATATAAATTTGTACATACACACTGACATGTATATACATATATACACATGTATATAAACAACATACACAAATATTCTAACTGAAAGATAATTTATGATGACAGGCCCATTATAAGTTTCAACAAGATTAGCTATGAAACTGAGTCACCTAAAATTTATGAATAGATTCACTGAACTATGTGTGAAATGATATATAAATACGAGTCAGTATGTTGCTATGTAAACTGAGCTGAAAAATAATAGCAGTGTTTTGAGTCTCTCACCTATATAGCCACAGATTCTTTATCTGATAATGGTGTCAGTTAAAGGTATTATGTTGTGAAATACAACTTAAATCCTATCAGAAAAATTTTTGGTTGTTTCCTCTATGTTTCATCTACTATGACACCCATTCACATGTCTTGTCAAGGGAATCACTACTGTCACAGCAGTCACATATGTGCATAGATGACTAGTACTTTTACCTTGTAGTAGTATGGATAGCAAAGAGTAGCTCTGAAAAATTAGACAAAAGCATAAGGTTTTAAGGTCATTTACATTTTGATTTCATCATTATCAGTGACTCAACTATGCCCGCCTTTAAAAATAACGTCTTCGAGTCAAGTTCTGGATGATCAACTAATAACAAGGGTAAAAGTATGTAATGGGTAGAAGCCTATAGGATATCTATTGAAATAATAAAAATTTAAAATCATAAAGAAGTAAAATAAAGATACAGGTAAATTGTTATTTACCATTTTCAATCATATTTTTCATGGATAGTTCATATTTAAATATTTTTTTAATTTTAATTTTTTATTTAAAGATTTTTTTAATTTTGAGAAAATTATAATTATGAAAATTTCTTTTACATGCTCAATTTTTGCTGTTAAGTCTAAAAACACTTTACATTATTATGAAATATGCTATTCTCTCATAATTTTTCAGAAAGCTTCAGTTTTAATTTTTTTTAGATATAAATCTGATGGCCAGTTACTAATTTCTTATTGGCTAGCTCTGTCTTAATTATTAACCCATTTCTTTTAATCTAAGTACTTCCACGTGGTCTCATCTTACCTGAGAGATGCCTGCGTCCTGCTGTCTCCAGTCTCTCCATGTTGACTCCTCCTTACTACTTCCTCTTACCTCCTTGTCTCCTAGTCCCTCCTATCTTTCTTTCCTATTGGCCAACAGTGCTTTACTCATTAACCAATACAAGAAACATATTTTCAGAATGACATCTCCCATCATCTCCTCTTTTCTGTCTAAAATAAAAAGGGTTTTAGCCTTAACATTGCAAAATATATCACACAACAGTTATCAAATAAGAAACACAGTTAACAATATTTTGTCCATAAACATTTAGTAAGATTTAAGAAAATATTCTATCAACTATCCTATCTTTGTGAGTCTAAAGTCCTATGTGTAACTAAGGAAATCTATACCATAACTATCTGTCTTCAACTCCTTTAAAGACCACTTAAGGACATTGCTACAGAGTTCCTGCTTCATGGAAGAGTCTGCTATAGTTTTATTTTTTAAAAGTGATTATTTTACTTGTGTGAGATTGTCTATTGCCTGTGCTCTCATGGACATATCCTTGACTTGGAGTTTTCTTTCTACTAACTTGTGTAGGGCTGATTTGTGAAAAGGTATTTTTTTAAAATTGATTTTGTATCAAATACATTGCTTTCTCTGTCTATGGTGATTGAAAGTTTTGCTGAATATAGTAGCCTGAACTGGCACCTGTTTTCTCTTAGTGTCTGTATGATATGTGGCCATTTGTGTAGGTTGGTCTACTGTGGAACTATTAGTGGTGAGAGTAGGACATGTTCCTAATGCTTTTGGTGACTCCTTGGAACTTATTTCTAATACTGGTTGCCTTTCCCAGCCTTAATACAAGGAGAGTTTTGTCCTATCTCAACTTGGTATTTCATGCTTTGTTGACACCCATGGAAAACCTGTCCTTTCTGAACTAAAACAGAGGATGAGTGGATTGAAAGGTTCGGGAAGGAAATATAAGTAGAGGAGGGAGGTGAACCTAATAACAGAATGCAAAATAAGTGATTAAATTTAATTAACAATAAAAACAGTGATTATTTTATACTGTGTAATGTGTGAATTCAGAATTTTTTCTGACAACTGTTCTGTCTTGGTTTGTGGAGATCTCATATTTTTTTCTATATTATCATCAAGTATCAAATATTAGTTGTATAATCCTTGCTGAAGAGCTAAATAGGAATTGATAAAACTCATTGCTCAGAAAGGCATTAACAGATATATAGATAATTTCAAAAGTAGTATGAACACATAGACATTATATAAAATTTAGTAGGACTCCATAATGGCAATATTAATAAGGTATAATAAAAAGGTTTAAAATCATTATATGTAAACATTTTTCAAAAAAGTACAACCTAACAAAATATAAAGAGACTGCCAATCTCATGACTGCTTGAAGGTAAAGAATGGGTACACACACACACACACACACACACACACACACACACACACACACACACGTGAGGCCATGAGCAGGGAAACCCATCCTAGCTCTTGGATATTTGTCTTTTTTAATACAACTGTCAAGTTAAAATATTCATTTTGAATATCCTGAGTTCCCTGTGAGGAAGATTAAGTTCATTGGCTTATATTAGTTAAAGGGAATTTGTCAAAGCTCAGAAGTTGTGGAAACAGCTTGGCACAGTAAGGAAATGTCACTTTACAGCTTTTCTCACAAGAGGTTAAAAGAGGGGAAAATACATCCAGTATCTTGACATTGGAGAAATGTCTTGGGACAGTTTTGTGTTTTGCATTGGCAGTCTTGATACCTTCTGCCTGCTTAAAACAGAATCTCTCCTACACACCATTTAAAAGCATCTCTTCTACTTCACAGGGATACTACATACAAAAAAGATCATAGGATCCTAGGAGGGAAAGATGCCACTTCTCAAATAAAAAGCAATGTTTTCATGCCCAGGAAATTAGCAGACACACTCTTATATTGGGGGAAAAGAAAAAAAAGGAAGTCTTGAAAATATATCAGACATAAAATGACTATTATTGCACTATTGTTTTAAACTTGCTTTTATTATTTGCAATAAGATAACTATATCATTTTTCCATGCTCTGACAACTCCCATATAACCCTTATTGCTTTCTTTCATATTTATGGTATTTTTTCATTATTTTTATTACCAAAATATATGTATAAATGTAAATATATTTTTATAAGTGTGTAATGTTATTTGGGTGTAAGATTAAACCAGAGAAAGAACAACATTCTATATAAATAAAATAGACAATGATACACCAATCTAATAAGCAAACAAGTAGGCAGAATCTTATCCAAATGATGAGATATTCAATGTCCTGGGGGGGGGCGGGATCAAGTTTTAATACAGATAGAGTATAGCTAGTTCTCAACAGAGAAATCTTAAATGGACAAAAAAGGCACTAAAGGAACTGCTCAACATCCATAGCCATTAGGGAAATGGAAATAAAAACAACTCTTAAATACCATCTTATACCTTCCAGAATGGCTAAAATCAAAATCACAAATAAAAGCTTTTACTGAAGAGGATGTGGAGTAAGAGGAACAATCCTCCATTGCTGGGGGTAGTGTAAATAAATACAGCCACTTTAGAAATCAGTATGGAAATTTACAGGAAAATGAAAATCAATCTACCTCAAGACCAAGCAATTCTATTCTTGGCATATACCCAAAGGCTCACACTCATACGCAAGCACATCTGTTCAACTATGTACATAGCAGCATTATTTGGGATATTCAGAACTTGGATAGAAGCAATTTAGGTGCCCCTCAACTGAAGAATGGACAAAGAAAATGTGGTACATATACACAATGGAGTACTACTCGGTGGTAGAAAAACAATGGATGGGACTAGAAGAAACCATCTTGAGTGAGGTAACTCAGACAAGGAAAGACAAACATGATATGTATTCACTCATAAGTGAACACTAGACCTAAAGTAATGGATAACCAGCTTATATCCCACAACCCTAGAGAAGCTAGGAAACATGGAGGATTACAAGAGAGACATACATTATCTGTTCTACCTCTTGAGAAAAGGAAGACTACAAATCCTGAAAAAATTGGGAGTATGGGGGAGGGAGAAGGAGTTGGAAGAAAAAGGGAGAAGGGAAGTGGAGAAGAGAACATGGTGTATTATGAAGTTCAAGTTGGAAGAAAGTCAGAGCATGAAAGCAAGGAAATAAATAGTTTGATATAGGAAGCCATTATATAGTTAGGGAGGAACCTGGTACTATGGACATTCCTAAGAATCCACAAAGATGACCTCAACTAAGAATCTAAACAATAGTGGAGAGGCTACCTTAAATGTCCTTCTGCAATAATGAGATTGACGATTAGCTTAATCCCATCAACAGAGCTTTCGTCAAGTAACTGTGGAAGCAGAAGCAGAGATTCACAGCCAAGCTCTGAGCAGAATTCCTGGAAGAATGATGAGCAAAAAGTTCAAGCACTAACTGATATGAGCAAGTGGGAGCTCACTGAATCTAGACTTAGAGCTGGGAAACCTGCATAAGAATGAACTAGATACCCTAAGCATGGGTGTCAGTTGGGAGCTTGGGCAGTCTATTGTTATTGGCAGGTTCCTCCCCGCCTGCCTCCCGGTCCTGCCGCCATTGTCCTGCAACCACGTGTGCCCCAAATAACACTCAGAGATTCTGTATTTGATACAATCCTGTCAGCCAGTTACCATTATTGTTAATGGGCTAGCTCTGCCTTAATCATTAACCCATTTCTACTTATCTAAGTATTTCCACGTGGTCGTCTTCCACGTGGAAATACTTAGATAAGTAGAAATGGGTTAATAATTAAGACAGAGCTAGCCCATAAACAGTAATGGTAATTGGCCTACAGGATTGTATCAAATACAGAGTCTCTGAGTGTTAGTTGGGGCACACGTGGTTGCAGGACAATGGAGGCAGGACCAGGAGGCCAGCGGGGAGGAAACTGCTGTAACATAATGGTACCAGAAGCGGGATTGAGAACTTTCACTTAAAACTTAACAACAGCTTAAAAAACAGTTTTTAGAAACAAGGGAACAGAGACTTCTTGGTAGCAGCATTTTCTTGATTGGATTTGTTTTGCTGTAGACAGAGATTTGCGCGGCTCCTTTAAGGGAAGTTTCCAAAATTAGCATAAGTGGCAAAAAGCCGCCTGGCTTTTAAAGAGCTCTGCTAACAATTCATTGGTATGTACAAGAGCTGCAATGAAGGTTTACACTGTGTTTTAAAAAATACACTGGCTTGGGAGAGAAAAAGAAACGGGATACAATGGTTTAAAAAGAAAAAAGGAATTAAATGGATGGATGTAATGGCACACACCATTAATCCCAGCACTCGGCAGACAGAGGCAAGCAGATCTCTGTGATTTCAAAGTAAACCTGGTATGGAGTGAATTCCAGGACAGATCAAAGTTACACAGGGAAACCCTGTCTCAAAATATGTAAAAAAAAAAAAAAAAAAAAAAGGAAGTAGAATAAATAAAGTAATAAAAAAGCCACGTAAAGATGGCAAACACAGAGAGATTTTGGATACTATACACGCTTCTGTTGTCTTTAAATTATTTGATTGCTGAGAAAATAACTACTGATAAAAGAAATGCTGCTGGATTAATTCAATTTATATATTTTAAAAATGCTTTGACTCAAAAATTCAAGCCTAAGGACAAGTTACTGGGTAAAAGGATTTCTATTTTTATTTCCACAGAAAATGAAAAGCTATGGATTCTTTCCAGACTTATGTGGTTTGATCAAGCCAGACCCCCTGAAACAACTCCCCAGTTGATCCAACATTCAAAGCAGTTGAGACAAAGCCTTGCAGACTACAGCCAAGATTTCTGCGTCTTCTTACGATCCCCATGACAGTGCCCTCTACCAGCAGGAAGTAGTTTGGAAAGAACGACGCCCAAATTCCCAAATATTGTTTATAAATGTTTGTTTTCATTTAAATGGACTTGGTTATAAATGGTTAATGACACAAGCAATCTTTTTAAAGGTAAAAAGGGAATTATGGTATAGATATGAATACTTTGCTTTGAAATGGATTTTCTTTTATTGATACAATTTAAGGTCAATTTTGTGATATGTATATTTCTCCTCTTGTTTAGGTTTTATGTTTATATAGCTCATTGGAAAATGTAATGTATAATTTAGTACAAATTATAGAAAGTTACCTATGGGAGTTAAGTTAGTTAGGATTTCTAGATATGCAGAGATGTATTTGAGATGGATAGGCATTCTTCAAACCTTTCAAAGACCTACAGAATATGGCATTTAAAATGGTTTAGGGTTTTTCTTGACAGTGAGGCACAACTGCTCCTGGTAACAGCACCTGCATCAAAAAGGAAGATGGACATTGGAGAAAATCGTTATGAAGTTTGCTTCTAATATGGCAAGACTAGCCATTTGGGCAAGGTATTGCTCTTCTGGACTGTTTGACTTTATGTTGTAGAAACTGGACATGCAGGACCCACAAAAAGGTGATTGCTGATGCAAGATGGACATTGCTACAGGATTCTTGCTTCATGGAAGAGGCGGCCAGACAGCCAGACAGTCTACAGGACACAGAGAAAAGTTTCCTGCCTTGCTGAGGAGTCTGGAGATACACTATGGCCTATGGGCTGAAGATGGAACATTACAGAAGAACTTCGGGTGACTGACCAGGCAATGAGTTGTCTCTGTCATTTCTAGAGTTTATATATTATCCTTCTGTGGTCTTTGAAGGAGTTGAAGACAGATAGTTATGGTTACAGTTTTCCTTAGTTAGGATTAAAGATAAGTTACATATAGGACTTTAGACTGACAAAGATAGGATAGATGATATTTTCTTTAAGTCTTACAAAATGTTAATGGACTAATTATTGTTAACTGTGATTCTTAATTGATAACTGTTATATGTTATATTTTGCTATGTTAAGGTTAAACCCCTTCTTTTACTTTAGACAGAAAAGAGGAGATGATGGGAGATGTTATTCTGTATATATGTTTCTCATACTGGTTAATAAAGCACTGTGGCCAATAGAAAACTAGATAGGCGGGGCTAGGAGACTAGGAGGAAGAAAGAGGAAGTAGAAGGCGGAGTCAAGATGTAGCCCAGGAAGGAGAGAGGACGCTTGCCGCGGCTCCCCGATAAGACGACCATGTGGAAATACTTAGATAAGTAGAAATGGGTTAATAATTAAGGCAGAGCTAGCCCATAAACAGTAATGGTAATTGGCCGACAGGATTGTATCAAATACAGAGTCTGTGAATGTTATTTGGGGCACATGTGGTTGCAGGACAATGGCGGCAGGACCGGGAGGCTGGCGGGGAGGAACCTACTGTAACAGTCTATGGGGCTTCTGGCAGTGGAACCAGTATTTATTCCTACTGCATGAAGTGGCTTTTTGGAGCCCATTCACCATGAAGGAATGCTTTCTCAGCTAGATGGCAGGGAGTGTCTAGGTCCTGCCCCAATGATGTGACAGACATTGATGATCCCCCATGAGTGGCCTCACTCTTTCTGAGGAGTGGATGGGGCTGGGATGGCAATTGGTGGGAGGAGTGTGAGGATTGGTGAGAAAGGGAAAAATGATTGGTACGTAAAATACGAATGTTTTTAATTTACACAAAAAAATAAAAAATAGACCACAGCTTATAGTAAATAGATACACTGTACAGAGCTAAATTTTATCAGGAGAGTGATACATTAAGGAAATATTAATGACAACAAAGGATAAAATCTGACTTTTTAAAATCAGGGATTATGAAGATATACTAATATTATTGGGAGTCAATTGGAAAATGTAATAAAAATTAAATGAGATTATTACTTCAAAAGGAAAAAACTTATAAATAAGAGTAAAAATCCTAATGAACTACAGGATATTGACAGATGAAAAGTGCACTTATGTAAGAAAATAGAAATAACCATGTTTATTTTTTGAAGGAGCAATGGCTAGAACTTCTCAACTTGTACAAACACATTACAAACCAAATATAAGATTTTCTAAGAATTCTTTCTGCTGTGAATATAATTAAAACCACATAAAATACATGATATTTGAATTTTTATAAAACAGAAGAAAACCTTTGACAACATGGAGGGGAAAGTAATTAATTAGGATCAATGAAATATGGATAAATCGAACTTGTTATCATTAATCATGTAGAGAAGGAAGAACAAAAAAAACATATAGCCAACAGCAGACAACACAACCAAACTGCCCTTTGCTGATGAAAGAGAGGCAAAGGTGTTCTTAGATGAAATAAATATTAGGAGATTCATGAATATTAGCATAATATTAAAAGCTTTGCAATAGAAGGCACACAAGTCAACCAAACATTGATTGGACAGCAGTATAAAGTCATGGACACATGAAACTGTGGTACAAATGAACACAAAATATTCAGCTTTCACTTTTAGAACTAAAATGAAAAGATGTATACATAGTAACATTTATGTCACGTCATTTCTCAGCATGTTTGTTCATGGAATAATGGATAAACATTACTGTTGGCCTGTATTAATAAACAGTAGTCACATGAACTGTTTGCTGTGATATGTTTTATTCTTTATCTCATTGTATATGTCTGAACAGCTTAATTAACCATCTTTAATCTTTACAATTGAACAAAACACTGCACATTGTTCATAATGCTCTTTGTTATCAAAACACCATGATCTGGGATGTTTAATATCAGCTGCCAGGCATGTTGACTATTTAAAGAAAATACAACTTATTTCCTTGCATTTATAAATAAATTTAATAAAAGTCTAGTAATTAATGTGAAAATATTTTGTAAAATTATTATGCTTTTGAATAATGGGAAGTTTGTTAAAATATAGGGGTAAAAGTGATAATATTATAAAGCTTTTAGACTAGCTGTTTACAACTTTATTTAGATTTTTATGCCCCTGAATATCAGTTCTCATATCCAAATAAATCTTACTTAACTGAAATGTTAAATTTGTTGTACTAGTAATATATACATGATTTCAAATTTGATTTACTTCAAATGTTAAGGCTATTGCCAGCTTACTAGTTTGTGTAACTCTTATTGTTCTTCAAAAGTTTTTCTCAAGACATTTACTATAAGCACCATCTTCTTACTTTTAAAATTTTATATTATTAAGAAGTACTCAAATTTGAATCTCATATATTCCAATTTTCCCAAGTTATTGATGCTTATACTTCTTTCATTAGCTGCTGGTACTTCAGAATATATTTAGTCAAACTCTATAATAAAAAAATGCAACTATTTTCATAATAACTATATCAATACACAGATTATTAATATAAAAAGCTGTACTCTTTGAAGACTTGGTCTACTCTCAGGCATGATAGCAATGTTATTGACTAGCGTTACCAAAGTAAAAAAACCTTTTTCCTAAATACTGTTTATCTTGATGGGATATAATTGTTCAAGTATGTTAATAAAATACACTTTGTAGTAAAAATTTAAAAGTTAGTTTTAATTTTGAATTGAGGAATGATTTATTTCTTATAGTGATATGTTCATACAATCTGAGTTTCTCATATATAGTTTACCTCATAGTAAAATATATATATATATATTATGAAAAAGTATAACTTGAGTTTTTTTAACATGTAGATCATCTATAACCACTTCAAGAATAGACTCATGTTTGTTTAAATAAACTCTCTAGATTTTTCCTTGCCCCCCCTATTTGTACTATTTCAATTTAAGAATGTAAATTTAATGTAAATTTACAAAAGTAACTCTCTCAATTGTTTTTGATGTCCTCTCTCCATATAAACAATCCCCTTGCTGTTTAAGTCAATCTGTGAACAGTGGGGAGAAACAAGATAAATGTAATTGATTTGTAGTCATCAAATGAAGTTTTTCAGCCAGAAAAAAAAATCAACTGAAATTTCTGGTGTAGTTGAGAATTGCCATAACTATTTTTCCAGTATCTCAATGACACTCATGTTTATTATCTCTCAAGGGTTTTCTTTCTAAAAATTTGAATGATGTGGATATCATGTCATATATGAATTTGCTGAATAATTAGTCAGGAATATTTTTAAAGCTCTTTTCATTTTCCAATACCCACTATTGTCTATACTTCAATTGTTACATAATTTTATTAATATTATTGCTTATTTAGAATCTAGTATGTCTTTTAAAATAACAAGTTTGCTTTCACTATGCACATATATATATAGTTTTTAAATGTGTTATAATTTTCTGATCTTGTAGAAAGATATCATGTTCAAATTTCTCATAATATGCATTCATATTTCTATATATATTGTGATTTAATGTGTGTGAATTTGTACAATTTCCACTTTGTGGGTTACAGCCTCCTAAATGCCTGAAAGCTCTTGTGGAAATCTGACAACTTCTAATATAGATGTTAGCATTTCACATTTTTCTTACCTTCTTTCCCTTCATTCCCTGCCTTCCTTCCCTCCTTCTTTCCTTCCTTCTTCCCTCCCTCCCTTTCTCCATCCCTCTGTCCTTATTTCTCTCTCACTCTTCCTTTTTTATGGTTTTTAAGTCACTTTGATAGAGTTTTTAAGGAGTAGTGTTATAGGAAATTCCATCCTTATTTTTCTTTCATTTAAAAATTTTGACATTTTTATTTAAAGATATTCACATAGGCTAACAAATGTAAAGACTTTGAAATGATACCACATATGATTTAGGGTATGTGCTGTTGGTAACATAGTCTAAACACTTATTATAGGTTATAACATTGTGGAAATAATGATTAAGATATAGGTAGAGATACGTACTTCTCAGAGGACTAATGATATTAGTATATAGTGTTTTATCTTCTAGGTGTGCTTCTCTGAATTCAGGCCTTCTATTATCCCATAAATAGCAATGTATTTTTAGACTCTATTAATTACTTATCATCAAGGAATTGATAAGAACTTTTCAATCCCAAATCATATAAATGTTAAATACACAAAAATCACAGTTACAAAACTTACCTTATTTCAATATCAATGGAGTTAATAATTGAATATATAATTCTAAACAAAGATACCTTGGTTCATAAGAAAATTATAAAATAATGTCATGATTTGTTATACAATTACTATGGTATCAACCAATGAATGAGAGTTTTAAATATATAGAAAATCTTAATCACAAATATAACATATACATTTCTTACATGTACACTAAATTTAATAAATTAATAATTAAATATTTGTATTTATATTAAGATAATATTGTTTGCCAAATGATAGTCCACAATATAGTACATTATTTATTATCAATGTTACTCTTTTGAGATTTTCAACACTGATGGAAAAGCAGGTAATAAGGGATAAATCAGCTAACTGCTGATGTCTTCATGTTTTTAAACAATCTTAGTATTGTGATGGTGGTCTATCAGAAGAAATTTATTATGTAATTCAAAGTCTACTTGAATCTAGTAGCTTCAGAAGTTGAGACAAATGATGTTATACAACAGAAACATTTAAAAAGTAAATATCACACTTTATTTTTTCAGAAGAAAGTGAATGGATATGTGGATATCATTTTATTATGGCATACAAATTAGCATATTACAAAGAAATTTTATTTTGCTGTTAATATTTGCATTGTAGTTAATATGACAAACATAAATAATAAAGATTTTATTTAAAAATCACAAGCTATTGATACTATGCAATTAAAATTAAAAATGTGTGAATCAAAGAGTATATTGGTAGTTTTGAATCATTTTGTAGTAAAATTGTCAGAATTTTAAAATGTAATACAAATTTCACATAGATTATGCTTAAAATTTTATACTATATTTTTTATAGTCTATTAAAAATAAAGCTAAACATATACAGGTAAATTCATGTTGAATTTCCATCATCAAAATATTTGACAAAGCTTTTACCAATTCTAGAGTAATATTTGTCATTGTTAACTAGATAGATACATATCTTGTTTTATAATTGTATAGGTTTCCATTATGGATAATAAAAAGAAAGTGAAGGAGAACATGAGATTATTTTAACCTCAAAAATATAAAAGGAGTTAAAAAAAAAACTACCCCATTCCCATAGTATGTTTAGTATGGAAACAACAAGGGTGTATAAAAGTTAAGTGCTTTCATCACATTAGATGTCATGAAATTTATTGTGAGATAGCTATTGACTTTTGACACAAAGTTACAAAAAAAAACTAAGAACTCATCAGGTAACCAAGTGACCTGGATGTGTCCAAAAAAATATACCAAATATCTATACTTCCTTCTAGAACATCTGGTATTGATACAGATTTGTTAAAATAACAAGATCTACAGAGCCTGTGATCTGACAAGGGGGAACTCAAGGACTGGATACTGATTGCTGGGAAACCAGCATAGGACTGAAACAGACTCGTTGTATGTGGGTCTCAGTTAAGAGGCCTGGGCACTCTTTGGTACCTCTGAAAGTGGGACCAGGATGAATCCCTAATGCACGAATGGATTTTGAGAGTCCATTCACCATGGAGGGGTACTTCCTTAGCCTAGAGAAAAGGGGGAGTGCCTAGGCCCTGATTTTGATGATCTCTCATTGAAGGCCCTACCCTCCCTGGTGAGTGTATGGGGGATGGGGTGGGATCAGAGGGGGAATGGGAGAATAGGAGGGAGAGGGACCTGAGATCAATATGTAAAATAATAAAAAGTATTAAATTAAAAAAAATATGGAGCTTGAAGGATGACTTAGCATTTAAGAGTAAGACTGCTTCTCCCTGAAGACCATTGTATTGTTTCCAGAACCCACTTCAAGTAGTTCACAACTGCTTTTAACTCTTTCCCTAATGAAGTCAATATCCTCTGCTGAATCCCATGGGTACTGTCAGATGCCATCTAATAGTTTTGAAAAAAAAGTATCACTTACAGAGTAATATTACAAACACACCATCCTTTTTGAAAATACTTAACACAATCAGATTTGTTAATCAGGTTAATGAATGTATAAATGCTGGTGAAATTGAAATAAATGGTTATTTGGCCATAACCAACATGTATGTATATTGTTGATATTACAAGAAGTCATGACATGTGCATGGGAGAGAATGTTCAAATAATTTATTACTTTTCAGAACCTAAATAATATTGCAAAAAAAAAAACCAAAAAACAAAAAACAAAACTGTAGCACATGTAACTAATAAGAATGTCCTAATACATTTTAAGAATTAAATTCAAGAGCATATACAGTGTCTGAGAACTTGGTTTTTTAATTTTTATATTATTCTCCCACAAATATAATTACATCCAAACTGAAACTTATCCTCCCTTCCCTCTATCATGTCCCCCTAGACCCACTTCTCTTCTGTTATTGAGGGTTTGTATCAAGTCATTTCATTTTGTTATGTTGTGTTTGATTGATATCCATGGAAGGTTAGAAAACTTGCTTTTAATCTTTAAGATATTATTATTGTATACAGATTTCATGGGATAAATGACACAGGAACTAGTTAACATGTAAGAATAAAATGAATAATAATGTTACTATATAGATAGAGCATGATATACATTTTAGGCCAAAGGGTCATAATATTTAATATCAACTGTTCTTCTAAATTACTGTGTTAAAATCTATTTATACTGTCATCATGATATGGTTAATTACAAGGATATTAAAACAGCCAATGATTGCCATAATCACAATTTTCTGGCATCTGGAAAAGTTGTAAAATATTTCACTACAATGTACTAATTAAAGAAGTGACTCCTTGGGTACATCACTTTCCATGCTATGTCAACTTTTCTAGGCCTCTTTGTTTCCTTCAGTTTCCTGGTTGAGAAGGTGCAGAGTTCTACTGTATAAAAACCTATTGAACTGACACTCTGTGTCACAATAGAGAAAAGAAAATGACACTTCCTCATTGTCGACAAAAAGTTCTGAAATACTGAGGCTGTCAATCATTCCATTGTGTTTTCAGGCATGTGATACAAACAAAGATTCAAGATGAGATTTATATTTTTAAGTATAAAAATAGTGGATATATTGCAATCATAAATTGAATTGATATCAAGCATAAACAATACCCAATAATATATAAAAACCAAAAAGACAAAAAGGAGCAAGGCCTAAATTTATTTAAAATGCTGGATTTAAAGAATACACAATAGAGACATAAAGTACACATCTTAGGCACTATATGATGAAATATATTTATCAAAGAATTAAAATTAAATGTAGACTACAGATGTTTGTAATTAAAGTTATGTTAGTCAAATAATAATAAAAAACTATATTATCTTTTAGCAAAATCAAATTAAAATCTAATATACAGAAATCATTTCAAACTAAGCTAAATTGTTACATGCATATTGAAATAATGTTTCTTAATAATTTTGGATTTATTCTTTGTATTATTCTTCAATTATTTTTTAAATTGCTGTATTTAGTAAAGACTTTGGAGAAAAGTAATTCTGTGAAAAATGTTCTTGGACACATGCTACATGAGTTCTAATTAGTCTTAATAATACAAACTCACAGCCAGATATCAGGGTCAATGCTGAAAGATCAAAGAGAGGCAAGAGCAGGCCACAGCCAACTCTTACCTTACTAAAGCCTTAGCTTGCTTGCACTTCTTGCTGTGTGAAAAATGGCAGAAACACCTGGCTGCTGGGAAGTTATCCAAGGTTCCTCTTCCATGTTGGGGCATACATATTTGAACTACAGGGATAGCATATCTTACAAACTTTTATGTGAAATAGGATGTTCTTAAGGGATGTCCACTTTGTCTTAGCAAAGTTCAACAGACCTTTTTTTTGTATGACCTGCTTGTCCAGTTTGTCAGCATACTGTCAGCAGTTGAAGCCAAAGCAATTTCTTGATAGTGACTAACTTGACAAAGGAAACAAACTCCATGTGTGGTTTCTTTGATGCCCACGATCTTCTCTAAAATAGATAGGTGCTGCCAGGAACAAAAATGTTTCATTGTCATAAACAAAAAAGAAAAGAACCTATATTATTAAAACGTATTTTTTTCTTTTTTATTTAATTTAGAAACAATCTTATATTTCAATCCCAGTTCCTTCTCCTTTCCATACTCCCAAGTCCCCCACCAACTCCCATCAATTCCTGCTTCTAATACTTAGAAAGAGTGAGTCCTTCCATGGGGATCATCAAAGTTTGACACATCATTTGGGCAAGATCCTAGGGTCTTCCCAGTGTGTCTAGGCTGAGATAGTATCCCTCTATGGTGAATGGGGAATGGGCTCCCAGTTTCAATTTGTACACTAGGGATAAATAATGTTGTAATACAAGAGGCCCCATAGACTGTCCAGGCCTCTCAAATGGCATCCATGTTCAGGTGGCCTGGTTCCATCCAAGCTGGTTCTTAGTTGTCAGTATTAAAACTTCATAAATGTCATATCCTGCAGATTTTTGAAGTTCTTGAAGATGACCTATCTATCTAAAATATATCCCTGTTTCATCTTGAAAGCATAACTAATATAACTACAAGTTTAATTGTAATATGCGACTAATTGTTAGCCTGTATTTTGTTATTATCTAATATAATTGATAATAACAATTTCAAGGGCTTAAAATTTTTATTACATTGCCAAATGTGTTGCATACATAGCACATTTTGAACAAAATTAGAAATGTACATACGGTATGTTCCAATAAAAGCAAACTCACCTTTGTATCAATATAAAAACCCCAAGCTAATGTGAAATATTTAAAACTAATAGTTGCTTTACAAAGTAAATTCTAGAATCTACCTTTTTATCTTATCATATATATATACATATATATATATACATCTCCTTTTTTTCTTTTCAGAGTAGATTCAATAATATATACTTTTATCCATCATATCTTTCCCCCCTTTATTTTTCAAAACAAGAACCCTGAATCTAATCTCTTTGTTTAGCTTGTTTACTGACCATTACCAGAAACAACTTATGACCAACCATCCTAAATAATGACCAATATCCATAACCCATAGAATGACCAAAAATCACACATCAGACCTCTTGAGAATGTGGGCATCATATTCTTAAATTTACTTTCTACTCTTTGGGGGTGATAATGCCTTTAAGGGATCTTGATGAGAATAATTTGGATTAATTCTCAAGTCCTGTGAGAAGTAGCTATATCTTTTGTTGTCTGAGTAATGGGAAAGTGCAGGCCTTGCCTCAAGTCCTGGCTAGAGTAATGCATGAGACTCAATCATCTCAGCTAGCCACATCAAAATTTCAATAAAAATTGATAGAAAAATTGATCTAGGAAATAAACAGGTAGAGGTTGGATATAAGGTCATACTTTGGCAACACAGCAAGTTGGAAGACAGCTTGAGATACCTGAGACACTGTTATAAATTTACATAGAGAAATACATAATCGTTTTAGGAGATGGTTTGAATTTAGATACTTCACATGAGGACACAGTTGCATAGCTATTCATGATTTTGCCTATTGGGACACTAGCCAGTGAAAACAGAATAAAAATATGTCATTCATAATACGAACAAAATTCATACACATGGCTGTTTAGACACGGTTCTGTTTCTGTAGTGCTTCAAGTGTTTGACAGGCCAAATGCAAATTCTTTGCTTAGGAAGACAGCCTTCACACCTTCAAACAAGGATATGGGGAATTCTTACAAGTTGTAGAACATGAAAATGAGCAGAACACAAACTAAAGTAACTTATCACAAGGGAAAATGAAACTGTGAGAAAACAAAAATATAAACAAAACCAAACAGATGCCAGCTCTCTCCTCATTCCTTATAAAACATGATATTGTCTGATAGTTCATGAGCACCAGTGCTCTTTAAATTTGAAGAATTTTTTTAATGTAAGAATTCTCTCTTATTCAAGTAGATAGATATGATACAGAGATAAAAAAGAATAAAATAAGGTAATTGTTGCAGGATATTTGACACATTGTGAAGTTGTATTGTTGTGATTAATATAATAAAAATCCAAATGGCAAATAGCTAAACAGAAGGTATAGGCAAGATTTCTGGGCAGAGCAGGGAAGAAAAGGAAAAATCTAGGTGCACAGGAAATGTCAGGAGACAAAGAGAAGAAATAAGAGGTGAAAGATGGAAGAGAACACCACATGTTAGTATGCAGAGTAATATAAATTAGTTAATTTAAGTTAAAAGAGCTAGTTAGGACAAATTAATATATAGGCTGAACTTCCATAGTTAATACAAAGTCTCTGTGTCATTATTTGGGAGATTACTGGTGGGACATAAAATCACTCCTTACATAAAGCATCCAACAAGAAGGCTCAAATATCCACATAGGACCTAAGAGGGTGGTATCTTGGGAAGGATCAGCATACAGACCTGCTGTTCTTATAAGAAAGAGTTCCTGCTCTACAGCAGAGTACTTGAGCTTCCATTATGCTAGGTAAAAATGCCTGGATTATTGTGGACACAGCAGCTGCCAAGAGGTAGGGTGGTAAACACTCCACTCCATCAAATATCTAGGCTCTTATAGAATCAAGGAGTGTGGAGGTAGCCATCAGAACCATGCTGAAGGCTTAGTATAGTCATTGTAGACTTGCCTTCCATGGTTAGAGAATGCTGCAGAAAGTTAGTTTCAGAGACAGAAAACAACCAAACAGATATTGTATGCCAAAAATGTGCATATATGATGAAAAATAAAAAAATTATTATAGTCATAGAAAATTAAATAGCTTAAAAGTAATGAAGTCTTTAAAGAGAGAACAAAGTAATATAAAAAGAAATATGGAAAATACAGGGTTTCTGCATCATGTATGGTACTTTGTTGACTTTGAATTTTTAAAGTATAATATACCCAGTAACTGCTGAAAGACAATGGATTACGAAAACTTCTCAATGATACCAACCAAATATTATAAGTATATCTTATTTTTCAAAATGGAAGTCAGAAATTGTGTTTCATTGGGGGAAAGGTTATGTCTTCGTTTCAAAGGAAACAAAATTTATGGTTCACTTCATTAATAATGGAGATAATGTTATTGAGCAGTTAGCACTTGCAAACATTGAATACAGACATGAAAATAAGAAACAAAGAGAGACTATAAAACAGTGGCATATATGCTAATCCCTCTAATATGGGTACTTCTCTGGAACAGAATAAGGTATAGTAAATCTTGCTGGCTACATGTCCTTATGCCTTACTATTGAATGCCATTCTGTCTTATGGCAAGGGCCAATATTTATTTATTACATATGGGCTATGAAGTTCAAACAGACATAAAGTTGAGAGATGCCATTTACCTTCTCAAATGTAGATGTAGGGTGTTCTTCTGTAGGCTGCAAATATTTGTTGTTTTTATTGGTTGATCAATAAAGCTGATTTGGCCAATGTCCAGGCAGAATAGAGCCAGGCAGGAAATCCAACAAAGACACATAGAAAAAGAATGTGTTACCAGAGAGAGACCTTGTTGTTGCTGGGGCAACAAGCAATGAAGTAACAAGCCATGTGTCTCATGGTATAATGTAAATTAATAGAAATGGGTTAATTTAATTATGAGAACTAGTCAGTAATATGACCAAGCCATTGACCAGGCAATTATATTGATAAAAAGCCTTATAGTGGTTATTTGCGAACTGGCAGGTGAGATGAGAAATCTCCATTTACAAAACATAGAGCAGAAAATCATCTTTAGCTGACTTGTGCATATTGCACATTCCATAATTGTGTTAATGCATATGTGTACATTATCTTTAAAAATTTGTGTGTTCTGAGAACAAAAGAATTAGACACCAATGAAGAAATGTAACCCCCATAATTCACCCTCAGAGAATGCCTCCATTGTCATTTCCTCAAAAATATGCATGTAGAACAACTTCAAGGCAGCTGACTAAAGTGGTATAGCCTCACAAACTGCTCCAGCCAGAACTTCAGTTAAGCCCTCTGCTTTCCCATTATGAATAGAGAGGACACCAGATGATACAGACAGCTACCTCAGGTCTTGACAATTACCCCAATTTTCAGGGTCCAATAGAGATATTATTGTCCCCCCCCCACCCAGCCAATAAGAAACTATTTTAAGAGAAAAATTCCCATATTCTCAATTGGAGAGGTAGATAATTTTTGGTTATTCAATTGATTATTGATATTTATCATCATTTAAGTGGATTAATTGCAATATGTTGTTGGTCACAGTCATGGAAAAAGCTGAGCAAGGGAAGAAGGATTGAAGAATATTCTTATGAAAATAAACAGTATATCTATAGGAATGATAGGATAACAGGGTAGATTATTGGATATACTTTTAACTAAAGTGTAATCATTCATTTCAAATATTTTATATTGTTGTAGGTTTTTGTATACTGATACAAATTGGAGTTATTTTTGTCATGTTTCTATTCATATTTAATGTATCGTACCTATCTAGATCTAGTTTCAAGTTCTCGAAAGCTATTTACAATAATTACGAAATACATGTTACTAGTCATCTATAATAATTAAATCTCAAATATGGTTTTATGGTTAAACAAGATATATTTTAAATAGATTTATGCTCTTCAAATACTTTATGGACATACAGAATATGTTTTAATAAGGCATTTCATGACATTAAAACATGTATGTTCTTGGCAGCACCATTTTACTTCATAAAAGGAAAATGGGCATCAAAGAGACTAAATGTGTAGTATACTTTCATTGTGTCAATTAGCCACTGGACATGATTTTACCCTTGTATTGACTTCTGATAGTATGCTGTCAAAATTGGACAAGCAGACAGAAAAGAAGGGTAGTGCTAAACTTTGCCAAGACATGTAGGGCAGTCTTTCAAAATTACTGATTCAACAAAAGTCAGTCAGATACTTTCAGCCTATATGCCAAAGATCAATGCTCCTATATTTCAGAGGAATCTTCGATGATAATTGAGGCAGCCATCTGTCTTTGTCATTTCTTTGGATTTGAAAGTTGCCTGCTCTTTTCTTCCTGTTTACTCAAGTAATACAGTATCTTTCTTGGATCTTGGATGAGGTTGAACACCAGAAAGTATTAGTCAGTGTTTTTCATAGTTTTGATAGAAAGCAAATTAGGTAAAAATAAAAACAAACAAAAAAAAAAACAAAAAAAAAACTTTGGAATTACAAAGATAGCATAGATAAATTTCTCTGTGTTTGCCAAGTAAAGGTAGACTGGACATTGTAAATGTAATTCTTACCGAACACGGGTGCTTATTATATATAGTTTTTCTATATTAGAGTGAAAACAAATCCTTCTTATTTGGTCAAAAAGAGGGAAATGTGTATGCTGTGTGAAGGCATATTGCTGTGATTGGTATAATATAAAGCTGAATGGCCAATAGCTAGGCAGAAGGTATAGGCAGAATTTCCTGGAAGAGAATGGAAGAAGAGGAAGAATAAAGGCATGGGGGAGATGCCAGGACATGGAGAGTAAACAGGAAGTATAAAATGGAAGATAAATAAAGCTACATGTTAGAATGTAGATTAATATATATATGGGTTAATTTGTTACAAGAGCTATTTGGGAACAAACCTAAGATATAGGCAGAGCTTTTAGTCATAATATAATAGGAACCAAAGGAGAGGAAAGATACATATATTTTACCCTATAGACATTAGAGGCTGAGAAAATTAACAGACCCAGAGGCAGGGGGAGCTTTATGGGGTTAGTCACATGCACACATAGTTCTCCCACGATAATCAAAATGGTATAATGATTAACATTGCTTTCCCAGGAAATAATCAACATAGAAAATATCAAGAAAAATTGGCAAAAGAAGCAATCAATTGGAAGTCACATACAGATTAACTCCATATTTGAAAGACAAAGTTGTAAAAATTAACTTGTTTGTGCATGACTACTTAGACGAAAATGTAAAACTAAAGTCATTCTTGGTATGATTGTTATTAGCAATTGTGGATAGAGACCAGATTTTGGAAAGGGAGAACAGAGTAATAATCTGTCTTAGGCTAAGAAATAGCCTGCCCACTATTCTCCCAAGTTAAACTGTGGTGTTTTTGGTAGCAAGAAATCTATGCTAAATACTTTTATGTATAGTGTGTTTTACTACTGATAATTAGCATTAGAGATCAAGAGGTATAGTTACTGATATTTACGAATATTGCCTTACTAAGACATATTGACAAACAACTTTAGTCCCAGTACTCCAGAGGAAGTGTCATGTATAGCTTTATGAATTTAAATCTAGCTTGGTCTTTTTCGTATTCCAGGGCATCCAGCCTACATAGAGAGAGATATTGTCTTAAAAAACCAACCAACCAACAAACAAACAAAAAATCTATGTTGACTTAATTAAATATTGTAGCTGGATACCATGTATCTGATTCGTTGACTGATTTGTACATTGCATAAATGCTAGAACCCTAATAGTCTAATGAAAACAATGGTCATTATTGGAAGTTTGTGCATATATATTGTTTAATATGACTAGCATTTAAATCGTATTTTCACTAGGTCACTGGTAGATATTTTGGTATCTTTCCAGTTTTGCTATTTTATAAAGTTTTCTATAATTAAGAAAACTCCCTTCTCTCCCTGATTCAACTGTATACTTATCTCCATGTATTCACATCTTTCCCTTTGTCACATATGGTCCTCTGTGAGCTGTGCCAAATCACAGGCTAATCAACACTTGCCTTCTTTTCTTAGATTCCACTCCCTTGAGTTTCAATTCTTAGAATGTTTTGAAAAGGAAAATTGTGTTTCTTTCCCATGTGCATACATGAAACACTTTCTCTCATATTTTTGTATTTATTGGACATTTTAAAGAAACATTTGAAAATGAAGTTTAAATTGCAGGTTCAAATAAAGCTATTGAAATATAGTCAATGAAGAAACTGTAGCCATAAACAACATAAACTTATAACTTATAACTTGTCTTACTTAAAGGTTTAAAGCATGTTTGTATTTTTATATGTCCTCTGATTTAGACTGATGATCTTACTAAAATAAATACTTTGAAATTATAAGTAAAAATGGCCCAATCTACTACTTGGTTTTCAAATATACATTTATTATTTGGTGTCGATAGCAAATGGGATTAGATAGTTCTTGTGAAACTTTTAAAAGGCAGTATATTTTGCTATAATGTTGTCTCTTGAGAGAATTTGTTTCTGTACTAATGTTATGGTCATTATTTCACAAAAGAAATAAATGAAAATGTTAATGGAAACAATATACATCATAACATTATTTGCATTGTGTATAAGCCAATATTTTTACTGTGCTTTTTATGTTTCCTTTGTTGTTTCTTCCTTAAAATTCTCTCATTTAGAAGATACATGTTCTTTTAGGCTGAAGCATTGGGTCAATGGAAAATGTGCAAGAATCATGAATGGAGTATGGATTAGATAGTCCATTTTGTGGCTAACCTATAAACCCAGCAGGTGAAATAGAGGATTCCTGGGGAAAGCTGATGACACACATTAGATTGATTGACAAGCATTAAACTCAGAGAGAAATCCTGCTTGTGGAAATAAAGGAGAAATTAAAAATATTTTAAATACCTATTCTGGACTCTGCACACAATCTCAAACCTGTGCATTTGTATCACTCATACACATAATCTCATAAGAATGTCAAAACACATAAATGCACTCTAAACACATATACATGTCTTTTATTATGGGTGTTATTCAACTATCCCTGAGTCTTAACCTCAGTTTATTTGCTCTTTGTATTTTGATTTCTAGTAATTCCCCCATTCCTAGACTTGACTCTGTCCTCATTTCTTGTCAGGGACAAGGCTTAGTTACATAGCCCAAACTTGTCTTAAATAAGGGCTCTATCTTGTGGCATTACAACTGTGCACACTTATTCTTAAATATCTTTGCAGTATTTACTCCAAATTCAACTCCAGAGAAAATATCCATGCTTTATAATTGTCCTATATAAATGTATAAACAGAAATTTTGTAGAAACAGAGTTGGGAAAAATATGTAATGAAACACTTCTCCAGATTTCTTAAATCGCGGTAATAAATAAATTGGAAATGAAGTTGAATGTATAAGCTGTATTAATGCAAGACAAATTAGATTATGAAATATGCCTGTGAGTTTCTACAGAGTATTTGAGGTTTGAGGGTAAATCAACCATGTAGCCAATGACTTTTGAAATAACCTAATTAAATTATTCACTGGCTATGGCTACGAATGTTTTATGCTCTTACATTAACAAAATTGTAGCATGATGCTATAATCTTACAGGCTTCATTAAAATATTAAAAATTTGAACCCAGAGATAGAAATAGTCAAGTGAAATGAAATCTGAATTTAAAATATATGGTAACAATTTAGTAAAAATTCTTACTAAATTTAATTAATATGGAATATTTTAAACAGTAGACAAAGAACGTATAATAGTGTGGGGGACAAAGTAAGCGCATCAATAATTAAGTACTGAAGCTAAGCTAGACAAGTGAATTTACATAAAAATAATTTTTAAAACTAAGTAAATCTCCATTAAAAGTTAAATGAATTATGTAACTTTTACCAATTTAGTCTCAATTATTAATTGATGATCAGGTAGAATGGTAGATTAGATTAGAAAAAATAAATTTGTTTTTAATTATGTCTACATACTGGCTGAAGTTGGGCTAACTAGAACATATCTTTTCCAACTGTCACCAATTTATTTCAACATATTTAACTTTTGCCTTTATTTTGAGTTAAAAGTACTTTAATCACAAGCCCATTAACAAAATAAAAAAGTTTCTTGCAGAACTATTTTACTATTAATCTTTTCATGATTCAAGTCTCTTTTCTTCTTGTGAATTAACAATCTTCTTTGCTTGATATTTAAGATTTAATGATTCTGACTCTCACATAGATGTACACACTGTTAACATCATTTCGTCTCTCAGATACTCATTTGCATTGCCCCATGCCACTTAATTCTGTCCCTCAAATTCATTATTCTTCATTCTAATATATTTATTATATATGCTCCACTTTGCCACTAATAAATCCCATAAATAAAACAAACATATATTTAAGCTTTAAGTAATTTCAGATATCTTCATTTTATTTTAAAGGATGAGTGTCTCATCTACATGCATATATGTGTAGCACTTGTATGCCTGGTGAAGGCAGAGGACAGGCAGAGACTGAGATTTCCTGGAACTGGAAAAAACCAGCCCATTGTGAGGTATGATATGAGGTCTGGGATGCAAACTCATGTTATCTTAAAAAGCATAAAGTGCTTTTACCACCTACACATCCTTCTAGTGAAAATACTTGCATATTTAAAAAATGATATTATATATTTTCAACATCGCATCAGTTTGTACCTACTTTTTCTTTTCTGCAGATATAGTGTGCATAATACATGAAGGTAAACACATATGTATCTTATACACATAGATTATAAATGTAGATATACAGATACCAAATGCAAATAAGTGAATGGCCTAAAGTATAAGTAAATGACTAGAAAATATAATATTTAAAAATCAAATAATAATAATATTTATTTGAAGAAATAAAACATATTTATATTGTATCTTGCTCATAATTAATTTAATCTATGTCTTCCAAGAGTAGAATATATTATTAACAAATAATAAAATTGTTCTTGGCACTTTTGTCAAATTCAATGTATCATTTCATATTGAGTAGTTAATAAAGTGATAGAAATCAGGAAAAATAAATATGTTCTTCCTCTTATTTCACATAATGATAAAAAATATTTTGTAAGATTTGCATATTTCTATTTTAATATAATTAAATTATGTAATAATATGAATTTTTTGTAACACTGAAAAAACCATTGCAAGTTTTCTAGTAAAACCAACATGTACCCTACTATTTTTTCTGGATATTTTTATCCATGATAAAATTCAGATTATGAAAGGCCTATGTATTTGTTAATTACAGTTTGCTATAATATTCCAAACACCATAACCAATTTTGTAATTTATTCATTCCTATTTGCACTCTCCACATTACAATTAAAATATTACAAACTAGTCAGTGAGAGATTTGACAAAGTGTGATAATAGAATTTGCCAGTAATCTATTTCTTACATATATTAGGAAAGAAAAAAATAAGACAAGTGATTGGGTGTCATCAAAATGAATCACAGGCTGTATAAATTAGTTAATATGTTTTGTGTAGGGAATCCCACAAATTAAGTAGTATCTATTTAAAAGTCATAAAGACAAATATTTCACAGGAAGATTTATCAGGCACTAAAAATAAGAAAGCATGTGTGGTTCTAGGATAAATTTTGATTATGTAGAGACTTTTGAAGGCTACTGGAGACTTCCCACAATGAACATTTACATAATAATTAACCTGAATCATACTATGAAAGCAAATTATAAAGACACATGTACATTTATTTTTCTACTTTTTAATTTGTTTTAGGTGAATTTCTAAATACTTTGTATTCCTGCACAATGGTGAATACTTAAATCCCAGCACCTGAAGGTTTACATGTGGTTATCTTGACTTTCAGGCTAACAAGAATTAAAAATAAGATCTTAACTCACATAAATATAAATAAAGAAACATTTGATATATAGATAATTTACTATCTGAATAAATCTAATTAAAAAATCAGAGGTAGTTCTTAGAAAATGTCTCAGCACTTAGAGCACTTCCTGTTCTTCCAAATGATCTGTGTTCTGGTCTCAGCATTCACATTTCGAATCTCACAGGTGCCTGAAAACTCCAGATTTACGGGATATGATATTCCTCTTCTCTCTGCACATATATTTATCCTCTCTTTATCTCTTTCTCTCTCTCCTCTCCCACACATATATACACAGACATATACATGCATACACACATACATACAAAAAATGTAGAAAAATTTCAAAGGCAAGTACTCATTAATAAATAGGAAATGAGAATTGACTATTATGTACCCTTATTTTTATATATTATTTTCAGTTATCATTATTCTATTATGAAGTCCTCTTAATGTTTATTTAGTTATATATATATATATGTATATATATATATATATATATATATACTTAAATATGATTACATCACTATCATTTTCACAACTTCTACATGGTTTTAATTGTGCTTAATATGTACAACGATACTGTTAGAGTAAATGCCATGATGGGTCCTTGATTATAAGTTGATTGGGGTACTATGACAGAAAGTCAAGTTTTTCCTAACTTACTTGGGTTTGTGCCTATTTTCAGGTGTAGGCTACCAATCCTCCTTCATTTTCATGAGCATTTTATCTTTGATGATAAATCATGTGGCTATATTAATTATGAGGGTTTTTTTCACAAGGTGTACAGTTACTTCACTGAGAACAGTTCAGGTTATATGACAGTTTAATTAAAATTAGTTTTTTGAAACAGAAATGTAGATTTTAAATCTTAACCCCAGGAAAACAAGGAGTGTAGGTGCTCTCAATAAGTAATCTGTTATAAAATTTTATATTTAGATGTCTAAGGTAAAAATTTTATTAACAATTAAAAAATCATTGTAAAATCTTACAATTTGCAGTCATGGTATACATTTGCCCAATATAGATATTACAATTCAGCTTGATTGTTTAACTTATCCAGTGTCATGACTTAACTACCTGCTGTCTATAGAATCCCAGCCATTCAGTAAGTATTGAGATATAGCCAGTGTTTTTTATTTTATTTTTTAATTAATAATATAATTTGAAAATTTCACATGTCGATCCCAGTTTCCTCTGCCTCCCTCTATCCCTCCTTTCCTCTTCCCCTCTTCCCCCCCTCACATGTACCCTGACTACCCTCCCCTCCCATTCCCCCACCCCATTCCACATGTAGGGCTATGCTATCCAGGTGGGGTCAGGTAAATCTTTCAAATCATTTGAAATAAGGACTAGTACTTCTCTCCTGTCTCTAAGATAAGGGAGTATCCCTCCATGGGATGTGTCTGCAAGATCCTTTTGTGCACCAAGAATACATCCTGGTTCTACAGTCTGATGTCCCTTAGACTGCTCAGCCCTTCTAACTGAGACCCACATTAAGGGTGTCTGAGTCAGTCCCATGCTGGATTCCCAACTATCAGTCTGGGGGGAGGCATTAGCTCCTCCTTGTTTTGGTCAGCTCTCTTTGTGTGTTTTTGCAACCTGGTCTTGTCCTCTCTCGCGGCATCCATAACTAAACACTGAGTCGAACTATATCCAATGTTTTAGTACTCGTTGCTTATCCAGAGGATACGAGCTTCATTCTCTGCACCTAAGTTCACATTTCTCTGAAATAGCAGCTGCAGCGTATTTATCACCTTCATCCATTCTCCCTGAATACTCACTCATGTGCCATAATCCACTATCATAAACAGACAAAACTTATATACACAATTTAAACAGAACCTTAAAAATAAAACAATACTATTTTACCTAAAATTATTATTTGATATGTATTTATAGATTATTGATCAACACAGAAGTATTCTGTATAGTTTCATCTCCTATCATATTGAATTTAAAATTAAAGAAATAAAGGACAAAAGCTACGTGTTGTTGCATTATATTTTTCATTATGTACTTAGAATAAAATGTACATAAGTAAGTTAGAAAAATGATTTCTTCATTTTTATTTATTTATTTATTTATTTATTTATTTGTTATTGGTGTTCGAGTAAGGGTGTCTCTGTATTGCTTTGGAGACTGTCCTGGAACTCGTTTTATAGAACAGATTGAACTCAAACTCACAGATATTGTATTGGCCTGTTTCTGATTCCTGACTGTGGAGATTAAAGGTATGCACCACCAACTCCTGGAAAAAAATTATTTTTCACTCTATTGCAATATGCATTTCAACCAAGACATATTAAATAAACATTACATTTCAATATAAAGGAGCAGAAATACTTTTGGTGAATATTTTCTGTCAGTTAATCATTTTTTAAAAATCCAACCTTAAATTCAAATTTATAAAATTTTAAATGTATTTTATTTCTTTTACCTTTTATTTTTTGTTTTTGTTGACTGTAACTAGAATATTTTGTCATACAATAATTCTGATTATGGTCCCCTTTTCTCACCTCCTACCAGATTATCCTCACCAGCCCAGCCACACCAATTCACACCCATTCTTCCTTTTTTCCAATAAGAAAATACTGGAAATTCCAATTAAAAAATGTAGAAGATATACTAAAATTTTAAAATATGATCAGGATATGAATTATAAATACATGATAAAGTTAATCTAAATTAATCTAAGCTTAATATAAGGTTAATATATCTATATATTTATGTTTAACATAGATAAGAAATATTTGTTGATCCATAATTCTCATAAATTCTATGGTTCAATATGGTTCAAGATTCTTATTTAAATGGTCAACTGGCATATATCTGTTAATTACAAAATAGGAGATGAAATTTATCAGAGTACTGGAATATTTCTCATCTTCAAGATATGCTAAAAATAAACTCAAATTTGGATACACTAATAGACATGCCACAGTAGGTAGCAAAGCCCATAAGGCCTTACATTTACATATAAAACTACAGGCAACTAAGGAATGATGAGAGTGGGACAAATAATCTTCCTCAGGATAGAGCACACCAATTGCTTACCAATACAAAATGTTTAGTACTGAATAAAATCATATGTATAATGAATGCTATACAGCCTGAGTAGATGTGAGTGGGGAGGTGACATCCTATTTTTTTACATACTGAATAAATAATCCTATATTTATATGCCCAAAAAAGACCATATTTGAAAGGGTGCAAAGAAGGACATATGGGAGGTTTTGAAGGAGCAAAGAAAATGGAGAAAAGATGAGATTATGTTGTAATCTTAAAAATAAAAGAAAAAGCTAAAAAGAAATACTAGACAGGGAATTTTAAATGTGCAAACAATATTTATAATAATAATAATAATTAGTAGTAGTAGTAGTAGTAGTTTAACAAAAGAAGAGAAAGTCAAGACAGTGGTTCTTGTGGTTTAGAGAGAGTAGATTTACCTGTATGGTTTGTGTCAGATATCACTAACTCAGGTAATTTGCTCTTCTAACAAATTTAAAGAATTCTGTACATTTCAAGAATTAATGCAGCAATTTATGAATTTTGTCACTATGTACAATATATAGATCTCTTAAAATTATTCCATAGGTATCACTGAACCTTGCTACATGGGATTTTCATTCTACCCCTGTCTTTTAAGACTTCACTTTCTTAAATATTTCTGTATATGAGGTAACTTTAGCATATATATTCATGCATGGATATATAAACACACACACACACACACACACACACACACACACACACATATATATATATATATATGAACACATATCTGACAAGAATTTGTCCTGCATGATAAACATAAATTGACAATTAAAAAGTTAGAAAATTATGAGTAAGCTTTGATTTTGTATAAGGATAACAATTTTATGTATGTAAGTCAAAACATGCATATATGTCAAAGTACATATAATTTCTCTCTACTATATAGAACATTTAGAACAGTCAATATAAATAAAGAATCAAATAATGAGGAGAGCAAAGTTTGAAATATAATAAGTAATACTTGAATCTATAAGTACTCATCTGAAACATTGTGTTCTGGTTGATTTCAGAATTTATTTCCATTTATTCACATATAATTATGTAATTAAGAAGACAGACAGAAGTTTAAGTACCAAATAGAATAAATTACCAACAGTCTAACAAATGGTATCTGAATGTGTACTCAACACAATGACTCCAGATTCAAGAGTACAACATTTGTCATCAATTCATGTGAGATTTTGCTGTCATATGAAACTACTACAAACCTTATAGAAAGGGATTTGGGTCCTGTCCTTTCACAAGCTCAGAGTAGAAATCCATTCTTTTATGTCTAACCTTCTGCATGACACAAGACTTTTTCTCTTGTGGTAGGGGATTTATTAGTGGCCTTGGCATCCCCTTTGAACAAGAAACAGATTACATCGTTATCACATCAGAAGTATCATCATTAATCATCTGCATTGAAGGCTTGTGTATTCAAAAGGCTTTGCAGTGAGAGCACAGCTGAAATATCTAAGGCCCTTTGGTTTAGGAAAATATATTTTGCTAAAATGTATCCTATTCTCCTATTCCTTTCCAATAAATAACTTGTCGAAACCTGCTTCAACAAGGTTGAAAATTGAAGATTAGTATGAACTGGTCACCATTAAAATGTCCTTCTCAATCATTGACCAAAATTATCACATTAGACATTTCACTCATGATCCTACCTTACTATATAAAATATTAATAGTTCTCCTTATCTCCATAAGTAGATACTTAGATAACTGTACTGTAAAACCTAAATAAAACAGCTACTGTCAGGTGTTGATGGCACACCCTTTTAGTCGTAGCACTCATGAGGCAGAGCCAGGAAGGTCTATATGAGTTCAATTCCAGACTGGTCAAAGGAGTGCATTCAGGATAGCCATAGCTATATAATGTGTTTCTCTCTCAAAAAATAATATAGATATAGACATGGATATAGATAGATATAGATATATATATATAGATATAGATATGATATAGCTATAGAGACAGAGATAGAGATAGAGATATATGTAATACCTGTAAAAAGCAATCATAAACTTTAAAAAGGGATGCCCATGATTTTGTTTCACATATTGAATAAATACATTCAGTGTTTTATATTATAAGTAATAATTGTATAGTAATTCTAGGATGTAAGATGTTAATTTAGACAGATTACATAAAATAAACCACAGATTAATTTTAAATGGAAAGTGAAACTTTGACAGTTGAAACAAATTGCAAATAGACACAAAAGTAAAAAGAGGTAAAGGGGGAACTCAGGTTCAAGAAGGAGGAAACCTGAATGAATGAAACACACAGGTTTTCTCACTTAGGCTTCTCCCACTGTTGTGGACGGAACAAATGCATGCATATGACTGATACTTTAAAAATGAGACTTTAATAAAATGAAAATTCGAAATGGAACTCCTTGCCTTCACCATTCCTAAACCTCATTCTGAAAAACTTTGATCAGAGACAAAGAAATAGAGGCACAATCTATAAGTTTACCTAAACTGAAAAACCCTTTGGAGCCTCCATCACAGTTTTATAGCAATAAACCAGCTGTGGTCTGCCTTTCCTTTTCTGACCCAATTCCCAGTGGATCACACAAGTTTCTACAACAACCTTTCTTCACATAACTCATCCTAATATCCTAGCCTGTGAAACCTCAGGCATTCAATGGAAACATACCAGTTGAACAGGCCAAAAAACAGGTAAGCCAACTAATGGCATTCACCATTTTATTCTCGCCTCCAAATCTAAACGCCCAGTCTTATATCTGACTCTGCAAGAGAACACCTAATAAGCCTCATTTATCTCCTGCGGATTTCACAGACCTTCTCCTCTTAATCTTCCTCTTCCTGCTTGTTGTACTATGTCAACCCTCAACCCCAGCAGACAACTTCGACTAAGTCACAGACTACTCCTTCCAGAGAAACAGTTAGGCTATCTGGACATATTCTTCTTCCCTTCTGTTCTTCTAGATCCAAACCCCCTGTCTAATACCCAGAAATATAGTAAACCCTCTGGCTGACCTTTCTTCATTGTCTCTCACAATCAAGGATATGAAAGGAGCAAGCACTGTGCTCCTCCCTCCTGTGAACCCTTTCAGACAACTGGTATATCCTTATTAGAAAATGTTACTGCAAATACCAAGAAACACATTTTACCTGAAATATCAGTAGCCACAACTATCAGATTCAAACAAAAGTTCCTACCAGACAGCACACTGCCATCACTACACTGCCATCATTGTCTATAAAATATAGAGAGGAACCAGAAACCAAGAACAAAACACTCAACCAACAAAGACAAATCCAGAAATCAATACCTAGAACTATAGTCATTCAAAATCTAAACACCAATTAGCCAGCAAATCCCACAATCAATAAAATCCCATCATTAGCCCACCTATCCTACCACAGTTGGTCCTGGATATACTAACATAGCTGAAGCACAAGCAAAAGTCTTAAAAACCACATATATGAAAAAAGATACCAGTACGTGAAGAGAAAGCAATTTTAAGAATATGATGCCCATATTCCCGAGAGGGGACTGGGTGGTTTTCAGTCATTTAGTGATAATGGATATTAAGGTAGGTTTGTGCAAAGTTGTTACAGGCTATGGTCAGGGAAAAAATAGGCAAAGTTGGTTAAATTCAGGGACTTCTTTCTAAAAAAAAGGAAAAGGGGGTATAGAAATAATAGGATAAAAGAATAGATTATTGAATCTACCTTTAAATTAAAAAGCAACTACTAGTTCTCAAATATTTTACATTGGTATGGATTATTGTATGTTGCTAGAAATTTAACATTATTTTGTTATACTTTTACTCTTGCTTAAGGTATTTTATATATGAAGCCATGTTACAAATATAAAGTTCTAGTCTGTGAAAACTATTATTACAAATTATGTAGAATAATTTATAAATAAATGTTAGTAGTTAGTAATCTACAGAAATCAAACTTGTAGTCATGTAAGGTATGTATGTTTTCATGGTCAGAGAGATATTTTAGATATTTCTGAAGTGGTCTTCGAAAACCTCAGGGACTTCGAGAATATGCCATTTAGAATTTTTAAAAATAACATAAGCCTTTTCATGACAGTGCATCACTTCTGCTCCTGACAGCATCAATCTACTTCAGAAAAGGATGATTAGCATCAAAGTACCTCCATGTAGATTTTGCTTTCCGGTGGAAAAGCTAGCCACTGGGCAAGAAACAACACTGGCCTCAAATGCTGACAGTATGGTATCCAAATTTGACTAGCAGGTAACAAAAGAAGCTGACTGACTTTTCCAAGAGAAGGTATGCCATTATTTCAAAAGTTCTGTACACAGAACAATGTGTCCAATATTCTAGGACTGTAGGCCAAAAAATAAAATGGATGCCTCAATGTCATACAGTAATCAGAGAGTCCAGTAAGCCAGTGGTCTCTGTCATTTTATAGTTTTGGAATTTTTTTTTTATCTGTGCTTCTATTTACTCAAGTAATATTTTATCCTACTTGGGTCTCAATGGGGGTTGAAGACTACATAGTTATGTCATTATCTCTGTTACCAAATTCAGAACAGAATCATACACAAGAGATGTAAAGTCCCTAAGTTTGAGATATACAAAAGCTTAAGCTGTTTAACTAAGAAAATATTGTAAAGTCTAAGAAGATATTTTTAGGTTAATAATAAAACCTCTGATAGAATTGCTTTATGTATAAAACTTTGTATTAATTAATATATGATAGATAATAGAGTGTAGTTTCTCCAAATTTGTTAAATACAAATGTCGTGGACATGGTGAATGTAATTCTAACATGATAATTCCTCTTAATGTAGATAGTTTTATTGTGTGGGTTTAGAACCTTTTCTTTTTATTGAGACCAAAAGGAGTAATATTAGATCATACTGTGACAAACCAAGACTGTATCAATAAAATTGACATTGAGTCAGGAGATGGACCAGGAACTACCTGATCAAAATAAGCCATAAGTAAGGGAGAATTAAGGACAGAGAAGAAACACAGAAGGAATAACACAGGACATAGAGATTACATGGTCTCTTTAATCAGGGATGTGTTGAGAGACAGGTTCTTGGTGAGTCTCTAGTAAATATGGGATGGTCAGCTGGTTTTGCCTCAGCGTTTTTGGTCTATCAGTTATCTGTTAGCAGAATCTGTATTTGTGGTAAAACAATTTAGATAAACTCAACAGCTGGCTAGGCGACATGTGTAAGGACTAAGTTAATGTAAGTTAATGTGATTCAAAACATTGTAAGGAATCTCAGAAATACAGATATTTAAATATGTAACAGAAATAAGATTAAAATAGAATGGAATTAATTTATGTATTATTCTGTGCAAATTAGTACTTGAAAATTAAAATAAATAATAATGTGTTCAGAGATTGAAATACTTTGAATAAAATTAAAAGGTTAAAAACAAAACAAAACAAATAATATCATTTATGAATTTGTTTTAAAACATTGTAATTAATAATAAGATAACTGATCTAGAAAACATTGTATTTGCTTTGAGAAAACTATATACTAATTCATTATAAATTCACATAAACAATAATATATATTAACATGTAATTTATATATAAACCTATATAATGGTTTGATGGGAGATGTCATTCTTTAAATGTGTTTCTGGTATTGGTTAATACAAGGAGGAAAGAGGAAGTAGAAAGGATGTTCAACATGGAGAGACTGGAGAGAGCAGAACGCCAGCCCTCTCTCTGGTAAGATGAGACTACGTGGAAATACTTAGATTAATAGAAATGTCTTAATAATTAAGACAGAGCTAGCTGATAGGAAAATAGTAACTGGCCAAGAGCATTATATCAAATACAGAGTCTCTGTGTGTTATGGGGGCTGGTGTGGCAGTGGGAAAAGACCGGCAAGGAAAACATACCTATTACAATGGTTTATAAACACATTATGTGAAACTTATGGTAAATATCCATATCTGTATATGCAAACACACATGACATGGATAGATGGAACATTCCATAAGTTACTGGTTCCTAAACTGAAGGTACTTTTCAGAGCCAAGTGCTTGTTCCTCATTATTCTAAACTCTTCTGTAATGCTAATATTTTAACCATTGTTTCATATAGTTTCCTTAATAATGGAGTACCTATTAACAGAGTTTGTGAAGGCAAAATCATGCAGCTACTATTCATTTTAAACAACTTTGTTTGGCCTTGGTAGTACTCATTTTAAAATGCATTGCTACAATTGAGCACTTACACGAATAAATTAGCCAAATTCTATACAGACTTCAAGGAAAAGGTCATTTATTTGTGTGTGTGCAAATGCAAACAAAAATTTAAAGATATTTAAATGTTTGGGAGAGTTGACAAGAAAAGTTAAGATAAGGTTTTAGTTCATCATAAAAACCATGTGTAAATCAATTTGTGACCTAAACAAAATAACGTTTTTGATATTCACTTTGTTCCTAAGGATAAGCTCATTATAATCAAGTAAAAAGGCATTAAACCTAACTGTCAACATTATTTACATGGTGTTAATTATGAGCAGAGGGATTGTTTTAATAGCTGTAACCTTCCTCACGATGGCAATTGTAACCAATAATTGTTTCTTAACTAATAAAAAATATTAATACTTTGTTCATTTTAGTCCACCACACTAACATGGTACATCTACCAACAACAATCTGACAACAGAAGATGCAAACTTCTGGTTAAATTTGAGAAAAAAACTGCACACATTCTCCATTGTTTAAATGAATCAAGTGAAATATAAAATGGTCAGATATTTCTATTTGAAGGTAATGTATTTTTCAATACTTACTTAGGAAATAAAGGAATAAGTTAAATACATTATATATAATGTCAAAATACAGAATTTCAGAGTTTAAATATTATATATCTTCTTGCCTCACCAGTCCTTTTTTCTTATATTCATACTATATAGTATGAATACATCAGCCCTAAAGTTCTTTAAATTTGGACATACATAAATCTCAGAAACTTTAGCAGCTTCCAAACAGCCCTCCTCATAGAGCTATTAATATCCCCATATAATTGTTTAAAGTAACAGTGGTTTCAGAAGGCAAATGCACCATACTAGTTACAATAAAATTACCATTTAATTGTAATGTGACCCACTATAAACTCTGATATTAACATGTCAAATCAATTTCAAGGTCTCCTCTTTTCTGGGTATTTAGCACAACAAATTTCATGCTAAATCATTCTGAGATTCTTAAATTCTAACATAGAAGTGTGCCATATTTGCATATCTTATAAAGCATATGCATGAGTATATTTATTTATAGTAAATTTGTTGTATATTATACTTTGAATTAGCATTGATAATTTACTATAATTTTAAACTGGTATAATTGATATAAAAACTTAAAATACAATGTTAGAATTATTAATGTGAAATGACATCAAATAAAAGACGACAAATAAAAAAATTAATATAAATAATTACACATCCAAATCTTAAAATTAGTCACTTCTGTTTTACAATTTTTAATGGCCACTATCAAGTCTATTTATTGCATTGTCCAACATTATTTTTGGATTTTCTATTAGATAGTTGATTATATGTTAAATTTAAACATTTCAGATTAACTAAATGGACTGAAAATTATAACAAATAATAGAAGAATTTGTTGTATTGCTTTGGTTGTAGTACATGGAATAATTGTGACATTTTTATTTGAACATAAACAAAAGCCAACATACTAAAATTGCAAGAGTTCTGAAGTCATGGAAATATGGCTACATTGCCTAAACATGTTACCATGGGCAACACACATATCACAAACAATTTCAAATAAAGAGACAGATCAAAGTTCACAACTTTATCACTTGTAGATGTGAATATAAAAAAGAAGCTTTAATTGAGAGAAAAATCCTTTAGAGGTAAAAAAAATTCCTAGTCTGTTCATAATATCATTGATGGACATGAACTAACGCAAGATAAAGTTATAAATGTGACAGAAAATATGCTCAATTTAATCTAGATAAGAATGCAACATTACACAATTGTGAATTTGTCTACAAAATAGAAGAAAATAAATAACTCATCAGTATCTAAGCATTAAAATATCTCCCCATTGAAAATAATTATTTTCATTCAAATAATCTTCTTATATTCAGAAACATTCCATGTCAAAATAGCAATAATATAGAAAATATTAGTGATATACTGGCATAAATTGGCATGTTAGACATTTCATTAAGTTAAAAAATAAGGTTAAATAAAATAGCTACAATTCCATAGATTAACTATACTGGTCAAATTTAGTTTGCATGAATAAGCTGTAATAAAGTGGCATTTTAAGGAACAATATTTTTCAGTGACTTTCATCCAAAATTGAATTAAACGTTCAAAGAATATAAAAGAGGAAACTTCACACACAGAATGGTTTCAATTGTGTGTAATTTTAGCACAGATAAAAACAATAAACCTCGAGAAGCCAAGTTGTAGAACAGCATGGAGTGTTTAATATATGAGGAGTGATTTCAGAAGATTTGGAAGCATGATCTCACTGAGGCGATTTCTTCTAACCCCTCACTGTGTTTGTTTAATGCATTTTCCCTATGAGTGACATTCTCTAAAAACACATTTCCCATTTAGCAAGTAATTTCTCTACACATAACAGAAACATTGAGATATGCTGTTTCATGCACTAAACACAAAATGCTCCATCTCTGAAATATGAACCCATGGACATGAAATTTAATCGTGAAAGTCTGTTATGTATTAATGATAATAAAAGCATCACCTACTTCAGCATAAAAACACACACACACATAAAGATGAAGAGAACTATGCGTTAGTTCATCTGTAGACTACCAATATTTATGTACCGTGCTTCATCACTTTAAGATCTTCACCAATTATTCTGGAGATTCATACAAGCCTCTTTCTTTAAAAAATAAACGTCTGTTAATTTTTTTGTGAATTTTCCATCATGCATTCTGATCCTATCTGAACCCACTTATCTCCCTGCCCCATCGCCTCTTCCCTGTGCCTCAGTGACCTCCCCAACAAAATAGAAAAAGACTTAAAAATATAGCTTACAAACAAAGCAAAACACAAAATAAACAAAAGACAAATGAGAAAGGAAAAGGAAAAAAAACGATGTGGAAGCTGTAGCGTGTGGTCCTGTGAATCACACAGTATACCTCTTAGTTCCTACATATTTACTTATAAGTACATTCTGCTACTCTATAGATACTGAGGCTCCATTGGGTCTCTTTATGTAGATCCTATTTTTGTCCTGTCCTTTGGGGATCCTGTAGCTTTGGATTTGCAGATCTGGCCCTTTCACATACTCACCTAGTAGATGAGGTGAATGTTGGGGTGAGATAAATCGTAACACTGTTTTTGGGTCAGGGAGTTGGTTTGTTAGGTCAGCTAGCCTGCTTTCCCAGGGTGAGATCTACAACACTGCTCCAGCTAGCTAGCCCAATGCAGCAAGCTGCAAGTATCAGGGCCAGTTCAATCTCAGAAATGAGGCAGCTCTATTGTTTTTCCCAGGCGGGGTATATGAATCTCCCAAATGCTGAAGCTAGTGAAAGACAGGGACAAATCTTTTGTTCTTTTGCCTCTGAGGCCAGCAATTCTGCCTAAGGCAGTTTTCAACGAGTAGGGGATGGAAGGCATATTTCTCCACCCGTGCCACCACATGGCTTAAAAAGGAGTGGACAGGTACCACTCTCCTGAGTCACCTGCAACCTTGCTAACAGTTCCAATGTGCTCCCCAAGCAAGATGCAGGACCTTCTCTCCAATGTGCTGCAGGTATGAGGGGCAGAACCAGCCCTTGCATGCCCAACACCTGAACTGATGTTTTGTTTGTGGTCAAATAAGACCTGCCTGAAGATCAGAATGCAAAGCTAGTTACACTACTGAGACTAGGCACTGATGGTACACAGCTTTAATCCCAGAAATAGGGAGATAGAGGCAGATGGAACTCTATGATTTCAAGTCCACTCTGGGTTACTTGAGAGTCAATCTGTCTAAAAGAAAAACAGAGATCACATATGTGATCAGCATTTGGGAACCCATGCCTTTAATCCCAGCACTAGAGAGTAATATTAGGTGTGAGGAGACAGGAGTTTAGGGGAATTAGTGTGGTGTAGAGCAGTGCAGTCTGGAGACACAATCTGAGGGCAGGATCTCTCCTTCGAGCTGAGCATTCCTAGAGGTGAGTACTCAGACTTGCTTCTCTGATCTGCAGCATATATATAATGGTTTTATTATTTATGATACAAGGACCAGCTCTGTTGCCTGTCTCAGTTGGCAAAGAGCAAGGGGAAGGGGCATAGCTGATGAAGGGTGATACATTCAGCTCTCTTGTTCCTATGCCCTCAGGGCGTGCTCACCTGAGCCACCACCAAGAGGTCCTTCTTAATAGCTTAATGGAGGCACAACTATAACAATTGGAAAATAATAGCGAAGTGAATGAATGAAGACGAAGTTGGTGAAAGAGAATGGCTTATTGGAATGCAGCACACACGGGTGACCACATGTCCACACTCTGTCCGGATTGATGAAAAATAAGTTAAGGAAAAACAGAAAATTAAAAAATAAATCTTATATTGACTTTTAATATATTAAAAGTTATATTCAAGGAATTATAACTTTTCTCGGCATTTCTGGTAGAACATATTTTATTTCAGTTTCACAATATGAGTTCCAACAGAACACATTACTCTTGATGCAAAAGTATCACTTGAAAGACATCTACTTGTTCTTCATACTTAGTTAAAATTTTTTGCCTTTCATTCCCCATCCTTTCTGAATACTGCAGTGTTTTGAAAGAAATAGTTTCCTTCACTTTCATTTTCTGCATATTCATTGCTTTTTGTTATTTTTGCTGTTCAACTTTTATTCTTAATTCTGGATATGCTCTTTATAGTATTTCTTTTTTAATTTTTTTATATTTTAAAGGATTCTCCTACAATTTTGATCATATTATTGTCACCTTTCTTTTGCCAAGTGTTCCTCAACTCCCTACCTACTTGACATCACATGTTTCTATCATATAAATGATGTATATATCATCTATCATATAAATGATGTATATATCATCTATCATATGTGTATATAAAGTCAAAATGAAGAAAAAGTTTATGGAAGTATTAAGACAAAAATAACATAACAAAAACAAACTTGAACAGTGAAACATGGAGTGCATTTTATGTGAACCAACTACTCCTGAGTATGGGACCTGCCCTGCATACATACAGTGACATTATTTTGGGGAAACTTCCCAACAGCTACAAATGGTCAAATTATACATAACTTCTTGACTAGAAGTGGGATTTTATATCTGCTTCCTTTTGTTAGTGCTGGGATTTTGTCTGGTTTAAAATTGGGTAGGTCATGTGCTCACCGTCACAGTTACTAGACATAGGGCAGAGTGAGAGACTTTGAAACACTCAAGAGAAAATAGTGTAACTTTATCAAACCATGCCCTTCAATACTCAAGGGTTATTTGAAAGGGAGGCAAGCACAGTTAAGAGTTGGAGGATGATGATAATTGCAAGGAAATGGTCTTCAGGAATCACAGAGCATTTTGATATTGTTTCTGCTTTTTCTACTTTGTTTTTACTTTCATGATTTAATTATTGTGACTGTGGGTATAATTTTCAACATAGTCATAATACATAATTCATTGAGCTTTTGGGGTCTTACTATACAGATTATATAAACAGGAGAGGGGTGTTACACATTTTGTTATTTTTGTCATTCACAACTTCTCTTTCTTCCAGGTTAGACAATTAAGTTGTGCCTAATTTTCCAGGATCTCATAGCTCTACCTTTCGTCATTTATGCTTTCTATTCTGTGCCTTAATTTTTCACTGTGTTTAAAGTATGCTACTTGTATACTTCACTCATCATTTATAGTATCTGCTCTATCAGTGTTTTCTAATTTTTGAATCATACATGTTCCATATTTATGTCAAGCACTTCTACTTATATGTCCTTTATGTCTATTTTTCCCTTTAAATCCTCAAGTAATCTAACTTCATTAAGTTGCCTGCATTTGAAATTTACCTTTTGTGGTGATGGATATTTCTATTGGGCATAATTTGTTTAAAAAAAATAAGGCTTGGTACTTTTTGACATGATGACTCATGTTACAAAATGTCAATACTGAACTAATTGAAATCAAAATTCTGGGAGCAATGTGTAGAATCTGGGCAATACTCAGTTTATAGGTTTTGAGTCAATGCCTCCCTGCCATTGTGGAGTTTTAAAAGCTTTTGCCCAGTTTCAGAAGAATGCCAACTTTACCCCATGAATATTTCATTTAGGACAAACTCATGTAACCCCATTTGTAATTCTGGAGTTCGTTTTCTGCATATTTGCATCATTTGTGAATTCTGTTCTATGAGTTCAAGCAAACAAAATCTGAACACAATCTGTTCCCTTTGTCTGCAAGTCAGAAAGACAATTGTGGTCTTACATGAGTGCTTTTCTTTTCCAAATTCTGGAAAATTACTCTGGGCAAAGAGTGGGACAATTAATTCAGTGGTTCATCTAGATTATCTTCCTTTCTTATGTTTTGTTTTGATTCTATAAGGGAGAATATGAGTTTTCTCTATATTTTTTTCTAGTTTTTAAATGTTAAGCAAATAACTTCCCAAGTTAAACAAACAATTTCAAAACTAGTAATGATACATTTGTGTAGAAACTCTTCTATATAAATACTAAAATGCAGAAATGTGATATAAGTTTATCTCACAAATATTGAGATGTAACAATGTGGTACCATTAGAGTTAGATTAAATAAATACCATGAAAAAAATTTTAAATTCTCAAATATTTGATTGTTTCAGAAAGTATGTCAGATCTTTAGTTCCTTAGTGTGTACCTGCAGTCAGATAACATGCTTTCATCTTTCAAGTATTTAAAGTTAATGGTGATGTTTTTCTCTCATCTTGTATATGTACTTTTTACTGTAGTTTCCATTTATATTTGTTAAAAATGACATTGCTAGTTGATCTTCCTAATATTTAAATTTCTTTTTCCTGAAAGATTTATGAATGACATTTAAAATATATTGATGAAAGTATTGTAACATTACTTGTATTTCATAATAAAATTTAATAATTTTATTGATTTTTATTTTCCCAGCAATTTGTTTTTCCTCTAATACTGCATATACAGATCTTTTTTAGAAAAAATGTGGTATATAATGTATATATTTTGTCACACAACATGCTAGTGCACATATACACATACACAATAATTTTAATTCTCCAAGTGATAATTTTATTATCTTTAGTGATAATATCTTAGGACATCTCAGTAATGATTAAATTAAGCTAATAAAATAACAGTGATCAAAGTCCACTCTTTATGTAAAAATATAATACTTCTCATATTTCTGAGAAATACACATTGCAAAAAATTGTAGGTGTGGAAATGGCACAAGTTTCCATTGCAGGCAACAGAGTAGTAGGAAAAGAGTTAGTGTATTGAGCCTCTGATGTGTCCTTGGAGGTACTTCTGAAAAACAGTAGCAGATGGCTCCAGAGATGATCATCTAATGACTCTGATGGAACCAGCACTTCCCTATTCATCCACATGGCAATGCCCATCTGCATTCCATAAACTCCGTGACCTGGAATTGCCCAATAGTCTTATTTTATTGTAAGGATCCTTGTTCTTTTAGTTAATATGAGTCCTGAAAAGAAACCATTCATGCAAAAATAGGCAGAAATAAAAGTGTTCATCTAAACTGAGTTGGTGTGTAAATTTAATTGCCTTTAATGCTATGTGTGTTTCAAAAAATTCTCCTTGACCATAGACTTTATATTTGAAAATCTCCCAACCTTTATTGTAACATTTTTTTCTCTGTGTTTTCTTCAAACACAACACATTGCAAACACTAGACTTTTGCCAGTCTTTTCATTTTATGAGATAAATGTAGAATTCCATTGTCAGTGTTTATTATATATATGTATATATATATATGTATAATGTATACATATATATATACACACACATATATACATATCATTATAATATGTATATACACATTCACATTAGCTAAAATTAAAATATAAACATGAAATTCAGTATGTCTTCCATTTCTCTATAATGTCTCTACAATGTGGACTATAATGTTTGTTAAATACCAATATTAGTGTATCATATATACTAAAATATAATTTGCCTTTTATAGCTACAGATATATCATCTCTGGAGTCAACTGATCATAAACTGACCAAGTAATACATTTTGGAGTTAATTTTCTTTTTTTACATTTCTTTTTGTTTTACTCTATATATTATATCCTTATCAGAGTTCCCCCTTCCTTCTCTCTTTCCAGTCCCTCTTTTTCTCATTATGTCTCCCATGTATACGTTCCTCCTCCATTTCTCTTCAAAAAGGCCTGTCCACCAAGGGATATAACCAAACATGTCATAGCATAAAGCTAGTCAAAATGCTTATATCAAGACTGACTAAGGCAACCCAGTAGAAGGAATAGGAAGACAAACGCATGCAAAAGAATCAAAGACACCCTCATTTCCACTGTTAGGTGTCCCACATAACACCAACTTAACAAACATAATGTATAGAACAGGAACTAATAATGGTACCTTAGTTTGACTGAGGTACCATTCAGTCTGATTACATAATTCAGGCTGATTACAATGCACATTCTCCTGCCTTGGTCTTTCACTGCTAAGATTTCAAACATGAATTGCCATAGCAACCTATGGAATTGGAAAAGATTTGCACAATCTCCAGATTTATCAGAGGGCTAATATCCAAAATATATAAAGAACTCAAGCTAGACATCAACTCATTAAATAATCCAATTAAAAAAATGGGTACAGCTCATCCATGGTCTCTGCATCAGCTCCAGCTTCCAGATTCCTGCCCCCTCCACTTTTTTTCCCTGTATTGACTTGCTTCAGTAATTGACTACAATGTAGAAGTATAAGTTAAATAATCCCTTTTCTTCCTAAGTTGCTCTTGGCCATGGTATTTCATGGTAGCAATGAGAACCCCAAGATACAAAGAGTGTAGAATCTCTTATTTTTTTAAGTGAACGTTTGTCTTTTGGACTTACACAGTAAAATACTGCAATGACTTGATGTTAGGAAGTGGAATTGGCCATGAGAAACAGAACCAGCCTAAAATAAAACTTGTAGATGGATATTTAGTGTACAAGATGGTATTCCACCAACCTTTACTCTGTCTCTTAAGTATTGCAGGAGTATAAAAATAAAATATGTATATTTTTTTAACTTTTGAGAACATAATTACATGTATCCTTTCCCTTCTCTCCCTCCTGACCTTCTCTTATAGCTCCCTTGCTGTGTTTCAAATTTATGTGCTCTTTTTAAAATAATTAGTATTGAATTGTGTGTGTGTGTGTGTGTGTGTGTGTTTGTGTGTTCCTGAATGAAACCTGCTCAGTCTATAAAATTATGGTTTGCTCATCTAAATAGACAATACACAGAGGAAACTTAAATGGTGGAGAAACACTTAAAAAAATTGCCTGGTGTGCAGATGTACAGGTTGATATGAAGCAGCAATATAATTGAATCTCATCACAAGGTTTGGGTTAGGGTTAGGGTTAGGGTTAGGGTTAAGCTGTAACAAATAACTCTTAATCTAATACCGAATTGGCCCACAAATTTTTATTTTAGTCCTGTTACTAAGACAAAAATTAATAAGAGATGATATAAAAACTAAATTTCATCAGCTTCTTCAACTTTTAACTTACCCCTAGGTTAGGGGAACTTCTTCATCTTCCCAGGGCTCAGCCTGACACAAGCTGACACAAAAATTATATAATAAGGATAGGAAAGAGTTTCACTGGACATTTATTATTTATAAAGACCAATATTTCTGCCAAATGTCTAACTTCTACATGAGTGTCTGCAGAGAGACATTGATCAATGTGTGAGGGAGAAGTATATGACTCAGGAATACAATCCAGAACTGTTTTATTTTATTGTTCTGTTCTGTTTTGTTTGTTTGTTTTCATAATTTTTCTGGCTAAAACATATATTATCCATAAAAATATAGTTTATGTGTTGAAAAGTAAACTTTCTTACTAATACATGTACTCTGTTGGTGTAGTTCTTTGTGAAAATGTGGAAATCATTCAAGAATACTTAACAAACAGAAGTTTTAAACTTCTTAAATCAACATTAGTCATGACAAAGAATGTAGGTACTGATTTCAAACCTTCTTAGGAAATAGCAAGGAAATATCACTATTAGGAGGCCAACAAAACTCCAAGACAATGTATGCAGAGGTCCTGGTGCATACTTATACATGCTCCTTGGTTGCCTCCTCAGTCTCTGTGAACATCTAAGAGCACTGTTTATTTGTTTCTCTGGACCATGCACAAGCCTTTGGTTTCTACAATCCTTCCTCCCCATCTTGTGTGAAGTTCATAGAGCTCCAGCTAATGTTTGGCTGTGGGTCTCTATCTGCTCCCTTCATCTCTGAAGGGAGCTTCTCTGATAACAAGGGGTCTAGACATCCATCCTTTGAGTAGAATATAATTAGGAATCTTTTCATTGATATTCGGTTGTTTTCTTTGTTTTTTATTTTGCCAGTGATGTTTTGTCCTATGTCTCTGAGTCATCCAACTTCAAGATCTTGGACTGTTACTGCAGGTTTTTTCCCTGCCGCCTACTGCCGGTCTGGGCCCACAGCTGCACCAGCCCCAAATAACACGCAGAGACTCTGAATTTGATACAATCCTGTTGGCCAGTTACCATTATTGTTTATAGGCTAGCTCTGTCTTAATTATTAACCCATTTCTACTTATCTAATAATTTCCACGTGGCTCATCTTATCTAAGATCCGCAGCTGGAGTCCTGCTTCCTCCATGCTCTACATCTTGACCCCTCCCTCCTACTTCCTCTTTCCTCCTTGTTCTCTAGCCCTGCCTATCTTGCTATCTCATTGGCCCAATGGTGCTTTATTAATTAACAAGTATGAGAAACATATTTACAGGATAACATCTCCCATCACTGGATATCTACATAGTGTTGAATTTTGAGGATACTGAATTTTAATATTTTTAAAGACATATAATTTTACAAGTTGGGATGTTCTATATTTTTACATTAATATAGTGTATTGGGGATAAACAAGAAAATGTAATAACTTAAAATGATAATTTTGCAAGTCAATTTGATAAAAATCAATGGTACTGGATAGTTTTATGTCAGCTTGTACAAGCTAGAGTAATTTTCAAAAGGAAAACTATAGTTGAGATAATTCCCCACCAGATAGGCCTGTTGCCAAAATAGTGGTGTGTTTCCTTCTTGGTGATTAATGTGTGAAGACCAAGCTCCATGTGGGAGATACCTTACCTGGTCTAGTGGCTATGGATGAACTAATGAAGCAGTCTGAGCAGGCCATGAGCAGGTAAACCCCTAAACAGTATTCTGCATGTCCTCAACATCAGTTCCTTTCTTTAGGTTCCTTCTCTGTTTGAGATATTGAACTGATGTTTTTCAGTGATGGGCTGTGATGTGGAGTTAGAAGTAGAAATGAACCCTTTCCTTTCCATGTTGCTTCTTTTTGTGGCAATTTATCACAGTAATAGAATCCTTGCTAAGTTGATCCTCCAGTTTACCTTGCATTAAAATGATGCTACAATACAAATTAGTTTCAAATGGAGTTTCTTGGATATCCTGATCATGAGGATTTTTAGGTCTTTTTGTGCTTTTATGGGATGTATGTGAAGAATTTTGGAATTTTTACCTGGGAAAGATCTTTGATGTTCAGACCTTCATAGGTCCTACATGATCTCAAAAAACAGAGGAGGGTTGGGTTTAAAGTAGTGTCTCTCAACCCTAGTATCACAACCCCTTTGAAAGTCATACATCAGATATTGCACATATCAGATATTTATATTATGATCCATAACAGTGGCAAAATTACAGTTATGAAGTAGCAACAAGATAATCTTTGGTTGGGGATCACTAAAAATGTGCCCCCAGCTTTAGTAAGATTGAGAATCACTGCTTATAAGGGTTAGAGAAAGGCATATGTTACATCAATATTTGGGATTGTGGGCATTTGTCTTATTTTTGGGATAGAGAATCAGTATGTGATGCTCAGTGAAGCTTGAAGAATCAGCTGTTAATAAGGAGTGATTAACATTACTGAAGTGAAACCTTTTATGCTTCATGGAGACACTAATATACTCAGCAACTGAGGTTGATACAGAACTGCAATTTCAAAAAGATCAGCACTGTTTATTTGAAAAATTTGGACAATAGGAAATTATTTCTTTAGGGTTGATACACAAAACTATTGTCCATGGGCCCCAAACTACATCTCAAATTGGCAGATGAACTTGGCACAATGTATTATTCCTTAGTGATGCTGGTTTTAAAGAAGTGACAATTCAAGATTTGGGGTATCATGAAGAATGAATGTCTAAAGCTTGACACCATGTGTCAAGGTCAGAGTCTTTGAAGAGAGGCCAGTATAGACAAGTGTGAAAGTATTACACCCATCATCAGAGAGACTCCAAAATGAAAGACCATGAGATAGCCACCATGTAAATTGGTAGCTGGGAAGTTGAGCTGATCAGAACCTGTAAGACAAACTGCTTGCTCCTCAGATGGTATCTATCAAAAACTCAGATGGTGTCCTCAGAGGTGGTCTATCAAAGTCTTTGGAACTAGAAGATAATGACAACATGATGAGGGAGTCCCAGATGTTGGACACTAAATTAAAGGATTTGGGTTTACACTGCTGAATTTGGGTTTTGCTTAATGTAGTAGTTTGTATGTCATATGATCACTTCCATTTTTAAATAATAAAGTACTTACCTTTGTAACAGGAACCAGCAGTTAAGAGATTTTGAGATTTATAAAGAGACACCAATCTTTTAATTTGTTGAAATTTTTATAATCCAATGAATTTATACAATTACACTGCATTTTATATTATGATATTAACATGATATTTTGAGGACACAGGGATTTTTGGTGTGTGGTTTAAAGCAATATGTTTGCTTGTCAAGTTCACGAGGATTGGAGTGACCTAGTTAGCCTTGAAGTCATCTTGCATTATGCTGTCTTCACAAGGCTATAGGAAGCAAATTATTCACTGTGGTGGTTTAAATTAGAATGGACACCTTAGGTTCATATTTTTGAATACTTGATCCCTAGTTTGCAGAACTGTTTAGGAATGGATAAGGAGTGTAACCTTGTTGGAGGAATGATATTTTAATTTTCAAAAGCCCGCACTATTACTAGCAAGTTCTCTACCTCTCTGCCTGATGCCTGTTGGTGGGAATTGGTTCTCATTTACTGCGCCGGGATCATCCAGCCTGCCTGCAGTCTGGTTCCCTTCATGATAAACATTTAGTCTGCCCACCTGGGACTGGAAGAGCCCCCTGAACCCTTTCTTCAGTTAGTTGTCTTAAAAACGATGTCTCTTAAAATAAAAGTCACCAAGACAACCTTCTAGTTACTTTGGTCATGGTATTCATTCCAGAAACACAATGAATGGAAAACATTATGTCTGTACTGTGCATAAATGTGTGTATACACATGTACAAAGGTGGATTCACACATTAGTATGTATGTAAAGGCCAGAAAATTCAAAGGGCTCTTGTCCTAGGTTACTTTCCATGATGTTTTTTTTTAAGATTAAAAAATTTCTTTGTTTTTTATTCATAATTCTTATCTTATTTGTTTCCTAACAATTTTTATACAAGTATTCTTGTATAATACATTCTGACAACTTTTGCTCTTGTCTCCTCTTATTTTCTTCATATCACTTTCAATCCTTTGTTCTTCACAACAGGTCCTATTTCAACATTCATCTCTTTTTGTTTTGTTTTCTGACATGGTGAGAATTAAACATGTGTAATTGCCTGACCCTGAGTTTGGGACTACACTCTGTATCATGGTGGCCTCATCAATTTTTATGAAATGGAATGCAACATATTACCTTACCCCATAGTCCATCAATAATCACTAGTTGAGTAGTGAGGGACTGAGTCCAATAAACCTTCTTTGATCAGTTACTGTTTATTGAGAGGTCCAATCTTATACAGGAAAGGTGCAGAAACCTGTAGTTGCTGTTACATTGTGATTACAATGGTGTGGTAGGATATTATTTTAAGGCGTGTTGTGACTTTTGTTTATTTAATTCTGTGAAGAAGTAATTCTTTGCCTGCCTAAAAACCTGATGATGCTAATGAAGAGCTGAACAGCCAATAGAGAAGCAGAAGCGAGGATAGGTGAAGCTGCCAGGCAGAGAGCATAAATTGAAGGAGAGACAAGGAAATATTGAGCCAGAGAAGAGGAATATCAAGTGCTAGCACTCAGCTAGACAGCCAAACATGGAGTAAGATCATATAAGTAAGAAAAGGCAAAAGGTAGATGGAATAATTTAGAAAAGCAGACAAGAAACAACGCAAGCTAAAGCCAGGCATTCATAACCAAGAAAAAGCCTCTGTGTGTGAGTTTTTTGGGAGCTAGGTTGTGACTCCCCTGAAAAGAAAAAAGAGTAAAAGGAGTAAATTTTTGCACAACACAATGGTGGTTAAACATTAAATTATGTATATGTATGTGTATATATGAATATATGTATTATATATAAATATGTATAATATATAAAAACAAATAAATATGATAATGCAAATAATTTTACAAACTATATCTTATAGAAAACAGCGTTGCTAAGTGGGTAACTGAAGCAAAAGCGTGGTAATTATGTCTTTATTAAATTTGCCCATATTGTATTGTCAGTGATAAAATATAGCTCAAATCCACATGTAAATATATATACCTTTTTATAATGCAAGGGTCACTGAGAAGCACTTGCCAAATAGATTGGGTGAAATACACTAGTTAATAATAATTTAGGAAATTAAATACATCTATAAAATGAATGTTTATATGATAAAACATATATACACAATAAATACATGCATATAATAAGTGATATCTATGTGTACCAAGCTTTGAGATTGATTCAATAAGAGCCTTAAGTGCGTCCAGAGTGAGATGGATATGTAACTAAAACAGATAGTATATGTTCAAATTATACAGAAAACTACGGAAAGCATCTGACTGAGTTCTCAGCATCTCTTTCTCTTGCTATAGTTATTCTCTTCCTACACTTAAAACAATTTCTATTAAGTTTTATGTTAGACTTCTGAAATATTTGTTAGCAGAATTTGGAAAATATTTATTTTAAATATAGTGCATGAGAGTCATATGGGAACTTTGGTCACATTCTTTCTATAATGACAGGAAAGAAGTGTCATTATCTCTAAAGTAGGGCTTACCATATTTGATGAATCCATTTCTCAGAATCCTGACCCAGAATGCTCACAGTGTCACTGTGTCTTTAATGCTGTGTGAGATGACAATCAACAGGAGGAGAAGCTCTTATTGCTTATTGTATATTTCAAGAGATAAAGCTATTGAACTTGAAGCTATAAAATTGGTGTGAGCAAATAAGCTGACTTATTCTAACCATTAAATGAAAGAACCTAATTTAGCATGAATAGACTGCAGAGTGAGAAGTAATGGAAGAGAAATATTTGGAAGGGGTTTTTCAAAGTTTTAAAGTAGCTTGAACCAAGAGTATATTAACTGAGGTCAAAGAAAAGAGAAATTGTCAGCTCTGCTAATTTTGTAGACAGGCCTTTGCTCCCTGAGAAAGCAGCCATCTGGTGAGGAGATTAATCTTATTATATTACAATGCTTTAATTTAGTACCTAGATCAAAACTGTAAAGTTATTGCTAACTGTGATGATTAATAATATTACTTAAATTCAATGATAATATGGCAATGATGCACTATGGGGAATGTACCTGTGTAGATGGAGAAATGAATCATAATATTTATTTGAAAAGCATGAAGTAGTGTTTTAGTATTTGTGGTTGTGTTTTATATATATATAAATATATATATATATTTATGTCTCCTGTCTTAAACAGTTACATTTAGAACTATAAGCTGGTTGGTGGTTGCACACGCCTTTAATCCCATCACTTAGGAGGTAGAGGCAGGTGGGTCTCTGTGAATTTGAGGTCAGCCTAGTCTACAGCTAGTCCCAGGACAGGTTACAAAATGTGGGACTAGGAAGATTGATTCAGGGGAGGAATAGATGAGAGAAAGAGAGAGAGAGAGAGAGAGAGAGAGAGAGAGAGAGAGAGAGAGAGAGAGAGAGAGAGACCATAAAAGAGGGAGCAATTATAGGTTTCAAAAGAAAACAGACTCTAGAAAAATGTCCAGAGTTCTACATGACTGACCCCAACTAACAATTTGAGCAACAGTAGAAAGGCTACCATAAATGTCCTTCCCTAATAATGAGTTTGATGACTAACTTATCCACCATCATATAGCCCTCATCTAGTAGCTGATGGAAACAGAAGCAGACACACAAGCTAAACATTGAGCCAAACTGGAATCCAGATGCAGAGAGGGAGGCCAAGACCAAGCTAAAGAAATCAACAAAGACAGCTGACCTGAACAAGGAATAGCCAATGGGCCCCCAGACTGATAGCTGGAAATCCAGCATTGGACCGACTCAGAACCCCTTAACATGTGTCTCAGTTAGGAGGCCTGTGCAGTCTCAGACTGCAGATCTGTCAGGGATCTCTAACAGTGGAACCAGGATGTATCCCCGGTGCACAAAAGGACTTTGGAAGCACATTCCCCATGGAGAGATTCTCCCTTAACTTAGGGGCAAGAGGGAGGGCCTAGTCCCTACTACAAATGACTTGACACATTTAGATGACTCTTCCAGGAAAGCATTATCCTACATGTGGAGTGGGGGGTAGGAATGGAATGGGAGGATGAAAGAAAGAGAGGGAGGGATGGAGAAGGAACTGGGATCTATATGTAAAAGGAAAAATAAATTTAAAAAAATACAGAGGAAACCCTGTCTTAAAAAAAACAACGATAATAATAATAATAATAATAATAATAATAATAATAATAATAAATGAAAAATTAAACTATAAACATTAATTTTTTATTTAGAAGCAATCTTATTTTACATATCAATCCCCCCATTCTCTCTACCTTCCATCCTCCCATGTCCCCAGTGAACCTGTCCAACCCACCCACCACCTACTTCCCAAAAATAGTGTGGCCATCCATGGAAGATATTCAAACTCTGTCACATTATTTAGGGGAAGACTTATGATCTCTTCCATGTATCTGGCTGAAATAGAATCTCTCCATAGGGAATGGGCTCCCAAAGTCCATTTGTGCACTAGGGATAAATTATAGCTCCACTGACAGAGGTCCTATAGATTGTGCAGTTCTCCTAACTGGTACCCACATTAAGAGAATTTGGTTCAAATGCAATGCTGGTTCATCAGCTTTACAACTGGGGTCCTTGTGGTCTCATTAGATCAGGTCATATGCTTCTGTATGTTTTTTCAGCACTGTCTTGACTTCTTTGCCCATCCCTCCTTTCTCTCTATAACTATATTCCAGGAGTATTGCTCAGTGCTTAGCTGTGGGTGCCTGATTCTGCTTCTATCAGCTACCAGATGAAAGCTCTAGGATGGCAATTAAGGTAGTCATCAATTTTATTATAGGGGAAGAGTATCAAATGTGGCTTCTCCACTACTGCCTAGATTCTTATTTGGGGTCATATTTATGAATCTCTGAACAACTACTTGTGCCAGATCTCCCTTTAAACCTACACTGGCTCCCTCCATTATTGTATCTCATTTTTGTTTTCCTTTATTCCTCCCCTGACTCAGTCTTCTTGATCCTTCTTGTTTTCCTCCCCTCTTTCTCTCCCCTTCCCTTTCACCTACCTCCCTCTTCTTCCCCCTCCCTGTGCTCCCAATTTTCTCAGCAGTTCTTGTCCCCTTTCCCTTACTTCAAATCATACATAAAACCTCACACACTTATAGTGGGAGACTTCAACACCCCATCCTCACCACTAGACAAGACCACCAGACAGGAACTTAAAAGAAAAAAGGAACTAACAGAAGTTATGATCCTATTGGGTTTAACAACATTTATACAACTTTTCATTGAATCACCAAACAATATACCTTCTTCTCACTGCCACATGGAACCTTTTATAAAATTTATCACATACTCGGCAATAAAGCAATCTTCAACAGATACAAAAAAACTGGAAAATTCCCTGTATCATATCAGACCACCATGCTTTAAAGTTCGAATTCAACAACAATACAAATTGCAGAAACCTTACAACTCTTGGAAATTGAACAATGCACAATTGCACCATTCCAGGCTCAAAGAAGAAATAAAGAAATTGAAGACTTCATAGAATTCAGTGAGAATGAAGACACAGCATACCCGAATTATGGGACACTTTGAAAGCAGTGATAAGAGGAAAAGTTTATAGTACTAAGTTCCCACATGAGGAAACTGGAGAATAGTCACACTAGAGAACTATCAGCACAACTGAAAGCTATAGAACAAATTGATGGGAGATGTTATTCTGTAAATATGTTTCTCATACTGGTTAATGAATAAAGCACTGTGGCCAAAAGGAAAGCAAGATAGGCAGGGCTAGGAGACAAGGAGGAAAGAGGAAGTAGTGAGGAGGAGTCAGCATGTAGAGCATGGAGAAAGCAAGATCCTGGCCCACTGCTCTGCGTTAAGATGAGCCACGTGGAAATACTTAGAATAATAGTAATGGGTTAATCATTAAGACAGAGCTAGCTGATAAGGAATTAGTAACTGGCCAACAGGATTGTATCAAATACAGAGTCTGCATGTTTTGGGGGCTGGCATGGCTGTGTGGGAAAAACGTGCTCATAACAACAAATAAAGCAAACTTTCCCCAGAATAGTAGGTGCCAGGAAATAATCATATTGGGAACCGAAATCAATGAAGTAGAAACAAAGAAAACAATGCAAAGAATCACTGAAACAGAGTTGGATCTTCGAGAAAATCAACAAGATAGGCAAACATTTATCTAAACTAAGCAAAAGGCAGAGAGAGAGCATGCAAATTAATAAACTTGTATATTAAGTAAAATATAAACTCTTTTAGACTTTGAGAAGACTCTACTGTTAGGAGAATTTCCTCAAGATATATGTAAAAATAACAAGGATGACACATTTTGCTCTAAGTAAGTAGGTTATAAAACAATGAAAATAATTTTTTTATTGATATGGGGACCCACAGAAGGTGTAGCATAAACTAATGGATGAACATGAATCTGGAACACAGACTCATGTCATGAAACTCAAGGTGAGAGGATTGCAGATAGGATTAAGTTAGATACCACATGGCCCTCAAACCCCATTTAAATGAAAAATTAAAATGCATTAAAATAGAAATAAAAATTATGACAACATGTTTTACTTAACTTTTTTCTCAAAAGGTGTTTGCCATTTGAATGCAGTGTCCTTACTTTGGAGGATATTAGGCTTGGCTTCATGACTTTAGCTTCACACTTCTATAATGAAAATAATAAAAGACTTTTTAAAGGAAGCTAAGACCATTAATTCAATGGTACAGTAATCTAAACACGCAACCAAAAAGTCTCTTCTATTTACAAATACAGGTGGACATTTAATTCACTCATACGATGTAATTTCAATTATTAAACTTGATTTGGCACAAGAAAGGGATCATACTATTTAATTTGCTATATCTCAAGTTCGTTGTGTGGGCATAAACTAATGATACAGTTTCAAATGTAAAGTATTCATATTTTTAACTTTGTGTAAATCGTAGTTGCTAAATCTATTCAGAAATCTTAAAAATAAGAGAAAATACATATCATCTTAACTAGTCTAATATTTTCTTAGTCTTTTCAGATAAATACATTGTATGTAGATTTTTAAAATTTATTTTTTCTTATTTTACATATTGATCCAAGTTTCATCTCTTTTCCTTTTCTCCCTATCTCCAATGTCCCTCACCTACCCTCCCATCCCATTCCCCTCACCACCCCATAGGGAGAGTGGTGGCTTCCAGGAAGGGTCAATGAAATATGTCTAGTCATTTAGAGTAAGGGCTAGGCCCTCCCTTCTGCTTCTAGGTTAGGGGAGTATTCCTCCCCTAACTGTGCTGCCAAAGTCCTTTTGTTTACTAGGTATTCATTCTGGTTTCACTGTCAGAGGTACCTTAGACTGCCCAAGCCTTCTAACTGAGACCCAGGTTCAGGGGGTCTGAGTAATATATGGATTTTTAAGCATCAAAAAAAAAGAAAGAAAAAAGAAAAAGAAGGAAAGACCATATTGAATCCTCTATTTTAAAATTCTTATATATTAATTCTAGTGTCAAAAACATTATGGTCACTGTGTCCCTTCAATACTGCTTAATTGTGAGTTAAGTAGAATTCTCATACTATGCTAATACTGAAAACTCTTAGAGCAAACACTTCTCAGCATACCAGATGGGAAGCTCATACTAGGTCATATCACCTTCAAATTACAAAATGTATCCAGATGTTTCACATTTTTAGCCCTTTGCATTTCTCTTAATATTGATGTCTACACAAGATAGACAAAGATTTTTAAAGAATATTTACATATCTAGCTTATTATCTCTACAAGAAGATCAGAGGGTCATTGAAATGCAGAGGAAAAAATGAGTTTTTTTTCACCAAAATTAAAAGAAGGCAGAACAGGATAGTTTTTTTTTTAAATAAAGATGATCTATAAGTACTTTCTAATCTTAAATTAAAATCACAGATTTAAAATGGGAACAAAGACAGCATTACTTTCATATCTTATTAGAAAATTTATTTTTGAAGAAAATACAGACCTTAATATATATGTTCACAAGAATGTCACAAGTTTTCCAAACTAAAAATTGGAGAAACTTCAAATTTAGTAACTTAGGTGTCTTAGTTACTTTTATATTATTGTGAAGAAAGGCAATGACCAAAGCAACTTACTTAAAAATTCATTTTGAAATTCATACATCCTGAGGGTTAGAGTTTATGACCCTTCATGTTGGGAACATGGCAGCAAGCAGACAAACTTGGTAGTGAAATGAAATTGTATGAGTATTGCTGGGGTGGACTTTTGAGGAGGAAGTTGTCATTTTTACTGCTGTGAGTACTCCCTCATCCATATTCCTGAGTAGCCACAATAAAATACACTGATTCACCTTGCTGGATTTTAGTGATGTCCTAACTTTGAGCTGCTCTTGATTCTTTATCTGAAGTTCTTAGACATTTTTCATTTTTCCATAGGAGCAGAGTAACACAAATCACTACCCTTAGATGCATTTACTCTTCTGTAATAAATATTGGATTCATGATGTTTCTCATCCTGGAAACTGTGCAAGAAAAAACTACAAGTGATCAAACATAATATATCTATACAGTTTTTAGCACTGCAGTTTTAATAGGAGCAGATTTTCCAACTGACATCTGCAGAACTCAACATATTAAAAGCAAACTCAATAAAAGTTGAGTTTGGACATGGTCAACTTGAAATGTACCACTGGGTGCAATGGAAATGAGATCCTTCCTTGAGATGCAATACTTTTTAAAATTCCCAACTCCTTTACTTTTACCTTTTATTGTCCATTGGCTGTTATTGTGCCATATACTTGGAAGAAACTATATAATTTTTATGATTCTTAAATCAAAGAAATTGGAATCTTCCTTTGAACAATAAATCATGACATTATCTCCAAATGCATTTTGAACTAGTTCCAATTGCAACACCCCATAGAATTACATACTGTGTTTTTGGTACTATTACTTGAAATATATGCATTATTTTTAAACAATGTAACACCTATTTAGGAATATAAATATCTGAAACTTCTTTTATCAAAGTACCTTAAAACGAAAGTTATTGACCATTTTTCCAAACCTTCTTTATTTATCCATTACTATGCATTTCAATTTGCAAAATTTTGCTGAGTTTATTTAGTGCCCTTTAAGTTCTCAGTACCTGACATTGCAGTACTGCATTTTGAGAAAGTGACATGAAACAGTAACAGTAGAGACAACTAGAACTTACTATCTTCATGGGTAGTTAAATAACTTAAATTCAAATGTTCTACTCATTTAATTTAAAGGAGTTTTGTCTTGTTTTGAATTTGGCATGAGATTTTTTTCCATTTTGAACTGCCTAGGTCTCACCACATCTTTAACAATGTTATCTAATTTTGCCTCTCCTTTATAATTTATAATTTTTGCCTCATTGTAAACCATCTGTTCCTCTGAAAGGAGCCAAGAGGCTAAAAATTATTTTATTACTTGAATGACAATTCCCAAAAGGGATGCCCTTGCAAATTATGTGAGTATTGTATATATAAGAAAGTTGTGATCTAAGAAGAAAATGAAGTAACTAGAAATCAGAGAAAATTGAGTTCTGATACCACAATGAATTCTTTCTTTGAGCATAAAAAACAATACATGAATGAATACTCTTATAATGCTAAATATCTGGTCATTCAATAGCAGTGAACATCAATAGCTAACTTTGCAGCAAAGACTGGCCTCTACTTCAGATAAGTAATTTTATAAATCTTGTCTATGTAAACTGCAAGCAATAGCATATCTTGGACATACAATTAATTGTAAAGTATATGTAGTATATAAAGTATATGTATTGTAGTATATGTTGATGTTCTTTTGTGAACAGGGGCATCATGCATATTACATGTGTACCAATGAAATCAAAAACTTACAACAATTAATATCTTGTCAGACCAGTTTCATTGTTGTCTTACATAAGACAACTTCAGTTGGCTTGCATTAAATAATGACATATCAGCAGCATTAAGATTTTTTAGTAAAGATTCATTTATTTACAAATACATATAAAGCTATCTACTATGTTTCTTACCTCAGTTTTCTTCATATTATCATAGGTGTCTAAAAATATCATGCCTTTTATAACAAATCTGCATATGAGGTTATTTTCCACGAAATCTAGGAAGCTAAAACATCATATTGAAATAATGCAAATATGGGAGACATTCTCTGCTATGAGACTTGGTATTAATTATGTTTCATTTAGGTATAGGGATCAAATGCTTTTGCTTATAGGAAGGAGACTTCTTCCTCATCCATACATACAAACATAGTTTAGTAAATAAATCAGGACTAAATTTATTTAATGAGTGATTATAAAATACCCATACTCTTCTGTAAAATTAATGTGCCATATTTAATGACCATCAGATGTCTTACTTTGATACAGTGATTCATTAATTAAGTCAAATAAGAAGTGGTAGTAGTAATATAGTTTTAAACTTTAGGATCTCTACCTGTATTTTATCATATTTCAGTAGGTTAATTATTAATATAACAAAATTAAAAGAAATTTACAATTTTGGTAGTTCTAGACTATTCTAAATTTTAAATATATTGTGTACAGTCTATTTAACATTCCCAAATCCTACATAATAATCTTAGAATCATTTACTAGAGTTATGGCAGGATATATAGTCAGTGAAAAAGTACTTATCAGTCAGAGATACCAATTCCATTTCTAACATCAGCAGAAGAAGACGTTGCTTCACTGCATACTCCAAAAAATCCTATTCTTGGAAGAAGAGAAAAAAATGCCCTCTTTCAAGCATAAGCAGTCAGGAGATGATAGCTCTTTGAACAAAATATGACCTATAAGTTCTGTTGCTTTAATGCAACATCATTACTAATGCAACCTGCAGAAGTCAGGAATTGTTGAAGCTTATAATTCCAGAGAGATAAGGGTTCAACAGGGTGGGAAATCTTGGCATCAGGCAAGTGTGAAGATAAGCTGGAAACTGAAAACTCAGATTTTGTCCAAGATGAAGGAAGCACGACAGAGTGCAAGTGTTAGAAACATATATATTAAGATACTAAGTTTCATTACTGAATTAAGGTTTGTTGGATAGGAATGAAGAACTTTTTTAAAAAAGATTTGTAGAGAGGTAACAGAAAGTGTATAAAATTGGGTTGAGACTGTGATTGCTACAATGAATCGTGGTCTGTGGTTGTATTTCAGAGGCAATGAACCTGTTTAACAAGCTCAAAGGCTGGTTTCCATGTCTAGCACCGAGGATCAAAAAATTATCCTTCTCTCCTGGTCTTCTTCCTGTGTTACTCTTCAATGCTGTATTTCTTATGAACTTTCCTTCTAAGTATTTTTCTAGTACTGTTCTCTCATTATCTTTTGATACAAGAACGGCATCCCATATATGACTTTGGCTCCTTATTCTGTTTCTCATCCATGTAAGAATTATTTAGACTGAACAATATTAGCAGAAGATTTCAACTGTGCCATTCCAAGGTGATGGGGTGAATACTAAAGTCAGTAGTATCAACAAAAAAGTTGGAGACATAATTCTTATTTTTTTAACTATAATATAAGTAGAGTATAACTTACAGAGATAAAGGATTTACTGAGAAACTCAAGGAGATAAACTAAGAATTCCTTTTACTTTTATTTTTGAGATTATAATTACATCATTATTATCTTCCCTTTCCTCTCTATAAATCATTCTATATACCCCTCTTTCAAATTTATGTCATGTTTTAATAGCACATATGTATTGGTATATAAATATATATTCCAAAATATAACCTGCTCAGTCTGTTTATCCTCATTGCACATGGAAGTAAAAATCACTAGTTCTTTGGAGGTGGGTAAGAAGTGGAAAGCTACATCTTCCTGCTCCCTAAGAGACAGTGAATCAAGTGCATATGTTATCTGGAGAATTAATATTTGTTTTAAAAACATGTCTGTTTATTTTGTTGTCATTCCCTAATAATCTAGAGCTTTTACTTTGCAATATATGAAATTTTTACTTGTGAGCACATTGACATAAAAGTATCTTTTAAGTTTCTATTATAATTCATTTCTGCCTCTTTGGTTTAGAAGTTATAATTTCTTTCTTTCTTAAATGAATATTTGACAGTGGTATTGCTCAGGGAAAGAGTTTGACTCTCATGTACAAGACCCTGAACTTTTTTCTCATCAACAAGATGAAATTTGTAGTATAAATATTCAAAGATAGGACAGTTATGTTAGGCAAACAACCTAAAGACCATGAGACTTAAAAGTTTTTCTATCTTAAGTAGTTTCTGTAATGTTTGTGCACTCATTATTAGTATTCCAGTTTCAGCTAATTTGGTATAAATTATATAATTGTAGTGAAATAATACATTTACATCTATCACAAATAAATAGAGTAATAATTAAAAATGAAGACTATTTATCTTTGAATCACTATCATTGCAAGAATTTTATCTCAAAACAAGAAGTAGAAAAATGTAAGTCAGTCAGTATCTTGAGAAATTAATATAACACATTTTTTAGAAAAACTAAGGGTAAATGCAAATTCAAAGGAAATATATAACATGGAAAGTAAAACCCACACACAGATATTGGGATACAAGCTTCAAGCTGAAGATCAGAAAAAGAAAGCAGCCAGCCACTAGCTCTTACCTTTACCTCAGACTGAAATGGATATCCTGGCTCCACCAAGCCTCAGACTGTAATCTCAGACTGCTGCCCCTCTTAAACATGGTTAGAGACTAATTCTCTCATGAGGTCCTTTACTTCTTCCTTTTATATCTTTGAAATCCTTGGATTCACAGTGCTGGTATCACATTTGTGTGAGCTATTTGTCTTTTACACTGGGTCAATTTTGTGTAGCTCAGTGTGGCCTTGAACTAGTAGAGATCCATCTAACTCTGTCTCCTGAGTCCTGGGATTAAAGGTGTGTACCACCACTACTTATCATCTACAGCTAATTAGTGTGGCTGGCTTTGTATTCTGATACTTCAAGGAATCTTTACTAAATCATAAATAACATATCAAAGCAGAAATAAGTATCCTTAATTTAAATGTACATTTTAAATAAGATTCTTATATAATCAAATTACATAGTAGATATCCTGTGCTTTATACTATAAAACATTTACATATAATAGGACCCTGGGAATAAGTTGGAATTTGCGTATTTGTCTTGCTGGCTGAATTAGAATAAAAGTGAGTATCAATTTTTGACTTTTTCACTGGGTTAAAAAGCGTATAAATTATATGAATAAATAAATAAATAAATAAATAAATAAATAAATAAATAAATAAATCACCTAGGGTCTCTTAATGGTTCAAGGAGAAGTACATTTCTCAGAAAAGACAAATGTTCTGAAACCTACTTGGGAACTAAAACCACCTTGTGTTATGATCTATAAACTTTTGAGAAAATGTGAGAATTAACACAAATAAGTGATTTCCACAGATCTGCCATAATGCTTGCTCACTTGAGATTAATCTTTGCCCCAAAGCATCACTCTTATTGCAACCTGATATCAGCTGTGCTGTGTAGTGTGCATATTTTCCGCCAGCCTGCCCTCTGCCAGTCTGGCGTGCCAGCTCCAAATAACGCTCTGAGACTCTGTATTTGATACAATTCTGTTGGCCAGTTACCATTATTATTTATGGGCTAGCTCTGTCTTAATTATTAACCCATTTCTACTTATCTAATTATTTCCACATGGTCATCTTATTGGGGAGCTGAGACCAGCATCTTCCTTCCTCTCTGGTCTACATGCTGACTCTTCCTCACTACTTCCTCTTTCCTCCCCCTTGTCTCCTAGCCCTGCTTATCTAATTTCCTGTTGGCCAACAGGACTTTATTAATTAACCAGTATGAGAAATATATTTACAGAATGACATCTCCCATCAGTACTGCTTGTAAAAAGAATCATCTTGACATTCTTATCCCGTCTTACTATAAACAAGTGCCATGGCTTCACAAAAACAAACAAAAATAACATACTTTACCAAGTAGTAAAAGATAGAGCTAAAAATTTCTCTTTATTGTCTGTCCACCACCTTTTCCTACTTTTTCTTGAGAAGGCCTTTCCCTTGACTGCTCTGTGTTCCATTTCCTTCTGAGTTTCACCTTCTGAGATAGCTCTCCTCTATTTCATGTGACAGGGCACCTCTCTACCATCATCACTTTCTGCTCCTTAAGTCCCCTGTGGATTTTCTCAAAGCAGTTATCCCACTTGACAAATGACATATTTTTCATTTATGGTACCTATTCCCACCTGAGCTTAAGCTTCATAAAAACAAAGTGTTTGTCTGGTTTGATTCATAGCTCTTCTCCAATACTAACATACTGTCTAGCCTTTCCTGAACAAATGAATGGATTTTCTCCTTTACACTCTAATCAAAAATATTACATCAGCTTATTGGTCTAGCTCTTTATATATTTTATTACAGTTACTACATAATATTGTCAACAATAAGCTGTTTTATACATGCATGTAGGGCTAGTTATTATAGTGTTGTTGTAATGTTAATAATTGGAAACCATATACTTAATCACAAAATTTCATTTCTCTTTTAAAAATATAGTTTATTTCTAGTTTATGTGATTGAGTGTTTTGCCTACATGTACATAAGTGTGCCATGTGTGTCTGATCACCATTTATACTAAAACAACAATATGGGTACCTGAAACTGAACCTATGTCTTCTGAAAATTCACTGAGTACTCTTAGTTACTGATCCATTTCTCCAGTTATGTAATATTTGATGATTAATCAAAAGGTGATAGTTCTATAACCATGAAAGAAACAAATGTTTACATAATTTCAATATATAGCCAAAATCAAATTATCTGGTAATATCATTGCTCCTGAGGTTTAATTACTAGCAACAAATAAAAAAAATGAGAGCCCTATAACATCTATTTTACTTTATTTTTAGTGTCTAATGTCATCATGAAAGTTGGAATTGGAATTTTATTTTATATAAATTACCCTTATTTAACTTTAAAAACAGAATCAAATAAATTCTCTACAAATACTGAAATATCTGCAAATATATTACTTGATTGACTTATTTCTTTTGTTAACAAAATGTGAATTTGACCAACATAAATTTTTAAAATATATTTGTTGTAGTGATGGTTATAATTGTACATGAATTTTACATCACAGACCAAGTTAGATTTGTGACCACCCTATTTGTCATCATAGAACCTACATCCAGTAACTGATGGAAGCAAATGTAGTCATCCATAGCCAAGCACTGGGCTGAGTTCTTGGAAGGTCAGTTGAGGAAAGGAAGAAGTGATCATATGTAAAAGAGGGATCAAGACCATGATAGAGAAAAACACAGAAATAGCTGACACCAGCCTGTGGGAAATCTAGACTATGAAATGACATCTGGGGAACCTGCATGTAACCAAACTAGACACTCTGAATATGGGTGACAGTTATGTAACTTGATCTGTTGAGGTGGCATGCTGGCAGTGGCACCAGGGCCTATCCCAGGTTCATGAACTGTCTTTTTGGAGTTGAATCCCTATGGTGGGACACCTTGTTTAGCCTTGATGAAGTTGGGAGGTGCTCAGTCCTGACTCAACTTGATATGCCAGACTTTGAATTCCCCAAGGAAGGCCTCAACCCCTCTGAGGAGTGAATGTGTGTGGAAAGGGAGGAAAGCCAGGTTGGGGGGGGGGTTGATTGGGAGAGAAGATAGAAGGGGAACTGGAGTTAGTATATAAAATAAAAAATAATTTTTAAGTGAAAAATTAATAAACAAAGGAGTTGGGTTAATGGAAGCTATTTCATATCATATTAATAATGTAATGTTATAATTGCTATGGGCAGAAGCTAGAAAATATGCTATGGACACTTGTGCTGGAAGACCTACTCCATATGCAAAGATATCCCTTGGGAGACTGTACAGACTAGATGCTACTGGGATCTAGGTCACTGGGAACATCCTTTAGGGCTCAGACTCAGCTCCATTTCAGGTCCTACTCTCTGGTGTGATACTCAAGGCAGCTGCTCCCTCATGCCCCTTCAACAATATACCATGTCTCCTGAAACTATGTGCCAAAATGTACTTCTCCTTTATTAGTTGGCTTTTGTAAAAGATGCAGTCATACTGACATATGGGCAATGGTAATCAAAGGTCAATTTTTCCTCCATTTTAACATATCCCTTTATAATCTGGCAGAGGAAATTTCTTAGGTTGTAGACATTAGGGTATAAGAATCATGGAAATAACTTTCAATTACTCTGTATCTGTGCCATTTCTTTGTATCTGAAAGGAAACTTAAAGAAAACCCTTAAATATTGAGGTCTGTGATACAATAGTAGATTATTTCAAAGCAGTGATAAGGGGAATGTGTGTTTTTAAATATAAACTAACTTCACCTAATGAAATTCAGACTTTAATGATGACTTCAATAGATACCTCTTTTCACAGTTTGTCAACTTGATGTGAAGGAACGTAGATCAAAGAGGAATTACCTCAGAGCCATGGAAGCAGCTAGAGCCTCATGGTACCAATGCATTTAAATGTTTTTAATACAAAATATACTCGTTATTTCCCTGTTGTATCAAATAACATATAGTTATAATAAAACTAAGATATCATTGATTTATTTACTTATATAATGCAAAATTGGCTTTTGAAACCTCTACAGTATTTAGAAACATGAATTATCAGTCCATAGGATGAATATAAAGTACTGGCAATGCACAGACACATGATGAAAGTAAAGAAAGCAAAACTGACTACAGGACAAGCTGCATTTTAATAAACACATATTTTCTTTATTAGGTTAGATCAGTACATTGATTATTTTAAGTGCTAGAACTTAAAACTTTCAAAAATCTCTCAAAATCACCTCAGCAAATTATTATATTCTAAATACTTTTGTGAGACGAATTTATTTCAAAGTTGGAATTATTGCTCAGTTGTTCTATACTCTACATTTGAGAAAAATTAATCTCCACTATTCTTTTGAAAGGAATTCTGGCCTTTCCCCAGTAATTTTCCTTGCGGTGTTGTAAACCATTTCCTTTAATAATGATACAAATGGTATTTTCCTCAAATATGGAGGAAATAGAGAGAATTCCTGAATAAAGGGCAGATATTTGATCAAGACTGAGACAATTTATCAAAAGTAATCCTGGGAAATACAGAACTAAATGAAAGATGGAAGCGCCAGCAACTACTTATCTGGAAATCAGTGCCCCAGAGGTTGAATTAATATGTTAATATGTAAGGTAGTTTCTAGAAACATAAGAGATTATAGAAGTTTAACTTGTGAATTACAAACCAATTGTCTAGGGTATTTAAGTATCACTCATATAGTGATATATCAGCAAGTGCATCAGTTAGGTCAGTATATGACTCATACATCATACATATTATCATATAATCTACAAACTTTGGAAAAGCATATGTACACAAACACATAGAGTTGTTTTTACTATGTAAGCACTGAGGATTACAATGGAAAAAAGCAGGTGTTCTGGGGACATCAATCAAAAATGGTATAATATGCTACTTTATCATCAAGGTTGGATGAGAAAACCTAGTAAGAGGAAAAGTTTACCATAAGTAGGAAAAAGAGTCAGGGACACCCCCATTTCTACTATTCAGAATCCCACAAGTAAGCTACTCAACCATATATAACATATATGCAGAGGACCGAGCTTCAACTCTTGCAGGCTCCCTGTTCTCTGTGAGTTTCTGAGTCTCTCACTGTATTCTCATGGTGTCCCTGACTCTTCTGGTTCCTGTGATTCTCCATTCCCCTCCTCAGCAGAATTCCCTCTGCTACACCTAATGTTTGTGTGTGGGACTCTGCATCTGTTCCCATCACTTGATGGATGAAGTTTTTCTGGTCTCTTTGGTGAGAATTCTACTAGGCTCTGTTCTCAAAACAATGTGAAGCAGGACAAGCTGTACAACAAATGATTTTGGATGGACTAATATTGCAATTATTTCACTCGAGGCCTTGACTGCTGCAGAGGACAGATGGGCTCTGAATGTGCCATGCTTCCCTGGCTGTGTGTGTGTGTGTGTGTGTGTGTGTGTGTGTGTGTGTGTGTGTGTGTGTGTGTGTGTGTTTTAATTGAATTCTGACACTGGTGTTTAGGCATCCATGTTTGCGATGATCATAGGTTTAGGTCCTTATTTTAATGTTTGACTTTGTTTTGTGGGTATCCTGTTCTTTGTGTTCTGTTGCCTCTTTGGTCTTCTGGTATTTGTGGCCTCAATTTCTGGCAGCCACCATGATCTCTGATATAATTGTGAGGCTCTGTCCAAGTAGAGAGCTGGCCTTTTGACAGTTGGCTCTGCCTTTGGTGCAACAAGAAGCCTTTGTACTTCTGGCTGGTATGGCCTGTCCCTGTACAGTGGATTTCCTCTGTAATTGTGTGTGGTGGATGGTCTCTAAGTGCGTGATGAAGTCTAAGGGAGTACAAGGTGGAATGGGTCTTTGTGAACAGAATCTCTGGAGTGGGGAAATTTAGGTGGCACATAGGCTGCTCACAAAAACTGACTTTCACTCATTTGCAGTAAGCTGAAATAACCTTTCATCTAGAGCACATTTATAAAAAATACAAAAATATTCAAGTTTATTTTCCATTGACTATATATGTTTGGGTTTAAATATTCATCCATTTTCTATTTTAGTCTTCCCCTTGAATTCCCTTGTTATCTTTAAAAAACATTCAAGATCATTTTGTAGGATAGCTTATCTCTGAATTTTATTATGATTAATGTTTAAATATACAGAATTTTTTTGCTCATAATATTAATTTGTTAAAACCAAAACTGAATTTCTTTTTTAATATATTTTCTTTTGCAGGTTAAAACTATTTTTAATATTCTTTTTATTATGATTCTCAAAATGAATATTTACAATAGAATGAATATATATTTTAAATGTGATTCACTAGAAGGTCTTACACAGAGGTTACTGGGCCATCCTACAAATACTTTTGGAAGCGGAATAACCCTGTATGCCTCAGCAGCTCGAGTCTGGCAATGAGTGCATGAATACCCAGTAAGCTTTGTTTCCTCAGTGCTTAATAGAAGGCCAATAAAGTTGAAGAGTCAAGACCTACATCTGAAAGAAAGAAAGAAAGAAAGAAAGAAAGAAAGAAAGAAAGAAAGAAAGAAAGAAAGGAAGGAAGAAAAAACTGGTACACAACACTCATGCTTTTCTGCAGTCTGAATTTTGGATTGTTAAAGGTACTATTACGCTGTGGGGAGTTTTCCTGTGACATCCTCACAGATCTGCCCAAGAACTGTCAAACTAATAAAATGAAGTAAGTTAATCACACAGAAGTTCTTTTTCCAAACAACAGTGTGCTATCTATATCCAGTTGTTTTCAAGTTTTCTTACACTCCATAAGGGACTAGAAAAAAGTTTTCACTAGAAAAAAGTTATAAATTACATGAATGATAGACTTTGTATTTTTAACGTTGAATTGATGCTCACACCTGGATCTGGTCAATTGAGAGGCAAAATAACAATAATAATTATAATAGTAGTAGTAGTAGTAGTAGTAGTAGTAGTAATAGTAATAATAATAATAAATGGGAAGATTTCTCTTTGATTCAGGCCTTTTCATGCTATGTAGTAGGTTTCCGGTTAGCTCTGGCTTCAAAGAAAGAATCAGTTTAAATAAGAAATAACAACATCAACAAAGTGAATAAAAAGAAAAATGTAGTCCAGTATCTATATATCTATAGAAACTAAAAAATTTAATATAATATAAAGTTCAAGAATAAGTTTTTAAATTTTTCTACTTCTTGAACTCCTAGGAGAAAAACTTTATTATATTGACCTGATATACTTTTCATTTAATACAAAAGATACGGAAAAATATCTGAAGAAATATATATATTATACATATATATATAATATATATATTTCTCTTTTACCTTCCCCATAGACATAACTATATTTGTTTTCACTTTTAATAAACATAGCTTATATATAAAACATCTTGAATTTTTTGTTAAAAATATATATTTTCTCTGGTTGTCTTTGTAACACTAACCTTAGGGGAGAGTTTGGTGACTTAATTCATTTTAGTCACTATTAATGCCTAAAAATGGCATGTTAAACTCTCTGATATCATTAAATTTTTAGATCACTATCTATACTAACATCTGGGAGCTTGTTAAATATGCATAGACTTTACTTTCTCTAAAATTTTCTTAAAAAATCTTTTCCTCATTCAGATATTTAGTTAGTGTTATTCCTTTATTTCCCATTCATATTACAGTCCCTGAGAACAGCTAAGAATCCTGATCTTAACTTTAGTTTCACGTTCAAAAAATCTTGGCCTGAATCAAATACTGTTTTTTTTTGGTTTGTTTGTTTGTGTTTTTTCTTCTTCTTTTCTTCTTGTTTTCTTCTTCTTCTTCTTCTTCTTCTTCTTCTTCTTCTTCTTCTTCTTCTTCTTCTTCTTCTTCTTCTTCTTCTTCTTCTTCTTCTTCTTCTTCTTCTTCTTCTTCTTCTTCTTCTTCTTCTTCTTCTTCTTCTTCTTCTTCTTCTTCTTCTTCTTCTTCTTCTTCTTCTTTTTCTTCTTCTTCTTCTTCTTCTTCTTCTTCTTCTTCTTCTTCTTCTTCTTCTTCTTCTTCTTCTTCTTCCTCCTCCCCCTCCTCCTGCTCCTCCTCCGCCTCCTCCCCCTCCTCCTCCTCCTCCTCCTTCTTTTCTTTTATTGTCCTTTCATTGGCTTTTACATTCTAACAAAGATGTGTTCTCACCTGTCAATTTTTCACTTGAAATGTCCTAAATGAGGAATGAGAGTACCCTAAGTATAACATAAGTTCAATTTCTGTCACTCTACACAGGCCTTTTCAGATAGCCTCTATTTGTACCTCTTCCCACAAAATCGCACCAGAGAAGGGTGGCTTAGACTAGTTATTTTTTCATAAATGAAAGTGAAAGAATCCAGAGCAAACCTGTTACTTTATCTCTCTTCTGGGCTCCAGAAGTTACTTTTCTCTCACTCCCACTGGCTGAAACAAAACTCTACCTTGGTCTTTTCATTGTGATGGACCGTCACTTAGATTTCTTCTCATGGCTGTGGCTGCTGGATTTTTAAACTGATTCATCACCAAGGTTGGCTTCTGTCTAGAAAATCAGAGAGAACCTGACAGCAATCACAAAGAGTTCAAATCCTGAATAATTTGTACTTGGAATATTCTTGTTTATGAATATTTAACCAGTCATATTATTTAACTTCAGTGTTTTAAAGAATACAAGTCCAATTTATAAGATTTAATGACTGATCTGTCAGAAATCGTCTGGTAATATGAATTATACTTCACATGGTAATTTTTTTAATGAACAAAATGTAGGTCTCATGGATGTTTGCTTTCTTGAAATTAATTAAAGACTCACAAAGCTTTATTTTTCCTCATGAAATTCATCCTGTATTTAAGAGACTGAATGCTCTGCCTGATAAGAAATGTCATGAAGTATAAGATGAGAGTAATTGTTTTCAATAGTTAGTTAAACCATAGGTACCAATATTACCATAAATTTGAGTGATAAGTATATTTATTTATTAATCCGATGCTAAGTCCCAAAGTACTCCACAACAGGAACTAAAAATTGTACCCCTTAATTATTGTAAATATTTCAAAATAAGTAAAAAGTAAAATATATACAAAAGGAATAAGTTTTATGATGGTTTACAATAATAAAAAATATTTGTTTTCTTTGAGAAGCATTTTAATTTAAAATAAGTTTTAAGAGGAATTATTTTAGGAAAACTCTTGGAAAATAATAAAACAATTTGAATTTCACAGACTGTTTCATATTTTAGGAACTAAAAATGTTGAAAAAACTTTTAACAATGTAACAACCAATGTATTTCATAAATGCACTAAACATTTTTAATTTCCTTTAAGTATCTGTGATGAGATGGTCTTGATCATATGTCCTCATAAACCACAATAGTCACATACTAAGTCATAAAAGGAATACATTCACTGTACTTTTATATATTAATTATATATCACTTATATAAATTTTAATAAATGAATGGTAAAGTATTTTGTAGAGAGATCCTGTTGTATGTAATCTGTATGAGGTATTGACGAGAAGCAAAGTCAACAAGAAGAAAATGAGTCCATTTAAGAAGTTTATCTTTTTGTAAATCATACATCACAGGACTATTAAATTGCACTGCTGCCTAAAAATAGATATTATCTCACTTGAAAAATGAAGGTGATTCCTACATATCTGCTTAGTGCAACTTTTCCATTTCACATGTAGCTCTTCTTGTTGAAGGTAAACATAAAACAAGAACTTTGCTAGGTATGAAGCTGAAATTATAATTTTTCAAGAATTCTTTCACACAATATTATTTCTGTTTATTTTCTTGCTGATAAGCACCTTAAAATCAGTGTGTGTGCATTAATTCATCAATTATTTGACCATGACCCATTAGTTGAGAATAGGAAGTCAATTTACAGTGTGGCCTTATGTTTTGGGGTCTTTTACTATCAGAGGATTGAACTTGTTATCTACAAATAGCTAAATAAATAAAGCAATGAGTAATATTTCAGTCATTATCTTTCAGCTTAACCAAAGCATTTCATTTCTTTTCAGTGAAGACTTTGATTTTCTAATAATCAAATCAATATATAGATGAAACTGAGATTTATTTTGATTGAAAAATATTGGTATTGTCCACTTTGTCCTTTGCCTTAGAGAACCTTCTAAGTTTGAGGAGGTTCCACTTATTAATTGTTGATCTCAGTGTCTGTGCTACTGGAGTTATGTTCAGGAAGCTGTCTCCTATACCAATTTGTTCAAGGGTACCTTCTATTTTCTCTTCTAAGAGGTTCAGTGTGGCTGGATTTATGTTAAGGTCTTTGATCCATTTCGACTTTAGTTTTGTGCATAGCGATAGACATGGGTCTATCTACAGTCTTCTACACACCATCATCCAATTGTGCCAGCACCATTTGTTGAAGATGCTTTCCTCCTCCCATTGTATTTTTTTACCTTTTTTATTGAAAATCAGGTGTTCATAGGTATGTGGGTTAATACCAGGATTTTAGATTCAATTCCATTGGTCTACCTGTCTATTTTTGTGCCAATACCAGGCTGTTTTCAGAACTATAGCTCTGTAGTAAAGTCAGAGATGGTGATGCCTCCTGAAATTCTTTTATTGTACAGGGTTGTTTTGGCTATCATGGGTCTTTTTTTTCCATACAAAGTTGATTATTATCATTTAAAGGTCAGTGAAGAATTGTGCTGGGATTTTATTGGGGATTGCAACGAATCTGTAGATTGCTTTTGGCAAGATTGCCATTTTTACTATATTTATCCTTCTAATCCAAGAGCATGGGAGATCTTTCCATTTTCTGGTATCTTCTTTAATTTATTTCTTTAAAGCCACAAAGTTCTTATTGTATAGGTCTTTCACATGTTTGGTAAGTGTTACCCCAATATGCTTTATGTTGTTTGTGGCTATTGTAAAGGATGATGTTTCTTTGATTTCTTTCTCGGCCTCTTTATTGTCTGAATAATATAGAGCTATTGATTTTTTTTGAGTTTACCTTTTATCCTGCTACTTTGCTGAAGGTGTTTATCAGCTGTAGGAGTTCTCTGATAGAGTTTATTGGATTGGCAGCCCACAGACTGAGAAAAAGAATTTACCAATCCTACATCTGACACAGGGCTGATGTCCAAAATATACAAAGAACTCAAGAAACTACTCAACAAAACACCAAATAGCCCTATTAAAAATGGGGTAGAGAATTGTAGAAAGAATTCTCAATAGAGGAAATCAAAGAGGCTGAAAGACACTTAAGAAAGGGTTCAACATCCTTAGCTATCAGGGAAATGCAAGTGAAAACAACTTTGAGATACCATCTTACTCCTGCCAGAATGGCTAAATTTAGAAATACCAATGACAACTTATGCTGGAGAGGATGTGGAAAAAAGGGGAACACTCCTTCACTGCTGTGGAAGTGCTCTCTCGTACAGCCATTTTGGAGATCAGTCTGGCGATTCCTCAGGAAAATGGAAATTAGTTTACCACAGGACCCAGCAATTCCACTCTTAGTTATATCCCCAAATGACCCACATCCATGCAAAAAAGAGATGTGCTCAACTATGTTTATAGCAGCATTATTTGTAATAGCAAGAACCTGGAAGCAACCTAGTTGCCTCTCAACTGAAGAATGGATAAATAAGATGTGGCACATCTACACAATGGAATACTACTCTGCAGAAAAAAAAAAAGTAACAGATTCTTGCAACTTGCAGGCAAGTGGATGGAACTTGAAGAAACCATCCGTAATGAGGTAACCCAGTCAAAAAAAAGAGTATCAGGTTATGTACTCACTCATATATGGATTTTTGACCTAGAGCAAAGGATCACCAGCCTATATATAATACACACCACCAGACAAACTGGGATACAATGTGTATTCTAAGATATTGATATATGTTCCCTCACAAGGAGGAAGGGACAAGGCCCCCAGAGCACATGGGAAATGGGGGCCAGAGAATGTAAAGAGAAGTAGGAGAAAGAGAAGGGGAGGAGAGGAAAGCATGTGCAATTAGATAGATTGAGTCATGGTAGGAACAGAAGACAGAAAAGAGAGAGGGGGGAACATAAAAGAGGGAGGCATTATTGGTTGAAGAAAAAAAACTGAACCTAAAGAAAGGTCTAGAGACCTACAAGACCGATTCCAACTAATAATTCAAGCAACTGTGGAAAAGATACCAAAAATGCCCTTCCCTGATAGTGATATCATCAACTAAATAATCCACCATCATGGAGCCCTTATCTAGTACCTGTTGGAAATAGAGGAAAACACCCATATATGAACACTGAGTTGAACTAGAATCCAGATGCAGAGAGATAGGACAAGACCAGGTTGCAGAAACACTCAAAGACTGCTGACCTGTACAAGGAGGAGCTAATGGGCCCCCACAGACTGAAAACTGGAATCTAGCATGGGAGTGACTTAGATCCCCTGGATATCCATCTCAGCTAGGAGGACTGTGTAGTCTGGGGGACCTCAGGATTTATTCCTGGTGCATGAAAGGAACTTGTGGACACATCCCCCATGAAGGGATATCCCCTTAACCTAGAGACAAGAGAGAAGTCCTAGTCCCTACTTCAAATGACTTGACAGATTTACATGACCCAACCTTGATATCATAGCCCTACAGTGGAATGGGAGTGGGAGTATGGGAGGGTAGGGTGGCCAGTGTGCAAGCCACAGGGGAAGGAGGATAAAATAGAAGAAGGGAGGGAAGAAGGGGGGAAGAGGAATGAAGGGAGAAGAATCTGGGATCTACATGTATAAGTTTTAAATTATATTTTTATTAAAAATAATTGATAGTTTGATTCTTATATTTATTTTCTTTGTGTAAATCTTTCTAACCCATAAGATATATTTGAATACATGTCTTAGCTGTTTGAATTTATAATTTCAAGTTTATATTTTAATGACTTTAGCTATTACTATGTTTGTTTAAGCATGTACGCCCACAGTGTGAACTTGCTTTCAAGTTGTTTCTGTAAGTGCTGCATGTTTTGTTTCTGTTTATTGGGATTTTCTGTTAATTATGATTGTTCTTGCTTAACACTTCACTAAGGATGACTATAATAACAGTGTATACCCTACCTTCCTTCCAACCAGGAGATTGTGAGAACCATAAATAGGAACTTTGATAAGTAGAAAGATAATACTAGCTATATTTTTTCTGCAGGATAACAGTAATACATTAATGTTAATATATTACTTTGTATGTGTGTTGAAAAGAACATATATTCTTAAAAACTTTGCATATTCTATTTGTTCTCTCAAGAAAGTTTATTCAGAAAGGAGTCAGATGCCTTGAGTAGTTTGAGCAGAAGAATATAATTTGTTTAAAGAGCTGCTTTTTTTTTTTCCTGAAGACGGCAGAGAAGCAATCTGTAAGATATTGAGACTATTTATTAAACAGTTACTGCTATAATGCCCTTGTGTTATAATTATGCAAGGTGGAATTTCCCATGTTTACTGAGTTATAATTAACTAGTTACATTGTGAGCAGTGACTAGCTTTGGATTTCAAAACAGATCCAATTAACTAAGGCAATATTGTCACACTGGAGAAATCAGAGCGAAAAAGCTAGAGATTAGCATGAATTCTTTCCAACAAGACAATAGCAGTATTGTATTTTATTTCTACATTCTGCCAACATCTGTGAATCAGGATGAAGTATGGACAAAATGTAAAAGGAAAAACCTGAACTCAATACATAAAATGTCCTTTAATAAGATGTTGTGAAAAATTTATTGAGTTAGTCTAAATTTACAAATCAGTTTAATCCATTGTTAACCTCTATGTCCTAGTTTGGTTGAAGTTATATAAAGATGACACAATCCATTCCAATGTATTCATTTCTGAGTGTGTGACCAATGAAGTTACATTGCAAACCTTCCTGAAGTGTGTGGAAGTGTGTGGACCAATTAATGTGAATAACAAAAACAAGAAGCTGGAATTCATTTCATAAACATTTGACCAGAGGAGTCATGCTGGCTGTATATACTATCAACATTAACTATCAGAAATCATGGGGACTATTTCTAAACACATTGCTTGAACTATTATAACTAAGAGTTAATATGTACACATGTTTCAGAATTACAACTTTCCTTCCAAATAATGGGGCCTGAAAGATGTTTAACATGTATTGCAAGCTTTAAATTTTAGATTTTGGGAATGTGAAATTCAAAGGTTATCAAGGAAAAAAATGAATTAATTGATTTATTTAAACAAATTCAGCCTCATAAAAAAAGAATTTTAATAGTATAACACATCAGCATTGCAAACATTATGCTGATTAAACCAAGTACCAGAATGGCATGAATATGGTGTGAACATTGCATTACTTTATTATACCAGGTAGAAAGGACAGTCAGATTGTGAGAGAAGAAGGTCAGATGGTGATTGCCAAATGGATAAGAAAGGAGCATTATTATGGTAAAATGCCTTTCTTTTTAATAAGATGGTGATGGTTTGGAGATGGACTGAAGTGAAAATACACTGGAAACATTTATTTACAAACAAATATAACTATAATTAATGAGTATACTTTGTAAGGTAGACATCATGAAAATTTAATAATGGTTTTAAAAGAATAAGAAACAAATACATATATTAGATTTAAAGAAAACACAAAGTTGTATAAGGCAATTTATTCAGGCAATCTCTTTTGGGGCAATGATTATTTGTATGTTTAAGAAAGATAAAACTCATACCATATGAATTATATCTAAATTATTTGTTAAAAATATAGAATGGATTGAATGAGGTTGTATAAGCCATTGGAGTGATATTTATTATCTAATTTTTGTTAGCTTTATTATATTTTTAAATTATATGTCTCTGCAAAAATAGGCATGTGAGCACAGTTGCACATGACGGAAAGACTAGCTGCATCCTCTGGAATTTGATATATAAATATTTATGAGCTAAAGGACACAGGTTCTGGGATGGTAACTCAGGTCTTTTACAAAAATAGCAAATGCTCTTAACTATTGTGTCATCTCTCCAGCTGCATCACCATTATTAAACAATGATTCAGTATAATGTGACAAATTACCAGGCAGAAATAGGGTGTAATAAATGAGAAACAAATAGATCAATCAATGGAATTTGATGAGTAATTGTGAATAAATAGTATAAACCTTACCTTCCGTTTTAGTCTTTTTAACTAAGAAGGATTTTGGTATTCTATGTGTGGGTTGGTGTGCATTATTTGGGTGTGTTTAGAACATGGGAGAGAGAGAGAAGGGAGAAGGAAAGGGGGCAAAGAAAGGAGGGAAGAAGAACTGTTAAGATAAAAAAGTTACATTAAAGTCCTTACTCAAGCCTTAATCTTGATTGTTGCATAGGTTTTAAATAAACTTGACAGAGATGCCAAGTAGAAACCAGATAAAGATGCATCATTCACACTAACTAAAGAAGCAGATATTGAATCACTGTTATTTCAATGTCAATTTATATGCAAGATTTTCATCAAGTAGTCTAAGTAATATCTTAATGGCTTTGCGGTGTTAAATCTTTTCTTCCTTCTGGGCTTACAGAACACACTACAAGTAAAAAAACAAGAATACTCTCTTGATATGTACTCTTCAAATTATTCTAAAGTCTATTATTAAAAAAGCTGAAATAATTGGTGCAGATATGTGCCTATAATGCACAGTGCTTCCTGTAGTGTGAACAAGACTGCTGTGCCCTTATTAAAAGTACTTTTTAAAAGTACAATCCATATTAGATGATAAGCTGAAAGCATCTTTTTGAGTCTTCAAGATAATCACACTGTGAAAATATTCATGTAACAAAAGATATGCAACCAAGTGGGTAATTGCTTCCAAGCCTAGTACTGCCCACTGGGAACTGTTTAGCTTAAAAGGGGGAAACTCTCTTACTGTATTGTAGAGAATAACCTTCCTGGTAGTGAGAGTCTCAAAATGCAGTATGCTTTTCTAAACACTTTGTATGAAAAACAACTGCAAAGATAAGAAAGAAGCAGACAGGAAAGACAGATCAATTAATACTAAAATCACATCAGTCCACTTAGCATCAAACCTCCTTCCCCATTTCTTTGTTTACTCTGAAATCCCTTTTCATATTCTGAAGCTTTGTAGCTAATGGCCAATGTGTATTAACACTGTATGGTATATACCGATTTTCTGAGAATTTGCATGAATGTTGAATGTATTTTCCAGTCACTCAAACTGAATTTTCATGGATAGGAAGCAAAGTGACAAACATAAGGTTTGTCTCTCACTGCATGCATCTAAGGGCCAGCTAGCCATATAGTCTCATGAGTGAGAAAAGTTCCATTTCTCCAGATAGAGACGGTGATTTTGACTTTTAAAATATTTTATAATATTTTGATTTAATCTTACAATTTTTATAAATAGATCTCTTCATTGTGCCACATTATTGTCACAATTTCCTTAAAGATCTTCAACCTGTAAAGCTAAAAGGTAAAGAGCAAAACAAAACAAAACATAATTTTACTCTAAAGTAAATCTATGAGAGTTTTTCTGTGCTACATTTGTTTTAGGTTAGTATGTTTGATATACACATATAGTGTGACCTCTAATATTTCCATGTATGATAATGTAATATTTATGAGTATGCATTTTATTAAATTACAAAGTGCATTTCAACAAAACTATGATAAGAGTTATTACTTCAGTTTTGAAATCAGAAAAGAGAAAAGCTACATAATAATTTGATCCTAAAGACTGAAGTATTAATATGAAGACACATTCAAAGTTAGGTCATTCTGATATCAAATTCTACAAGCTTCCTACTTTGCTTTAATGGTAAAATTATTTGTCTATATTTTCTAATGTACAATATTCCCTAAATTCATATGTTGGAAATATCACATTTGCTATTCAATGGCAAAACACGGAGAATATATATATATATATATATATATATATATATATATATATATATATATATATATCTTGTTTGGTTGTTTTATCATCTCAAAGACAGACCACATAGGAAGTTTCTTCTTGTGGTAAACCAAAATAAAACCAACAGTCTTTTTCAAATGTCATAGAAATGCCTCCTCACTGAGATGTGAAGCATACAAGTAGAAGGGAACTCAATTAGACAACATATCAAAGCTCTCAGTTTCAACACTTTATGAAGAGTTGATTGTGAAACTTTTGAATAGGTATGCAGACAATGTGGAGGATAAATAAGTTTAACCTCAGCCAGATCCAAATCTTGAAAGACTATGATAACAGAGTAAGCCCTTTGTAATGTCAGCAGCCAGAAATCTCTTAAAGGCATTCTGATGAATTGAAAGAAAAGAGAGAATAAGATACAAGATACTTTATGATTTGAAAGCATTGTCTTTCAGTTTGACAAGTTAACAGTATGGATTGATTTTGATTTGTGTGTCATATAATTGTTTTTGAAAATATTAGCTCATAATTTTAGTGGAAAAAATCTAACCATTTAACTATATCTTCACATATTCATTGTATATAACTTCCTTAGGCAAAATGCTCCAAAGAAGTACATTAAATTATAGAGTAATTAGACAGCAACTCTGATACAAACATTGTCAACAGTCACAATTATCTCATGAAGACAAGAATGGCTAAACACATAAATATGTGACAACTATTATTTAAGTAGACTGCAGTAAATATGTCCCCATAAAATGAAGTGATGATGAGTGAAAGCTTCTGGACTTCATAATTACCATAATTTCAAAAGGATTTACTTCATAACAGCCAGGCAATTTCTTTCAAATTATAAGTAGTGTTACACATTATATAACATCCCTGTATCCAGGAAACTACTTGGCTTTCCCCCCTTTTCTTAGGAACTCAATTCAGTTGGAGGGTTAAATGAAAACACCTGCCTTGAACATTTTACCCAATTGCATTTCAGCAGCTTCATTCTTGGTCTGAGGTTTTGTTTCACAAAAGGAAGCAGAGAGAAAGCTGTTTCGAGAAGAAAAATTGTAAGTACAAAGAAGCTAAACTGAAAGAAAATGTAAATATCTTAATGAAAAGCCAAACTAAGATACATAAATACAAAGAGAAAAGGAATTGATTTGAGAGCAACTTTCACAGATAATTTATTCTTAAAAAGTGATTTATATAGCATTAATGTATCTGAAATTTTCATAAAAATTGAAATATTTATTAAATACGTTGTATGTGTCTATTGTGTTGGAGTCAGCTATGCAATAAGATGTTGTAAACAGTAATTACAAAATCTTGTTTTAGTAAAGATATGTCTGTAATTTCAATAGTCCTTGGAAGACCAAGGAAAATAAGTAAGAGTTCAAGTCCAGCTGTGTTTGTCCATGCACATTGTGTAAAATCAAGTGTAGTGATTATGGTTGTAGACTTAAATGTACATTGTAAGAACTTCAAGTAGCACAACTCTATAAGTTCTAGGACAGTTGGATATTAGTGGCCACTGAAAGAATGGGGAGGGTATTATGGTTGAAACTTAATAGTCTCATGGGAATGATTGATCACATAACTTTTGGGTGGGGTTTTCTGTGCATAGGCTAATCACTACTTAATCTGTTCAGCAATCTTAGTACACACCTGATTCATGTTAAGAATAAAATGGCTTGTTATGATTGGAATACAAATGCCCCCATAGCTCATGTGTTGAAACATTTGAAGAACAAGAGAATGTTTCTTTGCATTTACCTCAATTACAACAGAACAATGTGACAAACTTAAAATCAATATAAATAAAACAATAAGGACATGTTAAAAATCAAGGAGAAGGCAATGTGGCTCAGAATATTTGCTGTGAAAGCAAGGGAATATATGTTTGAAATATTATTTTTGTAGAAAAATCAAAGCACTTGTGATAAAGTGTTAAAATAAATCAGCACACACATTTACAAAGTTAAGGTTGTACTATTTTCTCTTTCTCTTGGGTTTTCAGAGTTGTGCAAAAATAACCTATAAGATCACATTAAATCACTCATTTATTCATATCCACCCTCTATGAACTATTCTTTTATACTCAAAAGCATTTCCAATAATTATGTAAAACTTAATAATAAATAATAATTCAGCAACCTTTACCCCAGTGTCTTTATGCTGTTCACTTTTCCCTTAATAATATAGATGAGAAATATTTTTTAATAAAATAGTATATTTATATTTACATTTTATTGCCACCAAAATTTTAAATCTAGAACATTTTGTTATATATTTTCTAACTCTGCCCTTAGCAATCTAGTATAATTTCTGTACAGAGTATTATAATTTATAAATTTTGCTCAATTCATGTCACTCAATTCAGTTGTAAAAAGATAGTTTTCAGTTTTTGTTTCAAGCTTCATTTTAATAACAATGCTCATTACAGAGGGTATCATAATTGTGGTTATCTTAAGAATGGTCATTTGATTAAATGATAATTATTAGTCTCCATAACTTCGTAGCATGTTTTGTTGAGTTTAGTACTTACTGATATCTAAAGGAATGCATTAGTATTCTCAAAATATCTTGTTTCATACAAGATCTTCTTTCATGTATTATATTTTTAGAATCACACTTTCTCCCTGATGGAATGTTTTCTTACCTTTGCAATTGCAAAATAATGTCTTTATCAACTACGTGAAGGTAAGCATGTCAGACATGAAGGTTTGTTTGCACATTCAGTGTAGATACTAAGCACTCATTCATCCTCAAGTTTTCCCTTTTCTATGACATGTGCTCATGCTCCAACATCTTCTAAAAAGAACTTTTTAATCTGTTTCTGTTGTAGGAGAGGTTCTGAGATGAATAACAAAGGAAATTTTAAATTTGCAATAATTCAAAGACCTCCAATTTATGGTGTATTTAAATGTGTTTAGTTTATTAATGCTCTATAACTACACTGTTTTCATGGAATCAACATAGTCTTCTTTGTGTAGATATGTATCTATATTATGACTTTATTGGGCATTTGAAGTAGGTATATAATGTGGAAGCCTCCTGATTATTGTTTCATCATTACTCTGGAATTTTAATTTTTCATTATTCTTTAATTGTACCTGCTCTCTACTCACAGTCATATTTGTGCAAATCCAAACTACTTTTAATTCACTGAATTTTCTCCATCGCTAAGAAATTATTGTGTGTAATTTAGATCTATCAATACAGGTATTGTCTACAGGAAAGTAGATAGCTACGTTTATTATACCATCCTCACAGTGGTGCCCATACTTAATAAAACTTGAAGGCAAACCATGTAATCAATAACCCATGTAACTTTGATGCTAGGATCTTGAATGTCCTTTGAAAAATGTGGAAATACAAAAGAGCTAAGAATATCTGTATTATTCCCCATGTGACCATAGATTTAGGACCTGATGATTAATGCAAAATACATGAGATTTAAGGTGCTCCCCTAGTAAATGGTTTATGATAGAAGCAGAAAAACCATTTTAATAAAAGAGGACTTCAAACGTGTCATATTATTTTAAGCCCTGATTATCTAAGAGTTCAACCATGTGAAGAATGTATTTAATCAATCATTTTTACAGAATTCTAGCACTATTGAAATGTGGATACTAAGGTTAAGATGGATTTTCTTACTTAACAATATGTGGCACACATTAGTGTTGTGGGCTGCTGATCCATTTATCAAGACAATGAATGCTTCACACTGAAAACCTTACAATTCATCCACAATGTCTTACCCGTTTTGACTAATTATGAATTACTGATTCTAAGAAAGTACATGAGAAAACTTGTATTTGTAGCCAATGGTCACATCATTTGTATGAAGTATCTTAAGTGACAGGAATCTCACAGAGAACTCTGTCTTTAATCTTGTATTTGATAAAATCATTGTAAAGTCACTTGGATCAGTCCTTTAAAATGTTGATATTTATGTTTTTATTTTTATGCCATTTCTCTATAGTTAGATCATTAGCCATTTACTTAAGAAATTAGCTCCTACTTCTTTGTGTCTAACATATGGAGAGCATTTCTAAAATATTAAAAATAATTATTATGAGATATTTCACACATGTTCATTGCTTGCAAGAGCACCGTTTCACTGATACTGCAACCACAATTTCAAAATTTGGTGTTTTCTTCACACAAACATATATAAGACTTTGGCAGGGTAAAAAGTTTCTCAGTTACACCTAACTACTTTTAAAGCTTTGACATTTCATCCTGAGTAAACATTTCACAAATCCTTGACCTGATCCTATGGATCACTCTGTGGCAATTGTTCTTAGTGACAATTCTTTTTGTAGTCTTCTGCACTCTCATAACTTTGATTGCATGTCAAGAATTCAATCTGGAGCAAAGTAACTTTTTTTTTAACATGATGGTACTGAGTCTAACACAATAAAATCCATCAGTAATCACCTCCATCATGACTGACAGAATTGATTATCTATCAACACCATCATGGCACTCATCAGAAAGAAACTAGAGTCAGGGCAGTATATGTCATTGTAAGAATTTAAAGGATATGTTTCCTAGATTTTTTCCATATTATTCTATTTATGAAATATTTTTATTATACCCATTGTATTTTCCTAAATGGATATTAGATAAGTAAATTTTACTTTATTTTCAATAAAATGGTATGATAATGACTAAAATAACTGTGTCCTTAGCTATCAATAGTTTGACCATCTTCTAGATCCACCTGTCCTTTGTCTTCTCAGAGGTGGCAAAAATAAGTCGTTTTCAATAATAATCTCCTTTTTGTAATGTTAACAATATTGACATTTAATGTAATTTTATACTAATATAAGAATGAAAAGTGAAACCATTTTTTAAGGACCTTATTATAATGTTCCAATTGAATTTCTCATTTTCTTTATTGGTTACATAACTGATGAGACTGTATGTTTAAATTATGCTGTAGCTGTACGTTTTCTACTCAAATTAAATATAGAGACAAAAAAAAGCCTTGAATATGTAATTCTATAGCATTTTGCAATTGTGGACCGTGGGCTCTTTTCTCATTGCAACTATTCTCAAGGTTTAATTTCTGTTCATCACTTTGTTCCTGTGCAAGAGAATTCTTTAAGTGTGCAAGTAGTAATCAATGCATTTGCCGGCTAATGCTTTGTATGATGTGAAGTAAGAGTTGACACTAATCATTTCTCACTCACCATTGCAGCAAATTATTAATGTAGAAAGGAATTCCATGCATTTCTGTTGTGAATACTAATTGTGAAAGTTCTTGACTAGAGATAGAAGATAAATTTCAAAATTATTACCTCTGTAATAACTATTATGAATATGCTTTAAGTTTCTGATGATATGACTTTTTGTAGCATAATTTCAATAAAGTTTTGATGAATCATCACTGTGATTTAACTTATTAAGTAATGTCACCATTTACAGAGACATATTAGACATCCTTTATTTTGAAATGCAACCTGCACAGTACCATTGACTAATCTTGCAATGCTTGAGTATATGTATAAGATGCACTGCTCAGAGATATTTATCACACTCAGGAATACCCAGGGTTAATACACAGACTACTCACCTCTGTCAAGTTGAGATGCTAATTTATGCATTTTGTGCTTTTTGTCTCTTGCTAGAGTAACAGGATGAATGCAATCTTAAGGGTTTTCATTGCCTACAGCTAGATGAAAATATCTCCTCCTTATAGCAGGCAATCATTCACACAATAAACAGCCTCAGAATACTTCACTCCTCTAATACATAGATGCCACAGGCAACCAGCTGTTCTAACCACATAGTGTAGCCAGTCAGAGACTTTGTACTTGTGTAGCTATCACAGATTAATGTAATAGTAATAAAGACACATAAGATATTCATATTCTGACTCATAGTTTTGAATAATTGCCAAATGCAGGCCAAGGATCTCATTAATTGGATTTTTACTATATAGCTATTAAAATGTCTTCATAAGGGAAATTGCCTATGGTATTCAGAGTATCTGTTTGAAGTATAACATAATTTGCATTCAGAATTTGGATAGCTTGGGTACTGGTAAAACCTATTTGTTAAATAATGATCCTTTGTCATAAGAATCATTTGATTATTTGCATATTCTCTGTATAAGGCAATAATTATTTATTAGCATTGAAAAACAAATATTTGGATTACAAATAATATTCTAATTCATAAATCAATCAGGGAACTAACAGTATATAAATAAAATGACTATTAATAAATTTTAATAACTAAAAAAATGAATGGAAATGAATATATAATGAAATGTGTTATTATTTCACATTGTTTTATTTGGTAATTAATATTTTGAATTGATTTTGTGAGCCTTTGATCAGATTTTAAGCACTTTCTAATCATGGTTATTGTTTTTATTATGTATAACAAGTTCAGCAAAATATGTCCTTATTGGTTAGTGTTGAAAATTATTTATTGTTTTGGTATTGCAGTATTTAGAATTAGTTTGACATGTAACACAGTCTGCATTAAGAATTTTGATAAGTTAGGTACTGATGATATGTATGAGCTGACAGTTGTATATAGTCTTGTGTTTGTTTCTCTGTGAGTATGTGTTTACATGCAGGTTTTTGGGCACATGTATGGATGACAGATACCTACTTTAGGTGTTTCCATAACTATTTTCACCTTCTTTAGAAGAATGGCCTCTTCATAGCCTGAACATCATTGATTCATAGCCTGAACATCATTGATTCATAGCCTGAACATCATTGATTCATGCTAAACAATGAGCTGCAAATCTGATGGTTTCTGTTTCTCTAATGCTAGGGTAATAAGCACATAACTCCGCATTTGGTTGTTATATGGATATTGGGGATCTAAACTCAATCCAGCCATTATTTAATGCCAGCCCATTAAATGCTTTTAATTTACTTATATATTTAGTTAATATTTAATTAATTAATTAATTTGTTTTATTTATGTTTTTACATCGTTTTATTTTTGTTTTTACAAAGCAAAAGTTGAATATTGGCTAGATGCCAATGGATAGAGAATCCCTTGTTAACTCTGAGCTTCCTTCCTTAGGTGTTTGAAGGGAAAAAATAATTGTTTTTTGTGGTTTTTTTTTTCTTGTTTTTTTTTTCCACCTAACTCCTGATTATGGGAAGGCAGAAGAGAGAGAGAGAGAGAGAGAGAGAGAGAGAGAGAGAGAGAGAGAGAGAGAGAGAGAGAGAGAGAATGTTTTGCACAGATGACAACAGGTTGACTTATACTTGTTATTTTTTTAAAAAAATAATATTACCTTTGATAGCAAAGAACAAATCTTTTTAGTTGAGCATTAACCTTGTAAGTCACAAATGGCCTCTAATCAGTTTTAAATGCAGTTATATATATCCTGTTTAGGAGATGGTTATGCAACAATCTGTCTCTTCAGATTGTTTCCATCAAATCTTAAACCCCTCTTGCCCCATAACAGGTAATTGTGTCACAGTTACAGTCTTGGTAAGCATCAGTATCACTGTCATATAGATTGCAGTCTTGGAACGAAAAGAAAATTGGTTTTATTCATATGGATGACATATAACATAGTCATCTTTTAATACAAGTCTTCTGAGTATAATAAAGTCTATTATAGTAACTGAAAAAGTCAAGAGGGAAATACATGTAAGGAAAAACTAAGAAGTAAATGAATAATACAAATTACATGAAGCTAATGAATTGTTTTCTGTACATACACCTTATAGACAATAGAAAATCTTACAGAATTAATCATAAATAGGAAACCTTCCAAGGTAAATTTCATAATACATTTTTGTAAGTAATGGAAGTAAAGTTTAATTAGTTAAAAACAAGTTTGGGTGGGGATTAGGGTCAACATCACTTCTAGGAGCCAAGTTCTGAACATCTGGGAGAAGCCCATCAGATTCTCCCTGTATACATCCCATTGAGCCTTCAAGACACTGAGTACAGAGTCTTCTGTTCAGCACCAGGTCATCTTCTAGCCAGCATTTGTAACTCAGCAGGTATGTGGTGTCCATCCATACCTGCTTCACAGGCACCTCCAGATCAGAATCACCTGAGGGGCATGCTGCACTGGGAACCCAGGAGAGGGGTTCAAAGGGATGAGGGATCTTTAGAAGGGCCATCTGTGAGGTCATCATCAGAGGCAAGAAGGCAAGAAAGCCACAGCTGCACCCAGGAAAGAAGAAGGCTAATGACACAGTCAGGCAGATCATGGGAAGTTCAGGGCTGAGCCAAGCTGGATGTACTACTAGACTGGTAACCACTTTTTAACTCCAGCTTCAGGACCTGCTGTTCTCTGCACCAATCTGGATACGATCCACTAATTTCCAGATCCTTGCGTCTGCGGCCCAGTATAGTATCAGAGAATGTATCTGCCAGATCTTGGGAAGACAGAGCAAACACATGTGATCACCTGCAAGAAGTTGAAAGTCATAGAGTCTCCAGGCCTGTTATAAGTTAGATGGTGGGGACAAAATTCCTGTCTTTTAATCATCTAGCATTTCTGCTTCTCATCCCTGTAGTAACTAGGCCTTACACAAATGAGACTCTGTGGGGATAGCTGCAGGGGAAGAGCTCCATAGTGTGTCATAATAAATTTTTTCATGTGATCTCTTTTAAAATACAAGCTAAGACTCCTTCCATAAACAGTACTTGTTACGGCAGGTTCCTCCCTGCCAGCCTCCCGGTCCTGCCGCCATTGTCCTGCAACCACGTGTGCCCCAAATAACACTCAGAGACTCTGTATTTGATACAATCATGTTGGCCAGTTACCATTATTGTTAATGGGCTAGCTCTGCCTTAATCATTAACCCATTTCTACTTATCTAAGTATTTCCACGTGGTCGTCTTATAGGGGAGCCGTACGGCAGGCTTCCTGCTTCTTCCCGGGCTACATCTCGACTCCTACTACTTCCTCTCTCCTCCTCCTGGTCTCCTAGCCCCGCCTATCTTGCTATCTCATTGGCCACAGAGCTTTATTAACCGGTATGAGACGCATATATACAGAATAACATCTCCCATCAAGTACTCATATAGTATACCGATAAATTACACGAGACAAATAATTCATTGCAATATAAATACTAGCAACATATTAATTCTCATATATGAAGACTCAATTCACTAACTTACTAAAGGTAAATTTCTACTAATTAAAATGGACATATTTTGACAATTATCACTATCTATATTCAAACTCATCACTAATTCTAGTTATATTCTTGTACAGGTTGACAATAATAATATCACACTTTGGTTGTCTTCCAAAAGTGATGTAGTTCCTTTAAGAATGGAATGTTACATATGTTCTCTTCATATGCCTCTTACCATATGGCCTATTTGGCATATGCTCCAACCATTCTGCTGATATCTACTTTAAAGTTTTCATCCAAGCAGAGTTGTTGGCACCATGCATTTAGTTAGACCTGTGAAACTTGATCTGTGTGAAACATATTTTTTTTTTATTTTTTAAGTATGATAAGAACTTAAAAATAATGCAATGTCTTTAAAAGGTATTTAAGGTTAAATGACATTATTTTGAAGGGGCTGTCATATAATAGTACTGGAAAGAAGACATTAAATCTCTGTATATGCTGTATATGCACAAGCAATCTTTTTAAAGGTAAAAGGGGAATTATGGTATAGATATAAATGCTTTGTTTTGGAATGGATTTTCATTTATTGATACAAATTTAAGGTCAATTTTGTAATATGTAATATGTAATATTTCTCCTCTTGTTTAGGAGTTGTGTTATATAGCTCATTAAAAAATATAATGTATAATTTAGTACATATTATAGTTACCTATGATAGTTAAACTTGGAGTTAAGTTAGTTAGGATTTCTAGATATGCAGATATGTATTTGAGATGAATAGGCATTCCTCAAACCTTTCAAAGACCTACAGAATATGGCATTTAAAATGGTTTAGGGAATTTCGTGACATTGAGGCACAACTGCTCCTGGTTACACCACCTGCATCAGAAAGGAAGATGGACATCGAAGAAACACGTTACGGAGTTTGCTTCCAATATGGCAAGACTAGCCATTTGATCAAGGTACTGTTTGACTTTATGCTGTATAAAGTGGACATGCAGGACCCACAAAAATGTGATTGCTGAAACAAGATGGGAAGTGCTACAGGGTTCCTGCTTCATGAAAGAGTCTGTCTGACACACTATGGTCTATGGGCTGAAGATGAAACATTACAGAAGAAGTTCAGGTGACTGACCAGGCAGTGAGTTGTCTCTGTTATATCTACAGTTTATATATTATCCTTCTGTGTTTTTTGAAGGCGTTTAAGACAGGTAGTTATGGTTATAGTTTTCCTTGGTTAGAATTAAAGATAAGTTATATATAAGACTTTAGACTTATAAAGACAGGATAGATGATAGAATATTTTCTTTAAGTCATACTAAATGTTAATGGACTAAATATTTTTCACTGTGATTCTTATTTGATAACTGTTGTGAGATATATTTTGCTATGCTAAGATTAAAACCCTTCTCTTTATTTTAGACAGAAAAGAGGAGATGATGGGAGATGTTATTCTGTAAATATGTTTCTTATACTGGTTAATGAATAAAGCACTGTTGGCCAATAAAAAAATTTCTGTATATGAACTTTAATATATAGGATATGGGATGATAGAGAAAGAATCATGTAAAGGGCAGTGAGCAATCATTACCAGATGTCAATGGATACAATCTTGATATTACATTTTCTACACTCAAACTGCAGATTCTACTGAATCTTTGATGTTTAAGTTGCCCAATATCTTATATTTTATGATGGTAGTGTGCCCATATAGACTTTTGTCTTAATGCCTAGTTAAGAGAAAGAAAATTGAAAACAAAGAAGATACTCTACTGAACTATTTCGCTAAAAGAATAATTTTAGATGAATGTCTTATATTTAAACAGCATTTAAAGCTTTTCAAAAACAAGTTTAGGTATTTTAAAATTAAACAAAAATATATTCCCAGAACTGAAGATATAAATTTACACACTTTATGATATGGTTTATTGATAAAGCTATGTTCTTAAATCAATTTTACAATTTTTGTGAAGTATTCTTAACATAATTGCTAGATTTTTTATTTTATTACACAGACTCTCACAAGAATGAAAGAAAATGTAACTAAGAAAAATGACTACACATTTTGATTTGTATTCTGAATCTGGTAATTTCCACAGTAGGAGCATGTTCTATTACATTATTTTAAAGAAATTACTGTGAGGTTAAAAGAGAAAATTTTGCTAAATTCATTTGCCTACAAAATCAAGACACATCTAATGCATTATCTATTTTATGAATTAATGTTTATTTTATTTTTCTCAAGCACCAATTTGTGTGTAGTGGAGTCATACTTCAGAAAATTAGATGTGAAAAAGATCTCATCTTCATTTAAAAAAATTTCACTGATGATGTTGTGTACCTTTCTGCTTTTATGGGAAAATCAGCTTCTAATTATGAACCTAGAACTTTCAAATCTGCTGATAATTACTTGAGATCATTCATAATCATACTTATTGTGTGAGTCTTGGGACACAGCAATATTTTTATCTACTGTCCAAAGGTTAGGGCCTTATCTAAGACCTTGTTCATTGGAGCACTGGTCTTGCTGCAGTCCTTAGGACCTAAGGAATTGTATATTTAATACAGGTCCCAATGGAGTTTTCAAACATCATTATTGCTATTTATCTGGACTTCCTCCTCTTCCTCATCATCTTTTTATTACTTCTGCCTTCCTAGTTAAAATCATTCCTCCCAGTTTTCCCCCATTTCTTTTTTCATAGTACCTGTTTCCTATATTAACTCTTTCTAAATTCCATCTTTATAATCTATCCTTTTTATTTCAATATATCTGCTATTATTCCAGATTTTGCTATTTTATATTTTATAATGGCATATATATTGGGTAACATTTGTGTGTATCCTATGGCCTCAAAGTACCCATGGAAGCCAGTAAATAAAGAGTTTGAGACGCCTTGTAACTGGAGTTACAGCAGATATTATGTTGGTTCCAAGAACTAAATCTGAGTTCTCAGGTCCTTCAATCTTCCTCTTAACTAATGAGGAAGGGCTCCATTTCCATATACTATCTCTCCATATATATCAATTTGTAGAAACGCTTAACGATAATGACTCCCTATAAAGCCCTATAATGACTCCATGTTATAAAACTAGACCCACCCTGTTCATTCATCCTTTCCATCTCTTAATCATAACTTCAATGTGTGTATCTCCATGCAGATATCTTTGAAAGTTAATTAATGCACCAATATCAAGGAAAGACCAACATGTTTCCTAGAATGAACTCTTTTAAGACATATTCATCTGAGTTAATTAGGCTTTGCATTCTCGGAAATATATATATTCTGAATCAAGAAGTTCATAACAGGAACTCTTCTATTCAATCTTCTGTTTTTTTTAGGAAAGTATGTTACAGCCCACCATTATGATTTTTCTGCTAAGAGCATATATCTCTCCTCTGAAAAGTAGGTAATAAAGTCAAAATTATTGTCAATTTTCCTTTAGGAAATTTAAGGTATGACTAAAAAACATGCTAGTTGTATTGTTTCTTAAACTCTGCTGGATATTCAGAATATGTTTAAAATATTTGATTATGAATCTCATTTTAAATCAAATTTTTCTGAAAATGGGAGCCACTTATCAATAGGGGTTCCTTTGCTTTTAAATTAATATGGAGAGGAAACTCAGATTCTTATTATGCTGGTACAAATACACACACACACACACACACACACACACACACACACACACACGTGTGTGTGTGTGTGTGTGTGTGTGTATGTGTGTGTGTGTGTGTGTGTGTGTGTGTGTGTGTGTGTGCAGCAACAATTTTTACAATTGTGGGGAATCAGAGAGTCTATAGTTTATTTCTCAAGCACAAACCTTGACCCTACTTGTAGCCCCATGTCTGGGAAAAAAAATTAAGCATGAGATAAAGCCTACAAGACATGCCATCCAGGACAATAAAACACTATAAGGTCAGTGTAATGCAGACAAATCAACACAGTTCAGGTGATCAAAGAAACTGTTAAAGCTCTGGTGGCAGTGTTATTATCTAGCCAAACAATAAGTGGGAAATTTTTGAAAATTTAACTTATGATGTGGACCCAGAGTCTTGTGTCTTTTACTACAATTGCCCTCTTTCCAGGTCCCTGTGATGTTTATAACTATCTGGTCACAGAAGTAGTCACTCTCTTCATTCTTTATAATAGTGAAGAAAAAAGAAGGGAAACCAGAGGAGGTTTCATAAAGCCTGATTTTATAGCCCTATTTGCAAAAGTCCCAAACATTACTATAGAGTTGTACTCACATCAATAAAACTTCCAAATATTTTAAAGATCCTTTTTCTTATTGCAGTGGTTTAGTGTTAATCTTATACTTTATTTTACAAATATATTTATCTAGGGTAAGATAAATGTTTAATATAATTTGTATGTTTCTTACTGCATTATTTACTCCAATGCACAGCCATAAAGAAAACATGTTCAAAGCAGGAAGGTTCTGTATATAGCTTAAAGAATGATAATGACCATTGTCAAAGACAAATAAAATAAATCAACATTTGCTCATGGATATTAGTTTTTGTCTGTCAACTGTATTTAAAATCTATTAATATTTTTATTGTTGAAGATATCCTAATGGCGACTGTAGTTGACTCAGACTATGATTTCCTTTAAATATATTGGCTTTTTCTTGTCTTTTTTCAACCTCCTTCCCTTTCTTTTCACCCACAATTGTTAAAATTGCAGGATTAAATAGAACTACTTTAAAACTCTATGCCCAACCACGTAACTATAGCCCTTAAACCAAGTAATTGGTATTCGTCATAGTCACACATGGTGTTAACAAATAACATTTGGATGCTAGCTGTATCCCTTGTCATTAATTTCTCACTGACTCTAGAATTGTCCTTACATAAATGTTGACAATGATTAATTCTAACTATTTAATATGCACCGATTAATGTATCCATTTCCACATCTAATTCATCTGTGTGTTTACTTGCTTTTACAATTTCAGTCTGAATTCCCTCATTCCCTTCTTTTCCTTATTTATAAATTGCTTCTCTGACAATATAAAACATGATCACCACTACTACCTAACAAATTCTCACTTATTTAACTTGAGAACACTTGTTAAATTCAGGCTTTAAAATTATAAATTAAAAGGAGTTAAAGTTCTCCATTGAAAATATCAAATATAATTATTCTCCTTGTCTTTTTTTCTCAGTCTGTTTAAATTAGTTTTCAGGTATTTAGTGTGTCTCTTCAATCTTGCATCATGTAATTATAATATACTAAGTTTCATCTGTCCTAGACACCTTAAAAACTTGGTTAATGTGGGAAGTCACAGCCCCAAGATGGCACCTGGCTTGATGCCAGGTAGTTCAAGCTTAGCTGTAAACAAGCCTTATTTGGAAGTGCTTGATGGATCTGGTGTGCTTCCTCCTTCTGTGACCTATTCCGGGATTGTCAGGTGGCATGAGCTGATTGGGCTGTGGGTCAATGGATCAGAACTTCCTGCAGTCAAATCAGTCAACTGGTAATTCCCAGGTAAGTTGGGACCAAGTTAAGGCACTCAGTAAAGAGGTGATAAGGTCTCAGTTAAGGAGCAATAAAGTTCCATATTAGGACAAGTCAGGGCAGTCGACTGGTAAGTCCCAGGTAAGTTGGGACCAAGCTAAGGCCCTTGGTAAAGAGGCAATAAGGTCTCCAGTAAGGAGCAATAAAGTTCCATGTTCGGACAAAGTAGAAGAGTGCTCCATGAAATCAGAAAAGGAAAGTGCAGAGAAAAGTTCAGAGGAGAGTAGCTCAGAATCAGAAGAGGAACTAGAAATGCTGGTAAAGAAAATGGAGAAGTCATCTTTGCAGAAGCGCTCTGAATCTTGTAATGTGGAGCCTACCACTCCGGGACCACCTTGTCCTCTGTATAATGTAGCTTCCTTCCTGGGAGGTTCTGTGGAGCAGTCCTTTTGCCCAGAAGTATGGAAGGACGTGAGATATGAATTGTGTCATGCTGTTTTTCAGAATAATGTAGGGCAACGCTTTTGAGGAAAGTCCCTGAGGCCTTTAATTTGATTTCATGTTCCAGTTATGTTGTTAATTTGGTTAGAGAACTGGAGGTGGCAGGGAAGGTAAAAGTAAATAGCCCTATTCAAGCATATATAATATAGCTGGAAGAGTTAATTTGGAGGCGTTTACAGCCCTTTCACATTTCACCTGATGCTGCTGCTGATGATGGTGGTGCTGATCGACGAGATGAAAGCGGACCAGAGGTGGGGAATCCCATCGGTGACCCAAAGCCCATGCCAATTAGACACTCGGCTCAAGTTTTTCCTAAGTTTTTTAGTAATAATTGGTACTGAATCAAAGCATTGACCTTGTTCAGGAACAGGTCAATGCTCTGTGGCAGTTGGCACAGATGGGCTGTGAATGGAAGATGACCAGCTTGTGCATGACCACAGTAAACTACTAGAATTATTCTTTAGCAGCCAATATGTCTAAACAGCTCTCACAATATCATTTAGGTAATTGGTCTGGTGACTTTGATAAGTTGATGCACAACCTGAGGCTCTCTATCGTGAATGTGAATTCTACCCGGGTCGATGTCTCTGTTGCTGATGGACTGTCTACGTGGATCATCCAAGCCATGAATCATCTAAAAGAATGGGTGCCCTGGGAGGGGTGGTTATCCTAGTCAGTCTCATTGCCTTATGGTGTATCTGCAGGATGAGGGTTACACAGAGGAGAAGTAATACCATGATTGCACAAGCCTTCACAGCCTTGGAGGCAGGGCAATCACCTAAGGCTTGAAAGGGATAAGCAGTCATCATGCTCAGGATGCGAGACGAAGTACTGCACTTGAGGCTATATTCTAGCAGCTTCATTGAGGTCAAGTCTGATTGCATTTGGGTTGGTATCCTAATCCCATCTCTGAGAAAAGATACCAGATGGGTGAGGCACCATCTTGGCTGATAACTGGTCGTGGAGCCATTACAATGTCCCTTGTTCATCAGGGATCAGACCTCTTATCTTGCCTGTTGCATTTAAAACATAAAAGGGGGAACTGTGGAAGCCACAGCCCCAAGATTGGCAACTGGATGGATGCCAGGTAGTTCAAGCTTAGCTGAAAACAAGCCTTATTTAGAAGTGCTTGATGGATCTGGTGTACTTCATCCTTCTGTGGCCTATCCGGGATCACCAGGTGGCATGAGCTGATTGAGCTGTGAGAGCATATTTAAGGGCTTGCTGGGGCTGGGAGAGGCAGAAGCTGATGTATAAGGGTCCTGAATAAACTGCTTGAAGAAGAGTCGTGGTCCTGTTTCCTTGCTGGCCGAGGTAGATGCAACGGGTGAACTTATTTATTTAAAAAATTTTCCGAATAGCCACACATAATCTTTGTAACACACAAACACACATTTGATATGTGTTTCAAATCCATATTCAAGCATCTGCCCTCAGAAGACCTATTTACTACCAAAAATATGTTATATGAAAGAATATTCTAATATAACCACTCTTAGTCATCAGAAGCTGAGAAAAAATTGTTTGAGCAAATGATGAAGGGTAAGATAAATACAGATTTGTGACCAAAAGCCAATGAACTGAGTTTCCTAAATACATACTTAAAATGCCATCTACTTTTCACATCCTACATATGTTAGTGAAATAATTGCTCATTGAAATAATTATTTTAAAATTGGCAGATAGTTTGAACATGAAAACACATATGAACAACTAATCCAGAATAAAAAGGGCTCATTGAGGCATAATTGACAGTAATGAAGCCTATAGGGAACCAAACAAGGACCGGTGCATATATGTTATGGTTGTGTAGCTTGGTGTTCTTGTGCAACTCCAAGCAGTAGGAAGGGTACTTGTCTGCGACTATTTTCTTTCTACTTGGTAACTTCATCTGGGAGGTCTTGATATGATGATCTGTGCCTTGTAGTCTTATATCTTGTTATGGTGTGTTCAGTTTATAACCCTGGAAGGTAATTATTTTTTGTAAAGGCAAATGGAAGAGGAGTGAAACTAGGTGGGGAGATGGACTGGAAGGAGCATATGGAAGGCAATATGTGATCCAGATACAATATAAGAATATAAGAGAAAAGAATAAAATAAACCTATGTGTGTGTGTGTGTATATATATATATATATGTATATATATATATACATATATATATATATATATAAAATCTCCACACATTAATCAAGTATAAAATAAATTAGACATATAGACATCATTGTGTATCACTCTTTTTAAGTACATATAACATGAAAATGAAATAATTATTATTCTTACCTGGAAAGGCAGATTTTTAATTAAGATATGCTACTAGACTGTGCAGTATACAGTTTAGTAATATGGAAATAGCTTCATAGATTTGAACTGCACAATGTTACAGATCACCATTGTGAAAATATTTTGGTAACCAATTTCTGCAGTCAGATTCCAGGTCTTTGACATAGTCTGGTCAAACCATGGGAGTATTAGCCTTGAAAGCCCTTACAGGCATCTTCTCAACCTATGCCTATGCCACCTTTGTGAGAAGAGTTTTCCAAGCCTTACTGCTGTTCCATTGGCTTGACCTCTCAGAAACTACACAGGGAGCAGACATAAGCTCACACCTCTTTGATGAGCCAGCACCTGTCAGGCCACAGATTGACGCCCAGCATCCAAGCTATTCAGCTCCAGCTCAGCAGTGCTCCTCAAAAATACACACTCATGATAAAGAAAATTACAGGACAAAAAATACGAGGCTTTCCACCATGCTTTCAGTTACGGAAAATGTATTTTGATGCCCTCACTAAGTAGCAGAAACTTTGATAGTGACACCCAGTTGTTTTGAGGACTGAAACTGTGAGAGGCTTCTTCTAATAAGTTTCAAATGAGATAGCTGAACAGAAGAGAAGACACTGATAAGTCTAACTTAAACAGACTGTTAGGCAGCTTCCTGTCTACAGCCTAAAATATTTATACAGAGAAGATCAAGGGAGTCATCACTATACCAATCATCCAGTTTGCAAACCTACTTGCTCTTAGCCCTAGGACTCTCGCATTATAAGGGGCCTCACAAATATTTGTTGTTTATGCTCATTGTCCTGTCCTGTGTGAGTCCATTTCTTCTGTCACTTCACCAACTCTGAATTGTCTTACAAGTATTTTCTTCATAAGGTTTCCTAAGTGAGTTTCATTTTAAAATGCATGAATAGTCCTAGTATACAAATAGAAAGACCTATATCTCTCAATATTCAAGCTAAAGCACCTACATTAGTCAAGGTATGTTTGCCATGCTTTGGATGAATTATAAGATGTGGACTATGTTTATTTATAATTCTTGTTGTTCTGGAACAAAGCAAATATATTAATACAAGTTTCAAATTTGATATTTCAAATATAAGGTCTGAATATTTTAGAATGATTCATTTAAGAGTATAGTTCATTTCTGCTATGCCTGCTTAACTCATTCTGTCCCTTCACCTACTCTTATGGTTCACTTATCTTTCTGTAATTTAGTAGTAAGATTAAGTGTATATTCTGTAAAATCCCTATTATTGCATACTTATGTTTCCATCACTTTTATTAAGTATTATATACAATTTATGAAAAATAAGCAATTTTTATAGAATATGCTCTTTTTTTCTAATTGAAGGGAGGGTATATTAAACTAAACTTAGTAACTAAAATTACATTCATTTAAAGACTAAAATATATGTACTTACTCTGTTTAGGCTTGGCATTTATTATAACCCAAAGGCAGGACAATGACCTCTTTTGGTTTTTGAATATAATTTGTCAAAAAGCAAAGAATGTCAACCATCTTAGTAATTATAATATATGGCTAGAGAAAATTGTAATAAAAATGAAACTACTTAACATTGAACATGTGTAATAAGTTAGATGTTCAGAAATCTTCTAATTGAAAAAAATTGTTATAGTAAAATTCAGGAGGCATGTAAGAAATAATCCTAAATTAAATATTTAAAAATAAAGTGAATTAAAAATTTGGTGAGATTTTAATTTATTGAAATAAATTAAAAATAAATTTTATAAAGAAATCACAAGTATTTTAAAAATGCAATGTACTGTTTCTTTTAAGGGGAATATAAAATATATCCATGAGGAAAATATAGTGTTTTGAAATGCTATAATAGAATGTTTCTTGGAATGAATATTATAAATTCATTCTTTGTAATTATCCAGAAACTAGATGTAAATAATTCAAAATTAGAGTTTATGGTTAAAGTATATTCTGAATATGACCAAATTAAATTAATGTATTGTGTATTAAACCGTCCCTCCGAAGAATCAAAACCCTACTACTTAAACTAATAAAAGATAACTTTAATCATGATGGAGACTTGATATTATTGCTATAAGAGGAGATGTCTCTGTTTGATGATGTTTTCTGGTTTGAGAGCCATACAAACATCCTAATAGATGAAAGAATGACTAAAGAGAATTGGTTACATTAGGTATATCTCAGCAAAACAGGGCAGTGCAATATGGAATATAGGGTATTTCATAAACCCAAATATCTAGGAACCTTCAATAAGACTGGTAGAAGAGATTTTCCTTAGTCTCTGGAATGAATGCAGTAATAATGACATCTCAGTTTTGCCCATCCACATTCATTTCTGATTTTATTCTCAGTATTATAATCAACAAATTCATTTAAGGTACTAAATCTGTGGCAGTTTGTCACATTAGTGATAGAAAACTTTATTGTGTAAACCTAGAAAAGGTAATAAACCATTCAAGGCTGCATTCTAGTTTGAAGTTAGGTGCTTGGTTTTCCTTAAATTTGCAACTTGCTTGATATAATTGACAAGAATCTAAACTATTTACATTCACAATTTCTTTAATTTGTATAAAAGCTTACTCTACAACACTGATGAATGTAGGCATGTATATTACTTAGGGTTTCCAGTTATTTTTTTTCCGATAACAAGCCATGCTCAAAAATAATGTGGAGAGAAAGGGGTTAATTTCAGCTAATAACTCTCTGGTCACACACCATAGCTGAGAAAAGTCAGATCAGGAATTCGGCAGAGGAAAAGTAAGAAACAGTAACTGAAGCAGAATCCGTGAAGGAATGTTGCTAACTGGCTTATTGCTTTGCCATGCTCTTTGCTTTCTTATACAGTTTAGGATCATCTACCCAGAGTGGGACTCCACACAATGGGCTAAGAGCTCACAGTTCAATAATGTATTGAGAAAATGCCACACTTATTTACATATAATCCAATACTGTGGAGGCATGTACTCAGTGTTTTTTATCTTCCAGAATGACTCTAATTTGTGTCAAACTACCAAAGCTAGCAACCACAGCACATCATGAACATTTTTGTACTTGTTGGTAATGAAATGTTTGACAAAAGAAAAGAGAGCATTGCTGTATTTGTAGTTTGAAATATTGTTCCTGTGAAAGGGTGAAATGTTCCTGTTTGTTCTTATTTTGTAAACAGTGTAGATTATTTTAAAATACCTCTAAATTCACAAAACAGCAGTATGAAGAAAGTCATGGAATCAGTTCAATAAAACATCAGAAGATAAACAATTACTAATCTTGAAGATGTGGCCAAAATTGGAATTATTAACAAATACCAAATAATCAACTCAAATCAGAGATATCTAAGTCAAACAATTTGCCAAAATTGTTTTCAGACCTAAAATTTTATATTTTCATAATAATTTCACTAGTTTCAAAAGTCATTCCATATAGAAGAGAATCCAATCTATTAGTAGACATTAGGAAAGTGGACAATTTCAATTGAGAACAGCTGTGCACTTATCAATATGTTAACAGCTATAATGAATAATTTGTGAGGCACAATATTGTTATTCTCTTTTTTTTCAGATAAAAGAGCTTTGTTACATGTACTACTATTTTCCAGTGTTCGTGAGAAAAATCCTTAACAAACAACTTCAGGAACGATTGGTTTAGTTCAGCTTCCATCTCAAAGGAACAAAGGGGCAAGGCAAAGGAGCTATGAGAATCGTCATTTGGAAGGTGCCATCAGCAGAAATATAAGAATGACTGTAAAAATTTTCTGCTTTTATTTTTTTGCATTTTATTCAGTTCAATGGTGCCATTAATGACTGAGAATCTTCCACCTCCATTATTCAAATCTAGACAGCATCTCAGAGATCTGCTCAGGTATTATGAAACACAAATAATAAAAAACCAGAGACTGATATTGGGGTTAATCTGAAGATCAGAAAAGCAAAGCAGTAAAGCCACTACAGAGTTCTTACCCTTACCAAGGCTCAGGCCAAAGGAAGGGGGCGTGACCCTACCTGCCAGTGACTGCAGACTGCAATTCCCTTCACAAAACCTCAGAGTCCTCAAACTTCATTGAGCATCTGCTTATATTTTTCTCTGGTGCTGGGATTAAAGGTGTTTCATCCCAAGTTCTGGGATCAAAGCTGTGAACTCTGTTTCTCTTTTAGACTGATTCACTCTCATGTAGCTCAGGGTGGCCTTGAACTCACAGAGATCCATCTGCAGCAGTCTCCTGAGTATTGGGATTAAAGGTGTGGCTAACATTGCCTATCCTGTATGTAACTAGTGGTTTAGTGTGTGTGTGGCTAACTAGTGGTTTAGATCTTGACCAGGTGTGTGGCTAACTAGTGGCTTAACTCTTAAAGATGTATGTGACTCACAAGAAGTTTAGCTCTGCACTTTGATCTATAGGCAAGCTTTATTTGTTAGATCACAAACAAAATAACATCATATCCTTGTTTCTTAGGTTATTTAGATTGTGGAAAATTAAAAAGAAATATTAGTCATGACAATGTAGTTAAATAACTTACTTAAATTTTCATTGTTAATAAATTCAAATGCTGTGATTTGAATCCAGGACATAATATTTAGTAATAATGTTTATATAGAGTCTATTATATTTTCTCTCTTATTGGGACATAATGATTACTTCTTTTGTATTCTATAAAATATTTCAATTACATTTTGTGTAAAAGTAATAATAAATTACTCATCAAATAATAAAATAACTGTTCCTTTATTGTTCCATCTTGCAAAGCAGAACAAATAGTGTAGAAGAGTATTTTAAAGTTCGGTAATTTTTTTTCTATTACAATTAAAGCATAATAAGCTATTTATTGGGAGTTAAGCACTATTTGGTTAAATGTGTATTTTTATTTGTACAATATTGTATATATGAAAGTATTCGTGTGCTTACATTTCTCGTGGCCAAGGATACTTCCAAAAAGTATTTCGTGGAGTCATGGCTTCAGGGTCAAGAGTTCATTATGATATCGTGAGGCTGGCAGAACAACAGGAAAAAAAGGTACAATTCAAATCTGCAGGCACCAAACATGGAGTGAAGAGATATTACTACAAACAACATGAGTATTTTCATCTCAAACCCCACTCTAAATGATAAACTCTCTATAGCAAGACTCCAGATCCTAAATCCCCAGTGTCACCAATGTTCATATAAGAGCCCTGGGCAAACATTTCTCATTCAATCAACCACATATGTAATTGGTTTTATTTAGAGAGATTCAAATTTTAAAAATAGCTAAGATATTTCAACAAACTAGATATTCATTATATGAACTATCTTTTGTTTTGTTAAATTGCAGAAAATTAAACTGTTTAAAATCTTTGTCATATGAGTGCACACATCAGTGTATTTCTCTCACTAAACATCTCATAGAATACTCATTTCTTTTGAGTTAATGATCATAGTATCCATTTTTTTCCAGTGATTGTAGGCATTTTAGAAAGATTGTTTCAAATTCAGCATGCTACAGAATTGTTGTTATGGGTAAAAAGAGGAGAAAGCACAAACAGTTGTGAAGCTAATGAAGCCTGAAAAATTCATTGAAATCTGGTATATTTTACTTCCACCAATAAGAGATGTTGATTTTGTGCTAAAGCTGTGTTATGTATCATTGATTCACAATTTACTTACTCGCTCATATTCTTGAGCATAGGTTTTAATATTTATTTATTGCTGAGGCTTAAGGAGTTATGTTGTCTGATTTGTATTAGAGAGAACATAAGAAAAGCAAAGGCAATCAATACAAGATTTTTTATATTAATGAGACTAATAGCAACAGTATAATTAAAAATCACATCATAGGCTGCAAACCTTCTCACATTACTCGTTTCCATTCTTCACAGACTTCATGATACATTGCAATGTAATGACACGTGACAATTTCCCTCATCTGGGAAAATCTTGCGACTTCTTCAAATATCTTTGAATACATTTTCATTCTATACCTGTTTAACATTTTTCTCTAAATTTGGTAGCATCAGAAATCACACCTTTTATTTTTCACTTGCTAAGAATGTTGTTATTAGGAGCAATTTATCTTGCTCTATTCTTTCACTCCCTCCATGTCTCATTTTTCTTCTATTCCTTTGTGTTCTGTAAAACAAATGACATGTTGCATCAGATTATTTCATAAAATAATTTCATTTATAGGTTACACGAGATTTGTCACTGCTTTAACAATGTAACTAAGGTTAAGACCATTGCTTTGTGTGTGTGTGTGTGTGTGTGTTTGTGTGTGTGTGAACCTATTACACTCCATGCAGAATGAATAATAGTAGCTTCAAGTTTCTTTCTTGTAATTTCCCCCTTTATATTACATTTCAGATTAACCCTTATTCTCAAGTGATTTCTAGATCTTTGACAGATACTAAGTCTACTATGACACAGACTGTGTGAGGAAATAAAAGCAACCTAAAGATTGTCTTGATACCTTAAGATTCTGGAAGGAAATTAAATTTCTCCCTTATATTCTTTGTTACTGATTGCTGAAAATGGATCTAGCTGCTGAAAAGGTTTATGTGTGGCTACTTCAAAATATCAATATAAAGCATACTTAAAATTACACTTTGATCACACATATGTATATTATTTTAACACTTTAGTCTTTAATCTTTAAACAGGTGATTATAAATGGAGAAAAAGAGAAAAGTCAGTTTTAAGCAGGTAAGGGCTGAGCTTCCCGACACACAGACAGGTTTCTCAATTATTACTGAAATGGAAAGATGTTATTTGTATACCAGTAGCTGTTTCGTATTAGATTACTTTCTTTTATCCCACTTCCATTTTTTTGGAACTCATTGCCCATTTTCAATTTTATGGCTCTGGGCATCATGCCCAGCTTGGATTAATGCTTGTTTATTATAATTTATTTATTCAGGATAGTGGTTTATCTTGGTGCCTTAGAAATTATTATAATTAAGTAGAAGAGAATATATTTCTTAAACATTTAAGTGCATTAGGTGTTCAAAATATTTTCCCACAGGAATTAGAGTGATAATATATTTACACAAAAAACATTTCTAATTTTGTTACCTGGTAACTACTTTGTTTTTAAGCTTCATTAGAATGTTCATGTGTAAATTGACTTATGTGTCTTCCGTTTTCTTGAGAAACACTGTTAATTTTCATATTAAAATAACATTAGTTAAACTGAGGACCCTGATGCTGTGAGTTCTTTTATGCCAGCCCATGTTAGGTCCAGAAATTGCTGTTTCTCAGGGCTTTTCTCCTACCCCTAGCTCTTACAATCTGTTTGTTGTCTTTCTGTAATGTTCCCTGATCCTCAGAAGTATGATACTCACAGAATAGACACATGCAGGAGAGCCTATGCCCTGCTCCAAATGATAAGACAGACTTTGAATATCCCCATGGGAGGCCTTACCCACCCTAGGTAGCAGAAACCGAATGGAATGGGGATGGGTGGGACAGGTCACGAAGGAAGGGTGAGGGAACTGGGATTGACATATCAAACAAGCTTGTTTCAAATTTAAATTAAAAAAATTATCATTAAAATAAAAAGGAAAAAGAAAAACTGGAGATTAGCATCCTCTCCCAAGACAATGGACCTTCCTCACCATGTTCTCTTAAACTAGTTTAAGCATTAAGACATTGGCTTATCTTCCCTCCTGAGGTCAGGAACACAAATCTCATCAGTTATTGCCTTAAGTGTTACACCACTATTCTATCAGTAGGAATATTTTGCCAGGGAAAAGAATATTGTAGATTGTGGTTTTGAAATCTGAATTCTAAAAAGGATACTATGTGTAGAAAAATCTTTAATGTGCAAATTAAATATTTTAATAAATTTGAGCATTTCAAATATGAATAGTGTTATTTGAAACATTTCCACTTAGGCCTCTCTTTCTAACCTCTTCTATGTCCCCTTACTTCATTACAAATTTATGTTCTCTTTTATCAAAATGAGTCGTGACAACTCATGCATACACACACACAGAAACACACACACACACACACACACACACACACACACACACACACACACACACACACACACACTCACACAACCTCTATATTTATTTATGACTCTAAGCCTGTTCAGCATTTGGTGAATCTCACACCATAGCTTTTAATGCCTGGTTTTTATAAGTGATTTGGGCTAGTGAAATTTACCCTGGTAAATTTACCCTGGTAAGTTATGTCCCTTTTATCACAAACTTCTTGTAATTAACATGATATTTTTTAATTTTAGTGGCTTGCAGAAGGCTTTGACTAAGCAATTAATACAAGGTTCCATACAATATAAATTTTTAACATTTACTTTACCAGGTTTCCTTCCTTCATTTCTGTGTCTTTGGTGATATGCCAATTCTTTCCTTTCAGTATTCAAAACTTTTCCTTTTAATTTGATATGTGGCAAATATGATTCCATATTTGTATAGCCAAGTATTTTTTTCTGTATAATGTTTAATTTTTTTTCTTTTTTTTTAAATTCAAATTTGAAACAAGCTTGTTTAACATGTCAATCACAGTTCCCTCACCCTCCTGTCCTCCCTTCTTCTCCTCATCAACCCTCACCCCATTCCCTTTCCGCTCCCCAGGGAGAGTAATGCCTTCCATGGAGAGTCTTCAAAGTTTGTCATAACACTTGGGGCAGGGTCCAGGCCTTCACCATGTGTCTAGGTTGAGGGAGTATCCCTCTATGTGAAATGGGCTCTCAAAATCCATTCCTATACTAAGGATAAATACTAACCCACTACCAGAAGCTTCCATAAACTGCCCCGTCCTCCCAACTAACACCACATACAGGGGATCTGGTTCAGTCCTATGCCAGTTTCGCAGCTATCAGGTAGAGTCCATGAGTTCCCCATTGTTTCATGTTTATAAAGTCATATCTCCTAAAGCTTTAAGCAGAGATGTTCAGATAAATCAAACTATGACGTATTTTATTTATTAGTCTATTCACTATCAAACTGTTTTCTAAGTCATCTGTTGCTTCGCTACCCACATATTTGTCTCTTATTTCTTTCTGTGTGTTATCTGAAAGCCTACATAAATGGATATTTTTTTTTCTGACAGGTTAGTGTTTTCCTAATCTATGTGTATATTTTTGAATCTCAAAAAGCAGAATCTATTTTTCCAGTTTATTCCAAACCTTACATTTATAGATTGAAGTGTGATGCCATTACACATATCTTTTGAAGTTTTGGCACCACTTACTTTAAACCTAAATGTTTATTTACTTTGCACTTCATAGATGACTCATTTCATATTGTAGCTTAAAACCAGGCTTTCGTTCCAATGAACACTTACAACAGAGCAATATAGTTATGTACATCTATTCTACTAAAAATATTTTGCTCTCATGCAACTCTCTCTTTATCTTTTATGCTTCATTGACTTAAATGCATCCCATCAGGATAAATCTCCCATAAATATTTCAACAACTGACAACTACTACCACCTCAGAAAAGCCATTCCCAAAAGGAAAAGAACTTGACAGTCTGTGAGATTTGCACTGGTGAGCTCTGATGTTGTTGCCTGTGTTGATTCTCAGCAGTGGGTGACTATTCCATATTGTCAGATACTGTGCTTCAGTGAGTACTTACAGAGAGCACCATGGTGGGTGCTCCAATGCAATCCTAGTATGTTATATTCAACAGAATTTCTTCTTCATGAATGTTCTCTCTGTCCATTCTCATCCAATGCATCCAGCATTAGTATTCAACGTGTCTTAAGATTCTGGAATATACTCAGGAAAATGTTACCATTCCACTGATAAAAATGATTACTCAAGGTTTCTTTAAATCTAGTAATTTAACAATGAATGTAGCAAATGGGATAAATAAATAATTCATAGCATGGTAAAATGTTAAAGTAGGCACAAAAGGACTTTATAAGACAAATTTTTACTCATTAATGTTTGTATTCTTATTGGCAATTTTACATATGTATTAATGAGGTTTCTTTAATGTAGATGTACAGTAAATCATAGTTACACAACATTAAATCTTCTTTTGGATGTTTTCCTGAAATTTGAAAATGCACATTTTTTATTTTAGAAAATAACATCTTTATATTGTTCACATTTATATGTATATTCAGACACATCTAATAGTATAATGGTAGAGATGTTTCATTTAATGGGTAAAATGTATATTATGAAAAACATTGGATACCAAAAGGAAAACTTAACTGACTTGATAATATATTTATTTGTGAATTGTCTGAGACTACATTTTACATTTTAATGTAACAAAATACTAGCCATTTTATGAAAATTATTAGGAGCATGACATTTATTACAGATGTCATTAAATAAATGTACATAATGTTGGAAATTTCAAATATGTCACTCATAACTTTAATAAATTTAATAACTTTAATGTCCAGTAATAGAATGCTAAACAATTTATAGCATATTTTACATCTCTATCAATATATATATATATGTGTGTGTGTGTGTGTGTGTGTGTGTGTGTGTGTGTATAATTAATTTTATTTCAACAAAGCAATGATAACTCTTAGATTACAAATGGTATATTGAGAATCTGGTAAAAGCATACCAGCTGATAACAGTACTCATTTAAGAACGTGTATTTTGTGGACCAGTAGTAAAACAAGGAGATATTTTGAAGATATGAGATATCGAAAAGCATTAGTGTAATACTGGAAAGAATTCTTCAAATATATAGAAAATAAATAATGCTTTTTAATTTTGAGAAGAAATCTGATTGATCACAACTTACAACTCATGACATAATTTTCATTGTCATATATTGGTTACTGCACTACTTCTATGGAAGAACTAAATTTTGTAAACACAACTATTGCTATTACCATTAAGAGTAATATAGTATTATTATTTTCATAAGATGGTAAAAATAAAAGAATTCAAACCTTATAGCACTTTAAATTTTATTTTAAGCAGATATTTGCCTCAACCTGCGAGACTTCCACCTATAACCCAAAAACCCAAGGAGGGGATGGGATCAAGAGACACAGGGTAATTGACCACAAGGCAAGATTTTGATCAAGTGGCAGATTATTTTTCTACCGTAGCTTATATAGTCAGCAGAGCAAGAATGTAGGAAAGAGGGCAGGGGAGGTAAGAAGAATAGTTGAGAACCAAGCGTTCTTGCAAGCAGAATATAGAAAATCACAAAGAGTAGATGTTGACATGGGTGGAAAGATCAAGGGTTATAAGAACAAGAAATGTTACTATGGTGACGGGGCTAGTAGTTTTATACTAGGCTGATCTTGCTAAATAGGGCTAGTTACTAAATCCTCAAACCTTTGTGGAATAACTGAAAGATCTAAATGTACAGCAAAGAGAAACAGCCTGAGTTCAGTCAAGGTTTGTTCCATAACTGATCAAGATCCAGCCTCAGTTTCAAACACATATTAACTTTTTAAAACAAACATAAGAGATTATGCATTTATGTAACAATAAGAACAAAATCAATAAACAAACATGACAAATATTTTTCATAAGCTATGGGATATGAGCAGGAAACAATACTGATAACTGGAGAATGTAGTGAAATAAAGAACCAATATAAAATTTGGATGCTAGAAGACCTAGCACATGAAAATATAGCAGAAAAATATAAAATTTGAGAAAGACATGACACATCATCAAAATTATACAAATTGAGTTTATTACAACATATACGTTCATTTAAAACAAAACACTCAAAACATGAATTTTTACCTATATACCAAAAACGTATAGTGGCCATGACAATACAGTATTTAGTAAAATGAAAGACAGAATAGCCAATTTACTGTGAAACTGAAGTGTCTCTGATGTAATTTTTAAAAGCTGCTCAAGAGAGAAAGACACCATGGGAGAGAATTCAAGTGGTTTTTGTGTTTTTGTTTTTTCTTTTTTAGAGGAAAAAGTCCTAAAAAGAGGAAAGGGAAGGGGGTGACCAGCTTCCAGAAACAGAAGCAGTGGGAAAGAGGAAAAGAGAGGTAGAGAGAGCCAGATAGAGAAAGAGAGAGAGAGAGAGAGAGAGAGAGAGAGAGAGAGAGAGAGAGAGAGAGGAAGAGAAAGAAAGAGAGATGGGATGTGGGCAGGTCCCTTTGAAAAAGGAACATAAAAGGAACATAGTGATTATGCAAAGGTGGTGCTCTTAGTGTCAGTAGCTGAGGGTATATCCTGTCAGAACTCCAAAGACAGCAGTACAAATGCCTAAATACTAACACTCTATAAAATCATAGTTCTTAGCAGAAACTCCAAGACTCTGAGAATATATAGCCAGCAACTTCAAATACTGTTTCCTAAATGTTATCTTTATGTTCAAATTAGGAAGGATATTTTTTCAAAATAATTCAAACTAAAGCATGTCAAGTCCACTGAGCCAGAAACTAAAGATTTTTTTTCTTTTTCTCTATTTTCATTCCTTTATTTCAGTAATCCAGGGAATTTAGACAAGGATGAAAACATAAAAACTTCAGATTAGAATGATTTTCACTTAAAAAGGGCTGATTCATGGGCACAGACCCTAAGGAACAATTGTAAAAACCTATCATACAGGCATTTGAAGTTTTCCAGGTAAAAATCTAAATTTAAATTACTTACTGCCAGTATCCAATTCTCCTTTTCTCCCTTCAGCTGCTCCTAGTTACTAGGACTCAAGCACCTCTCGTGAATCTCCCTCGGGCTGGCAACCTTTTTACACATATAAATGTATTTGCATATGCAGAAATGGATATAAACAGAACCTCCTGAGTCTGTATTTGGTGTTTATGTGTATATGGTTTCAGAGCTGACCACACTCCATATGTCAACTAATACCTTCCCCTGAGGATGTTCAACTGCCTGGTTCCATTCAAGGAATACTCTAATTACCCTAAAGGCTGGACTCAGACAGGAGGAGTTAAAATGTCTAAGCTCTAGACTTGAAATCCCACCCATCCCCACCTTGGGAAGCTTCCCCCTGAAAAGTTCCAATCCCTGGCCAAGAAATGCTACACCCAGTTCTCTCATATATTCCTTGCTGTTTCTCAACCAAGAAGAGGAAGTATTTTTATCTATCTATCTATCTATCTATCTATCTATCTATCTATCTATCTATCTATCTATCTATCTATCATCTTCATCTTCATCTTCATCATCATCATCTATCTATTTATCATCTATCCATCTATTTATTTTGGTCAATAAATCTCTTGAGAGATTTGTTGTATAGTGAGACTTTGTGGTACTCCTTGGATTCTGGCTATCATGACAACTTTTCGTCCAAGCTGTAAAGCTTACATTTGGCCCTAAAACCGGAGAAATGCTCTGCTAGGACATGTGTTTCCTTTTAGGAGCCCTGGGACTCTATCATGTAACTCTATACCACCTGTAACAACTGGACTTTCAGCTTACCAATCATTCAGCCACCAGTAGCAGTCAGTCAAGTTTCACTTTTGGTTGGTGTAAACATTTCCCTGAGTCTGAGTAAGTGACAATGAGCATTGGGTACTTCTCTGGTACCCTTAGAGGCAGAGGTGCTTCCAGCAAAGGTCTTGAAGGCTACAGTTGGCCATATTGTTTTTTGCATAAAGATTAACATATTTATTCTTTCTTACAGCATAGAATATATTTTTAGTTTTTATGTATATTTATTATTTTTCTTGTTTTACAAATTGATATCAGTTCCCTCTCCTTCCCTCCCTCCCACCATGCCCCCCTAATATCAAGTTCACTAACAGTTGGCTATCTTCACCTGACAACATCCTGCCACACTTGGAAATGTAACCCTACAGTTTTCTTAGGCCTGCTGGTCTTTTATGGTCCTTTCTGCCCTCTTCTCTGTCTTCCTTTCTCAGCTCCCTCAGCTTCTCTAGACACTCAGAGCTTTTGTGACTCCATTCTCCATCCCTTTACTGTGGATGAGATGCCTCAATTAGAGGATCATTCTCATCCTCGCATTCTGTCCTCTATGAAGACCCTAGTACAAAGCACTGGATCTCTTCTCCCATCTCCCCGTTGGACTAGCAAAGCTAAGATCCTTACCCCTGTTGAGTATGGTGATGATTCACTGAATGGCTCAGTCCTCTTTTAGTCCTTGCTAAATGTCCACGACAACAGGCTTCAGATACATTTTCCTACTCTCATTGCCATGGGAAAAGTCTCTTCCTTACCCTGCCACTTCATACTCCATGCCTCTTATAAAACCTCCAGCCTCTACACCTCCATCTGACCTGAAGGGCCCCATTTGCAATCACATTTGGCTCCAATACCACTTAGAAAATCATTCCAAATCCCTAGATCCAAATTCCTAGGTTAAAAAAAAAAAACAGAAAGAACAAAAAGAAAAAAGAAAGGGGAGGGTTAATAGTTAAAAACCTAGATTTAGTTAATCATAAAGGAAACATGTCACTTATGTCACTTGCTGACATCCTAGTATTGTCCCCCATGATGATGAAGGCAGTCACATGTATGATATTCATCTTTGTAAGGTTGATATGGATGAAATTTTCCATATGACTTCACTCTCATCTTGAGTAAAAGTGACCAGATGACATAAGTCCCTTAATAAAGGGAAATACAAACAAACAAAAAAACCCTCCCATACATGCGAGCTCTCTCTCCTCCCCTACTTGGTGTCTTCTCTTTGGCTTCTGGAGCCTGGTACTTCCTTCAAGACCTCACACTGTTGGCAACTCTCTAGTGACTAAGACATTTATACCTCTTCCTCTTCCTCTTCTTAGGAACTGCCTGAAAAATCCAGAAGCTTCCTTAAGCTTTTCTGGGCTTCTATGGCATTGTATCTCTATGGCATATGTGTCTTTCAGATACATCTTGGAAGTCTCCCAGTTCCTCGATGCCCTCCTGGGCTTCTCTCTGTTGCTTCTTAGCTCCCAATTGGAAATTTTAGAAACTCCCTCCAATAGTTTGTTTTACCACCTATCCTCTCTTCCATCATAGTCTCAGATTTTATTAAAGCTCACTCTGTTATGACAAATAGCTTGGACTTGGTTCATTTTGATTTTCAATGGTGGCAACTACTGCCAATGCACAAACAAATATCTGAAAAAAATTTTATAACTAAACTTGCTTTCTCCTCTATTTCTTCCTAACTGTTCCTGTCTGGTGCAGCTCTTAGATCTGGTTGTTTATTGTCCAAGGGATACTCACTTTTAACCAATAGCCTTCCCTAATAGGATCCAGACATTGCTCTATATCAAGCTCTTAAAGGCAGATTCAGTAGATTGACTTTATAAAGATTTGAGAATAAGAAAGCTTAAGGAATTCTGAAGATATAAGTGTGTGTTTTAAGGTACCAAAAAGTATTTCAGATTTCTGCCCTCTATGTTCTATTAAGGTTTCAAAGGTTTAAGAAACCTACACTTAGATGGTTCAACCAGACCACTAGCTTGGTGGAATCTGAAGAGTGCTCACCAGGTTGTTGTCAAAAGGAAATACTTGATCCTGTAACATCTAGACTGTCTTCTAAAAGAGCTGTCCCACATGCTTGTTTTCTTTATGATCACAATAGAGATCAGTGCTGACATTGGTCAGAGAATTATGGATGCTTATTAAACTCTCTCACCTTTCCTCTTATTAACTGCTCTAAGCCAAAAATCACTACCATCCCTTATCTCTGCCAAATCTCTCTCTTCCACATCACTGATGGCTTCAACTTCTTGGATTCTGCAGAATGAAATAATTCTTTATTCCTATACCTAGTCACAATGCCTTGATTCTCTGTGGCACTCTTGTTTATTGCTTCCTGCCTGCTGGACTGTATCGAACTTATGATCTAGCATTCCTTTTCCAGATCTATGAGTAGTATCCACTGAAGAAGCCTTGCCAATGTTCATGACAGTTTTCATAGTGACATTGCATGACAAACCAAAGGTTCAAGATATATCCTCCCTAGCAGTCCAGTGTAGTAAGATATCCACCCAATCCTCACCTGTTTATCCACAATGATCCTGGGCATAACTGCTGGCACTAGCACTGGGGCAGCAGCATTGATTACATCCTGAGCTATTTACCATCAGTTCTCACCTAAGTTCATCCAGAATCTCTAATGGGTAGCTCTGACCATCTTCAAATTCTAAGGTCAAAGGGACTCACTGGCTACTGCAAGGCTACAGACATTGCTATTTTTTCTTCTCTGAGAAGTCAACAGTTGCTTGTATCTCTTTGTCTGAGAGAGAGAGAGAGAGACTCCACAAAAATTTCTCACATTAAGGTATGCACATCCTTTGGCACTGTTATTATCTCAATCATTTTCATGAAGCCAGTTTGAGGGAGACACTGTTCTACCAGAAACCTGCTTTTTTCATTAATAGAATATTGCTGCTCCTTCTTCTAGATGGACTAAAACCCATTCAATGGAAGGAAAATTGTGCCTGTTTATAGAAACCTAGACATCCACATGGTGACAGTGAAGTCATGGGCCTTGGGAAGTAATCTACTACTGTTACATTGCTATGACAAAATAATAATTTATTACATCATACAATCTATCCTCATACTCATATGAGCATTGCTACTACCCTTCATAAAAGAAGGGGACCATCCCCAGAAAGCAACTCCTGGATGATGGGAGATGGTATTCTGTACATATGATTTTCATACTGGTTAAACAATAAAGCACTGTTGGGTCAGAGGAAAATCAAGATAGGCGAGGCTAGGAGACAAGGAGGAAGGAGGAAGTGGTTAGGAGGAGTCAGGATGTAGAGCATGGAGAAAGAAGATGTCAGCGGTGGCTCTCCGATAAGATGACCACGTGGAAATACTTAAATAAGTAGAAATGGGTTAATAATTAAGACAGAGCTAGCCCATTAACAATGATAGCCCATGGCCCACAGGATTGTATCAAATACAGAGTCTCTGAGTGTTATTTGGGGCTGGCACACCAGACCGGCGGTGGGCAGGCTGGCGGAAAACGTACAGGCTGGCAGAAAACATACATGCTACACCTGGACTTAATGCAGACAAAAATAGATCATAGGAAGTACAGTGCCAAAGGATATATCTACAGCAGAAAATATTTAAATTAAACCTACACCAAAAATGGAAAGAAAATTCTTCCTAGTCTTGAGTTCTTTGTAAAGTATATATTTCAGGTAAAAATTGAATAAACAAAAAAAATTAGGAAGGAATAAGTATATTGATTGAACAAAACATCATGGTATGAAAATCACACACACACACACAACACACACACACACAAATATACATATATATACATATACATATATATATATATATAAATCACACACATACACACACATATATATATATACCTATATAGTGTGATACATATTAATATATGTACTGTGATTATATATATATATATATATATATATGTATAGTAAGTAAACAGAGTAGAGGCACATTCTCATATCCTTTCTAATCTGAATCCAAATAATTTCTATCTCTTGACAGAAAAAATATCAGGCTTCTAAGGATAATAATGAAATACTTGAAATGTAATATAGTAAAACAAAACATAAGGAAATGAGCCCAGGAAAAGGCAGAAGAAACAGAAACCTACTTATTCACACTTTGAGGTAATTCTTAATTAAACCAACCTGATAGTTAAAAAGACAAAAGAAATAATGATAAAAGAAAAAAATTAAAAGAGCCCTGATATGATATTGTGAGAAAAGGAAACTCCAAAGAAGTCTCAAGTTTGTTTTCTGTTGGTTGTCTAATGCTAGGCATGCATCCTGCCCTTACTAGTACCTGAAGAGTAGTTTGTTTCCCCAGTGAGACTACCTTAGAGAAAACTAACATAATATTCATTTGCTTTGAGAAATCTTGTGCCGGAAAATATTTTTAAAGGAATAGCTGATATATAGCATTGGACCAAACCACCCTTCTGAATGTGTGTGTTAGGAGGACTGGGCAGTCTATGGAACCTCTGATAGTGGAACCAGTATTTATCCCTAGTGCATGAACAGACTTTGGGAGCACATTCCCCATAGAGGGCTATAGTCTCAGCCTAGACACATAGGGAAGGGCCTAGGCCCTGCCCCAAGTGATGTGACAGACTTTGGTGATCCCCCATGGAAAGCTTCACCTTGTCTTGGGTGTGGATGGGAGGGCATAGGGTGGGTCAGTGGAGGGCATGGGAGGGAGAGGGAACTAGAATTGATATGTAAAATAAGATTATTTCTAAATAAAAAGATCAAACATATTAATGTAAATAATATTAGTTAATTTAGATGTCTTTATGTAAAATTATACTGTAATCTTGAGTTAAGTGTTTGATGACATATTGTATTTCTTTTAATAGATCCAAATGGATTGTTTTGAAACATAATGTTTATTTTTTCTGAAAATGTATAAAATACGATGTGTTTTTATTCTGATCAATGTCTCATATAGAAAGTTGTTCCCTATCCCTTCTTAAGAGTATAATCTGTAATTTATATTAGGAAATCATATTCATTTTCCTTTGCAAATACATTACTTACTTTTAAAAATGTTGTCTTTAAATATAGTAACCAAAATTTGTTAATTTCAGTTTGGTCTGTACAGTAAATATTAGCTGGGTTTTTTGTACACTATGTCATGGTCCACAAGGTAATGTTGTTTGCAGAGTTTGATACATTCTTTCTACATACACTTTACCTATCCTTCAAAAATGGGGTACTAATAAAAACTCCCAAACCAGTAGATACATCTCATAATTTGATGAACTGCATAAAAAGTAGGACAGCCTCAGTTATAAACCAGCACTCACGCTCCATAGACATATATACTTTACTTGCTATACAAGAGTAAACCAAATCCATTTCAGTGTATCAATGTACATTTAAGCAGAGCAAGAATTTCTTTCATTCTAATATCGTATGAAGCACTATTATATATCAATAGAGCTTGATATTCGAAAGTGTTAATGAAGAGGTAAATTAAATAAATGAAACATTTAAAATGAAGCTTGTAGATATTTAAAAACACTTTGTTTCATGAGGATAACTGATGGGAGATGTTATTCTGTATATATGTTTCTCATACTGGTTAATAAAGTACTGTGGCCAATAGAAAACTAGATAGGCAGGGCTAGGAGACTAGGAGGAAGAAAGAGGAGGTAGAAGGCGGGGTCAAGATGTAGCCCGGGGAAGGAGCAGGACGCCTGCCACGCGGCTCCCCGATAAGACGACCATGTGGAAATACTTAGATAAGTAGAAATGGGTTAATAATTAAGACAGAGCTAGCCCATAAACAGTAATGGTAATTGGCCAACAGGATTGTATCAAATACAGAGTCTCTGAGTGTTATTTGGGGCACATGTGGTTGCAGGACAATGGCGGCAGGACCAGGAGGCCGGCGGGGAGACCTGCTGTAACAGATAACCAAGTTCTCAAAAACTGTAGGTTAAGCTACTGTTTTTGCGTTTAATTTAATGAATAATTTTTATTTATTTAGTAATTAAAATTTTAACTCAGTTAATTGCTAGAACTTTTTCTATAATATAATCAGTTACTTTTATAGAAATTTACATTCCTTTTATTTTATATGGCATATAATTCTGCATTGCACCTTCATTGTTATTGCTACATTTACCTTTCAATAAGCTCAAAACTTTTAGTACTAATTTCTCATCTTTTATTACTTTATTTATTTAAAATAGGAACAATCTTATTTTAAATGTCAATTCCAGTTTCCTCTCCTGCCCATCCTCCCATGCCCCCCCTGACCCCCATCCCTTCCCTTTTTTCCTCCATAGAAAGGTTGAGAACATCCATGGAGTCTATCACATCATTTGGGGAGGACCTAGGCCCTCCTCTGTGTATCTAAGCTGAAATAGTATCCCTCCATAGGGAATGGGCTCCCAATATTTTTTGTACAGTAGGGATAAATACTAGTTCCACTCTCAGAATTCCCATGGACTTCCCAGGTCTCTGGCACCCACATTCAGAGGTCTTGGTTTGGTCCAATGCTGGTTCCCCAGCTTTACTTCTGGGGTCCCTGTATTCTCACTTGGTCAGGTCAGCTGTTTCTGTGGGTTTTCCCTGCAAGGTCTTTGCTCAGCCCTCCTCCCTTTCTACAACTGGATTCCAGGAGTATGTTTCAGTGCTTTGCTCTAGGGTTTCCTTATTTTCATTTAAAATATATACTCTTAAAATTCTGTAACGTTGATTTTGAACTTTTGGAGATTTTATACTCTATGATTTGACATACTGTTTAGAAGGATGTCCTCCATCCCCCAGTATTTAGTCTCTTTCTGACTGAAATTGTTAAATAATGGTATAGACATGGCCCCAGCTGGACATCTTTTTTCACCAAAGGAAGCTTCTAGTACTGTAGTAAGGTCATATTTTACTGAGAATTCTTGGCTAAAAGGGTTCCATGGGAACCCTCCAAAAGACAGAATTTCAAGAAGACTATAGGTTTCCCTCCACAAACACAGTGGGCCCCTGTTGCCGAAAGCAACATCTACATAACTTATTGCACATGGAGAAGTTGATCTGTTGCCTACAAAGAGCCCTTACTCTGTCAATGTTTCCTGGTACTGAAGTCACTCTGTATGATACCAAAGGAAAACTATAAATACTAATCTAGGTACAAATACTTCCACAATAGTATTTTGCCTAGAAGATATGCTAGTGTTTTACAAAGCTCTAGAAGTAACCAATCAATATCTGATTTTACTGAAGGTCAACTTCATGAGATAAAACTAATACCCAACAATGTTTATATGACTAAGAATTTGAGACTAGATAGGTCAGAGTCTTAGGCAAATCCAAACACTGCTTTTCTATTAAAGAAGCATAGTGATAAAGTGACTACTAATATCATTCTGTTATATACATACATCAATGCCTTGTTCAGCCACCACCAGAGAAGCTTCCTATTGAAGCAGATGAAAAGATATACAGAGAGCACAGCCAGGCAATACTCAGAGAGTGAGGGACCCAGGAACATTCAGTCCTAAATGGAATGTTTCTAGCAAACAAACAAGCAAAAACAATCTTCTACTTGCAGGGCTCCTGGAATCCTGAGCAAACATTGCAAAGTTTTATTAATAATACAGATTGAAGCAGAAAGAAGTAGCAAGGACACACAATACATTATTTCTGGAAAATTCATATAATCATAATTAAAACCTGCTTTGTTAATGAATAATTTATCTCTATAAGTATAAGAATAAAGGCCAAACACAAAAGTAATGTACCACAGCCCAATACTTAACTATTCACATCTTATTGGAAAGGAATTATTTATACTCAAGGCTATACATATGTGTGTATTCTATTCTACTTGTAGTTTATTTTACTTTAATTCTATGAACAACAACTGCATATATATTATTTGGCACAGATGAATATGTTTTATAAAAAATGACCAACAAAATAAATGGCAGGTTGTATTTTTTTAGTGTGTACACTTTTATTCTCTGAATTAATTTTTTTAGAATAAGGGATGAATTTATGTTTACTTTAAGAAATCTATAACTATATTGTTTATATAAATTTCAGAAAAATTTGTAATTTCACATTGATTTCAATTACTATGTATCAGATTACATATAGATTAATAAGGACAGCAAAGCCACTTTAAAAACCATTTTATCCTTTTCTGCCATATTTTATCTGATTATGAATGCTATTTTAACCAATATAGCTTACTATGTTCAGGAAAGTACAAATATTTTTAATAAATATTTTTGAACTTAAATAATAAGGAAATTAAAGTCTAGTTGCAGTTGACTTTGCTTAAGAACAGACAGGCAGCTTGACTGCCGCAGTTAACATTTACACATTATGAACTCAACAGGAGTTTACACCAATCTTTCAGAACCCTGCTGTATTCCTGGATGAGTCTCTCCTTCTGTTGGAATAAAATTCATTCTTATTCAGTGTATGACATTAATCAAACAGTAGTATTCTGAAGACCCTTCACCCTCCTCTTGTTTATTACTTCTGAGTTTCACCCTGACCCAGTTCCTATGAAAGAGGTCAAAACTGGAATATTCAATCACAGAGAATTCTGTAATCTTTCAATGGATACATGTTTGCATTGGAGAGTTTAAATTTTTATAATAACTGTTATAAGATAATTTCTGTTGAGATGTTGTATAGTCAGTACTGAGTTCATTTTTATATTTTGTAGCAGAGATTATAAACTTTACCCACTCATGACGTTTTTTACCTGAGCTAATTAATTTAATTTTTTTTTTATTTTCAAGGGTATGCATTTTTACACACCCGAAGTATACAGTTAACAAAATACATACAAAGAGTAAGGAGTCAAGAACAGGCTTGAGAAACCCTCAGAATCAGCTGACACGAACAAGGGAGAGCTCATGAATCCCAGTCTGATAGCTGGGAAACCAGCATAGGACCAACCCAGATCCCCTGAATGTGAATGTTAATTAGGAGTGCTGGCAGTCTATGGGGCCTCTGGTAGTGGATCAGTATTTATTCCTAGTATATGAATAGACTTTGGGAGCCTATTCTATATAGAAGGATATTACCTCAGCCTACACATATGGGGTGGGCTTAGGCTCTGCGTCAAATAATATGACAGATTTTGAAGACTCCCCATGGAAGATTTCACCTTCCCTGGGGGCAGAAAGGGGATGAGCCGTTTTTTTTTTGTGGGGGTGAAAGGGGAAGATGTGTAGATAAGGGGACTGGGATTGACACCTAAAACAACCGCCCTTTGGGGAGCCATTTTCTTTCAAACCACCATACTGGAGAATAATGGCATTCCAGGAATATTATTTCTTCTGTGATACACAGAATCATAGAATGGAAACATTCATGTCCCTATCCTTTCCATTTTGAACTCATCTACTTTTTAACAACGCAGTCACTATTAAGTCAATCAATCTAATGAATCTGTCATTAGCATATATTCTTCTGGAGAATTCTAATTAGTACAGTTTACCATAGTTTTATATCTGGGCAAAGAAAAGATATAGTAAATGAGATTCTTATTCATATGAAAATGTTCTTAAGAAAATGTGTACATGGATTTCTGTAACAAAATTTGACAGTGGAAGCATCATAAAAGATGAACAGCTACATTACACTGAGAGATCTGATGAATAAGACCTTACCATCAGCCAAGGGGTTTCATTTTCTTCCTTGGAACTCTATAATAGATTTTCATCACTACCTAGACCCAACCTTCGACTTCTGTGTTGAAACATGCCAAGAAGTTACTTATAATATAGCCAGTTATGTAGGGATACTTAACAGAGACCACCTCTACTCTTCCCATGAACCAAGGTTATTTCATAACGATTTTGTGCCACAATTGATATGAACCAGATTTGAAAGATTCTTAAAGGTGAAAGGTGGAACTAGAAAAGTCCATGAATCTTGTAAACGACTTACTTTTATGCCACAGGATTTCTTAGCATTAATAGCATATAGCTTAGAAATGAGAGACAGCACAAGAGGAGGTTCAAATGTCACTAATAACTTTCATTTTCTGCTTCTTGAGAGAAGAGAAATAGAATCTAATCTTAGTTTTTTTTTTTTGCTGTTGGGAATTGAGTACCAGCATAAGATTCATTATTAAAATAAATGGATTCCTAGAATATATGGCATAAAATTATTAAGTTATCCTATACCTGATATTTTATTGTATTTTACAAAGATAAATTGAAGTGATTCTTTTCTATTGGAAAAATAAAATATAAAACATTCTATTTTTCTGTGGAAAACAGACATTAAAAATATCATTGTTAATAATCTACACAGAGAAATACATAAAAATGGAAAAGTTTGCCAGTATACCTAAAGAGAATCAAAGTAATAGATTTTTGTAAAAATTTTCATTTATAAATTTATGAGATACAACTTTTACCAATGAATACTAAAAAACACAATTTATCTCAATTATGTTGAATTTTCAGAGATGTGGAATTTGAAATGCTTCTTAATGAATCAGGAGTTTTAGATTAATGAAAAATAAGATCATAGTGGAAACAAACAAAGCTTGAATAGAGAATACTAAGTTCTTCTTTTATAGATTTTGTCTTTAACTAAAAGTGTAATGCTAAATAGGAACTGGATCATAATTTTCTTAATTTCTTTACTGCTTTTTTTTGTCCCTACATTATTTTGAAAAAAGTGATATATATATATATGTTAATATATGTATATATTAATTTTTGACCTATAAATTTTATTTTCTTAAACACACTCATTTGAACTTCATGTTCTCTAAAATGCAGCATCAATCAATTTTGTGATATTTCATGTGGCCATCTCAAGTCTATGACAATAATAATATTAAGCACAATTAGCTGGAATCATGCACAAATTCTAAAACATAAAAGTCAACAGAAAACAAACTCCCGACATAACAATCTGTCCTGAAATGTAGGGAGCCATGGTCGTAACATACATAATTTCTTGAAATCTCAGAATGTACTGTTTAAATTATGTTAAATAGGAAGTATAATTAAAAGTCATCATTTACATCTTACAAAATATAGTACATATAAAATCCTTGAAAACAATGAATGTTGTCTAGTACATTTATTCACCACAATGTCATGTTATCAATTAAAATGTTTAACCATTCCTTATCTATACTGCCATAAATGTATAAGCAAACAGAGAAACTGAAATAAATGTTTTAGAAGTAATGAATAAAACTTGTAAAACTTGGTTGCTTATAAAATAAACAAACACTGGTCAGGCTAGCATGATCTTTATAATCATTTGATTAAATATGTTGTTATAATAAATTCATTTACCTATCTAACCGTATTTCTTCACTAGTAATATTGTGTATAAATATTGAGGGTCAGTTTGACTTAAAAAGGGCAATGATAATTGTATTGATATTACAAATTTAGAATTTTAAATGACCCATAAAGGCAAATTGGTTAGTTCTATGATTTTTTTTGTTACAAAGTACAATAAAATATTGTCATTTCCTTCATCACTGTAAACACTGTATAATCACATAGGAAATGGTCCATAGTTGTAAGGATTCAGGCATTACACTGGCTTGCCCCTGTCACCTGGCAGAATGCCTCAGGCAGTACTCTGATCATCCCAGGTTTCCATGAGTATTAGTCTGCAGGCAGGTGTAAAGGACTCCTTTTGAAGTCAGACCCTGCCCACTTATGCTCTCTTTTGCTTTCTAGCTCCTCTCTCTCTCTCTCTCTCTCTCTCTCTCTCTCTCTCTCTCTCTCTCTCGCTTTCTTCTGTTCCTGGTATCTCTATGTCTCTTCCCTTTCCACTCACTCTCTTTTCTAAATAAACTCCTCATTTAAGCTTTATCTACCTGGTGTGTTATTTCCTCAGCCTCAGTCACACTAACTTGCTGTGGAACCTGCTATTCTCCCACTTGGTCCCTTACCTTGTGACCCCACTCATTTTTGACCACCACCACCCCCTTCTCAAGCTTTTATTCCTATAACTGTAACAAAAGAACAACAATAGTTACTTGACTAGAGGTTTCAAAAGTCCCTGGTGGAGCAGTTCTTAGGTTCTTCTATGATAAAGCATTACAAAATATTTTAATTTATTTTGTGTAAGTTACATCCACTTATGAGAAAAATATTTATTAAACCTGGTTTCATGATGGTTTTCAGTGATCCTACTTTTGGGTATTTATACCTGTGTATTTTTACCTGCTTTTCTTCACACCATAGCTGACTTATACAACAGAATATGACGAAACTAATGACACCTAATCTCTGAGATCATATTATAAAGGACAGTTCTTTGTCAATGTGGTGAATATAAGTGAATATAACTGACTTGTTAAATAGAAATGCGGTCACCCACATGAAAAATGGCTTAGGAGGAAATGAAGTCTCTTCCTCGCAGTCCATGTAAAGCAAACAAAAGTATTGAATACCCACATTGGTATGATGGGAGATGTCATTCTGTAAATATGTTTCTTTTATTGGTTAATGAATAAAGCACTGTTTGCCAACAAGAAGGCAAGATAGGTAGGACTAGGAGACAAGGAGGATTTGAGGATATAGTAGGGAGGAGTCAGCATGTAGGAACTTAAGAGCACAGAGGTACAGGCCCTCTCTCAGGTAAGATAAGACCACATGGAAATATTTAGATTAATTGAAATGGGTTTATATTTAAGACAGTTCTAGCCAATAAGAAACTAGTAACTGTCTAACAGAATTATATTTAATATAGGGTCTCTGTGTGTTATTTGGGGCCAGAGGGGGAAAACACACTCATAACAAATAATATCTTGCACTTAAAATTTAACAAAAGCTTAAGAAAGGGTTTTAGAAACAAAATAGCAGAAACAAACAAATCTTCTTGGTAGCAACATTTTTCTCAGTTGGACTCTGTTTTGGTAGAGACAAGCAGATATTTATCAGGCTCCTTTAAGGGAGGTTTCATGACTCATTTTGTTGCATTAGCAACAAAAAAACACAAGGCTTTAATATAGCTCAGCTAACAACTTAATGGTGTGTTCCAGAGCTGGCAAATTCAGTGGCCACATCTCAAAGCAGGCAACATGCTACTGCATGGCAGTGTAGACCAAGGCAGTGAGCAAAGCTCTCAGTTTTGGCACGAAAATTACCTACTGCCATCTTGGATAGACCGTGGCTAATACAGTTATAGCTTTTATTTCACCAGTGTTGTTGTTTACCTGATAAAAGACTCATGGCCAGAAAAAGATAAAGATTTACAGTAAAGACAGATTCAGAAAAGAAAGACCATTAATGGTTTACAGTGTGTTTTAAAATATACATAGGCTTGAAAGAGAAAAAGAAACAGAATAAAATGGTTTAAAAAAGAATAATAAAAAGACAGAAAGTAGCTGAGTGTGGTGGCAGACACCTTTAATTCCAGCACTCGGGAGACAGAGACAAGCAGATATCTGTGATTTCTAAGTAAACCTGGTCTACAAAGTTATTTCTAGGAAAGATAAAAGTTACACAGAGAAACCCTGTCTCAAAAAATGAAAAAATACAAGTAGAAGAAATAGAGTACTAAAAAAACCATATAAAAAAGGAAAGCATAAGAAGAGCCTGGATACTATATGCTGTTCTCTTGTATTTGCTGAGGAAATAACAACAACTTTAAAAATAAATTCTCCTAGATTAATCTAATTTATATATTTTAAAAATATCTTGACTTCAAAATTTATGGGTAACGGCAGGTTACTGGGGAAAGGTTTTCTATTTTTGTTTCCACAAAAAATGAAAAGCTATGGATCCTTCCAGACTAACATGGTTTGATCAAGCAAGACCCCCATGAAATAGCATCCCACATGATCCAACATTCAAAGCAGCTGCGACAATGCAGTCTTGCAGACCACTACATCCAGGATTTCTGTGTCTTCTTAGGATCCCCAAATATAGAGACCCCTACAAGTAGGAAGAACAACACGCAAATTCCAAAATACCGTATATAAATGTTTGTTTTCATTTAAATAAGCTTGGTTATAAATGGTTAATGATCACAACCAATCGTTTTTTAAAATTAAAAAGGGAATTATGGGATAGATATGAATACTTTGTTTTGGAATGCATTTTCATTTATTGATACAATTTAAGGTCAATTTTATGGTATGCATATTTCTCCCCTTGTTTAGGTGTTATGTTTATATAGTTAATTTAAAATGTAATGTATAATTTAGTGTAGATTATAGATCGTTACCTATAATTGTCAAAACTTATAGTTAGGTGAGTTAGGTTTTCTAGAAATACAGAGATGCATTTGAGATAAATAGGCATTCTTCAAACCTTTCAGAGACCTACAGAACATGGCATTTAAAATGGTTTAGAGTTTTTCTTGACAGTGAGGCACAACTGTTCCTGGCAATAACACCTGTACCAGAAAGGAAGATGGGCATCAAAGAAACCTGTTATGGAGTTTACTTCCAATATGGCAAGACTAATCATTTGGGCAAGATACTACTCTTGTCTGGACTGTTTGACTCTATGCTGTATAAACTGGACATTCAGGACCCACAGGAAAGTGACTGCTGGTACAAGCTGGACATTGTTACAGAGTTCCTGCTTCATGGAAGAGTCTGCTAGACATTCTTCAGGACACAGAGAAACGTGACTGACAAACTGCCAATAGAGGTGGTCAATTTAAAGTTTCCTGCCTTGCTGAGGAGTCTGCCAGACACACTATGGCATATGGGCTGAAGATGGAAATTTACAGAACTCTGGGTGACTGACCAGGTAGTGAGATGTCTCTGTCATTTCTAGAGTTTATAAATTATCCTTCTGTGGTCTTTGATGGAGTTGAAGACAGATAGTTATGGTTATAGTTTTCCTTAGTTAGGACTAAAGATAAGTTACATATAGGACTTAAACTAAAAAAATAGGTGATAAAATATTTTCTTTAAATCTTAATAAATGTTAATGGACTAAACATTGTTAAGTGTGGTTTTTATTTGACAACTGTTTTGTTATGTATTTTACTATGTTAAAGTTAAAACCCTTTTATTTTATACAAAAAAATCTCATTTTGTTTTTGTTTGGCATATAAAAGGAAGCAATTGGGTATTGCAGTGTCACCACATTTGGGAAACATAGAGTAAATTGCACCACTTAAATCTCTACATTGCAGGAAGAAGCCATATGGGTGTCATCACAGATGATAGTAGCAATGCAATGAAGACAAAATAGTGAGAAGTGTCTAATTGAGATTGAGACGGGAAATATGTGAAGCAAGCAATATAAGACTGAATAAGTTTTATGAAGTAATTGGCTAACATTACAATTTATGTATATAAATCTATTTCCATGTATGCCAATAAAGCTATATATTGAGAATGTGTTCAAAATAAGTAAAAAAATTATTAACTTTGATATTTCTAAAATTTTTTGGCTCACTGTTAACCCTAAGGCATGGCTAAAATTTATACAATCTATTGTTCTTTCCATATGGATGTTCTTTTATACAGCTAACTGTGTTGCTATTTCTCCAAAGTTTTCTAATTATCTTTTGTAGAAAACACAACTGAAGAATAGAACTTATTTTGAAAGATGGAGTAAAACTATACCCCAATTGACCATATGTTTTTCTATAGAACAAAATTTCAGCAACTTTCAAGAGATTAAATCAGATTTTTATGTTACTATGATAAAATAAAACTGAAATTAGGAAATCTAAAACTTTGAAGAGTGCAGACATTAAGTCCTATAATTGAAAATATCCCAATGGACAAACTATCAGCATGAAAATAAAATTAGTGGAAAGCAAATTGTGAAATTGAAAAGAATTATGATAAATATTAAGCAGCAAAGATTGTAGAATTCTGCACTCAGTGAATAAAATGTTGATTATTCAAGGAGTTGTGTAGGTGTTGTCTTCATCAATGTGTATTACTAGCCATTTTTGGACATCTGTCAGTAGCCTTGGCAATAGTCTGGGTTTTTCAGAGATGCCAGGGATTCCCCTTTTAATTGTTGACCAGAAATGTACATTTGGTGCTCTGACTTCCCTGTTAATTGGTTAATCCATTATCTCTTCATATCTGTATATACTAAAGGAAAATTACACTGGGGCCTTCAACTCTAAGTATTAATGTTTTTGGTAGTAGAAGGTACTCTTCAGGCTACCACCTCAACTGCAAAACATTTGATGTACAATGATCAACTACTAGATGTGATAGAAAGCTGTTCAGTAAATGTCATTGAATCAAAGGCTGACTCCATGAGGTCTGTCTGACTCTTCTGAGCTGTACAACATAGGATAGAACCCAGGGGACAAGCAACTACTACTTTCTGTTAAAGAAACAGAAATAAAATGCCTCCTGACAATATTCCACTATATCCATATATCAGTGTCTTACTCTAAAATTATCAGAGAAGATACCTTCTGCAGTAGCTGACTCCCTCTTTACAATGTGCAGACAGCAAGTGACTTTGGAAAATTCAGTCATAAATAGGATCCATGAAGAAGAGTAGGTGAATTGTAAGAACCAGAAGAGATTGAGGACATCAAGGAAACAAGAAGTTCTAACCATCATATTATGAATTCATAGACTCAATGACATCACACACTGAGATTACACATATTTAAGCTAGATGGGATTCCCATACTGAAATAGCCTCTCCATGATTGCTTAGATTCTTAGTTGTGGTCATCCTTGTATATTTCTGGACATTTCCCTAGTGCCAGATTTCTATCTTTGGATCAAATCCAGAGACTTTATGTGACAAGTAAGTACACTACTAATGAAATACATCTCCATTCCAAGCTTTAGTATTACATTCTCAATTAGTACTCTTCAATTGAGAGTACCATAATAAGTTTTTTTATTCATAATGACTAGTTGTGATTTTTTATAATTGAGTCCTTTCTTTTCACTGGATGAAGCAGCCTCTTTAGTGAAGAATTTGAAGTATACAACCTATTGTAATAAGAATAAATGTAGAATGAACAACAAGTTTAGAAAGAATACTGTTTCAGAATTGTACATGCTTATCTCTTTTGGATATTTTACTGTCCTCTACAATTTTTTTTTCTTTGGAAATACATTATAGTTGTTTCTACATTCTATCTCTTCCTTCTCTTTCTTTTAGTTACATAATTTCACCTATAGTATCTCTTCATTCATTCTTTTGAAATTATCATAGATCATAAGTTAATTTTCATTATATTCTCCAACTTGAATGTTAATAACACTTGCTACTTCTATGAGACTTACCTATTTTATACCAAGGTCTGGCAAATTAAGGCTCAGTGTCTTTAACTGTTACTAAATTTCATTTAAAAATTTAGTCATGTCCACTTATTTACATATTTTGATGTCCATTTCATTCTGTGGCAGTAGAGTTAACTAGCTGTGACAAGAACTTATGGTGAATAAATTCTAGAATACTTATCATCTACCCACTAAATCAAATCTTTTCCATTTTTTCCATTGTGAAATCAGCCATGCTTTTATTTTAACAAGTCACTTAACAATTTTCTTTTGCTTTGAATTCCATGAAATGTGGTAGCCTTTCTCTTGTAAATAATCTTCTTCTAATGCTGATACTTTTAAATTGTGCATAATGCATTACAGGATGCTGATAAATAATCTCAACATATACAGTTTGAAGTTTATTGAAATATGTTCTTTTAAAATTCTGTTTTATACTTTTAGAATTTGAATTGACTGGATACAATAACAACCCACTTATTGACCCATCCTTTTAACAATATGACTTTATTTAAGCAAATATTCATGCATTTAAAACTAGTTACTATAATTTAAATATGCTCCATAATTGATACTCTAAATTAAAGGAATTTAAAATTGTCTTTCCATAATTTGCATTAGAAAAGAAGTCTCATAGAAAATATCTAAAGTATTCAGTATAGTCACAATGATGATCCATTTGGAAAGCTTAAGTTAGGTTCATGATCATTTCCTTGTCCCTTCCATGAATTTATTCATCTATTTTTTGTAAATTACCTCCTTGAAAGATTCCTTATTGTTGATTATAGCAAGCAAATATTTCCACCACCAATAAGCACAACTCCATTTGTTTGGTAAAAGCTACTCATCCAGCACCATTTCTGGAAGAAAGCGCAAACACTGTGCTTACAAAAGGAATCTTGTGAGGGTGCTTGAGCCAAAAAGACCTTGGGAGGTGGTTTAAAGGTAGGCCTAACTTTCTTAAAAAAAAATGAGTGTGCAGCAAGGTGGTATTGAGGGTTAATAAGGATCAGGAGAAATACATAGGCAGAATAGATGTTTATTCATGGAGAAATGACTTACAACATCAGCAGGTTCCTGGTCCCAAGGATGCCTCCGGATATTCTCCTGTCCCTGTGCTGGAAGCATGTGAGCTCTTGGAGCCCCATCCTCAGACTTACTTCCCCCACAATGGGTGTGGTCTGTGTTTCTCACTACAATTTCCCTTTTAGTCTAAAGAAAAGATTTAGGTTTGACACAAAACTATATACAAAACAGTTAATAACAAGTGTGCTCTCAGAAAAAGAAAATCAAGAACATACAAACTTAAGACCTATAGGTCAGCTAGTCATTGACTCCTAGTACCTGGATCCTTGGCCCTGAGTTTTCTCAGGACCTCCCTCAAGGGGATTGGGGTAACCAACCAGAAACATCCACCCAGAAAATTATGATGAGGAATTGGAAATGTTAGTCAGACCTTATCTGTACATATTGTATACATGTATCAAATTAATTACACTGTATAGTAAATATGAATGGGTAACACTGCAATAATAAATTTAATCATATTATTGTCCCTCAGTGACAGAATAGCATTAGAGACATGGAGGAAGTAAGGGTTCCTTATATCTGGATAAAGGATTCTACACTTCTAGACTACCGCTCACAAAGCAAAGATATATTCTGGAGGCAAAAGAGAGCATTTTGATAGTTAATGAATCCTAGACATAGCCTATTCAAATGCAGAGTAGATAGAAGATGAATAGAAAGACTCATGGTATGGTAAGCATTAACCTTTGAATCTGCATATTAAAAGAACTATTTCAGATAGGGGCAGGGAAAGCATATCTTCTGTGAAGACTGCTTAGGGTTGCATTTATTTTTTTTTTTTACAGAAAATTTCAGTATTTTGAGGAACAGTATAGTTAGGCAAGTATCTTTTTTTGTGAATAATAGCCTTGACTATATTTCTAATATTTCCTCTTAAATCAACTGTCTTATGATCTTAGTTGGTCCTTCTATAGTGATATTAGTTGCAAACTCAAATTTTAAATGTTACAGCAAGAAAGAAATGCTTCAGAATAACAAAATGTTTGGGTCTATGCAAATAAAACTTAGTAATTTAAACACCAATGTCCATATGCTCAGGTTTACAAGAAGTAATACTACCATCTAATTTATCACTGAGCAACTCTTAAGACATAATTATGTTTATTATTAAATATTGAGGTTTATTCAGAGAGCACAGATTATATATAAACCTATAAGCTTAATCTAGTATGATTTATATATCAGCTATATATGCTTCTCCTTGGCCTGTAAAGATGTACTTGTATCTTATGTTTGGTTGTTTTGAAAACTAACTTATTAAATAATTTAGGGAATCCAGAGCTTATTTGATTCACAAATCCAGGCTTCTGTTCAATGTTTTGGGGAAACTAAGGCATGTACTTAAAACACCCATTAAAATCAGAAAAGTAATGAAATTTAACATGGTTGAACTGAGTTCATAGTATCTCTTAGTCGGTCCAGGATCCAGAAATTGGGTAAGAGGCTGTCTATATCACTTAATATAATCAATGCAATCCTCCACAAATACCTGAAAGACTCATAGACAAAGCTGAACTAGGTCATACCATTTACCAATACTATTTTTTACTTCATTATCATTTTGATTTAATTTTCAGCTTTGATAGTCTTCTCTGAATATGAGAAATATCACCAATTGTTTTTTATTAGTTTGAATGCCAACAATGTTCAGCTTCTCTTGTTATATTTGTTTTATTGAGGCAATAAACTTTTCATTAACTATAATATACTCATATCAATATGATTTTTCAACAAATAGGTAAGTGAATTAATTATTAAATTCTTATAAACATGTTGGAGTGTGTTCAGAATGGTATGACATTTGTCACAAAATTAACTATGATTGAGATAACAAATGTATTTAGTACATTTAATATATATTAAGCCCTACACAGATATTTTGAAAGGTGGAAGATCATGCAACATATAAAGATGTATGAGGTTGTTTCATAAATTATAAAAATTGTTGTGATTGTCACAAGTTTATACCTGAGTTTCAAAATGTCTTGGCTACTTATTAGAATAGTATAATCTTATTGTGTGGTATTTATATAGTATTAGACCTTGAAATAACAAAATGGAATAGTCTGTATTGACAAGTGAAAATGGAAAGAAATTCTATATTAGAAATAATATACATTTAAATGTCTTCTGATATTTTTCAGATTTCAGAAAATAATATCCCATGAGATTTGTATTTCATTCCTTAGATATGATATAAAGTATTTCCATAGAAAAATAACAAATTTCCACATAATAACCTGAAAACATTGATTTGTTTCCTGGTGTCTGCCCACAGGAAAAGAAAAATGACCATGTTGCTAAATTTGCTATATATTTAATTTGGCTACCAAACTCCTAATATAGAGTTCAAAGAATTTCTTTTCCCTTGGGCACTAATTCCTCTGGCAACAAATGAATAAAGAATATTGCTCTCTTTGAACACCTCTAATTTAAATCAACTTAATCAGTCCTCTTCATTGAAAGATTCTGGAGTACAATTACAGCTGTAATGTGTAGCTGTGGGTTCATTTCAGGCCTCCTAAGAGACAGTAATTACATTACATGTATTTTCTTGTGGAAATTGCTTTGTGCCTTGAGGTGATATTTTTGAGAAAAAAATAATTTCTTCTGTGTGATGCAATTGTGAGTCACATGGAGGACCTATTGCATATAGTAAATATTGTATCATTTTTCTTCATCTGAACAAAACCTAATTAAAAATAAGGACAATAGAATAAATTTATCAATGAAAATTTATCTATTATTAATCAAGCTTCTACTGAAAATTTAATGTTCTACACCAAACACATCTGTTTTGTCTTAGAAAATACCTCCATATTACTCATAATTCTAAACAACTGAGAATCATATGGTTGATGACAATTGAACATATATCATTATTATATAATTTATAGTATTTTGTGCACCCATTATGAAGGTGTGAAAATTTAGACAATACAAGATAGTTAAAACATGTTCATTTTCATTTTAATTTTAGGTATTAAATAGAAAGGTAGTATAAAAGCAATGTTTCTCAAATACATATGCATATTTATATACACTTCATTTATCATAATATCAAGTGAAATATCCATAATATAAACTTCTAAATATATACATAAATATTCAAGTTTTTACACTATTGCATTCTAAAACCTTGTTAACACTATACAGCTTTTAATCGTTAATTTTGTTTTGACTGTTGATCTAGCCTGAACTCATTAAATAACAAATCTGCCATCAAATAAGGTGATAATACTTATGATTTTTATTTATAACCATTGTATAAATTAACATATTTTGCTATAGACATTTTTAATTAGATTACAGGGTGATGACCTTCATAACATGAAGAGTGAAACATGATACAACACATATCTTCCAAAACTCTAAAAAAAAAAAATAAAATAAAATGTGTATTTTAGATACACTAGTCTTCCAGAAAATTCAACAGATAGGCAACCACATATGAAACTTGTAATGGAAATTCAATACATACGTTTACTTACTCCAAAATAACAGATAATTAAAGGGATGCACAGGCAAATTGATGATGATGATAATGATGATGATGATGATGATGATGATGATGATGATGATGATGATGATTATCAAACTCTTCTAAATCATTGAATGGAGAGTATTTACAGAGATGTCTGTGATACAGTGTTTGTCATGGAAATCTTTTTGTTATAGATCACACAATGCATAAATATTAAAATTCCCAACCTTGCTTCCTATTCCATATCTCATCCCACCATGTTTCATAAGATTCCCATATCAGGTTTTGAAAGACACAGCCCTCTCGTCTACCCTGGCCCACTTAAACTTTATTTACCTTAACTCTAATTTCCCTGTACACCTCAGTATCACATAAATCTGTCTATGCCCTGTTATAGATTTTTCTCTCACTCAGACTTCTCCTTGCCCTTCTTATCTCTTGGTGTGTAATCCCATAATTTATCATCCTAGCAGTTAACTCTGTCATTGCCCAGAATCTGTCCTCATCCTTGATTCAGGTAATATTATAGCATCAACTTCACAAAGCAAACCAGCCTCATCCTAGTAAATGAGTGTGTCTTTTTCTGTACTATGCCTCCCCCCTTTTCTGAAGCTATGCTCCATAGTCCAATGACTAGTCAGTCTCAAATTGGCTAGATCTGAGCCTTCTTTCACATTCAGTAAGCATCCTCATTTTCATCATGAACTCCTTTCTCACTCAGTATTCAGACATGTGTGGGACAGATTTACAATGACAGAATACCAGTCTCAGACCCTGATCCATAAATTTGGTGACACTCCTTTCTACCAGATATTCCCAAGCAATCCATTCTGAACACTTCTCCTTACTATTCATGCCTAATGGACAAAAGCTCATAATGAAGAACAACTAAAAAGTAATATCTAGTTGTTCATATGCCATGTCAAGAAGGTAAACTGTGAGATAAACTAAGATATTTTCCTTTCAAAATCTATGAATTTTTCTATAACATCCCATTCTAGAGTCCTAATTTAATATAAGCAAGTGGATGAATAAAATTATAAAGGACAGCTCTTGATATGAAAATTCTTTTTATTAAACAGATAGAAATTATGGAGGAAGTTACATCAGAGGCATGGATTTTAAAGAAGGCTCTCTGTGCTTCAAGACAAAGTAGAGAAACTATATCAGCCAAAGAAAATAGTAGTTTTTATTTATTATTTTTTCTTATTTTACTTATCGATCCCAGTTCCCTCTCCCTCCCTCTCTCCCATCTCTCCTTCCCCTCCCAACCCAATGCCCCCACTCTACAGGGATTGCAATGCCTTCCAGGAGGGATCAACAAAATCTGTCAGTCATTTGGACTAGGCCCTCTCTCCTGCCAGACTGAGAGCTGGGAAACCAGCATTGGACCTACTCAGACCCTCTGAACATGGTCTCAGTTAGAAGGCCTGGGCAGTCTAATGGACCTCTAACAGAGAAAATAATATTTTTAACAGCCCACAAAAATATGTAGACAAGTAGAGATGCCCCCAAAATACCTAATTGAGAAATGATGGATAAAAAGGAATCAGACTTTAACAACATGTTTAGCAAGGGTCAAGTCACATATCAGAGATGGGTCATTAAAATAATGTTTGGTAATTTGATAGAAGTTTTGAAATTCAGGTGTGTCCCAATTTCTGGAAGACCACAAATAACATCACAGTATTAAAAATCAAATGAAACTTCCTATCATATTTGACAGCAAGAGAAAAACGTGCACGATAAATTCAAGCTAAAGAGTACATTGCCAACATCTAGCTCTATCAGGAAGAATATTTTCAAACTGAAGAGAAATATAAAACTATTCAAACTGAAGTATCAGGAAAATAATCAGTGTCAAGATAGTCAAGAGAGGTCTAAAAAAGAAAACTAAATCCCCAAAATAACAGGAATTTAAAAAATCTTTCAATAATTAATTTGAACAATTGTGATTTGAAACCTAACCCCTAAAAGACACAGACTAGCCAATTAGAAAAGAAAACCACATCCACCATATCTTTGCTTTAAAAAAACTGACCTTACCATTAAAGACAGATACAATCTTAGAGTAGAGTAAAAAGGTTGAATCATAAATAATTACAACTAAGAAACCAGTAGGAATAATTATTCTTATGTCTGAAAAAATCTATCTTGAAATAATTCCAATCAGAAAAGTTAAAGAAGAACAACATGTTTATACTATGGGCAGAATGGAGTAAAGGAAGAAAAGGAAAAAAATGATTTAATGATAAGCCTGACTATTAAAATGAGTAATTATTTTAATTCCTTTTATATCCATATAGCGAACAAGACAGTACAGCAATATTGCAGTTCTGCAAACAACAGACAAACAAACAAACAAACAAAAAACCAGAGTAACTGTGGGTTCAAGTAAAACCACAAATCAAATAGATTTAACAGACAGTTACAGTACTTTCCACAAAAACATGAGAGGATATGCACTATTTCTATCAGATTATGGAATATTCTTTAAACAGATCACATATTATGACAGAGAGACTCAACAAAGGAACTGTATCTTATCTGAATAAACCACTACAAAGCTCCATAAGAACAGAATGGTAATAAACAGAAACCATGCAAATTAAGAGATGAAGCAGTAACTTATTAAATGATGATCGAATAACTGAAGGAATTAAAACATAATATTTCCTAGAGTAGAATGAAAGTGTAAATACAGCATACAAAATATCTATAGAAAAATTCAAAGGTATTTGTAAGGGAAATTTATTTTTTTTATTTATTAAAATGTTATGTTTATTTTACATCTCAATCATGGCTTCTCCTCCCTCCTCTTCTCCCAGTTCCCCAAACACCACCTTTCCTTTCTCCCATCCATTTTTCCTTTTTCTCTTTGCAGAAAGGGGCAAGCCTTCTATGGGTATCAACAAAGCATGTACGAGCAAGTTGAGGAAGGCCCAAGCTCCTATCCCGCATCAAGAATGGACAATACAACACAATGTTGGAATAAGTTCCCAGAAGGCATCATAAACTCTAGAGACAAGTCCTGATTCCACAGATAAGAGTTCCAAAACAGACTAATCTACACAACTGTCCTACACATGTAGTCTTCTTAGCTGTTGGTCCAGAGTCCTGACCTCCAAAGAGCCTGCTTGTGTCAGCTGTCTCTTTGGGGTTTCCTGTCATGATCCTGAATGCCTGGCTCATACAATCTCCTCTCCTTTCTCTCTCTCTCTCTCTCTCTCTCTCTCTCTCTCTCTCTCTCTCTCTCTCTCTCTCTCTCTCTTAGTTCAGTATGAATCTCTTTGTGTCCTCCAATCAGTTACTGGATGAAGGCTCCCTGATGACAATTAGGGTAGTTATCAATCTGATTAATGGAGAAGGTCTGTTCATATACCCTCTCAGTTTTTGCTAGGATTCGTAGTTGGGGTCATCCTTTTGGTTCTTAGGAGTTTCACTGGCTCCAAGTTGCTCTATAACCCTTAAATGACCCCCATCATCAAGAAAACTTGTTCATTACTTCCCCACCTCCATCCAGAAAAATATCCAATTCAGCAGTATCCCTCATGTCCTTGTTCCTTTTCCCCTTCCTTGAAATGGCCATTTTATAGTTCTAAATGCCTAAAACAAATAATTTGAGCTATCTAAAATAAAAATCTTAAAGGTATATGCTATGTAAAAATCAAAGTTGAAGAGAGAAAATAAGATCATAGGGTAAAAAGAAGTTCAAAATCAATACAAATTATCAATGAAATTATGAATTGGTTTGTAACTGACTTGTCTTTTGGGTCAGATCCCAAATCATAAGAGACTTACTGTTTGTTCAGCTTAGCTTAGGAAAGTTTCTGGCTAGCTCTTTTAATTTAAATTACCTTCTCCCTTTGGTATTCTTCTCTTACCTCTTTATACCCTACTTTCACTGTCTCTTTATATTGGATGGACAAGTGGCTGTATGTCTTCTTAAACTGGGCATGTCTCTCTTTCTTTCCACCTCTTATTCTTCCCACTTTTTTTTTAATCTAATGGTCTTCCTCTAATTATTCTCTCTTCCAGCCAGCTCCAGCTATCCTTACTCTTGCCTACTTATTGGATGTTCATGTCATTATTAGTCTAGTTTGGTACTTAGGCAGGCAAGGTGAAAGAAATGCCAGTAATATTTTCATAATTAAACAAATGCAACATGAAAAAAAGAAACACACATGGTTAAAGTGATATTCTACAGTATAAACAAATATAACACATCTTTGCCTTGTTAAAGTATGTTCTACAGCATTGCAATGTTTCTTCACAAAATGAACAAGATTGAAAAGCCCAAGACCTATTAGCCAAAAGAAAGAGAAAAACAATTTTTTTCTAAATCAATCAACATAGAGACAAAAACTAAGATACAACAATGTATAACAATGAAACACAGAATTTAAAATCTAAATAAATGGATCAGTTTTCATATGAAATGGTACTGAATTTTAAACCAAGATGAAATAAAGAACTTACACAGAGATATAAATAACAATGAGATTCAAGCATCAACACAAACCTAACAGCTGGTACCACCACCACCATCACCATCACCACACACACACACACACACACACACACACACACACACACACACACACACAAGAATAAATAAAACAAATGGATTTATTGAAGGATTCTGTGAGAAATTCAACCTAAACTCAATATTATTTATGCTAAAATAAAACAGGAATAAATGTTTCAAATTCTTTTTAACCAACATTTAGCATAGATAGTTATATCCAATAAATGAAATTAAAATGGGTATCTTCTGAAACCATGTCCTGATAACATTAATATATCTCCCCACTCTGCAAATTCTGAGAAGTCTAAATCAATCTCTAATCTACCCTAAAGGTTTATCAAAATATCTTTATCAAGAGTAAAATGTACTTAAATAATTTTACTGAGGTGAGTTCTTTTTTATTCTCTCTCATCTCTGAGATAAGAAAACAAAGCTACTTGTCAACTTTCAGCTCATCATGCCTCCCTCTCTGCAACTCGATTCCATGAGTTTGGCTCAGTGTTTAGCTGTGGGTGTCTGCTTCTGTTCCCATCAGCTACTGGATTTATAAGACAAAACATAACAATCAATTGTCACAGTGCATAACTCAGTTGTGCTACACAAATAATATTGGATATGTGCTCTCCCAGAGAAGTTTAGTAGAATAATATGCTCCTACACTCTTAGATAAAACTGACTTCCTCTCCCAAAAGCAACAAACTGTCAATATCTTCATAAGTTGGTGTCTACTCCTTTCCTAACTTGCTCATGCTGGATTTGGTACAAACCAGTTTTCCCAAATTCTGCCTATGCTATCACTGGCACTGTTTGTTTATAAGTTCATGAGACAGACAGCTTCTATGATCATAGGATTCTCTACGCCTTTTGTGAAGGTTAGTGTTGTTTATCAACTACCATAATTACTCCGCTATCCTAGGCTGTGTTCCACCATCCAAATTTAACTCTTACATTTCTCTTATTTCCTTGTAACACTTTATAGCATTGTGTTATATACAATCTCTATTTAATGCCTTTCTCCATGGTTCTCGAAGTTTATGATTATTCTAGGTTAAGCACATATAGTTTGATTTTCAAAATTAGTATCTGCAGAAGAGTGAAAACATATAATGATGAGTGAATATTTGGGTTGAATATGCCACTCAGGTTTACTATGCTGAACTTCATATATTTACTTGTGAGTCAAATTTTCATTTTTGATAATGGCTGATGTTGTGGAACATTTTGATCACACTCTAACACTCCTGAGACTAACAATAAAGTTTACTTTGAATCAGAGGGCAGAGCTAGCTACTCTCTAATCAAAATTAGCTATAAAGTTTTTGGAGAACCAAGGACATATAGAGTGTCACCGGAAGTAGTAGGGTGGGGTTTAGAATTAATCTCAGCCTTTTGGATGAAGGAAGGAGGTCACTTGAAACTTCTGCTTTTCTCTGATCAATCAGGTTCTTAACCCTGGTATCTGACTTCTGTTTAAATGACAAAAAAATTATTAGACAAATGCCCCAGGCTAAATAATAATATATTGTGTAAATATACATTTTAATAACCCATTAATCAGGAATGTACATCTAAGTTGTTTTAATTTCCTTACTAGAGTTAATAGAGCAGTAGCAATAATGAGGATGACAAGGGTTGAGAAGATATATACAGTGTAGGATATGGAATACCTAGCATATATACTGACTGGGCTTATAAGAAGATTTTAGGGTAGTTTATTTTAGCTTTTTGAGTAAATTCCCCACTGATTTCCATAATGGCTACACATTTTTGCTTCCAACATCAGTGAATAACTGTTACATTCCCCATATGTATATGTATGCTAGCATTTGACGTATTTTGCCACTCTTAGTATGATAATATCTCAAAGTATTTTAATTTTAATTACATGACAGCTAAAAAATGTGGAACATTTTAAAATTATTTTATCAGTCATTTGTATTTTGTTCTTTTGAGAAATCATTTTACTTTATTTCATGAATTTTAATTGGGCTGTTTGTTTTTTTGATGTTTGTTATTAGTTCATATATTCTAGATATTAGATTATTTCAGGTACTTATTTTATTTTTATACATGGAAATTGTTCTACTTATTAATAATTTCTAAAGTAACAGGGGAATTTATGTATATAAGAATAAAAAAGAACATTGTCATATAATGACATATTTTTAAAAAGCAGTTGCTATATTTACTGATACATGAGTAATACACTATTTTATTTCTAAAATGTTAATAGTGGATTTAATCACTAGCACATTAATTATTTTTCTATAAATTGATAAAATTGGTTTTCTTTAGTTGGATATCATTATACCAAACTCACAAAGTCTTCAGAAACCTAAATACTGCAAGTTAAAATGCTTTCTTGTGTCTTTTTGTTCTCATTTTGTATATATATATATATATATATATATATATATATATATAAAATATACACACATATATATACATATATGTATATGTATATATATATATATATATATATATATATATATATATATATAATTTGTTCTGTAGATTTTTTTTTCTGTCCTGTAGCAGTTCTGATATATACCTTTGTGACATACTTGTAGGTGACTATTCACAATTTTCATCATTTCTGTGAGCTCTCTGTCTCCATATACAGTGGTATTCCAACATATAACTACCCTAGTCTATAGTTTTATTATGTTTAACTCAGTGAAAACAATCACCAATAAATTTTATTTAAAAAAACTGGAAAGGTATTTTAAATTTCAAGATAATTGAACTATGTATTGGTTAAATGAATTATAGATATTTAAATATTCATTTATTGACTAAGTTTTCTGTTGTGTATGTATATATGTATGCATATATGTATGTATGTGAACATGCATGAATTATGTAAATAGTGAATATACAGATCCTATAAAGAATAGAAGAGGGGTTCAAAAACACTGTACCTGGAGCACAGATAGTTTTGAGCACTCATGCCGTAATGAAACTGAACTCAGTTCCTTTGCAAGAGGAGTATTTGCTCATAACCTCTGAATCATCTCTATAGCCACTCTGACTTTTAATCTAAAAATAATAAAAAATGCATTCTGTCAGAAAAATTAAATTAAGAGTTCTTTAGCGAGTGATGATTAATGTGTAAATAAGTCCTCTTTTCAAAGGCAATGAGCCATTAATAGAATAGTTAATCACTGAAGGGGAAAATATTATAATGAGTAGGAAGGAAAATATTATTGAGAAAATGTGCTTTCCACCCTGAATATATATATATATATATATATATATATATATATATATATATATATATAAACAAAATTTTCATTGTCTGAGATTTAGTCATTGAATTCATAAGTAATTTCATGTAGGCTTAGGTATCAGCACATCTATTTGCCACTATTTTAGATTTTATTTTTATATTTAAAATCTGCACAGTCCTCATATGAAACAAATTACCAAGAAACATTTTCATCAGAAAGTAAACTTTCATTGTTTGATTCAACACAGTGAAAAATATAATAAATCCACTATTTCTTTTTTTTTTCTCTTTACATTTCTCACCAAAAGTGCTGCCACTACATTGTTAGACAAAATATATATCCATTGCTCCTTTTTATAAAAATCTACATTACAGCCTGGAAATCTGTCTTTTAAAAAAATGAAAAGGTAAAATATAAATGAAGTAATGGACTGAATGAAAGAAGTAATAGGGAGAGAAAAGAGGAGGTAGCCTGATAGTGTAAGGTAGATATAAATAGATACATAGGTAGACAGATTGATAAATAGATGATACTTACATGGATAGATGATAGAAAGAGAAAAATAATCAATGCCTTATATCTTAAGCTTTTGAATTCTCCTAAAATGCTATAAAAATTAACAGAAATATAAAATAATAAATATATTGAATGAAGATGAAAATGGGAAGTACAGACAAAAATGAAAAGGGAAAGGATTTATTTGAGAAATCAGACATATATGTTGATAGTAGACCTTAAATAGGTTATCTCTGTGTTTACATTTTACCTGTATAAACCCTTAAATTTTATCAATTTATTCCATGTTATTACATTTGTTATACATTAACCATCTATTGAAATATACATAATTCCAATAAATTAGTTTGTCAAAGATTACCATAATTTCCACCACTACTTCTTGAGATTTGGGGGAATTTATGTATTTTTGTTTTGTATTTTAAGTTATTTCTGATTTTTTATTTATAATTACCAGTATAAATAAATATTTAAAAATTTTCTGCCAAGTGTAGGCAACAAATTTTGATCCAAGTATTCATATGGACTATCAACAAATGTTTGTTTTTAGCTATTAATACTGTAATTTTAATGCCCTTATCTTAAGTAAACAGTTTTGTTCAAACTATGGCCAGTATACCCAGGCCTCAGTTACCCAGGCCAGCCTGAGTGAGCATGCATGGTAGGCACTTCCTTCCTGAGCCAAGCCTGCCTCTATGCCCAGAGACTGCTGATGAAGAGACACCTGACCTAGAGAGCCAATAAGGAAAGGACAACCCAGCAGGCAACCAGCAATAGGACCTTGGGAGGGGGAATAAAGGCAGGTCTAACTTCCTTAATAAATGAGTCTGCATCATGTTCTTCTACTCACTGACTCCCAGTGCCAGAGTCATTGATGCTGCTTATTCTCACCCCTTCCCCAAAAAGGGTGTACAACAGGGTCACTAGTAACAATACAGTTTACTTATTATTTTCATCATTTATTGTAAATTTTGAGGATGATTACTTAAATCATAATAAAATAGCTTATGTTTGCTTCTGAAATGAATACAAGGCACAGGAGATTGTGACTTTCACAACTAAAGTCAGTATTTTATATAACAAGATGTTAACCTTCCAAGATCAAGTTGCTGACAGATTTGGTTTCTTTGGAAGTTTCTCTTCCAAGCTTGTTGATGTTTTAATTGTTTCCTTCTTCAGTCTTTTCTTTATGCATGTTTATGTGGTACCTCAGTGTGTGTCTTTTTTATAAGGTCAATAATCAAATTTTATGATAACGTACCAGTGAGCCTTTGTCTTGCCTCCTTTATTGCATCATTAAAAGCTCTGTGTCTGAATATTTTTTGAAGTTTGAAGTTTAGTGTGGTAGAGCAACAACATGAATCTTATATTGGGAAAATTAAGCTAAAAACATGGTGTTACATGTGTGTTAACATTTTCAATCCTTACAAAACCCAAACAAAACTCGATATTTATTAACTTGGCTTCAAAACTGAATAATCATCGTGAATCTAAAAGTTGATCTAAAGAAACTTTAACAAGATTCTACCATCTGTTTAGTTACATCATTAAGACATTTTTGAGTTCTTTACTGTTCACACTGAAAAATTAACCACTTTCTATGTTTTGTTTAAATATATATGTATCATACATCCAGTAGTGCATGTGTTTTAATTCAGTTAGATGTTAATATTTTCACTAGTTCTAACTCTGATACCTTATGAGATTACAATTGGTCTTCTTCAATTATCATCATGTTATCCAGCATCTATCAAATTTTTCTCAGTATTATGCCACCTCTTATTTCTTCCTTCACTGCAATATCATAAAATTGAAGATGATATTCTTGTGTTGAAATATCTATGAATAGTATTGATAAAACATAATAGTATCCATTGTTCTACAGAAACATAAAAATACAGATGACTTCTTTATTAAAAACAACAGAATCAAATAAGCATCACAGGAAGTATTTGAAATGAGGCTGGCTTCTCAAACTTAACCAAGTAGAGTTACCTGATTTATCAGAATATGTTTGTTTTTTCAGATATTTCATGAAAAATCATTTATTTTTCATTATTACCACATGTTATTGATCTTTGAATTTTCACTTCTATAAAGAAATATATTTAATCTGATATGAAATTCTTTCTACAGTTATAGAACATTGTTTATTTCCTCATTTTTCTCCCTATATTGTTCTTGTCCATCCTACAACCTCTATCCCATGCTAGTGTTATTTTCCTTCAGTCAGACTCTCTCCTCTTCTTTTCCAAGGAATGAAAATTCAGAATGCCAAAGTATGTTTCACTCCTTTTATCACAAACTTCATGACCAGTAATGGGTAACAGATATCTTTATTTTAACTTCATCCCTTAATGCATTACATGTGGTTCCTGTTTTTATGACTACACCAAAGGGGTGTTTGCTTCACTTGCTAATGAATCCCTCATCAATATATCCAATCCCTGGGTTTTGTTTTTATCCTCCTTAATCCTACTGTAGAATGTGGCATTGTTGAATACACTCTTGACAATCTTGTCTTTCACTTTAAGAATTTAACCTTTATGTTTCTTTGTGTTTGTCTCATTTTTAATGCAGCATTTAATGCTTCCCTGTAAAATAGGTTTCAAAAGACTGTTTATATATTTAGCAATTATTACACTATAAACTCTAAAGAATAATTTTATTTCTAACAACCATTTAAATTAGCATCAACTGAAAGAAATAGAGTTCATTGCAAGCATTACATTCATTTGTTCATTATTCTGGTCAAGACGCATAGCTGAACACAGACAAATGTAGACTACTGCATTTAATGACATATTTACATCCTTTGTAAAATACATATTTATAGTTCTATGTCAGAATTATACATTTTTCTTTTCATTCAAATAGTAGTTCAAATTAATAATAAAGAAATTTATTTCCAAAAATAACCTTTGTTTGTATGATATATAATATATGAGTCCACTCACTTCTTTCTTCAAGTATATACATAAAAATATATTTACATTAAATTAATGTTTATAAGTTTTGAGCTTAAATAAAACATAAGATACAGAGATAAGCAGTGAAAAATCTCAATTTTAATGGTAGTTGATGTTGTCATGAAAAACTTTTTTTCTGATAAAATCAGCAAATAAATATCAGGTAAATTAGTTCTCATAATTTTAAGAAAAAAATATAAACATAATACATTATTTATATGTAAAAGAATTTTGTTTAATACAATTTGTAATTGAAAATCCTTAGGAATTAACATTATTTGCCTTTTTGCACTTTGTAGGGTACAGGTTGTTAATGAAATCTTGAATTGGTTGTGTTTTATCTTTATTTGAAGATGAAAATTAGAAGAAAGCAACACCCGTTGATGTCAGGGATCTTGGGAGAGAAAATCCATGTCCAGCTTTATAAATCATTAGAAAATGATTAATATGAAAATAGTATTCATGTTCCAGCATCTGAGTCATTAGATATGATTTTGGGCACTGTTATAAAGAAGACTGCAATAGGAGTAAGACTGGAGGTGAAAAGTACATAATTAGTTAAGACATTCATGTCAAGAGATTATGGAATGATCTACAAATTAAATCCAACATTGCTTCTTAGATTAAGAAGTCTTAAAATCTAGTAAATAATAGACGAGCATGATGCGGGATACAAGAGAAGAAAGAACACAATAGGCAAATGTCAAGGGATAAACAATTTCAATGGGCATCCATTGAAACAACTGCTATTTCCTTAAAGGAGTTGATGCAACAATGATCTGTTCTTTTTTTAACCATCTACAACTTATAGAGGCTAGAAGTTGTACTTAAGACTGTGGTGAACACACCTAAGGCATTGTTTTCTACTTTAGTTGTTTACAGTAGATTGTGAATAATTGACATGTCTTCATGCATTTGATGCTACAAATCAAAAATGAGAAGGAAAATTAGCAAAATATCATAATATTTTCTTTTATTAATAGATTTCCAAGAAATTGAATTGATGTTTTAGGAATTTTGAAGATGTTTTTATAATTACCGATCTTATTCAACTTCTTCATTGTTGTAAGCATATATGTGTGTCTGAGCATTTACTAATTATTATAATTACTGAAGCAGACATCTATACTTTTGGATTGTGGTAGTACAACCAGCTTTACTTCAAAAAGCATGTGATAAGGCTGGAGAGATGACTTAGAAGGTAAAGGTGTATCATCTAAGTCTTACTACCTGATATTTTTGTCCAAAAATCATGAGTTGAAATGGAATTTAACTACCAAAATTCTCCTCTCATATCTACCTCAATTCTGTGAGACCCACAACACACACACACACACACACACACACACACGGTATTTAGTACAGTGTCAGGAGACAAAATGTGCATGTAAATTACTGTGCAAATGCACATGTGCATGAACATGTCTCACTGGAGTCATTTAAAATTGTAAAATAACAAGTAAAGATTTATGTTTACTATTCATTTATTATAGTTGTGGGTCTAGTCTTGTACCTTGTCTATGTTCTTTACGCAATACAATATCCTTTAATTATATTTTAAAAATATGCCTTAATTTCTACTCAACCACTATATTGCTTGCATTTGTGTTGTTTCTCCTATGCTACCTGACAAAAATAATAAAAGTTTCAAATATTTATTCTGTCTCATGCTTTCCAAGAGTTTTACTGTAGAATTCCACATAGGTATGTTCATGTCAACAAGAGCATCACTGAAAGATGTCAGCACTAGATTTACTTTTCAAACACATATTCTTAGTGTCCATTTCTATTATCTAGACCTCACTTTCTAAAATTGCTGTTTCTTATCCATGCAATGCCATTTATTGAAAAAAAAAAGAATTGAACCATTAGCCAGTCAGAGGAAATTTCACAATTAAATGATGACTGTAAGCTAATGCTATAAAATAATCTTAAAGACATGTATATAGGTAACATTGTACAGACTTAGTAGGTTGCATTCAGGCACACACATATATACACACATGCAATGCATATATTTATATGTATTTGTATATATTTACATGTTCATGTATGAATGCTTAAGCAATTAAAGAATAATAGCAATGCATTTTGTGTAAATATTTGGTAATATGAAGGAAGGTTTGTTAGGAGGAGAATGCATGGTACAATGGATTGATTATATTGTTTAAACAATAAAGATAAATAAAATTATGATGGACTAAACCATTATGTTTTTTTTTTACATATTAAAATATCCCTTTTAAAAACAGGAAACAAGGTTCTGTATGCTGTACTATCTCAACTTCTCTTTTCTCCTAGTATTTGTCCCTTTTCATTCTTCCTGAGTACATATTATTTTGTTGATATTATTTAATAGTACTTCTTGTAATGACCATGTATGTTACGAGCAAGTTTTTCCTCGCCAATTGTCTGGTCTCACTCTTTGTTCCTCCTGGCCAGCCGCATGGTCCTGCCTCCATGCAAACCCCAATAACACTCAGAGACTCTGTATTTGATACAATATGTTGGCCAGTTACTATCATTGTTTATGAGCTACCTCTGTCTTAATGATTAACCTATTTCTACTATTCTAAGTATTTCCACGTGGCTCATCTTACCAGCCAGAGTGCCACTGGCAGTGCTACCTCTCCGGGATCTCCATCTTGACTCCTCCTAACTACTTCCTCTTTCCTCCTTGTCTCCTAGCCCCTCCTATCATGGTTTTCCATTGCCACAATGCTTTATTCATTAACCAGTATGAGAAATATATTTACAGAATAACATCTCCCATCATCTCTTCTTGTCTGTCTAAAATAAATGAAGGGGTTTAACATTAACATAGCAAATATACCATACAGCAGTTACCAAATAAGAATCACAATATTTAGTTAACAATATTTAGTCCATTAACATTTTGTAAGACTTAAAGAAAATATCAATTGTATCTTTGAGTCTAAAGTCCTATATGTAATTTGTCTTTAATCCTAACTGAGGAAAACTGTAACCATAACTATCTGTCATCAGCTCCATCAATGACCACAGAATGATAATACATAAACTCTAGAAAGAAAGAGACAACTCACTGCCTGGTCAGGCACCCGGAGTTCTTCTGTAATGTTCCATCTTCATCCTATAAGCCATAGTGTGTCTGGCAGAATCTTTCATGAAGCAGGAACACTGTACAATTGTCCATCTTGTTTCAACAGTCACTTTTCTGTGTGTCCTGCATGTTCAGTTTATACAGCACAAAGCCAAACAGGCTAGACAAGCATTATCTTGCCCAAATGGCTAGTCATGCCATATTAGAAGCAAACTCCATAATGTGTTTCTTCGATGTCCATCTTCCTTTCTAACATAGGTGGTGTTACCAGGAGCAGTTGTGCCATATTGTTAAGAAAAATCCTAAACCATTTTAAGTGCCATATTCTTTAGGTCTTTGAAATGTTTAAAGAATGCCTAATCATCTCAAATACATCTGGAAATACTAACTTAACTCCAAGTTTAGACTATTGTAGGTAACTCAGTATAATCTGTACTAAATTATACATTACATTTTTAATGAGCTATATAAACACCATACCTAAACATATTACAAAATTAACCTTAAATTTGTATCAATAAATGAAAATCCATTCCAAAACAAAGTATCTATATCTATACCATAATTCTCTTTTTATTTTTAAAAAGATTGGTTGTGGTCATTAACCATTTATAACTAAGCCCATTTAAATGAAAACAAAAATTTATAAACAATATTTGGGAATTTGGGCATCATTCTTTCCAAACTACTTCCTGCTGGTATGGGATGCTGTCATGGGGGATCCTAAGAAGACACAGAAATCTTGGCTGTAGTGGCTTGCAAGACTGCACTGTCCCATTTATGTTGTTTCAGGGGGTCTGGCTTGATCAAACCACATTAGTCTGGAAACAATCCACAGCTTTTCATTTTTTGTGGAAACAAAAGTAGAAATACTTTTCCCCAATAATTTGTCCTTAGGCTTAAATTTTGGAGTCAATGCATTTTTAAAATATATATATTGAATTAATCAAGCAGCATTTCTTTTATCAGTTATTGTTATTTGTAGTGAGATATTCACCTTGTCTGCACCTGTGGCTTAGGCCATGCCCATTGGGGTGGAGACAGGGCCAGATGGGAGCTGGGAGAAAAAGCTGGGAAAGGGTCGGGCTGCCCCTTTTGGTGGTGGATGCTGGAAAGCTTAGGATCCAGTGGAACCCGCCTCATTCATCTGCCTATGGTGTGAGTTATTTCTCCCTTAATAAACATCTATTCGGCCTAATTGTTTATCCTGATCCTTATTAAATCACAATATCTGGTGTCAGAAGTGGGATTGAGAACTTTCACTTAAAACTTAATGAAAGCTTAAAAAATACTTTTTAGAAACAAAGGAACAGAGACTAGCAAGACTTCTTGGTAGCAGCATTTTCTCGGTTGGATTTGTTTTGCTGTAGACAGAGATTTGCACGGCTCCTTTAAGGGAGGTCTCCAAAATTAGCATAAGTGGCAAAAAAAAAAGCTTTGCTTTTTAAGAGCTCTGCTAACAATTCATTGGTGTGTACGAGAGCTGCAATGAAGGTTTACACTCTGTTTTAAGAAAATACGCTGGCTTGGGAGAGAAAAAGAAACAGGATACAATGGTTTAAAAAAGAAAAAAGGAAGTAGAATGAATGTGTATGATGGCGCACGCCATTAATCCCAGCACTCAGCAGACAGAGGCAAAGAGATCTCTGTGATTTCAAAGTAGATCTGGTATGCAGTGGATTCCAGGATAGTCAAAAGTTACACAGAGAAACCCTGTCTCAAAATATGTAAAGAATAGAAATAGAAGAAATAGAGTAAAAAGAGCCACGTAAAGATGAAAAGCACGGAGAATTTTGGATACTATACAAGATTCTGTTGTCTTTAAATTATTTGATTGCTGAGAAAATAACAACTATTAATAAAAGAAATGCTGCTGGATTAATTCAATTTATATATTTTAAAAATGCTTTGACTCACAAATTTAAGCCTAAGGACAAGTTACTGGGGAAAAGGATTTCTATTTTTGTTTACACATATATAAAAAGCTATGGATTCTTTCCAGACTTCGGTGGTTTGATCAAGCCAGACCCCCTGAAACAGTGCCCCAGATGATCCAACATTCAAAGCATTTGAGACAAAGACTTGCAGACTACTGCCAAGATTTCTGCATCTTCTTCGGAACCCCATGATAGCGCCCTCAACCAGCAGGAAGTAGTTTGGAAAGAACGACGCCCAAATTCCCAAATATTGTTTATAATTATTTGTTTTCATTTATAAAGGCTTGGTTATAAATAGTTATAACCACAAGCAATCTTTTCAAAGGTAAAAAGGGAATTATGGTATAGATATGAATACTTTGCTTTGAAATTGATTTTCTTTTATTGATACAATTTAAGGTCAATTTGTGATATGTATATTTCTCCTCTTGTTTAGGTATTGTGTTTATATAGCTCATTGAAAAATGTAATGTATAATTTAGTACAGATTAGAGAGTTACCTATGATAGTCAAGATTGGAGATAGTTAGGTTTTCTAGATATATATAGAGATGTATTTGAGATGAATAGGCATTCTTCAAACCTTTCAAAGACCTACAGAATATGGAATTTAAAATGGTTTAGGGTTTTTCTTGACAGTGAGGCACAACTGCTCCTGGTAACACCACATGCATCGGAAAGAAAGATGGACATCAAAGAAACACATTATGGAGTTTGCTTCTAATATGGCAAGACTAGCCATTTGAGCAAGGTACTGCTCTTTTGGACTGTTTGACTTTATGCTGTAGAAACTGAACATGCAGGACCCACAAAAAGGTGACTGCTGATGCAAGATGGACATTGCTACAGGATTCCTGCTTCATGGAAGAGGCTGCCAGACAGCCAGATAGTCTACAGGACACTATCAATACAGGTGGACAGTTTAAAGTTACCTGCTTTGCTGAAAGTCTGCCAGACACATTATGGCCTATGGGCTGAAGATGGAACATTACATAAGAACTTCGGGTGACTGACCAGGCAATGAGTTGTCTCTGTCATTTCTAGAGTTTATATATTATTCTTCTGTGGTCTTTGATGGAGTTGAAGACAGGTAGTTATGGTTATAATTTTCCTTAGTTAGGATTAAAGATAAGTTACATATAGGACTTTAGACTCACAAAGATAGGATATATGATATTTTCTTTAAGTCTTACAAAATGTTAATGGACTAAATATTGTTAACTGTGATTCTTATTTGATAACTGTTGTATGTTATATTTTGCTATGTTAAGGTTAAACCACTTCTTTTATTTTAGGCAGAAAAGAGGAGAAGATGGGAGATGTTATCCTGTAAACTTGTTAATTAATAAAGCACTGTTGGTCCAATGAGATAGCAAGATAGGTGGGGCTAAGACAAGGAGAAAAGAGGAATAAGAGGAAGGAGTCAAGATGAAGACCTGGGAGGAAAGAAGATACCAGCTGCGGCTCCTGATATAATGACCATGTGGAAATACTTAGATAAGTAGAAATGGGTTAATAATTAAGGCAGAGCTGACCCATTAACAATTATAGTCATTGGCCAACAGGTTTGTATCAAATACAAAGTCTCAGCGTGTTATTTGGGGCTCACGTGGCGGCGGTTCCATGGCAGCAGGACTGGGAGGACGGCGGGGAGGAACCTGCTGTAACACTGGACCAATGAATGTAGATCGACCAGAGACAAGCAAGGAAACCCTTTACCATCGGGAAACTACTTGGGGGGCCTCTCGAAGGCCCCCATGCCAAAGGTGGTCCGGACATTTCCAGTCATACTGGAGGGCATTCTCCCACAGATCGATTAGAAAACCCAGTGCCTATTATAAAAACTCATACCTCTCTGGATAACATACTAATGATGGAATTTGAATCAAACATGAGAAAAGGAAACAAAAAGCATATATTTTGGCAAACCTCTATAAATAGTAAAGGCCTAGATTGATAGTTAAAATGAATAACAGACTGTCTGAAGGTTTACTGGACACGGGAGCTGATGTAACTATCATAATGATAAATCCTGGCCTTCTAGATGGCCCCTGCAAGAGGTAAATGTTCAATTCTTAGGGATTGGAACCCTGTCTCAGGTAAAACAGAGCACAAGATGGATTGAATGTGTAGGACCAGAAGGACAGAGAGGAAGGTTGAGACCATATGTGGTCGATATAGCAATAAATTTATGGGGTTGTGATCTATTACAGCAATGGAATACACAGAATAACATTCCTCCAGTAATGGATAGGAACCATAAACGATCTCATGATTGTGGAAAAGGTGTTATAAAGTACTATTCAAGACAGACACCAAATATCCGGGCTGTACAAAAACAGAATGCAAGTGCTGAACAAACAGAGGAACCAAAAGCCCTACCCTTAATATGGTTAACAGAGGAACCTATCTGGGTAGGGCAATGGCCTATGACCTCTGAGAAAATAGAAGCTTTAGAAAACCTGATAAAGGAACAACTAAATGCTGGACATATCGAGGAATCAACCAGCCCTTGATATTCTCCTGTATTTGTTATCAAAAAGAAATCTGGTAAATGCAGAATGCTTACAGACCTGGGAGCCATCAATAAAGTTATTCAGCCAAGGGGTTCTCTACAGCATGGAATGCCCTTGCCTTCTTTGATACCTAAGGGATTGCCTATTATATTATTGACTTAAAGGATCGCTTCTTCACTATATCTTTACAGGAACAAGATAAAGAGAATTTTGCCTTCATGGTACCTAATTATAATAATTCACAACTGGTGAAAAGATATCAATGGAAGGTTTTGACACAGGGAATGCTAAATAGACCCACTCTATGCCAATATTTTGTACAAAAACCACTGGAAATAATTTGTGAACAGTTTCCACAATCCATAATTTACCATTACATGGATGATATATTGTTAGCTAATTTTAAAATAGAAACATTTAAAAAAAATGTTTGAGAAAGTAAAAAGTTTTACCTCATTGGGGATTACAAATTGCTTCTGAAAACATACAAAAAGGAGATTCTATCAACTACTTGGGATATAAAATAGGTCTACAGAAAATTAGACCACAAAAAGTACAGATTAGCAGAGATTTCTACCAGACTCTTAATGATCTTCAAATATTACTAGGAGAGATCTCTCAACTACAAACCATTATTGGAGTAGAAGGGTATGATTTGAAAAACTTAAAAGTGACCCTAAAGGGGACAAAGACATGAATAGTCCATGAATACTATCAGCTGAGGCTGAAAAGCAATTAGAATGGGTAGAAAAGAGGATATTAGAAGCACATGTGGAATGTGGATCCAAAATTAGACTGTATTCTGGTTATATTACCATCTAGAGAATATCCTTCAGGGATTTTGATGCAGAGAGAAGATATCATATTAGAATGGATATTTCTACCACATTAACAGAATAAAAAACCAAAAACATATAGAAAAGATCTCTGACATAATTATAAAAGGTAAATTAAGACTTCGTCAACTGACAGGAAGGGACCCAGCAGAAATCATAGTACTTTTGACTAATGAGGAAATTTCCTCCTTATGGAAAGATAATGGATATTGGCAGAGAGCATGCAGTAACTTTTTGGGAATGACTAACAACAATTATCCCAAAAATGAAAGGAAAAAATTCATAAAAAAACGATTTAGATCCATCCACGCATTGTAAGAAAAACACCTATCTCTGGAGTTCATACATTCTGCACTGAAGCAAACAAATCAGGTAAGCCAGAATATAAATCAGGTAAAATAAATAAAGTGGTTCAAAGCCCTTACAATTCTGTACAAAAGGCAGAGTTGTATGCCATTCTCATGGTACTTATGGATTTTACAGAACCTCTCAATATAGTTACTGACTCTCAATATGCAGAAAGAGTCGTCTTACACATTGAGACTGCAGAATTTATTCCTGATGGTACAGACTTAACTTCATTGTTTATACAGTTAAAAGATACTATCCGAAAGAGGATTCATCCTATAGATATATAACACACAATATCCAAAGTTTCTGTGTGCTTTCCATCCTTACTTGCATTTTTATTACTCTGTTGTTTTACTTTTGTTTTTACATACTTTGAGACGGGGTTTCTCTGTGTAACTTTTATCTGTCCTGGAATTCACTTTGCATACCAGGATTACTTTGAAATCACAGAGATCTGCTTGCCTCTGTCTCCCAGTACTGGGATTAAAGGCATGTGCCACCGCACCCAGTTACTCTACTTCCTTTTCTCTTTTTTATATGATTGTATCCTGTTTCTTTTCTCTCCCAAGCCAATGTATTTTTTAAAACACAGTGTAAACCTTTAGCACTTTTTCTTAATGTGAATCTGTCTTTACTTTAATTCTTTTATCTTTTTCTGGCCATGAGTCTTTTAACTAATAAACAACATTCTTAAAATGTAAGTCATAGTTTTAGCTGTGGTCTATCCAAGATGGCGGCGGCTATTTTATCGTCAACAGTGAGAGATGTGCTCACCGCTTGGTCTACGCTGCAACCATAATCATTCTGCAGGCTTGGAGATATGACCACTGCCATTGCCAACTCTCATACACACCAATGAATTGTTATCTGTGCTCTATAAAATCAGTGCAGTTTTTTTGCTGCTTATGCTGAGTCAGGAAACCTCCTTTAAAAGAGCTGCGCAAATCTTTTTCTTTACATACTAAAATATCCTTTTTAAAACTGGAAACAAGGTTCTGCATGCTGTTTTATCTCTACTTCTCTTTTCTCCCAGTATTTGTCCCTTTTCATTCTTCCCAAGTTCATATGATTTTGTTGAAAATTTTTAATAGCATTTCTTGTAATTACCATGTACATGGTTTCAGATGATGAATTACACACACAAAACTGACTTTTAATCAGCTTCTCTTGTTTTTTTTTATGATTACCTTTAAATCATCTCGTGGCTAATTACTATTACTAGAGTTATGTGACTTCTTGTCTGGAAATTTACAGGACATCAGAGAATAGCCATACACTTTGTTTTTCTCTCAATAGGCATCATAACATTATCTAGCATTCTTCCATTCTCACACTTAACTATTGTTCCCAAATCTGTCCTCATTTTCATTTAATTGACAAAGGTAGTTTTTCCTTTGATCCTACTGGCTTTCTTTCTTTTTTTCTTGAATTAAGTAAAAATAATTCAGATAATTTAAGTTTGATGGATATGTCGCTCCAGTTTGCATAATACCTCCTGACAATATAAAAACTAGTCTTATAAGACATGCAAGAGCATGGTCCCTCGCGTTCCCACTCAGGATGGGCGTCATCCCCCAAATCACTCATGAGAAGCGGTCTTGATACAAATGCATGAGGTCCTTTATAGTCCAGTATTCTGGGGCCATCAGCCATACGCCATGCAGAATAAAGGGCTGAGCAACCTCCAGTACAGAATTGAGACAGCATTTATAGGGTTACAACAAAGCCCATGATTCGTGAACCAATCACCTCGTTGCATCCAGTGCAGACCAATTAATTTAAAGTATACAAGCCCAGTCTTAGCCCAGGAAGTCTGCTTTCACATGGGCTTCTGGGTGTTCATTCACTCACAGGCTGCCATAATCATTAAAGTAGGTGACCATCGGCTTGGGATTTAAGACTCCCAGCTTCCTGGGGTTACTGGGGATTTAGGCTAAAATTTTCCATCCTAACAGTCTTCAAAGAAAAAGCTCCCAAGGAAGTTCCATTTTGATTTTTCTAATGCCTTTTATCCAAAAAAAAAAAATAGTTTAGTCAGGAATAGAGTCATAACTTTTAGGATGAAAGGCAATCAAGAACAATTGCAATAGCACATTGTTTTTGGAGGAGTCTATTGGATTACTCTGAAAAAAAATTCAAAGGTCATATCCCATCTCTAACACAAGAGTTTTCTTAGGTAGCCTATGACATTTGAAAGGGGATAGTACTAAGACCACATATGGTGTATACATACAAACATACACACATGAACACACAACTAAAACCACCATGAAGAAATGGAATATTTCCATAATGCAGAAAATAACTTAAAGATATTTTCAGTCAGAAGCTGCTAATAATCTTACAGTTTTACCCCCATTCTATGTGAACAAATATTTTATAAAATTAAAAATTAATACACAATATTTATACCTTCTAAGCTCCAATTTTCATTTATGAAGTTTTTTTTATTTTTTTTTACTTTGAGGTTCCAAAGGCTGTGTGTAGCAAAAAACATCATTATACAATTCCTCCTGATCACTGTGTGTGGATATATGCAGCACAATGCAATTAGCACTTCAATTCTTTTTACATTGAAGGTATTAGAATAAATGGCTCTATGAATATTTATGTAAATATTATTGTCTGGATATGTATTTTCTTTTCTTTGAGTAAATATCTAATAGCAGACACTATTTGCAATACAGTAAATGGCTTTCTTGCATTATACTTCTGTGGCTTCAACTAGTAAGTTCTGGTAATTCTTAGTTTAGTTTCTCATATGAAAAACTACCCTCAAATTAGGCTAAATTTGTATAATCATTTATATTTGTGATACCAAAAATGACTTTTGTTCACTAAATAAATTTGTTTGCTTAGTAATAAAACATGAATATTTTAAAAGATAAATGCAAAAATTCTTATAAAAAGTAATATTAAGCTGTTTCTAGATTTTGTGTAACTCTGTGAGAAACATAAAATAATTTCAATGATTTACACGTTCCACAAATAAAACAGCGCAGCAAATGTAATTTGGTAAAATAGCTACTAAGAAGTGGTGTATCTACACTGTGTCTGTCATATGAAAGTAAGATAAAGAAGAGCTTGGGGTTCACTGTACTAAGAGCTGAAATTTTCAGATATTTCCCTAAAGACAAATATGACAGAAGAGTCACTGGCCTGATAATTGCACCCTGTGAAGATCAAAGACATGTATGATAAAATAGGATCATCTCAGAGATCCTAAAAGGGCCCTTCAGGACAGTGATTGACAAATCATCCTTCACCTCAGACACTTTTGGGGAAGATAATGAGGTCACCAGAGAGGACTGGATATGTTTCTTAGATTTTTGTATAAAGATTCTGAGTCTAGAATTTCCTGGCCGCAATGAATCCAATCCCTATTTAAACTGTAGTGGTTTAACATCTAACTAACAAAACTATGTAAGATTAAGTAGTATTATTTTGAAATATGTAAATACCATGTTTTTGTATGAACAAAATAAAAAAATATATTTCCTGTTTCAAAATACCTTATTTTATATCCCTAGTCCTCTGTGCTGAAGATATGACAATGGGGAAAATCAGCAAAATGGTTGACATGGTGAAAAAATAATCTAATGAAGATCCTTAATGGATAGGAATCAGTAAGTGTGTATGAAAATATGGTGAGCAAACAGTGGCAAACAAGTAACATATCAATAAGTGATTTCCTCGGATGTGTCTAGATGTTCTTAGAGTACTTAATATATTAGAAGCTCTTGAATTAAAGAGCTTCTAATAATTAGACAATTAAAAAAAGATTTAAGACTTAAAGTATGTACTCATTAAAGAATGACAATAGACTAGGCAGAAGTTGGATCATGAGGACTGTTAAACTTAATATAGCTATACCATTAATTAACACGACAGCTGTGGATTTCTGCTAAAGTTGAGTTCAACCAAAAATGTCACAAGAGATGAGGTAGGCTCCAATACATGATTACTCAGAGCCACTGACAGTGAAGAATTGTTGGTGGAAGGAGAATCATTATTAATGTTGTCACTGGTAGGTTTTCCATATTCCAGTGCCCCCATTCACACACACATGGCAGCCATAGCTTAAATTACTGAAGTAGAAAAAAAAAAAAAAAAAAAAATGACATGGCGCTGTGATGTTGTGTTGATGGTGATTTGAAAAGAGTTGCTGGGAGCAAATGATGATCACATTCTATTGTATACGAGCATGGTATCCTCAAAAATATAGCCAAATATTGGAAAAGCCAGAAAACCATAAAAGAGTTTGTTTTTTAAAATACTAGAGCATTTTGAGTAGATAAAGCAATTCCAAAATGGAAGTTCCTGAAGGCTTAGAGAAAAACCATGCATTATCATGACAGGTACATACTACATTGATGTAGGTAGCATCTTGTAAAGATCATCGATTTTACAGCATTATAATTTGATACTTGTGAATTTTCTCAAAGTTTTCAGGATAGAAACTGCATGAGCTCATTTAACAGAGAGTATCATCTGAATTATAGGGCTCACACAAAACCAAGTTATACTGAAGGTTTCAAGACACTAAACAAACTGGAAATAAGTCAAAGCTTAAGTGTATGGGACAATGAGGATAAGACCTTCCCTGTTATTTCAGACCAAACAAATTTTAGAATTTATTCAGATCATAATTAAATCCAAATTTATATATGAATTAGCAGCATAGATTATATTACGCTGTTATTTTTCAAATATTCTTGTCACATAAGTCTATTTGTCTTGTTTGTAATAATTCATTATAAGTTAGGACTAAATTCATTTCATACAAACACATCCTCTCAAAATTTTCCCTTTTGTCTTTATCAGAGTGTTCTGATATTATGTCTACATATAAAACAGAAAATATATATCCTACAATCACCCTCCCCCAGACATCTAGTATAAAAAGACTATGGTATAGTTTTTTTTTCATTTTCTTCTCTATCAAGTATAAATTCATTATTCAATCAATTTTTCTGCCCTACAAATAGTAAAAATGTCATCTCTCTCTCTCTCTCTCTCTCTCTCTCTCTCTCACTCTCTCTCTCTCTCTCTCTCTGTCCTCCTTCCTTCCTTTCTTCCTTTTTATGTTGTGACAAATGGTTGCTAAAAATTTGACATTCATGAATCCTACCATCTAGCAAAGCAACTTAAATGTAATTTTCAACTTCAAGATATAATAAATGATGTTCTTTTATTTTAATGATATAAATGCATGCATTACCATTGAGCCATGCCAAACATTACTAGTTTATTAATATACGTATGTCAAAATTGGCAGTTAGAAAGATAAGGTCTATCAATTATTAATTCTTTTTCTTTTTATCATCAGAAAACTAAGTCAAACAAGAATACTTATGTTCTTTGATGCTAGAAGAGGATTTATATGAATGCAAATAGAATTTCACTCTTTGGATATCTGTAAGAATCATTTTTGAATACATTTCATGATGGGAATTTATATTTATATCATTATAAAAACACAGATAAGATTGTTTGATACATGAAACAGAAATAATTCAAAACTCATGTCCAAAAATAATTTAAATATAAATATGCAAATAACACAGAGAACATAATTTAAAAGATAACCCTGTGGAAATGCATAATTTTACTTGAACAAGATCAAATGAATCTTTTATAAATACATGAACTTCATTCAGATAAATAAAAAGAAATATAATTAATTTAGTCCCAGAGACTACATAATGTTATAAGCAAATCCAATAAATGAAAACACTTTATGAGCTACAATCATGTAACAAGAAACACACTTATTTAAAACTATAGCATAAATAAATCTCACCTATTTCTTTGTCACCTCTCTTTAAAATTATGTTCTATTATAATAAATTTAATGTAAAGCCTTCAGTAGAATCAATAATATGCAGGACACTGGATTGTGGGATATTTCTTATTTTAAAAAGCACACTAAAATCAGCTTTTATTTTCTGAGTGCAACTTTGGGCTTGTTAGTAAGTTAAACTGCTGGTAATTTCTGAGCATTCAGAATAAGGCATTATCATGGAAAACTTTCAAAACCTTGATACATTTATTGTCTACTAAAATTAAGGCTACATAGAGCTACTTCAATTGAATCCTAGTCATGAAAATGGGAAGACATCATGCAACACTGCGTAAATTATTGTTTACTGATGATGTTATGGTAGTGGATCAATTTTCAGTAGTGGTGCACCCACCAGTAAGACCACCAAACTACAATGTATAGAATCGTAACATGATAAAAAAATTAAATTTGTCGTCATGATTTGCATAAGAAATATTCCAATTGAATATGTGTTTGAATTTAATGCCAAAAATTGTGCATAGTTTTGGGAGGGATTAGTGTTTTACTAGGGGCTTTGAAGTTTTGTGAGCTAACTTACTTTCTTTCCCCTTTTCCCCTCCTCCTATTTGATCTCTCTCGCAGCCATATTCACATTCCCGCTGCTATGCCTTCATCACTGAGATGGAGAGTACATATAAAGGACAGTAAAGCTTAACAAACCATTGCCTATAAGATTCCTGTAATATTTTATCACATAAGTAAAATTATAATACAGAAAATGGCACCAAAATATGGAGCTGTCCCTATAGTAAATAGGTCAAGTACCTTTGATGCCTGTGTGTTAAGGGAGAAATTCAGAACATTTTAGAATATGGAACTGTAGAAGACACTAAATGTTTGACACAGAATTGGGTAGACAGAAATGTAAGAGAAATGCAAATATTTTGAAAATGACTATGTAAATGGAGTTCTTAATTGTTCTAGATAATAAAAATCCAGAGTCAGATATAGAGAAAAATGCTGAGAGATCAGTGAGCAGAAGGATAAAACCATCACCAACCCTTACCTTCTCGGTGTCTCAGCAGACAAGAGAACTAGTTTCTGTTTCTCTCTGCTTATATTCTATTTTTGCCCAGCTACTTCATTTCCTGTCTGTCTGTACAGACCTCCAGACCTCTATGGTTAGCTAGTGGCAAGCTTCATTTTCTGACCTTTAGACAGTCGGTTATTTGTATATGCAAAGTATCACCATGTGACTGTTCAGGTTTTTAAACAAATAATATATTTTAGGGTCATTTTTAAAATAAAAGAACACAAACCCCCTAAGAAGATGATTTCACATTATGTTTGAATGCAACAAAACTCACAAACACAAGATACTCTACTGTGAGGGCTACATAACTATTGTCAAGATAATTATAATCAAGTGTGGGATGTTCAGGCCCAATGGAGGTTAGGTAACTGAAATAAAAATTGCACCAAGAATATACCTCAGGGATTATAGAGCCTGTAGAGACCAAAGAGCCATAAAACATATTATTTAAGAGAGTGGTCCAAGGTGTACCAAGTATGTCCTTTACAGGATCAAGCGGCTTTCCTTATTGAGGAGCAGAAAATTGTTTTGAAAGTGTTGAAGGCACAAGCACAGAGTCAAAAATCAAAATAAATATGCAGCTTTTGAAAATAAAGGTTACAAAAGAGTAGATTACAAGTCTTTAGTAAGGTATTAAGACTGAGAGAGTAAGAAAAAGAGGAGTCCTCTTTATGGCGAACATCAATTGACTATCCGATACCAAAAAATAGGCACTGACAACATACATAGACATGGTACAAAGTAAGCGGGTTATATTTAAGGATATGTATGTGTATACTTATGTACATGAAATAACACCTAATAAAAGAAAGAGGCCATGAATTTGAAAAGGAACAAGAATAGGTTACAGGGAAGTATTTAGAGGAAGGAAATGAAGGAAAATTATTTAATTATGTTATAATTTTAAACATAAGTACAATATTAATTTTACATTCAAAATTGAGATTATTAGACATTGAAGTATTATTTTTATTCGTTGTGCATTTTTCATATTTTGTTTTGTTTTGGGTATTTTCTCCTTAATTACTTTTTAAGTTTAGTTATTTATTTATAGAAATAAATACATATATCTATATATGTATATACGTATATGCATATATATATGCATATATATGTATACATATACATACATACGTATATACACATATATACATATATATGTATGTATATATATTTATTTTTTTTCTTATTTTACATATCACTCCCAGTTCCTTCTTCTTGTCTCCCTCCTACCCCATCTGCTCCCCACTCCACAAGGAGGGTGATGCCTTCCAGCATGGATCAACAAAATCTGTTACGTCATTTGGAGTAGGGACAAGGCCCTCCCTCCTGCCTCTAGGTTAAGCGAATATCCCCTCATGGTGAATGTGCTCCCAAAATACTTTTGTGCACCATGGATATATCCTGGTTCCACCGTCAGAGGTCCCTTAATCTCCCCAGGCCTTCTAATTGAGACCCATTTTTAATGGCTTTTTTTCTGTTAAGATTTTAATTTAGAATACCAATTTGTTATTATTACACATACTCTGAAATAGAGTTTTAACGTTTTCATTTTTGCTATTATTTTCTTGACTTGGTAATTATTAGTATTTTATATGGACTCTTTTATGTTTTAATTGCCACTTTTCAGGTACAATCAGTTGTTTCAGTGTCTACATTGTTCAGATGTTTTGCATACTTAAATGAATATGAAATATTTGTAGTTATAATACTGTACATGTATTTCAGCTTTTGTTCAGGCTATGATGTTTTTGTGTAGAATATGATTTTACTGTATAAAATCTATTTTTCTTTGGCTTTTAAAAAATATTGCCAGGTGAATTAGTTGAGTTTTAGCTGTATGGCACATTATGAACTATTTATGGCATTGGTATACTACATTTGTTTCTCTTATGAAATTATATTATTAAATATAATAATTGCCATATTTATTTAGCATTTTGATTTATATATCTCAAAATGGTCATTAATTCATCATGCAGTCATAATAACCTTGTACTTCTGGTCCTCCTGCCTCTATTTCTCTAGTTCTGAGATTATAGGTAAACTGCATCATGCCAGGATACATGTTGGGTATGGAAAGCAGGTCTTTGTGATTGTTAAGCAAGCTCCCTAACAGCAGAACTACATCAACAACATGACTTATTTTGTTGCTACATTTGAGTTTTGCAGATATTCGGCCAATTGGCTGTCTTAACTGAATCCATATTTGGCACTTCTGTAGTGGGATATTCCCTGTGTCTGCTTCTGAGACACTGACCACACCCATTGAGGGGTGGAGCCAGGGGGAAGTGACCTGTGTAACTAGGTCTTCGAAGGAGGTGGAGAATGCTCTCTGGCTGGTGGGACGGGGAGAGAGGAACATCCAGTTCCAACTGCTGCGTTGTGAGTTGTTAAAAAACTGGAAAATCAGATGGAAAGAGTAGTAGATAGAATCTCTTACAAGTCTGAGTATAATGGAAAGCTAGCAGATAATATCTAAGGATGAGAATATCAGAAACATGGAATCATTCATAGTTGGAGAAAGTAAGAAACTGACCGATGCAATGAAGGCTCTAGAAAGGGATATGCTTCAAGAAGTTCAGACACTCAAAGAAACAATGGTGAATAGATTTCAGGCCTTAGAAGACCTTTAATCTGATACATCAGAAGAAGAGCTCCAGGTACAGGGCATGAAAAAACTTAAAATTTTCTACATCATTTAAGGTCAGGGGAGCTTTCCCTGTATCTATTAATGAAAAATCAGCAACGAAGAAACACCCAAAAGGTGGTGTTGCTTACCAGTGGGAACCAATATGTATGAAAGATTTAAAAAGTATAAAGGAAGCAGTAGTCTCTTATGGCATGCACTCACCATATGTGAAACAATTAATAGAACCATGGGCAAGGAATAACAAGGTAACTCCTAAAGATTGGGATCAATTAATATCAGCTGTCCATGAAAACTCCCCTCAATTAGATTGGAGGGCTTTATGGAGAGAGGAAACAAAGGCTCTTGAACTTCAGGACTAAAGAAAGGTTATGAAGCTCCCAAAGATAAAATTCTTGGTGAGGATATTTATACTGACCCAGAAACCCAAGCTCTCTATGATGAACATATCGTGTCTCTCTGCAGTACGGCAGCTCTAAATGCTTGGGATAAGGTTCATGAACTAGGGGAGAGGATAGAATCTTATATCAAAATAAGACAATGACCAAGAGAACACTTCAGTGTGTTTCTAGAAAGGTTGTCTAGAGCAGTACAATTAGAGGTAGCTGACATAGATTCTAGGCAAATACTCATAGAATTTTTATCCTATGAGAATGCAAATCCTCAATGCAAACAAGAGCTTTGGTCTTTCAAAATTCGATCAGCACCTTTGGATGAATGGGTCCAATATACAGCCAACATTGAGTATAATGGCAATAACACTGAAGCATGGGTAGAAGAAGCTATATCTGAAGGTTGAGAAGATATCAAGACAACAGAAGACTTAACTATGGTGACATAGAAGTTTGGATTGGAGAAGACATCTCCAAAGGTTTGAAGAGATATCAACATGTCAGATGTTATAACTGTGGTAAGATAGGACATCTAAAAAGAATTTGTAGGCAAAGCATCTCTAGAAATAATACTCCCAGGGATGAATCGAACAGAAGGGCTCAGCCTCCTGGGTTATGTAGAAGGTGTGGCAAAGGAAAACACTGAACAAATGAGTGTAGATTGACTAGAGATAAGCAAGGAAACCCATTACCACCAGGAAACTTTTTGGGGGGACCTCTTGAAGGCCCCATGTCAAAGGGGGTCAACCGAACATTCCTAGTCACAGTGGAGAACAATCTCCCACAGGACAATTAGAAAATCATTTGCCTATTGTAAAAAACTCATACCTCTCTGGATGACAAACTAGTGACAGAAGTTGAATCAGACAAGACAGAAGGAAATAGAAAAACGAATATTTTGGCAAACCTCTATAAACAGTCAAAGGCCTAGACTGATAGTTAAAAAGAATAACAGACTGTTTGAAGGGATACTGGACACAGGGGCGAATGTAACTATCATAACTAATAAATGCTGGCCTCAAACATGGTCCCTGAGAAAGGTTAATGTTCAATTCTTAGGGATTGGAACCTTGTCTCAGGTAAAACAAAGCACGAGATGAATTGAATGTGTAGGACCAGAAGGACAGCGAGGAAGGTTAACACCATATGTGGCTGATGTACTGATAAATATATGGGATCATGAGCTATTACAGCAATGAAATACACAGATTAACGTTCCTCAAGTATTAGGTAGGAGCCATAAACGACCTCATGATTGTGTAAAAAAATGCAATAAAATACTGTACAAGACAGACACCAAATATCCAGGCTGTACAAAGACAGAATGCAAGTGTTGAACAAACAGAGGAACCAAAAGCCCTACCCTTAAAATGGTTAACAGAGGAACCTGTCTGGGTAGGGCAATGGCCTATGACCTAAGAGAAGTTAGAAGCTTTAGGAAACTTGTTTCAGGATCAGCTAAATGCTGGGCATATTGAGGAATCAACCAGCCCTCGGAATTCTCCTGTATTTGTTATCAAAAAGAAATCTTGTAAATGGAGAATGCTTACATACATGGGGGCCATTAATAAAGTTATCCAGCTAATGGGCTCTTTACAGCCTGGAATTCCCTTGGATTCTTTATACCTAAAGAATGACCTATTATAGTCATTTAAAGGATTTTCTTCTTCACTATACCATTACAAGAAGATGAAGAGAAATTTGCCTTCACGGTACCTAATTACAATAATTCTCAACCAGTGAAGAGATGTCAATGGAAGGTTTTGCCATAGGGAATGCTAAATAGCCCCACCCTGTACCAATATTTTGTACAAAAACCACTGGAAATAATTGGTAAGCAGTTTTCACAATCCATAATCTATCGTTACATGGATGTCTATTGTTAGCTGAATTTAATGCAGAAATATTAGAAAAAATGTTTGAGAAAGTAAAGGAAGTTTTTACCTTGCTGGGGATTACAAATTGCACCCGAAAAATACAAAAATGAGTCTATCAACTACTTAGGATATAAAATAGGTCTACAGAAAATTAGACCACAAAAAGTACAGATCAGGAGAAATCACTACCAGACTCTTAATGAGCTTCAAAAATTGTGAGGAGAGATTTCTCAATTGCAAACCATTATTGGAGTAGAAGGGCATGATTTGAAAAACTTGAAAATGGCCCTAAAAAGGGACAATGATTTGAATGTCCTCGAATACTATCATCTGAAGCAGGAAAAGGAATTAGAATGGGTAGAAAAGAGGATAGTAGAAGCACATGTGGACCGTGTGGATGCAAATCTAGAGTGAATTCTGGTTATATTACCATCCAGAGAATATCCTTCAAGGATTTTGATGCAGAGAGAAGACATCATATTAGAATGGATATTCTTACCACATAAACAGAATAAAAAAACTAAAAACTTATATAGAAAAGATCTCTGACTTGATTATAAAAGGTAAATTAATATTTTATGAACTAACAGGAAGGAATTCAACAGAAATTATAGCACCTTTAACTAATGAGGATATTTCCTTCTTATGGAAAGATAATGAATATTGGCAGAGCATGCAGTAACATTTTGGGAATAATTAGCAACAATTATCCCAAAAGTGAAAGAATCAAATTCATAAAGAAGATGATTTGAATCTTTCCACACATTGTAAGACAAACAACTATCTCTTGAGTTCCTACATTCTACACTGATGCAAACAATTCTGGCGAGGCAGGATATAAATCAAGAGACATAAGCAAAGTAGTTCAAAGCCTTTACAATTATGTACAAAAGACAGAATTGTATGCCATTCTCATGGTACTTATGGATTTTACTGACCCCTCAATATAGTTACTGACTCTCAATATGCAGAGAGAGTATTCTTACACATCGAGACTGCAGAATTTATTTCTGATGATACATAATTAACTTCATTGTTTATACAGTTACAAGATACTATCAGAAAGAGGTAGCTTGCTGTTTCTGGCCTTCCTGCACCTTTTGGAAGTTGCCCATCTGCACTTCCTGTCTACCCTAGTATTATTATTATCCTTCTCAGGTCTTGATGAGGTTGTAGATTAAACTATCACAAGTATTATTCTCTCTTCCTAGTTTGATATATTAGGTACTTGACTGAAGCTTTCCAGCTTAGGGCAACTCATTGTAAACTCCCTTATGCCTTCAACCTAGGACTAGATATGTTTGTGGTTTTGTTCTTGATTTTCCTTTTCTGACAGCACACTTGCTATTCATTGTTTTGTATATAGTTTTGTATCAAGCTTAAATCTTTTCTTTAGACCTAAAGGGGAATTGTAGTGGGATATTCCCTGTGTCTGCTTCTGTGGCACTGACCATACCCATTGAGGGGTGGAGCATGGGGTGGAAGTGACTTGTGGAACTAGGTCTCCAAAGGAGGCAGAGAACACTTTCTGGCTGGTGGGCTGCGGAGAGAGGAACATCCAGCTCTAACTGCTGCATTCATCTGTCTGTGTTGTGAGTTGTTTTTCCCTTAATAAACATCTATTTGGCCTATTTGTTTATCCTGACCCCTATTAAACCACAACACACTTCTTGTATGCATGATGTTTGGAAAAATTAATGTAATCAATATGGACCCATTCTCCATCACACATAAATTAATAACAAACACTCACCTGGATTACTATAAATGTTTACTTATGAAAAGTTCAAAAGTACGTGTAATTGCAGTAATTATTAATTCTCAACAATATTCAATTCATTGTAGACAGTTTTCTGAGAAAGTCTTCACAGTGTTTGTTTATGGAGTCTCATTTATTTTCTCTCTGGAATAATACCTAGACCAAATATTAGAATTTAGGTGAAATCTTCTTTCCTAGTGAGGTCATACTGTCCTGATTGCCCAGGATTTTTATACCTCCTTCTCCTTAATTAAAAATATTTTTAAAAAATTATTAAAATTTTTTTATTTATATTTGCAGCTAACCTTCATTATATTTTCATCATGATTCCAGCAAAAGCATCTGTTTTTGCTGTATTAATTTTGTGCCTCATTCTTCTTTACCTTATTTGTCCTTGTCTTTACATGGCCACAAGGTCCAGTGTGCCTTTCTGTTTTGAAGGGTTTGGTTTTATCTTTAAAGCCTTTTACTTTGCAGCTATAAATGGGGTCATGAGTCTTTTTATCTGTCATTTTTCTTCCCATCTTTTCTGATTCTTTCTCTCTTTTTTTGTTTCTTGAACTCTGACTGTAGCTATCATGTGCAGCTTTGTGTTGAAAGTACTTATCTTCAAACATAGGCCTATTTTTTATTGTATTCTTTTGTGATGGGATTAGGGCAGTGTTGTGGAAGAGCAAGATTCTCACTGACATGAAGCAATGCTCCTTTTGATACGGGCCGGTTGTTGCTGGAGTATGTTGTGTGTCTGCTTCTATGTAATACCTCATGATATTTTTTTTCTAGTTTGCAATGTTGCAATGCAAGTTTCCAAGTCTTTAACAACTCATTTAAAAACTCACTTTATTCTTATAATATTTTATTACTTGAAACAATTTCAAATATATACTTATTCTGATGATATTACTAACCAGAATCTGATAGCTTCATGCAAGGCAGCAAACTCGACATGTCTACATCAATGCTTTACAGCAGCCTTCCCTTGAGTTCTCTACCAACAAGGACAGTCAGCAATTTCTTAACGATAACGCATTCCATGATTATTTTAGCAGAAGAAAAGGGGAAAAGCTTTTGTTCAAAGTTTCTCATGAAATTAAGTTACACTGGAAAGAAGAGGTCAAACCCCACACAAAATACATTTTGTAGCATCTGGTTGCTAATTTTTTAGTCTTCATTTACTAAAAATAACCATATCAATATCCTAGGTGCATGTATATAATTCTAGTAACCATCAATAAAAGACCAATAATTATGATATGCCTGAAAAATTGGTTATCTATAAAAAATGATGCTTAACCTTCTGTAAACTCTTAAATGAACTTTCTATTTTAAATGAACTAGAATTTAGATTGTCTAGATTCTAGAAAATGGAGCAATAACTATTATATATTGCATTATATTTGAAACAAATCTTGACATCTACTGAGAATAATATTGAGTAAAATATTGAGTAAAATAAGTTATAGAGGAAGCGTTGAGGAGGTGGCTAGAATGCATTGTGAACCAGCAGAGGTTTAGCTACTGATCAACAAGCAGAAGACAGAGATTTAGATCCTTATCTACAGGAAGTAGACAGAGGAAGCTTACCTAGTCTTGTGAAACCTCAAAGCCTACTTCCAGTGGCACACTTCCCTCCACAAAGAATCAGCTCCTCATCGTTCCTAAACAATTCCACCAAATGGTTACCAAAATTCACATATGTCAATGGGGATGCTACAAAGTAAACCCACACAAATACTCCAAGTAACAGATAGCTTTCCCCAAAAGAAAACAGGCAGATCTGACAGTTTAATTCTTACATTAGTTTTATTATATATAGAATCTATTGATTTAACACATGTTGATGTTAACTCATGTTGGTCTAATGTGAAGAAAAGTATTATTTCTGATATATGATACCAATAAGACTCTTGGTCATGTAAAATATTTAAGTATATAAAATTTCTATGAATATTAAAAATACTCAAATTTTATATAATATAGAATATTTTTATCTTCCTGGTAAATGTATTTTTTGTCACCAATATGATGAAAGATTTATAACATTAGTTACAGGGATATTTATGAGTCAAAATATTTATTGTGCTTCTTTGGAGGGGCTGCTTGTTCAATATTGCTTTTGATATATAAGCCATATTTTGTTTAGGATCAGGAATCTGTATAAAACTGACAATGTGTTCTCATTTAGGAAATATGTTTGCATTTATTAGTACCAATAACTTTTAGTGTAACAATTAATTTAACAGGACAGAATGTAATATATACAAAATGATTCTTTGAATTGCTGAATAGCATAAAGAGTAAAGAGTATAGGAAAATAATTACTAGCCGTGAAATCTGCCAGGAAGTTTACCTTGATCCTTATGAATTAAATAATTTGCCAAGGACCACTGAGTCACATTTAAGAAATATTATTTTTAGGTGAAGATCTTTACTGAGCAGCTAATGTTTATTTTTATTATTTTACTGAAAATGAATTCTTCTCTCATTTAATAGTTTCAAAGTGAGCTCTTAAAAGCATTTAGAAAATAACGCAGAGTAGCTCATAACATTAAAAGATATTCTGTCTGTCTGTTTTCAAAATTAAAATTTGTCAAATATTTAAAAAAATAATAAATTTTGGTTTATATTGTGTTTTTATTTCTAGGTCAATTAAGACTTTTTAAAAAATGTTTGTCATTTGGGAAATCTGTATTTTTGCATAGTAACTGTGTCTAAAAATGTAGAAAATACTTTTACATATTACTTTGTTATATTTTGCAGATTAAAATGATCAAGTGTTATAAATAAGTTAAAGTATACTGTATTTAATAGCTTCTGAGAAATGGTTTGATATAACATTTGAAATATCTCTGAAATGGACATTGTTAACAGGACCCATGTCAGAACTATTGTGAATAGTGAAAGCAAAGAAATTCACTACAGCATCACATGTAAATAGCAATCCTAGTTCACATTTCAACTAATACCATATTTGGAACAGATATCTGGATTTATATAGAAGTTGTAAAACCTACCATTGCATAAAATCGCTATATTTTTTTTGAAGGAATAAAAATGTACCTATTTATACAACATAAAACTAATATATATATATATATATATATGTATATATATAATATATGTAAAATTTATATATATGTAAAATACACATACACAGTATCAAGAATATTGTATAAGTCATGAAGTTTCTTGCTAATCAAAATATCAGTGAAAGGATAAATACACTTCCTGAACTACAAATACTGTTGGACATGATTATATCATCTTTATCTCATAATAAATCAGTTCACATGGCTCTAGGATACTACCATAGATTCCAAAGATAAAATGAATTACGTAAAGCCAAAGGAAATGGAAAACTATTCCATTATTTTCATAATCTGTAATTAAACTACTGGTGAAAACAGGTTAAAAAAAAAGAAAAAACTCATACTACCTGTTAAATGATAAAGTCCAAAGGTTCCTTTGGATTCTATAGAAAAACAGGCAAAGACTTGGAGCACTCTGTGAGGAAGAAAATCATTTTGGCTTGTTCAATTAAATTCAGAGAAGTGGGAACAAATTAATTTAACAGTTATACAAATGTCTAACATAAAGAGACAGTGATAGGCAAGAAAAAATTGGGGAGTATTGGAAAACATTCTATTAGTTGGAAATTTATTGCTCAAAGCCCCAGTGGGATAGCATTAAAAAAATATTTCACTGAAGAGCAAATCTTCTCAAATCAACTAATAACTTCTCAACTCTACTAGGATGCTTTCAATACTTTTGTTATATTTTTATTTCATGTAAAAGCACATTTAAACAGTTAAACTATGCAGTTATATATAATAGCACTAATTGTTGAATCAATTCCTATAAATCATCATTATTATATTTGCAAATGGCATTTACGAATTAGTGGAAAGTTTATATGAGCTTGTCTTTCTTATTCCAAGAAAGTAAGTTATGTGTGTATTAATGACAACTGAGAGATATAAAAATTGCATTTTTATAATAAGGTTAAACATGCTTTTACACTTATATTTCCAATTGATTATTATGTGGATGAAACAATGTGTCTATTTTTCATAGAAATAACTAAAGAATAAGTTTTATGTCTATGTTGTAATATTTTCAGAAAATTACTATTAGTGACCTATAATTGAATTAAGTAAAAAATGAATTATCTTTATATTTTCCATGCTCTGACTGGTTATAATTTTTGGCACATTAAGAAATCTCTGATTCATAGAGAGTTAAGTTTTTATTATTATAAATTAGCTTTTAATTCCTTATCTCCTGGCATGCAATAAAGTTTAAAATTATGACATATCATGTAACTTAAATTTTCAAACCTTTAACCTCATCATGTATGCTGAATGAAACTATTTAGCATGTAATTATTCATAGAATTGTATCAGAAAATATTTTGGTATGTTTCACACACAAAAGTGATTTAGCAATTCAATTTTGAATATCAGAGCATTTATTTAATTGCCATTTATTTGGTGCTGATTAAAACTAATTTTTTCATTGCATTTTAAAATCTTTACTCATCACAGTTTTACTGAGCATCCTAGAATTGTGGGTAATCTTGTACCAAATATCACTTCTTATACATGTTTATATATTATCTTATTTCATTTCTCTTATCATTATGAGTTTTGTCATATACATCTGTTATCATCTTTTAAAAACTATATTTGTATTTTTGGAATTGTGTACATGAATACAAATTTACATGGCTTCCAACATCCTTTTCTCTCTACTAATCCTCTCACATTTCTTAAACTCCTATCCAGTCTCAGTAATTTCAAAATATATACATATATGTATATATATATGTATATATATGTATATAATATAAATAGAAAACATGTATATAGTATACACAAATATATACACATATACAAATATAAATAAATATATCCTTTTGAATTCATTTGGTGGTGCTTATATGTATATGAATTTTTGTCTGGCCATTTAGAGTTAGGTATAGTATAAGAGGGCTCATTCCTAGGACAGATTAGGTCTCCTCTTTGTGTTTAAAAGTGTCTATATGACTTCATTTAGGATCTTCCCTTTCTATATTAGCAGGTCATTTGGTATCAACAAGCAGATCCTATTTGAGTGACTACATCGCCAGGATTTCAAAGGTACAACTTCCCCTTTAAATATAAAAGACAAAATTTTGAAGACACACCAATCACCTCGCTTCCATTTTAAATATTTAGAAATTTGCAGCAATGAAATGTCCAAATCACAACCTGTGCAAGATTGAATATTCACCAGCCACTGTCCCCAAATCCTGTTGGTTATTGGTTTGTATGTTTATTTTGTTTTTCATGTTTTGTAGGGAATTGTATTGGTATTTGTCTTTTATCCCTAAGGTGATATTTATCTTTAATTTGTATTTATCTTTGGTGAAGAAAATAACTTTAGATTTTGGGATATTTCCAATTTTATTATTGCTTTCTGCAATATATCTCTCAATAGATATAAGTATAGATATCGAAAAGGATTAGAAAGATGTCCTTGTGTTAAGGTCTATCATTTTACAGTATAGAAATATTAATTCTATTTTTCATTTAGGATTGTTTAATTTCATTTTACAATTCCCTTATTTTTAAATATGTTTCCCATGTTTCTAGTCTCTATTTCATATTACATCTGATACTTTTAAAACTTTTGCTTCAACTTTCAAATACTATTCATTGAATCCATTTAAATGCACTGTTAACTTTTTAAATCATACTATCTCTTTCCTAATTTGAAAATCTCCAAATATTCTGCCACTACTGTTGTCTGGTACAAATGGTCCTTTTAGAATTCTTCCAGCTGACTCTTTAGCTACTTTACTCTCCTAGACATCACTTTTGGTGACATTTTGGTGAAGAAAATAGCTGTCTTTAGCCTTCTCTGAAGGGTCTCCCAAAGGTAGATGTGAAGACTATTGGATTGATTCCATGGGCTAGGTAAATTTTTAAACAACCTAGAATAGACTCTGTCATGAGGTTATTAGTGTTCCTGCTCATAAAGATTTATTTTTTAAATAAACTAAGCAGGATAAATTACAAAATATAAATTTTGAAGAGAAAAAGAGAACCAGGAAGTAGAATGAACTAGATTTGTGTTCGAGAAGATAAACAGATTAATAAATATAATAAAGTGAGTCACCACTCCCTTAGTGCAAAATGACACCCATCTAAATTTCCAACTTGTGAAAAGGAGCTAAAGAGAAGTTCAGAGCCTGATGTGGTGGTGCATGACTTTTATCCCAGCACTTGCAAAGCAGAAGAGGGCAGATGTCTGAGACTCAGGTCAGCCTGGTCTAGAGAGCAAGTTTAAAAAAAAAACCAAGTTTGGCAGTAAAGGCCAGAAAGCTGGTGACTGGTGAAGATGTAAGTTTGCGGAGAGGGGGAGGGGGTAGAGTGGGGCGTAGGGGGGGGGGCGGATGAATGGAGTTGAAGAGCTAAAGAGCATTTTGACAACACACATGGAAATGCAGTGTTTGCAGTTTGCTCAGTTGGTATTTTTTCTTGCTTTGGTACAGTTTTTCCTTACTATGTTCCATTCCTTTTGTTTGGAATGGAATGTATATCCTGTACCATTATGTGATGAACGCATGTGCTTTGTTTTTTTATTTTTGTATGTACCTCAGATGAGACTTTGTACTTAGGCCTTACAATATAGTTAACACGGTAATAGACTACGAATACTTTTGAAATTGAACTAAATGAATTTTGATATTTTTACAAGCTTATGAGGGTAGTAGAAATCAGTAGCTTTAATCTAATTGGGCACCATAATCCCTTAGAAAGTGGCACTTTGGGACATGTGGCTTTGTTGGAGTGGGTACAGCCTTCTTGCATGAAGTGAGTATCTGTGTTGGTGGGTTTTGAGATTTCCTATGCTCAGGGTACCACCCAATGTCTAAATTGACTCCCTGTTGTCTGGAAGATGTAGGACTCTGAGTTACTATTCCAGTAAAACATGTCTGCATGGTGCCATGCTCCCTGCCATGATGATAATGAATTGAAACTCTAAAACTGTCACCAAGGTTCCTCAATTAAATGTTTTCCTCATAAGAGTTGCCATGGTGTGACTTCACAAGCGATAGCCTTACAAAGACACACATGTTGAAAATTTTCCTCATTGTAAGTTATGTTTACATGTAGAAACTTGGGGAGAGGCATAGTTACTATTTTGTCCTGTTAACTTCTTACAGATTTTTGTTTGTTTCTTTTTGTTTGTTTGTTTTTTCCTTGATGTCTTCCCTCAATCAATGCATTTCTCACTTCTCTCAGCTTTAATATGTACAAAAGTCTAATTATTCTGTGACCTCAAACCATTATCCCTTTTTCTCTGAAGTACTGTTTTACTCTGTGATATCATTTTAGCAGTATTTTGTTCCAAGCTTTGCACTTTTAACAAGCTTAAATTCCTGCTTTTGATTAGAGTTCTAATTGATTTTTTTTGTCAGTAAATGGCTACAGGTCAAGCAGAATGATTTTATAGAGCTACTAATAAAGTTCCTATGCTTACTTATATCATATTTGTTTTTAATATTTCTCAATTACTAGTCATGTGTCCAATTTACTCTTTGATACTTTTATTCTGATCTCTGTTTCTTAAACATTAAATTAACAGTCATTCATTAACATAAATCTTTTTTCAGAAAATTTCTTCTATTTTATAATCTTTTCATTTTAGTGCTTTGTTAGATTCTTATATGTTCTCATCATATACACTCCATTGCCCGAACTCTTTCCTCACATACATTTGCTACCCATCCAACTTTGTGTAATTTTATTGAATGGAGACTTTAAAAACTTTGAGACTTATCTGTGCTCTCCAAATTTTTTTAGATGTGTTGTATTCTGTGGAACCATGGTTGATATACTTGGGGACTACATTCTTTAAAAGAACTGTCTCTTCCTCTCCCATAAGCCAACAATTACCACAGCTTTATTTTCTAGGGTAGGTGTGATCCCAGAACTCTTCTCCATGTTCAAATTTAATCTGGATAAAGTCTGTACAAGATTTATATTTACTGTCATAATTGCTGTGCATTCATATGTATAATTAATTGCTTTGCTGTGTCCTGGAGATAATTTTTCTTGTTATCATAACCATCTCTTGTTTTTATATTCTTTCTTCTTGAACTTTCACAATGACACTTGAATTTGGCATAGGTTGTATAATATTGTTTGATATATGGCTTATCATTCTCTCAATCAAGTGTGTGTGTGTGTAAAACATTATTTACAAATATTAAAATGTTCAAAAAGGAGGATAGAATTGCCTACCAATACATGTCATAAGGGATTGATGTAATAATATAACCTCTTAGCAAATAGATATAAGTTCTCCTAAATGGCTTATGACCTGTACATCCATAGGTTGCTGACTAGATAAAAATGCCAAATGTGAGTTACATCTGGTGTAGTTTGGTTTAAAGTCATATTTGAAAGTGTTTGGTTAATCCTTTGATGTTGATGCCACTATTGCAACACTGAGCATGTCTTATATGCAAGTAATTATTGTAATTCACAGAGATCATAGATAGGTTCATTACTTTCCTTGTCCAGTAGTTCATGCAGCAACTTCCATTATGATGAAAACTAGCTATTAGTGATCAAACTTTCAGGTACAATCCAGGTTACAATAATGTAGTGTCTTCATCAACAGGATCTTAATATCTAGGACTAGAGGGCAACCAAGAGTGTTGGTAATAGCCTGCAGTGTATGGAGGTTATAGGATATAACTGGCAAACAACTTGTGCAATGTGACCCATTCCTATCAGTGAACATTTTTATTTCTTATCTCTAAAGTCTAATAGTTACAGGACAATTCCATTTTTACTTTGTGATGTTTGTCTGGATATGTAAGAATTTACAGTTTTACATTAAAAAAGGTTCCCAAAATACATCAATTCTCAGCATAACTAACAGAAGGAAAGAAAGGATACAAATTACTAAAATTAGGGATGAAAAGGCAGTGATTTCAATAGACCTGAAGAAATACAAAGCATTATAGTAACCTAACATATCAAAATTCCATCATAATAAAAATATAGAAGATAACTAGGTGAAGTAGATAGTTTTAATAGTTCTTTATTATGTAATGAAATAAGAAGTACAATTACTATCTTCCAACAAATATTGTTCAGAACCAAATGCTGAATTCAGAGTTTAATTCTACCAGAACATTGCAGAACATCTACCACTAATACACTTTGAAAATTCCAGAAAATAGAAGCATGACCTATTCCATTACAAGGAGCTGTTACACTCATAATATATCCAAAAACTCAATTGAAAATGAAACTTATAGAGAAATATACCTGAATAACACAGATTGAAAAGTGCTCCTGAAGAACATACATTTAAAACTCTCATTATTTGAAAAAAAAGTTAAAATTGGTTTGGTATTAAGAGGGAGAGGATGTGGTAGAATTTGAAAAGAAAAAATATGACCAAAATATGTTTAAATATAAAATATAACTTTAAATAAAAAAATTAATTAAAATAAATATATAATTCAGGTTAGGTGGCTTGGTGGCAATATCTCTACCCTCTGAACTTTTTGCTAGCTTCACAAATAAATTTTTGAATAGTCAAGAATGTTTCAAAGTTTTAAGGTACTTTTTAAAAGTAAAATAAAATATTTATATAATTTTCCAGTAAACCCATGAACAGAATTGAAGAACATATCAAAATAATAATTTACCATGATCAATAACCTTCATCCTTGGGATACAGAGTTGGCTTAACTTAGAAAAATTAATAAATATAAAATTCTGTATAAACCGAACAAAACAGAGAAATCACACAATCATCTCATTAGATGCAAAAAATTCTACCCACAGAATCCAACACGTTGCTGGATGAAGCGAAACACAAAAGGCATAGCTCAGCATAATAAAGACAATATACAGGAAAACCCGAAATCAACATAATCCATAAAATAATGTTACTAGAATCATTAATAGCCAAAGCTGTCTCCTGTCAACATTTTGAAAATACCTGTAGTTTTGCAATCTATAACCCTTTCCCATAGGTAAATGTAGCTTTTACCACCAAATGTATGGGACTTTCAAAATTTAGGAATCAAATTATCATTCTTTAATGAGATCACATGAAATATTAAATGATATGTACTAATTTGTGCTGTCAGGATCTGTACTTCATGGTTCACATGATATGCAATTTTGAACTTGGAGGTATGAGGAAGATATTATCATTAAAATGGAACTTTATTATGAAACATATAAACACATGACATAACAATACAAAGACAAACTAACATTAGTGAATTTAACATTCACTATTGTGAACTTTAATACTTGGCATTTGACAGAGTATTCATGTCTCATCCAACATCCAATTCTTTTCTGTTCAGTGATTTTAAACAGCAAGGAAGAAGAAAGTATAACATCAACAAGGCAGTGATCACAGGTTCTCCATCTCCTAATTTACAGCAGTCTGCACCAATCTGAAGCCCTTAAAAAAAGACATTCACCATTCACTGTTCGCTGGTTTCACTGGCACTCAGTCTTGAGCATAAAATTTAAAAATCAGGATACTTGTTAAAGATTATTTCTAGGTGTCACACAGAAACTTCTCTTATTGTTGCATAGAAATGGAAGGGGGTCATCTTTTATGTGAGTCAGATTTTTCCTTTATGAAAGAAAGCAAAGAATGGTGTAATTGTAATTTTAAACCAACAAGACCACTCACCTTAATTTCCTATGAGAGTCTTTGACTTTGAAGCCGATTCTAAAAAAATTTAACTACACACTGCAGAAAGTGAAAAAAGATCATATATAATTAAAAGGAGAAACTAAGTGCCAACCATTACTCATTTTAAAATTCGTTTACTTTTGTATAAACAATACTTACTCTATTAATCTATGTTGAGATTATCCATTGTTCACATAAACCCCAGTCTAGCACCTAAATCTCAAAAAACACAGTAGAAAGACTCGAAGCAAATGAAATCTATTTCCTACAATTTGATAAAAATAAAATCACAAACTTATTGTAATAAAACTATAAATGGAACAGAATGATCCACCCTTACTATTTTTTATATGTCTGACTGATTAATTGATTATACTCTGGATGCACAGTGCATCTGAAGATAGCTAGTTTTATTTCACCCGATGATTTTGAATATTGACTGCTCACAAATACGAAGCATTGTAAAAGTGCACAGTTTCTTAGAATTTAAATTTACTATATCTCAAACTCTGATGCTTTTTTTTTAAAATTAGGCATTCTTTAGAGGTTTTGGCCCTGAATAATATTTAATACATTTATGACAGATTGCAAATGATAAGCATTCAGTTATTGCTCAATTTATCATTGGTATTTTCTATGCATTTGTCGATTGTATATTCATGAATAAAGCAAGCATGAGGAAATTACTAGTGAACTTTTACTCATACTCACAAAAAATATCACTGTCAGTGTAAGAGAGGAGTCTGCTCAAGTTACTTTCATACGTGAACATAAACTAAAATGAAATAATAATGACATAAATATACCCCATTGAACGAGTATACTTATGAACAAGAAATCCCCACTGAAACATGGGAATTTCAATTTACATGATAAAAGACATGTGAAGAAAGTGACAGATACAATGTACAATCAGGATTACTTTAGCTGAAAGAGTAATGTGTCTACTACAGGGTAATTTCAAATTCAGGGCAAGGGTGGTTTTAGCACTGATACTCAAAACCAAAAACAATATAATCAATTAAAAAATTCTAGCCCTGAAAAAATAACCCCCTAATAACGCTTGTTTGGATTCTTGTGTAAATAGTTAGCAAGTGTTATAAACAGCTTTTACTGAATAAAATAGATGGCATTAATATTGTTATAACTGACTAAATTCTATGGATCAATGGACAATAAAAAAAGAGGTTCCTCTATTCACTAATGGTGTTGTTCTCTGAAGAATGGACATGGACTATTCGATATTTTAGGGGGCAGTCTTATAATTATTGTAGAACAGAAGTGTAAGTGCAGTCTTCATTAGACATGATTCAATGGATAGGTGATTTATGTAAAGGCAGAACTACTTAGTTTTTAAACTCCCAGCATCATGGTGACATGTCTATGACTAAACAAAAATGATCAACCTGAGGTTCAATGGGTCCTGTGTCAATGATCAAGAAGAGTGGGAGTACTTTGACTGCAAAATTGTAATTATATTATCAGGAAACTGTCGTTCAGATCTTTCCACATATCAGAAATTTCTAATGATGCACATAAAAGATCTTAAGAATTAAGCAGCAACAGTTTCAGCAATATTATACTAATGTGAAAAGTTAGTGAATTAATTACCCAAGTGTTCAGTGATATTTGCCATAGATCATATTCTATATTCTATATTCATAAAATCATAAGTATATGCATTTTGTGTTGAAAAATTAATTAGAAATTTTGTGAACAAGTTAATATATTCATATTTAATGGTTTTATGTGATTATAGTATATTACAATTTTCATTTTTCCAGTAAGAGCACTTACCATGCATCAAATATTTATCATGTTAAAAATAAATTAAAAGGAATACTATTTGGATCAATGATACAAAAATTCTCTCTTAATTTAAAAAGTGATCAATTTCAGTTATAGGTTTTATTGGGTATCCAGGATATTCAAATATGCATTATATGAGCAAAATTTACAAAAGTTTTCTAGAACCATCAAAGGTATAAATCAAAAATATGTTTTCTTATTATTACACAAAGGCCAGTCCTAGTTGATCTGGAATAGTATTAATAATCTTATACATTTGCAACCCTTTATCTTTTACCCATCTTTCAACATTAAATTTAGGCATTTCTTTGTTGCTTATACCTTTTACAAACACATGCACACACAAGAAATAAAGGTAAAAAAGAAAGATCAGAGGGAAAAAATCTGCTGTTTATTGTCATTTTGCCTCATTATACTAGGACAGATACACTCTTTTGCTGCATTTAAATATAATTTGCAAATCACAGTGCAAACATATTTAGATGTATTATGATTCTGTTGCTCAGCTTCCAGGTTTCAGTGAACACAGAGGAAAAGACAAAAATATTCATGGATTAAGTTTAAAAGTTGTTACATCATTCTACTATATATTTTGCATAGTGTTTTCAAGGTGACTCTAGTTGCTCTATGCATTACATCATTCAACTCTGGCTACTAATCTTGTCTGAAATGTTTTATCTTGTAATAAAGCAAATAGGAATTCTATGCTTGTTCTTTGAGCTTTATATCTCCTGAATTCCTTTTCTCATCTGCTACTAATAGTAGACTCTTTAAGGAGAGAGATTGTGTCTGTTCCCTTCATTACAAAGGATGCATCCTTGGTCATTGTAGTGACACAATATCAACTTCTGAAAAAGAACAGAATAGCTTAATCACTAAGACTGACATGTTGATATTAGTTGTAGTAGTTTCAAGGTAATTGGCCCTTATAAGTTCATAGGGAATAGCATTATTACGAGGTGTGGTTTTATGGAGTGGGTTTAGCCTCTTTGGAGGAAATGTGTCACTGTGAGGATGGTTTTTGAAGTTTCATGTATTCTCAAGACATGCCTAGTGGCTCAGACCCTTTTCTATGATGTCTACAGATAGAGATGGAAGATACTCAGTTACTTCTTCAGCTCTCTATCTAACTACATGCCAGCATGTCATTCTATGATCAGAACGCATTAAACTTCTGAAAATATGAGTCACCAAAATTAAATGGTTTTTGGTTTTGCTACCATGGTTATAATGCCTTTCACAGCAATACAAACCCTAAGATACTAGTTTAAAGTCATTGAAACATAAACTTGTTAAATTTGCTACATGACATTTTTAATTTCAAGTAATTTATAATAAAATAAACATAAATGGTTGGAATTATAGTTAATGTTTCTTTTATATTGAAATATTAAATGATTCTATCAAGTTTTCTCATCATACTCTAAAATCCAAATAAGTGTACTTATGACTTACTCTTGTTTTCTCAAACTTGGTCTTATATGTGCTTTGACAGAGATAGTTTTAATATATTAAAATAATTTTATGAATAGTATATGTATTGCCTTTCTCTAGAGTGCATTATGAAATCCATGTTTTGATATTTCAAATTCTCATTTTACTGAAAGCTGACATTTATAGCTTTTTGTTTAATGTATAACAATAAGTATGTTACATAAGCAATATCATTGTAAAAACACAGTAAAGAACACAGCATGTATATATATATGTATTTATATATTATAAAATATATACATTTATTATGTATAGATATCTAACATGTGTATTTAAATATTATGTTTATATATTACATTGTTTAATTATATATTTAATTCAATAAAGTATTTGAAAATAAACAAGGTCCATGATATGATAAGGGTTTTATGAAAAATAGACACACGAAAAAAATAATATTTGATTAAATAACTGAAAGGAAAAATAAACACACAAAAGTGTGTTCCAAGTTTATTCACTGGAAAATAAGTTAACATTATCAAAATATATATTTACAAATCTGTGTCCCTACAAAAATCCTACACATTCAGATGAATGATATTCACATGTGTAATGAACCAAATATACTCTGAGATAATGAAAGAAATCATGAGAAAATTTAGTATTATTCTTGAGTCACCACATTAATAAATACTAACTTTAGAATATGGTGGAGTCTCTGTCACAAATACACATAGGGGAGTGAATATTATAAAATTGACACATCAATAACAAGTGAAATTTGCTATTTTTCAAAACACACAACAGGAAAAGATTGTACTTTATTACACTTCATTGTGTTTTAATTCTCAATGTATTTTATGTTGCACCAATAAATGATGCTGAGAAACTATATATGCCCATATGTATAGAATCATATCTAAATTCAAAATTGGAAAAATCTGTTATGAATTATGATCAGATTCTTTTGCCAGAAGTTTTCTGTGTGGGTGACAATTATTATTTTTTGTCTTGCAGTTACAAACAATACAAAAATATATTTGAAAATATTTTGAAATTGTAGCAATTTAGTCAATTCATATTATCGTTAAAACCCTCAAGAACAAAGAAATCTATTGAAATTTTATTATCAAAATTTCTCATTTGAACTTAAATATACAGGAAACTTAGTTTCTAATCTTCAGTACCAATTATGTATTTTCTTATATTTGACATACTAATGAATTATTTCATATTATTGTTAGCAATGAAGACATAGCTTCAAATTAGTCCTTTTATTGTCACTTGAGTTTATCATTATGTTTTCCAATTTTTAAAGAGGAAATTTGTGTTTCCTGACTCTCTTTTCACATATGCCATTTCATTGGATGGAATATAGGAAGAATTAACATTGATCCAAAGTTGATAATGGTGTAAGGGAAACCAGAATTTGGTCTTCCTAGTGCAGAGATCATTGGGGACAGCCATGACAACTTTGGATCCAAATCTGTATGTTGTCCAGAAAGTCCCTGTTCTGTTCTAAAGTTCGTGCCCAGAAGAATTGACAATTATTTTGTCACTGAGGCTAAGGATAAAGTTTGTATTTGTCTAAATATCACAGCTATACTGCACATTTTGGGAGGAAAATAAGCACATTTGAAAAATATTTGAAGTCTGGGAATGATGCAGGATGATAGTTAAGTCTGTTCTGATGGCAAATAGGTTTCTTTTTAACCTGGAGATTGGCATATACATACATTTTGTATATGGAATCAGTCCTGAATACTGGGACTTTAATTTTAAATATATTCATTTGTTCATTTATGTGTTTATTTTGCTTTTTAAAGACAGGATTTTTCCGAGTAGCTCTGGCTGTCTAGAACTGACTCTGTACCTCAGGCTGCACTCAGACTTAGAAATCTGTCCTTGACTGCCTCCAAAGTGCTGGGAAATGGCATTGCCACCACTTCCCATGATTAGGATGTTAATTTCTACCTATTGATGATCCTCACTGTAGTGGCCTGGGCACGGATGCCAGTGCCCACAGGGAAGTAAGGGAGTTGGAAGCAAGTGCCACCCAGTTCAACACAATTCCAGTATCTCAGTCAAACTTCAGTGTAACAACCTGGTACTGAATTTCAAATCAAAGTTCAGAGATTTCTTTTTATACTCCAAGGTAAGTGTCTCTCTTGCTGTGGTAAACATGTTAAAATTAATCTTGGAAGGCAAAATAATTTTGCTATTGCCTTTTTCTGGACGGTTTTTCTTTCATTTGGTTCTTCTGGTGTATTCTAGACATTTACATTGATCTGTCTGTGGGAGACAATTGCAAGGTAATCCTCCTTTGTCCCCATCTGAAGTAAAATTGCTTTGTATTTACTGTTAATATTTTTAAAAGTATTATATAGCATTTGCCACATAAAGTTATTGTTTGTAGTGAATTGTTTTGCATAATATTGTGTTTCATTAGACATGGAATATAAAAGACAAGAAAATGAATTAAAGCTTCAGTATATAAGAATAATTCTAATTTGAATAGCTATTATAACCTATTATAAAAATACATAATGGAATTTGATTACTATTCTCTATATGATGTAATATGCAATAGCCAAACATGTTTAAAGTTTTCTTTAACCACTATGATTGAAGCAATCATATTGGTAGGAAAGGAGCAACTGCTGGCTAAATCAAATATGTATGTGAACTAAGGATATTTCACATTGCAGTCAGGGGAAAAGCTATTTATGTTAATGCTTCAACTTTTATCAAAATTGTTCCCTTTCTAAAATGATTTTAGTCACCTTATCCTACACATTAACATCAAATATATGAAGGGCATGTGTCTCTTAGGAAATGAATAATAACTCTGTCCCTAGGTAACACTATATGTCAACACAAAGATTTGATGGGTTGGAAAGTATAAAATGTTGGGTGCAAGTGGGGAAGTCTCACTTTAATTATTTGGAAATTACCTCATCTCAAAGTTTAAAATAGAACTTTCATAACTTACTGCATTCTGTTTCATCTCTTACATACTAATTGAAATTATTTTTTTTACTTGTCTTTAAGCATATACAAGAACATTTAAAGTCCTTAAGCACAGCACAAACTCAACTGTAATGTCATTTAACATTGATGGATGCACTAGTGAAATAATGTAGTTATTAATAACTTTACATCATAAAATCTGTAGAGATTTAGATCGATTGCAAATCACCATATTCCTCTCAACACTTTTTAAAGATCAGAGGTAATTGAGATGACTTGCTTTTGTGATATTAAAAATGCTATTTTCTATAGAATGGTCTGGAAGAGCTTTAGAGTGACATTATATTAGTCTCGTACTTTGCAGTTTGCCTGTATAGGTCAATGAAACCATTAAAAGCCAGGAGTTTGAAATTTGGCACTATCAAATATCATTTATTATGCTAGTAAGATCTGATCTATTTGATGTAGACAAATTTTCATCATTTTTCTATATTTCACTCCTTTAAATTTCCCTTGCCTCACAATGTCAGTGTTTCTTACAAAGCATCTGTGCCCATTTCAAAATTATAATAAAAATATTGGGGCATGAGGGGGTGGGAGAGAGGGAAAGAGGAAGGGAGGGGGAGGGAACTTGAATCGATAATGTAAAATAAAATGAAAAAAAATTAATATTAAAAGCACATTTAGATTATACAATCTTAATGTGTAAGGTTTTTACATTTGTTGTGTGGGTATACATAGTGTGTGTCTATATGGAAAAAAGAAGCTGATCTCTGCTATTTGATCTCTCTCCAGCTTACTTAATTTTAATGAAATATCCACTTATATCGAAAACTCACAGATTGCCTTGAATGTTTTGTCAACATGCCCTCGGGATCTTTTGCCTCTCCTTCCCAAACTAGGTTTGTAGATGTTGTCTTATTAAGGGTTAATACTGTTATGATGAAACACCAATACTAAAATCAAGTTGGGTAGAAAGTAGTATATTTGTATTATTCTTCTGTATCATAGTCTATTGCTGAGGAAAGACAAGGCATGAACTCATATGGCAGGATCCTAGTGACAGGTACTGTAGAAGAGGCTGTGCGTGATAGTTACTACATTTCTCTGTCTTTCTTAGCCTTTTCCTTATATGTAGTGCCCAGGCAACCAGCTTTGTGGGTAGAACCACCCACAATGGACTCATCCCTCCCATATCAGTCATTAATTAAGAAAATTCTCTACAGGATTTTCTGCAGCCAAATCGTGTGGAGGTATGTTCTCAAAAGTCACTTCTTCCTCTCCAAAACTAACTTTTGTCAAGTTTACAGAAATCCAGACTGCACAGATGCCATATTTTTATGTAAGTGTGAATGTGTTTTTCTGTGTGTGTTCATTTACAACAGACCATCTCTACTAATCCTAACACTGCTATGAATGGGATAAAATGTTAGTTCCAAAACTTTCTGAATAAAAATAAGTTATCTTCAAACTTTGATAATTTATCACTTTTTCGTAATATCTGGCATGTGGAAAAAAATCTTCGGCTATAGATAATTCTGTTGATCAAAATACATAATGATTTTCTAATATTACTTTGCATATTAGTATTATACTAGGTGTAATACTAGCACATTTTGAGTTATCAGACTGGTCATATAATAGAGCTAAAGCATTAAAGTTAAAATAAATTATTTTTAAAAATCAATTAATTATCTTAAGGTGGGCCCAAGACATAGAATTCTTTCTTGTTACAGTGTCAATCTATGTGTATACTTCAAAACAATGCATCACTTTAAGTGATGTAGTCGATAAGATACACTTGGAATATAAAGACACTTGGAATAAAAAGAACCCTGAGAAAAATACATCTAATTCCTATCGTTATTTCTTTCATAGTCTTTGAATTGTTATTTATAAATAATCACTAGATATATGATTGTTCAGTATCAAATTCATGTTGAATCATGAAAGCAGTTCATTCCTTAAATGTTCAATAACTTGAAGTGCTGCCAACCTGATCTATGCTTCTAGAAATCAATACTAGAAATGAATCAGGCTGCAAGGGATTCATCTACCACAGGCTACCTTCTCAATCTAGACAACATAAGAAGAGCTGTGTTATACAGAACTGGAAAGTGTCATGTAACATTGATTTACTATGTTACTGACAGCAATGGAAAAACAAATCAAACTAACCAAGAAATATCAAAAAGTACACTCAACAAATGTTGTCCTTAGGATAACGTTGTTAGCCCAGGGTAATACCTGAAGGCACAAAACTTTATTGAATGGCAGCAAAGAACCCTTTCCAATGATTTGACCTCTTGTCTTTTAAAACTGGTTTTAAGAAATTGAGTAAAAAAATGTTGTTCACTCCACACATACATGCACGTGTTCATACATACAACCCCATCATGACTGAATATAACTGACCCTATTTTTATCTGTTAAAATAATGTTCACTCCATGAATGCCACAGACATAACAAAAAATTACTTTAAAGTGAGGCAGCTCACGTAACTTGAATAACACATCTTTCAATAATTTTTTATAATTCTATAAAGAAAACTCAAGGCTTTTTATGTTCTACAAAAAAACCCAATTACACTGAGCTATATTCCCATCGTGATAAAAGCTCAAATCTTATTCTGTGAAATAATAAATATTTATTTCATATGACACAAAATTGAAGTGTTTAGAATTTAAATTAATAGATGTATTGCTGTTTGTGTAAAATTAACAAAATCTTATTGTAATTGACAACAATGATCACACTGGTTTTTATTCACATTAGTTTTATCAGATACAGAATTATTTCTTTCTTCTTCTTAACATATACTAATTTTGTTATTTTATTGTAACTTATTGGCATTACTCCCTATTGTCAGGAAAACATTTATTTAATTACAATAGTATTATGTTTTACATATATTATTAACAGTATTTTTTTACTTATCCATGAATTCAATCTGTATAATATAATTAAACTAGATGGGAACACAATACATGAATATATTTAACTATATTTCTATCAACTATTACCATATAGTTTTTTACCCAAAAGTGTGAAAATTCATGACACAAATGTAAGCAAATGGGATAAAATTGAATTGTTTTTGTTGTAAGTTGCTTCTATTATAAATAATTAATACTGGTATATAGCCATGATAAATTAATATTTACATGTAAAAGTCTTAATATTGAATATCAGATAGTCTTTTCCTCCATCTTATGCTTCTATTCATCATGACTTTTAATGATGAAGAAATGATTATGGTTGTTTGATTTTCTAATAATTTATAGCTTCTGTGTTTCACACAAAGATGAAGGGATGTACTCTGTATATTGTCATTTTAAGGTAAAAAAAATTCTCAACTTCTAGAACTTACTGCTCTTTATAATAATGGACATCATTGCATAAGATGCATCAATTTTCAAGCTTTGAAAGAGCAATTTCATAATACTGCATAGGAATGAATGGATATTGGCCTCTTTTCAATGACTAAGATCATGTAAGCAGGTATGATGCCCAGTAGAAACTGTGATTTGTCATGCTCCTGTCAATACACTACATAGGAGTTTGGGCCAAACAAATAAGAGCCGTGGTAGAATGCCATGGAGTAAGGAAGCCAAGTAACAATGAGCCAGGCATGTGCAGTGTTAATTTAATTTTTAAAGCTGTAACTCTGCCTAAACCTTCAAAACATAATGTCTCTCTGGCTAATATTTTGGTGTAGCTGGAACAGCTGCTTTACCCATCTGAATGAATTCAGATCTTGTATGCTTTTAGATAAATTTTCACCAAAAATAATGGTCAGGTATTACTTTCCACGAAAAAAAAAAATAGAACATAGATGTCCATTATCTTTCTAAGAAAAAATATCATTAAAAATCATATTAATGTGGGTATCACCTAGAGGGTTTGTGCAATATATGGGGCCTCTAGTAGTGGATCTGTATTTATCCATAGTGTACAAATAGACTTTGTGAGCCCACTCCTGATAGAGGGATATTCTCTGAGTCTAGTCACTGCCCCAAATGATGTGACAGACTTTGATTTTGCTTCGTGGAATGCCTCACCCTCTCTGGGTAGCAGAAAGGGGATGAAGTTGGGGTGGGGGTGAGGGAGAATGGGAGGATCGGAGGGAGAGGGAACAGAGTTGATAGGAAAAATAAGATTGTTTCTAATTTTAATAAAAAAATATAAAAGTGAAATTATATTTTCTAATAACATTTTAAATCCTAAAGGTACTACAAATGCAGGTTCTATAACATGAATACAGCAACATGTTTATTACTAAAAAATTCTGTGCCATGGAAAGATAGATATTTTATAAATATGGATATATGTAATAATTTAAATCATTTAAATTTATGTAATTTTCTAAAAGTCCCAATTATCTAAAATGTAAGTAGCAAATATTGAAATATAGCTATACTTATTAATTAATATGTGTGTATGAGTGTGTTTGTGAAGTTTTCGTATATATATATATATATATATACATACATACACACACACATATATATACATATATATATATATATATATATATATATATATATATATATATTGCCTCTATGTATGTACAGATTGTTTGCCTGTGCCTTCTACATATAGATGACAAAAGAGTATCTGTTATCTCTTCGAACTGGAGTTACAGATACCATAAGCCACCATCCACCATTTATGTGTTTGAAACCTAATCTGAGTCCTCTAAAAGATCAGAAAGTACTCTTAACAACTGAGCTATCTCTCTTGCCCTTTACTATTTTAGTTCATCTTACATCCTCTGACCCCATAAAATGATAGTTTTATCATAATATAGATTTTAAAATTTAAACATTAAGTGCATTTTAAATTCTTTTAGGTGATGAAGCACGTAGATTGGAGCTGAATGGAGCTATGTGTGTGTGTGTGTGTGTGTGTGTGTGTGTGTGTGTATTTATTTATAATATGTATTTGATATATACTTGTCCTGATTCTCCTATTTACTACTAAACATAGTGGCATGCATGATGGCAACTAGAACTCTTTTGATTCCCAATTTATATTCATTCTCATTATAATCATTTTAATCTTACACAACTAAAGAGATTAGAGCAGGCAAGATTTCCTACTTTTTTATTCATGTCATTTGGAATCAATATTAGTCCAGTACAAAGCATATTAAGAGCTCAGTGTTACAAGACTATTACATATCTCAGGAATAAAATGCTGTATCACCTCTGTAGAAGTTGAAGGTCAAAATGTACAGAAACATATATCCAGGTCCAGAAGGTACATTAAATAAAAACAAAAAACAAAACAAAACAAAAAAAATGCTCGAAGGCAAATTTTATAGCTTCTGTCTAAATTCAGTGAGATGTCATAGATCAGATGAATCAAGTTTGGGAAAGCAGGATGAATGTCAAACGGTATATGCCAAAGAGCAGCTTGTTCTTGGAGCATGCTTAAGGCCATTTTGTTCAGAGATTTTGTTAAAGAAACAATCTGCAAGGGTAAGTCTGCAAAACCCACAAAATCATTTTCAAGAGAGTTTTCAGACACATTTGTCTGTAGGAAATAGCTGACTTACTTTTGGTGTTCTAGAAAACATTTCTATTGTTATTGCTTGTAGAAATTTGTCTAATAGCCAAATTTCTAAGTCTATAACTTACTATGTATATAAAACCAAAAGCATAAGAAAACGAAGCAAAGATGCTGCCACAATTATCCTGGTAAGGTACTTCACCTGCTGGAAGATCATCTGCAGCAAATGCGAAGCCTACCTGGTTCAGCTGCATGCAGACTCATGGGGATGCCCTGGTTGCTCTGGGCCTGAAGCGCTACTGCTGACTCAGCATGCTGCCAGCACATATGGACCTGATTGAAATTCTGCTTAACTATGCTCTCCTAGAGAAGTGACTGCTGGAGCTTACCCTCCTCCTCTGCTGGCCAGGACAGTCTATTATGCTGAATTCAAACTTAGATAATAGGGAGGAGGATGGGGTATCTGTCTGTGGACCTGTGTCTGGGTCCCCTAACCCTAGAAGGAACAGTTTAGCAAAGAGCTTTGCTGAACCCCCACAAAAAAAGATAAAACAAAACAAAAAGACAAAGGCATACGAGATATTTAAGAGTATTAAATTCACATATTTATTTGTGTGTGTTTGTGTTCCATGAGGGACAAGCACAGTACTGCTCAGAGTATAGCCCACTGCATTGAGTTCTCTTCCTCAATCAATTTTGTGGGTTCCAGGGATCAAATTCAAGTCACCAAGCCTTATGGAAATCACTTTTGTGCACTGGGCCATCATGTGTTCCCACGAAATATAAACTATAATGATACATGAATGATGGGAGATGTTATTCTGTAAATATGTTTCTCATACTGGTTAATTACTAAAGCACTGTTGGGCCAATGGGAAAGCAAGATAGGCGGGGCTAGGGGACAAGGAGGAAAGAGGAAATAGTAAGGAGGAGTCAGAATGTAGAGCCTGGAGAATGCAAGATGCCGGCCTGCTGTGCTCGGGTAAGATGACCATGTGGAAATACTTAGATAAGTAGAAATGGGTTAATAATTAAGACAGAGCTAGCCCATAAACAATGATAGTAACTGGCTATTGTATCAACAAGATTGTATCAAATACAGAATCTCTGAGTGTTATTGGGGGCTGGCATGGTAGCAGATAGGCATGGAGAACATGCTCATAACACATGAATAAAAAAGAAACAACTAAGCCTATGAACTCACAATTTTCAAAATTATCACATTTAATTGTCTTCTACTTAAGGAGATTATTTGTAAATTACTATGTACCTAGGTGACTGGGTGAGTACAGAGCTACACAAGTCAATATAGCAGATTGATTGAGAGTCTTTCTGACATCCACACTGGAACACTTCATAATGTTCATATCATCTGACCTACACAAAACAATTTTCCATATATAACAAACACAACTGCAAACAGAATAGAAAAGGATAACTATAACAATTTAATAGAACTATACAGACACCCTATTATGCACCAGGTGGTTTATTCGAGCCTTGGTAAATTTTTGCTTTGTAAGTGATGCCTTTTGTTGTCATATTGCATACAAATACTACAATGTATACCTATATATTTAATACCTATATTTGTTCTTCTTCATAACTCTTTAATGGGACAACAGCCTGTCATATTTTTGATGTTAACTAAAATATGTCCTGAAAATGTATGTATAATTAATTAATTATATTTACAAACAGTTGAAGTCTCTTTGATCATAAGAATAATGAAATGATGAGTACATATGCAAACCAATGTATCTTTTATACTTAGAAGAAAGATACATAAATTCAAATTCAAGGTCAGTTTGAAGATATTCCTATACAGGATACAAGAGACAGCTTAACAATCGCAAATTAAACAACTCAAGTGAATAAAACTTTAATGTAAAATGACTTTTCCCTAAATGTACCTGCATGTGTACACTGAAGCAAGGAAAATAAGACAACATATGAGAAATAACACTGAAAAAACCTACCGTTCCCTTTCCCAAAGCCACCAGCTCTCAATAGTTTCCAAGTTGAAGGTGCAGACTTGTAAATGCTTCTCTCCATTAGAGATTGAATTGGTTTTACTATGTACAACTCTTGTGCAGGCAACCACAGTTCCCATTATAGGTACAGTGGCCTTGTCATATCAAAAAGACAATTTTGAGCACTCTTGCTAAACTTCTAACTGCTATAATATTTTCACCCCATCATTCAATAAAATCTTTAATGTTGGGGGGAAGATATGTAGTAAAATAAAGAAGCTGCTTTTAAAACCAAGTTTAACCTTAAGCAACTTAAAGTTACTTGAATTTCATTGTCATAACGTTTAATGTTATATTTGTTAAAATTAATTTTTATGTAAATTAATGCAATCTTATTTTACATAACAATCCCAGTTCCCACTCCCTACTGTCCTCCAACTTATCTTCCATCAGTTTTATTTTCCTAACCTAATTTTCAACTCTAATTTTAACAGTTAATATTACTTACTTGCAGAATATCAAATTTCCTCTATATTTAGAACAATTGTTTTAAAATCTGTATATTTATATTGTTAATTGGCAAGAATCTGTAAGGTATAAATTCAGTAGCAGCACCTGATGTCACAAATTCTAGGATCACTTTATCTTTACACAATCAATTATTCAACACTGGGAACTACTTTCCATCACTAACTTCAACCTAGAAATGAACTAACACCCATCTGTTTAGGCGAAAGATAAAACATTGAATACTTCTCAGGTCACATAAGCAAGTAACATTTGCAAAGGTGAACTGGACAAAATTCTTTGCAAATGAAATTAGAGATGCTTTTGAGAAAGAAACAGAAAGAAATCCTGCCTCAAATTGTGAAACTAAGAAATGTCTATGAAAATGAAAGCAACATCACTTCCAGGAACAATGAATAAGGTTTGATGACTGCAATTTTTCCAAAGATAGGCTTGGTTTACTAAACACACACCCACATAATCAAAAAAACACAACTACAAAAACTAAGAGGAAAACCATGCAAAAACAATGTTATGAAAACCATGTTTATATAGACTATTTATTTGTAAAGAGACAGGATAATGACCTAATATCAAATAGATTTTCCATAACCCAAATTATCTTTGATGAAAAATTTAAATCCATTGAAAATTATTAGATCAACTAGGAACATATAAGTAAGTTAATAAAAATATTGATAATAAACACATTAAACATTTTTTAAAAGTTTAGCATATTAATTAGAAAAATGGTCACACTACGGTTCTATTATGCATATAATGTATGGATGAAGCATTACTTTAATTTAAAAGAAAAATTACAGTATATAAAAGAAATAACCAATATGTAGTAGAAAGATAGTAAAAATGATTCAAAGCTTAAGATTAAATTGATAGATGAAACAAAATTGGTTATAAACACAACATTATAAAGTTACTAGTATAGATTCTGAAAAATAAAGCTTATGCATAACAATAAGGTATATTGAACAAAGTATATTAAAATAAAGTTGTCATGCTTAATTAATTAAATGCTTTAATTTCCAAAGTAGGAAGCCAAAAATAAAAGTTTAAATATGGTTTAAGACAATTTTAAAGCATTAACAATGAACTTAGAATGCTGATGGCATTATGACCAAATAAAAGAAAATAGCACCAAGATTTTCTTGTCTTTTATGTATTCTTGGTAAATTAATGAGGCATGAATAAAAATGAAAAATTATAGGTTATTATTGAACACATGAAAGCATTCATTTTAAGAATGTTGATTCAATTTTTACAAAATTATTTCAAGAAATAATATGAACTTAAGATTATAATGTATACTTTTATTGATATCCAATTACAAAAGCAAAAATATTTCAAATACAAACTAGAAAATTGGGATTTTTTAAACTCTCTCATATGACCCACTCAAAATATTCTCAGATAATTATCAATACTAGTAGGAAATATTAAATAAACTGCACAATAAAAATAAAACAATTAATAGAAGATATGAATAATGAGGGAAGTTAGTTTAGATTCTATAAAGAAGTAATGATAGCCTAATGAAAATTTAGCCACAACATAATACTCAAAACTAGTTCATTCTAAGCGAATGAGAGGATAATATGCAATGCATAAGCTTGTACTACCAAGAAGATAATTAATATACTTAAAAAACTTCATGAAAATTTTGTTTATGCAGAAAAGCTTAGCATTTATGACATCAAATTTAATGTTTTAATTCTGGATATATGGAAAGTTTTAGATAATAAAACTACAAGGAAAGAAAATAATCAAACGGTGGGCCTTATTACGGGTTTTTAAAGTTTTTCTACAATAAAAAGTAGATTTGGGGATTTGATTTTCTGATGATAAGCAGAAAAAATACTTCTCTATGTAGCTAAGGCAAACACCTGAAATTGGCATGTAAAATCGAAAATTTCTATGATCTAAGTAATGCTTTCTGGGCTATTGTCTTTTTTGGACTCCTTCCTTGAGTATATATGTAAAAATAACGAGGCAGAGTGAAGACTATTGAAATTTATTAAACTATCCTTTTCTTATCTGTAATATTCTATTCTGCAGTGGCTAGCTTAGCATGTCTTTTTCTTCCAACTTGAGATGATCTTGGCAACTGACAAGAGTAAAAAGCAAACATAACATGATTTTGTCCTATGTATTTGAAATATGTAAACAAGCATTTCTCTTTGTTGTTTACTATGGTGATTTGGATAAGATTTTTCTTCCATTGTCCTGGGTATTGAACATTTGCTACCAGTTGGTGATGCTGTTTTTGGAATTTAAAGAAGAATAACCTGCTGGAAAATATCCTTCACTGAGAACAGGCTTTGAGATGAAAACCCCTTTGTCCTTTTTAACTCCCTGTAATTGCTGTGTGCACCAGGTCAAGATGCAACCTTTCGGTTTCCCATACATGATTCCATGTCTGCTGTGATTTTTACTCTATGCCACTCTAGTAAATTAGGCCAAAGTATACCCTCTCTTCCTTAAGATGCCTTTGGTTATGGTGGTATATCACAGAACAGAAAAGTGACTTAAGTTGGTGTATGAATAGCATTTAAGTGTAACATAGTTTTATAACTATTTGTGCTGTATCATTAAGTCTGGTATCCATTAATTTTCATAGATGTTATCTATGCATTGTATTTAGTCTATTCTATATTGCTGTCTTCACTTCTTGAATTATAAATTTATATAGTATCATCCATTTGGTAAAAATTACAACTAATCTGCTTAAAGTTATTAACACCTTCAGTGGTCTAAACTCTAGATTATAGTTGCTACTGGCGATTTCCATTTCTCTTTCCATATAAGAAAAGAAGACCACCTACAGATTCTAGAACCACTGCATTTAACAAACTTTGTAGTTTAATTTCATTTCAGTTCATCTTTAACACCTTTCTTTATGTGAGTAATACCTCCAAAGTAAAAAAAAAAAAAAAAAAGAAATTCATTTTATATTAAGTCAAAGCATTTTTAAAATACAGTTGTTTATTTGCAAAATTTTAGTATTTCCTATTATGATTATACCACTGTATTATGGATATTACATTGATGTTAATATTAGAAAGTAGTTGAAGTTTCTTTAGAGTTATCAAATATAGCAAGTAATAAAGTACCAGAACAATGGAACATAAATGTAGGGGTTATTATATAGAAGGAATATTCTTTTTAAAAGTTTTGACAGATACAGTATTTTTTCTTAAGATTGATTTATTTTATTTTATTTTTTGTATTGGAGCTTTGTTCACAATTTATGTGGAATTAAATTATTCTCCACAGCAAGGTTTACATGGAAACAACTTACGATATTGAAAAGAAACCTGCTACTTCAAGTAGAAATTCTTAAGAAAGAGTATTTTTAATGGAAATTACATAACATCTTTAGAGTTGAGGTTTTGAAAAAATGCTAAAAATGTCCACATCTGCCACCAGAGGTCAGCTTTGTTTATGCATACTAACCACACATTGATTTTCATAAGTGCAAGATAATGGTTAGAATGCATTTGCTTCTTAAACACACAGAATATTCACCTTCTTTTCTTAAATATTTGAAGCTGTCTTAGCACAACTGTCAAACCACAAAGAAATTTTTATTATATGAAATTTTCTCTTATTATTAACTGTGATGAAAACAGAGTTGAATTTGGAAGAACTATCAAGTAAAACTGTTTTGGTACTGCATTCAATATTATTGAGGACTGTAAGGATACACAACTGAAGAAATGGTTGATACATTTCTAATATGAAATATGAGTAGTCAAAGAAAATGCTGTAATAATTTAAGCACTTTGCTAAATAAGCAAGTATAACCAGAGTCATGCTATATTCTCACAGAGATTATAAATTTTTCAGATCTAAGGGAAATGTTTTTAAAGATTTTGATTCAAATTATAATTGTTTCTCATATATGTGCTAATAAGAAATTTGTTTAACAGAAATGGTTGGTTTTCAAACAGTATTTTAAGAATGTCCCAATATACAAATCCAAAAAGAATTCATCAAACAATCTTCTTTTTAAAGTTCTAAGAAATGGGGTGTGGAGATGATTTCATGTCAAATCTCAGGGTACACATTCTCTACCACTTTACATAACTACATCAGAAAAAACACAGTTTTATAAATTAACTCTGTGTAAATTAACTACACATCTACAATTATGCTATGTAACCTAAGATCTAGCTTTCAAAATTCATTAGCTACAAACAAAATTTTCAAATACTTGGATGATATAGTAATGAATACATGGTATATATTTTAGTTTATTGATACAAATTTATGGTCAATATTTTTATCAAGTTTTGGAAGTTGCTTAAAATGCATTTCTTGTTTACTTGGGTAATAAGGTATCTTTCTGGGGTATTTGATGGAGTTGAAGATTAGATACTAATAGTTAATAGTTTTTTTAAGATATGATAAAAGATAAATTAGAAATAAACATTACACTTACAAAAATAGTGCAGACAATAAGGTATTTTCTTCATTTTTTCCCAACTACAAATAAACTAAATATTGTGAGTCTGATTCTTGCTTGATAACTCTTTAGCATATGTAATTTTACTACTTAAAGTTGAAATCTTCCTTTTGAATTAGACAGAAAGGGAAGATAATCTGGGATGTCCTTCTGTGTGTTGTGAATATGTGTTGCTTTTAGTGGTTAATAAGAAAAGCTCATTTGGAAAATGGCCAGGCAGAACAGAGCCTGATGGGAAATCCAAAACTGAAATATGGAGAGAAAGAAGGCAGAGTCAAGGAGATGCTATGTAGCCACTGGAGAATCAAGATGTGAGGTAACAAGCCACGAGCCTCATAGTAAAATATAGACTAATAAAATGGGTTAATTTAAAAACCTAAAAAAGCTAATGAAAGCTAATCAGTAATATTTCTGAGCCATTGGCCAGACAATTATAATTAATATTAAGCCTTAGATTGGTTATTTGGGAACTGGAAGGCAGGACTAGAAGGCTCCATTTACTCTTTGGGAAACAATAACATGAGACAAATTACTTCTTCTCTACTTCTTGTTTCAAGTATTATTTGCTTTGAATTTTACAGTTTTACTAAATCACATAAGCATTCTGTTAGTAACATAAGTTTGATTTCTAACAAATTGGTAACCTGAAGGGTAAAATTTCACCTGTATAAAAATAGAAATGAGAAATAGATCCATGAGAAATTTTAAACTTATTAGAAAAGCTTTGCTTACATCTACCATATTATTAGTTAATTAAAAAAATATAAAATGTCACCTTAAATTATCCAAACTGGCTTAGGATTTGCTATATAGTTACATATATGTTCATAGTAATACATAACTTCAGTTATAGGAAAACGGTTTGCTTATGACATCTGTCTGCCCAGGCACGTATCTGATGACTGAACATACATAAAAGAAAAAAAATTAACAGAAAAATAAACGCAATTTTACAAAAGTAGTGAGTTAATGTGACCGTGCATATAATTTGGCTAATTGGTAATTGACAGACAGAATATATCATTTGCTTTTTTATCAGCTATAGAATAGCTGGAGGGATGAAAAACTATTACCTAGGGAATGACTACAGGCTTGTTAGAAGATATTTAGGTAAGAATGATTTGAATACAATGATGTCAAGAATACTCTTGGAGTTACTTTTGCTATTGTTATAGATTATTTGAAGTTTTAAAAGTTTCTAAGTATAACTAGAAAAAATTGATAGAGAAAAAAGCATTAGGTTTAAAATTGGAAAAATTTATTTTAGAAACAGATTATTTCCAGAAAAGCTTCATTTCCCTCCTGTAGCTGAGCATCTTAACTATGCTTTCACAGACTGAGTGGACTGTTCTTTTCGATGATCTGTTAATGAAAATGTTATGATTCTAAAGGGGATACGTGAAAACCTGGAAGATTGTTTTACTTCCAATTAAACTAATTTAATTGAAAGATAACATACATACTTGTTTAAACAGAAAAAAATATCTGACAGTTCTATAATTTCCAAGCATGAAGATAATACAAAAAGTACATCAAAACACACATAAATCATTGTTCTTAAGAAAAGTTTCATAACATTCTTCTAAACACTTTTCTAAGTTTGGTTAAATATTTTCTTTAGATTTTATCATAACATATAACTTTCACAGGGGCAGAAATTGTTCAATTAGGCAGTTATTCCTCCTATTAATTTTAATCCCTCATAAATAATTTTAAATTTAAAATTAATAAAATATGTAGGATAAAATATAATTTAGCCTTCCTACATTTATCAACAGTTTCAATATGTATATTTATTTATTCTTATCATACTAAAAATATTTTGTTATCTGAACTTAGAATTTAATTTTAACTTTTAACCTCCTTTAAGTATAATTACATTTTCACTTTTCATAGTCTAATCCAAGGTGACAAAATAAAGAATGAATATTTGATACTCTTTGATTGTATCTATACCCACTATTATAAACATCGACTGTATCTCTATTCTATTTTTTTTGTATAAATAAATAATATTATCATTTAGTGCATTGTCCGTCTGATTGTATAGATATAAATTATATTTTAAATGCTTAAGGTTTCATTATTGAGTAAAAATCTGATTCTATCTCAAAGTTAGTAAAATGAATCTACATAATTTCTTAAAGATTTTCATGTTGTGTGCATTTATTAATATTGATATTTGATGAAAGGGAGATGGCATTTGAAGGTTCTTTTTGATAATTCTGTGCAACAATGTAGCAAAGGACTCTGAGAAAGATCAAATGTCATCTCCAATACTGAACTATTCTGCTATTCTAAAAATGCTTGCTTGTAGTTCTCATGAAATGCCAATAAAGGCTTGCAGTGCTATTTCATACTTAATACTTGTAAATGAAAATGTTTGTTCTGATGTCTTAAATAATTTTGCCTTTATCAAAAAGTCAGAGTTCAAAAGAAGAAAAAGATAATTTTGCTAAAGTTTTTCTTTAGCTTCAAAATAAGCATTACTGAATTATAACACATTAATTGATATGTAGGACAAGAAGGCAATATGTTACCTATAACAATAAATTGGAGAATAGCTGGAAGAAAAGAAGATATAATGAAAGGATAGAAATAGAAAAAGATGAACAAAGGAGAGGGATGAGAAGAAGATGTAATGAACTCATTATGACACCTCACACCTTCTTAGTTCCCAAATAATAATTGACTATTCTTTACAAATACTGATAATGTACTTCAAAATGAAATTACAAAGCCAATTTTTTTTCTCAATAATAAAGGAAAAGCCAGCTAGTACAAGATATTGTGTTGCTGCTTAAAAGAGTATATCTATCAACCTGTTTAAGCATGCATACAAACAATACCTAAAAATCCTCATGATGTTTTCCTAGAGGCATAGTTTATTTAAATTACTAACCCTGCTTTTCTCTATGCCTTTAAGCATTTTTCATATTTACTTTGTTATTATATTATGAGACTATAGTTTTTCTAATTACTTTGAAATATAATTTGGAGATATCAGAAACTTATTAAATTATAGTTACATGTTTTAAGCCCTTACATGATTAACTTCCAATGCTTATTGTCAACAGGGTCACAAGATTACTCAAAACGTGTTTTTATTAGATTACCGTAAAAGAACTCCATGACTACACCGCAGTACAACATGCTCAATTACCATATTTGAATGCAAATACGATATTATCTGGAATAAAGAAACACTTTCCTAAAATATATTAAGTACCTAATTTACTTAGTGTCATTTCTGCTATAATGTCTAATTATACAAAAAGCAACTGATGTTTTCCATCTATCTCTAAACAGGTGGAAAGTTCTTGCAAATTTTAAAATTATGTTAAATGTATTGATATACTTAAATTTTCCAAATAATACACATATTAATATTTGATGAGTATATAATTGTACCACTTTTAGTGTTCCAGCATGTGGTATGAAATTTTATAAAAAATATTATAATTAGTTCTTGAAGAGTTACATACTATGCATTTTGATCTTATTCATAATAAACCTTCTTCTAAATCTCCTCCTTCTTCCATACTCATACAATGTGTGCTCTTCTATTGGAATGTGCTAGAGATTACATTGGTTACTATCTTAGAGAAAAGCATCACTCCTTATTCCAAACTATTGTCAAAAATTTCATAACCTACTGCAGCATTGCATTCAACTCCCATCTCCACACACAATCACTGTATAGTCACATGGGTAGTTTTTTGGTGTTAATGAAATAATGGTTCTTTGTATTAACACACTACCTCAATTATTTTACATTTTTTCCTCTTTTTACCACTTGAAAAATGGACATAGTGTATGTTCACTTTATAAAGAGAATTTTCTATTTTCATTTACCCTTGACATTTGGCCATATTAACTTACTGTGTAAATAATTATTGTAAATAGAAACTTTTCCAAAAAGAGTTGAAAAATACATGGATCTATTAATAGAATATTAAGTCATCAGGAATTAGTTTAGTACTATGAACTTTTAGCAACATAATATTATAGGTTATACCATAGCACTTGTGGTCTGTCTTGCCATGGTTTATTAGAATAATAATTGGAGCAGGTATGAGTTTTGTCTTGTGGAATGTGATTTAGGTTTAGGCAGAAAGTGGATGATTGTTCCTGTGATGTTTGGGCCATTTTTGGTCTACGAAGATTGTCTTCACAAGTAAATCATTACTGTAGCTTGGCAGTTAATAGCTGAGTATGATTTATGATTAATTACCCCTACTAGTAGATTTCATAGTACCTCCTAGAACTTGAAAGTAAAGTATTCAGCAGCATACCAACTTGATTTCTTCATGTTCTGTTAATAGGTTATGTGGTACTTTCAATTAATTCTGAAAGGTGTTGTGGAAGTTGTCAAAAGCAATGAAAATGTCTGTAATTTAAGGCACCCTCATTGCCCAATAACTCAAAAAGGGGAAGGGATGGCAAAGAAAGAAAGAAACAAAAAGAAAAAACAAAAAAACACTGCATAAATGTCACTTGATAGCATCTGATTTCTAATAGGGTCTAGATATCTGTTATGTGGTAACTCCAATAAGTGTGTGTGTGTGTGTGTGTGTGTGTGTGTGTATGTGTGTGTGTGTGTGTGTGTTTGTGAAAATATAGACTGAGAAATAGATAGATAGATGATAGATAGATAGATAGATCGATGATAGATGATAGATACATAGAAAGAAAGATAAAGAGACAGACAGACAGACAGTCAGACAGACAGATGTGGATGTCATTCCAGTTATAGGTTACAATGTGTGTTTTTTAAGTGCTCTTTAGTGTTAATTATCTTTTCTCACACTCATTTTCTACATTACCACACCTGCACCAGCTTAACTGTTTCTGCTTCATTATTCTTTTTTTAATCTTTATTCTAGTGTATTCTATCTCTTCTTGATTGATAATTTGTCCATAGCCCTTTAATGATATCCTTATATCTACACATATTCCAAATAAAATAAAGATATTTGGATATTTAAAGTGTTTAGAATAATAAGTGGAACTATGTGACATTTGCTTTTCTGTGTTTGGGTTATCTTGCTCAGAATGATGGATTCCAATTCCCTATATTTACATTTCAATTTCATAATTCATTTCTCCTAGTAGTTGAATAAGATTTTGTAGTGATTTTGAGCATTATCATTGTATAAATAATCATTAGTTTCATGACTTCCCATTTACAAATATTTGATCCGAATACTTGTGCTGCCAAAAGCCTCATCAGGCAGATCTTTCTTGTACAGATGACTTCAAGTGAAAACTTTCTAAAGTCATTTTCCAATTTATCTTCACAAATGTTAGTAGAAGCTAATAGTCTGAATGTTACTAAATTTAATTGAACTAAGTGTAGTATTCTATTTTAAATATCAGTTATGCTAAAAAAGCAAAATACATGTCAGAAATAAGTATCCATTATCTTATAAGATTTCCTGAAAGAAGACATTTGGAATAAAAGGAATAACTAAAATTGGTTAATTGTATGCAGTACATATTTTTCTGTGAAAGTTTTATGTTCCTTACAAATTATGAGATGAGATACATTAAAAATACATTTAAAATATACATATAAAATATTTCACAGTATATGCTACCAGACATATTAATATATTTTCATATGTGATTTAATATACAAAAGTTTAATCACTTTTTTGTAGAATGTTTTTGGTACTAAGTTCTAAATGCATATTTTATTCATGTTTTAAGTAAAAGTTATCCTAAGTCCTATTTATCAGTACTCTGATATGATGTTAAGACTGACTTGCAAGTTTGGTATATTCTGTCGTTGGCTATTTACTTTAATATATATATATATATATATATATATATATATATATATATATATCCTGTAAGCCTAAATTTACAATGAGAAGAAAAAGATATTCAGACATTGTTGTAAATTTTCCTTGCCCATGTTTATGTGTGCATACAGAAAAATGAAAATCACTAGGTTTTAATATAGTATAGACTGTTTAGTGTTTTAGAGTTTATAATATTTGGGCTCTTTAATTTCAAATAAATAAAATAAAATCTTAGGGGGAAAATTATGCAGAAAACTTTTCTAGATTGAGACAACTGAGGCATGAAAAGAGTCTTTGACACTGAATCAACAAATCAATACAATAAAAGTAAAACGCATAAAGAATTACAAAATTGAAATTTATTGCCAAGGATGTTTTTTATTTTTAGATGGAACTCTAGGCTATTGTATGGTCCTATAAGCAACTGTTCAGTCACAGCACTACAGAAAGACAACAGCAAAAGTGAACTTTTCCCTAAGTCCTTGCATGTTATAAAGATTTACAATTTATCATATCTTTTAGCTAATATATCAAACCCTTTCATGTATATAGGCTTTTATATGTGGAGATGTTACTGTTTATAAAACAGATTTTTATGAAAGGAGTAAGTTTTGAAAAAAGATGATCTAAAATTTCTTAATGAAAATACTAGAGGATGCTTTATCCTACAAAACTAATAATTCATTTTATTTATATATTTATTTATGCATTTAATTATTTAATTACTTGAACCACAGTTTCTCTGTGAAACTTTGGAGACTGTACTAGAATTGCTCTGTTGACCAGGCTGGTCTCAATCTCACAAAAATACATCTAGCTTTGCAGTGCTGGGGTTAAATATATATGCCATCACTACTCTGCTACAATACTACTAAAACGGAATTTGGTGTTGCTTCTGGGAGCTGCATCCAATCTCTGTATCTTTCTAAGGTACGCCTTCTTTGCAGGTGAGGACAAAAGTTCTCTGTAATACCTTGTTGCTGAAACCTTTTCTGTTTTCTTTCACAGGATGTAGTCTTGGCTCAACAACATACTGAAGCACAGTATGAAGCACACAAAAACCATGCTTCCTACAGAATCACCAACCAATTTATCTATTCCAATCACTGTGCAAATGTGGTCTTTCCTATGAGACACTACTGAAGTCATGTTAATATATTGTATGTTCACTCATTCCTCTTTTCTCTGCATTAATATGTTTTTATGGTTAACAAAAGCACACAGAGATTATAAATTAAATGCTGTGTTAATGGAATTCAAAGCTGCAATGCTCTGTTTCACAGAGGAGGAAAAGAATATTGAAAATTAGATGAGGATTTGGTTTAGGGGAATAACAGTTGCCTAGTAAAATGAGATTCTAAGGCTAAATATCCATGTAGCACAATCTCAAAAGTCTGTAAAATGGAATTTAGATAGATAAATGGGAAGAAATGGAGAAGACAAATCCTTAAATAACAAGTTTTTGTCTAATTGAAATTCACTCTTAGGAAATATGTTGCTAAAAAATGACCACTTTTTATTTGATGAGACAAAAATATGTTGCAGAAGCAAAAACATGCATAACTGTAATTGAAACTTTCTTATACAACATTACAACAATAACTTTGAGTGTTTAAAAGGTGTTTGTGTTAAAAGGCAGTTTATGGTACAATAGTATAAATCCTGGAGTAGGTGTTAGACCTGCTATGAACAGTACTGAATTCTTTTTCTTGGTGTTCTTATTAATTTAAGTGGGATCTATAATGACTTATGAATATAAAGCACTTCTGGCAAATTTAGAAATGGGAAAAACGTCTTTTTGTTACAAAAATTAGAAACTGTAATTGCACACTAAAAGCTAGAAATTATCATCTCATTTAATTGAGTCATCGGAAAGTCATTATGCATGAATTCTTATTTTTATTTTTGAGGCAGCTTCGGATGAGATGTCAGAGACATGTAGGTGAGTGCTATCTCATTGAAGTCACCATTGTTTCCATTAAAAGTAACATTTGTGTTCCAGCTCATGTTTTTTTTCAAGTTTCATTGGCATTTAACAAAATTTGAGCAAACTCAGAGTCAAGAAAGCAAACTTTACAGAAATGTGCCAGTGTATTAAGTTTACCTCATTTATTCTACTTTCTAATTTTCTATGATTTCTCTAAGTTTCCTAGAATCTCCTATATTAAATTTCATTCATATGAGAGAAAAATGCTTGAAAAGAGAAGAAATCAGTGACTTTAGCACATGGAAGTATTCAATCAATATTGTACTATTTCCAACTTATAAAATCTTATAAAACTTATTTTCCTTCATATGCAACTTATAGTATACATAATAATTATTTTAAAAATTCAAAAGAAACTTCAAGGTTTATGTTAAATTTTATAACTCAGTAACTTCTAATGATATCATGGCTCAAATGATTTTTCCTCATTTGAATGTGATAAAGGACAGAATAAACTATGACCTCTTACTTTAGCTCTACAGGGATCAAATTCTGAATGGATTGTTGGGCAAAAAGAATAGCATTTAACTGATTTATGAACAATGCTTCAAACATAATAACTCAGCAAGTTAATAAAGGGCTATAGTAGTTTAAGACAAATATATCCTCTCAATGTGATGTATAAATGTACATAATTCCATAACTCTTCATTAATTTATTAATGGTCAACCATATTGAATCTGGTAAGTTATTATTAAAAATTAATGAATTCTCTCTCACTGGAATGCCATACACTTATGAAAAAGATATTCAAAAGTGAAGAAAGCCTCACCATTTTTAGAGCACTAATAAAGTAAAGAAACCAAAAGGAAAGTCAGTTCACACTGAGGAGTCAAGACAGTAACTCAAAGGAGAACAATGAAACATTTTAAGGAAAATGATATATGAGGTGTTTTATCAAAAGTAAGAGGCTGGTGCTACTAGAAACCTTGGTAACAATTCCTAATTATGAATAGAGTCCAATTTAGTAGAATGATTGATGACCTATATTTATCTACTTTTACTGAAATAGTTTGTCACTTAGATATTATTCAAATTTTACATGCACAATTTTGTGACAAAATCAAATATTTAGTGAGATCAAACTTATAACATACTAATGAAGGAAACTGTATTCGTATTATTTGATAGTAGATTAATTTTAACAAAAATTTAAACAAAATATCCTTATCAAGTAATACAGATGTCCAAAAAATGTTAAGTTCACAATTTCAAATCAAAGATTTGTGAATGTATCTTCAAAAATTATCTGTAATTAAGCATAAAAATTCATCATGCCAACAAAATATTACATTTATGAATAATTGAAAATTTGAATTATTCCTTATTCCTACTAATATGAAGTTCCCAGACTCAGCTCAATGGCTCAGCTACTAAGAATAGAAACAGCTTATACAGAATAACAAAATGAGTTCCCAACATCTACTTCTGGAGTCTCAGAGCCAGCTTCTGGATTCATAGCCCTCATCTGACATATACATGCTACTCTAAAACACAATCCCCCACAGAAATAAACATAAATGGATAATTTAAGACTTTATTAAATTTATAAAGATCTAAAAATGATCCATGTAGAAAACCATTTCTGAGCAAAATGAACAATTTGGGCCTGATATCAACTCATCTCTTTTTGATGTGTATCTAATTTCCTTGAATAAATGAAATAAAGGAAAGCTTGATCTCTCAGTGTCCCTGAGTGCTGGGAGCACATGGTGTCTACATGGGAGTTACTGCTGTGTACTGTAAGTGTCCTACAGGTTTGTGAAAGAGTACCACCCTGAGGTTGCTCAGAAGCTAGAATGTATTGGTACTGTATATTCGTGGGCATGTTACAATCATAGGAAAAAATTCTCTCAAGCTGACTCCAGTTTTTGAGGCCTGTAATTGTCTTATGTCAGAACCCACCTTATAATTTGAGACTCTATTTGTTGTGAATAAGGAAAAATTGTGTCCTTGGAATATGTTTTAGAAAAGACATTTATGAAGAACTTAAATTAATCAATTGTAGATATTTAAAAAATGCAGGGGAGCCTGGGCTCAGAACAGAGAAAAAAATAGTTTAAAGTTATCTCAAAAGCATTAATTATCCATACCTATTAGGGAAATTTAAATCTGAACAACTTTGATTTTTTTATCTTACCCCAGTGGAAATGATAAAGATGAACAAAACAACTGACATACATAAATTAGATATGATGTGGAGAAAAGGAAAGCCTCATTCATTAATGGAGGCTTTGTACCTTGTCTAGCCACTGTATAAATCAGTGTAGAGAATCCTTATAGTGAAACAAATATTTTTACCTTATGACTCAGCTATACTACTCCTTGGCATGTGCTCAAGGGACTTACTAGCCAATCCCATTGATACCTGCTTATGTATGATTATTGTCACTATGTTCACAATAGTTTGGGAATAAAAACAAATGAAAAGACATTCAATCATAAACAGTTACATATATATATACATATACATAGACATAGACATAGACATAGACATATACATATATATATATATAATAACAAGAAAAAAATTATTGAGATAAAACATAAATTAAAAAACATATGTCATATGTTCTATGTCATCTGAAAATGATAATTCTGTATCATCAGATGTGTCTATATAACCATGATCAACTACAGAAAGCAAGAAATGAGAAAGTGATGGTGGTGGGTAAAGGAGGCATTCTACAGTAGGTAATATCAGGGTACAAATCATGTAATGGTAGAAATGGATAAAGGGGGAATTTAATTAAGTTGTGAGGAGATTATTAAGAAGGAGAGATGTTATCAAAACAACAAAAAGGGTATCTGGAAAAGCCATGAGTAATCATATTGTGTGTGTGTGTATGTGTGTGTTTGTGTGTGTTAAACTGGACTGGTTAAGCTCTCTCCAAGAATCTGTAAGACACAGAGAGTACGGACCCACGCCCGAATCAGGAAAGGTGCCCCCCCACCACACACACACAAATCAAGACACAAGAAGTGGTCTTGATGCAAAAACATGAGGTCGTTTATATTCTAAGTGCATTGTGGTCACAGCCATACTGCCTGTGGGGGTAGAGGACTGGGAACCCTGGTTACAGAATTGAGACTGCTTTTACAGGGTTACAACCAAGCCTGTGCATCATAAACCAATCATCTCATAGCATTCAGTGAGGACCAATCAATTTAAACTATCCAAGCCCACACTTAGCCCATGATGTCTGCTTTTGGGCGGGCTCTCGGGTGGGGTGACAAGGCTCATTTCTTATGTGTTCACTCACTCTCAGGTCCTGTCTTAAACAAAGAATGTGACCTTTTGATTACTCACTGCCAGGGAACAGGATCTGGGATTTAAACTTCCAGCTTCCTGGGGCCAGTGGAGAGTTAGGATAAATTTTTCCATCCTTACAAAACAAGCACCATTGAAGAAAATTCCATGCCAGGCAAATGGAACCTCTTTGGATTTACTTCCCAAAGTTATCTAAAAGACTCTCTTAACATATAGGATAATGTTATTGCCTGTGATTGGCCCTAGAAAAGGAAGGTAATTTTCTATTTCTGAGGACACCATGAACTTTAGACTTGGAATGGCCTGATGTCAGTTCTCTGAGGACTAGCATCCATGGAGCCATAACTAAACTTGCACCCTTCAAATTAAAGAAATAGCAGATAGACTTGCTCATATCTAATATCTATGAACCACAAAGTTCATCAGCATGCCATTTAATCAAAGAAACAGTAAAAATTTGAGTGCCTAGGTGGTAGCTAAGAGCTCCTTAATTGGACCTAGACCCAAGCAACAGGAAGACAAACATGCCTGGAACTGAATACCTAGCCAGATACCTCGGGCTAGTGAAGTGATAGATATTGAAGGAATATAAAAACAACCACTTTAGGAACCTGGAAAAAATATCTAAATATGTTCTAAATATTTCTCCTTATTCCCACAGATCAGTGGAGTTCTCTGTACTCGCCTAGCCCTGCCAGCAAGGAAGACATGACTCCAGGAAGATCTTCTTCATGCAGTTTTAATTAGGATCCCAGAACCTGCTTGCTCTGACCTGCGAGAGCCTGGGGGAACCCTGCACAGGCTTAAATTCCCTTGTGCTAACCAACCCCAGTGAGCTACGTGGACCCTGCAGATAGGCACTCTAATACAGAAGCAGACAGGCTGAACAGACTTTTCCAAATAAGGGCTTGTTTACACCAGAGAGCGTTCACCCATGGGGAGGTGGAAAGCGGAAGCCAGTGCCACCTTTAAGGCAAAGCACTTGCAACTCTCTACAGTTCCCCTTTTTGTTTTAATAACGCAACAGGCAAGGGTAGTGGTCTGGTCTCCAGTAAAGCAGTGGACATTGTAATGACCCTGAATCCTGGTAGTCAGCCAAATCAGTGCCACACCAGTCCGGAATCTTTTTCCTGGAGGTGGGGCCTCAGACACCAACCCACATGCAACCAAACTTGCCCTTCTCAGAGTTGATCACTTCCATAGTTCACTCGAAGTGCAGTGCTAAGCCATACAACCTGAGCTTGGAGGATCAATACTTGTTCATGACTCTGAGCCATGCTTGGAAGACTGTCCTGCCTCAATGGCTGTAAATACCTGGACAACCATAGCTGCATACCACTTCTGAGCAAACCTCATCTTGCAAAGGCACCATAGGCCCACAAAGGAGATAAGCAACAAGAAGACAGTCATGGCTCCCTTTCGTGCCCACTCTTTCAGATGATTCATGGCAAAGGGAAACATGATGACAATCCGGCAGCCAGTCCCACATCCACATGTGTTGAATTTACTGCAATGATGGTCATTCACAGCTGTACCATTAAGTCATCAAAGTCAGCAGAACAATTTCCTAAAAGATAGCTAGACAACTGTTGTGACAAATTAGCAGCATGTGTAAAGTTCTCATACTTAATGCTGGTAACATACAAACCTGGATATTTCATTTCACATCTCAATTGGGCCAGCTGCCACGAAGTATCTATTTGCTCCTGCACCAGATCAATTCTTTTGTTTACAATCATTAAACCTCCTTTTAGTTGATCACCAATTGTGGATTGGGCATCCAAGGTCGTAGCCACATTATTGTACAACTCATTTAGCTTACAGGCTGTCTGCACTGATGTGCTCATAGCCACCGCAGCCATAACTGAACCCACAACTGCAAAAGAGACAGCTGCAACTATGGCTGCTGTAGTGCCAAAATCTCTCCCTGCAGCCTCTAATAAACAGGCCATAAATTCTGAAAATTGTTCCATTGGGCCTTGCAGTATCTTAGTGAGATTATCACTCAACTTTCCCTTATTGGGTAATGACTTCCATGCTTTTATGGCAATCTGATTTACTTGTTCAAAAACTTGCATTGGGTATTCTGTCTGTTGATTTGCAAAGCGTCCAAGTAACCTGTCCCTGTCCCATGCTGCATTTCTGGCTGCCAGATTAGCTGCAGCATGCTCATTGCATACTCAATTAAAATGGCTTTCCAATCCAGATACTACCCAAGGCTTAGGCATGCTCGAGCAAGTGCACCCCAATCACTAGGAGTCATACTATGCCTATTTAGGGCTTCAACTTGAGCTATAGTAAAAGAAGCTGAAATTCTATATGTTCTCACAGACTTAGCCAAAGCCTTCATGACCTTAAAGTCTAAAGGCTCCTCATATCTATCGCCTTGGGCATCCTGAAAAACTGGATAAGCTGGACTTAAGTCACTTCCTATGGCTTTCCAGACCTCAGGGCAAAAGGAATGCCCTATACCTGGCCCCAGAAGGCGTTGTTCCAGGAGGTTCCCTCCTCTCCCCACAATGCCATTTATCCTCTCCCTTCCCCCTCTGCCCCTTAAGGGATTGTTTCTGACCCTTTCTACAAGGGCTTGCAATTCTTCCTCTGAATCTGTTTCGTCCATACCTGACTCTTCTGTGCTCTCAACCTCTTCTGATCTTTCTTCTTGTAACATTTCTAAAGCAGCATTCCATTTTTTCATCGCCTCTTTACAGTACCTCTGGTCTTAAATACAGCTAAGCACTAACTTCCAAAAAGGTTGGAGTCTTGACTTTAGCATCCCTTTTCCCAAGCAAAATCAAGATCCCTGCCTAACTTGTCCCAGCACGGTAGCGTGAGGTCTCCCGAAACTGCGAACCAAGGTGCAATGGCATCACATTCGTTCAGAAATCTTTCTAGTGTGCTTTTCTTTATTTTAAGTTTCTTTGACAAAAGTAGCTCGTGAAGAGCCAGAAAAATTGGATGAGACTGAGAAGTCCCCATTTTAAAAATTTTACTTTAGGTTCATTACAATCTCTTGCTCAATGCCTGAGACTTTATTGCCACTTATTTCTGCATTCTTTAACTTATTCCCAAGTAGCCTGGGACTTTATTGCTCTTTACCTGAGACATTATTGCCTCTTTACCAAGGGCCTTAGCTTAGTCCCAACCTGGAACTTCATTGCTCCTTACAGGAGACCTTATTGCTGCTTTACCAAAGGCCTTAATTTGGTCCCAACTTACCTTGGGAACTTAACCAGCGCTGCCCTGACTGCAAGAAGTTCTGATCTGAAAACTTCCCCATTGGGTACACCATTTGTACTGCGCACCTGCCCTCGATCTGCAAGGAAGATGCGACTCCGGGAAGATCTTCTTCATGCAGTTTTAATCAGGATCCTTGAACATGCTTCCTCTGACCCACGAGACCCTGGAGGACCCCTGCACAGGCATAAATTCCCTTGTGCTAACCAACCCCAGTGAGCCATGTGGACCCTGCTGATAGGCTACTCTAATGTGGAAGCAGACAGGCTGAACAGACTTAACCAAATAAGGGCTTGTTTATGCCAGAGAGTGCTCACCCTTGGGGAGGTGGAAGGCGGAAGCCAGCACCATCCTTAAGGCACAGCACTTCACAGCTCTCTACAGTTCTCAACCTTCATCAAGGAATCATCTCTTTACAGATGACAGGCAGTATTCTAGAAGCTCATATTTGAGCAAAATGAGGAGTTGTGGAATCCAGTACCAAGTATTATCTCATAAGCACAGCCTATGTTCCTAAGACTTAGTGGTCAGTGTGGAAGATGGGGCTGGGAAGTTTTAAGAGTCAGAGAAACAGGTAAAATGCTGTGAAATCACATCTTCTAGAGATATCAGAGCTATAGCCATGAAGAGTCTCCATTTTGCTTAAACATTATCTGACAAAGGAAAACACAATAGACATGGATATGTAAAAAACCCATGTTCAGGAGGCTTCAACCCTCAACAATGACAGATGCTCAATGATGGAGAAATTACCCCTGGGGAAGATTATGTAAATTGGTTTTCCAGGATCAGATAATCAGCTCTTAAAATACACATATACAATTAATATATACAGACCAAGAATATTGTATTTACATATTTAGTGATATATATATATATATATATATATATATATATATATATATATATATATATCACATATGTGTGTGTGTGTGTGTGTGTGTGTACATATCTTAAAAATAACAAAAAAAATGGGTACTGAGAGAGACATGGCTGGAAGCAAACAATGTGATTATGATCTCAATGATTTGAAATTTAATAAATTAATATAATTATACAATGTATAATTTCAAGTTATTCTAATATTTCAATGTAAAATTTATTGGTAATATTCAGTGCAAAATTTAATGAAATATATACTCCAATTCCAATTCTTATAACAGATTTATGAGAAATTTTCATAGTGTAGTTCCTGTTTTCAGCTTTTATTGTAAGCATATTTACTTAAGAGCCTACAATTATAATATTTAGTTATAAATTTAGTTCTGAGTCACAGAGTTAAAGTTCCACAAAGCAGATTTCAATTGTAATTGATTTCATCATAAGTGTCAGAGGCAGCTGAACCCAGCCTCAAACAGACCAATATTAGGGAACTGAGCTGAATTAATGTATCCAGTATGACTAAAATGAATTGTCTATCACAAAGGCCACTGATTTTTCAATGGTTTCTGATAAATCTTATAAAACAATTAAGAATTTTAGTTAATATAAGGTATCTTTCTGACCCATTAGTAACACAAACAAACATTAGTCCTTAGGGTAAATTTTGAATACTTGATTATTGGTAAGAATATTATAATATTTTGAAAGTGACATCAATGTTTTTAACTTATCTATGTGTTTTACATTTCTTTATATGCTTTGTTTACATGTATTTTTATATTTTCCTGTTAACCTATAAATTCTTAAGTAATAAATGTGAAACAGTTGTGAGTCTATGTGCTCCTTCTCTTTTGGTCAGCAATTTCTGTGGGTTTTTTTCAGCCTGGTCATACCACTTTGATCATCATTGCTCCCTCTCTGCAACTGGATTCCAGGAGTTTGAATCAGTATTCAGCTATGAGTGCCTGCTTCTCCTTACATCAGCTACTAGATGAAGGCTCTAGGATATAAGGTAGTAATCAATCTCATTAATGTGAAAGGGCATTTAAGGTAGCCTCTCCGCTATTACTTAGATTGTTAGTTGGAGTCATCCTTGTAGATCTCTGGACATTTCCCTAGTGTCTGATTTCTTTTAAACTTTGTAATGGCTCTCTATATGTGGGTGTTCGTTAGGAATACTAGCAGTATATAGGGCCTCTCGTAATTGATCAGTATTTATCCCTAGTATACCAATGGACTTTGGGAGCCCATTCCACATAGATGGATACTCACTCAATCTATACACATGGAGAAGGGCCTTGGCCCTGCTCCAAAATGATATGGCAGTCTTCAAAGGCTCTCCATGAAAGGCCTCACCCTCCTTTGAGAGCAAAGTGGATGGTATGGTGGTTGGTTGGAGGAACAGGGGAGTATTAGAGGGTGAGGGAACTGAGATTGACATGTAAAACAAGCTTGATTCAATAATAAAAAAATACTAACATTAAAAAAATTACTGTGAACATAAACACACACACACACACACAAAAGGATACATCCTGTGAACACTCACCTCGTCCATGATGCTTTTCAGATAAATAGTTCAGCAAGGCAGGTATTAGAAAGCTGCTGAATGTTCACAGCTTTTAAATTCTATCTTTAGATAAAATTTCTTAAAAAGCTATGCATAAAATGGTTCAGGCTGTGCTTAATTCTGAAACATATGGAGAAACAGCAGTCACTACTATGCAAATGACTTTTTCTATTAAGTGATTTAATTAAATCAAATAGAAAGTTCTGGGGTATATGGAAATTTTGGCAAATTCCCTTCAACAGAACATTGACGAGAATAACATAAATATATTATTAAAATGCTTGCTGATGGTCCACATAAAAGTGTATCTGCCTAACAAGATAGTGTGAGATTTGCCATTTGATATCATGTCAAAGAGAAAAAACAAAGAAGTTTTTTTTCCAGAGAAACAACTGTTCCATAAGAAATAGGAAACAGAGACAGAGAGGTAAACTGTAAGATTCAAGATGACTGTGAAATGTCTGCTAATTATTGGTTATTCAAACTAATCATGTAGAGATAAGAGTCAATACACAAACGCAGACTAGAAATATACTGAACATTTATAAGAAATTGACTCACTCAGTCAGGAACACAATATTATAGCTTTGAGAAGGCAAGTCACATACCTAAAATGTTTCAAAAGAAATGCTAAATGTAGATACTGACTTTTAATTCAGACTTCATTATGCACAAAGAAAATCCATAAGAAAGTGAATCTGTACATGGTCATGGTTTTTCCTCCAAATTCTTTTTTTTTTTTACTAAGCACTAAACTGTTACTATAAATTCATATCAACCAACCATCAAACTTGTAGTTCAGAAAGAGGATTTAAATTCCAAATTAGAAGGCCAGAAACATATATGCATAGGATTTGGGAGCAAATGTCAGAATTGAATAAACCAATACTCATTCAAAGATGAGTCCTGAGATAGAATCAAAGCCAGAGAATAAATACAGCTTCTTGTCTGAAAAAGTTTGATTTTATATTGCTCCCTAGTAGTCTCATATCCTTTTTTGTGACCTTGATTCAAATATTCAAAAGCTCATATGTTATGCTACTCTACATAACTTATATAATGGCCATGCCTTTATTTAATACATATGTAACAGAATAGCTGAGACAATCATTTTTAAGTTAAGAGATTCATTTTATAGAAGTCATGAGATTATGGAGGAGAAAAATTATGGGGGCCAAGTTTAGCAAGAAGATTGCTACTTTGTTGTCTCATGATAGAAAGTGGAAGAATAAGAGATTAAACTAACAAATCTGTCTCATAATCTTTTTAAATGTTTTCTTTTGTTGAATATAAATTTTTCCTGCATCATATTCTGACTAAAATTTTCACTCCTCCATCTCTCCCAGTTTCTCTACAGCTTTATTCCCATCTGGACACACACCTTTTTGCCACTAATAAGAAACAGATAGGAAACTAAAGAATAATAGTAAAATGAGATAAATAAAAATAAGATATGATAAATTATTCCAACAACAGCATTTACACTTTGTGTTAAGGATATTGTTTCATTTATGAAGATAAAACTTTTATGACCAAATAGCTACTCTGTATATGTATCACCAATTAAAGTTATTGTATCACTGGCTAACTTTCTAATTCATAGACATTAAAAGATATATTATGCTAAATATTCAAAAGGGTCAGATAAGAATCTTGAACTTGTAAATTTTCTTCACAAATTAGAGAATTAAAATGTTCTTAGATTTTAAAAATGTCACATTATTCTTTCAGAGTTAGACTTGTCCTAAAAGAAATGGCAAAGGAGATCACTCTTCATTAAAAGGTACATGAAAATAGCTCAAGTTGTTAAAAAACTTTAACACTATAGTAGAAGTAACACAATAGCCACACACAAAAGTCAGAAATCATTATGTTTATATTTCCAATTTTTACATTAAAGAAAAGACTTTATGCATTTGAGAGAGAAGAAAGATCCAGGAAGAGTTAACCTAAATAATGGTAAAAATATGAATACAGCACAGAGGTAGGGAGTTCTACAGAATAGTATGAGAAAAGAAAAGGAGTAATTTAGAAATAAAGTTAATTACAATTGTATTCACATTATACTCATAAAAATAATATACAAATAGTTTACATATAGAGAAGAAAAAACTGAACTAATGTGAGTACTATAAGTTGGTCAAAAATTACCACAGGTAACACCAGTCTAATATAGACTATTGATGTAGTGTATGGTTTTTTTTGTTAAAGGTTTATATTGGTCCCTATAGATTTAAGACACAGAACTCTATTTTACCAGAAACCAATATATAGAACTATTGTATAATTGTTTTTATTTTATTTTTAATTTCTTTTTAATTGAAAGTAGATTCTCTTCTCATACAATGCTCTCACACTACAGTTTTCTCTCCCTCCCCTTTGCCCAGCTACCCATGACCGGACCTTCCCTACCACCGAAATTATCCCCTCTACATTTCCCTTCAGAAAGGAACAGGCTTCCAAGAGATGACAACCAAACATCACCAAACAAGATAAAATAAGGCAAATTTTAAATGGAAAGAACTACTTCACAACTCCTACATCTATGGCTCAGGGAAAATCCTAAACATAGAGTAGAAAATCATAAGAGCTAAAATACAAGAAAAACTGTTGTAGAACATCTCTTCTAGAAATGGCTGTATAAACAAGAGTAAAACATTGTCAAGTCAATAGACATGTTAACATGGAAGGAAGAAAATTTGTCAGGTTCCCATTTTGGATAAAGAACTTTAGGTAAATCATAACTCCTGGGAAAGAAAGAATTATGTTTTCTCAGGGAAAATACCTCTACTATTTTTCCAATGCAAATTGATCATTCCTGAAAAATATCCACAGATAATATAGAGGCAGACACTGTTGGCCATATTTTCATATTTAATATTTATACATATTTGTATATATAACAATAATAATCTAAGAAAATGAGGTTGCAGCTTCACAGATGGGGAGACATATATTATATGTTTACCAAAATTTCATGTTTGACTATGTATTAAGATATTTCTTTAGGCAATTATTTAACTCCTAGAATTAAAGTTTCCTATATCTTCTGTGTTGATCACTAACAAAAGTAATATTAATAGGTAGTCCAAGAAAATATACAAATTCTTAATGATAAACACATATTTTTTACTTTGATATTAAAGAGTAGGCAAAAGAGCAGTCAATATTTTACATAAGAAAGCATGTTGTTTTTGTTGCTTTGTTTTTGGTTTTGATGTTTTTTCTTGAGAACAAATTTAATTCAGGAAAGCATTTATGTCAATCTCTATCTCACACAAAACAAATGTGTGAGTGATATTTTCTCAACTCTAGGAACTTTAGACAAGGAATATAAAACAGAAAGAATGCATCTTGGGTAATCATAATTATTGTATATAAATTTAGTTACTTAATTAAGTATATTTGTTAAATAAACAAAAACAATTTCTAACTATATTTGTAATTTGTGTTTAGATATTTTAGTTAAGAAAGATCTTGCAGCATTATCTGTGTTGCCATGAAATTTTCTACAAAACAAACCAGATTCAAATTCACAACCATTCTCTAGCTTCTTTCTTCTGGGTGCTATTTCTATAATCAGATTTGGATATGATTATCATCATCATTAATAACAACAATCAAAATTACAAGAAAACACAGTCTTGTTTTCTTATTGCAACTATTGTAATAGTATCTTATATCTTATGTTTTGTAGCCTGTTCAACTTTGTTGGGTGAACTCTAAACAACTATACATTTGCAAAATTACATGTCATTTTAAACTAGTGCAAATGTGACTACATTTGAACTACAGCCTTCTACAACCTAAATGCAAAACATCAACATTTGTCATGGACATTATGGTATCCAGAAATGTGATAAAACAAATTTATTTTGTTTTTATGTCTCTGAGTTTGCTTCAACTTTGTTAGAGACCTAAAAAAGGCTGTCATTGCTTTAACAATCAGTGTATACAATCTTTGTCAGTATGGGATACTGTCATTTCAAAGAAAGTTTACTATCAGAGGTATGCAAACAGTTTAAAAACAAATACTTTCTAGAAATCTGAATGAATGTTTCTATAATGAGAAAATAGATGAGAAGGAACACAAATTCCAGCTATTGTTGATGAGGCATTCTCAAAACATTAGCATGTCTGTTCTAATAAAGTCTAATATAATTTGTGTGTGAAGAGGCTTTATAAGATGCTTAACCTGTGTTTAAATATACAGATGGATAACTTTGATTTTGCTAAAAATGGAAAGAAATGTTCTTCCATACAATTAAGTGTGGTATGAATTCTGGATGGAATGTAAGCCGCTCTCAGAAGGCTTCTTATTTAAATTCCTACTAGTTTAAAAAACAATAAGTTATTATCATAGTTTCCTTTCCTGTGGAAGCCTGGAACACAAAGTCCATAGAAATCCTAATATATATTGAAAAATGATGGGGATGGGGGGCAGAGTGCTGCCTATTTGCAGAAGAGTGGAGACATGGGGTTGTCAAAATAGTTTATAAAGACTTTAAAAGTAACTTAAAAGTTTGTGTTTATTTTCTTTCCCTCACTTTAACAATATACGAAATGATCAAGTTAGGAGTTATATTTTGTTGGGTTGTAATTTTAGAGGTCTCACTCCATTATATATCTATTCAACCTTGTTTATTCCTCTAATGCTTGAATTTCAAAGTCTATTGAGCTCAAAGTACCTAGAATTGTTTCTTGGGTAAATAAAATTGATGGTAATAATCACTGTAACTCTTATTGAAAAGTTTTAGGTATATCTGTATATCTATAAGAACTATTATCTTAATGCAGAATATATTTAAATCATAGTTTGAGAAAGTATGCAGTGTTTTAAAATACATTGAATTTTCAATGCTTTGCTAAAATCTTGAGATATTTGTCAAATATTTGATGTTCAATATAAAAAGGTTTATGAGATGATATGTGCACATCACTGAAAACATAAATAAAGTTATTGGTATTAGGTACTCCTAACTATATGGGAAATTATTTGTAACACTAACCTAATATTTATCAATTTTTTAGAATTATCTCATATCTCATTAACCTATGTTGGTATATTACAAATTATACTACACCTAATAAAGACAAAGAATTATTTCAGATTTAATTTATTTAAAAACACATTTAGTATTTATGATTCTGTGGTATTACTTAGTACAATTGGGAGCCATAGGATGTGCATGTACGAACTCACAGAGACAGAAATCTGCCCTCAAATAGGAGTTATTTGGCGACTATTACAAATGTTATGGTAGATATAGTGTTGACAACAGTGAGCAACGCCTCACATGTTTGTATTCCTGAGCAAAAGTCATTAAAATGTTCCAGTATGTAAATGCTAACTGCATAAGTCTGGCAATCTGAGTTCATTTCCTGGAACCCATAATGAAATGAGAACTAACTTCTGAAGGTTGTTCTATGATTTCCACACATATACAAAGCACAACTCTGTCATTGCCCACATACAGAACTCACAAACAAACACACATTATAGCACATGCCATACACACACAATAGTAACAAATTATTTTAAAATTAGTGAACACTTTAAAATGTACCTGGGTTATTCTAATTTATGTGGGACATCTTATTCCACTATAAAAGATCACTGCAAGATAAAAAACTAGCTCTTATGGAACTTATATCTGGACAAGAAAATGAGTAAATCTTGTCAGTTTTCTTTCTTGACATTCCACACTATATAATAGAATTTCATAGCATAAAGAGAATACTTTTATTTCCATTCTCCAAAGGTTTGAAACATCTTAAAATTGATCCCATCATGTACACAAAACCAAAATGACAATAAAAGTTAAAACATCTATAATAAAGCAAGGGAAAGCCATGTTGAATTTTATAAATGTTATATAGTGAGATGCTCAATTCTGAGTATGGTGATTTTCATTTCACTCACATGTTAGACTAGCTATTGAATTTTCCATGAGTCAAAGAATATTTTGGTCTCCTGAGCCATACCTATGCATATAGTTAAGTGTTTCAGGTAATTACTTCCAGGTGCTTGACTATAGGAATTCATTGCAATGCAATGAAATCAGAGGAAAAAAATCTCATCAGCAGAAATTAACACATAGGCATGTTACAAAAACTCATATACTTAAATGACATCAGTATCATAATTTGTGGATTCAAGATGTTTATGTTCATTATGGAGACAATCTCCTCCTAGCTAATTAGAAAGATCTACATACAACTATGTATGTTTGATTTTATTCAAACATTAAAGTAAATTCATTAAGGTAATTTATAAACCCAATTTTAAATGTTTAAATTTTGTTTCTACAAGTAGCCTCATGGAAATTTTTATCATTTTATATACTATTGTTAAAGAAACTAAAATGCTTGGGATTCAATTATTACTCTTTTGCATACAGAATCTGTTAGATCTACGGACATTTCAAATTAGAGTCTAAAACTAATTTTGCTGAGAAGATAACTGCCAAACTATTTTCACATTTTATTTCAATTTTTGACTAAAATCACTGGGTTGACTTTAAATCATATACGAAAGTATATATTTCTATTTATTTCAAGTGCTTAGTGTTTTTCCTATGACACTTTCTTTTAACATTGATTAAACGTGACACTTTTAGTAGGTTAGCATGAGTACACAACATATCTGTGCATACACACACACGGCTCACTGACAAATTTTCACTTATGTGAGAAGATTTCTACCATAGTAAAATCAGGTTTTTCTCACTTTAAATTGCAATATATAATTAAGTACAAATTATAGTTATCTATAATAGTCAAAACTTAGACTAGCTAGGGTTTCTAGATATATAGAGATATGTTTCAAATAAATAGGCATTCTTCAAACCTTTCAGTGATCTACAGAATATGGCATTTAAAATGGTTTAGGGTTTTTCTTGACAGTGAAACATGACTACTCCTGGCAACACCACCTGCATCACAAAGAAAGATAGGCAATGCAGAAACTTGTTATAAAGCTCACTTCCAATATGGCAAGACCAGCCATTTGGGCAAAACTGCTCTTTTCTGGACTGACTTCATGCTGTATAAAACAGACATGCAGGTCCCACAGGAAATTGACTTCTAAAACAAAATGGACATCACTGCAGGATTCCTGTTTCATGGAAGAGTCTTCCAGACATTCTGTAGGACACAGAAAAGTGACTGACAAACTGCCAATACAGATGGACAGTTTAAAGTTTCCTGATTTGCTGAGGAGTCTGCCAGACACATTATGGGCTATTGTTTGAATATGGAACATTGCAGAAGAACTTCAGGTGACTGCAAATTCTGTTCATTTCTAGAGTTTATATAATATCCTTCTGTGGCCTTTGATGGAATTGAAAACAGATAGCTATGGTTATAGTTTTCCTTGGTTAGGATTAACGATACGTTATATATAAGACTTTAAACTCACAGAGGTAGTTTAAATCTTGCTAAATATTATGGACTAAATACTGTAAACTATAGTTCTTATTTGACAACTGTTTTGTTATATGTTTTACTATGTTAATGTTAAACAATTCTTTTTATTTAGACAGAAAAAAAGAGATGATGGGAGAAGTCATTCTGTGTGTTACTTTTATAACTAGCTACAGTTGGCCAATGGGGAAGCAAGATAGGTGGGTCTAAGAGAAGTGGAGGATTCTGTGAAATGTTGAACAGAGTCACAATTTGATCTTGAGAGGAAAGGATGTGTGAGTCTGGAGTTCTTGGCAAGATAAGCCCATGTAGAAAATCCTGAATTAGTAATTAGAGGTTAACAATTCAGACAGAGCTAGACAATAAGAAACACTAGTAACCGGCCAATGATTTCATTTTAATACAGTGTCTCCTTGTGTTATTTGGGGCTGATGCAGCTGTGAGACCAGGCTGGTGGGAAAGTGCTCATAATAATTAGCAGTCATTCTAAATGACTTAACAGATTTTTTTTGACCCTTCCTGGAAGGCACCATCCTCCCTGTGGAGTTGGGGGGGGGCGATGGGATGGGAGGAAGGTCGGGGCACATGGGAGGGAGTTAGAGAAGGAGGGAAAAGGAACTGTGATCGATATGTAAAATAAGAAAAATAAATAAATAAATAAATAAATAAATAAATACAAAAAGACAGGTTTTCCTTAACACATAATATACAATTAAAATATTACTACCCAAATATTATTTCAGTATTACAATTCTTATTTAAATTATAAAATGACTTGTATAAAAATCAAAACACTTTTAGTATAGACTATATTTATAATAATGTTTATATTATTATAAGACATTTGCATACAAGTAAACAGCACTTTAATTTATGCTGATCAACCCAATATCAAATTATTCAACTTATATAGATGTTTAGCCATTAAACATGCAAACAATTGTAAACAATTAGCAAATCATTTCAGATGTGCAAATAATACAATTTAAACCTAAGTATAATCAATCATCTCGATATATGCTTGTGTATTAAGTACAACCAATTTTAGTGATTTATTTTTCACATACTTTTCATTATAACTCTTGTTAGTGAAATTAGTATAATTTTCTCAAAAATATTATACTATAAAAGATATTTTTAGAAAAATACCGACTCAGCCACTAACATTTAATTTGTATGCATTAAATAACATTAGAAAATCTAATGACTATTTAAGTAAACTCCTTCGGAGAATTTTCAAAGTATTTATTATGATTTGTTGTTTTCTCTAAACCTGCATTGAACTCTGTTTGCCATTTTAATAACATTCAGTAGCAGAACAAAGATTTTGCTTAGAGTGTATTAATGCCATCTTCTTTTTTTTATTTTCAAGTTTTATTTTAAAGTGCACCTTGATACAAAGCACCAGTTCAGTCATGTCCCTCTCTGCAAATGTTCAATGTCCCTTACAACTGTGAGGCAGTGTTAAAAGCACACAACACACCAAATCACCATGGTTGTTTTACAAGTATTAGTATGTAGAACTAATTGGCAAATATACATCTGTTGTTTAAAAGTAACCAGATTATAGTTCAACTCCTATGAAGGAAAAGAGAACAGCAACTATACAATAGGTTAATGTGATTCTCCAACAAATCTCAAAATATCACTAGTCTATGTGAAGTATTGGAGTTATGAAAGAATATATGTGATTTTGTGTTGAACAATAATAGAGTTCAGTAGATTAATAAGACTTTTTTCTGTTTTTATTTTATATCGATCCCATTTCCCTCTCCCTCCCTCCTTCTTTCCTTCTCTCCCACCCTCCAATGCCCCCCAACCATCCTCCCCTCCCATGTCCCCTCCACTCCACATATAGGGTAATGCCTTCTAATAAGACTTTTTTAACTACCTTTGGAAAGTATTTCACATATGAGTTCGAATAAGAAGGGAAAAACGAAAAAAGGTCCTGCTATGGATTCCATAGATAATGTTTTTGAACAATATATAGCCCATATAGAAAATATTTTATTTCTTTTCTTACATATCTACATATCTACAGTATTCATGGGTATGTATATGTGTTCACATGATTGTGATCACACATTTATGCGTATGGAAGCCTGAAGCTGAAGCTGAAGCATATTTTGCACAGTTTATTGTCACTCGTATGGACAAGAAACTTGTAAGTATTTCTACTAGAAATTTTAAGGTGGAAACCTCTTTTATCACTGGGGCAATTTTACTGAATTTATTTTTAAATTCATTAACTTGAGCTGACATTAGTTCTTTTTATATTATAAATTCCACATAATATTATTATTTAAATTATGATTGCCTCTTAAATATATCTACTAGCATTAAGCATTTTATTAATTATTAAATTAAAAATTAATTTAATTATTAAATTAAAAATTAAAATTTAAATATAACTTAAAATTTATTAATTTTAAGTTTATTAAGACTTGGAAACAAAAGAAAAAGTTTCAGGAAAATGGTGTAGTGAATGGAAGTATTTATGCCAAACTTGATGTCCTGTGTTTGATTCTAGCAACATACATCATGGACAGGGAGTAAAGTTAGTTATCATCTTTCTTTCATATTTACTTCAGCACATGCATGTCCACTAACAATCCAACTATGATTAAATAATAAATCTGCAAATACACTTATTTTTTTCTATTTTGCTTTCATTTGATTCTATTTAGTCTGATTTACTTTGATATGTTTTCAGGTTATATAAAATACTTAGCTTTTTTAAACAGTCAAGAAGAATTTTGGTCCCTATTTAACCGGTGACATTTTTGAAGACCAAAATATTAATTTTTAAATGGTTAAAATAATGTTTTCTTTTCAAGATTTCTTTTAATTTTAAATATGTGTTACAATTACTTTGGATAAGTTTTTCTGATTACAACAACCTCATATGGTGTCACTTTCCTGGTGCATTTGTCTCATTCTATCTTTTTACTGATTATATACAGAACTAAGTATTGTATATTTGAATGTAATTTTGTTGATTTATTTATTTTTCTTTTCTTGTTTATTTGGATTAGTCACAGTTACATATTTTGGTATCATTCAATTAAACATGCATTTTTAGGGCACCATTTCATATATTTTTGTATATTAATTTATTACATTTATTATATTATAATAGGTACCATTTCTAGAACTCTTATGAACTAGATACAATGCAACCACTTCATAGCTCTGTGAGACAATTTACATCTATTACCTTTTGCATAGATGCTGGCATGCATAATCTACTTACACTTTAAACCTCAGAAGATATTTTTCTGCTTTATTGAGGTATAATTAACACGTAAAATTATATGTATTTAAAGATTATATGATGATGTGTTGGTATACATATACATTTTGAAATGATTACCACAATCAAACCAATTAACATATCTATAACCTCACATACCTAAGGCTCAGAAGTCATCATTGTGTTTATCTGAAAGTCAGTATTTGTGTGTAGTTTTCTTCATGTAAGTAGTCCTGATGTTGTAGTTTCTTATTTTGGATATCACTTGGAACAACTTTAGGCACATAATTTGTGGTTGTAGTAGTTTTCCTAAATTACATATCCTATTTTTACACACTTTCTGTGATTATCAAACATATCTCATTTACACCTCTACTTTTGAAATACATATTTTGTAGGGTATGTACATTCAGGTGAAACATCTTCACTTTAAGCTAAAATGTTGATAGTTCACTGTAATTTGATACTCCAGTTTGATATATTGTTTTATTTAACAATAATTATTGTCTTCTTATAATAATTTTATTTTACATACCTATTCCAGTTCACTCTTCCTCTGTCCTCCCATGGCCTCAATTATTCCTCCATCCCAGACCCCATCCTCTCCTCTGGGAAGGTGAGACCTCCTGTGAGGGATCATCAAAGTCTGACACAAATTTGTGGCAGGACCTAGGCCCTCCCCAGTGTATCTAGGCTGTGACAATAGGGATCCTAAAGTCCATTCATACCCAAAGGATAAATACTGGTTCCATTATCAGAGGCCCCATAGGACTGCCCAGGTCTCCAAACTGACACCCTTTTTCAGAGGCATGGTTCATTCCTCTCCTGGTTCCCTAGCTGTCAGACTGGGGTCCCTAAACTTGGTCAGGACAGCTGTTTTTGTGGGTTTCCCCAGCATTATTAGTAACAGCCAAAACCTGGAAGTAACATAGATACCCCTCAAGTGAAGTTGGAAAGAGAAAATATGATACATTATGTGATGTATTACTACTCAGAGGGGGAAAAAGAGAACTATGATATCCTGAAATTCACAGAGAAATTAATGGAATAGAAGACACTGTCCTGGGTAATCCAGACACAAAACGACAAACATGATATGTACTCACTCATAATTGGATATTAGACATAGAACAAAGGATTACCAGCCTATAATCCATAACCACAGAGAAGCTGGGGAACAAGGAGGATCATGAGAGAGATAAACATGGTCCCCTGGAGAAGGGGAAAGGGACAAGATCTTTTGAATAATTATTGTTTCACTTTAAGAGTGGATCTTGTAGAAACTTTAAATATATGTTCTGTTGGAGAATTATCTCATGTTCATGTTAAACTCAGAAGCTGAAAAAAATACAGATATTTGTCGTTGTTTTAATGTCTACATAGAGGCAAAGTATCATTGGTGACATTTCATGCTGAAAATATTTCTCTATTTTATAATACTTGTTACTTCGTTACTACTATTTCTCTCTCTCTCTCTCTCTCTCTCTCTCTCTCTCTCTCTCTCTCTCTCTCTCTCTCTCTCTCTCTCTCTCTCTCTCTCTCGTGTGTGTGTGTGTGTGTGTGTGTGTGTTACATTATCCATAGGAAAAAATAACTTCAACCTCAGGATAAATCTGACTTTTTTTTATTTGCACTTTGACAGGGAATGCAGCCCATTATGATGGATATGGCATAGTGACAGATAAACGAGACTGTCCTGGTACTCAGGAAACATGCTCACCATATATCACCATATATAAGAAGCAGAGAAAAAACAAGAAGTGAGTCCATGTTCTGAAACCTCAAAGCTTGACACGTAATCCTGTAGCACAGATTTATTATTTAAAGTGTTCATAACCCGTGTAAATAAAGTCAACAACAGGGAACCAACTGTTTATGTACTTAATGAGTCTGTGGTATATTTCATTCAAAAAAATGAATTTACCCCTTACACTTTCGATTTATTGACATCTTATTATGCAAAATGCATACAGTACAATTTAAAAGTCCTGTTGTCCTTCACAATCATAAACTGTTCAAAATTCCAAAGTCCAAAGTCTTATCTGACACTGGAGGCAATATCTTAACAGTGAACTGAGTCTTCTACAATCAGTATCAGAAACAAGTATGTTTTCCTGTTTAATGGACATTTTGCTACTTTCCTGTCACTGGCTAACAGTTCAGAGGGTTAGTCAACAATCATAGTGGTGGGTGCATTGTGTCATGCGGGCAGATAGCTTGCTTGAGAGCTAGTCGATAGTACTACATCTGGATCCAGGGACACTAGGAAGTGACTGCCACACTGGATGTGGCTTGAGCCACTGCCTAGTGACACACCTCCTCCAAACAAAGCCACACTTATCCCAACAAAACATTATCTACTCCAAGAAGGTCACATCTACTCCAAGAAGGTCACACCTCCAAATAGTGCCACACCCATTGGTATAGGGAGGATACTTTATTCAAACTGCAATGCTTATTAACGACTTGCTTTGGGAACTATATTAAGCCTTCCTTATATCTTTCGTACACTATTCAACTTATTTCATAATCTATATTTTCTGTACACCATTTTGCCATTTTTAGGGAGAAGTCTTTAAAACGTGAATTCTTCTACTTGGATTTTACTACAATATAGCACATTAAGTATTAAAATGTATGATGATAAGTGTACATGTTAGTAAATATGGGTCAAAGTAATATTTATTAGATGGTAAAACACATTTATCTAAAGAATGCAGCTGATAGAAGAGCCTGCTACACGTTTGGCTACCATAAGATACAAAGGCATCATCTACATAAAAACAGAAAAGCTTGGCAAGAAACACAGAGCCACAGATGGTGAGAGGTGTCAGTTTCTTTAGCAACTGAAGCACATTTTCCTGAGAAAACATTTCATGAAAACTTTGCTTATAACCAGTCTGTTCTTCCGTATTGTGGACAATATTCAGAATAAGAAGTATTTGCTACATATAGGCAGCACGTTGAAGATTATTTCGCATTGTTTTACTGGGAAAAAAGTAGAAAGCACTCCATTCTTAGCTGTTTTGTCTTCAATAGACCAGAAATAAACAAAATAACATATTGGGTCATCTAAGTTTCAGCCTGCTTTCTGGGTTTTCCTCTGTATTTTCATTCACTTTTAATTTCAGGAAGAGTTTATGATACCATGTATTGGAGAAAAATAATCTTAAACAAGGATTTTCAGACTGACCAGGGATTAGGATAAACTTTCTCATGAAGTCTTGGTGTTTGAAATATATTAAATTCTTAGTAATGTATGGAGCAGAACTACTACACTTGGAAAGATATACAATAAATGAAAATACTTATTGCTGTTGGATATACCACATATATGTTAATATTGTATTGCTTTAATGATATTTTTTCTAAGTGTTTTATAATTTTGTCTGTAGTCATGCTGGGAAACAGTAAAAGAAATATGAACAGTTGAAATGTAAGTTACACTGGTGACTATTATAAATAAACACACTCTCTACTAAATATAGACTTTAATTAACAAAAGACAGTCATAGCATTTTGCCTGCCTTTGTTTTCTTTTCTTGATGTATATTATTTTCTATTTAGTATCTGCATGATAAGAGTAAAATATAATTACTACAATTTGTTTCTTTCTTAGTCAAATTTCAGAATCTCACATTTGGTTATACCACAATTTTTTTTCTATAAAACAAAATCCATATTAGATATCATTATTTTTGCCAATTTTTATCAAGTAACAACATTTTTATTTTGTAATTATCTTAATAAATTTAGCTATATATATTATAGTTGTTTTATTTTATCTAAGAATATTATACCTCTTAAAATATATCCTTACTAGTGGGCATATTTTTGTTTTTTAGAAGGATCAGACAAGCATTTCAAAAATATGTTCTTTACTATACCAATTTGGAAAATTTAGCAATATATACAACTCAAATGAATGACTCATTATAAAAATGTTATTAAACTTATGATTGTCAATTTATATGAGCTTGTTAAATTGATACTACTTTAACAAAAGCAAAACATGACCTGGGCATTGTGGCATAAACATTTAATGCCAGCACTTGGGAGACAGAGGGAAGCAGATCTCTGTTAGTTCAAGGCTTGTCTTGTGGACAGAGTAAGTAGCAGCACAGCTAGGGCTACACAAAAAAAAAATAAATAAAAAATAAAAAACCCTGCCTAAAAATTAATTAATTAATTAATTAATTAAATAGAAAAGCAAAACCTGGCATTCATAGTTAGAGAAGTAGAATGATTAGAACCATTTGATTTACAGCTGGAACAAATTATAGTAACCAAATCAGCCATACACTACAAATATAACAGCATGTCATGAAGAGAATAGTGCAGTTAGCCAACATTTATTAATAATTAACAGCTCTGATATAAAATGACACCACAGAGATTGCTTAGTAGTTGCCATGTAATGGACAGCCCTCACCCATTGGAAAATTGATATAGATATTGGATATAGATATTAGAAGCCACACCTCTCTTAGAGATGTTATTTCACACAGTAGGACTCAGGTTTATCAGAAATGATAAGAAGTGTGCAAACTTGAAGACTAGGGAAAAATCAGGATGAAAGGTTTAATAAGTACTAAGTAATCAAAGCATATTTAGGAAAAAGCACAAAAAGACTTACATGACTATCACTGAACAGAACGATAATTTAAGTATTAATACTATAATAATTAAAATAATAATTTGAAATATTTTGCACATTATTAACGGATATGAATATAATTGAAAATAAAAATGAAAGCAATAATTTAGCTTAACATATGTCAATGATAAATTTATGTTTATGCTATTAATTTTCATTCACCACAGGATATACCAATAAAATAAGTTTATTTGAGACAAATAATATCTATTATATTTTACTACTATTTTATTAAAACTATTGGTCTTACAATTTTCCTTAGCATATTGTCAATTTAATATTCCAATATAATGTTTTCTCCAATTTTCCTGGTTCACTTGAATGTTAAGAGCAAAGGATTAGCAAATGAGGTATGATAATTTAAAACAATAAAAAACACTATGGAGTCACAATTTCTGTACTATATATTCAGGGTAGAAATACAATACTAAGAGATCATATATCAAACATAAGTATTCCCTTTAAACCATACTTGTAAAGGGCAGTACAGTAATAAGTAGAGAGTAAGTTATTTTAAAATTTTGTGATTAATAACTGTATGCTAGAGTATCTAAGTCTATTTGTTAAAAAATTAAATTACTACGAATTAAATTAGTTGTAGAAAACAATAATCCTCTAATCAAGGTATGACATTTAATTTTGATTGCTAAATTGTTGGAATTTAGATCACCATGGAAACATACTTCCGAGAAAGCATTGGACAAAGTTATCAGCATACTTCCGATATGTAGTGAGAGGACAAACTATAAATATGGGTGCTACAATTCCATGTATGGGACCTCAAAATAAAAATGCACTAGAACAAACATTCATCTCTATCTGTTTACTGACTTGGGCGTCTATGTGACCAGTTTCATCATGCTTCTGCTTAATGATCACATATGCAATTATGGAGAATTTTGTCTTCTTGAATATTTCAAAGAAATAAACACCATTTCCATCAACTTCCTTTTAATGTGTTATCATGTTTTAGCTACTAAAAACTGCCTAATTCATATAACAAGCATTAAGTGCCAAAACAGTGATAAACTTAACCCTGTTTTCCAAATATCCTTGATATTTGTTTGTAGATGGAAGGTGGGAGATTGAAATTTGGGAGGAATAAAATCCTAGAATGTTATAAAGATAATGCAATTGTTCACTTTTCTGACAGTTGGAAAAACAGTCTGTCAGGAAATGTAGACAGTCAAGGCTAGCTTATAAGGCTTCAGAAGGAACAAGTTCTCTTTAATGAATTCAGATAAACATCGTAAAAGTTATGTTCTCCAAATACTTCTCAGCCTGTGTTATGAGAATATGAGTGAGGATAAATAAAACCAAAATAGACCAATTTTGTGGGGGAGGATATTAAAAGATAAATCTTGTTCACACTGTTACACTGGTACCTCTTTCATTAGGGTCTAAAGTCAGAGAAAGGAAAATATTGCACAGAAATAAATGAAAATACTATTGTTTGATAAAGAAAAGAATTAGAACAACCTAAATTGACAGAAAAGTTAAGGTAGGTAAAATTCAGCTTTGATACATAATGAAATCCTCACCAAGAACAGAAATCTGTATTGTGGCAAAGGAATGGTATCCTATATTGAAGATTCTGTCCATTGATCCCTATATCGGGTGAAAGTGAAAATACATTTCTAAGATAAAAGGTAAACTGATCATGTAACTGAAAGTTCTCCTGCTCAGCAAAAAAATCTCTAGAAAGTATATCACTTAAGCAAAATCGATAAGCTATTGAAATTACAAGCATCAAAATTACAGGATTGAATGCATTGTGTGGGGTTTATTCATGGAGACAGCCACTGAAGACAGACAACTTCTGGGACAACCTGCTACAAAAAAAAAAAAAAAATCATGAAAAAAAGTTCAAGAAGATGTGAAGATAAGGAGTAAGTTGAATCATAACCCTCAAGAGGATGGGCGTGTCAAAAACCAAATCGCCGAGGAAACCTGTGGGATTTTCCTCATTGACATAATATGTACTACAGAGAGCAAGACAGGACCTATAAAACTATTCAAAATCCAGATTATTCCAGTTTTAGCCCAGATACTGGACATGAATTCCCTAGTTTTGGAGTTTGCCTGCTGAGTTTTGGTATTGTGTTGACCCTCATTTTTCACTGTTACTCTAATATCATCTCTGCATACTATTGAAAGTTAGATAGGTATGATTTGTTTTTTATGGTATATGAACTCAGAGGATGGATCTTACAAGACATTCTGCAATTAAATTTTTGATCAGCATTGGGATTGTTAAGGACTGTAGAGACTGCTGAGGTGAGAATGTATTTTTGCATTGTTGGAAAGCTATGAGCCTTACGGGGAAAATGACTGTGGTTAAAAGTTAGGTGATTGGGAGTCAATTTTACAAAGGATGGAGTTGTTTAGGTTAATGTTAAATGTTAGTCAGAGGGATTCATACTCATTCTAGAAACAAAGCTTTTTATGTTTCTAGATTAGGTTAAATTGTAGAGTCCTGCTCAAATGTGATTGCTACCATGTTCTTGGCTAATATCTGTTTTGAACTGAAAAGAGAAAGAAACCTTTACATCAACATTGAACTATTTTTCTTTTTGCGTGTTGACTGCTGTGTCTACATGAATCTGATGCTATGCTTCCCTACAGTTATGGACTGTAATCAGAACTGTGAGAAATTTTATCAAAGTCACTATAAACATAACTGGTGTACAATCTTGGGATGTGAATGTTCACTTTTTCCTCATCAATTTTATTTAGTTAATCCCATCACTAGGTAGTAACCCCTCAGTCTCATATATATATCACTATATGTGCCAATGTCCTCAACTCCTATTTCTGACCAATATCTGTATCATCTTGTATCATATGAATATAGGACAAATGAAGAAAACACATTCCTCAGTTACAATTTATACAATTATGCAACCATCAAGATATAATCTGTGACATTAAAAGCAAGTAAGTTAACATCACTCTATTACTTTTTCCATGAATTTTCTAATCAGGAAGCAGAGAAGACTTAAAGAGGAAAAGGTACAAGACAAAAAAAATCTAAGAAGTAAGAAACTCCCTGAGAATTCCTAGCACAATAAAATCAATTCAAAAATAAAATAATAAATTAAATATAAAACTGTCAAAACCCTTCCACAGCCATGCATGGGAAAAGTAGTTTCTGTGTATTAGAAAGCATAAAATATTCAAGTCTTGTTAGACCATCAAGCAGTCCCTTGGTAATCATCAATAGCAAAATTTTAGTAATGAAAAAGAAGTAAGGCAAGTGACAGCCTTCCTTATGTTCTCTCATCAAATACATGTTTAGCCATTTCATACCATCTGTATTCAAAGTGTGGAAGCTGTAAATGAAGGGTAGAAAATTTGGTATCACAATATTAAAGAAAGTGAGTGCACTGGGGAAATTTTTCTGTTTAAAAGTAACACAACAAATAAGCAAAGGACCCTAGTAACCAGCCAAATGAAGTACTAAATTCTAGGAAAGAAACTTGAGTGAATATGAAGTGAGTTGATAATCTAGTTGCAAAGACCTATTGTTACATCCTTTAGCCTACTGCACCACTTTAAGAAATAAACACACACTGTAAGAGTGACACGTGGGTGAAACAAAGCTGTCTTCCATCAGCAGATCATCACTATGTAAAAGAGGATTATTTTTTTCCTGAAAGCTCTCCCAAGAAGAACATTTGTATTATTACATGCATACCTGGATGCTTTGTTCATTCATAGAGTTCAATTGGAGAATAGGCAGTGGAGATTTATGAATTTAGGTCCCATCATACCATTTTAGTTTAATTTTTTGTCTGAGAATTTGAGAGGAAATACTTTATAAGATAGGCATTTTAACATTCTTTGAGAGTAGAAAACAGGACAAATGATGATGGGAGATAAGTTAGAGTACAAAGTGGTAAATGTTGTTTTTCTTTTTTAATTGTTGCATTCTTTAAATCTATGGCTCTCCTATTCAGCAATTGCAAGTCTGCCACTACCAGCAGTGGCTACACAGCAAGAGTCCTAGTCTGAGGAGTGTGTTACCTCGGGCACCAACTCTTTCATAGCCACTAAGGACACTTATTGAAATCTCTGTCCAACTAAAGAACTCAGGATTGAAAGGTTGAGGTAGAATCCTGCTTCCCAGAGAGGCTGAATAGCAAGCAGCTCAACTAGCTCATGTCTTTTTCTTCCCTTCCTGAAAAAAAAACTTCTTCACCTGGCTCCTCCCTACAACTTCTGTCAGCTAGTTGCTGACCCAGCTCCTCACCACAGGTGAGTTCCCTTTAATCAAACATATTTTTACATCATTAAACAAATGTTCCAGAGCCTAATCAAAAGTAACACACCTTAAATTAAAATTGTACAACAGGTAAAGGTTAAATACTCCAGAGAATAACATAGAAATAAAGAACTTGAAAGTATGTATTCTTCATTCAAGTGATCTCATGCAATTATTGAGGAAATCTGATGATACCTGTACCATCTCATAATATAGACATGGTACTTCAGAAGTTTACATTAATGCTATAAATGTGACATCTAAATTAGATTATTAAGCTTATATACTTGTTAAATCTGGCATAATTTTTCTTTGTCCAATGACACATCCAAATATTCAGAGTTAAGTTTGTGTTTCCTTCTGACCTGAACAAAGGGGAGCTCATGGACTGTAGTCTGACAGCTGGGAAACAATCATAGGACCAACCCATATTCCATGAATGTGGTGTTAGTTGGGAGGACTTGGCAGTCTATGGGGCTTCTGCAAATGAATCAGTATTATTCCATATTTTTCAGCCTAGACACATGGGGGAAATCCCAGGCCCTCCTCCAAATGATATGACAGACTTTGAAGACTTCTCATAGAAGACCTCACCCTCCCTGGGATGGAGTGGGGACTGGTGAAGGAAACAGGGGAGGATGGGAGGGTGTGGGAACTGGGATATATATGTATAACAAGTTTGTTTCAAATTTAAATGAAAAATTATATAAAAAAGAATAAAAAAGGGACTTGTGTTTCAACTAAGGCAACTTTCCTCATTTCTCATTTACTTTGCATTATTCTTTTGACAAAGCTTCTGTGATTGCATAATGTCTTTATCAAGTTCCACCTTAAGTCAGGATTTTCCGAAGTTCTTCAATCATCAGAAGAGTTCTTTCTCTCTCTCTCTCTCTAATGATGAATTATTAAAAATGTAACTCATAATTGATCCAGATCACTCTCAGAACAATAATTACTGTTTTCTTAATTGTTAATTTGGTTTTGTAATATGAATATTTGCCTAGGTTAGACAGGCTTCATACTCAACTATATTATTAAGGATAAAGATAACATTGAGCTGTTGAATTTCCTCCCTCTGGCTCCTGTTATTAGATTGTATTAGAGACATGCAACAGCACACCTAGGGTTATGTGAAGTTGAGGATCATTGACTAGTCTTTCTAGTCCTTAATAAAATGTCCAAGAATCTACATAGAAATAAAAACATTTGAAAAAATTGAGCCATGTCTGGGTCCATGAAGTTAGTATAGCCAGTGTGTATATTGATATCTGTTGGCTCCCGTCACAATAGGAAGAAAAGTAGATGTCCAGGATCTGAGTTGCCACATGAGAACATGTTAGCACGCAGTGCCACACTGATGCTACAAGGATATCAACACAGACTGAGGCTGCAACAGGGCCATGAACACAATTGTCCTTGGCAGCAACCCAGGCTTGGATGACACCCTGGCCCTGGGTGGCAGCATAGGCTGCTTAGTTTTCTATGGTCCAAGCAGCTTCATGTCCCTCAGACACTAACTTGGCCTTAGGTGGCATCCCAGACACCTAGTACCCGTGCTGGCAACATGGGCCATGGGTATGAATACATACCCCAACCACAGTTGGCCATAGCTAATACAATTCAATGAACATGATATAACATATATGAAAGGTCTCTAAGTTTGATTACTTCATCAAAACAGAAGAAATTCAAGTGATATTGAAGAAGAAAAAAAGTAACTTCACTCAATAAATAATATGTATTAATCATATATAAAATTGTCAACATAAAAAATAAATATTGCTTGCTTCCATGAATACTTTTAAATGTTACAGTATATTGCAGTTGCTTGGGCATCTGCATTCAAGAATAAATATTAATTGTAGTTATTTTTGCAAAAATAAGCTGCCAGACAGGCACAACTCTCAGTAGTCCTTATCATGAAGAGATATTTCTTTGCCCTTTTAGCATGAAAAGGAGGGCAAGCTTAATGACTCCTCAGGGAAGACAGTTTGTTTTAAAATCTGCTCAGCCAATTTTAGGCTTTGTAAAAGATTTTTTTAAATAACTTTAAATGGGAATTTTGTAGCTTCTGCATTTAGTGTGTGTGTGTGTGTGTGTGCATGTGTGTGTGTGTGTTTGTGTGTGTGTGTGTGTGTTTCCCATCAGAAGCTACACTTAATAAAGTTTAGAAAAGAATTAAGGGTGGTCTTTAAAAGAGAACAGCAATGTAAATCCCTAAGTGAATATAAAAGGAGGAATTCTTTATTTGCTCAAAATATTATCTAGTATTACCAGAATCTAGAACAAATTAAGCTAAGTATTCACCCTCTCTCTTAATCTTCCAAAGGGCTTTTACTTTCAAACATTTTTTGTAATATGTTTGTATGGGTGTGTAAATAATCTGGATGAAGAAGTGTTTGATTAATATTATAACCTGCTGCTAATGGATCCAACACAAACAAATTGATACAAGAAGCATGACATTAGAATTCCTGAAGGATAATTTAATTTGAGGAAACAAGTATGATATTTCATTTGATTATCAAGTATGGATAATATATCAAATAATAACATTCACAAAATCAAATAATTTATCTAAACTTTCAAAATTTTGTTTTATAACAGAAATTATACAGAGAATAAAATGTCAATTTTGAAATAATAAAGATACAGAAATGCAGATAAAGTTATAAGTGATTTATATATGGGGAACACACAAACATGAGCAATAGTAATTATTAATACAATAACAAATAACATGGTAAAAATAAATTCCTTGAAATGTGAAAAGTATAACAGTAGGAATTTATTTTATAGTAGACCTTAAACCTTTTCATTTTAGTTCAATTCAAATTAAAAACCCAGAAAATCACAATTGCATAACTTTTGAGTAGGTAAGTAAAAAACTCAACAATATCAAATACTAGGCAAGATAGCAAACTACAAGAATTGTCAGTTATAAGTGGAACTACTAAATGACAGAAAATTTTCAGAAGATACTTTATCAAATTTGTATGATGTTGAAAACCAATTAAACAAATGACTCAGAAACAGCATTCCTGGATATAAGTCCTCACACAATTTAATGATGCTAGGGAATTCCTTCCTAATGACTAAAACCTGTAAGCATCCAAGATGTAATTAACTTGACATAAAATTTCATTCATAAAGATATGTACATACTGCATATACACAATTAAAATCTTCCTTTCATCAACATACAAAAAAAATGTAATACATTTTACTATAAAGAGAAGTTGGAATCCAAAGATTATTCCAAAAAATGATTCATATATAGGTAATTTATAGAATAAAAATATATAAAGTGTTCACAAGGTTTGGTAAAATGTCTAAGTAAATATATACAGTATACCCAAAAGGAACTTAGAAATTTGGGCATCATGATCAAACACAATAAAACTCAAAGAAAACTTTTGGAGATATAACTGATATACAAAATTACTTAAGAGTAGAATTTATTAAAACATTTATTAAAACATCCTCAATTTAAGTATTTATATTCATATTTAATATAAGTGTCTTAATATACTTAATATCTACTATGAAGTTATTGTGCTAGTTAAAGAAAATTAATAAAATACTAATATAAAGCATGCAGAAATATGAGAAATAAATTATTCTTGGTTAAAAAATCAAGTGTACAACATTGATTTCAAAATAATAAAAATAATCAAAATTTAAAATATGTATATCCAAATTTATATAAAAGACATCAAAGGATATACAAAGATGTTATTATTACAAATGAAGATATTTAAGTATCATGAGGGTGAATAACTATTTATTTTGATTATATGTTTATGTGTGAACGAAATACTATACTGAAATATTTAGGAAATTTATGCATATGTAATGTTAGTAAAATCTGAACATGGTTTGGATAGGTAAGGTGTCTTTAGCTATTAGTATGTGCTTCTCCTTAGAGTTTTAATTAAAAATCTAAATCTCTAAATCATTCATTCATTCACCTACCCAGCCCCATCTAATATTTCATCTTCATGAAACTTCAGATTCCTAATTAGAGTATTGAATACCTCAGGAAATATACATATTTTCTATGAAATTGAAATTATTACTAACATTTTCTTTTTTCTTTTTGTTTTGTTTTTTGTTTTTTTGTTTTTTTGTTTGTTTGTTTGTTTGAGACAGGGATTCTTTATGTATCTTTGGAGCCTATCTGTAGACCAGTCTGGCCTTGAACTTAGAAATCTGCCTGCTTTGCCTCCTAAGTGCTGGGACTAAAAACCTGTGCCACCACCATCCATCTATTATTTCAATTTTCAAGACTTCTTCTGACAACAACAACAGCTGTGTGGTCTATAGTATCAAATATGTAGTTGTTGTCTGCAGGGTTTTAGCTTAAACAAGGAAGGCTGAGCTGGGTCTGAGGAAGGGTAAGTATGCCACTTACCCATTCCCCAGCCTCCCAGGGTCCAGGAAACATTCAGAAGCATTAGGAAGTCTATTCAAATAGGAACTCATTGATGCCCCATAAAAGCATCTTGAAAAGCAAAAATCCGTAGGGCAAGAAAACAGCCAGTGGTTTTAAATGTCAGCCTATCATGTGCCTAGGCTCCTTATTAACCTTGTGAACACAAGCCGTTCATGCAGTGACCTCATCTGGTTCGACATGGCAGTCACCCTTTTTGGTAAACGTCTCAGAACTTGCCCTCTTGACTTCCACTCAGGACCATCTTTGACTGTCTTATTTGCCCTTCACTTGTCAGAGGACACTCTTTTTTGCATTCACAAATCTATGTATTTAATAATTTTCAAGCTACCAGTCAGTAAAACATTGTCAAAACTTCCATAATGTATTCATTTATGACACATTTCTTCCATACTGTACTTCAAGTAATACAGTAGCAGGCAACCAGATTGTGGATAATATTAAAACAATACTTAAATCCTATAACTATACTACTAAACTCCTTTATCTTGCTTTTGTATAATTATATTATACAGCTGTGTCTAATTTCAAGTGAGTGTAAATTGTAATGTGGTTATTTGATCTAAATTTGCTTCAAATCTCAAATGATAAGCTTTAAATTTTTCTTGTTTATTTATTATTTATTTTTATATTAGATGCTATAAATTTTAAGTTTCAGCTTTCACTATTTTAATTAAAAATAAAGTACATCACTTCCTTCTCCTACTTCCTTCTAATCTATCCTATGTCCTCTCCTTCCAACCTCTCTCATGCCCCAATTCCATCCACAACTGATGATTTTTTTCTTTGATTTTATATAAATATTTACAAATACATAAATGTAATCAGATGGGTTCCTTTGATGTCCCCTGTGTGTATATGATTTTAAGACTGATCATTTTATATTGGATAAGTAGTTACAGGTTCTTTAGAAAGACAAATTATCCTTCTCTCAGCTGCTACTAGTTCCTATAGTCTAACTAGACATGAACTCTCTGAGATTATTCCTTCCACATAAGAATGCTTGTCATTCTTGTGATTATTTAGGTCTTGTTCAAGTAATCTTTTTTTACAAGGTATCACGTGTGTAGTTTCCCTGACATGTCTAGGATACATAGCATCATAACAGATGAACAGTGCCTCAGTCTCTTAAAATTATTCTATCCCCCTCTTTTGTGATAATCCCTAAACCATAGGTACAATAGTTGTATTTAAAATGTATCCATTGGTGTTATACACTCGTGAAGATGTGATCTCAATATTACAACATCTTGTGGTTTTCTTAATTGACAATATTTGCTACAATGAAAACCTTATTTAATAAAGAGTGAAAGTGTTGTCTATGGATATAGAATACATTTTAGGGTACAATTGCAAAGTAAGCTCATGTAAGAAAATAGAAGTACTAAACTTTACTCTAAGGTCTATGGCATCACAACCTTCAACATTTGCTGTGTGTCTAGTACCAGACATGATAGCCTTACTGATAATTGGTTCAAGTCAAATTAGGTAACTGTGGAATACCACCCTTATTTCAGTACCAATAGAATAATTTTAAGATTTTCTTGTTTTATGTTATTGTTCATCGTTATTCCATCTATAATTAACTGGTTGCACTACCTCCCCTGACAGCAATATAATACTATCAGAGTTGCCTTAATTCAACCAGAGGTTTCTAATGATAAGTTCTAGAGTTTCTTAAAATAGTCTATGGCTTTTGTGGGGAGCATTGTCAGCCAAAGTATGATAAATTCATGTAATTTATGTGTATGTTGATCTGTAGTGTGTGTGTGTGTGTGTATGTGTGTGTGTGTGTGTGTGTGTGTGTGTGTGTGTGTGTTTGTGTTAGCCTAAAGAAGTTGAAAAGCCAAGGTAGATGGAGGACACATTTGAATTAAGAGTATGAACATGAAATTATAAAATAATAAAATAAAATAAACAAGAATTACAAAAGTAGAATGGGACCAATTGTGGAATATTAGGGAAGATTATTATATAGATTTGTCATGAAAACAGGTGGTTTGAAAGATACATAGACAGCCAGGATCACAGGAAAAGAATGTTTGAGAAGATTCAAACTTATCTTTATGGACATTCCATAATGAAATTACTTGCTTTTAAGTTAATTAAATTTTAAAATAAAAAAATAAAATATCTTTATTAGAGCAAAATGTCTTCACATAAAATACTTGGTAGTGAATTAAATCACCTATTATAAGGATACTTTCTCTTTTCTCATTTATTTTTCTATAAGAAATATAAATTTGATAGATTTTGATGGAAATTTTTTTCATATATCTCCATATTATTTCTTTTGAAAATGCTTTTCAAGATAAATATTCTTAAATTTCTTTTGTACTTGAAATTGTCCAATTGCAACATTTATATTACTTTCCTTAAAAGGATTACTTCTCAGGACAACCATAAAAGAGTAAACATTAAGCATTAACAGATCAGATATTTGTTGAATATAATTATGCTTCATCTGTACCAACTATTTATTTGTAATTATTTTTATTTATAATCACAAAAGTAGAATTACATAAACTTTGAGAAAATTGACTTACTTGATTTTGATGTTTGTTTCAATACTATCACATAAGAAGTCCTTTATCAATGTTCACCAAAATGAGTATTTCCTACATTTTAACATAGAATCAGTAGAAAACCTAATTATATTGATTGTTTCTCTGAATTGTCCCAGAATCATCAAGTGTAATTGATCTATACATGATTGATAATGCTGTAACATAATAGTACAGTAATTCTGTGAGTAATATTTATTGTCAACAAATAAAATATGTAAATGTAATATCACATACAAAATAGAATGCATTAAAGCAATAGGTAAGACTTTGAGATTCTCTATTTTTGGTACTTTGAAACATAGTGACAAAAATGCTTCGCAGTTGTGTCCGTGGTATGAATTTAACTTATTTTGGTAAAGTGCCTAGTCACCTGAGAAAATAGTAAAAACACATACCAAAAAAAAAAAGCTCAGTTCTCCTTGAAGCTATCTAAGTTAATGTAAAGTAAATATACCACTCTATAAAAAAGTTAACACAAGGTAGTCAAATAATGCCAATTCACTGTAATATTTATTAAGAAAGTGTTTATAAAATCTATAGTAATTTTTATAAATACATTGACGATTATTTTGGTTAACATTTAAGGAAAGAGAATTGAACAGATTTATAATTAACAAAGTACTGGCCAATTGTGTGAAATGGTACATCTTATTAATAACAAGATGAACAAAATGCTAAGAAAATATAAAAAATCTAAATTTAGCATTGTTTCACCAACATTGCTATAAAAATTTGTACATAAAAATTATTAATTTTTGTCTATGGATTTTTATTTTATTTTCTTATTTTAAAAAATTATTTTTCATAATAGATACCAACCCTAGTTCCCAGTTCCCCCACTCCCCTTGTCTCCCTTGCTCCCCCTCTCCCACTCCCATCCCTATCTACTCCTCAGAGTGTATAAGGCTTTTTTGGGGGAGTCAACAAAGTCTGGCATACCAAGCCAGACAAGGAGGACCAAGCCCCTGCTTCCTGAATCAAGGCTGAACAAATAATACCACCGTGGAGAATGGGCTCCAAAAAGCCAGTTCATGCATGTGAGATAATTCCTGGTGCCACTGTCAGCCCCCACCACGCTACCAATAGATCAAGCCACATAAATGTCACCTCATTTAGAGTGTCTAGTTCGGTCCCAACACAGGTTCACCAGCTCTCAGTCCATAGTCTGGGAACTCCTACTAACTCAGGTCTGTTAATTCTATGGTTTACCCCATCATGATTTTGTCCATTCCACTTGTTCATGCGATCCCTCCTCCCTCTCTTCAACTGAACCTCAGGAAGTCATCACAGCATTTGGCTGTGGGTCACTACATCTGCTTCCATCTGTATGTAAGGTTCTATGATGACAATTAGGTTAGTCACTAATCTCCACTACTGCTAGGAGTCTCATCTCGGGTCATCTTTGTAAATTACTGAAATTTCTCTAGCACCTGCTTATACTCAAGTCTAGTGGCATATAATTATGATGGCTTTGTTGGACAAGTTCGAAATTAAGAACCGTACTAATAGTATTAAAAGTTTTGTGTGACAATTCCCTTAGGAGTGTTGATGAAACAATTTTAAATTTTGCTTATTTATATTATATAATTTGAAATTCAGTATTACGTTTGTACATAAATATGTTTTAGTTCTCAATGGATTTGGAATCAACATACTGGAACATACTTTAAATCTATTATAATAAAAAGTAAAGTAATGCACATATTTTCTGACATTTTGACACTGTGTATGTGTTTCTTAATGTAATAATAATTTGTGTAATTTAAAAAAACTAGATTAATCAAATTGAACATAGCAATAAAAATTTTAGTGTAAACAGACATAACTTAGACTCTTTCATCAAAGAGAGTAAAAGAAAATTTTACTAAAATTTTATACAAGTAACATGTCAACGAGTAACATAGTCAATACTATTTATCAAAACCTACAGAAGACATCGTGTGTATTCATGTATATGTGTGTGTGTGTACATGTATATAAAAATAGAGGCAGACATTTATATAAATACGTTTAAACATAAACACGGTTACAATGTAATTTAACACTCAAATTTATATATAAAGATATACTTGCATAAATACATACAATTACATTAATGTAAACACAGAAAGGATGAATACACCCAAAAAGAAATTGAAAATTTCTTCTTTCACAAGAACATGATTTTAAGTATGCTTTAAATTAAATGACTTTTATACCAAACTGTACATTTTTAAATCTGTCCTCATATTCAGTAATCAGCCACTTGCTTTTCAATTAGTTGAGGTTACACAGTTTCATTTAATATTTGAATTATTCAGTTTAATTAAAGTAACAAATTCAGACTTAAATGTGCTCAAAGGGGTAGAAAAATTAATTGCAATTTAGAATGTAGTATTTAAAAAATATGTCCTCCAGCAGCCTGGAACTTAAAAATATTTGATTTACAATTTATAAAGTTACTCTTTTGAAGCTGAGAAATTGGACAAGCTTACAAATATCAAATGCATCACCATGCTTATTTCTTAAATATTTAAAATTTTTATTGGCAAACTAATGGGGTCCAAAACATCCCAAATGAAACTAAAACACATATATACTAACTATAAATAAATAAATATAAATGTGCATATAGTTAAACTACTGTATACTGTCTTTGAAAAAGAAATAATACAATATCATCTTTAGTTAAAATCATCATCAGTATAATCCAATTAAAATTCAGCATTCAAAAGTGAGGCACAGCATAACATGCATTTGCTTTAAAATAGTTACTGTATAAATTATTGAGATATAAACTTTATAGGTCCTTCTTTAAATATAACTATATCTTTGCAAAATATTACTATGATTTTTCTTTGGTATGTTGATATAGTATGTAATTTGATAGCATTGTACCTTGTGTCTATGTAATAATTTATCATTGAGCAATAACAGTTTAAAATCAATTTCATGGGAAGCTTAATGTGAAAACATATAAAAGAGTTCTTATATTCAATAGTTCAGAACTGAAAATCAGTATTTATAATCCATATCTTGTTGATTTTATCCATGATTAGACCACATTTATAATTGCATTCCTTCTTCATTATTTGAGGTTGTCCAAAAAAAGAAGTGTGTTCTAAATTAATTACTTTAATGAAATTGTACTTTATATTATATGGCTGTGTGTGTGTGTGTGTGTGTGTGTGTGTGTGTGTGTGTGTGTGTATGTGTGTGTGTACATGTGTATATATGTATACATTTACATATACATCTTCAAAATTTTATTAAAACAAGTTTCAGTAATTTAATTACAGGTAAGGTATTTCTAACTTACTCTATGTAGGGCCTAGAACAAACTTGGCAGACATGATACATAAGCATGTACTCATCTCCATCAATATGTCAACAAAGCACTTAGAAAATAATGAATGTTCATGTAAGATTTGGTGAACAATTTTGTTAGTCTTACATTATGAATGCCATCATAATAGTGATAAGAACATTGACTCATTAGTAGTCTTGAGATTATGAAAATACAATTTCTTTCTCTCCTAATTTTTTACTAGTAACCTTCATGAGTACAAAAATTCTTACCTGTATTTTTGATATTTGCTTGCAGATTTTCTGCCAATTCCAAATTATTTACTTAGGTTACAGTGAGATAATTGAGGATCTTCTTTTATAACTATATATAGAAACTTGTTTGTCTATATCATGACCTAACATTTCACCTTATATGTAGTCAGTAAACTATAGTGCCTAATTCTGAATAACAACTCTTATTGTTATTCACTGTATTTTTTGCAGATTTAATGGAAACATTCAGATAGAGAAGGAGGCAATAATAATTTTGATTTGTGGTGCCATGAGCTATAGAGAATGACTGTAGAAATTGAGCTAACATTGGAAGTAGATCAATAAAGCTTCTTTTACCTTCATTCTTTTTCATGCTTTTGCAACTAATGTCAGGTAATCGATAAATTACCATAATTTGACAAAATTATAACATAATGAGGTTTTTATCATCCTATACATATCACACTAGAGCTACTTAAGAAAATACTTATGAGCTTTTAAATACTCTATGACTCTTTAAAATTGTTTATATATGCCTGGAAGAAAAAAAAACATTTATTTATTTGATAAATAGATTTTTCCCCCATACATGAGATTATACTGAAATTTTCTAAAAGTTTCATGTTATTTTGCTACAAGTATGATTCAATGGTTCTAATAAATTCAACCAAAATTAGTAGTGCACAGGAGTTTATTCAAATTGTGGAATAATATCAGTATTTACAATTTTAATTTTTAAGGGAAAAAATTTCTTATTCTAGTCTCTAAACTAAGTCATTGAACATGAATGCATTTGTTAAAGCATTTGTTAAAGCAAGTTGTTAATCCATGTCTTTCTGTTAAGCTAAGTTTCAGAACAGTAAGCCCAAATGGTATAATATTCTATTTTTAATGCCTGTTGGCATTATACATTAGGGCAAAATGGCAGATAAGAAGGAAAGTAGCGTTAGTTTTCACCAGAAAGGAAATATTCAAAAGTTAGATATATAGAAGAAAGGTACTGTTGAGATAAGAAAATTAACAGGAGGCAGGACATTGACAAGGGCACCATCCAGCAGTTCCGAGTATGTAGAGAAGTCATGCTATGCCTGGATGGATTGCTCACCTTTATGTTGTAGTCGCTTTGGTCTGGGAAGGAACTTTTTAAGCTACTGAAAGAGAAACTTGGACACCAATCTAACCACAAAACCTTCTACCTTTGATCTGTCCTGCCTACAAGATGTGCTGAGCCAACAGTATCACAGAACTTGTTTAAATGACCAAGAAATGTCATTTTGAGTCCCATGACATTCTGGTTGCCAAGAATCAGAGACATAATATCCCAGAGACCTAGACTAGAACCAAACATAACTGACTAAACCAAAACAAAAGAAAACAAAACCAATTAAATGATTCCTAATAATATTCTGTTTTCCTCATGGATCAGTGCCTTGTGTATTACCATTGCCATTACAGAGGTTTCATTTTACTTTTTAGCTGATAACATTGTCCTGTGTTTTATGGTGGATAAATTGAGTACTTTTTGTCAGGAAATTATGTTTAACATAACATACTACTATTTCTGTGAGATTACTATCAAAATGTGATGTTGTTTGGGAAACATTTTTATTATTTTATAAATTTTATTTATTAGTATTAGAAAAAAAAATGGCATGCCTTTAATCCAATCACTTTGGCAGCAGAAGAAGGCGGATCACTGTGAATTGGAGGCCAGTCTGGTCTACATAGGTAGTTCCAGGACAGGCTCCAAAGCTTTACAGAGAAACACTGTCTCAAAAAACAAGCAAACAAATGGAAACAAATTAATTTTACATATCAATTCCAGTTCCCTGTCATCCTACCATGATTTTTTAAAAAAATGTTAATGATGGAAAAATATACCTAAAAATAAAAGCTCTGGGAAAACCACTTGTTTGTCCAAGTGTTGCATCATTCCTGAAACTTGAACTTGGGTCTATTGCCTGACTTTGTGTTTTAGAGTTGGGTCTCTAAAGACATCCTCTTCATGTATTTTTTGTTCCATTTTTGTTCAAGTGGATATTTACACTGTAACTTGTGGGCGTGTACTAATTCATATCTAAAGAGATGTCTCAAGTTCAACTTTGTCCTACAGAATTAGCTACTCTTATTGCTGGAATTTTGGGTTAATATTTTACAAAAAAATCTTTGCAACTTACTGAGCATAAGGTATTCACCCTTACTTTTTGTTTTTCATTTGTTTTGTTTTGTTTTTGTTTTTCAAGAAAGTTTACTCTGTGTAGCCCTGTCTGTTGTGGAACTCTATAGACCTGTCTGATATCAAACTCAGAGATCATCCTGTCTCTACATTTGGAATACTGGGATTAAAGATGTGTCACCACTGTTTGGCAAGAGATCATTATTATAAGTAAAAATTTAGATGTCTCAGAAAATAATACACTGAAATATTTTCAAATGCTGTATTTGAGGTAATTATATTTGACCTCCTAAATAACAAAATATTCACTTTAAGATAAGCTTCACATTATTAACTATAGTTTATCTTGTGAAATAATTTAATGCTTTCTGTGATAAAATAAAAATGGGCAGACTTATCCTTCTGACAAGATTTCAGGACTTTTAAGCAGCAATGAGATAAAATATAATACAAATGAATGTAGGAATGATAGTTACCATTCAATGTCAAGAAGTATTTCACTCAGTATAATTTTTTTCAAAGGTAAATTTTGAACATGTATCATGAAAAGTGTGAATATGACATTAATTTTCACTCTGGTGATATTTACCTTTGAATTAATATTGATCACTGTATGAATATATGTACACATATGGTTTTAATAATAACCTTAGTAAAGTTATTACAAAAAAGCCCCAAATTATTTAAAGAAATATAAACACGATCCAAGAAGGTTTGAGTTAAAGTTGTTTCCAACATCTACATTATCCTTCACACATGTATATTGTACATATTGAATTTGATTATGAAACAGAATTTGAAATGAAAACATAACATAATATGATGTAGGAAGAAAGAGATATCTAAAAATTTGTTCTTTCAAGTTTAAAAACTTAATGGGATGATCATGATAAAAATGGGAGTATGACTTCTATGTTTTGGGTGCTAGACCCCTGTCCTGGAGTAGCCTAGGAATATAGTCATGCACAAAATGAAGCTTAGTGTAAAAGTTGTTATTAGTCACAACCTGGAACTTCCTCGTGTTTATTGTATATAACAGAGTGAAAGTTGTTAGAAAAATCCAAGAAGGAAGAAGAGAAACAGGGAGAGCAGAAATAAATATCCCATGCTACATTTTCATCCACAGACACAGCGATATGAACGTCTAAATTTTATTGGCTATTATCAATACAACACATAGAAGATGATAACATCTCTAAGAATTGATAATTTGCTGGGGCAGAGAATGAGCCTGATCTCTCAAAAAAAATTATAGCTAGCTTCAGCAGGGACTTATAGTGTATATAGTGTATGACTGGCAAATAATAAGACCTTTTGAAAGCAGGGAGTCTGAAAGAACAAGATTCAATATCAGGTATTAAAGAGAGGTTTATGTTTTCTAATGCAGAAATTATTCTTTAAGAAACAATGTATTTGAATTGTCTGCACAGTAAGTGATCATATGTAATGCAAATGTCAAAATTGATTTATTTTACACATCAAATTAATAGTTATTGGTTGGTTAAAAGACTGAATGTACACCGGCATCATATTTTAAAAGAATATCCATGAAGTACAAATGTTTCATCTTGTAAATGAATTGACCAATTTTGATAATGCCTCACTGATGGCTTCACTCTCCCCAAGGGAGTAGATGCAGAATGAGATGGGAACTGGGATCAATATGTAAAATTGAAATATATTTTTAAAAAATAAGATTTAAAAAATTATATTATTTCATAAAATGGTTTCCATTCTTATGATTTATATTTATGTATATTGAGAATTATTTTTTATATTATTATATATCAATAGTTTCTTTCAATTGATTTGGTATTATGATTTTTCTCTTTCAATGATCTTGAATTACTAATGATGACCCATTGTTCTTCAGTATTTCGTAGATCTTTGTGTAATATTCCATTCTGAGTCCAACTATACTGTATTTTCAGAGTAAGAAGTAAGAAGATTTTCTACTATAAAACACTACTAAATTATTTAGCATTCTATATATTCCATTATTTATTAGAATTTCCATACTTTCTTGTTATTATAATAGTCCCTAAGAGTCAAGATCTTACATGGCATCTACAAGTTATTTTTAAAAAATATCAAGTTGGTAGGTAGATAAGTTCAGGCGGAACAGGAAGATATGAAGCGAGTTTGGAAGGCAATTATGTGGATAAGTTTGACCACATTTCATTGTACACATGTATTGTGAATTGAATAAGAATAGACTCTATAGACTAATAATTTGAATGCTTAATCACAAAGAAATACAACTCTTTGATAATATTTGAAAGTTTAGAATGTATGGCCTTGTTAGAGGAAGTATGTCATTGGTGGAGGGCTTTGAGGTTTTGATGCCCATGTCAAGCCAAGTTCCTCGCTCTGTATGTCAATCAAGATGGAACTCATATCTATATATTTCAACAATATTCCTGCCCTGCTCCCTGCCATAGTAAGAGTGGATGCATCCTCTGAAATTATAATCAAGCCCTAAATTAAATGCTTTCTTTTATGAGTTCCCTTGATTGTGTTATGGATTCACAGCAAAAGATGACTGACTTATGGCTGCTTTACTTTGATAAAACACCATGACCAAAGCAATTTTGGAAGAAAGGCTTTAATGTAGTTTAGACTTTAAGATTACCAGTCTTTTTAGCAGTGTTGAGACTGATATACTACAGGAACTTTTGATGTTGGATTCAATGTAAATTGACAATATACATGGCTACAAACCTATGAGAGCAGGGAGTGATGGGAGATGTTATTCTGTATATATGTTTCTCATACTGGTTAATAAAGCTCTGTGGCCAATAGGAAACAAGATAGGCAGGGCTAGGAGACCAGGAGGAGGAAAGAGGAAGTAGTAGGGAGGAGTCAAGATGTAGAACATGGAGGAAGGAAGACGTCTGCCGCTGCTCCCTGATATGACGACCACGTGGAAATACTTAGATGAGTAGAAATGGGTTAATAATTAAGACAGAGCTAGCCCATTAACAATAATGGTAACTGGCCAACAGAATTGTATCAAATACAGAGTCTCTGAGTGTTATTTGGGGCTGGTGTGGCTGTGGGCCCAGACTGGAGGCAAGCAGGATGGCGCCAGCAGGCGGGTAGGAAAAACCTGCTGTAACAAGGGAGTGGATTTTGATGGTTTGAATAAGAATGTGAAGGCCTAATCCCTACTCCAAATGACCTGACAGATTCATATGACCCCTCCTAGAAGGCATCATCCTACATGTGGAGTAGGGGGGTAGGGGAGGGGGAGGGGAGGGTAGTCATGGGGCATGGTAGGGTTGGAGAGTAGGAAGGGGGGGTAACTGGATCAATATGTAAACAAAAAAAAAAAAAGGAATGTGTTCTCCATTGATGGGAGATGTCATTCTATAAATATGCTTCTCTTATTAGTTAGTGTATAAAGCCTAGTTGGCCAATAGGAAAGCAAGATAAGTGGGACTGGGAGACCAGGAGAATTCTGGGAGATGTAGTAGAGAAGAGTCAAGATGTAAAGACTTGAGAGTAGAGGTATGGACCCTCTCTCCGGTAAGATAAGACCACATGGAAATACTTAGATTGATATAAATGGGTTAATATTTAAGACAGAGCTAGCCAATAAGAAACACTAGTAACTGCCCAATAGCTTTATATCTAATAAATTATCTCTGTGTGTTATCTGGGGGATGAGAGACTGGAGGTATACTGGAGGGAAAACTGACCTAACACAGCACAGGCTTTTATATTGAATGCTTAGTTTCCAAGGATAGGATTAGAAGTATTGATTCATATGGCCTAGTTGGAAGAAGTGTGTCACAGGAAATAGGCTTTGAAATTTCAAAAGCATTCCTAGGCTTAGGTTCTAGTTCTGCATGAGGATCAGAATGTAACTGTCTACTAGATATCTAGCACTATGCCTACTATGCCTGAAACCATGTTCCCTTCCAGGAAAATAATGTACTAAGTCTCTGAGAGTAAGCAAGATCCCCAATTAGAACTACCTTAGATCTTACTTTTGTAATAGTTGCCTTGCACATGATATCTCTTCCCAGCAATAGAATAGTGATGAAAAACATCTAAGACAAATGCTTGAAGTTCTCAAGAAATATGTATACATACCTACATATGCATAAATATATTATAAAACTGAACTAAATATTATATTTTATATTTTAAGTTTTGTATGTCACATACATATAAAATTATTTATGAATAAAATGATGCTTCAGAAATAAATGTTTTAAACTTTTAATACCCTCTACATTTCATAATTTTATTCAGTGACATACATTTATTTTCCTTCTATTTGTTTATCATATAATTAGAAGTTCATAGTCAATATTTGGTTAAATAATAAAAAATATTTTTGGATAAAAATGTTGATAAAGAAATTAATAATTTTAGAAATAATCTCATCTTAAAAAATTTAATTCATGCAGTTCTTAAAATGTTATTTTATTTAAAATTCTTTTATATAATTGTAGTGATATATATTCAATTTTCCAATTCATTTAAAGATGAATATCTTTTACAGAAAGCAACTTGCTCTTACTCTATTAACTAGATCATTACTATACAGCACTGACCTGTCTTCTTTTCATTAAACACCTATTCATTTTCTTAATGTAAATAACATCACAAAGATTAAAACTATAAATTTCTTAAAGAATTTTTTCTTTAGTGTAACAAATTAAAATAAAGAACAGCATCACACTACCATGTCTCTCTACAATTTTACTGTGAATGTTATCAAAATACATGATGTTTTGTATAAGGAAAAATTGTTTCTAAAATCTAAGGATTATTAGCCAAAATTATTATCAGTGCCCAATGTAATACCTATTCTTATTAGCAGTCGTTCAAAGAAGTTCCAGAAATTCTTCAAATCACGTGGTGCTGCAATTCCTTCTCTGTGATTGGTGACAAGAACTGACTGGAAAGAACTTATAAATATAACTGATGGGTAAAACAATGTAAGTGTTTCTAATCATTCAATCATAGGAGGGTGACTTATTGTCTACCATTGCCAATGAAATGTTGTTGCCTATAAAATCGCCCAGTATATTAATAATTTGCATGAAAGACCACATGCAAAAGGTAGTTCCTCTGAACTGATTGATAGGTGCACAGCATGGATGGTAATTGTGTCTCCTAATTTTTGCATGAGCTAAGATGTGTCCCTGCTCTGTATCATCTCTGTAATTTATGTAAGTGAATATTTTCTTTCCCTTTGAAATGACAGAAAAATGGATTTATACAATGATATTTCCATAATATGTTACAATTATTTACAGGATAAAATCCTGTTGTTGTGAACTTCCCTGGTTTGTTTTTTGCTCGAGAATTTATTTCTTATTAACAAAAAAAATATTCATGAACTTTAGCACATTAGCATTAGCAATGCAAGGATGAGATGTATCTGAACACTGTGTAGCCCATAATGCTTCTATATTCTACAAGTAAGTTTTTCTTTACACACCTGAAATAAACATCATGACTGAGAAAGCTGTTAAACTAAGATGGTGTGTTTAAATATTCTTAGTTGCAATTATAGAAATGCATTTTATATGTACTTTTAAATAATGAGCAAGTAGAAGCTTCCACACAATCTGTATTTCAAATGTTAGAAAAGTTTTCTAATGATTTTCGTAGTCTAAATCATCCTTTAGTGACTGTCACTATGGTGACAGTGATATTCTACAATATCAGCCACAGCAATTTTTAAAGGTAGAATTATGCCCAGTGGTATCTGTGAAGTCATTAAATAAAGACAGCTTTACTAGGAACTTGTTCGTACTTTCTAGATTTTTTTCTTGTGAGGATCAAACATATTTATAATTTTACTGAAATATGGTGGCTCCTGTTTTTCTCTCACGTACTAAACATGGCATGCTGTAAATTTAATTGCACAAAGGAGGAACAGTCCTACACTTTATCTCATTATTTTTGTAGGCACTGTATTGAAAGAAAAACGTCACTTTTTTCCTATTATACAGTTTTGTTTCAGTCAAAATCAACTTAATGCTACTATTTTTATAGCTGCATGTTTTAATGAGGAGAGAGAGACAGATATATATATATATATATATATATATATATATATATATATATATATATACAGAGAGAGAGAGAGAGAAAGAGAAGAAGAAGAAGGTAGGGGGAAACAGTAAAGAATATGAAAAGGTAATTACTTCAAACGTATTGACATAGTTAATCAGGTAGGACATCTATAAACATACACACAAGAATTGGGTCGAAATGACAGACCATGTACCTGGGATTCTTTAAGCAGAAATTTATCACCATTTAACAGGTGTACATAATCTGTAATATACTGTGATAACATGTTCCCACAACAACATATAAAATATTCCAAATGTTTAGCACTGTTTTTATAAATGAGCCACAAATCTCTTTTGTGCAATTTCAGTAGCAACATGGCTCTTATAAATGTATAATCATCAGGGTTATGTAATGTGTTAAATAAATACTTTTCCGTTTCTAGTGTTCTCATGAATGTTAAATACATGTAGGGATGTGAAGTTTAAATATCAGCTATACCTTCATGTGAAGAAGCAGTTGATGATATTCCATGTGAAAGAAAATCTAAGAAGACCTGTAGGTACATAATAAAAAGAGATTAACTCTACTGAAGCAAATAATACCCACAAATATGTGGTGAGTTACACATGATAAAATTTGTTTACTTTGAGAATAGAAGAAAAATACATTTTGACATGTATAAGAGTTCAGTAAAAATTAACCTGTATTTTATTTAAAAAAATGTTAAGATAGAATTAAATATCAGAAATTAGTTTTTTTAGAGTACAATGCACTCCACTTTTCTAGAACTTCTATTAAATTTACTATTTATCTCTTTAAAAAAATTAGCTAAAATTTTCATTGACACTTTTTTGTTCATTTTTGTTTGTTTTGTTTTTTCAATACTGGCTTTTTATACATAGCTCTGGCTGTCCCGGAACTAGTGCTGTGGACCAGGCTGACCTAGAACTCACAAAGATCTTCCTGCCTCTGCCTCCAAAGTTCTGGGATTAAAGGCATGATTACCACGATCTGGTGTCACTGACACTTTTTAAAAATTGACATGATACTTAGCATTGGTACATGTAAAACAAAGGCAAACTTGCATGCATTTTCTATAAAAAATTAATGAATACAAAGTATAGATTATTTAATTGGCTCTCAATTTAAATGGATGCATGTGGAAAGAATGGGTAAATATTAGATAAATAAAAAAATAAGTAAAAAGGCTAGCACCGATTTCTTTATAAATCTAATAACTCTCCCCACCAAAAAAATTAATGGATGTTTACCTACCTGTAACATCAAACATTCTTTTCATCACACAATTCTATTTATTCACAATGTATATACAATGGTTGGCCAACAAAATATCCCAACATCTATAAAAAATTTAAGTTCCATAATGGCTGATTGATAACTTATATATGTATAGATGGTGTACAGACTGAACACAAAGGGTAGTAAATTATTAGGAAAGAGTTCTCAAAAAAATAAAGCAAATGAACCAGAGTTCTTTCCAACTTTGATGGTGAAATATACTTCTGAAAGTATTTCTTGTGTCACGATCGTATTATAAAATGAAACTGTATTAGCTTGTCCATGCTAGCTGTGGAATAGCATGCTTAGAATATCTCATTCACTTAAAACGTAAAAACAGTTACTGCTTAAAGGAGCTGTAACAGTTGGCTTTTTTAAACTGTAAACAGAATATAAGGTTTAAAATTTTGGTTGATTTGAAATGACTCACCCAAGTAAATTTATTTCCAATGACTCTATTCTTCCAAATGAAAATATATATTTCAGTTTTTGTAATTTATTATTAATGTATGAAAATACTGTTTATCCTCTGCCTATGAAAACATTTCTCTTTACAGCATGTTTATACATCAATGTCTTTTTCAGGTAAATATATTGTCTCCTCAAATATAAGGCATAAATAATTTTTAAATTTCTATATTTGGTATGAATGGATGATAAAAAAATGAGCCTTTGGATGTAAAATAATGCATCTGTAGTAGTTTGGTTAATCTCAAAACCACAATTCTGTGTTTGTGGTTAATTTATATACTTAAATTTACTCTCTCTCTCTTAATACACACACACACACACACACACACACACACTAACAGAATGCATTAAAATCATCTATAATGTACATAGAAATTTCCTGTAATACTACTTATTGTAGTTTGTAGTTAGGTGCAAAGAAACCAGAGTATCTAATAACCTGTTGCTAATGAGAGCACATGACATCCACATCTTAATCTCTCAGTATCACCCAATCTTCTTCACTATCATTTTTTTGTAGAGAATGTGGACCTATTTTGAAGGCTCCAATACAAATTGTATATGCAAATGTGTCATTGCTATATTATTTTTATGACTTACAGATGCTACATAGATTCTCCCACAATGTATTTTATGAATTGTACAATGAGAACTACTCTAGTAAAATTATCTGTCAACTTCTGTCAGAATATTCATATAGCCTCAGATGAAGTTGTGTAAACAAAGGCACCACCAAAGAAATCAATTATAGATCCTTTTACAGGACAATTTTTACATTCTTTTACAGCAGATATCCAGTACCTTTGTTTATAAGTCCCCTTCTAAATTTGCAGAAAAGGGAGTATTCTAGGCTTGGCCTGGTGACAAACACTTATCACTAAAACCATGGTGTTCTCTTTTAAAACAAATAGTGTCTTTGGTTTTAATTAAGGCCCTCATATTTTCCAAATATAAAAAATAAATACATTAACTAGCTCAGAGGCTTAAAGGCAAATATACTCAATTTGAAAAGCCTTGACAATGGGTAATTTGAGATTGTAATCCAATCTTAATGTAAAATTCCAAAGCCATGTACTCTGGAGGAAAAAATATGTGGTTTTTCAAGTAAAATTTGTCTTGAATTTTCTTTCCTATTTTTAATGTTACAGATGTTTTGTAGCAAACTCTAGAACAGTCTGTAGAGGTTATATTGCTAACTCCATAAATCTCATTTCACTTACATTGAAAGTTGAATTTAAGCTGTGTTCTCTGAGGTAAAGGGTCAGAGGTTTTACCCACTAAGCCACCAAACCCCTTATTTCAAGTATTTTCTGAGTCTGGGTATTTCTGTGTGACAGAAGACACTCATGAGGAATTATATGCTGTGCCTGAGGGTAACAAAGTCAAAGCGAGACTGCCTTATTAAGAGTGTATGTGCTGCATCCTGATGGATTTTGACCTTGGCAATGACACCACAGCAAAGATGAATGCTAAAGAGTTTCTTTGCTGCTCAATGCTATAACAAAACAATCCTTAGGACCTTATTTTTAATGAAAGATGTGTACGTGCATGGCAGTAAAGAGAGCACAACACTATGTTTAGTATTGAACTCCAAAATATTGAAGCTCAAAGACTAAAAACTTCCAGGACACTGGTTTATAAAACTAGTAGGAATATAGAAGTATAGGATTTTGATATCCTGTTTGTTTCTGATAGTTTTTCTCCCATTAATGATCATAATGTCAATTCAATTGTTCTTCTCATTGTGCAAACAGGTGTTCTTGTTATTGCCCAAGTAGCAAAACAGACAGAATCTTTACAGGTTTCTCATAAAAACCATATTTTCAACAATACATCAATATGTAGTCATCAAAAAGGATGCAAACAATTATTCATAGCCAGAAGACTACTCACTCTGTTTTACAGTTGAGAATTGATCTGTGTTCTCATTTAGAAAGCTAAGTGAAGACTGTGACAGCTACTTGTCTGGCTTTATTAAAAATATTGTAACTAAGTTGAAAAACAAAAATAATTATTCATAATAAAATCTCATAATTTATACTAAAGAAAAATGGGGAAGTACTATAAGAGTAAATTAGAAAAGTCTGCCTGACATTTTTACTGTGGTTGAAGAAAAAGTTTTTACAATGAAATCAAAAATTGCATAATAAATAGCTGTAACTCAAAGCCTACCCAACTGTCCTGCAAATCAAAAGATTCACAGCTACAGAAAATCATGATATTGTAAAACCAAGTATATTTTAATATAAACATCACAACTTAAACAAAAGTCTGCATAGGCACAGGAATCCTCAGAGGATCTAATTCTTCTGTTAGCATTCCTGATGACCTGCCATGCGTGGTAGAATCTATACTGGATCACCATTGGTCTTGCCATGAAGCATCAGGGGCCAATACTTCTTACCTGACTTAAAGGCAACTTTTCCTGCCCCATTCATTCCTCCTCTTCCCTTTCTTACCACAACAATGGAACCCACTGGTTCAGCATTCCTATGTCCATATCAAGAATACTTAAGAGTCTCAGGACATCTGAACATCCTTATTGTCTTATTATCATCTGAGTTCTCAAAATTTTCAAAACAAAAAATTCTAGCCAAGAATTTCTTCTGGAAGTTTAATTCTACTGTGCAGAGTAAGGATAGTGATTTCATTTCCCTGCCTTTGAGCCACTCCTAAACTTCATAAATTCCCTAATAGTGATCTATCTATAAAAATTAGGTTTCTCAGGGCACACAATGAAAACTGTAATAATGTTGATTATAGTTTAGTCGTTTTGTCTTTAATACTTGTATAGCATACACCACCCACTCCAACAGCTTGGCAAAAAAAACTGATTCAAAAGAAAATCAAATGCAACAATTTATATATTATCTAAATTTTAAAGTCATAAACCTTTGATACCCAACAGTTTCTATGTCTGCATCTATTCTTTCCAATATCTTTATAGTGCAAAATACTTCATAGGAAAGGAAGTCTGTTTACCTTTCCCTTTAATTTTGTTATATCTGACTTGTAATTTTCTGTTCCTGTGATATAACACTGACCAAAACAACTTGGGGAGCAGAGGATTGATTTTTCTTTCACATAACTGCCAGGTTACAATCTATCAGTGAGGAAACTCTGCAGGAATTCAAGTCAGGAATCTGAAGGAAAGAACTGAAGCAGAGAGAATGGTAAAATGCTCACTCTTCATGGCTTAGCCAAATTTTTTCTAATGCAAATAGACACCACCCACTATGGGCAGTGGCCTTCATATATCTAGGATATATCCAATAGATTAGTTCACAGAACAAAATGATAGATATTATTCCTTCATTGGAGTCTACTATTCCCAGGTGACTCCAGTTTTTGTCAATTTGAGAAGAACTAATGAGAATAATTGACTACACATACTTCACAATTTATCTCCAATATTCTATTCTTGTTTGTCTCCAAGGATTTATGTTTTTATTATAATTAAAAACACATTCCAAATATAAAACTCTGCAGTATTTAATAAAAATCTGACCAAAGGGTTTGGAAAATGACTCAGAAAATAATAGTACTTGTAGGTCCTTTGGATGACATGTGTTCAATTTCTAACTCCCACATAATGGCTTAAAACTGGCAGTAGCTCCAGTACCATTGGTTCCAGTGCTCCGTTCTGGCACCTTTAGACATCAGACCTGCATTCAGTATATACTTACATACATGCAGATCCAATCTCATACACATAACAATATACATTATTTCAGATTTTAATATTTCCTTAAAAATAAAGTTAAACACTTCTTAATTCAAAGGGCAAAACCAGGTCATAGTTATAACTACTTCAAATAAAGCATATCAGCATGGTAAATAACTTAGTATCTGATATGGAATCACAATCTATGGACCCTAATGTGGATGGTCAGCTGCAATATTCTGACTCTTCCATTCATTGCACATAAGGCTTGACTAGTAGGATAAGACCAGGTTCATTCCACTCTGGGTGCTTTCATTAGTGATTAACCAAGAGTCTTAGTATCTCAAATGTTATGGAGTCTGTCTTACAACTATGGCTGAATCTTACCCAGCACTGCTTCAATTTTTCTCCATGAGTATTTCAACGCTGAGAACTTCCATGAAACCGAGGCTGCACCTTCACCAGTGGTCTCTCCTTACCTTTCTTAGAACACACCTTGGCTGTTCTGTAGGACCCTTACATGCTTTCAAAACCAGTCCCCTTTTTGAGACCTACATATATTGTTTGCCAAATTCTATTCACAGCTTGATGTGCGCATTAGAAATTGCTCCCCACTGATCTACAGCCTCTGTATGCTGACCCTAAGGAAGTACATCAAGAAAATGCCTCTCCAATGATACTGATCAAATATTAATCACAGCTGAATTGTCAGGGTCAGTAAACCAACATTGATTGTCCCAGAAAAACACAGCAGGATTTCAATTCCACAAATTATTAATTTACAATTTCTCATGAATATCTCCAATAGAGACCTTGGTTCTCTCTGGAACTCTGTAAGACAAATATCCAATATCTAAACCGTGCTCAACATTTATTTGAAGTTCTCAAAGAATAGTACATAGTTCCAAGTACTAAATGGTTTTTGTCCAGCTCCAAGTTCAAAATGCTTCCAATATTCCCTCTAAAAAATACATGTCAAGTCTATTATTGAACACTACACTTGTAACAATTTTTGCCCTGTTGTTGTGAAAGTCTCTGACCAAAACAATCCTAAAGAAAGTGTTTCCTTAGTCTACATATACTGACCATATTACATCACCAAACAAACTTAGGTCAGTCACTCAAGGAGGGAACCTGGAGGCAAGTATTGAATCAGAGGTGGCAGAGAAATGGTTTTTACTGGCTTGCTCTCCAGGGCTTTTGCAGCTTTCTTTCTTACAGAATCTAGAACTACCTGCTTCGGAATAGCAGTGGTGTGAGTGGGATGGAATGTAGGAGTCTACATCAGTCATTAACCAACAAAATACACCAAAGATATGCCCACACTTCAATATGGTGGATCAAAATCCCTTAAATGAGTTTCTGTAGGTATTTTGATGTCTCGGATGGGATGGACAGGGACTCAGGCACTCGGGAGCCAGAATACTGCTCAGCCTGTATTATACTATTCTGAATACTGCTCCAGAATACTAGTAAGGTATTCTGGCTCTTTGGAGCCAAGGCATAGCACAGGTCACAGTTTGCATGTCAGTTTACAGTCCAGCTTAGGGAAAGGCTTCTCCATTGTATCAGCTCTGCTCTGGCAGGAGAGGGTTTCCTCTGGGAAAGTTGTTACAAGTTTGGCTCCAGTCACCTGAAAAGTGGAATATAACAACTTCACTTTGCTCACTCCACTCAGGGCTATCTCTGAATCTCTACTCCAGCAAAAGCAGCTAAAGAAGGTCTCACCCACACTTCATTCAAGAGATTTATTGGGAGGGAATAATCCAGGAGAATGGCTGTCCTCTGTCACCAGACAGCCTGGAAGGCCTAACTGTCACAAGCTGAACAGACACAGGTTTTATATAGGGATTCTTAAGGGGTGGAGTTTTCCTGGGGTTGTGGACGAATTGGGGATTGGTCAGATTTCAATCCATGAGCTCAGACTGGTAGATATCATGCTCAGGGATTGGTTGGTTTTCTGCATAGGTTTAGGGTCATATTTGTCTCTGGATTCAGCACCATAGTGTGTTTCTTTCACTTATCTTTTTTAGCCTTTTAGCTCTAATTTTAGGACCAGGGTATATTTCTTTCCATGGTTCTGGTTCCAGGAACAATGTGTGTTTCTTTGGTTTCAGGTCAGGGTGTGTTTCTTTGGTTCTGGTTTCAAGGCTAAAGTACGTTTCTTTGGCCCTGCTCGGGTTGTGTCTTTAGTTGGCCATTTTCCCTTACAGTTTCTCTTGTGTGTCAAGTTTACAAAATTTAGGACACTTTGCAGCTGATACAATCTTATAAGTAGCTCAGTTGGTACATCTGTGGATTCCCTCATTCTTTAAGGACAAAGTTGAACCAAACTATAAATTATCCTATTTTAAATGTTAGTGGGTGGAAATGATTACTGTCTACCAAAGATTTGACTAGTATAACCTATTGGATTCAAAACTTTATTGCAAACCTTTGCAAGATGGTGATGCTCACTTTAACCCAGCACAGAGGAGGCAGAGGTAGGCAGATGTCTGTGAGTTTAGAGCCTGTCTGGTCCACAACTAAAATTCCAGTACAGAAAGGAAAACACAGGGAAACTGTCTTGAAAATGAAACACAAACTGATTGCAAATTTGTCTTAATTGTGTCTGTTTTTTCTTCCACAACCACAAATGAGAAAAAAACAAACAAAAGCACATATGAGTGTTTCTAGAAGCTAATTGTGATTGTTATTAATATTCTTGATAGTCCTCTTCTTGATTAACTATAACTATATTACTTCTTCCTTGGTGTGGTATATTGTTTATGATTTATTAAACTTGCCTGAGGATTCAGAAAAGCAATGTCAGCCACAAACCATAGAAGCAAGGCACACACCTTTAATCCCAGCAGCAAGAAACTAGGAGGTGATGGTACACACATTTAATCCTGGGACTCAGGATTAAGAGATACACAGATCTCTGTGAGTCCAAGTCCCTCCAGACCTACATAAGAGTGAATCAGTCTAAAAGAGAATTATAGCTCACACTTTTAACTCCAACATTAGGGAAGCATATAAAAGAGAAGCAAGGTCTCAGATAGGAGCATTCATTCTCTAGCTATGCTGAGGAAAGGTTTCAGTCTGAGGCTTAAGAACTCTTGGAAATAGGACCAGCCCATTCAGCCTGAAGTAGAGGTAAGAAGTTTGTGGCCAGCTTCTTTGCTTTTCTGATATTCACCTTGAGCTTGAACCCCGATATCAGTCTTTGGGCCATTTATTTATTCATGTTACACTTCTAAGATGCTGCTCACATAGTGTCACTTGACACTATTATGTGTTTTGTAGTCTTAAAATTATCATCCACATCTTTTGGATATTTAACTTGATAAGAGTGTTTCATTGAAGAAAATAGAACTGCTCTGGTTTTCTAGGACAAAGTTCCTTATGTGTGTATTGTACAGAATACTCATGGCAGCCCCTGTGAGTTAACTTCAGCTATCCCCTCCTAAAAAAGAACGTGCTCTTACATTATGCTCACCATTCACTCACATGCTCCCCATGATGGGTTTGCTCACGTTTTCCTGAGACTCAGTAATTTGACCCTACATAGAAATGGTTTCAAATCAGTTGCAGCTTCCTTAGACTCTTTCTCACACAGCCCTGACAATTCTAATTTGTGGTAGTTTCTATACTTGTGATTTTGAGCAAATGTAACACCTGATTACCACACTTTTACCCACATGAGATAATATTACAGTATTTTACTCCCACCCAATTTCAATATTGTACTCAGTTAAAAAAAAATAAAGCCATGAAGAAAACTACTCTCAGCATTGGTAGAAGATTTTTACTTTTTTGAGAATAGAATTTCAACTAAAGTAAAATAGATTGTTTTGGATAGGGTTTCAACTATTTTGATAAAACACCATGACCAAAAAAAGCAGCTTGGGTAGAAAAGGGTTTATTTTATCTTATACTTGAGGGTAACAACCATTGCCAAGGAAAATCAGGGCATGAACTGAAATATGGCAGGAACATGGAGACAGGAACTGATGCAGAAGGTACTGTGAATAGTCGTTTGTTCTCCAAGGCTTTTTCATCATGCTTTTTCATACACTCCAGGACCTCTATCCACAGGTAGGTAGTACCACTCCCTATGGCCTAGACTCTCTCATAATAATCACTAACTAACACAATGATCACAGGCTCATCTAAAGGCCAATCTATATTCTCTTGCATTGTGATTCCCTCTTCTGAGTTAATTATAGCTTGTGTTGCTGACAAATAATAATAATAATAATAATAATAATAATAATAATAATAATAATAATAATAATGATGATGATGATAAACTGCTAGGACTAGGTTCATTTGTAAGAGATATTTACCAATCATCTCTTCTGCTAAAGACGCTGTTTATTAAAAAGAAATCCTTCTTCCATTGAACCAACTATGCATGGGAAATAAAAGGAAACTTTCCTCAGTTTCATTCGGTCTTCATAATCTTAATAATTAAAATCTGACTTTTCAAACTTCAGCCTCACAGAAATGCCTTTTATATGTACAGCTTCCAAACTCAGATGCATATTGATAAACCATCATAACAAGAAATGATTAGAGAGTGAAAAAAAAATCCAAAAGCTGAAATGAGCTCCTAATGGAAATCTTCCCTAGGATAAAGGTGGACATTGTGATGCTTTGAATAGTGGGTACTATACGGGTGCAAAAATAAACAATGTACCTGGTAGTTTATTGACTCACACCTCCTCAATGTATTAGAGACTTCAACAGCTTACTATATTACTGTGCCTTTTGATTTTTTTTTCTTATATCCAACAAAGAGATGGAGAATAATAATAAAGAGAATCACGGAATCTTAGGCTAGAATAGAAATCCAGCCCTCATTAGTTTAATAGCCTCATTTCACATATGAGGAAATATTTAACGTGAAAATGTTGAAAGACTGCATTGTGGCATAGAGATAGGAGAAGAATAAATGTCCTACACTTTTGTTATTCAGAAGTCAGTGTGTTATTTTTACACTCTTTTCTACTATGAAGAATCAGAGCACAAAATTAACTTTCAGCTGAAGGGTATCTTTGATTCTCGGTTATCTATTTTCTTGTGTTGATTTATATCATGTTGCTTAGCAAAGGCTGAGAAAAAATCCCCCTATATCTCTTTCTTGATTGATGGATGGCAACTAGTTAAGGCTAACATTTAAAAAACAATTTTCAGGACAAAGGGAAACAGCACCCTGGGGTCTTAGAAGATCTCACAGTAGAACTTGGCCTCATGGTTTTTGAATGGTATTCATGGGTGCTGTTCTCCAGTCTTTCCAATCATGAGACTGACTTTCACAGCTTGTCCAGGCCAGGTTTTGACTCCAAGACCTGCAGGTTAGGTAAAAATTTCTAAAGGACAAAAACCTTCACACAGCTTTCTTTACTATGATCCTTTTCGCTTATTTTTCAATTTCAAGTTTTGTTTTTGTTTTGTTTTTTTTGATTTCTTAGATTTTGCCCATGACTACTGATTTTCATACAGTTATCTCAGGGGAAGTAGTTATTGATATTCTCTCAAATTCCAGACTTCCATTTGTTAGATTCTTACACAAGTGATGTCTACATTTCAGCAAGAAATAATCCATATCACAAATCTGTAATTCCCAGAGTAGCTAAGTTATCCAAATTTTAGCCATTGTTTTGTTCTTGCTTTTTTAAAAACTATGCTTAAACCTCACACTTTTTGTTTACCAATTAAAGAAAAATTCCTATTTCTTTTAGAAATAAGAATTAGTTTTATCACAAATATAGTGATTCAACATTTAGAGTGGAGTAGAAATAAATGAACAACGAGTTTATTACTTGTAGAAATGTATTTTGGTTGGAGAAACAAACAACCATAGAGTGGATGTTGACTTAACATAAACAATTTTTTTTTTCATTTTGGAAAAATACAAATGTAATATCAGATACAGGAACACTGGTTTCTACTATTCTTCCTTTGTGACAGGTATCAGTATACTTACTATGTCCTCCCATGTTCCTTTTTCCTTCTACTTATTGTAAGTTTATCTTCAACGTTAATTTATAAAACAAAATGAATGTAAACAAAATAATGAAAAATTTCAACATACACTACTTATTTATTTATATTTTGATGTTATTGTGCTTGTTTTTTGCATACCCAGTCATAAGCAGGTTCAAATCAGAGGACAGCATTCATGGGTTGGTACTCCCTTTCATTTCATCTTGTTGAGATAGGGAGTCTCACATTTCTTTAGCTCTTTGTGCTAAAGGATCTCACATGATCTACAAGATACATGTGAGATCTATGGTTTGAAGACTTTCAAATTTATATTGATTTATATCAACTGAGCTATCCTGCTGTATATCTTGCTAAGAATAAAAGCTTAAATAACTAAAGATCTCAAAAAATGCAGTCTCTGATACATTAATTCTAAAAATATAGAGAAAGACCAACAGACCAAGAAATTTACATTCTCCAAAGTTCCTCAAATTATCTTGTGAAAATCAGTTGTAAGTATCTGAGTTAAAACATGAAACCCAATTAATTCATTATATGTTTTCAGTTACATTTCACAACAGTTTAAACTTAACATTTGCATTATTCTAATACATGACCAATATCACTATCATGAGAGACTACCTCACAATGGTAAATGACTAGACACATCTGTGAATTGTTTTATATTATTCTGTTTTTTTTCATTTGTTTGTTTGCTTCCTATTTCTTTTCCAAAGAGAGAGAGGCAGAGAGAGAAAGAAAGAAAAAAAAAAGAGAAAGAAATGAAAGATGGTATGATGTATAGTAATTTATACTGCCTGTAAAACATTCTAGGTAAATTGTGGCATATAACATAGGGAATATACAGCCAATGTTTGATTAGGCTTAAAACCCATTCCACATGAAGGAACCTAAAACTGGTACCACTTACAGAATCCAGAATCCGAGAGTAAATATCCCAGAGACCTAGGGTGAAACCAAATACTACTGATCCAAAAATTAATAATCAATAAACTGACCCATAATGATATTCTGCTATACTCACAGACCAATGCATTATCCCATTTTCATCATCAGATAGGCCTCTTCCAACAACTGATGGGAACAGATGAAGAGGCCCACAGAGTATAATTTGAAGGTCCACATAAAGCTCTTCCCCTCAGAGCTCATATTCTTTCATGTGGTTATCATCTTCAATTTGATAAAGACTTGTAATGAAAAGGAGCATACTGAGTAAATAAAAATACAAAACATTGTTAAAAGACACAAAAGGATTATACAATAGATCTAAATCCTGTGTTCAAGGAGATAAATGTATTAAGAAATGGAATAAGGGGAATGGTACCCTTAGAACAAGATTCCACCTAACTCAATTTAAAAGCGTAGATCTGGGTGTAATGATATACACCTTTAATCCAAGCATTCAGGAGGCAGAAGCTTGCAGATCTCTGAGTTTAAGTTCAGCCTGTTCTACAAAGTATTTCTAGGAAACCCAAGCTTAGGCTTAGTAAAAGTAAAAATCAAATACAGAAAATTGGTGAAGACATAACTGAACAAATGAGCTAACCCTGACAAGTAATTGAACATTGCAGCTTTGGCAATGTGATTCTGCCTTTAGAATTAAGAATAGAAGAGTCCATGGAATTTGCCACCTTGTCTAAGGAATGCCTCTGAGGCCAGGCATATGGGAGGGTTTGACTGGCTTAAGCCTAGAAATGCCATTTCCTGACGCTGTAAAGTTGATGCCTGATTACCATGAGGAACCAAAGTTGTTAGAAATGTCACAGTCTTAGGATACCTGCCAAGGAGAACTGCTAGCAGTTCCTCATGGTAATCAGGCATCAACTTTACAGCTCGAGAGAAAGACATGTGTTGCAGTCAACAAAGCTGAAAGGAGTTGGAGACCTGAAGAGTGTTTTTACATTAGATTGAAGATGCAGCTTTTTGAATTTGCCCAGCTGGTTTTTGGGTCTTGTTTTGGTCTAATGTGTCACCTCACTATGCTCTTTCCCCTACATTTTGGAATGTTAGTGCATTTCCTGTTCGTTTTTATATGCTGAATATATGTTATCTGGTTTTATTTTGGTTTTATAGGGTGTCTCTTCACAGCAATAGAAATTGTAAGACATGGAATAACCCTTACGTTTATTTAAAACTAAATTCTAAAATTTGAAATGAACTGTGCAGATTTAAGGTAAAAAGCAATGCCAGATATTGAATAAAATCTAATGTATCTAATATTTTGGTACACATAAAAATTAAAAGGACCAATAACATAATCTTTGGTAGATAATATATTTTCTTGTATGAAGAAATAAAGAAACAGTTTTTTTCAATATTAAAGTCAGTTCAATGGAACATATTAACATGTATATGTCCAAGCTATACGCCATACAAAATCAATGTTACTAAATATAGGGGTGTTGATTTTTATGTGGCAATTTCTGTAGCCCAGCCTGGTTAAGAACTCATAGCAATTGGTGCCTTAGAGGTGAAATTACAATCAGAAGTCACAGCATTAATTGAACCAGTATTGTTGCAAGCAAATCTAAATTGTGAAGAGTAATTTGTCTTATAAGTACTAATTTTCAATGTGGTTTAAGGGTTTACAAAGTTCATGAAAGATTGCTGTGAGGAAGCCTTAACAAGTGTCTCTGAACTGACTGCAATTTGACATAACAGAAGAGTCAATTATCGATAGGTTTTACACTATCTGAATAGTACAAAACTCCATCATTTTAGAGATAATATGGCAGAAAATACAAAATGGCTTCTGAAATTCATTCAGTAGCCATGGACAAGGAATGGTAGGAGAAATAAAGGAAAGAATTGGGATAAGATCAGATTGACAACCTAGGACTTAACATTAACAGTGAGCAAACTGTGAAGTCTGGTTTAAGGAGACAGTATAAAAGCTAATGTCTATTCAGCTTTTCAAATTTTTAAGAGGATCACAATCCTATTTTATGTCACTAGTTTTAATATATGAGAGGGAGCAATGTAAATATATGTAATGAAGGTACTGGGGGATTATCAGAATGGGGACCAGGTGTAGAAGTTATATTCTGCTCTAACATTAGCAGCCTGGTCCAGTGGTTCAGAATTTTTAAGCTCATCATTCTGCTCATTATTTACACATGTCAACTGGCAGCTTGCCACTCATAATGTATGCATAAAGACAATAGACATATAATTAGCTGTGGATGACCTGTTTTGGCTGCAAATCTCTCCTCACCATATCAAAAATGCTTATTTGGAAGCAAATATTTTGACAAGATTTTGTTAGAATGAATATAACTGTGGCAATGAAACCGTGTTCATAGAACAATGATCCAAACATTTCTTTATTGTTTTTAGAGGAGTTGGATAATATGGAACTTTCTATAAAGAATTCACTAGTGTTAGAAAAAATGTACAAGGTTTAAAGAGAATGATGATGCTGACTTTGAGTGACAAAGAATTTACTGTACTTCCTACTTTATGTGCATTTTTGAATTGCATGTGTACTATATTTCATAGTACATTTTAGCACAGTATCCAGATGTTCCTGACACATCTGTTTTTATAGGTTTATATAAATGAACTTAAAATGGTACTGGCAACTGTGAGAACTGAATTAGTCACAATAAAAGGTACATATTTTTGTCTTGTCTACATGGTGATCATCTATGTATAACTAGATGTTGAGTAACTAGTCACTTTTTATGTGGCCTTGAAATACTGTTGTTTGCATACCCCTGTTTTGCTATGCTTGGCCATCTGGTTATGGATGAAATGCTGCTGCTACTTTATTTCCTTTTGTTTGCTTTAGTTCAAAAAAGAATTTTTAAATATTATCAATACTTAATATTCTATGATAGTTTATGCTAATAATATGCAATATTTTAAGTTGTTTCCAGGTTGTTTCCCAATATAATGCTAAATTAAGATGCCATTAGAGTTTTAGCTGACATAATCAGTGGAAGAATTAAATACAATGTGTTGATGCTTTTACAGATGCTGTATGACAAACATAATTTCTTAATAACAATGTGAAACTGTAGATACTCACCACCTGTTCTTTCACCAGTAGACTCTGGTTTGTAGTTGAAATCTTAGGCAAAACAGTTCAAATTATTGTATAGCAATATAATTATTTCATTCGTTGATTTGAAAATCTAAGCAATGTGTAAATGTCTTGATATCTCATTGTAATTCTTTTAGTTGTGCTCTGTGTGTTATCAATCATTTGTATGGTTATTAGAATTAAATAAATTTTGGATATTACAATGGAAATTGAGTATAAGAAATGCAAACTTTAGGCACTTATAAAATAGATACCAATTCACATATGAGTATGAATATTATTGGAAATTAATTTTTTATTTTAATGTAAATGTGTTCATTAAATACCTCTTGAAATCATTTAATGAGCTCATATGGTTTTAGACCTGACATCCTTGGATTTTCTAACATATTATGGCACACCTACCAGAAGAAGACTGATTCTCCCTCTCTTTACAGCAATCATTTGCACATAGAAAGTAACAATAATTATTCTTTATTTATGTCTTCCCTGAGTATTTGTTGTATCCCTAAGGCAAACTAGAGTTTGTTTTAATAAACCAAGTCAATAAAATGATGTATAGGTGGTTCCAAAATCAGTCCAATTACCCTAGCACACAGAAGACAGAGGGATGATATGAAAAGGGACATGAAGTCTTAGAACAGTTCTCTAAATTATCTTTAGACATAACAGCAGATTTGAGAACAAAATATTGCAGAATATAGTTATCACTAAATTACATTTTATTGCTTTGCAAGTAACTACTAAATAAAGTTCTTTAACATAATCTACTACATTTAAAGGAATAACAAAGAGAAAAGATTAGTTACCAAAATCCTTTCTATTCTAGTTAGAATTATAACCTATTTTTAAATAACTACAGCAAATGCTTTTATATGGGGTGGGGGAGTATCTTTTCGTCAAAATATATTCAGCCACTGGCATGCTGTGGATAGATGTGGCTCAAGTCACAGCTTGGGATTGGCCATCTTTGCCATCATTGTGTGTCACGGACAAGATTTTCTACTTTGTTTTATCAATAAGCTCTAGGCTCCTTCACAGGTCATACCATAGGGAAAGGTTGACAGCGAGTTGCTGCCACAGAGACACACAAAAGAATTCACTCTATATTTAAAGGACCCAAGAGCTGCAGGTAGACAGTGTTCCTGCCTCTTCTAAGTGACATGTATAAAAAGACATCTGATTTAGCAATTCTGACAGCCCACAGGAAACTAAATCCAGAAAGAAAGAAAATGTGGAAAACAAATCAGCACTCCCTTTTGAGAAAGGAAAGAATGAAGTGTGAGTGCCGCTGATGAAAAAATATTATTTGCTTTAAATATATACCTTCACTTAATTTATCAAAATGGCATATATTTTTGTGGAGTTGCATAGGTGTATATTCTGTGATGCAGAAACTATGTTGCTCTTATAGAGGAAAATAGAAAGATCTGAAGTGGTAATTCAAAAACTGACACGAAAAGTGTGGACTCTGGAATCCTAGGAGTTGATATATAAACATACTTAGCTATTTAGCAGACACAAAAACTTAAAATTTACTAATTTTCTAATACTCAGTTGCTATGTTTCCAAAATATAAGTGGTACATGCTCAAACGAGTGCCTATTATCTTTTCTTTCACTGTTAATTACTTTATATATAATCATTAGCAAACAAAAATAAACATTTTAAGTAAGGACTTATGGTTACCACATACACAGTTAGTTCAAGTGTTAGTAAGTAGTTTTGTTTACTTTTGTTTTCAGTGTTAAAATGTCAGCATAGCGCCTCCTGCCCCCAGTAAAACACTCCACAGTTTTCTCTTTACTATTTTATTTGAGGCAATATTTGTGTCTCCAATGGGATTGGTGTAGAGTGCAGAAGGTTAAATGAAGAAGGACTCTATCTTGTAACATAGAGGAAGTCATCATTCACAGTAAGGTGAAGATATCCTGTGAAGAGGTTGCTTGGACATCACCTACTGTCCTTTATGTAATGTTTTGTTCACACTCTGTAAATAAGCTTAATAAAATCAGTGGTTCAGGATGTACTTTGGTGGAATTGTATTTTATTTTATTGTTGCTATTGTATCTGGGTTTATAAAGAGAAAATGTGAACAATATAGGTTATCTCTAGGTGGTTAATGTTGATCAGACTTTATTCTGTACTTCAAGATTAAATTCAATTTATGGTTTACCTACATACACTCTTTGAAAAGCTGAGATTACAGGTCTTCAATAACAGACATTGCTAACTTTTTAATAAGGACTTTCTATGCTAAAACAGATATAATTTTTAAAAAAACAGAGCTTTAGAGAAAAATCTTTTAAGTACTATTACCATTATCAGGAATAAAGGGCAAACAATCGGGAAGTACAAACACAAGCATAACCAACAGAGTTCAAAAGATGGAAGGGAGAATCTCAGGTGCTGAAGATAAACTAGAGGAAATAGATTCATCGACCAAAGAAAATAGTAAATCCAACAAGTCCTTAACACAAATCATCCAGGAAATGTGGGACACTGTGAAAAGGCCAAACCTAAGAATAATAGGCATGGGGGAAGCCCAGCTCAAAGGGGCGGAAAACATATTCAACAAAATCATCGATGAAAACTTTCCCAATCTGAAGAAGGACATGCCCATCAAACTACAAGAAGGATACCGAACACCAAATAGACTGGAGCAAAGAAAAAAGATATATTTTATCAACCACACCTCATCAAAGATGTCTTTCTTTAAAACTGAATAAAACTATTACTGAAAGCCATAAGTAGCCACATTAAGAAAATTACAGTTTGTGAGAAGCATATCCTGAACAGATAGAACTACACCATAGAGTCTAAAGCAATGGTTCAGGAATATATGTTGAGCCATCCCTGCATCTCTGGAATGAAGCCGACATGATTATTGTGGATAATAATTTTGGAGTGTTTATACATATTTTCTTCTATCATTGTGTTAAAAATAATTTTGTGACGTGGCTCTGAGTTTCTTTACTTTTTTTTGTATGTAGTAATTGTAGGGATTGTATTTTCATAGTTTCAAGATTTCCTGGATTTTTCGTCTCTATATGTTTTAAATTTTATTTTTTTCTCTGGCCACGCTCTCCTTTTCTTGTACATCTTCTTTAGGACCTGAAATGCTCCCTTTTAAACTGTTGGTGAGACCTAACTATGAGGTTTGTTTGACTTCCTGAAGTTTTCCTTTGGTTTCATTTCAGTTTAGTTTTCTTTAATGACTTTATGACTTCATCAGTGTCTTCTTTTACATCTTTATTTGTATTCAGTTTTTAATTCAACTTTATTTTTCATAGTCTTCATCCGGGCATTTATTGATATCATCTTTAACTTTCTTAAGTATATTATCAAAATAACATACTGTTGTTTTGGAAAGTTTTTCTTGTTCTTCAGCTAAATTGATTTACTTGAGGAATACTATAACCATTACCTATTCATTAGTTGATTGACATCTAAGTAGTTGAGGTTTTCTCTCAGCTTGTAATAATCAAGTAAATAATGAATTTAAAGTTTCCTTTAAATTTCAATTTTAGAGCATTTGATCATGTTGAAAAGACTATCCTTCTCCAAGTTTTCTATTAAATTAGTTTTATTTATTTACGAAATAAAACAATAAAATGTTCCTGCTACTCATATACTTAAATTATCTTAACAAAAAATGTAGGTAATAAAGAATATTAAAGAATTCTCTTACATTTTAGTCTGATATTTCATCGTATGAAAAATGCCTAAAAGCCACTTAAGAGCTGAAGTTTATTGTCATAGACACTATTGCTTACCTATGACATCTGGGAAAGAGATAGAGAGGTATGGACCAAGCTATAGAATGAAAGAGATTATTTCAGTTATGTACTTCTAATTACATATCTCATCTGTAAGTTCTCCAATCTTCAACAGTTAAATAAGATGCATGGCACATAAAAAAGGCAATACTGTGGGAAAAAAATGAGAAACTGGTGCAAGAATACTAACAATGAATCACGAGTGGGCTTTGCTTAGAGTACTTCATGTATCTATGTAACATAGTTGGCACAAGAATTCTTTTCAACAATCAGTAGTCTTGGATTTTATTATTTAGTTGTGAGCAAGTTGCTATGAATGAGCAGAAATAGATCAATGATAGTAAAATTACTAGATAGGAGAGGTGATACAGATTGATAAATAAATTTAGGAGGTCCATGTTTAAAATTACATAAAATGAGTCACACATGAAATAGAAAATATTGTGCTAAATACTTATATGATTGAGGCTATAGCTTAGCAGCAAATTATTGCTTAGCTATTTTGTGTATTCATGGATCTTGTTTCAATCAAAAATGATAGAAAACCAATAATCAAGCATGTCAGCAAACAAACAAAATGAGACAAATATACTTCTTCAGAAACTACCAATAACTAGATAAAATACCTTATAAATATATGAAGTAATGTGAAAATGTAAAATATGTACAGTTTTTATCCATTTAAAAGTCTCATTAACTAAAGTACAGATAATTTTGATAATTAGTTTATGAAAGCATTAATAGCTTTATTATGTCAGGTTCTTCTTGATCAAATCATGTTTCAATGCTGGGAGGTCTGTCAGATAAACAAATCCTAAACTGCTAAGCTTGTAACTTATTGCTATTCCTGAAATAAATGATTTATATGTACAACTCTTGATTGTAGTTTTACAAAAGGTTGTAGTATAAATTTGTTTGATATAATATTATTTACCTTTATGTAGCATTAAAAGTTATTTATATTTAATTACTATAAAACTAATTTGAATATAATTACTCTTGTTTTATATTTTATAGTTTTTTCACTTTTAAATAATGCAAAGAATGAAAACTTGGGTATGTTTGCCAAATCTGTTTCTAAAAAGCCACTATTAAAGTAATTTATATTTCAGTTAGAAAGTATATACATTTACATACATTCCTTATTTTCTGTCTTACATGTCTACTCTGAAATTGTTTTTTTAAACTACAGTACTTTTTTTTTTTTTACTTTTAAAACTGTACACTGAATATCAGAATGGAGATACTAAGAATCATAGCATGTTTTTAGTACCTTTGAGAATATCTGAACTCATCATCCGTATGTAATGTGTTCTTCATAATTAATAGAGGCCAAAAGAGCAGCTTGATATGTGAAGTTCCCCGTGGGATTGGTACCCTCTCTTCCCATAAGATTCTCTCAGGCACACAAAACTTGAAACACAAACAATTAAATTTTGTACCTCAGTACAGCAAAGTCACAATTAAGTAGGAAAAGTCAGTTAATTTGTTCTAGGTTACTTGCAGAAAGATGAAATTATAATTGTAAAATCTTTGAAAGACTTTTCCAATATAAATTTTATTTTCTCAATGAGCATGAAAAATCTAATTTTAATAATCCATTCTCTAGGATATAAATGCATAAGTAAAAAAGAGATTATTTAAAGACTTCATCAATGTTAAGAGCTTTATTATATTTTGCATATAAAGAAATTATCACAATATCCATTCTTTCTTCCAGTTGACGTTTTCTCAAAGTTATGCCTATGTCAATACATGCAAGACTCTTTCAAATACTGTATACCATTTATATGTATATTCATTAAAAAATATTTGTTTGGATAAGACTGTTCCAATTTTTCTTTATGGCCCTTCATGGTAAACATAAAGCAATATACATCAATAGAATGAAAGACAAATTAATGTATACATAATTTTAAGTTACAATAGCAGATGAGCTGTGATTTGCTTATAGTTGTCAATCAAATGCTTGATTTTTTTAAGCTCAATATCACTGCTGTACATGAAAAGACATAATTACTTTTCTAAGTTGAAAAGATATTTTCAACGAAAATCTGAATCAAATGATTGTGTTTATCTGAAACTGTCTCAATATTACTAAACTTCATATCACTTGTTTTTATTGTTTATATTACACTTTGCATTTGGTAGTTAAACAAAGTTCAGTATAAATAATTCTATTGTATATTGGATCAATTACTCTAAATTGTTGCAAATCGATATTGTATTCATTTTAATTATGGAAGCTCTATAGGTCTGCTTCTTCTTTTTTTTTTTTTTACAAAATTCTGAACTTCCCAGTGGTGGTGGCACATAACTTTAGTCCCAGCATTCGGAAGGCAAAGGCAGGCAGATCTCTGTGAGTTCCAGACAAGCATGGTCTACAAGAGCTAGAAGAAAGAAAAGCCAACTTCAATAAGCAACAATTACAAATGGTGCTGGAGATATGGCTTAGTGACTATGAGCTCTGATTGCTATTTTAGTGAGTTCAATTCCCAGCAACCATTGTCGGCTCACAAAAATCTGAGACTCCTGTTCCAGGAGATTTCACACACACACACACACACACACACACACACACACACACACACACACACACACACACACACACACACACACACAAAGCACACACAAAGCACACAAAGTCAAGCACACCAGAACATATAAAATAAAAATGAATACTTTTAAAATGTCAGACATGTTGGTACACACATTTAATCTCAGCATTAAGGAGGTATAGGCAGAGGGACATCTCAATTCAAGGCCAGCTTGGTCTACAAAGCTGTGTCCAGGTCAGCCAGAAACCCTGTCTGTAAACTCTTACCACACAAAAACAAAACAAACAAAAATCAAATATGTAGGTACACATGTAATGTTGGTGATAATTATGATTATTAATTAATAGTTACTTGCTTCATTTTTGCTAGGACTTTCAACTTTTTAAAATACAGATGTTTCAGGTTTTTAAAATCAGTTACTAGAACTAGAATCTATATTTATTTTCATGGGTATACTGAATTACCTCCAAAGTCACAGAATAAAATAATAATTATCACACGTATCTGAAGAGTAGTGATTCCCATGGGAGACTGACTTGGTGGCACCAGCCATTTATTTTATGCTATAATGTGGAAGCAGGAAATCACCAGTCATCATTTGAAGACTTGACTGTTAATTAGAGACTCTACTTCTAAAATAGGAAGCTTGCTTACATGCTAAGAAAATGGTACAGCTAATTTCCCAAAGCTTCTCTTCCTCTAATACAGATTTCTCCATGTTTTAAAACAGTCACTGACTTTTACTTAAATACGCAATACAAGAGGCAGCAAATAACATTTAATAATATCTTGTGAGATATGATCTGAAGTCACTCCAAGTTATTCTCACAATACCATATCAGATACTGCCTTCTATAGTACTACTCAGTATGCTAAAAGAGTATATTGATTTAAATGAGAATTTACCTCATAGGTTCACATTTGTGAAAACTTGGTCCTTCATTGGCAAAACTATTTGTGAAGAATTTGGAGGGGTGGCCTTATTGAAGGAGACATGTCACTGCAAGAGGGCTTTGAAGTTTATAAAAGCACTCTCTCCCTTGTACTGGTGGAACACTCTGAATTCTCTCATCCCTTGGCCTCAGCATCAGGCCTGCTGTCATTCTCACTGTCTATTTGCCTTGGACTCAGCCTTTGGAACTGTAGGTTCCAAATTAATGTTTTATTTTATGCATTGTCTTGGTCATGATGTTGTATCACCACAACAGAAAAAATAACTAAGACAAAGAGCAAAAAATTCTGTTTGAGGGAATAGAAACAATCAGCAGAACCAAAGAACCCAAGCCTATCCACCCTTTCAGCAGAAACTAAACCTAACCTGGGTTTATGTAAGTGCAGTGGGTATTTCAGCCACACACTAATTTACCACACACTAATGTCATTCACTGGGTGTGAGATGTTCAAGGAGATGAAAATATAACCAATCAAAAATGAGATGACTTTATAGGACATAATCCAAAGAAACGTTATTCTAATTTCTTGTGCACACTTTAATGTTAAACCTAAATGGAACTTAGTAATCTTTCTTTAGGTAAAAATTTTAAAATGCACTTTTTTCTTGTAAATTAAAAGTAACACAAATTTCATAGTCTAAATAGCAAAAGTGATAGTGTTTGTTTGTTTTCTTTCCTTGCTCCTGATTAGCTCGTTTACTCTGCAAAACATCAGTGGTGGTGAGCATAAGGAAAGCACATATGGCTAGTAGACTATTCTCATTGTTAGTTTCTTTTCACATTTACTTGCAGATGAGGTAAAGTTGGAAAGACAAATTTGAGCTTGTAAATTCAGATGTTATAGGAAATTAAGAGCAGGGTGGCTCCATAGAGAGGGAGTAAGGAGAAAGACCTCTTCATTTTGGTATGAAAAATTATAGTTCAGAAGGAAAAGAAAAAGATTTATCTAATCTTCAAAATTCCCTGTTGTTAACAGGAATTCCTTGCTGTTAACCTTCCATCAAGACCTTGAAACACAAGATTAGCTCCAGGTTTATCCAGTTGTGTAAACACATAAAAAACACATAAGTGATGAGGACATGACACATTCAAGAGAGAGAGAGAGGTTACCTTCTACATTAAAGCTTAGAGTTAAATGCTTGATGTAGGAGATACATTCCTCCAGATAAATATTGCCCTTAACAATCAACTTAAAGAATGTTTCTTTTCCATGTTTTCTAATTTCTGTTACTTTTTAGAGGACAATCCCAGAATTATTTTGAGATATTTAATTCAGGTTTACACTACAAAATATTTTGATATTGTTTTCATTATTAGTGATCCATTTGGCGAAGCTGAATACTTGATTATGGCCATTTAAACATAAAATTAGAATACAAGAATAAATTTAAATCAACAATCTCCAGGGATGTATCTAGAAAACACAACTACTTATTTACAATTAACAGTACATGAATCCTGAATGCTGTGCCAGATCTAAGCAGTCATAATGCAATCTCTAGTAAAAACTTGTGAAACCATGCAATAAAGATTTGCTCAAGATAGTTTGAAAATTGCCTTGATTGTTATTATCAAATTTTTCCAGATTTCACAGAACTATCTGTTTCAATCTCTGTATGGTCAATTGTTTTTTATATTAAGATCTCATAGACTCTAGTTGGGGTAGGGAAAGCTACTGTCATTTTGTTAAATAGACAAGGTATTATTACTTTATTTATTTATTTATTTATTTTTGAAAAGCTAATAGTTACATCTATAGATTACAGCAATCCTCAGACCCTGTCAAGCCATGAAGAATGGATGGTGAGTGAGGACTATGACTATGATAAAAATACACTGTATGGATGTAATAAATCTTCAAATAATCAATTAGAGTTCATTTATACTTAATTGCTCATATATTTTCCTCCTTTTAGTATTTTGAGATTCATAAAAGCATATGATGTATTTTCATCATGATTACTCTCCCATTCCCTTCATTCTAATTCTTGTCCAAAATCATAATTAACTGAAGATATTATAGGGATTTACTTGTGATTTTTCTCCCACTAATTCCAGTCAGTCATGTTGGTATGGGTACGGTTATGGGTATAGGACCATTCACAGGACATGGACAGTCTCTCAAGGACAACTGTCTTTGAAGAAAACTGATTCTATTTTTTTTATTTTTAATTTTTATTTAAATTAAAAACATCTTATTTCACATACCAATCCCAATTCCCTCTCCTTTCCACCCTCCCATTTTCCCAAATAGCCCCCCATCCCACCCCACTATCCACTACTCAGGGAGTGTGAAACCTGCCATTGGGGATAATCTAAGTCAGTCTCATCATTGGGCAGGACCTAGTCTCTCCCCTGTTATCTATAATGAGAAAACATCACTCAATAGGGAATGGGCTCCTAAAGCCCAGTCATACAGTAGTGATTAATACTGGTTCCACTGTTAGAGGCTCCAACCATGGATGCCATCCCAGACTAATTCTACCTGTTTCAAACCCATTAATGATCAAAATACTTCATCTATGGAAGATGTTTTTTAATTCTAATAAATAATTTCACAGACATTTCAAAAAGGCACACATCTACACACAAGGGTGGTGTAGAGTCAATAAGCACCCAGATTCACACATATTTCACTGATTCTATTTCTCTAGAGGACTGTAATTAATATATAAAATATATATATTAATGGAAACAAATATACTACATTAAGGAATTTTATAACGTAAGTTCCATGAAGTAAATCTGCATATATTCCGGTTGCTATGAAATCATACTACAACCTGAATAGTTTCTAAACAAAAGAATCCATCTCTTAAAGATTTAGAAGCTAGGAAGTTAGAGTCAAGAGAATGCCAGAATTGGGACCTAGTGAGTATGTGTTCTGGTGTGTGTGTGTGTGTGTGTGTGTGTGTGTGTGTGTGTGTAATTTTCAGATATGTGGAAAGGCAAAGTATCTTCCTCAGTTCTTATTAAAAGACACCATCTCTTTCAACAAGAGATGTTTTATTTTCATGATCTAATTTGGCTCTAAAATTCAGCTATTAATACCATCTCTAAGCGTCTTAAGATTTCCAATATGTGAAAACATAATATGGCATATATATCTGAAGCAAATATTTTCAAATTGTTATGTGTGAGATATTATTAAGCATATTTTATGCAATAGTTTGTTTGAATGAACTACTAAAAAGATGTCCAGAATTGATAAGTCTGTGTTTTAGATTTATATTCATCCAAGATAAGTGTTGCTATCAAGAGAAATCACAGAGCTATTATAACATATAATCTCCAAATTATTTTTTTAAAATCTAGATCCCTGAATCTGAGAAATAACAAAGTAGAAGCACCTGAGGATCACGTAGGCTTACCACTTCTCTTCATGAAATGAGAAACAAAATGAGAATGAAACCTACAGCATGCCTTTTATTAATGGAATTTCATTTCATTTCAATTTTTATTTCGTGGCATCCAGGTGCTAAGTGCCATCTCAAGCATACTCTGCCATCCCATAAATTATACAGTTCATCATCACTTGGTAATGGGCACTTTATTCTTCATGCTGATTTCCTTAAGTGCTCCTTTCTGAGATCTCCCAGTCCTGACCATATGCTTGCCTTTCCTTTCACAGACACAAGCATCAATTTAGATCCAAGGTTTTATTTTTTCACCTTTTTTTTTAATGAACCCTAGGTTACTCAATATTGTTTAGATTAAGAAAAAAATATTTCACAGAAAAACCTACATGAAATACATTTTTTCATCTAAGATTCATTTCAAATAGATTTCTATGAAAAGATGAAAGCATGACAAGCTTTAAATAATAAAATAATTCCTGAAAGGTGGAAACATAGTTGAAGACAATGTGTTTCAAATTAATAGGATGATGATAATACATTAAAATATGTGGGATTTTTTGTTTTGTTTTGACTTTTTATCTTCATTTTTTAGTTTACAAAGACTTGGTGCCAACAGAAATGACATGCACAATATACTCTTAGCTAAAAAAACAGAACAGTTAGTCCTGTAGTGCTATGGACTGAAGAACTATTCTTTCCTCACATATCCTTAGATACTAATTAAAAATTGGTCAGTCTCGTTGCATCTTCAAGCCTCAGGGGTCTAGCACCTAGTCAATTGGAGAATTCTTCAGGGACAGATGCATGTTCTTACTTGTTGTTTGTTCTGTTCTTGTAATTGTGGAATTATAAGAAGAGAGTATAATCTCGCATATGTATATGCATATTTTAATATATGCCATTATCTTAATTTCTTTATGAAATCATTTATAACAGTAGGGGGTAACAAAACAACAATTCTTACCAATGTTTACTGTGAACCTGTAGGAATGTGCTGTAGTTTTGAGAATGAAGCAGATAAAGTTCTTAAGCAACCTAGTGTGGATGTGAGAAAAGCAGCTTTATTAGCAGAGGTCATCATTAATCAGGAAGTTATTCATTTTGCTCAAATATAGATGCTTTGGAAAATATATATGTGATTAGGGTAAAAGGAACTTCCACTCCCATATTTTAATTATTTTGGCACAAGATTTAAAATAGCATGGAAGTATATGTCTAAAAATGTATATCATTTTCATTCTAATTACAATTAAATTTTTAATGCTTACAGGTAGATTTTTGGTTTGCTATCAAAATAAAATAATTATGAACCTTATACTTATTATAAAGGTAAAGTAATATAACTGAATTATTCAATAAAATATTTTTAGAATGTTTTAGGTAACACATTTTTTAAAATTACAAATCATCAGATTTTATTAAAACATATTAATATACACAATGGAATGAATAATAGCTAGATTAGAATGATTTAGAGCCTCCATTTTTGTTTAGCTAAGCACCTGTATTATTATAAACAAATTTTGATTCAAACATGAAATCTGTTGTTAATAACATAAAATAGCACTCTATATTGCTGGCTGAACTTGCTAGTCTTGAACAGGCTTTCTAATTTTCTTTATACATGTTAAATCAGAAGAATGTTAGCGGATAACCATATCTCATCAATACATTTTCAGGTACCAAATTTTTAATCATTAATTAAAATGAAATGCTTTACAAACCCACCTGCATGTGCACCTTAATCAAAATATATCATTGTTAAATTTTCCAAAGTTGGTTAACCTTTAGCGGTTTGTCTAAAGTCACACAGCAAATAGTCTTGTTTAATCAGTTCAGAGCCAATTATTCTAATGAATGCCATTCTTTAGATGTGTAATTGGAATTATCAGTATTTAAGTAACATGTGTTATCAGAAAGAAACCCTGGTTCGGACTCTAGGATTAACATCTTTCTTGCAAAAAATAAATCTTTCTTGCATTAATCAGAATCTTATCTCTTCTAATTCTCTGTGTTTTACAAAATGTCATTGCAGGTCATAAATCAGTTTTGATAGTTGTCTTTATTGCGCTATTTATTTGCACTACTATTCCTGAGCATTTTCAATCTATGGCTTCTCTTTGTTGGTAGACACTCCTCTTCTTTTGTTAAATACTAACAACTTTGTGTATCAAAATTTGCATTGTTATCTCTTTTACAAAGCTCAACTGAGGGAAATGTGTAATATCAACCAACAGTTCAGTGTGGCAATAGGTGGTTATATAGTTGTATGGTTGGTTGGTTGATTGTTTGGTTTGTTGGTTGGTTTTGAGGAGATTATGCAAGTCCAAAGACCAATAGGAACAACATTTTACATTTGAGGCCATTTTTCTTTTCAGACAGTTAGTGATAGTTATTCCTCTATTTCTTCTTCCACTACTCTTTCACTTCCAACCCAAATTTAAATATGTTCTGTTTCATTATTTTGATCTAACTCTTTTCACCTTTGTATTCAATATTTACTTTCAAGACAACTTATGGTTACTTTGGTATTCCAAAGGAAATATACATATCTGAAGGTTGAAAGGCAACATCCAAGATGAGATAAAATATAAGGCATATGTATTTCTAAATCAGAAACACTTCATTCACTATAATATTTATGTGTAACATCAATTTATGTGCAAATTTCCCAATTTTCTTTTCTTTTATGGTTTAACAGTGTTTCATTATGCATATATACCACATGTTCATTTTCTATCAGTAAATGAACAAATAGTCTCTTGCAATGAGCAAGGATGAGCAAATGTATCTATAGTTGAATATATAGACATTTAGGTTTATGTCTAAGATTCATATGGATCAATCTCAGGGGAGACCTATTTTTTTGTCTTTTGGATGAACCTCCATTCTGATTTCTATAGTACTTGCACCAGTTTGTAACCCAACCAACAGTAAATAAACATTCCTATTTCACCCCATGTACACCAGTATTTGTTATCACTTTCTCATTAATTTAGCAATCCTTAAAAGAATAAGATAAAAAAGTTTTAATTTAATCAATTTTTAAATTTAACTACTTTTAATTTGCATTCCCCTAATGGCTAGTGATTTTTTTTAAGTGTATCTCAGCCATTTGGATTTTACCTTGAGAATGCTTTATTCCCTTGCCTTTTTTCATTTCATAGACTTTTTTAAATTATAATTTTATTTCTTCCCAAACCTTTTCTGTACACTTACATGCATCACATTTACTTAATGTTTAGTTGTTTGTTTTGTTTTTAATTTCTTATATATCCTAGACACAAGCACTCAAGTATATATATAGCAAGTAAAGAATTTATCCCAGTCTACAGAATGCCTCTTTCTGTACTTTGTTGCACAGACACTTTTTAGGATGAGATTCTATTATTCATTTTTTTTATTTTTACCCACTAGCATCACCCAGCCCGGGTACCACTTCGGCTCCAGCCCCAGGAGACCCAGCCCAGCTGAAGAATCACAGAAGCGACAAGTGAAAGAAGAAGAGCCGGATGAATATGCAAGAGAAGCCCAAACCAAATAGTCGGACTACTGAAGTATCCGAGGATGAAATTCTTAGAACTGCCCTCAGTACAACAGCAAAGCAGCCACAAGAGACAGACAAGAAAAATGAAAAATCAAAGAAAAATAAGAAGAAATCAAAATCAGATGCTAAAGCAATGCAAAACAGTTCACGCCATGATGGGAAGGAAGTTGATGAAGGAGCCTGGGAAATGTCTCACTATAGGCATCATATTCTGAAAGCTCTTTTTGATTTTAATGAGTTCTTTTGTATTGATTAAGCATATTAGATCTCATACTGAGATTTTTGTTTGATTTAGTATTCAGTTTGTGCAAAGTGAGAGAGGGAAGCTGCTTAACTCTTCAACATGTACTATCCAAGTATGGTCAACTCCAGTTCTTAATAATCTTTTCCCTTCTCCAATGTGAATTGTTAGCTTCTTTGTCAAAAAATTTCCCTACCATAGACCCCCTCCACCCTTCTTCCACAGCATATCCTACCTTTATTCCTAACTGTCAGCTCACAATACCTAGGGAACATATTTTACCTGGAACACATAATGACCACACCTATTAGGGCCCCAGAATTCAAACAGATTTTCAAAGAGTAAATGGTATTACTCTTCAAATTATTCCACAACATGTAAATAGAAGGAAATAGTTAGCTTTTGTTGTTGGTGGTAGTTTTTGTTGAATTTTTTTAAAGCTAGGGTTTCTCTGTATAGCTTTGGAGCCTGTCATGGAAATAGATCTTGTAGACCAGGTGGGTCTCAAACTCACAGATATCTGCCTGCCTCTGTTTTCCAAGCACTGTTATTAAAGCCATGCACCACAACTGCTCAGGAACCAAGTTATTTTTAATAAGGCCACAGTTACTCAAAAGCCCAAACACATAAAGATCCAACAGCTAATGTTATAGACCAATTTCTCTTTCAAACATAGATTCAAATTTATCAATAAAATGCTTGTCAGGTAAATTCAAGAATATGTCAAAATGATTATCTATCATGTTCAATTATGCTTCATCACAGAGATACAGAGATCATTCAACACATATAAATTGATAAATGTAATCCATTATATAAAACAAAAAATAATAATTAACTCATTAGATGCAGATAAGTCTTGATGAAAAAAGAAAAACAAAAAAATACTATAACAGTCCTTCATGGTAAAATTCCTGGAAAGAACTGGAATATGAATGAAATACTCAATGTAATGTAATGCAGGCAGCTTAAAGCAAGCCCATAATCAAAGTCAACTCAAATGTAGATAAACTCAAAGGAATTCCAAAAATCAAGAATAAGATACTGCCAATTCTCTACAAATCAGTACTTGAACCCTTAGCTAGATTATAGAAACTTCTACAGCTCATAAACAGTTTCATTCATTGCATTAAAACAAAAAATCAGTAGCCTTTAATACACAAATGGCAAGTTAGCCTTTAATATACAAATGATAAGTGGACCCCTTTCTCAGTCCACTTGTCATTTGTATATAGGAAAACAAATTTGTATATAGTGCCCTCAAATAAAATAATAACATACCTGTGGTAACTTTTTCCAGAAAGTCAAAGATGATTATGATAAATTCTTCAAGTCTATAAAGAAATAAATTGAAGAAAATATAAAAAGATAGAAATTTCTCCCATGTCTTACTTATAAGTTTCATGCTTATAGAAAAATAAATGCTACCGAAATTAATCTATTCAATACAATCCCCATCAAAATTCCAACACAATGCTCTGCAGATCTTGTAAAGACAGTTTACAACTTCATATGAAAACACACACACACGGGAGAGAAAGAGAAAGAGAGAGACAGGATAGCAAAATCAATCCTGAATAATAATTAAACTTAAGGACAACAATTATCCATGACTTCAAGTTTTACTACAGAGATAATGTAATAAAAACAGTGTGGTATAAATACAAAAAAACAAACATGTGAAACAAAGGAATAATATTGAATTCATAGACATAAATAGACACAACCCTGGAACCTGGGTTTTTTTTTTTTTTTTTTTTTTTGACAAAGAATCCCAATATATACTCTGGAACTAGAGAAACATTTCAAAGAATGATGCTGTTCAGCCTGGAAGACTGCATGCACAAAACTAAACTTCAAATGAATCAAAGATATCAACATAGAACCAGATATACTAAATCTGGTAGAAAAAATTACAGAATATCCTTGAACTCATTGTTATAGGAATAGTCTTTCAGAACAGAACACAATAGTATAGGCATTAAGATTAACAAGTATTAAATATGATCTCATGAAACTGAAAAGATTCTTCATGGCAAAGGACATTGGCTTTAAGACAAAGCTAAATCTATGAAAAGAGAAAAATTTTCACCAACTGTGCATCCTATAAAGGACCAGAATCTAAAACAAACAATGAACTCAAAACACTAGATATTAAGAAAACGCATAACCTATTTTAAAAATGTATAGAGATCTAAACAAATGATTTCTTAAGAGATGAAACACAAATGGCTGGGAAGCACATTAAGAAATGTTCAAATTCCCTAGTTATAAGGGAAGTACAAATCAAATTTACTTAGAGATTTCATCTTACACCTGTCAGAATGGCTAAGATCACCAAAACAAGTGACAGCTCATGCTGGTAAGGATATAGATTAAGAGGAACACTAATGCATTGCAGGTGAGAGTAAAAACTTCCATACCCACTATGGAAAACAACTTGGCGTTTCCTTAGTAAGATAAAGATTGATCTACCTCAAGGTCCGGCTATACAGTTCTTGAGCATAAACATGACGGCACTTCAGCTTTCTGGAGACACTTTCTATTTACACAGATGCTGTCATCAAAATAACCAGAAATTAGAAACAACATAGATTCCCCTCAACAGAACAATGAATTAAGAAAAAGCAGTATACATTTGCAAAATGGAGTATTACTCAGCCATTACAAAAATGATAAAATGAAATTCGCAGATAAATGGATTAAACAAGAAAAAATGTCCAATTAGATAACACAGACTCCAAAAGACAAACTCTGGTATTATTTACTAATATATGAATATTAAACATTAGTCAATGACGACCAAGCTACAATCCATAGAACTATCCATAGTTTATACTTAACCTATGTTAACTATAGACTAAGGGGCTGGAGGTGTGAGGGCAGATAGATATCCATAAAAATGGAAATAAATGTATTGGTTGGATGGTGGGGTAGACTGGAACAGGAGAATCAAGTGGAGGGTGTGGGGGCAGAGGGGGAAATGAAAGGATATGAGAGAGACACACAAAATTAAGAGCATTTGCAAGGTAGTATGGAAACCCAATACAGTCCAAGCTTCCTAAAATACTCTCATATTTGAATGAATCTAATGAATTTGCCATATTATGTAGGAGACAAAATCCAAATGGCCATCTCTCATCACTACAGAAAGTTTACAATACTAAGATTGTATTACATTCAATTTTGTTGTTTGCCAAAGGATGCTCATAGAAAACTCCAAACAAACAAGGCTGTTACCAAGACTCTAAGTTGCTGAAAATTATAGCATCATTACAAAGGAAACATCTATACAATTCATTGAACACAAAAGTCCAGCCAGTGCCCACAAAGAACCTCCACAATTATGTGCTAGTGTCCTTGGTACAGGAAGATATTCTGGACACTATCAAACCAGAGATGTAATGACCAACACAGCCACTAACCTAAAATGGTGTCTTGTCTACATTAATCTACAATGGGGAAACAAACTACGCTTAAGGGTTTGCTTTATTCCCAGTAGTAGATAACAGTAACTTATGAGCTTCTTTGGGGTTTTCTTGTCTCAGAAGGTCATATTAGGGTTTTTTTCACTTTTTATTTTATCTTATTTTTACTTTCATTTCATTTCCTTGCATTTATATATTCTTTCTTCTCTCCTCTTACCCTGCAGGTCCTTTAGTTGTATATTATGGCTACCAGCTTATAGTTCTTGCATGATTTCTGACTGTGTGACTATGTGGGTCTGTTTCTTTTGCCTTTCTTTGTGTACTTTCCTTGTTAGTTTGACTTGTACAATTCGTATGTGTTACTTTTGATTCATCTTAAGGTCCTAGTCACTGTTGCTATGAAGAGACAGCATGACTAAGGGACTAATTTGCTTACAGTTACAGAAGTGTACTCCATTGTTATTACCATGGTGTGAGCTTTAGCAACAGAGCAGTAGCTGAGACCTACATCTTGATTCAAATGCAGAAAGAGTGAAACTGTGCTGAGTATGGGCTTTGGAAAACTCAAAGCCCATCAACAGGCCCACTTCTTCAAACAAGGTCATATCTACTCTAATAAGCCACAGTTCCTAGTCATTACAACCTGTCTCAAATAGTGTCATGTTCTGATGACTAAATATTTGAATATATGAGCCTATGGAAACTATTCTCATTCAAATTCCTGTATTTACTATATTTCATTTTACTGTATTAAATTTTATTTTATCACTATCCCATAAAGCCTGTTTGATTGCTTTTTTTTTTTTTGAAAATACATTTTCTTCTACACAATATATCCTGACCACATTTTCCCTTGCCTCCATTCCTCCCATTTTTCTTCCATCTCCCATCTTAGCCAATCCATTCACAGGGATTCCTTTCCTTCCCCCTTCTTTTTCTCTTCAGATAAGAATAGATCACAAACAGACAACAACCCAAACATTTAAGACAATAAACAAAATATAGTAAAAAAAAAAAAACAAAAAACAAATCCTCTTACTGAGGATGGACAAGGAATGCTGCAGGTGCCAAGAACAGGCAAAAACATACACACTAAGTGTATGGTGTCCTGCACTAAGACACCAAACTAACAGCCACATTAAATACACACAGGACCTATAGCCTGGCAAAAGAGGTAATGTGGATGCCAACTGAGCTCTGAAACCATTGGTTTACAATGTCTGTCTGAAATATATGTTCAGCCAATGGTGGGGCAGATCTTGTGGAACTGATCAACCAATGTCAGATTTAATTTGAAGGCCACTCTATGAGAGGCCTTGGATGGCTTGGATGGCTTGGATCAGAGACCTAAGACTGGATAACCCAGAGACCTACAGTAAAGCCAAGCATGACTGGTATGTGTGTGTGTGTGTGTGTGTGTGTGTGTGTGTGTGTGTGTTATGTTACTCATAGAGCTGTCCCATGTCCAGAAAGCAGATGCAGAGACACACAGGTAGACATCATGCAGAGCCTAAGCTGGAGGCCCTCCAAGGGGTCCATTCTCCCTTCCTTTAGTCCTAATGGAACCTCATGGAAGAGGGTTCTGAAAGAATGTAGAAGAAAGAGAGCATGGAGGACACCAGGAGAACATGGCCCTCCAAATCAATTAAGCAGGATACATATTGGTTCACAGAGAATTGTGAACAGGCTTAATTGTCAAACCTGTATGTTTTCTAATAAGAGATAGAAAAGGAGTGCCAACATATTGAAGGAGGTGTGGGAATAAGTGGGGAAGGTGAAAAGGAAGTAAAGCAATAACCAGAAAATAATATATACTAAAAGTGATATTTAATAAAAAATATAATATCAAAAATATATATGACATATAATTTATTCAAAATTTTAGCACATATATACAAAAGCTACATATAAATATATATTATATATATTCAAATCATATGTATTTTACAAATTGTTAACACTTTCCAATTAATACTCTAAATGTCTTTATTACTATCATGATAACTAAATGTAATTATTTCTAATAATATTTCCTTCTTCATTTGTGTTGCTTTTTGCAACTTCAGTAAATATTTATGATAAAGAAGATGAGAAAATTGGCTAACATTCACTGGAAAAATAATTTAGGATCAGTCCTCCATCAGGTCCCAGGAACAGCTGTGCCAGTAGCACCTTCATCCAAAACTAGTTGTCAAATTCTGGGTTTTTTGCAGAACAAAGACTGCCAATTCAAATAGCCTCTGCCAAATGATGGGGAAGTTACCTGATAACCATTCAGATCTACTCATAATTTTGTTTAAAACTGCAAATTCAGTATTTTTTTATATTGGAGAAATTAAATATCCCCTCAATTTTTGAAAGATATTCTAAATATCAAATTAGATTCATATAATGAATGTATGTCACTACTGAGACTATTTTAAATACTTTCTATCTTCAAATCATAATAATTTAATGTGTCTGAAAAACTGGAACCTATCCACCAAAATATAATCATATATCAAACTTTTTTAAGCAAAAATCAGTAACACATAGTAGCTTAATTTGCACACATGCAAGTAATACAACCATTGGAAATACCAAGCTATTATTAACTGCCACATGAACAGTGAATTAATTCTCTGAGGGTAAAATCATCACTCTAGATAGTAGTATTTGAGAATATATGTGAATAGCACTAAGTGTCAGAAGAGGACTCTTAATGTACATAGATCATCAGGTGTTTAGATTGCTAATAGAATCCTTTGTTTTTACAATGATACTGAGAAATTCAATCAGAATAAAGGGCACATACAAGATTCAATTCTGTGATTTTATATCACCAGAGACTACTATTTCTTATGGAGAAAGTCTAGCTTTACTCCGTCCTTGTGTTCAAATGCAGATGTGATTTATAATGTGTGATAGAACTTATTAACATCTATCTTAAACAAGGAAGTATAGAACAGAGAGAAATAAAGTGGTTGATCTCATCTATAGATAAATATAACATCTTTTTAATGCACTCTGGAAGAAAAGAAGTCTGCTTCCTAAAAAAATTAACTGTCATGAGTAATTGATATGTGACTAGGATAGTGAAGAAAAGCAAAAAAAGCCAGAGGGATTTTTTATTTTACCACCAGAACAACTGTTGCCATCCTCACAAACTACAGCAGTTAGTGACATGGAATAGTTCAGCACTTCTTCAAGTGAATCGATACAAAATCTTAAAATATGCCAAGAGACTGGCTGCTATATTATTTAAAGAGATACAGACATAATAATTAGCTCATCTGATTTCTCAATAATCAAAAGGACAGTTTGTGTGTAATAACAAGACAACAGAGTAATGAATATTTGCTTTCTATTATTCTTTGAAGATTGCATACCTGCATTATGAAATATGATCATGTTGTCCCCACTCATTCTGCCAAGTACTGGAATTAAAGGTGTGTGCCACCACACCCAGATACTCTCTTTCTTTTTATAATTCTTTCTTAAACCATTTCATCCTGTTTCTATTTCTCTCCCAAGCCTAAGAATATTTTAAACCACACTGTAAAGGTTTTTCTTGATCTGAATCTGTCTTTACTGTAAATCTTTATCTTTTTGTAGCTATGAGTCTTTTATCTGCTAAACAACAACATTGCTAAAATGAAAGTCACAGCTGTTTTAGCTGGGGTCTATCCAAGATGGTGGCGAGTACTTTTACCCAGAACTGAGAGCTGTGCCTTGGAATACGATGCCATCCAGCAGCATGTTGCCAGCTTGGAGATGTGGTCACTGCCATTGCCAGCTCTCATACACACCATTCAGTTGTTAGCAGAGGTCTTTAAAAGCTTGTGGTTTTTTGCCACTTATGCTGAGTCAGGAAACCTCCCTTAAAGGATTGGGAAAGCCTCTGCTTCTCTTTAGCAAAACAGAGTCCAACCAAGAAAAATGCTGCTACCAAGAAGCCTTGCTTTTGTTTCTAAAACCCTTTCTTACGCTTTTGTTAAGTTTTAAGTGGAAGTTCTTATTAGCCATGTTGCTTGGTCATTTTGTTACAAGTAATTTTTTCAGCCGGTCTGGTCCGCCAGCCACGCCTGCCCCAAATAACACACAGAGACGCTGTATTTTGTATAATTCTGTAGGCCTGTTACTAGCATTTCTTATTGGCTAGCTCTGTCATAAATATTAACCAATTTCTATTAATCTAAGTATTTCCACGTGTTCTCATCTTACTGGAGAGAGGGCTCAGTATTTTATTCTCCAGGACCTCCATGTTGAACCCCCTCCTACCTCCCCTGAATCTTCCTTGTCTCCTCATCCTACCTATCTTGCTTTCCTATTGGCCAACAGTGCTTTATTCATTAACCAATGAAACATATTTACAGAATGACATTTCCCATCACTAATCATTTCCCACTTTCCATTCCAACCTTCACAGTTATCCTCCCCAATACTTCCACTAACATTATTTTTTTCTCCTTCTGCTCCACCTTTTTAGTCTACAACTGTTTAATAAGTATGAAGTCATCCAATTTATCCATTATTAGGCAATTATAAAGTAGTACTTCAGGAGGGCAAAAGAGTTCAGATTGGAGGTATCTGCCACCAAACCTGACATCCATTGTTTAATGTGCAGAATTGAAGTAGTAGACAAAACAATCTCTCACACATTTTCCTCTGATATACAAATGTGCACAAAGAGCATATTGTAGCAATATATATGAGAGATTAAATAAATACATTTTAAAATACACAGAACTACACTTATAAGAAGCTATCTACAATTTGAATATCAATTTTTATCAAACTGAAAATGACTTCATATTATCTCTAATAAAGTAGCATTCAACCAATATATATTAAATACAAGAAATTAAGTGTAATTATGAGACCGTTTTCATTAAAATGAAAGCACAAATTTCTAATAAGATGCATTAAAAAATAAGAATAGAGAGACTCTTCTTTTAACCTTCTGTTGCTTTGTTGAATATGAAAATTACAATCAGTAGAGACAAAGTATATTTCTGCAGGAGCACAAGAATAAGTTTAGTTGTAGGACACTTATATGTGTAGTTGACATGATGAGAGAAGTAATCCCTATTAAAATAGATTTGGTTATGATTGGAACTTTAGAACACCTTTTTGCTATCTTGTCTTGATTAATAGACATTCCATTTCCTTATTTCCACAACTGGGTGTGCAGATTTTGTGACTCCAATGAATAACTTAGTAAGTTAAATGTTATTTTCTTATATTTAAGTATATATATATATATATATATAGATATAGATATAGATATAGATATAGATATAGATATCTATATAGATATAGATATATAGACATAGATATAGATATATAGACATAGATATAGATATAGTTATATTTAGTATTTATGATGCTTTCTTTGAGAATAACTTTAAGTTGTTAAATACACAGACTCATTTATTTATTCACTCAAGTGATGAGATTATCAGGTTACAGAAACCCACTGAGACAGCTGATCTGAACAAGGGGGAGCTAATATACTCCCAGACTGATAGCTGGGAAACCAGCATTGAACCAACTCAGATCCCCTGAACATGGGTCTCAGTTAGAAGGCTTGGGCAGTTTAAGGGGCCTCTGACAGTGTAACCAGGATGTATCCCTGGTGAACAAAGGACTTTGGGAGCACATTCCCAATGGAGGGATACTCCCTTAACCTAGTGCAGGAGGGAGGCCTAGTCCCTACTCAAAATGACTTGATAGATTTTGTTGATCCCTCCTGGAAGGAACCACCCTCCCTGTGAATTGTGGGGGGTGTTGGGATGGCAGGGTGGTCCAGGGCATAAGAAAGAAAGAGAATGGGAGGAAAGGAGGGGAAGGAAGGAAGGGGGGAAGTAAAAAAAGGGGGAACTGAGATCTATATATAAACTAAAAAAAAATAAAAAGAAACTTAAACTTAGTAGCAGTATATGATTAAATATTACACTACATATAGAATACAAAGATGGTATATATAAAATTGGACAGTTACATGTAATCTTTAAGAGTTATGTATTTTCATTTGGAAGAAAACTAACAAAACACTGATGAGAGGATATAGCAGTTAATAGGAGGGAAACAATAAAATAAGGCAAATGAATGATTATAGCCCTGTTTTCATGGGAAAATCTATGTCATTAACTAGATTTACTTAATGCTGAACCCGAAGAGATCTTAGAGTCTGATATTTTAAATTTTAGAGAGACATTCAAAGACATTAGATAATTTAAGACAATTATCTAATTAAAACAAAATGAACAGAAGTAAAAACTAATTTGAGTAATGATAAGGCATCTTTGGCAGAGACATTCATTTGGATACATATGAGAATATTTTCTTACTATGCTTACTTGATTCTCTACCTAGATTCCTCATTTTACTTGTGAACAATATCTACCAAAATTCACCATAGCATGTTTCTTTTTTAATGAAATAGTTACCTTTATTAATATTTTATATTCTATAGAAATTACAAAATTATTGATGGCAATTTGAATAAATTTTTCCAAGTGAGTATTTATTAAATCTAAATTAATGATTAAGAAGTGAGTTACTTATATGTGTGGCACGGAATTTTAGCATGAATATAGTTTGTATCTTCATTCTAAAACTTAAGCTTCTCAGATCTTGATTATATAAAATGATATTAATTTAATTATATTTTATTAATTTTATCTTGGTAGAGGTAAGAATGTGTCTATTAAGCTCTTAAGTAAGAGGGCAAAAACAAATAATTCCATCCAAGCTTAGGCTGGAGAAACAGTGACTTTAATTTGGTTTCCTTTCTGGAACAAAGGTGAAGAGTTAACTGTAGGAACAAAGAAGCATGTCATCAAAACAAAGGGGTGGTCTAAATCTCCATCTCAAATAATAATTATTCTGTTCTAAATGGTCTGTTATGAACTGATTCACACCTTGTGAGCCCCTTCTGTGACACCTCAAAATGCTTCCAGTCCTCATGAGTCTTCCTTCTTCTCTCAGACACAAACATTATAGTGGTTAATCAGTTTTTGTGTGGATAATCAGAGTTACTCTGATTTCAAGATGACCATGGCAATGTGTTCTCAGAAGATCAAATCCCAACGCATGTGACATAGTATATTAAGAGTAGGTATATCCAAAGAGAGCTAGTAAAGGATGCAAAACACTGTCCTTTGTTGCTCTGATGTGTAATTGTCTAACCCTTACAAATAATGACAGTATCAAGAATAACTTTGGATATTCGATGAAAGTAAGGGAGTTTTCAAACTATATGGATTAGTTTTAAAACACATTGACTTTTTAACATAATTAATTTTTGTTGCCTCTGTGGTGAATAGAACAAAGTAATCATTGAGACATTTAATGCTAATAGCTATTGATTAGAACTTTAGCAGAATTTGTGACAATTTAGTTTCCAAATAACTTACACAACAAGAGCCTGAAAGAATAAACACACACACACACACACACACACACACACCACACACGAACAATCCTACAAACATGAGTATATATATATGTGTGTGTGTGTGTGTGTGTGTGTGTGTGTGTGTGTATGTGTGTGTGTGATAGTGTGTGGTATGAAAAAAGACAGACAATCTGTTTATATTTTGAGTGGTAAATGAATTGGTCAAACATTTAATTTTAATAGATGCTGGTACCTACTTATGTTCTGACAAAAATTTCTGTTCCTGTGGCTTAAATTTCTCCATTCAAATCCATTCAAATTTGTGCCAACAATCTGATTTCAGTGATGCCAGCTGCCAATATCAATTCATTAATCAATCTTTCTGACTTTGTTGACTTTACACCCTTAGGTCATATGGTGACATATGTTGAGTGGATTTTACTTGGAGCTTTCACTTATATTAACAATCCCTGATCTTATTTAGGTAAATACATATGGATAGATACTAATGTTCCAAACAAGGATTTGAAGGTAAACATAAAAACACATAAACATTTGGCTTCAAATGATTATTTGGATTACATCCATTTTTTGCACATTTTACAACCATAGTTGTATTCTTAATCCTGATCCTTGCATATTTTATTACAAGAATAGTATATTCTTATCTTACTAATCTACCAATTGTCATAGACATTACCATCATACTAGTCTGGTTTCCTAGTGATTTTTAATTCAGTAGTTTTGTTCTACATAAAGAGGCATACATACAAACAAACACTACCAAAATCAAAAAGAACCTGTATAAAGTTAGTTTCATAATTGAATTTATAATTTTTTTCTCTCAGATTCAGATTATGGTGAAACAAAATCTAACCATTTACAGAAAAACAGTACCACAGTTTCAAATGTGTTAAATTTGGCAGAATTTGTATACTACTTATGTAGCCTTCCTTGGAAAGATCACCAGATGAATAAGTGGCTGCTATGATTGAAATAAAGGACAACTAAATACAAGATGCCTATAATTTACTATGATGGGGAATAACACTTATTTGTCATTCATCTTGAATCAAAGCTTGCCTATTGTTTTCTACTTCAGGCCTAAAATATACATAGCAAATTGACATCCTCCAATTTGGTGTTAAGTACTTCTATTATACCCAAGATTGTAGATGTTTAAGTAATTTAACATTTGTGTGATTTATACACTGGAATACAGTGTTGTATTCAATCTCATATAATAATATTCAGAAATAGTTTAACCATTCTCTTCTTATTTTTAGGTCTATGTCATATAAAATTAGTATAAATTGGACATAGTTAACAAAGATGTTTCTGAAAGTTTCTAGAATACCTATGGAGTCCTTTAAGGATGCACTTGAATGTTTATAAATGGAAGATAAAATGTTTACCCAATGTAAACTAAGTAACTTTATATGTCAATTTGTGTCAAAAATTACATGGATAGTACTTGATTTTATAAAGTTAATAATGTCAAGCCAACAAATAACTAGAGAATGATTCAGAATAATGATCTACTGATTGTTTTAATTTCCCAACTCATACCTGAAGATTGGATAACAAAACAGAAGGGAAATGCTGAGACTTTAGTGACTTAGAGTAGGATTGAATGGGATTTGAGTTCCAGTAGAACTTTGCAAGTAATGACGTTAGAAAAATGGGATAAATCAGTTAATCTCACAGTTACTTGTGCCTCAAAATTACAATAGTTCATGAAGTTTTTCTTATTTTAATTTCTGATGAACAGAGAACTCACATACAGAACAGAATTGTGGATTTATTAGTATCTACTCATATGTCAAATATTTGGGCTTTTATAATTGCTGAGGCTGAATGAATCTTAATTTATAGCAGCCCCCAAAATGCATTAAAGGAAAACAGTGGATGAATGTAACAAAATATTCTGGAAGATGAGGTATTCCTGTGGTGTATCTCTCATTTCATCACACTAACATGTTCTCAACTGAGAGTGCATCATGAAAAGTCAGTTATAGGTGATTAAACAACATGTCAACCTATAACATTGCCAATGTCCAGTTGGTTGGTAAATGTCAAACAGCATAGGTTACTTTGGAGCTATGACAAAGTTATGAAAGCCAGTAGTGATATTTTTGTAGCCATAATGACCCAGTCCAAAACACTTTTTAATATTTAGTTAGGTCTAAATGAATATGAATTATAGGTAGAAAAATAAGGTAGTTTACCCTACTTATGCCATTCTCTGTAACCTAATGATGTCTTTGCATGTTGTATTCAAAGTTTCTAAAACATCATTTAGTATCATTTCCTATACTAAACACCAGGAGTTATTTATGTTTATGTGAAATTGCAAAGAGTGAACCTTTGCAGTAGATCTCCAGGATTCTCTAGGGTTATCATCACAGCACCACTATTTGATATTTTGAATATATGATTTAAATGTTACCTTACCTTGTCATTATACCTGTCCTCTATAAAGTAGTTTTATTACACACACACACACACACACACACACACACACACAGAGAGAGAGAGAGAGAGAGAGAGAGACAGACAGACAGACAGAGAGACAGAGAGACAGAGAGAAAGAGAGCGAGTTTGTTTATCTGCAAATAGTACCCAGAGGGGTGAGCTCAGAACAACATGAAAATCATAACTCAGGAGAGATTTGCCTGTTGACAATCTGACTGAGAAAGTTTCAGTTGAACATGGGCCAATGGGAAAGGAGAATAGGCAGGCATTAGGTTGACTGATTTGGGATCTTACCAAACACAGACCATCTGAGCTCAGGCATGACTAGAGGATGCTTATTGGCTCTATGTAAATATGTTCAGAGGGTACAAAACAAGGGTCAGAAAGCATATGAAACTATTGTATTAATGAGAAATGAAGAAGGGGTGGCATGTTATATAGCTGTTTTCATAGAAAAAATATTTACTAGGTATACGGTATGTAAAAATGCCTGAGAAGATAAAACGCCATGTATGATGAAGGGGAAACTGGAAAGATGCCTCAAGGTGTCTCTCTGCTTTTGTATGAGTAAATATCTGGAGGAGTAGAGTCTGGTAATCAAATTACTGAGCAACTGGAAACATATCCCTATGAATATATAATGCAAAATAAATCATTCTTCCTTTCATCTGTATCTCCTATGGAATCTAATGCATACAAACATGCCTCCACTAACTGGGTGGAGGGATGCACTACATTAAAGCACTACATTAAAGCACTACATTAAACTTCCTAGTATTGAGGTAAAAACAGTTATCTGGTTCTCTTAGTCACTGATTAAGATACTTTTGTCCTTTCCATGATGTCATGCCTTCCAGGAGTAATTTGAGGCTGCAGCTTACAATGGTAAGGAAGGTATAGCAATGGGAAATTGAAGCATCTGGCCACACTGTATCTGGAGTCGGTAGCTAAATGATATGAAAACTACAGCTGATCCAACTTTCTCTTTTTTGCTCAGTCTCACATCCTTGACCTTGAAAGGGTTATGCACATGTTTAAAGAAAACTCTCCCATCTCAATTATTCTAGCCCCTTACAAACATCCAAGGTGTTTGTCTCCTTGATTCTAGATATTGAAAATCTGGCAGTCCATATTAGCCATCTCAAACACCTAGACAGACACTGAACTTGGCTACACAACAAAATCATAGCTCAAACTCATTACAGATGATAGTAGAACTTGGATCTTTTTTTGGGGGTAGAAAAGCATAAAAGTATAAATATCTGCTATTTAAACTTCAGATCAATCTGTTCTCTGAACATTTTTAATACGATAAAATGTAAAAAATAGGTATCTATAGCTACCAAGTTGTTTTCATTTATTTTATGCTTTATTTTCTTCAAAATATTTCCAAGTCTACAGTAGTGACAAAGTTATACTCAATTCTATGTGAATCATTGTTGAACAAATATTTGCATGGTACATGCATTCATAATGCAAGGACAAAGAGATAAATCTCTCTGGTTAACATGCTTCCAAATGAGAGAGGATGGTATCTACACTCATGTTGTTCAAAAAAGTGATCATGTCAGGTTCCCAGGCTAAAGGTCATCTCCTTTGAAGTGGAACAGCATCCTTGATAGATAATCAATGTGCTCCTCAGAGTATGCTTTGCACTAGAAAATTACTTAAAGCCTTTTTTTGCAGAAACTAATACATGTGTTACATCTCTCTTGTTTCTTCCAAATACTTCCTAAAATCAAAATGTTTTACATGGTAAAGTTAAAAATATCACATCTAATTTGAGAATAGTAGTGGTATCAAGAATTGTATGCTAGTATTTATGATTGTCTCTGTTTTATACAAAGAGAGACTATCCTGTTGATGGGTGATAGCTTTGGTGTGAAGGTAATAAGAAACTAGATTGTTGTAACGTGGTGGTAGTAGGTTATTTTTAAGGTCCATGACATCATTAAACCCATGAATGATCTAGGTTTCGGGACTAAGCATTATTTCCCTTTTATTGAGTGGACTGTAAGTACAATTAGATAGTTGTTTGCCATCAATCTATTAGTATCATTATTTGCAATTTATAAATATCTTATATTCTGACAATTGCACAGTTCACATATGTTGCAGCTGGGTTAGATTATTTATCTTCTTTGTCAACTTGCATAGAATTTAGAGTCAAGCCAAAAATCTTGAGCACCATTCCTACCTCTGCCACTCAGGAAACATTGTAAAAAATGTGATGAATACTTTAAGAGTCAGAATAAGAGGAATTCTTCTGTTAAACACCCTGTCCTAGAAGTGGCTAAATAATACTGGAAAAATGACAGTACCAGTGGACACCTTCATGTCAAAGCCGGTAAATATAGTGTGCCAACAAAAGAAATATAAACAATTAATGATTGCTTGGAACAGGCAAATTAGCTCTTTCCAGCGATCCAGAGATGAGCTGCTAACTGGGTATTCAATGCAGAGATGTCAGGCTTGAAGCTTTATACACCTAAACAAAAGCAGACCAAGTGGATATGTGTGTATGTACAAATTATATATGCATGTATGTATATACAATTTTATATGCATATACTTTTTGCATATACTCATGTGCCCAAATAATAGTATATTAAAAAGTTAAAAAGAAAAGAGGGTATAAATTGAATGTGGGGAATGTTATAAGAGTTTGGGGAATGATAGCGTCAAGGGACTAGAGAAAGAAAAATGGGGGTAGTGAAATAATTCTACTTCAATTAAAAAAGTACTTTAAAATCATAGTTTGGGAGGTTGTCATTACAGTTTTTCCTCTTAGTGGTGCTATATGTTGGGAGTGTGGAAAATTTAGGAGGTAGTGTCTAAATGATGTAGGTGGGTCAGCAAGGTTGTGAATTTGTAGTCACTATATTAACAGAGAGAGAAAGAGTTCAAACACATGTTCAGCTATGCACATACTGCAATACACATGTTACAAGGCATTGCAGTCTTATGATTTGAGACAGTGTGTGTTTGTTTCTCATTATGTTGATGGCAACCTAGCATTTCCACAAAGTTCCAGAGATTCTCATGCCTTCTCATCATCATAGTATAGAAATACTGTAGTTACTGACACATGATACATATCTCCCCAGGAATTAAGTGGGTTTCTGAAATTCAAATATGTACTATCTTCACACTTTCACAATAAGAACATTTTCCCACTGAGCCATTGTCCCAGTAATCCCAAGTCCTCTTCTTGTTTTCTGCTTTCAGTGTGTCATATGCCCTGAAGTAAGCAGCGTCCCCTGTGCCATGATCCTGGGCTTCATGACAGAGTCAAAGTCAATGTCTCCAGGGATCATAGACTTAAACCCCTGAAACCCTTAGAAAAAAACAAGTACCTTCTCCTTTTAAGTTTATTTCTGCTGGTAGTTGCCACAACAACAATATAAGCAACTGAAATGATATCAAACACTCCATTCTTTGTCTTGGGTTACTTTCATGTAATTGTGAATAAAGGTTCTATAATCATCCATATGCATTAATTTGTATAATAGGATTTAACAATTTTCCTCCACAATCTAAAACTAATAACCACAACATAAAGTTAAGTTCAAATTTTTGGGTTTATCCCCCAAATTTAAAGCCATTGTAAATATTTTTCATGTTAATCTTGACACTTATCTTGAAATGAGCAATGTAATGTAATCAATAATGATCTAAGGGAATACCTGTAGAGTGAAGTTCACTTTCATTACTCATATAGGAAGTACACACAATACATATCTAGGTGTGAGATCACGTAGGATCACTCTTGAACTCCCTAGACTGAGGTGCCCTCATTTCCTTTCTGAGCCAGCCTTTCTAACTCTACTCCTACTACTTTTGCTCAGTTTTTCAGATGCCTATTACAGTGATCTACACTTTTGTCAATGATCAGAGATTGTGTCACAGGTTGAATTGTTCTGAAAGAAATTTTCAGCATCTAGGGTTAAGATTTCTACTAGTAAGTAACATCCATGAGAAACAAACAAAAACCAACAACAAATAGTAACTTGGATTATTAAGAAAAAAATGCTAAGTTAACTCTTAAAAAAAAACCACTCATTTCCAGAGTAAATGTTTCCTAGTGGGGTACTGTTATGTGAGTACAAGTTGGCTTACCATCTGCCTGAGCCTCCTTAAGGCACCTGTACTGCCCTGTCATTCAGGTTCTGACAGGATACACACTCAGCTGTAGCTACCAATAGGACCACCTGTGCATATTCACTATGTTCCCTTTTAAAAGGGCCCTGCCATCCCTCTCTCATTTTTTCTTTCTTTCTCTCCCTGTCTGTTCTTCTCTCTCCTCCTCCTCCTCTTTCTCCCTCTTTCTGTCCTTTCCTCTCCTGCTGCTCCTGTTTCCAGAGGCTAGACTCCCCACTTGCCTTTTCCCTGTTTATGATCCCTTTCCCTAATTAAAAACACCTCTGTTTGACCCCTGTAGCATGGTGCCTTCCTGGAGTGTTCTTGCTTTTCTTAAATTACAATCATGACAATCTGTCTACTACATTATCCCCTAAGCCATCACAATACCCTATTTTAGGAAGTAACAGAGCCAATCTACCCTACTAGTTAACTAGGCTCCTAGGAGTTGGGAATTTCTATAAGCCACTAACAGTTGCAAAGGATTTGTTTATAATTAAAACCCAATCATATTTTACGTAACAATCCCAGTTACCTCTCCCTTCCATCCTCCCACTGCCCTCACCATCCTGACCCCCATTCACTACAGCTGGGGAACCTGCAAAAGGTTTTCAGTAGGACATATTAATATAACTAGCTTTGTTTTTATGGAGAGTCAGTATACTCATAAAAATTAGGAATAGCATGAAAACATGATGACCTATATTGGGAATCTCAGGAATGTTAGAAGTGTAAAGTACAAAGAAATATTGGTGAGAATCAATAGCATATCTAGCTTATCACATGAGTGGAATAGATCCTTACCATGGGTCAGATATACTTTTTATTGGTTTGTATGTTCCACTTATTTTGTTAACACAGTACACTAGTTTTCAGCAAATTTTGACTAGATTTGGCTTTTACTACTCTTCTAAGAAGAGATCCCTAAAATCAACTTCCGTATCCTAAAAAGAACAAAATGAAATAGTGTAATTCTGGGAAATACATGCAGGGAAAATACAAATAATATTATATGTGAAAAGGAGTATGGATAAACCAGATAAAGCACACATCTTCATGTGCTTCATGTAGTGAGCTGAGAGTGTTGGGAGTAATTTGCTTGTTGCTTGACTGAAGTCTGAATGTACTAAGTGGCCTCCAGAGGATGGGATCTCAAAAAATGTATTTGTGCAGCCTCTGGTACATAATTTTTGAATACCAGTGCAATAATAAAAATGTGAGTTTTCTATATTCAAAAACTAGAAAGTCTGTACTATGAAAATTGACAAAATAGGAAGTTCTGCAGTTTCCCTAGTGGCCTTTCTCTCAACTCCAGTGCCTTTTTTATGTGTTACTTAAAATTTAAAATCACTAGAAGGAATTTTACATTTCATTTCTCCATCATGGAATGAGTCCGACACATCAGACTCAAGAAATATCATTGAAATCTGTGTGACTTACAATGATTGTGCCTTCCTTCTGACCAATTTCTTCTATTTTAGTTCTTATGCTCAAAGAGTCCACCAGTATTTTCCAACTTCTAATGGGAAAATGACATTATAGGACTTATAAGGTGGATCAGCCAGTAAAATTACTTACCACCATGGTGAAGGGGTCTAAATTGGATACTCTAAAATAAATGTGTCATTGGCAAAGTATTATGAACACTCATGCTCAAACACAGAAGTAAATACAGAAAGACATATAGAGGGAATATGGAAGGAATGGAGAAGGAAGAAAGGAAGAGACACTAGTCTGAAAAGAAAGTATGGGTTTTTTATCATTTATAGAACAGAAATTTCCTCATATTCAGTTTGGTCATTTTGAAACCCCAAGCATTGTACAATCTTGGGAATTATTAGATGACAAGTTTCATTGTCATACAGGCAGGTAAGACATGATAAATAAAAACCATTTGAATTCATTTCTTTTACTATGATCCATTTTTCTTTGGCACTGTAGACAGCAGACAAAAGCCAAATATAAGAAAATTCCTTTTTCATTTCATTGGGAATTGAAATCGATTTTCTATCCATGTCCACTATTCTGTCTCATGAAGTACAATAAAGTTCCATAAGGAAGATTATATATATATATAATCATATATGAACACACATACTTTGATAAGTAGAAATAGGTTAATAATTAAGACAGAGTTAGCCCATAAACAATAATAGTAACTGGCCAACAGGATTGTATCAAATACAGAATCTGAGTTTTATTTGGGTTCCGCATGGCAGCGGGACCAGATCGGGGGTGGGGGGTCATGCTAGTAACATACATATTTATGACTGTAGACATAATGACTCATTAAACCCATCTATAATTAACATTTTACCTTTAGACTTATTTAATAGTCAACTCAAATATGTAAATACAATGAGTATAACCCAACATCTCCAATTTTCCCTACTGTCCATTCTAAGATAATGTCACATTTTTTTTTCACACAACCAGGGTACATTAGTCTAGGATTAATGAACTAAAAATGAGAATGTTATTTGTCACTATAATATCTCCAAAACAATATGTCATATGTAAATGCTTAAAATCTGTACTCTGCTGGTTTAAGTTTTCTGACCTGCTACCTGAACCATTCTTATCTAAGTGATCTTACTAGTACTCAAAGGAAGAACTTCCTCCAGGGGATAAAAGGGTGTCCCTATTAAATTAGAAGGTAAGATTTTCATTGTTCTTTATAGCTCTTAACTCTTCAAAAAAGCAAAAGATAGGTTTCCACCATGATATTAAAGATGAGATCTGAACACATAATAAAAACCTGGGAGTTGCTGAGCAGTGTTCTACGATGTGTGCTTTCGTACACTTGACCAGTCCTTGTCAGTTACATGTTGAAAACAAAAGCATGATTCTCTTCCAGATAAGCATCTTTCCAAATTCATGTATATAAGAAATATAGCAAATACTTTTTTTCACAATGTGAAATTAATATTGTATAGAGAAAATATATAGAGAACTGACAAATATTTTATAAGGTGTAGAAAAAGTAGGAATGATGGTATTTTCTAGTAATCTTGGAACAATGGTGTCAGGTTTCTGGAACTTGCTGGCTAGACAAACTAGATTGTGAGTTGAAGACAAATAAGAAACCCTATATCAAAAACGCAAATTGGACTGAGTGTTGATCATTCTCATTCTTCACATATATAAGCCATGCTCTACAGCAGTCACATCATCAGGAATATTTGGCCAAGATAAAACAAATTCCATAGAATCCCATAGTGTTCTGTTTCTGGTTGTGCCATTTCTTTTTCTTTTTCTTTCTTTTGTTCTTTCTTTCTTTTTTTTTTTTTGATTAAGAGATAAAATAAAAAATAATGATGAATTGTGAATAACTTGGAGGGATAAAGAAAAATACCACATGGAAAATCTATAAAATAAAAATAGAAAGTTAGATTGCTAGCAACATGCTGTCTTTGAAACTTCATAAACTGTCAAGCCATTGAGGGGATAAGGGAAAATTGTCTTTTAGTTGTAAAGTTGGAAATTTTGTTTATACATACAAAATTCTGGGGACAATTTTTATATACTAAACTGTTAAAATATATAAAGCTCTTGGTTCGTAGAAGTGGAATTATATCTGATTTATGACTGTCATGATGACCTTAGCAGAATAGAGAATCAAAATAAATATACTATTTCAAAATCCAGATTATCAAATACCAGCCATGACTCTCCTCTCTGATCACTGGCAAAATAAAAAATTATTTTTTTAAGAGAGGCCCACCATATGTTAAGTTACTAGTAATTAGAAGGAATATGCAGACTTTTATGATGTTTTAATTTCCTGTCATGATATGTTGCTCTTCCAAGATCTTTATGTTTGCCTACAGAGCAGAACTAATTTGTGGCTTAATCCATCAATGTTCTATGAACTTTTGAAAGATCTTAATAAACTTATGGGGAATGACATATGGCAAAACTATGTAAATATTCAGTATATAGTGTATCACATTACCAGAATCAAGCCAAAAATGGGTCCTCTTATTTGTTTGTCTGTTGTTTTTAATACTTATTACAATTTGTGTGTGTGTGTGTGTGTGTGTGTGCATGCATATGTGTCAGGAGGTGCATGAATAGTAATACTACAGCACATATTTGGTAATTACACAACTTGAAGAGTCGATTCTTTATAGCATGTGGTTTGTAGTCATTTTACCCAGAAGCTAAAGCTACCCTACAATCTCATACATCTAGACTGTCAATGTTTTTTGCTTATTCCTCATATAATTTTTTTAAAAATTTTGAGAAATAAACTATATGAAACTATATTGTTATTTTTATACATTTTTTTCTGTAATGGAAAGTATGGATACTGATGAATACATGAGCAAATAGAACCTATTAAATAATTCCAGGCACAGTTTTCCAGGTAATATATATTTTCAAATTGTAGTTGCATCTTTGTGTGCTATGAACATAGGAATGGGGCAAGGAAAACACAGACATCCAGCAGCAACTTCAAGTTGTAGAAATGCAGATATTAACATATCACTATGTTCACATAAAAGATAATTTTATACTTATTATACTCAAATCTTTATGATTACACTTTCAGATTATATCTGCAAATGTTAAACAGAGTTCAGGTTTAAAATTGAAATGTACTTGTGAAAAAGATGTGAGTTTAAGAGCACTTTCTGTTCAGCATGGTCCTAGAGCAGTGTCATTACCAAATAGCATACAGAGAGATGCTGTATTAATATAATGGTATTGGCCAATAACAATAGAGCTCTTCATAGAGCTCTGTATAAATTATGAACCCATAATTTCCAATATATGCATTTCTACATGGTCTTATCTTACCGAGAATGCCAGACTCGCATCCCTCTCCTCCTGAGATCACACTGCTGCATCTCTCCTACATTTCCCAGAATCCTCCACCTCTCCTAGTCACACCTATCATGCTTTCCTATTGGCCAAAAGTGCTTCATACATTAACCAATAAGAGAAACCTATCTACAGAATGACATCTCCCATCAAGTGAGTACTAGGAAGTTGTTCTATTCAATGCTGCCCTACTGTTAGTTCTTAGTGGGAAACTTCTATCCTATCGTCAGCTTCGGTTGTTTGAAGATCTCTATGTTACCACCTATGGTAATAATTACACTGAATTCAATTGAGTCCTGCCATTGGAAGCCTTTCTTTGCTACAAGAGTAGGCCAGTTCTGACTCCATATTCTCCATCTCCTCATATAATTACCTTCATATATTCCAGGAAGTTTACTCTGAATTAGTTGGCTTTCACACCACCCACCAATATCCCGCAGTTGTAGCCATCTTTCCCCACACTATTCCTTGATCCCTTACCCCTTCATTTCTCTCCACCAACCCCCATTCCATCTTCAAATCTAGTCTATGTCCCCGTGCTAGGGAGATACGAGTGTCCCAACAACAGCTCTGCTATTTGCCTAACTACTTTGGGTATGTGGATTATAACTTGATAATCATTTACTAATAGCTAATACCTACTTATACATGAATACATGCTACATTTATCTTTGTCTTTCTGTGTCTGGGTTAACTCACTTAGGATTTCTTTTTCAGTTCAGTCCATTTGCCTGTAAATTCCGTGATGTCATTTTTAACAGCTGTATGTTGCAATTCTACCACATTTTGTTTATCTATTCTTTGGTTGAAGAACAGTCAGGTTGTTTTAAGTTTCTGACTATTATAAATAATCCCAATTAAAAAAATTCCCAATTTACTGAGGAAACCCCATTTTGATTTCTGTAGTGGCTGTAGAAGTTTGCAGTTCCTTCAGCAATGAAGAAGTGTTTGCCTTGCTCAGCATATTCACCGTCTAGGTTGTCACTTGTGCTTTGATCTTAGACATTTTGACAGGTGTAAGATGGAATCACAAAGTATTTTTGATTTGCACTTCCCTGATGGCTAAGGCTATTGAAAATTTCTTTAAGTGTTTCAGTATTTGACATTCTCTATTGAGAATTCCATATTTAGAGCTGTACCCCACTTTTAAATTGGAATGCTTGGAGATTCTGCTGTTTTTTGGATATCTAATTTCTTGCCATAGTTTTAAATTCTGTATATTAATCCTCCTTTAGATGTGGAACTGATTAAAATTCTTTTCTGATTGTTGAGAAGCCTACCTTTCCCTATTGACAGTATCCTTCGCATTACAGAATCTTTTCAGATACATGAGACCCCACTTATTAATTTTGATCATAGTGTCTGCACTATTCAAAAGTGGTGTTCTATTCAAAATTATCTCCCTCTTTCTGTTCTGTCAAGTTCAGTGTATCTGGCTTTATGGTGAAGTCTTTGATCCACGTTGGCTTCAATTTTGTGAAGGACAAACAATATGGACTTATTTGTATTCTCTACGTGCAAACATTCATTTTGACCAGCACCACTTGTTGAAGTTGCTGTCCATGTTCCAGTGTGTATTTCAAGCTTCTTTTTAAGAATCTTGTGCCCATAGATATGTGGATTTGTGCATCTTCTATTCAATTTCATTGATTAACATGTTTGTTTTTATGCCAGTACCATTTGGATTTATTTTTATAGATATGTAGATGATGTTAGGGATTTGGGTAGTCATTGGCTTGAATCTGAAGAATGCTTTTGCTTGAATGGCCATATTACATTAATCCTGCGAATCCATGGACATTGAAGATCTTTCCATGTTTTGCTTTCTTCTTCAATTTCTTTCTTTAACTCTAACAGTTTATCATACATATATTTTACATGTTTGGTTAGATACCCAAGATACAACATATACTTAAAATTTTAGGTGGAGCAATAAGACAACTTAAGGAAACTAAATGGATGCAAAATTGAAAAGGAAGAGACAAAGCATCATTATCTGCAGATGATATGATAGCATACATAAGTAACCTTAAAATTTGTACCATGGAACTCTTATAGTTGATAAAACTTTTTTTTAGCAAAGTTGCTGAATGCAGTATTAACTCAAAAATCTCAGTAGTACTCTGATATACAATTGGCAAAAGGAGTGAGACTGGAATAAAAGGAAACCATACCTTTGTCCGCAGCCTCAACTAACACAAGATATTTGAATAGGTAAACGATAATTTATTGCTTCAGATATCATGCATAATTTACAACTAAATATTTTATTCCGTGTTTGAGAATATAAGTTGTAAGTCTAGCAGAATAAATTGATAATAACAAGGGTAAACTGATTTGCCACAACTTCATCAGTTTCATTTATTTTCCCTTTCCCTCAAAGAACAAACCATTAAACTTTATAAAACCTTTCCAGGTAATGATATACTATTTTTCTAACCTATGGCCAATTACCAGCTCCACAGAAACTACTAACTATGGTTTACTTAACAAATTGATAACATAGCAGAGCCCTTCCTTTTCTTCCAGTGCTGCAGATTCTGCAAGCAGAAATTGTTTCATGTTGACTTTCTTATAAATTGCTTATTAAGGTATTAACATTGCACTGTGATGCTTCTTCACATTCCTCTGTGAATGTGAGTCTGTAGAAACTCTCCTCCATGCCACTTTATCATCCATAACACTTGTTCTACATTTTAGTTTTGCTGATGAAGAGCTCCAATTCTACCTTCCTAAATGATCCCCACTCCTTGAATATAATTGGCTTCACATTCTCTGCATATGCTACTCCTTTTTTCATCACTCATGTTCATTTCCTGACCAGTGAGTATTCATAATAAAAGTTTTCAGTTTTGAAATTGAAATCATATTTCTTGAAACCACCTATGACTCTTCATTAAAACACAGAGACTGTTCAACCCAGAAAGAAAGGAAGAAAGAATAGTATTTGTGTTAAAATAACTAATATTGAAGTGTTTATATTAATCAGAGTGATTTGTTTTTATAAATCAAAACTTAAAATGAGGTATCTGTTTTTCTTCTCTAAGTGGCACATTTTATGTGCACTCTATCTAATCAAATAATGAAATTTTATATTTTACCATCTTAAAACAATTATTCACTTGAACAATAAATGTAAACTTGTAAAATTGTATGGATGTATTAAAACTCATCGTTCAACAAATTGTAGTATCTTACTGTTGTGTGACATCAAGAGAAGCACAAATATCAGTTCTCCCTAGGTATTACACAACAGCAGATCAAATTAACACTCTCACCACAATCCAGGTTGGCAAACCAATTATAGAATCATGGACACTGGAAGCAGCTGCATCACCTAAAACCCTGCTTCCCTGAGGTTACACACTTGGCTTGTGTAATTACTAGTGTAATTACTAGTTGGATTGATCTTTTCTGCCCTTAAATGTACGCACCTGCCCTCGCCAGCAAGGAAGACTCTGGGTAGATCTTCTTCATGCAGTTTTAATCAGGATCCTTTAAACATGTTGCTTCTGGCCTGCAGGGAGAGAGAGAGAGAGCCCCTGAACAGGCTTAAATACCCTTGAGCAAACCAACCCCAGTGAGCCACGTGGACTCTGCAGATAGGCTACTCTAATGCAGAAGCAGACAGGCTGAACAGACTTAACCAATTAAGGGCTTGTTTACCCAGAGAGTCATTACCAGTGGGAAGGTGTAAGGTAGAAGCCAGTGCCACTTTAAGGCGTGGCATACTGGGCTCTCTACAGTTCCCACTTTTTGTTTTAATAACACAACAAGCAAGGTTAGTGGTCTGGTCTCCAGTAAAGCAGTGGACATTGTAATGACCCTGAATCCTGGTAGACAGCCAAGTCAGTGCCACACCCATCCAGCGTCTTTTTCCTGTAGGTGAGGCCTGGGACACCAACCCACTTGCAATCAGACTTGCCCTTCTCAGAGTTGCTCACTTCCAGAGCTAATTTGGAGTGCAGTGCTAAGCCATACAACCTGAGAGTGAAGGATCAATACTTGTTAACTGTGAACCATGCTTGGGGAGACTGTCCTGCCTCAATGGCTGTAAATGCCTGGACAACCATAGCTGCATACCACTTCTGAGCAAACCTCATCTTGCAAAGGCACCATAAGCCCACGAAGGAGATAAGCAACAAGAGTACAGCCATGGCTCCCATTCCTGCCCACTCTTTCTGATGATCCATGACAACGGGAACCACGATGACAATCCTGCAGCCATTCCTGCATCCACACATGTCAAATTCACTGCAATGATGGCCACTCGCAGCTGTGCCATCAGGTCATCAAAGTCAGCAGACCAATTTCCTAAAAGATAGATAGACAACTGTTGTGACAAATTAGCAGCATGTGTAAAGTTCTTATACTGAATGCTGGTAACATACAAGCCTGGATATTTCATTTCACATCCCAATAGGGCCAGCTGCCACGAAGTATCTATTTGCCCCTGCACCAGATCAATTCTTTGGTTTACAATCATTAAACCTCCTTTTTGTTGAGCACCAATTGGGGATTGAGTATCCAAGGCCACATTCTTGGATGACTCTTTTTAACTTAGAGACTGTCTGCCCCGATGTATTCATAGACACAGCAGCAGTGACTGAACCCACAACTGCAAAAGAGATAGTTGCAACTGTGGCTGCTGTAATGCCAAAATCTCTCTCTGTAGCCTTTACCAAACAGGCCACAAAATCTGAAAATGGTTTTATGGGGCCTTGTAGTACCTTAGTGAGGTTACAATTCACCTCTCCCTTGTTGGGTAATGACTTCCATGCTTTTATGGCAATCTGATTTACTTGTTCAAGACTTAAGTCATTTTGTATGGCTTTCCATACCTCAGGGCAAAAGGAATGCCCTGTACCTGGGCCCTGCCCTTCCTCACTGTGATCAGGAGAAGGCCCTGAAGGCATTGTTCCAGGAGGGTCCCTCCCCTCCCCACAACTCCATTTCTCCTCTCCCTTCCCACTCTGTCCCTTAGGGGATTGTTTCTGAACTCCTTTTATGAGGGCTTGCAATTCTTCCTCAGCCCAGCATGCCACCTTGATGTCTCCTGAAACTGAGAACCAAGGTGCAATGGCATAGCATTCCCTCAGGAATCTTTCTAGTGTGCTTTTCTTTATTTTAAGTTTCTTTGACAAAAGTAGCTCCTGAAGAGCCAGAAATATTGGACTAGGAAGTCCCCATCTTAAAAATTTTACTTTCGGTTTGTTACAACCACTTTCTCAATGCCTGAGACTTTATTGCCGCTTTCTCCCGTGGTCTTTAACTGGGTCCCAACTTACCTGGGACTTTATAGCTCCTAACCAGTGACCTATTTGCCTCATTATCAAGGGCCTTAATTTAGTCCAAACCTGGAACTTTATCGCTCCTTACCAGAGACATTAAATTGCCTCTTTACTGAGGGCCTTAATTTTGTCCCAACTTACCTTGGGAACCTTCCAGCACTGCCCTGACTGCAAGAAGTTCTGATCTGAAAAATTCCTGGTACGGGCCACCATCTGTACGTGCCTGCCCTCACCAGCAAGGAAGACGCAACTCTGGGTAGATCTTCTTCATGCAGTTTTAATCAGGATCCTTTAAACATGTTGCTTCTGGCCTGCAGGGAGAGGGAGAGGGAGAGGGAGAGGGAGAGGGAGAGGGAGAGGGAGAGGGAGAGGGAGAGGGAGAGGGAGAGGGAGAGGGAGAGGGAGAGGGAGAGGGAGAGGGAGAGGGAGAGGGAGAGGGAGAGGGAGAGGGAGAGGGAGAGGGAGAGGGAGAGGGAGAGGGGGAGAGGGAGAGGGAGAGGGAGGAGAGGGAGAGGGAGAGGGAGAGGGAGAGGGAGAGGGAGAGGGAGAGGGAGAGGGAGAGGGAGAGGGAGAGGGAGAGGGAGAGGGAGAGGGAGAGGGAGAGGGAGAGGGGGAGAGGGAGAGGGAGAGGGAGGAGAGGGAGAGGGAGAGGGAGAGGGAGAGGGAGAGGGAGGAGAGGGAGAGGGAGAGGGAGAGGGAGAGGGAGAGGGAGAGGGAGAGGGAGAGGGAGAGGGAGAGGGAGAGGGAGAGGGAGAGGGAGAGGGAGAGGGAGAGGGAGAGGGAGAGGGAGAGGGAGAGGGAGAGGGAGAGGGAGAGCCCCTGCACAGGCTTAAATACCCTTGAGCTAACCAACCCCAGTGAGCCACGTGGACTCTGCAGATAGGCTACTCTAATGTGGAAGCAGACAGGCTAAACAGACTTAACCAATTAAGGGCTTGTTTACCCAGAGAGTCTTTACCAGAGGGAAGGTATAAGGTAGAAGCCAGTTCCACTTTAAGGCATGGCACTGCTAGGCTCTCTACACTTAAATTACCTCTTGTAGGATATTTTGTTATAGCATAGAGACAGTAACTGAAACACTGATGGGAGAGTTCTCTAGTTTGCCACCTTCTTATGCCTCAATCCCCTATGCTTCCTTGGATGACATCTCAAAACCAAACCAAAAAACAAGGTTTTGTTTGACTTGGCTTTGTCCCTTCCTTCCTCTCTCTTTTTATATTTCTGTATCTCTATGTCTCTGTCTCTCTCTCTCTCTCTCTCTCTCTCTCTCTCTCTCTCTCACACACACACACACACACACACACACACATGCACACACACACATACACACACACACTCACAAGTGTGTGTTTGTAGTGATCATAATCAATAAGAAACAGTTTATTAACTTGATAATGGGCAAGGCTTGAATGAGTTTGATGGAATATAGCTATGATACGTTGGAAGGAAAAAAAGATGGAGTGGGGAAATTGATCAATTCCATTTCTATTAAAAATATTTCAGATAAAAAATTATGTGAACTGGGTGTGGAGCTCACAAGCAGTAAACCAGCACTAAGAAGACTGATAGATGAGGACAACCTGGTGTACATAGTGAATAACACACCAATATAAGTACAGAGGGTAATCTGTCTCACATCAAGAAACATGAAAAAACAAACCCAACAACAACAACAAAAAATGTACCTAAGTTGAAGGAAACTCATAATTCTATGGGTAGACAATAAGTAAATGCCAACGCAGCAGCTAACATTAATGTATGGTGTACATTCACTTGATGGTCCATTACTGAGTTCCATGTCTTGTATGTATGTAAAACAATTTTGCTTTTGGTATAAATGTTTTAATTCCCAAAAGTTGATTTTAAACAATTTAAGTTGACATTCACCTTAAAACATTTTTGTACATACATATGCCATTGGTATATTACTTTTCTCAAAACACTCAGACAGTAAATTACCAAAAATAGCTGTAGTGTGCTGAGATAATCAGAACCAGGCCACACCTGCATGGCCTAAACAATACTTCCAGATGTGACCGTGTATTCTGCCAGTAGACAATCTAAATAGTTGGCCAGCTGAGGTGCCAGTGAGGTATGAGCAGTAGGCTCTGAAGCTTTGAGCAGCACATACATTTAGACTTTGGCATCTGGTTCCTACTTTTGCCAAATGTGCCTTATTGCATTCACAGATGTTAAAGTGTTTGTTGAAAAAGATGGGCTAGGGAGAAGAAAGACGTTGGTGAGATCCATGCCAGCTTCTGTGAGAGGCAATGTCAAGCCAACATTCAGTTTACTCACAAGAATAATTTGCTTCAGAAATCTGTTGTCATTATTAGAATGTCAGTGTATGTGGTGAGCATGAACTTCAGGCTATAGGATTTAGCATTCTGCTTCATCACAATTTACAAATTATAATTATGCCAATTTAATTGACCCCTAAAAGGCAAATACATCTTCATTTGCTTCAAATAATAAAATCTGACAGTTTAGATGCAGTTATAAGGGGCAGGTTTTCACATAGTTCTCTAATCATACTGATTGTGTTGGCTTTCTGAACACATCAATAAATAAAGTGCCTATCTGGTGCTAGTGTATATGAAATTTCAAGCTACTGAAAACTGGCTGAATACTATATGCACTAGTAAATCTGTTAGAAATGGGTATAGTTATTCCATGCTCCCCAGGTGATCCAACATTCAAAGCAGTTGAGACAAAGCCTTGCAGACTACTGCCAAGATTTCTGCGTCTTCTTTGGAACCCCATGACAGCGCCCTCTACCAGCAGGAAGTAGTTTGGAATGAACGACACCCAAATTCCCAAATATTGTTTATAAATGTTTGTTTTCATTTAAATGGGCTTGGTTATAAATGGCTATAACCATAAACAATCTTTTTAAAGGGAAAAAGGGAATTATGGTATGGAAATGAATACTTTGCTTTGGAATGGATTTTCTTTTATTGATACAATTTAAGGTCAATTTTATGATATGTATATTTCTCCTCTTGTTTAGGTATTGTGTTTATATAGCTCATTGAAAATGTAATGTATAATTTAGTACAGTTAAAGAGTTACCTATGATAGTCAATACTTGGAGTTAAGTTAGTTAGGTTTTCTAGATATATAGAAATGTATTTGAGATGGATAGGCATTCTTCAAATCTTTCAAAGACCTATAGAATATGGCATTTAAAATGGTTTAGGGTTTTTCTTGACAGTGAGGCACAACTGCTCCTGGTAACACCACCTGCATCAAAAAGGAAGATGGACATTGAAGAAACTCGTTATGAAGTTTGCTTCTAATATGGCAAGATAGCCATTTGAGCAAGGTACTTCTCTTGTCTAGACTGTTTGACTTTATGTTGTAGAAACTGGACATGCAGGACCCACAAAAAGGTGACTGCTGATGCAAGATGGACATTGCTACAGGATTCCTGCTTCATGGAAGAGGCTGCCAGACAGCCAGACAGTCTACAGGACACAGAGAAAAGTTTTCTACTTTGTTGAGGAGTCTGGACACACATTATGGCCTATGGGCTGAAGATGGAACATTACAGAAGAACTTCGGGTGACTGACCAGGCAATGAGTTGTCTCTGTCATTTCTAGAGTTTATATATTATCCTTCTGTGGTCTTTGAAGGAGTTGAAGACAGATAGTTATAGTTATAGTTTCCCTTTCTTTAGGATTAAAGATAAGTTACATATAGGACTTTAGACTCACAAAGATAGGATAGATGATATTTTCTTTTAAGTCTTACAAAATGTTAATGGACTAAATATTGTTAACTGTGATTCTTATTTGATAACTGTTGTATGGTATATTTTGCTATGTTAAGGTTAAACCCCTTCTTTTACTTTAGACAGAAAAGAGGAGATGATGGGAGATGTTATTCTGTATATATGTTTCTCATACTGGTTAATAAAGCACTGTGGCCAATAGAAAACTAGATAGGCGGGGCTAGGAGACTAGGAGGAGGAAAGAGGAAGTAGAAGGCGGAGTCGAGATGTAGCCCGGGAAGAACCAGGAAGTCTGCCGCGCAGCTCCCCGATAAGACGACCACGTGGAAATACTTAGATAAGTAGAAATGGGTTAATAATTAAGACAGAGCTAGCCCATTAACAATAATGGTAACTGGCCAACAGGATTGTATCAAATACAGAGTCTGTGAGTGTTATTTGGGGCTGGCGCGGCTGTGGGCCCACTTGGCGGCAGGACCAGGAGGCCAGCAGGGAAACCTGCCTTAACATAATTCCTTAGCAGAAACACATTTTAAAATATTTTGAATGGAGAATGTCAAGCTGTTCATGGCTACACATAATAATCATGATGTGAAATTACTTCACTAACATTTTTTCTTGGTAACATGAGCATGAAATAACACAAAATATGAGTCATATATACTTGACAGTAAATTCATCACATTTCTCGAATGAAATTTTTGTGAATTTTGAATAAAAATACTGGAGGAGCCACTGAAATAAAACAATCTATGGGGCAGGAGATTGATAAGGAAAGAGTAATCAATGACTAACTTGATCAATAGAGTGGCTCAATGTTCTTGCTTGCAATTGTGAAGTACAGAGACTAATATAAGTATATGCTATCCACTGGAAACAGAAAAGACTTTGAAATCTGTTGTCAAAAAGAATTGATAAAATAGAAAGTGATGTATATTTAACATGACTTAAATGTTAAGAGTTCTATACATATATCAAAATGTAATATGACACTCCATTAATATGTAGTTTTTGTATTACAGTGAGTCAGTTACTTTTTTTGGTTTTGAAGAGCAAAGACATTGGAATCATATATATATATATATATATATATCATACACACACACACACACACATATATATATATATGTATATATATATATATATATATATATATATATATATATCATACATTATATAGTTTATTTTCCAGAACTAAGTTTACCATTTTTTCTTGAGAGTAGTAACTGTTGAGTAATTTTCTTCTCTTCCTCTGCTATTATTCTTTATTCTATATAACATACAACTGTTCCTTAAGGTGCCATGCCTCAACTCTATGGGTAAATGTCCTATAAGAGCATTTTGCAGAGCTTAAGTAATCAAGAAAGAAACACTGACCTTAATATCTCCATCCTTTTAATTATTTTCCTAGTTTGGTCATTGGGGATTTGATATTTTACAGCTGCAAATCCAAGTGAAAGGTTTGGATACATTTTCAACTAAGAAAGGGGGTCAGAAAATTCTAAATATTCTCTTAGTGGTGGTCTTTCTTCTGAAACTTTGTGACCCTCTCATTGAAAAAGTTGCTTCAAACGGACAGATAGTAAGAGATATTCACTTTGCTCATGATGAAGAAAGAGTACCCTGCTGCTTTCATGATAAAAAGAATAGAAGAAAGTTTCTTTAGACATAGCTTTCCTTCTTTTCCTTTGTGATTAAATACATTCTTGTGATCATAAGGAATTCTCACCTAGACTTGTGACAATAAAATTAATGATAAGGATACTGAAAATAAGAAAGGTTACTTCACCTATATGATTTTTTCTATACAGTGTGACTGGTATTATATTTTAATATACTCTTTAAAAAATCAATACCTTGGATGAAGCATATTTTAAGTAAATGTTGATATTGGGTAAATTGCATATTGTTTTAAAACTAGACACAGGTATAAATTAAATTAAATATAACATTTAGACTACTGACTCAAATGTTTTCATTTGTAGTAAAGAAAATCCAAATAAAATTTAACTGAAAAGCTTTGATTAATATAAACTCTAACTTCTGAAAATAAGATTGGGATGGGTACAGCCTCTACCTCACTCATTGTCTGAGCTGTTTCTTGTATTTCTTCATGACAGTGACATATTTTCTGCTTCATTCCTGAGGAAATGCAAACTACCATTGTCCCAAGTGAGTACAATTATGTATCAGAACACATGCGCAGAATGGTTTAGTGTGAGATATTTTTAAGTGTTTGTGAGAAAACTCAATGAAATGAAGATAAGAGTCTTATGACCTCAGTTTCTTCAAAAACATGAAATTGTTCTTGGGTGATGCTTTTGTGCTCTTACCAGATATAGCTGATGGAACTGAGTTTACTTCTGATTATTCAGTACAACTGGCTTTTAATGTTTGTTTATATGTGTCTGTGGAAAAATATGATGTTGCCGTGTACATTGGACTCATGTGACTCTTCTTAACCTGCAAAGTTTAAATTTCCTAATGATCTGAATAAAGTTGGCTTTTGCATGATGCTGTAATCCAGATCATTTATGGATACTTTCTCCCAGTTCCCACTGACTCAGAGGTAATACCTAAGTGTTCTAAACCTTTCCTTAAAGGAAAATGGAATGCTCACTGTTTCCTTTGTAAAGATAGACGTCTGTATTTTCTTGACTCACTTTTGTGTATTATAGATATAAAGATTCATATGACAAAAATGTGATTACAACATTCCTTCAACAGTGGGCCAAATACTTGCGTAGGAAAATCAGAAGATCATTAACAATAGACATGTATTAATATTAAGAAGGAAAACATGACATATACCATGACCACACCATCAGCTCCCATCACACAGAAATAAGGAGTCTCCAGACATTGTGTATCAAACATACACATTAAACCTCCTCACCAACACCTAGTGCATATAAATAAGGGGTTCCTCTGATACCTGTGCTCACTTCCACTATGCCATAGCTCCTGCACACACACACACACACACACACACACGCACACACACACACACACACACACACACACACACACACACACACACACACATATGTGGGTTCTGATAATCCGGAAAATATTTTTCCCACTGAGCTGCCACCCAGAATAATAACAGGTCCTTGGATGTATTAGATCTCATGATACTTCCATTTTTCCATGGGCACTAGCACTTCTCTCTAAGAAGTTCACAAACTCTTGTTTCAAGAGCAAGCTTTCAAGAGCATCCTCAACCGTGCCAAGCATATGAGAGGTCTCTGACACTCCTGGCCATGCCAGAATTTCCATCTCCAGATTGAATGCTAGCTCCTGAAGCTAAAAGTGTGCTGCAGCCACTTTTTTATTCTTGTCCTTAGAACTAGCATAACAATAATTCCATTGAATTCAATTATTGAAATTATTGCAATCACACGACCTCCCCCTGGTTCTACTTCCTCTTCCCAGAACGAGACAGGATTTGCTCTATCTATAAATGGTGTGTACTCAGAAGACTCTCAGTACAACCTCCCTGTGAAGTTGAATATCTTCAGATCTTCATCTTTGAAGCCAAGTACCACATATTTTGAGAATCCTGGCTCTTAATATCTAATTCATATCTTCCAGCCATACTGAACTGTTCTATGAGGATGGAGGCTGCTAGCCTTCCCCTTACTACCAGAGCTGAGGTCATTTTCAATATCTCTATAGCATGTCTACCATAGCTTATCTATAAGTAATGCTGAGTCTAGACCATACTCACAAAGCAAAGATAATGACAAGGACCAAAACATATGGTCATCAATCATGGGTGTGCTAAAAAGCCCAACCAAGTGAAATCCAGGTGTGTAAACCTCAATCTAAAACATACAGCATGAAAATCCAAAGCAAACATCCCCTCAATATTTGAGGATCTTTTATATAGTATTGACCACTAATGAGGATATAGAAAACATTTTATTCCATAGAATTCATCCAAAATTATTATAAGTATGATTGAAGTCTTCAAAAAGCACAAATATACTCATAAATCAATGCAAAAAGAATAAAATATTCTTGTGAATGAATTCTAAAACCATGAGGAAGACTAAAATAAGGAAGTCAATTCAGAATATAAAAATACATTTCAGCAAAAAATAGGAATGTGGAAGAAACAATTGAATATTACAAGTAATAAAAATTTGAATAAGCCAAACAGAAATAGTGTAAAGCCTCATCAATTGAATGAAATAGATGAATGAATAGATATTGGGACATAAAGAAAAGTTGATGATTGTATTTCTTAAAATTAGTATCATTAAAAATATAAATTCCTATGAATAGGTTAATAGACTATCAAATGAATAGGATACTATGAAATGACCAAATTTATGTATTATAGATGCCACAATTTACTTGCTATTGTTATGATAAAAATCCATGACCAAAGCAACTTTGAGAGGGAAATGATTACTTATAATTTATAATTCATCAAGGAGGAAAATCAAGGCAAGAACTCAAAAGAAGAATGGAAGCCACAGTCATAGAGTATCACTGCTTTTGGCTTTCTTTACTTGGCACTTTTGTTTGTCTTTAATATAGTTTGTTTTGGATATAAGGTCTTCCTGTGTATTCCTAATCATTCTGGAGCTCTTTATGTAGATTATGATACCCTGGAGCTCACACAATGCTACTGCCTCACCCTGACAAATAACTGGATTAAAGGCATGCACTACCTCCACTACCTCTACCAACTTAGTGTTTTTTCTTGATTATATATATATATATATATATATATATATATATATATATATGTCCCAGGATTTGACCATGTGACTAACAACTGCATTGCTCACAATGGGATGAATCCTATCTCAACTATCATTAATCAAGAAAATACTCCAACAGATTAAGTATAGACTAATATTGTTTCAGATAAGACAAAGGCTACATGTAAACCTAACTTGTTAATGAGTAAGTTTCCAATACTAATGACTTTTGTAGCATGGGAGCTTTAGGCTTGAAGGAATGATGGAGAGAAATTTAGGTTTTCAGAGTAAGAAGACAGGAGAGGCAAATGTTAATAGTACAACTTAAATCCTAATGAAAGTCCATTCATAAACACATAGGTATATGAAGCACCTACACAAGCTTATGTTTATTTGTAAGTGACAACAGCACCCGCCAATAGATTTAATAAATTTTCAGTGAGTTCGATTGAATGGAAGTCACGATTGCAACTAAAACCTTTGCCACTGATTACTATGCAGGTCTGGTGGTTCCAGCTGTAAATCCAGGCATATAATATAAAGGACAGTTTTGGAGCTGTCTGACATGAAGCATATCAAGTGTGAACTGCCACAGATAATGTCAACTTAAATTATTATTTCTATTTCAGCACAGATTATAGGACAAGAAGACATAAATGGAAATTAAAAAATAAATTCAGCACATATTTCAGAAAGTACCTTTTCATATAGAGAATAATAAATACTAAGAGCCTGCAGGCAAAATTGTTGAGGCAAAAAGTAGGAATGTCATTCAAGAAACAATTAGATGCCATCCTTGGGGAAACGGACTGCTGAAAAGGATATGCCTTGATGGACCAAATGACCTTTATTCTCTCTCCAAAAATCTCTCATGTTCTTATAATTCTAATGGAGAAATATTTCAGCAATTTGGCCTCCAGCAATGTCAGTTCTTACCAGAATTATGCATGTTACCTGTTCAGTACAGAAGAATCTCCTAGAGCTACAAAGATTGCATATTGACCAGATTTAATGCCCAGTGTTGTTGTTCATGGAACTTTCTTTAAAGGCATGCCTTAAGTATGTTAGTAAAAGGGACTTGATTATAGAAGAAGATTCTTTTCAAACTAGTGTGATTGAAATAGAGATTAAATTGAAGAAAAGAATCTTAACTAACTTATTAATTGCATGGAACATGGGCATTTATTTAAAATCCCTTTTAGCAAATGTTATTTCACCACATGGCTGACTCTAGTGTAATGTAGTTTAAACCAATCTATTTTTTAATTATTAGTATTTAAATGACTGATGCAAGCTATTGATTTTATTTCAAGATAATATGGTAGATGTCACAGTGTGAAAATGGTGGCCTAAAATGTGGTAATCCCTTTAAACAAATGAAATATATATATATATATATATATATATATATATATATATATATATATATATACGTATATTTACAAAACAGTGCATTTGAGTATGTCAGGATATCAGCCTTCATATGTTTCTGACTTTATAGATATTTCACTGAATACATAATTAGTGATAAACAAAAGGTTATTATAAGAAATAAAGTTTCTAAGATATAGTAACTGAAATGAGCATTTTCTTTATGTACCATCTAAATGGACTCCTAGATTTCCTTCTGTGTCACAAATTGTAACTTGATATCTAAAGAATGTTATCAAAAGCTAAGGGAAGATCACAAATTACACAATACTAAACAAAGAGAATTAAAGACAAGAAAATCCTCAATAAGATTAATTAATGAAACAAATATATTATGAGTATACAATCATGAAGTTTATGACAATTGTGTTTAAAAGTATATTGCTTCATTATGATACAAATTTCTGTAATCATTCAAGTCATCTACTAATAAAAATTATACTTTATATACCAATGTAAAGAATTTTGTAATAATATAAAGCATTACACTATTGAATTAAATAGTGAATTTTGAAAAATAATCCAAGAGTGAAAATACTTCCTATGCCACATGACATAAGGACTAGGTTATACAAACTTTTAATGATTATGCAATGAACATTGGATTCCATATGATCTTCCAACTGACAGAAAATATTTGTTTTCACATAAAATATTTTAATGTTTTAAAGAAACATTACAGGATAAAATACCAAATCTACAAAATAGAATAAGTCAAATAATGTTGAACCATTCTTATTCAAACAAGAAGAAACAGTGAAAGATTTCAATACTATTCTTTCACTCAGAGTACCTCTACTAGCCCTACTAGTTAGGTAAGTATTCCAGTATAATAAGAGATTCCAAGAACTGCCTCCCCCCAACCAACAAATACAAACAATCAAACAAAGAACCTAAAACACATATGAATATGTATAAAAATAAATTATTTCAATGGTTTATTATATTATCTTCTAAGTTATGCATTTTAGCATAATGTAACATTTATCATTATTTTTCTACATTTTTGTGTTTGAATTGTAGCAGACACTTTTGTCAATGGTATGCATTTTTGTTCAGAATAATTTATTTAGATTTTTTAGATAAAATTCACAATTAACCCAATTTTGTACTATACTGGTTTGAAACCATCAATGACTTTAGTATAACTGAATATATGTCATATGTCAGCACAAAGATACCAAGTAAAAAATAACCTTCTAAATAGTGTTTTAGCTATTTCATTTCAAGCTTGCTGTTGAACATCAGAGTCTTATCAGGGTTTTAGATGTCACACTGTTTCTAAATTGTACTAACATGTCACTATGATATAATGGTGAATAGTGCATACTAATACATTACAGAGTGATGGAAGTTTGTTTTATTTAAGAATAAGAAAAATCATAAATATGCACATTATTGAAAAAATCAATTATTCTTATATAAGGTTACAGTTATTAAATAGCATTTTAAGATTTTTGAAACAGAGATGGCATAAAAATCCCTGCCTCTTCTTTTCTTTGAAATAATTTAAGTTTGCAATTGTAAAAGACAAGATAATTGATTCTTGACATTACAAAATACTTCCCGCAAAAGAGAATTGAAGTATGTACTCTGTTTATATTACATAAAATTAGGTAGATAGGACTAATACAATACTACTGAGAAGAATTAGAAAACCTGGCCAACTGCTAATACTTCTTTTTGTCTTCACAAGAAATCTTAACAGACTCTAGAGTAGGAAATTGTCCACAGAGAAGACAGAAGAGAAGTCGCTCAACCTCTTGAATAATTTTACTTGAAGTATGCATCATGGTGGTATCTGAATTTCATGAACAGGTCAGTAACAATGTAGGAAGATCATTTGGAAAATTCCATATGAAAGGGAATTAGTGGACAGCAAGAAAATGAAAAGATGTATATTCCTAATATTGTGCTTTAGTGATGCAGCACTTGGTTGAAAAGCAAAGTCAAACTGGTTTAATACCAGCTACTCCATTATTAGCAGTTATTAGCAAGAGTATGCATTGTTGGTGGCCAATTTTACGGTTATGAACCTGCCTTTAATGGCTGAGATATCCCTCCAGCCCTCAGTGACCACTTTTTCAAACAGATTTTGAAATCAACTTCTCTTTCCACATTATTAGAAGACCTTGTTCAAGTTTTTTATATTATATATGCTTTTATTTTTGCCAAATATGTTTTGTTGCACCATTGAGATGATCTGGTATAATTTTAGTTCTTGAATTACAGGGAAGCTTTACAATAATTTTAATTCCAAATATTTAAATAACAAAGCTTTGCATGAATTATTTGATTTGGTCTTGCTCTTTCTGTGTTGTACACCTTATACACTAAATTCTTAAGAATTTAGTAGTAATTACTATGTTTGATATGTCTAATTTACTTAGGATTTAAGGTTTTACTAAGTAAGTCTATACTCCATTTTAGATTTGAGATTTGTCCTAGGGTTTCATATATGAGTATTCTGTTTATATCATTCCCACCTATCTCATCCCTGATCTAACTCCTCCTGTGTCCCCACAAATTCCTCCCAAGGTCATGAGCTTTCCTTCTGGATTTGGGAGAAGACCAAGTATGATGGAAGCTTACTGACTGTGGGTAGATCAGCTGCCTTATCCCTCATTTGCCAATCTTATCCACTATTGTGTGAGATTTTAGTGATTTTACAATTTTGACTTTTTTGTGGAGGGGTTGCTCACTCCCTAGTTTCCTAATAAATCACACACCCACAGTCTTATTATTACTCATGAATGCCCGCTCTGTATCTTGGCTTTTGTTAGTTAGCTTTTCTTAAAATAATATACCTTTTGCCTCTGGGCTTTTATCTTTCTTACTTCTGGAACTCTAATTCCATAGGTGGCTGGGTAGGTGGGTGGCAGCACCCTGATATCCTGCTCTCTCTGTTCTCCCCTTGTTTTTTTTTTATTCCTCCTTTCTTCTATTTATACTCTCTACCTGCCAGCCCCACCTATCGTTGCTCCTGCCTCCTTAATGGACATTCAGATCTTTATTAGGGCAATCCAGTGTTGTAGACAAACACAGTAACACAGCTTCACAGAGTTGAACAAATGCAGTATAAACAAAAGCCACACACAAGACAATAATATTCAATGACAATCCAGCATCTACAGAAACTCAATGGAGTGTTTTCTCGCCATCTCTGTTATAGTATTTGATCACTATATGTCATCTAAATATTCCTGCTGGTGACACAAGCTCCAATCACTTAATTTAGAGTTCCTCATTGGGAAATGTAAGCATGCTGCTTTCATGTTCCCTTTCATTCTTATTCCCTCCCCAACATATTACCAGGTAGGAACTGCTTCTCTACAGGCTACTTTTTTATTTTGTATTAATATTGATTCTCAACAAAACTGAACATTTTCCTAATGAGTTGGTGACAGGGCATCTGGACCTATGTTGATATTCTCTATGAATAAGATAGGCAGTGATTTCCAGAGGTCAAAAGGAGCCAAGTTGTTGTAACTGCTGTTGTGGTTCAATTGGGTCATGTATATGATGTCATCTTATGTTCCAAGACCTGTGCATCCTTTTTATTATAATGACTCTTTCCATATGATCTCATTTCTTATGTGATTCTGTGTTCTGCCCTAGGCGAGGTTTATTCCTTTTTGAAAATCAGCAACAGATTTTCATAAGGCAGTGTCCAATAATCCTTGTCTATCTCTTTAAGACTTTGTTCTGGCTTCAATTAGAAGCATCAGTGTTATGGATTAATCCTTCTTGTACACTGCAAATATTTGCTACAGGAATTGGTTTAATAAAACACTGATTAGCTGGTACCTACTCAGGAAGTGTAGACAGGGTGACCAAACTAAGGATGCTATGATAAAGAGAGTAGAGTCAGAAGAGACACCAGCCAGTTGCCCAGGAAGCAGGACATGTAGAAAATGAGGTAACATGAGGACATGAGGAAAATGAGCCAGGTGGCAGAGGGTAGATAAAAAATGTGTTGATTTAAATGTAAGAGTTAGCTAATAACAAATGTAAGCTATGGACCAAGCATTTATAATTTATATTAAGTTTCCAAGTCAGTTATTTAGGGAGGACCTGCTGGATATTTGGGAGCAAGTGATTGGGTCAGGATAATTCCATATACACATCAGTCCCAGTGTACTTGGTGTTAGTTGAAAGCATATTATCCTCTGATGAAGAGCTGTAAGAAAATTTGGTTTCCTCTCTGTTCTTCCTAGGATCATACATCATAGTGACCAGCTTTTCCTAGCCTGAGCATTGTTGGAATATATAAATGACATGGCAATGCTAATGTCACTCCTCACCTCAATTAGACTCTCCTGCTCACCCTAAACAGAACATTGTCTGCTTGAGGATGGCCAGAGCAATGTGCTAAGTCCAGGATCACCACTGCCTCCATTGGCACAAGTGGGAAGTGGCAGAATATTTACGACATAGAGAAGTATCATGGATGAATTCATGGACTGAGCATATTTGTGTAGCCAATCCATCTCAGAGCCTTGCTTTGCAGTAGAGAATAACATACCCTGTGTGGTCATACTTTACAAACTCCCTCTATTCTGAGATTAGTCCTATGTCTCTGCTTTACTCATATCACCATATGCCTGACTTACATTGATTTCTAATATTTGTTGTTATTTTATTCTTGATTTCTCCTCAGTTTTTCTCATTTTAATGTGTATTATATTTTTTAATAAATGATAATGATAGTTTAACATTTATCTCATTTATTTGTATTGAATATATTTTTGCAAATCATGAAGCTATAAAATAATACATTATGTGCTTATAAACAGAGACAAATATACTGAATTTATCAGTAATTAGCCACAGTTTAATTTAACAATGAAATATTTTGGTTATTATTTTTCCTTTTCCAAGTACACAAAGATTTTAATCAGCACAATGGAAACTATTAAAGCCTGAGGGGCCTGGGGAGATGGTGCTGAAGACTCAGAGAACATACATGCCAGCCCAGACTAATACACCAGCAAAACTCTCAATCACTATATATGAAGAGGACACAATGCTCCAAGATAAAAGCAAATTTCAGCAGATCCATTCAAACTTAAGGTACTAGAAGAAAAACCTCAATTTAGGAAAATTAATTACAACCATAAAAAAACAGAGGAAACAAATAATCCCAGACTACCAAAATCAAAAGAAGGGAAGCCAACATACACACACACACACACACACACACACACACACACACACACACACACACATACTTAGTGAGAGAGAGAAAGAGAGAGAGAGAAGAGACAAAGAGAGAGAGAGAGAGAGAGAGAGAGAGAGAGAGAGAGAGAGAGAGAGAGAGAGAAGGATAGAGAGAAGGACAGAGAGACAGAGAAAACTACCACTACCACCACATTAATAGTAATCAAAATCATTGATTATTGAAAATCCTTAACATTTGTTGTTTCAGTCACCTAATGTAAGGACAGATTAACAGAATGGATGCTAAAACAGGGCCCATCCTTCTGCTGTATCCAAAGTCATACCTCATCATCAAAGATACTCATTACCTGGGGTAAGTGGTTGAAAAAATGTAATTTAAACCATTGTATCTAAAGAAGCAAGTTTCTGTAGCCACTTTAACATCTAACAAAATATACAGGAAATCAAACTATTCATAAGAGATATGGAAGGATGCTACATATTCATCAAAGAAAAATTTACCAAAATGACATTAAAATTCTAAACACTAAACCCCAAACACAAAGGTATGCTCTATTTTAAAAGAAACACTATTACAGAATAAATTATATATTGATTCTTACACATTGATAGTGGGAGATTTAGTAGTCAAAGAGAAAAATATGAAGAATCAATAAAACAAAGATTTGGTTCTTTGTGAAAATCAACATGATTAATAAATTCTTTACCAAATTAGCCAAAGGCAGAAAGAAAATATCCAAATTAACAGAATGAAAGATGACAATGGAATGGGGAACATAACAACACACACCAAAAGTTAAAAAAATATCCAGAGAATCAAAAGGACATAATTTAAAAGCCTTTACTCCACTTAATTGGAAAATATTAAAACAATGGATAATTTTCTCAATACCTACCACTTCTGCAAATTAAATCAAATCAGATACACATCTTAAAGAGACAAATAACTTTAGTGAAATAGAAGCATTCATTAACCGTCTCCCCATTAAAAATTTAGGCTAGATCATTTTAACAAAAATTTCTATCGAACTTTCAAACAAATAGTAAATACAAATTCTGCTCAAATTATTCCACAGAATACACACAGAAGGAAAATTGCCTAGTTCATTCTATGAACTAGTAATTATAGTTACTAGTAATTATAGTTACTTTGAAATCCAAATCACATAATGCCCCAACAAAGAAAATAACATATTTCACATATGAAAATAGACGAAAAACTACTCAATAAAATACTTGCAAGCAAAATTCAAGAACATATGAAAAAGGTCATTCACCATGATCAAGTAGCCTTCATCACATGGTTGCAGGGATAGTTCCCTATATGAAAATCAATAAATGCAATCTACTATGCAAACAAATTGAAAAAAAAAGAACCATGTGAATATCGCATTAGTTGGAGAAACAGCCATACACAACTCTCCCACAGAAAACATGAAGTTAAATGGAGAGAAACACAAAACCATTCAAACACAGTTTATAAGGAGTCTATACTATGCTGATTGTATATTCTTACTTCATTTGCCACTTTTTTTGAATTTCACCTAATCACCTAATTGTAAACACATGTGTTTATTTCTGGGTTTTTATTCTGCTCCACTTTCTCTGTTTCTGTCTCTGTCTGTTTCTCTCTCTCCCTCTCTCTCTCTTACAATTCTGAGAGCTGTAGATATGACTAAGAGTGTAAAATACTTCCTGAACTTACATACTTACATAGATTTTAGACCTTGGTTCATTCACAGTATCCATATGTTTTTTTCACAATCACCAGTAACTCCAGTTTAGGGGATCCGAGACCATGTAGCCTCTGTAAGTCTGCAAGGAGTGCAAATCTATATGTGATCGCTAGTATGCATACACATAAAAGAATACATATTCATTATTTTAACCAAATTTCTTTACATTTTCTGATTCATCTATTAAATAAATATATTCTATATTTCATGCACGTTCATAACACATTCTCTCTACTATTACCACCACTTGAATTTCTCCTATCTTCTTCCAAGCTTAAAATAATCATTAATCCCAGTCCCAAATCTATGTCTTAGGCAGGTGGCTAACTCTAATGTTACAGTGCTTAGTAGTATGTGATTGGTTTACCTTTTTTAAAATTACCTCTTGAAATGCCCGTGTATCAAATGAATGCTAAATTATCATAACTCAAATTTGATATCATAACCAAAATAGGCAATTAACTTGATAATATTACTTAATTTTATTTAACAATATGCAAAGCACTATGTTAGAGAATCAATTGATAAGTTGTTTCTAGTTACACTCATTGGCATACAGAGGAAACATAGATTAGGAAGCTAATGAATTAAAAGTCTAGCTTTTTTAGGGGGATGGTAAAAGTTTATCTAGAATGATCATTGTGTGAAACTCAGAGAAAACATTTGTGAGAAAAGTTCCCTGAGACCCTCAGCACTGGGATATATTATATAAGGATTTCACTGTTCAATAAGGTATCTGCTGCCAAATGTAGATACTGAGTACTGGAGAAAAAAAATCAAAAGTAAAAATGAAAACCTGAGACTGCATATTTTATATCTACTTATTTTGATGTTTATTCATTATTTTGTAAGCTATTTAACTTTTCTATCTACCATATAATTACTACATACAAATGAAAAATTTAATATATGTGACTATCAGTTATATCTGCACTCATATATATATATATATATATATATATTATATATTTGACTATACCTACTTCACTAAAGCAGTGTTGAGTTCTAACCATTTCAAATATTTATTCCACAAATAAGTGCAGCTCCCACTGATCAGCAAGGATGCTGGTTTTACAACAGGACTATTTTGGGTAATTCTTTACCTTAAATTATACTTTGGCTCAGTTTTCCTCTAATGTGTATGTCTCCTCCAGTCACAGGCACTGGTCTAGGCCAAGGAGTACCTGTACCCCAGACATATCAACAACACTTTGGGCTAAACAAGACCTAAAAATAATGACATCAAATGAAATGTGAGTCGGGATGGGTGAATTGTCACAGGGATTCACCTCTAGAAGCAAATCTGCAGGCAATTATTATTGGTTGCAAATACAAGGGGGATCAGTTTTATTCAAGGACAAACCCCATAATATGATAGCCAATCCCAAGTGTATATTTATAAAAACATATTATCAAGACTAAACAATCTCAGCAGGTTGTATTTATAAACTTGTATGTAAACATATGCAACACTTTAATTAAAAACAAATAAGAAGCTATAAATTTGAAGATTATATAAGCTATGAGAAGAAGTACACAGAGGAGAAAGAGGAAGAGAATTAAGTAATTGTGGTAATCATACATGAAATTCTTAAACAAATTAACAAAGAATAACCCGAAATATGTATTTAATGGAATTATTTCTAAGGTTGAGTAAATTAAATTACTCTTCATGTAATTTACATTGAAGAATTAGTTATCCAGCTCCAGGAAACAGAGAAATTAACTGATTTATGAACCTATATGTATTTCACTTATGGTATTCTCAAAATATTCTAATTTAAAAAATTATTCACATTTTACCTCTTCTTAAATAAACCTTCCTTTTCTTTCCTACATTTTAAATCTTAAAGTCATGTGATTCAAAATTCTACACCAACAAGATAACATTTTGACCTCAGTTATTCTTCACATGTATTGTGATTATCAAAGTAGATTTCACTTCTAGCTATACTCCTTTATTTAAAAGCAATCACACAAATATATAAGAAAGAAAATGATATTCTTAAGTAAAATATCATTTACAAATGCTTGCAGAATATTTTAATTGGGAAAATGACAGGATCTTAAACATATTTGAATTATTTTCAAAGATTGGCTTAGTTTAAAAGATGAGACTATGCAAAGAAAAGTTTTTCAATGAATAATAAATAGATGCTTGCAAATAAGCAGAATCAACATAGGCAAGATGCATATGCATTTTTGTATGCAGAATGATTTTCCAAAAGAAACTAAGATAACAAGCCAATTAAGCTGTTCCTATATGCAAATGAGAAATTGCAATATACATAACCTGAATAAGGAAGGACTACAAAATAAAATAATTTATTTCTTGTCTATGTCAAACAAGTCAAATTATAAGTTGTCAAAGAGTAAGTAGGCTTCAAGTGATCAGCAGGTAAGTGAAATTGCTTAGTAAAATGTATGGTGATGGACAGCATTTGAATATTGGCAGAAAGCTGTATCAGCACTTTACAATTAAAAATTCATTAGAAATTTCAAGGCTAGGATAACATTTAGTAAATAGAAGCAGCGTGTGAGAAATTTGAATGAGTGTAAGGACTTAATAGAAAAATCAGTGCTTAAACTAGTATACCTCAAAATAGAAACTCATAAATATTCATACTCTGATAATTTTTCCACTAGGTAAATCATGAAAGCATAAGACATGTTGAAAACATTATTGGTATTTTGTCATTTATTTCAATTATGTCCTGTAGTATTAGCTTAAATAAGAAATGTTTAACTAAAATCAAGGAGAATACTGATGTTCAAATCCTAGCTCTCCCAAGGAAATATTTTCAGTGTCTAATAAACAGATACAATGTCTTCTAAATACTAAAGTGTCTGTTTGAAATTGAAAGTGAAATATATCTCTGGGGCTTGTCATTCCCAAGGGTAAAATTGTTTTGGAAAGCTATAAATCCTAGTAGATGGAGATGGTTTACTAAAAAGACATGCCTTTTTGACATTTGTAGCCTGGTCCTGCTGCTCCTGTGCAGGATGAGCTTCCCGGGTGCCCCATAAAACTGTCGCCAATTGTCTCACAACCCCATTGATAAGAGTTGACAAATCCTTACCACCTATCCTTTACTTAAATGATAAACTAAAATTCCCAGAAACTATAAGCAAAAAAAAATAAAAAATTCTTTGCTTTAAGTTGTTTCTTTCGGGTCCTCTGTCAAAATCACGAGAAAAACAAGAAATTAAAAAGTATATCCACAACTGATGACACAATCATACATATTACTATTATACTTGTAACTTTTTATGGAAATTTTTTTGAAACTTACATTTTTGTACAAAACACATAATCCAAAATTTTGATCAGTTTGGAAGTATAAAAGAAAATTAATCGCAGTGAAAAGAATTATGTAATAAAAGTCACCTTTGCTCTATTATTATCTAATATTATGAGTTGAAAAACTATAGGAGAATATGATAAATAAGACTCTATCAATGGTTTATTTTTACACATAATGTTCAAAGACATTTAATACACTGCTCTTTTGTTAATAATCAAGAAGCTGGAAATAGAACCCAAATTATTATCTCTTGAACACTCACATTATTTTACAATGATAACTTCACATAATATAAGAAACCAATGCTTTTAGCATAAGTGAAAATAAGTCATTTAGAAAGGATTTAATTTATCTTTTGCACCAATATCTCATATCTCTAATTTATGCTACCGTTTTGTATTAAATTTCTGCTCTATCTTTGTGTATAAGGAAACTGAAACACAGCCATTCAAAAATTAGGAAGAATATATCTTATAATGGTGTTTCTTTTATTCAAAAGCCACATAAAGTTTTACAAAACATGCATATCAGACTCTTTAAATTATTCAAAACATGGTATTTCATCAGACTTGGCTCTGTAGCCAACAAAGTATTAAGTAAGGTTTTGCTTTCCTTGGGAGGTTAAATGAAAGCAACACATATCAGTTTTAAAGAACTTTTAGGCATTATTCTACTGAGCCACTAGTACGAAATAATGCTGCCCTGATATTTCATCTTAGTAAGTATGCTTTTGATAGTTTACTAAAGTTTTGGCAAGGCATAATGTCCCTGACTTTATATATAATGTTGATATGTAATCATGTAAAGCTTTGAACAATTAGCCATGAATGAAAAACAGCCCTCAAGTGTATGCTTTTCATTAATATCAATCAGAGAGTTTCAAACAGCTACCTGGATCTCCTTTGTTGTAATTTTAAAATACATTACATTTTATGATAATGTTATCTCTTGTGTAGAATGAGAGTTTAGAAAATAAAATCTAGTTCTCCAATAAAATCCTGATTTTTAAATCTTAGTTCACCAAATGGAGACCATTTTTCAATGACATATTGAAATATAGATGTCTATCTATCTGTATATACATGTATAAAAATATACATACATACATACATACATACATACATACATACATACATACATATATATCCATAAGATCAATGGGTAATTGTATTCATTAAGATAATTACTGTACAATGTTTCTTGATTGATAAATTTAATCACTATTTGTGAGCCTACATTATTGTATCCCTCAACAGTTATGCCTTAGCCCTTACAATGTCAATGCTAATCTCCCCTGTGACTGCACAGGGCAGGGACTATAATGCCCTTGGTCTGAAGTCACAAGAGCCTCAGCTGCTGTTGCTACTTCAGTTTCATTACTCCCATTCAGTGCAGAAAACAGAAGCATGAGATCCTATCTTTTTGTTGTCAAATTTTATTCTAGAGGGAAAGATAGGTTCCAAATTCACTTTTTAAAATCAATCTAAAAAAAGGGTTATAAACAGTAGTAAAACCAAATATTTTTGTTCCCTGACAAATTGTCCTAAGGAAACCAGCCACAAATTCAAATAATAACAGAAAGATGATAATTACTCACTAATATAATATACTATTTATATTAATGTTGCTTGCTATTGTCATATACATTATTATGTCTTATTGGTAATAAGATCTAAATATGAATATGAAGTGGAACATTTTCTCCCAAACTCCATAGAGACATTCTATTTCATCTGCTAATATTCTCTTTACTTGCAGTCTTAGGGACTTGAGAACCAAAACACCACCTGCAGTTTTATTTTATTCCTAACACATCCTGCACTTTCTATTTTAAATACCACATCAGAGGGAGGCTCTGAAGGTGAATGTCCTCATTGTCATTCCAGAAAAATAATACAGGACTATCTACTAGTGGTATGTTTCATATCTATAATATATATATATATATATGTATATATATATATATATATATATATATGTATATGTTGTGAGCAAGTTTTTCCCTGCCGGTCGGGTCCTGCCACCATGTCGCCACATCAGCCCTCAATAACACGCTGAGGCTCTGTATTTGATACATTCCTGTTGGACAGTTTCTATTATTGTTTATAGGCTATCTCTGTCTTAATTATCAACCATTTCTACTTATCTAAGTATTTCCACGTGGTCATCTTATCCGAGCACGGCAGGCCGGCATCTTGTTTCCTCCAGGCTCTACACGCTGACTCCTCCACACTACTTCCTCTTTCCTCCTTGTCTCCTAGTCCCGCCTATCTTGCTTTCCCATTGGCCAAACAGTGCTTTATTCATTAACCAGTATGAGAAACATATTTACAGAATAACATCTCCCATCATATATATATATATATATATATATATATGTATTTATGATGCATTTAAGAATATACATATATATATATATATTCTTAAATGCTTAGCAGTAAAATAAAACAAAAGCTTTCTATCTGATTCACATACATTTGGTTTTGTCAAGAAATGCAATTTAGTTAACTGTGGGCATTCTTCATTTATACTTTATTTACTCCCTGTGATCTGACTGAATATTTTCAAATATAATCATGATCCCATAGATAATTATTAATAGGGATTTTTTACAAAGTGATATAAGCTGGTCTTTAAGTTGAGTGCTTATAAGATGCTTAAAGATTTTAAATAGCTTGCATAGTTAAAAAAAATTTCTGTATGCACAAAATATTGGGAATAATGAAAACCTTCATCACTACTCTGGTTTACATATTCCAGTAAGGTCTAAGTGTTGAAAATGTAATGGAAAGTATGTTTTAAGAGATGGATAAGTATTCCAGTACCATTTGTTGAAGATGATTTTTTTTTCATTGTGTAATTTTAGGTAATGGGGGCTCTGACCTCATTAGGATATCAATAGAATTACAGTAGGTGTTAGGTAATAGTCAATCAAGTGTGGGGAGAAGTCTCCATCCTCTCTCTCTGAATTTCTCTCTTATTCTCTCTCTATTTTTCTCTGTCTCTTTCTCTCTCTCTAATTCTCTCTGTCTCCTGTGTGGGTGTTGGTGTTTCTGTGACTCCTTGGTACATTTAACACTTTTCACCATCAAATATCACTGCACAAATTCCCTTACAAAAGTGGATCTTGCCAATTTTAACATTTTACTATCTAAAAATACAAGACGTATTTCCTCTGGTTAAATCCCTCAACCTCTCCTCTTCTATATTTAGTTAATTTAGGCAACTGTGATTGTCAAATAAGTAATTTCATTATTCTGAATTGAGTCCTGCCTGAGTACCACAGTGAGATCCTACACCTACTGAGAGAATATGATCCAAGGTAAATGAAGTGGAAGATAGGGAGAGAAGGAGGGAGAGAAAGGGTGGGGTGAATAAGAAAAGATTTCATAAATGGAGTAATTGAGTCCAGGGGAGACATGGGAGTGATTGGAGAAACAGTACCTGAAAGGGACCTGAGTAAGGAAAAGGAATAAGAAACCTGATTCAATATTCTATTTTAATAAAAACAGAGCAAAAACTTAACCAATACATTTTTTGTACAATTTTCTACCATTTAGTTAAACAGTTAAACATTAGATATGGTGGCCTTTTTCATTTAGTAAAAAAGAAAATCAGAAATTATAGTTCATATTACATGAATGTGAGGACACATACATCCATATAAGATGCAAAGAATATAAATCTGTCAATATCAATCAATCCTTGCTTACAATATTATAGTAGCAAATTAGAGAATAGTTATGCAGTGAAATTTGTTTGAATGTTAATTATAATAAAATGTAAAGAATTAAATAATACACAATGTTACCATTATTTACACCCACAGTATCAGAAAGTGTTGAAAATTCACTTCAGTATTTTTCTAAGGTAGCTCCTCATCCACTTTCAAAGATCTAGATTCTTGTACAATTCAATATTATTCTTTGTGAAGTTTTATTTTATTTTCTCTGGCTTTGAAGGCTATCCTGGGACTAGCGCTTATGGAGCTTACAGGGATCTGCCTGACTCTGTCTCTCATACAAAGTCAGCTTCTTTCTTTCTTTCTTTCTTTCTTTCTTTCTTTCTTTCTTTCTTTCTTTCTTTCTTTTTTTCTTCCTTCCTTCCTTCATTTATTTATCTATTTATTTATTTAGATAAAAAGCTGTTGGCCAGTTCCTAATTTCTTTCAGCTAGCTCTGTTTTAAATATTAACCCATTTCTATTAATCTAATCTAAGTATTTCTATTGGTCTCGTCTTACTGGAGACCCTGGAATTCTTCTCTATCCATCCTCCATCTTGAATCTCCTCCCTCTTGTTCCTCTCTCCTCCTCGACTCCTAGTTCTGCCTATCTTGCTTTCCTATTGTCCAACATTAACCACTATGAGAAACATATTTACAGAATGACATCTCCTATCATCTCCTCTTTTATGTATAATATAAAAAGAAGGGTATAACCTTAACATAGTAAAATATATTACAAAAAAGTTATCAAATATGAGCCACAGTTAACAATATTTAGTCCATTAACATTTTGCAAGATTTAAAGAAAATATTTCATCATCTATCCTATCTTTGTTTGTCTAAAGTCCTATATGTAACTTGTCTATAATCCTAACTAAGGAAAACTATAACCATAACTATCTGTCTTCAACTCCATCAAAGACTATAGGAGGATAATATATGAACTCTAGAAATGACAGAGATATCTTACTACCTGATTCATTTTAAAATCAAATCTGAATTAAGGAGCTGGAGACATGGCTCAGATGTTAAGAGCACATGAGGCTCTTGAGTAAAACCCAGGGTCTCAGCAAGTTCACAGTGACACAACAACCAGCAGTAACTGGCTTCTTCACCCTACTCTTACATCCTGTGGGCAATAGGTCTGTTCATAAGGCAGATATATACAGGCATAGAAAGCACTCAGACACATAAAATAAAATAAATAAATATAAAATGCATTTAAATCAGAATGAGGCAAAAGGTTTTCTTTAGAAATGTAAGAAATGCACTGCCATTGTAATGGAAAGCTTTTCATAGGTTCCCAGAATAATTATAGCTGTAGTTCATATAATATTTTAATAGAATGTTAGCTACACATTTAATATATATGTATATACACATATATACATATATATGTATGAAAATCATATTATTTCTGCGAAAGCAATATATATATATATATATATATATATATATATATATAACAACTACTTAGTATAACATACTTTATATATTCATGGACTATTGACCTTTTTTGATAATATTTTATTTTATTTAAATTTTCAATAAACTTGTTTCACATGTCAATCCCAGTTCTCTTACCCTTCCTTCCTCCTTTGTCCCCCACCCAACCCCCATCCCATCGTCTATCTGCTCCTCATGGAGTGGGATGGTCATCAAAGTCTATAATATTATTTAATAATATATTTTATAGCTAAAAATACATACATGAATGTAATGTCAAGTATTTAAAATGAAGTCTGATATTATTCCTGCTTGTAAAACTACAGTTATAGAATCTGTTATACGGTCTACATATGTGCATGTAACAACAATTAATGAAAGAGGAGCTGATGAATTTGAAATACTATACAAAGGATTGCATGGAAGGGCTTTGAGGGGGAAATGATGCAATCACAATCTCAAAAAGTAATAGTCATTTCTTAAAACCGTATTTGAGCCCTAAACTTCAGCACGCTAAAGAGGAAATGCTATTTAGATATGTGTAGAGTATCCATCCAATTAATTTTGTCTAATTAAAGAAAACAATGCAATTGACTAGTGTTACAGTTTTTGTTGTTTATACTTTAAAACATTAAGTATTGGAAATGGAGTTGAGAATACATATGTGAATTACATTCATGATATTTCAAAGTTCTTTAATAATTTTATACTGTTCCAACATTTGCTTTTCTTGCTATTTAAAATGTATACAGGGCTAGAAAGGTTTGTGCATACATATGTATAAATAATTTCTATGTAAATATAACAATAGCATTTATAGCTATTTCCAACTTTTATGTTGTGGATGAATTCCAAAACACCAAATAATAAAATTTGAGTGTCTGTACTTTACAATTTAGATGCTATATCACATTTATCTTAATATACAGAAGCTGCAATTGCACACAATTGAACTTTCAGTGGTAAATGTCACTATCCCAAAAGGAAATTAGCATTGATTACTGTTATTGTAAACTGGCTAGATTTGGAAGTTCTGATTTATTAATTTGGAAACTAGTTCTTAATTCAGATTTGATAATTCCTATTCATTACTATCATCTACAACAGACATTCCTTATCTTAATGGTATCATATTCTTCACTTTGGCTGTTTTTTTAACTAATAGTGTTGTTAGTGTTGGCAAAATTTATATCAAACGATTCACACATTTATTCCTTTGTGCACAAAATGCATTTGATTATTTTCATTAAACACTACAATGTTTATGATATATACCTGGTTTTGGTGATATCTTATTTATAGTTTAATCTTTCCTGAGGATTCAGAAAGCAAAGTCAGCCACAAGCCATAGAAGCCAGGCATGCACCTTTAATCCCAGGAACCACGAGCTAGGAGTTGGTGGTACACACCTTTGGTTCTAGGACTCAGGATTAAGAGGTAGAAGGATAGCTACCAGTTCAAGACCATCCAGAGATGCATGAGATTAAATTAGTCTAAAAGAGTAAAGATTGCACACCTTCAATCCCAACACCAGAGGAGTATAAAATATAGAAGCAGAATCTTCAGTATTCAGTAGGACACATTCATTATCCAGTTTTGGGATTAAAGCATATTATCCCAAGTGCTGATATTATCTTTGTGTGAGCTATTTCTCTTTACTACTAGATATATTTCATGTAGCTCAGGGTTGTCTTGAACTAACATAGAGGTCTATATACTTAATATTTAAGGTCTCTACTACCACCTCCTAGCTTCTGGCTGATGGGATTAAAGGTGTGTGCCTGGCTTCTACCACTTGTGGCTGACTTAGCTTTCTGAATACTCAGGCAAGCTTTAGTAAATCATAAGTAATATATCATCACAGGCTGCTTTGCTTTTCTGATCTTCAGTGTGAAGCTTGAACCCCAATATCTAGCTCTGGGTCCTTTTATTTATTTGTGTTACACCTGATATTTGGTAAATTCATATTGAGTTGTCTATGGAACTCTTTGCTCCCTGTGTAGGTTATGAAAGGTATCCATCACAATTCAGAGTAAAGCTCTCTGAACTCTATCCCATTCAAAGTACTTCCCACATCATAAAATGTTTTTTGCATAAATAAACTACACTAAATGGAATTTGCCTGAAGATTCACTTTAAATTTGTGTTTGTACAAAATCCACATAGAGTATAAGGATAATTTATTTCTGCATCCTTTTTAAGTCATCCTGAAATCTCCTGTATACTAGATTATATATACAAACCTTCAATTCCATAAAATGGAAAAGCTAAATCAATGATGTAAGGGTAGTAAGCTATGGGAGAAGTAATTCCAGGAAGTAACAACATGAGCTTTGGGCAAACATGACTGAAACAAATTTGAACACACAGAAACTAAGGCAGTACACACAGGGCCTGCACAAGTCAAAACCATATGGGGTTACAGAGCTGAGATAGGGAAGTTGACAAGAACTACCATCCCTAACCATGAAGCTCTCTTCAATTAAAACTGCTTGCAAGGGAAAAATTCCTTTTTCCAATGGAATCTCACATAACATGGCAGGTCTATGCCCAATTCTTACATGACCAACAAAACACAAACTCAATGGTAAATATGTAGATATTTTGCATCGTTTGGGTCATTTGTTTTATTCTCTCTCTCTTTCTCTCTCTCTCTCTCTCTCTTTCTCTCTGTCTCTGTCTCTGTCTCTCTCTCTCTCTTCCTCTCTCTCTCTCCTCTCTCTCTCTCTGATTTTGTGTTTTCATGATTAGGTGCATTTGTATCTTTATTCTTATTCTCTTGCTTTGTATTTCTTTTTTGTTGTTTGTTATTTAGCTCATTTTGTTTCATTCTTTTTTATTTCTCCTTTTTTGCTGTTTGTTTTCTAAAAGAATAAAGAAAAAAGATGTAGGGTTGTTAGGTTGGAAGTATCTAGGAGAAGATGATGGAGAGTAACCATAATTAGAACATATATTATGAAACTGATTTTATTTTCAGTTAAATAATAATAAGTTAATAAAAAGGCATGACAATGGCTTGTACAGAAGTCGAGGAAGTAAACAGAGTGTTAGTACAAGCCTCTGGATTATTCTTTCTGTGGAACAACACTGAGCATTAGATCTCAGAAATATACCTGTGTCATTCAGGGAAACAGGAATAGTATATTGTTAGATATAAGGAATAAAGCCACTTGAACACTTCTACAGAAATTCATTAGGTAGAACTGCAGAGTTAGAACAATTAAATAGGTAAGCTCACTGGATGTGGAAATCTTGGCTTCCAATTCATATACTGTGAGTTCACTGAGGCTCATTTGTTATATTTTATATCAATTTCCAGCACATTTGGCAAGAACAGTAAAATATTACATTACACACTGAGCATTTAATATATTTAAAAATAATGTGAGAAAACCCATTTTCAGGCTATTTAAGAAGAATGACTTATTGTATACTACCTGTTCTAGAACATAAAGAACAGTGTAGTAAAGTAAGGGCACTAGAAAAACAATGAACTCAGTCTAAAATACCATTCTATTATGCTGTTCTCTGCCAATCAATTGCCTGACATATTGTTTGCATAATCAGCAGTTAGAAAGATTTGTTCAGATCAATAAATGTAAACATAAAGATTAAAAAAAACAGAAATAAGAAAGCTGTTAGAGTAGAAAAAAAGCACAAATTTTGGAATGTGCAAATTTTGACAGGTCTTGAAATAACCACAATTACTCTAAGTAGATTTCCCCAGAAACAAAGCCATTTGTATAATGGATTCACACTGTCATCAACATGTCTACTCAAGAATAAGGTTATATATTACTTTTATATTTAAAAAAAGAACATTCTCAGTAGAGAATAGGTATTTGCATTAAAAGTTAAAGAATGCTAAATAGGGGGCCAGTAGTAACAATATGAGTAACTGTGTGATCATTCAAAAATGTACTAGAATGGTAACTTTTTCTCAGGTTTATTTCAAATTTTGGACTTTTATCACAGAAGAATATCAAGCCAGCATGTTGTTCACAGACTTATCACTTATATAATAATTTCCATAAGCTAATGTTTGAAGAGAACTTGTCACCCCAAAATGAATATATACCCACAACCAAATATAAGTTATTTCATTTATGGATCTTCATTTCTATGGAAGCTCATTTCACTGAGCGATGTTTTGATGTCTATGCAGCTGCCCATATATAATATTTACAGGCATCTTTTTCTAAAGGGAGACTGTAGCCCAACCTATTTCAGTTTTTTTTTTTAAGTAAACTTTTATTTTTTAAGAGAAGGTCAATGTTACCTCAAACTTGCTATTTGCTAAGGTGAGCATTGGCTTCCTAATTCTCTTGTCTCTACCTATGTAGTCCTACATTTATTCTAAAATGTGGGTTTTTTTAAAATATTGTTTCATTTGTTTATTTTCTTTGCCAATTTTTAGTGTATCCTCCTAACAAGGTCACCAACAGTAGCTCAGGCAATCTACATACATCAGCTTCCCATGTGTTATAATTGCAGGCATGAGTCCACAAAACTATCTAACTATAGTTATTATTGAGATATGACTTGAGTCTATCACCTCTTTCCAAACTACTAAGTTTCAAGTTAAAATAGTAAACACGAATTATTTCTCTAAAACTAATATGTAATGAATTTATTAAAATAGCTGATAGCCTATGGTTTTCAGGAATGCAACATGATTCATGATGATACATTATAAAGCCACCAACATTCACAAAATTTCAGCTCAGTGCACTCAAAATTGAATCTAACATTGTTCAATACAGAAAAGTATATATGGAAATGTAAATTACTTGCCTCAAAAATATTAAGCACAGCTTCACAATATTATATGCCGAAAATTTTTATTTCTCATTGTGTACTTAGGATCTCATGTTTCACAGACTTGATTTTACATGACACAAAATGGTTTAACAACTATTACAAACTTTACAACACATTTAACTACTTCATGTAAAGTTAAACACAATTCATGACAAATGACTAACAATTGTTGCTTTTGTATTTAAAGGCTTAGATACATTAGTTAATAAGAATGTAACCTGTTGAAAATGGAGAAGATATATTGCCATACATTGTGTCGACCATCAAAAATTTCTAAGTAGAAATAACTCAACTACAAGATATGAAATTTAGTTATTCCCAAATAATTGTATATTGATTCATAGTCACAGTATTTTCAGTATTTTCAAGAAATAAAGCTATTTTACATTATAGACTATTACATTATAACTTAGTCCAACTAATGTTCACTTTTGTAGTACTACATATTTAAGTAGTAAATGAGACTAGGTGTTTATAATATACTTATAGTCTTGAAGTAAGTGAACAAATCCTAATGTAAAGACAAATTTAGACTAGTTCAATTCATTTTAGTTATGTTTAAAGACTGTATATAAAATAATTCACAAATTTGAAATGTTTATGGTATTTAATGGGTATTAGGTCCATTTTCATTGCTTTGATAGTGAGTAAGTGATTACATTCACAGTGTGCACTTAATTAAAATATTTACTTGAAAAACATTTACATATTATGTACAGATATCATCTACAGTGACTTATATCTAAACATTGGAAAAAAATTTAATGTCCTCTCAAGCAGGAAAGTCAATATTTCTATATGAAAGTGACATTTTCTTTGTGGATTCCATGTTTTATTATACTTTCTTAACTTAGCAAAGAAATATCCTTATTCTAAAACAAAATGTATACATCCTTATAATTTACTTTTTTGACATGAAGCTTTTCAAATTGATAGCTATAAATCAGAAAACACTCTACATTCTTCCTAACTTTTTCTTTACTCAATAATATCCAGCAGTTCTAATACAAGGAACCTAGAGAAGAATATATTTGCTGAAAAGAATCAGCCAAATAGTAACAATCTCATTTCTCTTTGCTTACCTGCACTTCCTAGGAAGCTGATAGCATATTGCATGTATGCTGGTTTCTAAGAGGATCAAACCCTTTATAATTGTATTTTCACCTGAACACTAAGTCCTAGTGCATGATTTGTCCCGTCACACATGAGTGTACTCCTGCTTACTCGTATCATCTCCCAACAAACAGCAGTGTCTCTTGCCAGCGCTGACGTGGAGACATGAGTTAGCTGCTCTAGTTCTGATCTCTCAACTGGATTAGAGAACTGAGTTTATGGAGTCTTTGCAAGTAAAAGATGAGAAAATGCACGAGTACTACCAATTGCCTTCCCATCTTGGGAGATATATATCTGTAACTTGATGACAGCATATGCCGATTTTCTTATATTAAATGACTGGGGTGTTACCTTCCCTTTTGTTAAGTATAACTTCTATTCATTTTTAAGATAATATTTATATTTTTATGTTATCATGTTATAAAATATCCACTGAAAATATTGAAATGTAGCTGCAGACATGAAGTAAAACATGTATTTCATACTTTTCTGCTGGGCATGTTTGCAATAAGATTCAAGAAATATTGCATGTAATTAATTAACATTTATGTGATGATGAATAAGTAAGAAATAAAGAAGAGCACATGGAAGAAAGTAAGATACAATTTAATAGGAGGAGGTATGGTCACTCCTTGAATAAAAGAAAAATCATAAAAATGGAAAATTATACCAAGTATACATATATATAAAACACTTAATGCTAGATTCACACTGGGTTTGAAACTTAATCCTGCTTTCTGTGTATCCTCAAACACATGAGAGTCCATCCAGCTTGAAGATACTAGGCACATTTCTGTTTCCATAAGTTATAAGCAAATGTTATTAATAAGAAGAAAAACTTCCAACTATAAAAATGCCTCTTTACTCTTTACCCAACTATTTTTAATTAAAAGCAGCATTCTGAGTATGATGTATTAAGAATCCTTGCAAATTTTTCCCATCCCAACTGGTGGCAAGTCCATTATTCCATTAGCTCAATTTAAATTATATCTTTACTGCCATTTTTCCTTATTCTACAAGCTCTTAACAAATTGTCATAAATATTCAGATTCCTTTCACATTTGTCTCTGCCACCTCTGTATTTTACCACACCTTTAACTCTCTGAAACAAATTATTTTCCCTTAGGAATAGCACTCAAATATACTTTCAATTTCTCTTGAGAAATAATGGGACTAAAAATAGACACAGGCAATTAGAATTTAAGTCTCATATCAAGAAAGCATTAATGATAACACCAACCAAATTGTTAAAATTAGGATAGTTCAGAATTTCATCAGACAATTTTTATATAACTTCTTGATTTTTTAGAATTTAATTCATAATTTACCAATTAATTGTCCTTGGAAAAATTAGGTAAACTGGAAAGATAGATATATATAGGATTTAAAAATAGGCAATCCACTAAAATATCTAGGATTGGCTAGGAATGGAAATAATGTAATTACTGGCTTAATAGAATATGCAAGACAAATCTCCCTGTCCATGAATTTACAAAAACTGATAAAGAACAGTATTCAATAAAAAAAATGAACCTCGTTTAAACTCATGAAAATTTCTAATTCTAACTAGTGTAAAGTAGGAAAAGAAAAATACTTTGTAACAAACAAATAAATGAAAACATAAATAACTGAATGTAATTGATTTTGAGTAATCTAAGTATGTATGTGAATACAACAAATATACTCTTGAAACTAAGGCTTCCAGAGAAGAATTAATATCATCATTATTAGTCAGAAAATAAAATTGTTCTTACAAGACCAATAAAATAAATTATTTCTCTATAATACTGATAAATAGGTCACAAAGGATCCATACCTTGGGCTAAATAATAGAGCCAATACCCACAGAAGTCCAAAAAGTTATTGCAAATTATTGATTAAGTTATTTGAGTAACTCACTAAAAGTCAAAATATCTAGAACCTTTTAAATCATTTTTTGAGAAATTAACATTTTGTGCTTATCCTATTTTAAATTTAGTTTGTCAAGTGCAGAGTATAAGTCAAGTAAGGACAGTTCTTAAAAGTTTTCAGGAAAATAGTCCCACATTCTTTGCAAGTGGCACTAAGTCTCACTGTAATATGCAATAGTGCCTGAAGCAAAACAGTCACATCCTCTTAGTATAGTAACATGTACATAATGATATATTTACCTTCATGTTGAGCAGCATATGAATTTCCTGAAATTCCATCATATGTCATACCTAAAATACAAATCGAACAATTATCAGTAAGTTTTCTTTGAATATATACATTGATTAATTAGGATATATATTTAATTGACTCCTACTTTCTGAAGTGCTACAAGAAAAATGATAAACTATATTACATACACTAATGAGAGGTTCCCCAAATTATATAAAATTATAAATTTAAATTTGCCCTTTATCAGGTAAAAAAATAAAACCTTACCTAGCCATATTAATATAACATTAATAATTGAAATCCAATCAGAAAAATTCATTTAAAGTTATTATAATGGTATTTTGGTTATTACACATGACATTTCAACATATTTAAGATATCCTAATTTTCATGTGACTTCACTGAAAAATATTATACAGTTGAGGCATTTGCAATTGATTAGATTTTAATGGAGATTATTTTCATGAGCCCTTTCTATTGGATATTTCTCATTATTACAAAGTTCTTTCATAGTTATGCTTACATCAGTAATATCAGCATGTTATTTTACTAAGGTAATGAGATTGATTTTATTCACCTCCTTCCAAGATACTAAGTACCACTTTGAAGTAGGGAGTACAAATTGTTCATCTAATCCTAAAAGTAATTCATTTAGTTACATAGTTGTTAGTGTATTGTTTTTAATGATGTAACAGTTGACTAATTTATAGATTATACATATTATCCAACTCACATTTAGTAATACTGTAACACTCAGTTATTAGTTTGTAACATCCAGGAAAGGTCCTTTGTTCTACATGAAAACACTGCAGAACAGTAAGCATACCCAAGACAGAGAAAAGAAATTTTATTTTTCTTAATCAGAAAACCCCTTGAGTGATAATGGGATTAATTCATTCATGAGAGAAAAACCCTCATGGCTTAATTTCCTATTATAAGACCCACTTGCTTACACTATTACAATGATAATTTGGTTTCAACATGGGTTTTCAGAGAAAATTAAGGCCATAATACCAATCCAAGCTAGGTCCAAAGAGAAAAAATAATGTTTTATAGTGCAAAAGACTGAAGTATATCCCAGCCTTAGAAAAACAGTCTTTATTTAAATTTATTAAATTATTTTTATTTCTAATTATGGGTAAATTATGTGTATCTCGTTGTGTGTTTGTGTTCACAAATTATAGAGCTCAAAGAGAAGAAAGGTTTATTATTGTTGCAGCAGGAGATATAGTAGTGAATGGGTGCCTGTAAACAATCACACACTTTCTGATAGAATAACTCAGTATTTTTACCTAATGAATGATGGATTTGGTAGCCCATTCCGCATGAAAGGATACTCTCTCAGCCTAGCCTATATCCCCCATGGAAGGAGTCATTCTCCCAATCGAGTGGATGAGGGATAGGATGGGGTGTCTGCGAGGATCATGGGAGGATGGGAGAGAGAAAGGACTTGAAGTGATATGTAAAATAAGATTGTTTCTAATTTAAATAAAATTTAAAATAAATAAATAAATAAATAATAAGATCCTTTATAATGTTCTAGGAAAAAAATATAAAATCTCCTTTCTATGGCTTGGAAATAAAAAAAATACATTATGATGGTATATGAGTGACAGTTCTTATAGATGATATTGGCCTAGTTGTTAAAATGTGGACAGAGTCTCTGCTTCCTTTGACAAATACATATTACAAATTCATTCAGTGCTTTTTAAAAATGTAAAATAGCATATGCATAGCACTGAAAGACTAGTAATTCTATGAGACAGTTTAGAAACTAAACAAAACTCATCAGTTACCTTCTCCAGTCTTTTATTCCAGGAAGGAACCATCATAAACTCAAGTGTTTGTTCCTTGGCATTTCAAGATTGTTTGATGTTTTAAAACATTGCCCTCTCTTCATTGAGGTATTAATCTTGCTTAAGGAATGCCCATTGGGTACCATACCCTGCACAGCTCTCCAAACTGTGCTCTTTCTACTTTGCTTTTAGTAGTAATAATTAAGTATATAATATTTTTAATTATCAAATTCCAAGAACTGAAAATGCATATACTTTGTAAATAGGAAATGGCAATTGTGTACAGAAACCATCACAGATAAAAATATATATGACATTTTGTAAAGGTTCTTACATAAATGATTATTCAAAAGGTTATATACACAATTATAAAAAAGAAATGCCTAAAGAAATACTTCTGTAACATTACATTAATTTATATCATTGTATCTTTAGTATATAAAAATCTTATAGCTTCAGTTTTATGTCTAAGAATGGATTGATTTCAGTGTCTGTTGTTGTGATATGTGTATCGGTTACTATCACTCATAACACCAAAACAAAATCTCACAGTGGTACTTGGATCAAAAAATTACTCACTGTTTAATAAATAATAAGTAAACATACTCAGAACTACATCATATCAGATTTTTCAATTCTACTGCCCTAAATGGCTAAAAATACAATGTTTTCTCTTCAAGAATCTATACCCAAGATAAACACTTCATTGAAATACTTTGCTCTCATTGAATTTAAATGATATTCAACAGGAAGATTTTCATTCATTTACTATTGCTTAATTTTATGTATACATGTGAGGAAATATATATTCATATACCACAGGGGTACAGGAGCCCACAGAGGTCTAAACAGCATGTTGCATGCCCTGGAACTGTAATTACTTAGTGGTTGTCGACAAATCCATATGCTCTGCAAGAGCAGTAAGTACTCTTTACCACTGAGCCATCCCTCCAGCACCCAAATGTAAGACATTTGTATTGTAATATTTCAACAATCTCATTCAAACGAAGCAATATATATGTATGGGAAGTGCTCTTGGGGTTGATATTTTCAGCCAATAATTTCTTTTACTTCTCTTTTTAGTCAACTTAATATATCTTTAACAAACCAGTTCCATCATTTATGATTTCTTCTTTTTTTACCTTTATGAATTTTTTATTATATATGTACTTTTTACAAACTATGACACTAGAAAAAGTAAACAATTTAATCGGTGATAGGTTTCACAAGGTATGCCTGAGTAATTATGGATAAGAAGCTATTTGGTTTTGGTGTTTACAAGAAAAACTCCATATTTCAAGTAATGACAACTATGTACACATAATTCATATTAGGGTGAACATTCATATTTTAGACTAACATTTTTGAGACTAAAATTTCCCACAAAAGACAGGTAGACAACTGTATTTGAAAATCTGAACTATGTCAAGAAGGATTTCTCTGGAAACTTTGATGGTAGAATCATTTTAGAAAAGAGAAAAGTATGTGAATGTGTAATATTTCTTAGAAGCAATATATAATGTAATGTTCATGTTTATTAGTAATAATAGAAGTTTACTAGTGAATATTCATAAATATCTCTGTAGTCCTTAATTAATAAATGTACACAGAACCAAAATTTCACTCAATTGTCAATAAACAAAATAAAATCTTAAGTAAATCTGTGTTTATTTTTCTTAATACATACTCAGAATCCTACACAAGGTAAAGGTAAGGAAGCAGTTACATTTGAGGGTGAATGAGTCTCTGTTTGTGCATGGACAGACACATGCACACAAATTCTACAACCTCAAGGCATTTTTCATGAAAGAACCCTGAATTAATTGTTTTATGCAGTAGAATGTTTTATCACTATGTATATGGTATACATTCTTGATGGATTTCCAAGACAAAATTATTTTAAGATACCACGATGAAACTAAAGTTTTGTGAAATATTGAAGATATTCAAAACCTTAAAACATTGTGTATAAATCAATAATAATTTCTTCAAAGTGTATGATTATCTGTGATATTAACTTTATTTTCCAATTTTGATACAGGGTGCACTACAGCAAGGACAGAATCTGCTCAAACTGGAAATTCTCATGTCACAGTGCCAAAATCTAAGATGACTACTATGCCTGGCTCCTAAATTTCAACTGACACCTTGCTAAAAGTTAACACATTAGGATCTTTCTGGAGAAAAAAGGAAAGTTTTCAAACAAGTGAAGCTTATCATTTATTTAGAAGGAAAACAGTTTTTATTTTTTTTTCTTAAAAATACACAAAAACTGTAAAGGTGTATATTTTTTCTACTTCACATCTTCCCATGGAATCATTCCACTCTTCAAGGAAATACCACAAAGAGAGAAAAATGTAATATCAATAGGATTAAATTTAAAGTAAGACATATGTTTAAGAGTTCAGTTAAATAATTCTTGATATGAAAAGGAAGACAACCAAACTGCACAAAACATTTATGGTTATAATAATGCCATAAATATTTATTTTATACCATTTATAACAAAAATATAATAAACTTGAATTGATATGTCATCAACAGGAGTCAAAGTATCAATAGGCTACTGAGTTTTCAACTGAAATGATCAGTTACAAATCTAAGGTTGGAAGTCACTACACAAAGCAGGCACATAAACAAGTCCTCTCATGCTACTTCATGAAACTCTCTAATCAATAGTACATGGAGATTCAAGAAATGTGCTTAGACACTATTCAGATTTAAATTAATTTAAAATTAACTTAAACATTGGCAGACAACAAACACACATCCTATGAGAAGACTATGATAATTAAAATCCCACTGCAAGAACATTGTCATGGGGAATATTCCCAAACAAAGAAGGTAAACAAATTTTAATTTATTTAAAATTTTCAAAAGCATGAGTTACTAGGATTAAAGCATGTGCCACAAGTAAAAATAGGATTTTTTTTCTCTAATCACTGTTAATGAATTTGCAAAGTCCACAGAGAACAAAATGAAGAGCAATCCATAGGGAATGGACCCCAGGGAAATCAACTGAGACATCAATAGCAAAATTGATGAGGGCAAGCTTGAGTTCGCTATCTGAACACAAAAAAAAGACACAACCAAATCTCTGGCAGCCTCTCTTTTATTTTTTGATATTTTAATGGAGCTTACATATGCTTGAATTAATCAAGTCCAAGTTTAAAATATTATGTAAGAAGAAAGTAAGAGGGTTCTGAAAAGAGAAGAAAGCTTGCAAATAAAATAACATTGTAGTTTTGTGACTTCTGTGATTACACTTGTCTGCATACCCATGAACACTACAAAATATAACATAGATTACATAGGTAGTCATACTGCTGGGTACTATTCATAAATCTGGTTGAATTTGCATGTATATTCTTTTACCTGACTACAATCTGGACAGCTGGGCCTCCCCAAGTCTCAATATATTTACAAAGCTATGGTAACACAAGGAAACATGTAGTAACATAAAGAATGTTATGGCACCCCTGTTTGGTGTGGAAACCCCTCAAATTGAGTCTAGAGACCAAGCACAGAATGACAATGAATGGACATATTCTAGTTGAGTTTCTTACTGTAGTACAACACTGACTAAAAGCAACATAGGACGAATTACAGATTACTATAATCTGTATACTCTAGAGACTTGTAACAGGTAGCAAGACTATGGAGGAAACTATGGTATATTTTCATATAAATCAGAATCACCTACATAGAGCTGACACTGCCCCCCACAATATACTAGATAATTATACTACACAATGCTACAATAATCAGCATTTAGGAAATAGTTATTTTATCCCAGCTATTAAAAATCAAAATATTCACTGTGAATAGTAGGACCAGTCAGTACATCACTTACTAACTAGAGATGTAACTACTTCAAAATTCAAATATCGTCAAGAATATCTTTATGAATCTGTTTCCTTGTTTTAATACAATAAGGCAGGAATTAACTTAAACATGAATATGCTGAACTACATTCCATTGAAAAATTTAAGACAGTTAAGTATGAGAAGGACCATTTTTATGAAAATGTAACCATGTATACTCCTCTGAGCATTGTATTATAAACCTCTGTGACAAGTAATATTTACTGTTTCTACAAAATTATTTCTGGTAACATAGACTTTCATGTATATGTTGATAGTAAAGATGGCAGGAAAGAAGGGAGGAAGGAAAGTGGTAAGAAAGAAGAAGCAAGGGAAAGAAAAGAGAAATACATAAATTTTGGAATGAAGTGTAGCACATAGGGAAGAGTACTCCAATGAATTATAATATATATATGATATAGGCTGAGAAAAATTACTTGCTGAAATTACAATTTTTCATATAAGACTGTGATGAACCATTAAATCTCAATTACATGAAACACAGAAGAATGACAAGTCTACAGACAGATTATGTGTGTATTATTAATTTAATCATAGTCAAAATTTATTGTCCAAGGATGGATGCTTTGAAAGATCATTTAGATTATAAAACAAACTATATACAAAAGATGACTACTACATGACCTCTCTTTTACTTAGCCCCTTAGCTTGATAATTTCACTATAGAATTGTGACTTGAAGAGTCAACAGAAGGTTAAGTTGATCAATAGATACTGAATCATACGTAAAAGTAATTAGTTCTGATATATTACTGCATGGCATGGTAGGGTGACTACGAATGAACTTTTGTACAATTTATTTCAAAATTCTATGAAGGATTCTGAGTGATTCTCTATAACTATGTATTAGATATTTAATGGGGTAAATAACTTGAAACATATTCCATAGTTCACCCATGATTTCATGTAAAGCAGGGGTAAAGAAGTCAGTTTTCCAGTACAACAGTACTTTGGCATTATTGTTTATTTAATGAGGTTAGTAACTAGTGTTCCAGATCAATGCAGTAAACAAAATGTTCTGAGTCCTTGGATGAAACTTGTATTTTAATTTTTGAATAGTTTTATTCATTGTATTCATTTTTTGTTATTTTACAGTTTTGTGTTTATGTGTTTCTTTTGGTTGGTATGTACATGTGACTGCACATGTTTGGAGGGAACAGTGTCATTTGGACCATTGTAAGTGGTAAAAGATGTGGATATGAGACATTCCACGTAGGTCCTCTATATGAACACTGTCTGTGATTCAGAGGATCCACCTCTTCTGCACCAAGATGCTGTTTTTACTTTAAAGATGAAATTGAGTTCCTGAAAAACAATATTTATCATGCAATTATCAAATTATGCCAACATTTTAAGTTGTCAGCATTAATGATACATTCCAGTCTGTAATCACAATAATAGAATATTAAAAACTTAGTTTTACATATCCCACATTTGAATCTAATAGGCATTCATTTTATTTATAAAACAGTTTTATTAAATATGACTATGTGTCCATGTGTGAGCATATATGGGTCAGTAAATATACCTGTGCAATCTAGAAAAATGTGTTGGATCCCTTAGTTCTGAAATTGCTGGTAACTGTGAACTCCCAGATATAGCCAAGTGGTAGGAACTGACCTCATGTTCTCTCTAAGAACCAGCTTCAATCCCAATGCTGACCCAATTCGAATTTCCATAACTTTCAATGTTGTGAATAGCCTCTCAGTGGAAGCTGATATTATGATGCAGCATCTCAGTAGTAGTCGTAGACTAATGCTATGAGAAAGAATACAGAACCTATTTGAGAACATTAAGTCACTTTGGAATAAACCTGAAAAGAACTAATATCAGAATTTTGAAAATTTCTTCTAAAACATGAATTTCCACTCTTCATGCAAAAGTACTTCAAAACAAAATTTAAATTGTTATGGAAAAACTGTATCATACTTTTCATTATAAAGAATAGTTAAGTTTTTCAAACACATCTTTAGTCTTTTTAAATTCTGTAATGAATTAGTTTATTTATTTTGGTTTTTCAAGACAGTTTCTTTATGTAACAATATTGACTATCCTAGGACTCACTTTGTAAACCAGTCTGACCCCAAACCCATAAGGATATACCTGATTCTGCCTCAAAAATGTTGTGATTAAAGGAATTTAACACTACTGCTCAACACAGTTCTTGGTTTTAAAGACAATACTTTTTAATATTTATTTAGAAGCATCTCAATGAAATGGTTTACTTTATATAATATACTTTCTGCCAGTGAAAAATCACTACTTTTGACTATAGCTTCTGTTTAAAGTTCTTCTAAGATAACAGTCATTTTTCCCTTTGACTATACTAAAGAATCAACCTTATTATCCCTTATTTCACTTATACTTTGTTAACACATTTTATTATATATATTCTGTATACTGTCAGTAAAACCTATCTTCAGTGAAAAGGAAAAATGTATATTCAGTGGGCCTTTCAGAGTTCTCAGAAACAGAGAAATAACTGAATAAAGATGTAATTCCATTGGGGAAATTCTGCATGCACAAAGTAATGTATATACATCAGTACTATTTAACAACTATTTCAGAATATATTGCAGTACTTTAAACACAGCAGAGCAGGTTGAAGAGATGGTTCAGTGCTTAAGAGCAATTTCTGTTCCCATGCAATAACCAAGTTTATTTCCCAGCACCCAATTTGTGGCTTGCAACTGTCCATAACTTTAGGTCCTGAGTTTTAAAGACCCTCTTGTGAACTTTATGCTTACAAGTTATGACCTATGAGAATGTACATACAAGCAAGCAAATGGTCATGGCCATATGGCCATATGCACTTCTCTCTCTTTCTCTGTCTTTCTGTCTCTCTCTGTCTCTCTCTCTCTCTCTCTCTCTCTCTGTCTCTCATCTCTCTCTCTATATATATATATATATATATATATATATATATATATATATTTGTACATGTCTCCAATTATATAAAAGGAAATATAAAATACCACAACAGGAAAGAGCCTCCACCATGATCAAATAGGGTATGTTAGAGAGGGTATCTGGAGTGGATGCAATTCACATATCATTTGCATACACCAACACTACACAACCCCCAGCAATACCTTCACATTTATTTCTCAAGAGAGAATGTAACATTGCTCTGTCTTTTATTATTAATTATGAAGAAAAATAAAAAGGAGGAGGTGGCTTGTTTTCTATTCAGAGTTACTTCTGTATGGGAGGAAGAGGGGTTCTTGTGTTCCTAGAAACACACTAGGTGGATGAGGAGTATATAACACACAGGGTTGTTTCTTCCAATGTGTTGTTTACCTAGAAGGCTGGTAATGTGTGTGGTTAACAGTTGGTACCAATTACACAATATATGTGTCCAAGATGACCCTCTCCCAGGCACCTATTGGGAGCATGACAACCTATACAACCCAAATTTATGGAGGGTATCACAGGTATTTTACAAGACTTTCAATATAATCATACATTAGGCTTTATTGTTCAGATGGCACTGAGATAATCGACACCAGGAAAATTTTTTGAAACTGTACTGTACTTAATATGCCTAAAAAAATTTTGAGTCAGACTCTCCAAGTTTGAACCAATACAGGATACTTAGTCATGGCGAAATAGATTATGTACATGCCTCCCTTAGATCATTATTCTGCAGGCAGTGGTGGTCCCAGACACTCCTTCACTTTGGTCTATTTCATTTTAATTTATTAACTAATAATTAATTAATTAATATTTGGCTTTTGTATCTTATCCATCAACAACAATGTTTATAAAAAGAAATGTTGAAAAGAGACTTAATGAACACTATCATGTCTTTGTGTAAGGTGTTTGAATAAAATAACTTGTTCTCATCAACAGTGGTATTATATATTATTAGTTTCTCAGAGACTATTCTGTCAGAATGGACAAATTTCTAAACAGTATGAATATATTAACGTGCGTGTTCATAATTGAATGGCTTGAGTAATATTCATTGAAAAAAAGTATGGCTTAGGTAATTTATTCTGAGTGTTGCCATAAACATTCAAAAATTAAGACATCCAATTCCATGAGAGTGGTCTTGACAATATTGAGATTAATATTAAATATCACAACTGACCAGAGTTTTCTTTGCTCTTATACAAATACAAGATGAGTGTAAGATTATTCATTTTTTTTCTGTTTGATAACAAACCAAACATGATGATTCAGAGCATCACAGGTTGGCCTTGGAGGATAAGTGATGGATTTTGGACAGATTAGTATTTACAACTCAAAAATATATTAAGTGAATTAATGTTACTGCCCAGAACACACAAAATTTAGCTTGTGATTTTATGATAATGCTTAACTAGGATAAAGTTGTCTGTGAGAATTTGTTTCTATTTGTTTCTGTTTAAATATAGAGAAAATTAAATAGAATATTTAACATATATGTAAGTCCTGGTAAGTTATGAAACCAGTTAGTTTGGTTTGTTTGTTTGTGTGTGTGTTTGTGTGTGTGTGCATGTGTGTGTGTGTGTACTTAACACAGAACTACATACATCAGGGGCAAAGGAATCTTAATTGAGAAAATGTTTCCATAAGATTAGCCTGAAGACAAGTCTACAGGACATCTTGTTGATTGATGGTTAATGTGGGAGGGCCAAGCCCAGTGTATACTGGGCTTGTACTGTTCTACACTGAAAAAGAGATCTTGGAATGTACAAGCACACAGGCTGAGTTACCTATGAGGTGTAAGCCAGTAAGCACTTTTCATCCATTGCTCCTGCTACACTCCTGTCTACAGATTCCTGCCAGAATTTCTGTTCTGACTTCCCTCAGTGTTGAAATGTGTACTTGGAGTTGTAAGCTGAAATTAACTTTTCTTCTCCAACTTGCTTTTTTCCTTGGGTTTTATCACAGTAATAGAACCCCTGAATAAGGCAGTACTAGATTTGTTGGATTTTGTGTTACAATCTGATCATGTTTTGAGGAAGACAATGAACAGGCTTTGACACTGGTAAAAGGATTTCTGCCCCAGAAAATAAATTATTCTACTGATCCATTAAGCCAGAACCAGTCAAATTTAAAAACTATAGCAACAAATTTATTGAGCAATGCAATTGTTGGGAGATTCGCTGGTCTCAAAGATCAAGGCCAGAGAAATGACATTATCTGAGTCAGAGTGGAAGTTATAGATAGTAGGACATGAGAACAAGCTGGTTTTTTGCCCAAGTATGGTCAAAAGCTCATCATTTAGGCAGGGTATTTTGCCATTGGTCATATCAGGAGAGGAAGTTGAAATAGTTGCCAAGAATGCAGGACTTGACTTTTGATACCTTTCTTTTGTTAGGAGACTTTCCAAGTGGGCAGACTTGAAAGAGAGAGAGAGAAAGAGAGAGAGAGAAAGAGAGAGAGACAGAGAGAGACAGAGAGAGACAGAGACAGAGAGACAGAGACAGAGACAGAGAGACAGAGACAGAAACACACATACAGAGAGAAGGAATGGGGCTTCACAGATTATGCAAGGGCTAGTCTAATGTTCCAAATGAGGAGCTAGAATAGATATTTGGTGTTCAGAGCTTGAAACACTTGAAGCATTATTGTGAAAACTTTGAAGATAATATTTGGATCAGTAGAGACAATGAAGGCCTGGTTTTGGACAATTAAAAGGTAAAATTGAAAATCCCTTTCAAACGACCCCAGATGACTTGATAGATTTTATGATCCCTCCAAAAGACTTCACCCTCCCTATGGAGTGGGTAGGGGTGGCGGGCAAGTATGGGAGGATGGAAAGGAGAGGGAACTGGGAAAGATATGTAAAAAAATAAAAATAAATAAAATAGATTCTTTTATTTAAAAAAAAAGCAATTTTGTTGGAGATATTTACTATTTTGAATCAAGAATCTGGGTGCCCACTCGGTTGAAGCTGAAGAATCTGATGTGACTAGCAAAGGAACAGCACCCCTGAACTGAAACCTTGGCATAATTATGCTAGTTGACACGGTTCAGTTTGGACTGAGAAGTTAACAGTGATTTTGAAGTGAGTAGCTATCATTGAGGTGCAATCTTTTTGGAGATTTTTTTCAGGGTCAACATATAGAGCTGCATGTTAAGCTAAGCTGAATTTATAGGAGATAGCTTATGTACAAAGCTGAGGTTTGCCATTATATATCAGGCCTTCTGTCCCTGATGAGAGCTTGGAAGGCATTGGAAGGAGCCTCTACAGCTACAGTGAATATCCCAGAATATAGGAGATACTAGTGCTATGGGAAAACTACCAATTATAGCAACAACTATTGAGTAGAGTGGGCCTTAGCTTCGGCGACAAGCTGTGAGCTCTGTGGATGGCAGATATGGAGAAATGGAACTCTGGGAACCTCAGAAGTTTATAGGTCCTAGATTTCAGACATGAAGCCATTAACTCTGTTGGAGTTCAATTTTGATTTAATTTCATTGTGGCTGTGCCTTGGTTCTTCTCTTTTTGAGAAACAAATCATTTGTGCTTTATTTATTTGTTTGTTTGTTTGTTTGTTTGTTTTTAATAGGAGCCCACAGTTAAGAGGCTAGACAATGCAGAGAAACTTGAATATTTTTGTGAGACTTTTTATAGTATAGGGACGATGGATATTTTAAAGATGTTATTCTTTCTTTTATTTAAAGATCTAATCATTTATTTGTCACCTTTCAAAAAACCTTTATTTTGTATTGAACTCAGATTAAGAAATTTAATAAGTCTCTGCTCAGAAGGACAGCCTACATCTTAAGGCAATTGTACTTGGAATTGTTCTGATGGGAGATGTTATTCTGTAAATAAGTTTCTCTTATTGGTTAATGTATAAAATACTGCTGGCCAATAGGAAAGAAAGATAGGTGGGACAAGGAGACAAAGAGGATTCTGAGAGATGTCGGTGAGGAGATTCAAGATGTAGCGACTTGAGAGAAGAGGTCCAGACACTCTCTCAGGTACAATAAGACCATGTGGAAACACCTAGATTAATAGAAATTGGTTAATATTTAAAGCAGAGCTAGCTAATAAGAAATGCTAGTAACTGGCCAACAGCATTATATCTAATATAGCATCTCTGTGTGTTATTTTGGGGCAGATGCAGCTGTGGTACCAAGCTGGTTAGGAAATCTGATCAAAACATCTTTCTTTGACTTTATTTGTTTGCTTTGCTTAGTCTGTTTCTTCTTCATAACTATATGCCAATAGGTTTATTGCAGGGCATCTGAAGAAACAAGACACTGAACCTTGAATACTTTGGTCCTGGGTTTTCTACCTTCTTTGTTTCTGGGATTTCTTGCAACATATAGGAGATATTACATTGTTTAGTAAAATGGCAGTGTTTTGATCCTATCCATCCTCTTGAGCCCCAACCATTGAGGCATCGTAGTATTTGTTATTAGAGGGAGAACCTACACACCTTTTAAAATAAATTTGAAAGCACTGACATTGGCATTCACAATGCATTTCTGAACACATTTGTGATTTTTTTTCACAGTCCACTATGGTCTAGAAACAAGAGAATCTCTTAATCACAACAAGCCCATGCTGCCATAGACAAGGAACCATACTCATGTAAAAACTTTGTCATTTCTACAATTGATCTGAAGTATACAGTGCTTCATCTCCTCACCTAAAGCAAGAAAGTGCATCCAGAAAGTAGATCCATGGGCTAGTCTATATGGCATTTATTCATTAATGTTTGATCATCTGATGGCAGGTGGCCCTGTTTTTAGAACATCATAGCTCTGCTTCATTACTTGCCTCCAGGTTTCTGATTTGAGTTGCTGCCCTGACATCCCTCAAAAACAGACTACAATCAAATCTGAAAGGAGCATTTGATTCTTGTTTCTTCCTAGCAATAGAAACACAATTAAAGTGATAATAATGATTGGTAAGTAAAATTACACATAATTTAGCCTATATGTAAAACATGTGTTGATCAATTATGATGTGAAATTCCTAAATAATCATTATGTTTCTTCTAATAAACTATAATATATATATATACATATATATATATATATATATATAATTTTTCACATGTATGTAAAACTCTTCCAATATTAATTCTTTGAATTTTATGGTAAATATTTTGTGTACCATTTAGAATTTGTAATTTACAAATTTCTTTTGTTGAAGGTAGAAATTTGAGTACCTCAATGATTAAAATTTATACTTAAATCTACTGTTTAGTAAAGTTTCCCTTTGTTAAAATATGCATGAAATTTCAAAAAAAAATGCAAACATGTACACTACTTGTATTTAATACTTTAATTAGTATTCTGAGCCTCACAGAGTGCAATATCTCTTAAGGCAGGCATTTTGAAATTGAGTCTGTGCTTTCTTATTATTTCAGATAAGCAGGAAGTCTGTCATATGGATCACCTTCAACCTGCCTCAGTAGAAAGGATAAAGGTTATATCATCTTGGAAATGAAAATGTCAAATATCAGAGTTAGTTTCAATTATCTCTGGAAAAAGGTATCTATACAGAGGAAATAGGTCATGGTGAAATCCATATAATAGAATAATAAACAATTTTTGCTTTATAAATGAGTCTTGTAAAGATATACTAGTGTACACACTTTAAATAACTCTTCTGAATAATTCTGAACACAGAATTTTCTTTTTTATCAAATGAATCATTATTTGAAATATGGAAAAATTTATTACTCATCATACAAATTTCTTTAAAATATGTTATTACAATATAAAAACATCAGTAGTTCTACTGTACAAAGACAATAAAGGGGCTGGGAAAGAAGTCAGAGAAACGTTACATTTTATAATAGCCACAAACAACATAAAACATCTTGAGGTAATGCTAAACAACAAGTGAAAGACCTCTATAATAAGAACTTTGAGTCTTTACAGAAAGAAATTAAAGAAGATAACAGAAAATGAAAAGATCCCCCATGCTCTTGAGTAGGGAGGATCAACATATTAAAAATGGCACTATTGCCAAAATCAATTTTTAGCCACTTTGGAAATCAGTATGGTGGTTCTTCAGGAAAATGGGAATCAGTCTACCTTAAGATCCAGTAATTCCACTCTTAGGCATATTCCCAAAAGATGCACATTCATACTACAAGGACATCTGTTCATCTATGTTCATAGCATATTTATTTGAAAAGGTCATTGATTTAAAAACAGTATTTCATTACTGAAATTTCTTTGATAAAATTGCTTAAGTAATTTTATTTTTTTAATTATTTGGGAGAATGCTAATAAAGATGACATACACTACTTTTGTAGCCACCTCAATCACACTTATATTTAAATATACATTTACCTATCTATAGATTTAAGTGAAACAACTAAAAATAAATATTTGAAATTTCTAATTATTAGTGAATTTTAATTACTAATGTCTCATTTCCCTTCTCTAGCAAAAGAAATGAGTAAGTCATTCAAGTGTGTGTATATGAGTATGTAAGTGTGTGTGTGTGTGTGTGTGTGTGTGAATGTGTAGAAGTCTTTTAAAAGCTCTGGTTTAAGATTGAAAAGTCCATGAGAGAAGAAAATTATCAAGATTCAAAAACATTGTGAACACTTCTTAAAGCTATGAAACAATGTTTTTCTAAATGAATGTACCAGGTATCTCTTTAAGGTATCCCATCTTACTTCAGATATAGTAGTTTTAACTCATGTTTGATTTTTTTTTCTTCAAATATAGATTGAATAAAACATTATGATCTTGTTAATGTGCTTGTTCCAACCCACTTCAAAGCACAGTTCCTTAATAGGAATACTTCACCAAACAGCTATGTGTTATAAGAGCAGATATCATAGTAACAAGAAAAATTTGTTTTGGACTCTCCTGGTTACTAAATGGAACTATTTTTTTTTTAACAAACATCAAGAAATATTGTTTGGTATCAGTAGTTGAATGACAGGTTTTGTATACTAAAATGTACTATAGAAACTAAATAATTGAAAGCATTCCAAGTGCTTCATTCAAAGTTGACTGTCTATCAAATATATTGCTATAGATATTGCTTACAAGCAGAACTATATTCTGTACGGTGTATAGAATGATTTACAAGATCTGTGCTTCTGGTTTTTAATGAGTGAGATTTTTAAGCATATAGTCAGAAAAGTTAAAAAAAATAGGTGAAAAGTAGCAGATCGGGACAAAGAGCACATATATAGAAAGCTATCAACAAATAAAGTCCTCAAAAAAATCAGCAGCAGAAACAAGGCTGATTGAGAAGGAAACAACAATAATAATAACAACATTAAATCCAAGATATTAGTATACATAAATATATACCAGAATTTCAGAAATTGACTTACAAGCTGCACTTAAATAATCAGCTAAAAAAGCAGTCCCTGATGGACTGAATCTTCCATGGACTAGGGTGTCCCCTTAGATGAGGCATCCTAATAAAAGAATGAATATTAGCAGAAAGTTAAAACATAAAATTGTGACTCCACAAATATGCAGGAAAAATAATCTGGAAAAGCCCCATGGAATTGTTCTCTCAGAGTCTCAGGACAGAGTAGAACATTCCTACATGGATGATCTTCCATCTTCTCCTTCCCATTGCAGTCATTCTGATACCATAGAAAAACTGTGCTAAATAACTTTAGGTGGAATCAGTTTACCATTAACCTATGTTGGAAATGGTTTACCATCAAGCTGTTATTAAGGCCACTATGTTTCTAATGTCCTTGATGACTACTGTTCTTTAATTTCAGTGTTATGGACTTAATGTGTATATATTTAAAATATTCAGTAAAAGTCTTGTGAAATAACTTAGATAAATTATAAACAAAATATTTTCATATATATGTATAAGTATAAATATATATATATATTACACAAACTACACACACACACACACACACACACACACACACACACACACACACACTCAAACATATAAACACACACAGTTTTCCTTGAACCACAGAAAACTTTGGATCTGTGTGCATACATTCCAGCCTCTAGAAGTTGAGAAGCCCAGGGGAATGAACTATCAGCAGATGGCTGCAGAGACATAGCACTTCGATACTTGAGTGGTTCCTTTACATTGCCATCTGCCATGTAATACTCTTGGAGATTGAAATCTTTCAACTATAAAATGTTCTGCCAAGATTTCAGAATGCCTATTAGGGCAAACAACAGGTAAGAAGAACTCTGCAATGGATGAAAAATCTCCCAAATATATCTTGGTGCATTTTTTTCTAGTAAAACATTCATATTTTTAACACTAATTGAATGCATCGCTATGTCAACCTTTACCATAACAACTGCATTTACATTTACATAGCCATCTGTGAGTGTTTGCACAGTCATACCTCCTGGGTTTCAAAACCTATTCTACAAAGGACCTAGCATTTGTAAGCATACTTGCACACCTGCCAATCAGTTTTGGTCTCTAAACAAGCAGAATGCAAATGTAGGGAAAAGAGAGACATAGTCGTGGTTATCTTAAATACATCAGCAGTGATTCATAGATTCAAACAAAATCTACACAACACTTTTGGGGCCTCAATTAGACATTTTTTTAAGACAACAGATATAATCCTATTATTTGTTTCAATTTTCTGTTAGAATTAGAAAAAAAGAACATGTCTCTCTATAAAACAAGTACCAAATGATACTTAAATAAAAGGTATCTTGAAAGATTGTTTTATGAGAAAATAACAATACACATTAAATAAAGGGTATAGTTATAAAAAATTTTTATCACCTACACCAAATTATTTGTAAAATATTTAATGCGTTGAACTGAGATAAAGAAAAAGCAAGTTCCTAGTTATCATTACTTCTGTACAAGTTACACAAAAAGATAACTAAACTTATCACTACAACTGGCATGATTTTGTAATTAAGTCATTTTTAATTGATAAAGACATTTAACAAACTACTAGAGCAATATAAAAAATATTCAGCTTTCTATTAATAAATATTATAAAAATATTGCCTAAAAAAGCTAAAAATGTCATTAAATTTCATAAAATATTGGAGAAATAGTTTCATAAACAGAGGACTACTGTTGTTGCCTACTTGTTAATTGAATGATTCAAAATCTGCATTGGGAATAGTAGATCTGCTGAGAAGAAAACTTTTAAACTCTCAAGGCACATGTACAGAAATTTCTGAACAAACTGTAATCTTTCCAGCTACTTATAGTCTAGCTATGTCACATAATCATATTTATACCATTATGTAAAAAATTGGTCTAAAAACTGTATAATTTTATTTATAATCCTTATGCCACTTAATTTTTTGGCTAGTAAGTGTTTATTATTTAAAATAAAGTCACTGTATTTTAAATACAGTGAAGTTAGAGATTCAATCACAGGAAAACAAGTCAATTAAAAAACTCAGCCCTGGGTGTTTCTGAAAAGAGTCTCAGAACCAAGACTTTAACACGTTTTGCTATGATGAGGCAGTAAAATTATGAGAAGGATCTCAGAATATTTTCTATTACCATAGGAGTTAATAGGTCCTAAAGTAAAATGGGGAAATATGAATTCACTATTTTAGCTAAGACAATCCCAAAGAACAACAAGTTTGAATAGATGCAATATCAGTGTTAAGACAAGATAAAAAGTAGTCATCTCTTGGTATTTCTAAAGTATAGGTTTTGACATCACACATAGATATCCTTTGTACACATGGTAAATTATTGAAGAGTAATCTGTGTCACATTTGCCTATACATATGTGTCTTGTCTACACTTCATATCAAAACTACTATGTTACACATAAAATATAAAAAGCAAATATGGTACAAATGGTTGTTATACCACACTGTTTAAGAAATGTTGGTCAATATATGTGCATGTTCAGTATAAATGAAATTGATTTTTTGTTTCCTTATTTTTGTTAACACAGTTGATTCAATCCCTGTCCATATGAAATTCACTAATCTGAAACAAGAATTACATTATGAAGACGCATTTTTACACCAGCAACAGATAGTAAAAATGCATATTTGAGACAAGCTCAGGTTGAATGTTGACATTTTCTCTTTTCATTTATCATTATGAATATCATGTTTTTGAGAAATTACTCACTCTGGTTTATGCTAGCCTGGAGTTTACAATCAGCCTCTGATTTCTGAGAATGCAATACTACATCATAGTCTCATTAAACTTTCTGTTCTTAATAATGTATTATGATTAAATAAGTGCTAGATGACCCAGGTGTTACCTTGCTTTCTATGGTGAGTGATCTTCAGGGACATTTTAAATTTTATTTTTGAGGTTACAGTATAATTACATTTTACCCTTCACTCTTATACACCATTCTACATTCACCTTCAAACTGATGGCCTGTCTACTTGTTTCACTAGTTGTTATTGCATGTGTAGGTGTGTATGTCTCCTTATTTGTGTATATGTCTTCGTGTGTGTGTGTGTGTGTGTGTGTGTGTGTGTGTGTGTGTGTGTGTGTTTGGGTTTCTTGTGATTACTCTTTGTTATTTGACTTTATTATTTTAAAATAGTTTTTGATTACCTATTCTTGTTTCTTTTCTACAAATATAGAGTAAGGAGAGATGTAGCAGGGTGGACCATAAAATGTTAAAGATCTGGTTGGAGTAGAGGGAGGGAAAAATGTGACTAAAATACAGTGTAAAAAAGTATTTTCAATATTTTTTTCAAAAATATAAGTTCATTAAGATAAATTTAGCAATTCAAAAAAAGAAGTATCAATAACCTCGGTAGTTAATATGAATCATTGAGCAAAGATTTTGCTTATACTTTTTGTGGCTAGTAAACTAAATTAAAGTTAAAAAGAAGAATGTTTGGAATACCATTTATTTAGAATGCTGAGGCAAAGGGATCTTGAGATTGAATTCAACCTATGTAACACAAAATGACATTATATTTACCTAGAATTACTTAAAGTTTTTGAACAATGCTTTAAATATATATGCACATTTTAAATTATTTACTCAATTTATTTTTAATTAGTATTCATGGTACTATAGTTTGTTTTGTAGTGCTCAGTTTAATATTTTAGAAAATCGATCAAAGGATAAAAATACTGTTTGTTTTTAAAATAAGTATTTTCAATTTTTGTCAAGTATTGTTTTGTTTAGTACTCTCTACCATTTTAATTATTAAAGTAACAAGAGTCCATTTAATGAAGATGTAGAAGATTGACTGTTACTGTGATAATGAATGATTATGTCGATGTTATTATATTAATAAACCAATCAATGAGTTGCAAATATTCCTCCTGTTTATGTTCCTGTAAAAATTTTGTTATGATGATATTTGTATTGTGTCACATGCTTTTTTAATCTAGAATTCCAATCAAGAAAACATAAAATGTAATTCACACTTAAAATATATTGAAATGTTCTATAAAGGCATCAAGTAAATGTAATTATTTTATTTCATAGAGTAATTTATAGAAATTATTGTGCCCCAAGTCTGGACCCCCCTTAAAACACCAAAAGACCAGATCTGATGCAAAAACAAAGGGTATTTTTAGTTCTGAGCTAACTTAGGTTCTCCATCTCTCTGACACAATGTTGGAGTAGGAAAGACTCCAAGCTCAATGGGACAGGGCATATATAGGGAGATTTCTGAGGGTCTGCTAGTTACATAATAACTGTGTCTCAGGATTGGCACACCTCAGGCTGGGGGAATCTAGTGTAAACTGATTGGTCAGCTGCAGGTGCAGAAAGGTTGCCACACCTGGAGACCAAAGAGGGCCATGGTCTGGGCAGTGTAAGGGCATGAATCAGGATGGAGGATATCTAGCAGTTTCTTGTCAATAGTTAGGTAGGGCAAGGTTTTGAAATGTCTGGAGCTCAGCATATCTTGCTGAGTCAGGGGTCTACATGTTGCTGCGTCTTTTCTGCATCTGTCATGGCTGCCAAAGTGGTTGTCTGGGTAATAGGCTGAGCAATTATCCACATTTTTATCTTTAAATTAATATTCGATTATTTTTTCTAAAAATAACAACACAACTATCAATTTTATCTCCTGCCTAGATGAAAACTCTCATATCACAAAGAGGGTGGCTGCAAATCTGATTACAGAAGATGGTCAGTTCCAGCACCCTCTCCATTATTGCTAGGAGTCTTAGGTGAGGTTGGGTTAGTTTTAGTTTACGATTTTGTTGAATATGTTTTCTCTTCCTTTGACATGAGATTCTTCTTCTATTTTTCTCTCTATGTTTTGCTTTTTCATTGTGTACCAGATTTCCTGGATGTTTTCTGTTAGAATTTCTTTGGGTTTAACTTTTTGTTTGAATGATGAATCTACTTTTTCTAGTATATCTTAAATGCCTATGGCGCTCCCTTCCATCTCTTGTATTGTGTAACTGATGCTTTAATCTGTATTTCCTATTTGCTTATCCAGAGTTTCTATTTCCAGAATTCTCTTAATGTTTTCTTTATTTCTTCTATTTCAAATTTCAATATTTGCTGTTTACTTTACATGGGTGATTGTTTATACTTGACTTTCTTTATGGGCTTTATTCATGTATTCCCAAATGTGCCTTCATAATCTTCATAAAGTTGTTTTTGATGTCATTTTCTTGTGTTTCAGCTATGTCAGAATACTCAGCTCTTGCTATTATAAGGCCACTTGTTTCTGGTGGTATCTTATTGCCCTTTCTGTTGTTTAATGTGTTCTTATACTAGTGATTATGCATCTGGGTTTGGGATGATTATATTCTTGTTTGTTGATTCTTCTGGTGTCTTTGTTGGATGAGTATTTTTTCCTTTGTTATCTGTTTACTGTATTGTCTTTGTGCCTGAATGACCACTATGAGGTGTTCATGTCTAGCAGGGTTGTCACAGCTCAGGCTTGAGGGACATTGCTTGCCTAAAGCTAGCATATCCTCTTGTTCTTCTGACTGGTGTAGGGTGCACCTGTTCCTATGCAGTCTATTTTTCTGAATGGTATGGGTTGTACCTGTGCCTATGGAGTCTTTTGTAGTCTTGTGGGTGGGCTGGCTGGCCATGGGAAGGATGGTGAGGTACGTGGTGTTAGTCTGTGGAGGAAGTCTTGGGGAAACATAATTCAGTGAGTGGCAGGGGTGGTGGTACAGCCTTCAGACAGGGCTCCCAACTGATGGTCTGCTGGTAGTCAATGCATCAGAATAGTAGAATTCCATCAGAGTTGGGGTCAAGCCCCAGTTGCCTTGATGGTGCTGAGATGGGGGAAAGAGGGGAAGGGAAGTGCTCTGAGGCAGGGAAGTTGGAACAGTTTAGGTGGGAATCCAGTTACTCACCTCACCTATTCTTCCAACTGGTGTGGGTTGTGCCTGTGCCTATGGGGTATGCTGGAGTTTGTTGGGAAAACTGGTCATGGGGAGCATGATGAGGTGGGTGGGATTGCGTGGTAGTGTGGGTCTTGGGAGAAGTCTTTATTGGTCTGTAATGGTGGTAGTGCAGCCTGTAGGCATGCCTTTCATCTGTAGGCTGGCAGTTGGGTATTGCAGCAGAGCAATCACTTTTAAGCCCATTTTCATTTTCAATTTATTTTCTTTTGTCTTTACAAATGTCAAACTTTATATCTTTTAGAAAAACAGAGGCTTTAACCTACTCTGATTTTCCATGAAAGTCAATTTTATTTTATTTTTTTTAAGATTAGTTTTTGTTGTGGAGAATTATAATTATATTTTGTAACTTTACATTTTTAAGCTGTATTTTTTGTGCAATACTGAATACATAAGATTATGGCAATATATAAGCACACTAATCAAGAAGCACTAAAACCTATTATTAATTTTTTTATGAGAATAATATGAGATTATTCCATTATAGAGTGATAAAACCTGTCTTTCAATATACTGTTCTATAGTTATTGTCACACACCTTGTCACAGCATATCATTTCTAAATTACATTGGATTTCATATGAAAAATGTAAGCAAGCAATTGGTGTCCAATAATTATTCAAACTGAAATATAAAACTTACTTTATAAAGTTTCTCCTTTACAACAAATCACATGATGAGAAACAAGATGCACTCTTTATCATATTACTCTGTCAAACTTTGTGTATAGAGCAGCTTAAAGCTCTGTCTTCCAAATTATGAATTTCAGTATGCTAATTGCTAATGCACTAGAAAAGTGCATTAATGCTATGTGGCGCTGTGTCTTTCTCTTTATTTCTTTTTTTCCATTTCATTTCTTATCTCTGAGATCCCTTCCCACACCCATCATCCTGTCAATTAACAATTCTATTTCTACAATTTTTAGGTGTATTGTTGAGCTTTATGTTCTCCCAATAACAGTATAATTAGTTGAGATTTCACATTTTACATAATCTCTAAATTATAGCTGTAATTAAAATGAGAGAACTATTTTTAAGGATCAGTTAAGCAATATATTTAAAGGAGAAGGTTAGCAGGATTAGTGGAAAGAAAGCAGAAATGAGTGTCCCTGAAATTAGGAAAATTATTTGAACCAAATAATAAAGTTTATTTTCTAAATTCCTGATGCAAATGTGTTAAGCCACCATCATTATAGTAACCCTGTGGGTTGAGGTTGGCACTGAGGAGAAAAAAGAGGTATCTTTAAATTTTTATTTTATTTTTTTTCTTTTAAGGATGTTGTAATTTCTCATTGTTATTGTTATGCTTACTTTTCATGTATACATGTGCACGTACTCACATTCCATTTCAAGTGCTTGGGGATCAGAAGACAGCTTTGAGTCATTTCTCTGTTTCCAACATTTGACTTCCAGGACAGAATATGAGTAGTTACATGGAAAACAAATGAATTAATGTGCTTGGCTTTCATTCTAGTTGTCCCTTTAAAAAAGTACTTATTAATTTGTATATGTGTAGGTGTGTATGAATGCAATCATGTATAATTTGTAGCTTTCATATGGCAGGTAAACAATAGCTGTTAGGTGTCAGTTTGTGTCCTTATAAAATGCAAGTAGGAAGGATGATTCTATAAATTGATTTAAAAAAGGAGTCATGATCATATATTAAGTTACTGACTCACACTTTTTATCATTGTAAATATGTTGCTTTAAAATTGACATGGTAGTTCCATACAGCATGATTAATGGATATATCACCAAGATACAGATTCAGATTATTTTTTAGATGACAATGTTTTAGGAAATTATTAATGTTATAGAATCACTGAGGTATGGAAAATTAATAGAAATATACATTTGCCATAGCTCCAAAGAGTAAATACCAAATCATATATACATTAAATTTAAAACTTTGAAGGTGACCTAAAAGTATTCTCCAGTTAGCCTGATGTCCTGAGTTTGTGTCTGAGAAAGTGAATAATCTAAAGTAGTCTAGTGTGGTTGATCAGCAAGACCTGGGTCTACTGTCCTTTATCTCCACATTTCTGGAATTGCAAGCTCAGCAACATACAGATTGTTTTTTAAATATGGGTTCTGAGGAGAAAACTCAGGTCCTCACCTAATGCCTGCACATAAAGCATTTAACTAATTAACCTGTTTATTTTTCTTTTTAAGGCCGGGTCTCTATCTCTCTCTGTAGCCCTGGCTTTCATGGAACTCACTATATAGACAGAGTTGGCCACAAGCTCAGAGATCCTTCTGCCTTTGCCTCAGAAGTGCTGGAAATAAAGGGGTGCACTAACTAAACCATTTTATAGCTTCTGATTTCACTTGTTTATTCTTAGTATGGTATATTTATATGTGTTGTCAGAGCTGTCCCAGAATATATATTCTTGTTTTTAAAGAAGGCAGATTTCTTAAATTATGTATCCCTAAAGAATTTTTGTGACAAACTTATTACATTAAGTTCCTCTTTAGAAATGATAACCAGAGAACTAAATTCAATACTCATGAATTAATAACCTCCAATACATCTGCATTCTACTTATATGTATTTGCTGTTAAACTCAATTAACTCTTTTAGAAAATGGTCACCTTTATGAACCCCCCAACCCAACTTCCTGAAGATACTGGGTTAAGATCCCTGAAGCTCTCTTCCTGGAACAGAGACAGGAAGCTACTTGTTATTGTGATTTTAAAGCTATTGATTTATGATATACTCCTCTCCTCTGTTTCTTTCAGGAGTGTTGAATAAAACCATGCAGTACAGAACTTCAAGACAGCCATGGAAAATAAATAAAAGTCAATATCTCTCTTTTCCTTGTTTTTATTAATGGCTTCCCACTATGTATTTCTCTACCTCTTCTGCCTTCTCAGTCTCTCACAACATCATTTTCATGATAGCTGTCTCTCCTTGTCTCTTTTCCCCCTTCTTCTTCAATTTCTTTCTCTTCCCTTCTTTCCTTCCTTTCTCCCTTTCTTCCTTTATTACTTCTTATCTTTTTAAACGTCTTTACTAGGTCTTTGAGCATTTTGTAGATTGTATTTTGAGCACGTTCACCTGCATTTTGAGCATATTGACATTCACAATGTAGTTTATATTTATTTTTTTACACTGATCTTGCACAGGTTGTGCACATTATCTAACCAGTTATACCTTCATTATGTAACTTCAATGCTGTGTTCATGTTGTTTCCTTGTATTTTTTTCTTTTCTTCTAACTCTTAGAAGACTTTTTTTTGAGGCAGGCTTTCTCTATGCAACCTTGGAGCCTCTCCTAGAACTCAATTTGTGGACGCTGCTAGCCTTGAACTCAAGAGATCTGCCTGCCTCTGCCTCCCAAATGCTGGAATTAAAGGTGTGTGCCACCACCACCTGGTAATTCTTACACTTGTTAGACCTGTCTTTCACAACGATCTTCAAGATTTTAGAAAAGGGTTGTGTGATGTAGAAAAAAAGAAAAAAAAGAAATGAAGTTTACTGATAAATTGGCGAAGCAGAATACAGTTATTGTGAGTAAGAAAACCTAGTCTGAAAAAAAAAGTCTCTCCTTTTATTCCCACATGTGGACATTAACATAGAATTTTCCAATATGTGTGTTTAAAATGTAATACTAATAGGTTTAGTTGATCTTTGTTTAGACTTCCAGCTCACTAATAATAACATGGAAACTTATTATTAATTATGAAATCTTGGTCTTAGGTTAGGCTTGTTCCCAACCACCTTTTACAACTTCAATTAACCTATTAAATTAAAATACATTCTGCCACATGGCTCATTACCTCTATTCAATACAATGAATGTCCAACTTCCTGCATGTCTTTCTGGTGAATCTCTGCCTCTCTGATTACATTCCAGTGTTCCTATCTCTGCCCAGAAGTCCCACTGTTTCTCTTCTGTCTAGCTATTGGTCATTCCACCCTTTATTCAATGTATCAGAAGGTACCTTGATCTATTCACATTTTCACAGTGTACAAAAAGTTAATCCCACAATGCATAAATTTCAAGAAAGTGGCAAAGGGCAAAAGGGTCTAAAGGGGATAGATTTCAGTGATGTAAATGAAAGAATGACAATGCAGCTTAAGAGGTGCAATCAGAGAAGGAAAAGGGAGATCAGAGTAAAGGAGAGAATATGGGATGGAGGATATAACACTTAAGAGTTTTAAGAAACTCACCTGGAAACTTACAACTTAATAAGCTTGCTAATATATATATATATATATATATATATATATATATATATATATATGTTTAAATTGAGATACATCAAAATGTGATGGAAAAAGGTCCTTCCTAGATATCACAGGCTAACAAGTTGGAGAAATGGATTCTTTTTTAAGGGGTTGTTGGCCAGTGTGGTTCCATAGACCTCGAAACATTACAAGTTAATGTCAAATTTGTTGATTACCATGCAGAATTTAAATGTAACACTATACTGGTAAAGATATTATATTCTTAAGTCATAGAAATCAAGCCAGTTTCTGAAAGTTAAGACCCTATTACATGGTTTTAATTTATTGAACCATTTTTTTAATGCTCTTCCAGATAAAGGCTTCATCATGATCTTAAAGTCTTTTTTAGAGGGATCCCATCTTCTTCTTTTTTTAAATATGTAATTTTTTAAATTTAAATTTGAAATAAGCTTGTTTTACATGTCTAACCCAGTTACTACACCCTATATCCCTCCCCTGTTCCCCTCATCACAACAATCCCATTCCTTTTTTTCTCTTCAGGGAGGGTGAGGACTTCCATAGGGAGTCTTCTAAGTCTGTCATATCATTTGGAGCAGGGACCAGGCCCTTCCCCATGTGTCTAGACTGATAGAGTATTCATTCCTCTATGTGGAATGGGCTCCCATGTGTACACTAGAGATAAATACTGATCCATTTCCAGAGGCCCCACAGACTGCCCAGTCCTCCTAACACTCACATTAAGGGGGTCTGGTTAGGTCCTATGCTGGTTTCTCAGCTTTCAGATTTGGGTACATGAGCCCCTCTTGTTCAGGTCAGCTGTTTCTGTTTATTTCTCCAGCCCAGTCTTGACCCCTTTGTTAATTACTCCTCCCTGTCTAGAACTGGATTACAGTAGTTTGGCTCAGTAGTTAAATAAGTGTCAACTTCCTTCAGAAAACATCTGTACTCCCATAGTTCTTGGCACCTGTGCCTAATGTGTTTTATCAGGAATACTCTTAATGTAAATATATAGTGAAAATAAATATTATGTAAATCAGTTAAATATAATCATAGGAAGGCAATAATATTTATTTTATTCAAATAATAAATTTTAGAAATGACCTACCAAATTATTTTGCTAATTTATTTTATCATTTGTAATTACAGAAATAGTTATTGCTTACACATGCCAAAGCCTTGGGTTAATTTCTTAGTACCCACATCAGACAGCATACAAACATCTGACTCCATTTCCAGTCGATCTAATGCCTCATAATGAAGCTTTTATATTAGTTGTTTATATGAAGTAACTAACATTCACACTGAAGTAAAATTTAATCATAACATTTTAAAGTTTTTGATTACTTTTGTTTTACAGAATTAGTTTAATAAGGAATGGTAAAAAACATGGGTGAAGAATTACTTTAAAAATCATGGGCAAAAGTGACTCTTATACCGCAATTACCATTATACAGTGAGAAAATTTTATGAATTCCTCCCAACAGCAACCATATGTTTTATGCCATGAGGTAAAATGACCTTAATAAAGTTTGGGTTAGGCACTAAAAAACAAGAAGAGGTTTCTCCAAATTCCATTTGATCCTTTCCAAGCTCATCATGTTGTGTTTCTAATTGTTTTACGATATGGTTTGAATGAGCATGGCCTCGATAATCCCATATATTTGAATATTTAATTCCTAGTTTGTGGAGTGGAATATTAAATGCCTAAAATGGGGAGTGTAATATTAAATTCCTAAATTGATTGTTTAGAAAGGTTTAGGGAGTATAGCTTTGTTGGAGGTGGTGTTTTGCCAGGCATTGTATTAGAGGTTTCAAAAGCTCATGTCTAGCCTTGTCACTCTCTGCCTACAATTTATAGATCAGATATGAGCTCTCAGCTACTGTTGCAACTATATATTAACTTGCATGCCATCATGATCCCTGCCATGATGATAAGGGAATAACCCTTTGAAAATATGAGGAAGCCCCAATTAAATCTTTCATTATATGAGTTGCAAAAGCCATGGTCTTTTAATCACAGCAAGACAACAGTAACTAAGCTAGAAATTGTTACAAGGGATTTGGATATTTCTGTGACAAGCCTGGAGTTGCTGTTTGTTAGAGAAATATAGAAGGCTGAGACTTTGAGCTAAAAAAAGTGGTTAAATGTTTTGAACTAAGTTTAATAGTCTATCCTAGCAGATCATGGGAGATAGTCATTCTGACATCAAAATTGACTTTGACAGCCCTCCTCAAGAGGCTTCAGGGAAGAATAATATTAGCAAATAATGTGCCTGAGTTCTGATTTGGTCAAACAAACAAACAACAACAACAACAACAAAACAAACAAACCTTAAAACAATGCCAAAGGCTAAATTAAAATGGTTAGGATATTTATTTTAATTATTTTTTATTGTGATAAGCATATTTTTCTCCACTCCAATTCCCTCCTCCCCTCTCATGTTCCACCCTACCCACTACATCCCCATGAGATCTTGTCTTTTTCCCCTTCATAAGCAGATCCATGTATGCCTCTCTTAGAGTCCTCTTTGTTATCTAGGTTCTCTGGGTTTGTGGCCTGTAGACTGGTGTTCTTTGCTGTATGTCTGATACCCACTTTTGAGTGAGTATATATTATATTTTCCATTCTGGGTCTAGATTACCTCACCCAGGATGGCTTTTCGAGTTCAGTACATTTGCCTGCAATTTTAAATGTTATTTTTTGAGGGTAAGGGGGTAGAGAGATGGCTCAGGTGTTAAAGGCTATGATGACAAGCAAAAGTATAAGAGGACTAATAAATATCTTTAGCAGGGAAGATTTCAAGGATCCTAATGTTGGCTCAGCTATTTGGTTATCACTGATCAATTGTATGCAGATCTACAATAAAACAGATCACCTAAGACAAAAGGACAAATATGCAGTTGGAGGAGAAAAGGAGTAATAGGAATATAATGTAATGTTGGGGCCAAGTTTTAAGGTCAAACAGATGGGATGTTTAAGAAAAGGCTTATGGAGAAATGGAAAGGACTGATGACCCTGGGACAAGACTCCACCCAGAAAAGCTTCTAATAGCTGAAATGAAAAGCTTATTTATCAAAGAAAACCATCAACAAGTCAAGTAATAGCAAATATAAGTCATTTTAGTGATCTAGCAAGCAGCAGAACCTTGCACCTTTGAGCAAATGTCTCTGGGTTAATCCAGTGGTAAATTGATGATAGAGTATTCCTCAAAGGTAATGAAATCCACTGACTGTGTGCATATTTCCAGACATGTCCTTTCATAGAGGACTGGAGCGCTCATTGTGTGAAGTCACAAAAGTGAAGCCAAGACTGCATTAGAGACATGATGCTGGAAATGACAGAGTTAGAGTATACTAACCAAGGATAACTGCCGACAGGGTGTTGTAATCAACAAAGGCAGAAGGAGTAAGAGAAAAAATCCATATAAGCCCTTTCCATCATGCATAGAATTATGGAATTTGGAGTTTGTCCTGCTGATTTTCATTCTTGTTTAGGACCAGAATATACCCCCTATGCTTTCTTGCTGCATTTTGGAATGATAATGTATATTCTGTGCCATTGTATGTTAGAAGTATGTAATCTGCTTTTGAATTTTGCAGGAGGATACAGTTAAGAGATTGCCTTGAGTTTCAAAACTATGGACTCTCAAAGCGTTAAGACAGAATGACCTCATCTCATCTAGTAGCTGAGGAAACAGAAGCAGACACCCACAGCTAAACAGTGAGCTGAACTGGAACCCAGTGCAGAGAGGGAGGACAAGACCAGGCTACAGAAACCCACAGAGACAGCTGAACTGAACAAAGGGGGAGCTAATGGATCCCCAGACTGATAGCTGGGAAACTAGCATTGGACTAACTCAGAACCTCTGGACATGGGTCTCAGTTAGAAAGCCTGGGCAGTCTAAGGGACCTCTGGCAGCAGAACCAGGATGTATCCCTGGCACATAAAAGGATGTTGGGAGCATGTTCCCCATGGAGGGATACTCCCTTAAACTAGAGGCAGGAGGGAGGGCCTAGTCCCTACTCCAAATGACTTGACAGATTTAGTTGACCCCTCCTCAAAGGCATCACCCTCCCTGTGGAGTGAGGGTGTGGTAGGATGGAGGGTGGTCAGAGGTGGGGCATGAGAGGAAGGGAGGAAGAGGGAACTGGGATTGATATGTAAAATAAGAGAAAAAAAAAAGAGACAGAATGACCATGAAGACTTTTGAATTTAGATAGAAAGAATGTTATATTATGATATGGCCACAAACCTAGGGGGTCAGTGTGTAGACTGTAGTATTGTGAATGAGAATTCTGTCCATAGGCTCATACATTTCAATATTTGGCTTCCTCTTAGTGGATTGTTAAACAAGGATAAGGAGGTGTGGCTGTAGTTGTGTCACTAGGATTGGATTCTGAGGATTTCATAGCCCACTGAATATCTATTCTCTCTTGTTGTCCCTATTGCGTTAGTATGGGGACTCCCCTACAGACTTTACAACAGGTAGGAGAAAATGATCCATGAAGGAACAAGCAAGGCTCATCCCTATTATATTGTAACCCACCCTGGACCAAGATTTGTAGAGTCTGGCCTGGAAAATTTCATGTTATTCATAGGTACACAGCACAATTTTGAAAATAAGATTTCAGATAATAAGTTAATCCCAAGTACACAACAACTAAGGACCTATTTTTATTAATACATTTTAATTAAATTAGAAACAATCTGATTTTACATATCAATTGCAGTTCCCTCTTCCTCCCATCCTTCCCTGACATCCCTACCCCCCCAATAATATTCCCCATCCACTCCCCAGGAAGAGTGAGGCCTTCCTTGAAAATATGTCAAGTCATTTGGGGTAGGGCCTTGACCCTCTTGAATGTCTCTAGGCTAAGGGAGTATCACTCATGGGAAATGGGTTCCTGAAGTCTGTTGGTACACTAGGGATACACCCTGGTTCCACTGCCAGAGACCCCATAGACTGCGCTGGCATCCTAGCTGACACCCACGTTTAGGGGGCCTGGTTTTGTCCTATATTTACTATGAGATCCTTTACAAAATACATCTGCTTCTTCCACAAAAATGGGTACTGTTTACTCAGAGGTCATGCCGAAGATTTAGGATCTAGGGAGCTTGAATGAGGTGAACATAATGCCTGAGTTAAACAGGATTGGCCTGGTCCTGAGATACCATGGTAGTCACTTAGGCTGCTGAAAAGCACACGTGATATCTCTCATGATAATAGCTTTTAAGGTCTAAAAGCAATACTCAGGATTTTGGAGAAAGGGTCTGGAAAAAGTAAAAACATAAATTCCGGGATATGTTGACAGAGCCTCTTGCATGAGACATCAAAGGATCACCAGGTTGTAAAACTACATCATCCCTCTGCAGCATTGCAGAAAGAGAAGCTAGGCACCTTATCCCACTGAAAATGAAAGCTGTGTGTAGAGCTTTTCTGGCTTCCCAAGTGCTGATCTGTACACACAAGGCCTTTTTGAACGCCACATGTGAGGATCAGGATTTAGCTGATAGCTGCTTCCTCTGCACCCTGCTGCCTGCATTCTTCCAACTCCCTGAAACTGTGAGCAAGCTCCCAATGCAATGTTTCCTTCTACAAGTTACCTTAGTCATGTTGCCTCTTTACAGCAGTAGAATAATAACAACAAGAGTTTGTAATTATTTTTGAAAAAGGTAGTGTTTTTTTCATTATCCATCAAGTAGTGAGTTTGAATTCTACCTGCTACACTTACCTGGTCTCGAGAGGAAATATCAGAAGTGGCCTTCAATTATCTATTCTTCCATATGGATTTTTAATATGTGTTTATATGCATGTGCACATACTTATATGGTATTTGTATTTGGCTATTTATGTATCACTGTGTGTGTAAGAGGAAAATATGCAGGACTTGGTTCTTCTGTGGTGTGGTTTCCAATGACAGAATGCAGGTGTAGTAGTAAACACGTTTACCTGCAGAAAATTCTAATTTTTCCTCTATGGTAGCTCCTTCAATAAAAGAATATACATTCATGATTACAGACTCCTATAAAACTATTTAGTGGATAATAAATTGGTGAAAAGTAGGAGTAGTTTAAAACCATATACAAAGAAATACTTCCAGAAATAAGGTCTCATAGTAATGGGAGAAATACATGTTTTTAATGATGAATTAAAACTTGAGAATGCAGCCAGGCAGTTGTGGGGCACACTTGGGAGACAAAGGAAGGTGGATATCTTTGAGTTCAAGGCAGACCTGGTCTACAATGTAAGTTCCAGGATAGCCAGGGCTCTTACACAGGGCAAACCTGTTTGTAAATACTAAAATGAATAAATAATAATAAAATGAAAATGCATTCTGTAGCATTTCTAGAAAGATATGGTTGTGATATATACAATCATGACTAACTACCAAATATATATATATATATATATATATATATATAATACATTCTATTTATTTCTTGCAATAATTGTCTTATTTTCAACCAGTCATACAAATGTCCTGATAAATTGAGGAAGTTTTGCAATATAGAAAAACAAACAAGCAAACTAAAAAACCAAATACACCATTAAAAATAACAACAAATACTCAAAACACTGATTTGCCTTATGGTCTATAACTGGGTATAATAATTGTACTGTGATGTTTGCCTGAAACTGCCTGTGGTTTAAACAATATAGTTACTATGTAATGATATTAATTTTTGATTTGGGTAACTGAACTATGAATATGGCAGCCTTAACACACACATATATATACATATACATATATGCACATATATATGTATATATATACAAATATATGTATATAAATATACATACATTACAGGGGATGGAGACAGAAACTTAGAGGCAAAGAAACATAGGTAGTAAGATAGCAAAGGAGAAAGTATTATTACATGCAACAAGATAAATAAATGAACCAGAGAGATAGATTGGGGTTCAAGCTTCAAGATACAGGTCAGAAAAGCAAAGGATCCAGTCACTAGTCACTAGCTCTTACTCCACCTCAGACTGAAAGGAAATCCTGGCTTCACCAAACCTCAGATTGTAATCTTGCCTCAATGAGGCTGGAGAAACTTGAGACTTCAGTATTTTCCTATCCTCAATTGGGCTGGAGAATGAATGCTTGATACTGACTACCGAAACTCCTGCTCCTATCTTTTATAACCCTCTGATGCTTGGGGTAAATTTCTGTAATTCCAGGTGTTAAGAGCATCTTTGTGTGAGGTGTTTCTCATCAAGACTAGATCAATTTTGTGTAGATCAGAGTAGCCTTAGAACCAGAGAAATCTCTCTACATCTTAAACTTGAGTCCTAGGGATAAAGATGTGTACTACCACCTCCTAGCTTTTGGCTGCTAGGATCAATGGGGTGTATCACTACTGCCTGTTGTTTATATCTTAAGGCTGGCTTTGCTTTCTGAATCCTCAGGTAAGCTGTGATAAATCATTAATAATATATCACCACAAGTACATAAGATAATAAAATGCTAATATTTACTAAATGTAAATAAAGATTATGTCAGAAGTTGTCATATTCTTTCAGCAATTGTTAGATATTACACAGGATTGTTTAAAAAATTTAAACTATACTGTGACAGGTTTCTATCTTTGTTGGAATTTCTATTTCTGGGAAGAAATATTGTGATCATGTCAACTCTATAAACTACAAAAAATTTACTTGTGTTGGGCTCACAGATTCAGAGGTTTAGCACACTCTTTTCTTGGTTGGAATCATGTAAATACTCAAGCAGATATGGTGCTGAAGAAGTACCTGAGAGTTCTTTATCTGGATATGCTTGCAGCAGTAAGTGTGAGTAGCACTGGGACTGGCTTGAGTGTGTGAAATTGTAAGGATCACCCCCCTATGACACCCTTCCTCCAACAATGTCACATCTTCAATAATGCTACATACTATGAGACTATGGCGGCCATTTTCCTTAAAACCACAAAGCATTATATGTATGTATGTATGTATGTATGTATGTATGTATGTATGTATGTATCTATCTTTCTAATGTGTGTGCATGTGCATATGTATTCTTGCAGAAAACAGAAGAGGACATTGGTATCTTAGAGCAGCAGTAACAGGAAGTTGTGAAATGCCTGTTGTGGGTTCCTCTGGAAGAACAGCACGTTTTATTATCTATAGAACCATCTTGCCTGGAATCTTTATTCATTGCCAGAAGTAAAATGACTTAGAAACAAATATCAAGAATATAAAATTTATTTCAAACTAAAGTAGAAAAAAATCACATCATACAACAAACATTAAATAACAAATTAACTATAAGAAAGCAAAATATAAAAAATATTCAAGTGTGAATTCAGTTGTAGAGGCTTGGAAGTGTTTCATTTTTTTAAATGGATAACTAAATTTAGTTTGAGAAATATAAGTAAAACATATAAGAAGAAACTCTGTCCATATCTTCTGCTCTTTCGTCTATGTGATTATGAAGCAAAGATTCTAAAGTAATTCATGAATTCATAAAGAAATTCTGAGTAGCAGTGATGTTCATATTGTCCCAGAAAACGCACAGACATGGAGCCAGACATATCTGCATTTTAATCCCAGTCTTCCAAATTCCAGCTTTTGACAAATGTTCATTTCCTTTTTATAGAAAAGAAAACTGGCTAATTTTGTTGCACTCTGCAAATTTTAAGATGAGTTTCAAGAACACAGAAGGCATTCAAAATCTGCACTTTTTAAGAGGCTAGCTACTTAGCTACTTTCATTCAGCTAGCAAAGTTTTTTTTTTGCCAGATCATAATCCATATTTAGCTATGGAGAGTGTGCTCGGCAGAAATTCTGCTTCAATGGATGTGGAGGTGGATCCAAAAATCTGCCTGCTTAACAAGCAGCCCGAGATGAATCAGATGTTCATTATATTTTATGAATTGCTGCTTCAGATGGGGAAACCTCACAGTAGGCCATGGGTCTCGATTTATTCAGAAACATTAATGCTCTGTGAACACTTTGTGAAAATTCACTTTAGGCATATTACATTCATGCAATAAAGCCAAACAAAAACTGTTTTCCAAGTTTTCCTAATATTAAGAGTCATATTGAAGGTAGATTATAAAGACTGCTGCCGTCTTAATAATTTAGTTATAAGAATAGGAAGAATTGCCGTAGTGCCAACAGGAATGCTTAGAATGGTTCTTTGTACTGGAAGTACTATGATCAAGAAAATTGCTCACTGGAGTGAGCGGCAGCTTGTTGGTTCCAGATGCAGTCACATTGATAAATAGAGCCATCAAAATAAGACTATTTCTAGAGTAGATTCTTTCTCATTCTGCTGTGGTGAAACTTTGAGCTGAATTTATTCACTTTTCCTTTGTAGTTATAATTGGAGTAACTAACCATGGGGCAAATATTAAATGTTTTTCCATAAAGATCAAGTAATTTAAGTTGGCATGTACGCACAATCAGTTACAGTAGCCATTCTCAATCAGTAATAAATTGAAGAAGAGCATACAGTTCATTCTACCCTATCAATTCAATTTAGATTAAGCTGACATTCCTTTTTTAAGAAAATCAACTGTAACATGTTGGGGGAAAAGCCTGGTATTTATCTACACTGACCATACCTTTGAACATCAGAGCAATCTATTAAACATGCAAATGACATATAATTAATTCTTTTCTATTTCAGGTCTATTTACTTTCAAAAGCTAATCTCTAGAGATTTAAAAATACATATTTTGTGTTTGTAATATATATGATGCTTAGGAAAATACTATATGAAAATCATGCAAAATGTGAGCAAACTTTAAGCTAAGCAAAACTAGATAAGGTCAGGTAAAATGGTAACTATAACTTTATAATTTAGGGAAATAAAATATTTATTTGCGATTTAATATTATTTGCAACTGTCTTTAATACTTTATATTTGTCTATTAAGGAACATGACTAACTCACATAAGATCATGCTACTGATTATAATAATTATAGCACATGTTTTTCTTTGAAATTCTGGTTGCCAAGACTGTAATATGAATAATTGCACTTAAATTTGGCTGTACCAATATTCACAAGGCAAATTTCTAGTACATTATATAGTACTTTGATAAGATAGAAGATAAGTACTTTGACAGTAATTTTAAAGAAGAGTTAATGTATTAGCCACATAGTTCAACTTGATGAACTAAGGTTATGAAAAAATCTTTTTTTTGTTTTGAATTAAGCTTAACATAAAAGTGTTTGTCATGAATAATCTATTTAACTTTTAACACAAATAATTCACAAAATATAATGGTGAACAGTTGAAATTGTTCTAGTAAATAATCTCTCCCCCAAAACTTGGGCAAGATGCTCCAATTACACTCAGTGAGTCACATAAAAAGAGAAGACAGAAAAGGAGGAGAAGGACGAGGGAAGGAGAAAAGGAAAGTGAGAGAAAGGAAATGACATTGAAAAATTACTAAAATTAGCTGTAAAACAAGTGTCTTGTTAAGTACAGTTAGTAGGCTTTCACTGTTTCTGCCCTCGTAGATAAATTGCCTTATTTTATATTTTCTCCTACTTTGACTTTGTAGCCATGACCTCATTACCATATTCAATTAATTAGTTCACAAAGGTAACACTGTAGTGCTCACAATACATGGAACTCCATTAATGACTCCAAATAAATAGGGCAGGTTCCTCATTCAAGGTGAGTAGTCTGAGAGCAGGGACAACTAGGCAAAATGCTTCACAGTAATGTGTGAAGAGTACCAGCAATAAATACATTTTCTAGCCAAAGACTTCCAACAGGGACAAAGAAATATAAGTATACAAGAAGGAGCAAGGGGAGAAAGAGGAGAAAATTTATATAAAATTGCATGTAGAAAACTGCATTTGCTTTTTATCTCACATGGACCTACCCAAGTAGGATTAGAAAACAGTTGTTTTGATTTTTTCTTTTTAGGGGATTGGGGTGTGGTAGAGGGAGAGTTCAAAATCACATTGTGAGGGAAACAAAACAAAACTTAGATGTATGTTTGATATTTTTCCATTTAATGCATTATTGCATCAACAATGTTGAATAGCTTTAGTTGACACAAGAAACTGGAGAACTGGTCACTTATTATTTTCTGATACTTTTATTATTACTTTTTCAATGTATTTATTTTTATTGACATTTGCATTTTTCACTCATGAGTTCTGTTTTTAACTTGTTTGCACTCTTTGCTCTCACTCTTGAGACTTGTCACAATCCTCCCATATTCTCTCTCTCTCTCTCTCTCTCTCTCTCTCTCTCTCTCTCTCTCTCTCTCTCTCTCTCTCTCTCTCTCTCTCTCTCTCTCTCTCTCTCTCTCTCTCATTCTTTTTTTTTTATTTCCTGCCCCTTTAAGAATTCCCAGGTGTCTCACCAGTACAAGGGTAAGGAGCTTTTGGGTACAGTGCCCAGTGCTGGACTATCAGTTGCTCAGAGTCCATGAGGGAATTTGAAGTGTGCCTCCTGAAGATCAGGATAGGGAAACACTTGGGAAAAGCCCATGTTCCTGGGATGCAGTATGGGGAGGCTCTGTACTGCTCCCCACAAGCAGTGGCAGTTACCTGTTCAGGGAGTGCTAGAAGACCTCTACTAGCTGTCACTACAGCTCAGGCTTTTCAGAGAGCAGAGGCATTTGTTGTACTGCTGGGCCAAAAGCAGCAATGAGTTAGAGTATGTGGCCCACCAACAGGGGATTGCTGATTCAGACCCAGCCATCTACACTGTGAGGCCAGGAGAGGGTAATAACCAGAAAGCCAGAGATCTTAAGGAAAATAAAAACAAAAGCTAATACTCACCAGGAGGGTTTGGGGCAATAGGAGGAAAACTACGGGTGGTGATCCCATCACTTTGTTGTGATATAACAAAGCCACACCTTGAATGCCAGATGTAGTGGCTACTTGTATTGTTTTGTTTTTATAAATAAAGCTCAGATAACAGATATTAGGGTATAAATTTGACAAATAAGCAGAATGGTAGAAAAAGATTAGCTGGCCCTCTCCTCCACCTTTCTAATTGGAAAAAGCCTGCAAATTTTTCCAAGCCCCTTCTTCCTTTCTGTGTCTCTCTATCTTCCCCTGGGTCTACCAGTAAGTTGTCAATTTTATTTTTGCCTACTGAATATGGACTCCACCCCCAGAATCAAGAATTAACTCTTTGGAGGGACAAAGCAAACATATTTCCCACAACACAGATTCTGTGTCATGTTTTATTATTTTTTAATTTACATTTGAAACAAGGTTTTACATGTCAATCCCAGTTACCTCACCCTCCCATCCTTCCCTGTCACCCCTACCAAACTCCAGACCATCCTTTTTCTGCTCCTCAGGGAGGGTGAGGCCTTCCACTGGGAGTCTGTCATATTATTTGGAGCAGGGATCAGACCCTCCCCTATGCGTCTAGGCTGAGAGAGTATCCCTCTACTTGGAATGGGCTCCAAAAGTCTATTCCTATACTAGGGATAAATACGATCCATTACCAGAGGCCCCATAGAAAGCTCAGTCCTCCTAACACCCACATTTAGGGGTTCTGTGTCAGTACTATGCTGTTCCCCAGCTATCATAATGGGGTGCATGAGTTCAGGTCAGCAGTGTCTGTGGGTATCTCAGCCTGGTCTTGAACCCTTTGCTCATTACAACTCCCTCCCCGTAACTGGATTCCAGGATTTCAGCTAGTGTCTAGCTGTGGATGTCTGCTTCTGCTTCCCTCAGCTACCAGATGAAGGCTCTAGGATGGCATATAAGGTAGTTGTCAATCTCATTATCATGGAAGGTCATCCTTGTAGATCTCTGGACATTTCCCTAGCTCCAGATTTCTCTTGAAACTTACAATGGCTCCCTCTCTCTAATTCATTCTTATTCTTGTTCTCCTTTATTCTTTCCCTGTTTCCATCTTCTAATAACATAGCCTTTCAGCAAGCATTCTGGTGTTTTATTTTTACAATCATCTACCCCTGTCTCTAGGGTGTTTTCACTGAACTTTATAGGTGTACAGGGGGCACTGAACAGCTCTCATGTCTTTCCTGAGCAATACAAGGTAACTTAGTCTACCCATTTCAACCAATTGCAGATGTCTGTAATGGCCTCCATCTGCTGCCAAAAGAAACTTATTTGGTGATAGGTATGAGTTACAGTTGTCTGTGAATATAAAAGTACTTATAGTACAGTGAGCAAATTTATTGTATAGTGACAATGGTTGACATTTCTTTACAGACCATGATGTCACTAGTCTCTGGTGGTCAGCTAGGTTAACAACACCAGGAATAAAATTCTTCCTAATGAATGGACATTTAGTCCATTTAGAAAGCTGACTTTTTATTGTTGTTGTTTGTTCCACTATTGCACTTTTACGTCGGTCTTTGCTGTGGCTCATAAGCTTTACATTTGGGTAGACATATTTATTGCTTTTCTTTCATAGCATCTTGAACAGCAGTTTCAGATACAATGAGAGCTTGTCTTCAATGAAGAAACTTCTAGGAAGCGTCATTTAAATTTCTTCAAGTCCCATGTTGAATATGTTGTTCGTTCAGCGATAAGTTCCTACCTTCATGTACAAGAATGGCTATAGAGATGATCCATACAGTTTGGTGAGTCTGTTGGAACTCCACGACAATAACTTCAAAGAGAGACTTTGTTAGATAGTGTGTAGCTTATAGCTCATTCAGTGTGGAGTGCCTAGATATAATATGCTTATTACATGAACACACATGGTTATGTGTGTGTGTGTGTGTGTGTGTATGTATGTAGTGTAAAGGCTTAAGTGACATCTCTTAATATGATTTTACAATATCCCTAATGTTATTAATAACACCTTCTTCCCTCTGTATCAGTATTATCTTTCATTCACCCTCCCCAATTCACCCCCACACCTCCATTTCTCTCATCTTCTCATTCATGGCACTTGTATCCTATTATCCAAAAGAACAAAGAAAACTGGGAACAGACTATTAATACACTGTTGTGAGCTAATCTCTGTGGCTCCCTCACAGATCCCCATGCTATTCTGGTCCTAGATGTGGTGGTTTTCTAAATGATATAATCTTATTTTGATGCCTTTTATGTTCCTGTTGGGTTGCCCTGGATGAAATTTTTTTAAAAAGGCTCATATAACATATTAAAAAAGAATGATGCAAAAAGATGGAATTATACTTAAAAGATTATCAGGGAAATACCAACATCAGCATCTTGTACTTAAAACTATTTTCTATTGGTTCACTCCCTAGAATTCAGAATTATCCACTTGAAATATTTATGACTTTCACAACATAATCCTTATTATACCTGGAAAATTATGAACTCTAAGGTATTTTTCAGGTTATTTTTTCCTATAGAAATTATAAGTCCTTAAAAGATGAAAATATTGTATTTTTATTACAATATGATGAGTGAAACACAGTCATATGTGATTATAGAATATACTGGCATGTTATGTTTATGAATTTGAACTAGTCATACACAAAAGAAAATTAATACATCCTCAGGTCATATGAAATATGTATCATATTATATTAATTTGATTTCTGTGTGTGTGTGGTAGGCAAACATGACATATACTTTCTTAGAAATACTTAGGTATTAGTTGCTTTAAAGTAATGGGTAATAGAATCTATAAATTTGTTCCTACCATTTATTTTATCATATTCTTTCGTATTCTCCACCTTCTCTTACATCTGAGCCCATTGCCACACCAAACAAATCTATGTGCTTTTTCTCTATTAAAAAAATGAAAATAGAAAGGAAAAATTCACTAAAATCATGGAGTCATATTTGTGTTGGCTCAACTGCTCCCGAGATCAGAGCCTGCCCAGAATTATGGTTGATTAATCTGTCTCACTTTGTTACAGAAAACTGATTTTTCACTCCCACTAGCTTTAGTTTGCAAGTAAACTCTTTAATGAGGGTATGACTTTGTGTCTACTTTCCCTTCTCCACTTTGGATATTTCTCTGGCTTAAATTTGTGCAGGTCCTTTGTATGCTGCCACTGTCTCTGTGAATTCTTATGTGCTTCTGTCCTGTTCTATCTTAAAACTGCAGTTTCCTTAATTAGAATCATCTTGCTTATATTAGGTTTCTGAAATTAGCTATTTTATAACAGAGCATCTGGAATTCTGAACACTTTCTTTCTTCTTATATATGCTATGCCATTCTGCTTATCAAAATATGTCAAAATCAACATTTTTTTCCTTTCAGTTTTGGATTTCACATATGATTAAAGTTAAACAATATGCCTTGATAACTTCTTGAAACATTTTCCATCTTCATTCATTTTGTTATAATAGCCTGAATATTATTTTTCAAAGATGAATAATATATTATTGTCTCTCCATGTACACACACACATATTCATACATACATATATACATACATACATACACACACAAACATTTCTGCTCATTCTTTACACAAATTCTTCTTTCCATATCTTGGAAATAGGAATGCTTACAATAATTATGCATGTGAATATGTCTTTAATGTACTAATTCTTTTATTTCCCTGAATAAGTGTGCAGAAATAGATTAAATTGTATTAGTACTTTTAATAAAGTTTATCTTTCAATTAAGTTTCAATTTATCAATGAAGTATTTCATTTGCCTAGCAATCTCAGATAGTTTATTCTGTGAAGATGATTTTGAAGATGGTATCTAATTATTCCAAAATAATTTCAGGATAAGATAGAATATGTTATTGAATTAATTAATATTATGACTTTAGAAATATAATATCATTAATATCTGAACCATATATTTAAACATAGACATTTTATGTCATTAAAAAGATATTCACGCAGATTCATAAAATACTGAAGCTGTTTGATTATTTCCACTGACATACTAATTATTGAAAGAAAATCTTAAAAAATAATAAAATGCCTAAAGATGATTAAAACATACTATAAATGTGAGAGTTAATATCACAGTATTTAAGTATATTTGGTATTTTGAAAAACTAAAAACAAAACATTGAATTTTGAGTGGATTGGATGTGGCCCTATGTGTTTTCCTGAAAATATATCATGTTTGACTGTTTTTAAGCTTCTTCTCTTGGGGCATCTTCCTTTTCTTCAGAGTTTGTGAAAGTGGCCTCCCTACTCACATGCAAACTGGTCCCAATAGCAAGGACACAGGTCCTGCAGCCTTTGGGGAACTGCTTTAACCTCTTACAGTCTGTAGCCATAGCATCAGGAGAGCTGACCTAGCATGAGGGAGAGCTTTCCCCTAAGCTATTGGCAAAGCTGGCCCTGACCCTTTTTTGAGTAGAATGGTCCAAGTGGATGCCCACACTAACCAATTCATCTACCACCCAAGCCTACATTCAAGGATTTAAGTGGCCCAACCCAACATCTACATGATCAATGACCTGCTGGAGCACTTGAAGAGACTGATCCTGTGGAACCATAGCCACTGGATGTCCTGGAATAGGGGCAACAGGAGAACATCCGAAAGGAGTGTCAGTGAGGGTCCAGTATTGACTGTATACTTCAAGACAGAGGCCTTGCCCCTAATCAAACACATTATAATTAACATATTCAAATTAAGTTGTTTGGGCGAAAGGACATAATACTTGACACACCTTGCAGCTACCATTGCCATTGTGACAACTGAATATGTGAAGGAGAGGTGTCAAAGCCTGAAGAGAGAAACTATTTTGTGTTTGTTTGTTTGAATTTTATTTTATTATTTTATTTTAATTTGTGGGAAGGTATGGGGTGAAGGATGGAAATAAAAGTACCAGGAAATAAATGGGATTAGGATGCATGAAATTCCCAAAGAATCAAATAAAAAAAAGTGTATGGGAAAAAGACATAAATATCCCAATTAGATAAGTATCCAAAAATAGAGGTAGATCCTGTAAATTCATTATGGATTAATCAGTTTTAAGCATATTTTATTACTTAATTACAAGTTCAATAATCTCCAAAAATGTTATACTAAGAATAAAGCTTTTCACAAAATGTATGTGTCACATAAAATATGTTACTGTGTCTTCAAAGTAGAGAAAAGGAAGCCAGACCATGGCTGATTTAGTTTCCTAATATAGGAAGGTCTTATCTTACTAATTCAAAACTGATAACACCAGTATTTTTGAACATAGAATTAAATGCCAAACCTGACAATACATATTTTAACTTTTCAAATCTAAAAACTCAAATACATATAATAATAATAAATGTAAATTTAGGAAAGCAGACTTATATTTCAACAACAGTTATTTCTAAATATTGCTAATGTAACCATAAAGATAAACATGGAGGAATATAGAAATTTTATTTTGCCAATAAATTGTCATTTCATATAGTTTGAAACATTGCAATAATTTTCATATTTTTGAATATTAGCTTGTTAAAGTTGCACTGTATTATAATTTTCTGTTGTGACCCTTAAGACTATGAACTTTTTTTTTCTGTCTCTGAATGAATGATATGCACCCAGTGAGTCTTCTAGAATTTCAATACAATTGAAGCAGATATAAACTTCTTTTTCTATACAACATATTCTTAATATGATCACAGTTCTATGCATTAAATAATTTTTATTTTACCTTTTAAGGAAAATAGATATTTTGTCACATAATATGCCCTGATCGTGGTTTCCTACTTCTCAGTTCCTAAAGACCTCCCTTCCCATCTGGATTTGCTAGCTTTCTCTTCCTCATAATAATAAAAAAATTCAAAAAATTGAAGAAAATTTCTGAATAAATATGAAGATTTTGCTTGAATAAAAACAATAGGCCTTCAAAGGAAATTAATGAAAATATATAATAATACAAAACAAAATTTAAACATTGGATATGGACAAAACAAACAGAAGTAAAAGACACAAGAAAATTCACAAGAAATACACAAACATACAGACACAGACACAAACAAACACACAGATATATATATATATATATATATATATATATATATATATATATATATATATAGGTTCATATATATATGAACCTACTAGCTCCTATCCTCAGGAATCACATAACACAAACTAAAAGCAATAATACATATGCAAAGGGATCATGTATTATATCACAGTCCCATGTTTCAGTCTGTTTTGAAAGATAATTGAAACTTTGATGAGTTAGGATTTATCTAGAGATCACATATTATTTGGTGTGGGCCCCTTAGGATGAACTTCTCCCTGTCCACCTTGTTTATCTCCCCTTCTGTGTGTGTACCAAAGGTAACTAGTTTATATTAATCTACCTCATGTGCACTTTATGCCATGAATTCTCATCCGCCAATAGGCTCAGGAACAATTGCTATGAGCTATAGACTTATACTTGGAAAAAGCACTTAATTCAAATCTTCTTCATTAAGTTTCTTCCCCTCAAAAATTTTGGTGCAGCAACACAAAATCTAAGAATACAATATTGTTGCATTTAATTGACTTGTAATTTCATTAGTCTTTTCCTCTCTTTGACAGAGAAATAAAATATAAAGAGTATGTCATTTTGAAATTGTGTCATGTAAAATATCTGGAAATAGTAGACCTCAGTTCTCTGATACCTGCTTTTCATTGCAAAGATGGCTGATTTTAAATTAGAAAATAACCAACCATTCTAAAGATTGCAAAGTACTGATTTTTGTTAGAAAGCCATACCTGTTTACACAAACTACACACACACACACTAATACATGATTATGTTCTAATGACAAAGTTATCTCAATAAAATCATAACACTTTATAATACTTTTTTAACATTTTCATTGTGATCAACATTCTGTTTTTCAAATATAGACTCATATTTTTTATTATATGTCATTTATATTTTCCTTTTTAAAGTTAAATTAGAAACAAGCTTGTTTTACATGTTAATTCCAGTGCCCTCTCCCACCACTGCCCCCACCAAATTCCTATCCATCTTCTTTCTCCTCCCAAGGGAGGGTGAGAGCTTCCATGGGGTTCTTCAATGTCTGCCATATCATTTGGAGTAGGGCCTAGGTCCTACCCTGAATGTCTAGGCTGGAATAGTTTCCCTTATATTTTTAAATAGTCATATTTTAATTAGGAATTCTTTTCCCTTATATGCAAGTCTAGTATGCAATATGTGAATTATGACTGAACTCTTAGTGAAAGAAGCAAATATTGCCAAATCAATGTATAATTTATAGATTGAAACACAGTCTGTGTTGAATTCTGATAACTAAAAGCCACTGCCTGAAAACAAAATCATCCAGCTAGTATTGAGCTGCGCTGTCTGTATGAAGCAGGGTCAGTGTTATGGAAAAACATAAATGAGGTGAAGGAAGGTACTGAAATTCCTTTCAATTCAATGCCAAATTGATTCCAATTGAGAAGTATTTAAAGTATCCATAAATATTACATAGTTGTACTAGGAAGTACTGGTAAAAACTTATACCTTGTAAGTCTTATAACTGCTATATAACTGAGAAAGATTTTACACCTGTGAGCTCAATAATGTTTTGGAACAAATAAACTATTAATGAATGTACATGGCAGAGCAGAATTCAAAACTACTTTTTATTTGGTACATCATTATGGTGACTGTCAAATTGAATTGCACTGTCCTGCTATTTGTTCACAGTGCATTAAAAAATGAGTAAAATCCATAAGTAAAATTTCAGATGATTTGAAGAATATAGTTCATTCCTTCAAATAAAAAGGATATCCCCTAAGAGCTGGTGAGGGTATTCAACATTCCCCGTTAAACTGCAAACTTCTTGTGGATGGTATTAATTTAGGAAGGAATAGAGGTAGAACTGGCCAAGCTGTTCTAACAGACTTGACTCCATTTTGACAAACAAAGTGAGCATACCTAAAGGTGCTAGGGCACAAGACTTCCCAAAGATCATGTGTACTTTGGCCATCTGTGTATTTTAAATTTCTGAGAATATTAAACCTCACCAAGCTGAACATTTTCCACAGATTTTATGTACTTGCATGCCTTTCTGAGACTGATATATCCTTAAAATATTTTTAGCAAAATCAATTTCAGAAAAAGGATCTTATTTTCGCTAGTTTGATTGTATCACTTGGTATACATATCATTCAATACAACTCTAAAATATGTTTTCAAAGCCAATTATTTCCCCACTATATTTTCTGTCACTTGATATATATATATATGTTTTCCCAAGGGAAGGATAGTCACAACCTACGTGTGTGTGTGTGTGTGTGTGTGTGTGTGTGTGTGTGTGTTTGTGTGTGACTCTAGGTGTGTTTTTTAGAGTTGGTAATGAAAAGTCACATGTGTAAGGAAAGTTGACACTTAAATACATAGAACTTAAATTTAGAAAATAATATCTGTAGCATGATATGTTATAAAGTTCCAACTTATCTCATCAAATGTTATTATTCAAGGCTCCTTCAGGCTATACTCCTGTGATCATGCTTGAAGCGTTTGCAAGGTATTTAAGCTTTGTATGAACATACATATATCTTGAGCATATAATATATATATATATATATATATATGTGTGTGTGTGTGTGTGTGTGTGTGTGTGTGTGTGTGTGTGTGTGTGTGTGTGAGTGTGTGTGTGAACATATTCAATTATTGAGGGAAGCTAATTCATGATTGTTTTCACTAATAAACCAATGGGATTGTAACCCATATCTGATGACTTCCATGTTGTCAGTTAACTTTACTAACACATTTATATGTCTTTCTGCATGGATGAAAGACAGAGAGAAAAGAAAGGGAGACAGAAAGACAGGAAAAGAGAGGGGAGGAAAGAGACAAGGAGAGAGGAAGGAAGGGAGGAAGAGAGGGAGACGACTGGGTCTAGCATGGGTTTTGAAGTGGTTATAAGCCATGAAATATGGGTTCTGGAAACCAAATTCTGGTCCTTTGGAAGACCAAGAAGTGTTCTTAATCACTGAAAAATATGTCCAGGCCCCCATTTCTAAAAACTGTGATCCAGAAAGTACTGGTTATTTCAGAAAAAAAAAAACATTTAAAATTAACTTTTAATCTTGCTTAAGTCTTCTGTAGAGTTTTTCTTTTAAAGTTTTCTTCTCTCTTATGTAGGGTTTTGATAATAATAAGGTCCTTATTCCAATGAATGATTTAGAACTTCTACATTACTACAAACCTAAAATGCTTTGTCAATCCATGCATGAACTCTGTTGAACGATATGAGACCTAAGTCTTCAGTATTCAAATTGAAAGCCAATCCAACAGCCTCACCTTGTTTATATTTTGGAAAATTTTGATTCTAAGGGCATTTAAAATTTAGTTTATAAATTTATTTATGTTTCTATTCTTTGCTATAGTTGATTATGATAATCTACTGTATGCTTATTTCAAAACTGGTTCTCCCTACAAAGACCAATCAGGGTTATAAACATTGTTCATTGTCATCTAGGTGGGGTCATAATGACTTGTCAGATATACATGACCGCATGTGGATGGCATAGCCCTACATGAGGAGTAAGGGGCGGTATGGGAGGGGATGGTGGTCAGGGTGCATGTGAGGGGCGAGAGAGCATATGAGGGAGGGAGAGAGAGGGAACTAGAATCAACATGTAAAATAAAAAAAGGAATAAATAAATTAAAAAAATGATATAGGTAGGAAAGTGTATAACAATTCTACATAAACTGTGGCCCAGCAACTATTGCTGATCCATTTGTTTGTTTGTAATCCATTTGTTATTAGTTAGATATCATGTTCAAATATTATAATTTTTTTATATTTTTCAAAGTATTTCTTTAACATGAATTTTGATGTCTTTTTGATTTTTTAAATTTAGTTAAAATATAATTAGATCATGTATCCCTTCCCTTTCTTCCTTCCAGTCACTTTTGTATTTACCCCTTCTTTTCATACCAAATTCATGACAGCATTTTCTTTAACTGTTGTTGTTACAAATATGTAAATGTACAGGTATATAAATAAAACATGCTGAGTCTGTTTTAAAAAAAAAAAAAAGAAACGCATTTTGTGCACACACTGAAAAAGTGGTTTGCACCAAGCTCAAGTCTGTCTTGTAATCACACAAGAATTATGACCTTAGTAAGCAGAACAGGTCAGTGTGCCTTATAGAGAACTAAGAGTTTAGGATGTACCTTTGTGGTAAAAAATGTTTCCCATGAAGTAATAATTATCTATTTAAAATAGTTTGACTTTCTGGGAATAATGTTTTCTTTAACTTAGGTAAAAGGCAAAGTTTATTGCTTATCATACTGTGGTTGGAACCAGGTTTCATAATAACTTCTGATAACCAGTTGAAAATGTTATAAAGAGTTGAAATTAATATACAGAGAGATAAAATTTAACAACCTTTCTCTAAAAAATATACAGTGTTCTTCCCTTTCTGATCACTAGTTGAAATTTCCTTTTCTTTCTTTTTTTTGAGTCATTAAATAAAATATCGGATAATAAGAATTTTGAGTAGGAGGCTTGATTTGTAAGTTTAGATAAATGGAACTTGGAGAGATGTCTCAGCGTTTAAGAACACCTGTTGATCTTGAACAGGATCCAATAATGGCTCCATTCATCTACACAGCATCTCACACTATGATTCCAGTTCCCCAAAATATCATACCTACTTCAAACCCTGAAGAGTCCAGCATATATTTGGTGCACATCCATACATGCAACAAAACTCTCACAAACATAATATTTAAGATGTTTGGAAAAATAATAAGCACATAGCCTACAATGAAGCAGAAAAATAGAAGGAATGACGACAAACAAACCAATTTAAACAAGTGTAGTTTTCAGGATCCCAATTTCAAAGGGGAGGAAGTGAACTTAAGTGATTCTCCCACTTAAATGACACATGTGGATTCTTTTATACTTCTTCCAAAGAAAATTCACTGTACCCTAGTCTTGTTATCCCATATCAGACAATGGCTGGAACAAAACTGGGTAGGTTTCTAAATACACATCATATGTAAATAAGGACTTCAATGTCACCCACATAATACAAATTATAAAACAACTCATACAACCAGAATTCTCAATGTGAACCCTACAATATGTTGAAGTGATTTTTGATACAATCAACTTCAACACTGTTAAAATTAATTTTACTTTAATTTTTGTTATCTACTAGATATTTAATCCTTGTTTTCTAATTAGTGTAGCAGTTAGTACAGGACTTTCAGATTGGGGAGTGCTATGTATATATAGGTGTCAATGTGTAATTGCAGGACATTTTCTTTTCATTCAAGGAAATCTCTTCTGGTTAGACCTCCTAAAGCTCCAGTGGAAAACTAGAAGAGACCATTTTCTAGACTACATAATTAAAAAATGTAAACATGTGTGGGGGCAATATCTTAGTGAATACTGTCACTAGCCATTACTTACTCCTAGCTAAATAAGAAGTAGTATTCTGCTGCTAACCTATAAAATTCACATGTAGGTCCCAGGGCTTTACAACTGTGTATGGATGTTCCAATAGCACCTGTAACAATGATGGAAGTTTGCAAAATTAAATGTGTTGGACACAACACAATACTTGGAATGAAGAATACTAATACTTCCTTGTTTACCAATTCAAGCTTTAGTGACCTTAAATACTTTGTTAATGATTTCACATTATTCATTTCAAGAAGAGACCTCATGCCTTTATTAATTATGTCAAAAAATTAAATAATTAAATTTAGTGCTTGTTAAAATATATTTATCATTATGCTTTTCTACACTTGTTAAAAACTAACATGTTTAAATATCAAATTAATGTGTTAACTAGGATGCTTATCTTGGAAATCTATGTTAAGGTGATAAGCTTAACATAAACCAAAACTTTCAGTTTTAATTTATACCTAATAACATATGTGTTTTAATAATAGGTACTATATCCATGCTTGTCTCAACATTTAAAAAATAATGTACACATTATTCTGATTGAATAGTAAATTAAATACTCAATATTTTGTTAAAATAAAATTGAGCTATTCAATATATATTAATATACTTTATGTCTAGTATACAATATATGTAATTATATATAAATAATATATGTTAAATACATAATATCTGATCCATTCATCAATATTCATAACACTCTACATATAATTTATAATGCCTATACCAAGAAACAAAGTATTTTATTTTGTTTAATGGATCTTATAAGTATTGTTTCAACTTAAATTATAACATGAATATTCAGTTATTTCAACTATTTTTCCTAGGCGTACATTGAGAAATACCTCTAAAAAGCCCTAAAAATGTTTTTAAATCTGTTTCTGAGATTATTTTCAACAAAAACAAGTTACAGCAACTTGTGAACCTAAGCAGAAAGCAACTCTTTGTATGCTTTTAAAAGCGGTATTGCAGCACTTGGCTCTACTGGCTGGCAATATAATCCTCTTTCACCTGCATATCAAGGATATGCTCCCCAAGAAGTATGAGGATTAATAAAAAAGTCATTAATAGTATCTTCTATATGCTTCCTTGTTCCAAAACAGTTCAATAGGCGAATTTTTTTTTTTTTTTTTTTACTACTTACAACCCTTCCAAAAGGAATACAGGTAACAGCAATCTTAGAGATAAGAAAACTAATTCAAAGGGATTAAAAGTCTACCAATATGATGTCAAATATTTGCTTTAAGAGTTAAAAGCTTAAATGTTCAATTGGTTGTTTTGTCGGGTCAGCAGAACAGGTAGAGGGGAAGCCAGTACCCAACACTGTTATTAAACAAAGAGCTGTCCTTGATGAACTCTATTACAAATCATTACAACTTATATCAAGAGCAGATAAGAGAAGGACAAAAAACAGCAAGTTCAGGAGAAAAGAAAGAAAGCTGTTGTCTGTTTTGGATATAAAGGATTGTGACTTTAATCACTGGAGACTTGCTGAGTTTCAGCAATCATTTTTAATCCACTGAACCATTTTCAAGGATATATTTTTACAAATCTGATTCTTAATTTCATCAAATTAGATGAACTTTTCTTATGAAAATTTTATTTATTAAAGGATGGAGAGCGGGTTCAGTGCCTAAGAATGCTTATCTTTATGCAGAGAACTCAGGTTTATTTCCCAGCATCCATATCCAAAAGCTGATAAGCCCCAGGAACTCCAGTTTGAGGGAATCTTATGTCTTTTGACATATGTCGGTATCCCACTCATGTACTAACACGAATTTGTAACATGAATTTACAAAGTAAGTCGTATGCAATATTGATTCATTATGTTTGTAGACATATTATTTTAGTGAAGCTAGTTTTTGTCATCTTTTCCCCTATAGTCAAACTGCCTGGTGGAGAGGTTGCTTGAACAGGCCTTCACTTTTAATCAGCTTAGTGACTACCGTAATTGTCATTATATGACCTACATGCAGTGACTGATAGAAAAGGATGGAGGTGCATTTTAAGGAAGAATTCTCTGCACTTCTTTCATTATTCATTTAATTAATAATGTTTTGTAGAAGTTTTATTCCTTGTTATATTATTCAAAACTTATGATTCATTACATGTTTGCAGTACTTATTCTGAATAGCTATGGTAACTACTCAGCTTTCTTCCCTCACAGAACAGAAAATTATTTTTGTCTTTTGTGGAGATTCCTGTGCTGCTGTGTCTATCACTTCTTACTAGTTAGGAATAATACTGGTGACAATTTATTTCCAGCTTATTGACTCGAATAGCTAGCTCATTGTGTTCTGAATGTCCTGGATGCATTTGTTACTGGTAGCATTTTACATATGACAATATAAGGAGCATAGATATGAAGCAAGTTGTTACTTTTTAAAAATAATTCTCATGTTTTCAATGCCTGATAGTCTCTTGTGAAAGACATTTTGGGGGAAAAGACCCCTTGCCTCCTAGACATCTGTTTGAGAAGAGAAAACAGGTTGTCTACACCCATGCCTTCTTATTTATCATTCAGAATGATATTTTGTAGGTTTTACTTCCTGACTGACCTGATATACTTTAAATGGAAAAGGAAATGAGGTCAATGACTAATTTCTGAAATCTCCTAGAGATTTCCTCATTTTAATAAATGTCTTATAAATCACCATTGGACCCATTTTGTCTTTCTATGAAAGCTGCTTTGTGTGTAACTATTTAACTATTTCACATGTTCTTGAATGTCATCAGTAACATATCTGGCACATTGAGTTTTTTATTAACAAAGTGCCTTTAATTATAGCCTCCAAGAGGAAAGAGGAAAAAAACAGAACAAATGCAGTAATTATGATTATCATTTGTAAATTTTAAAGCTTTGATTTTTTCTTTCTTGCTAAGAAATCATGATTCCTTCTCCTTTATGTAGAGCCTAGATTTGAGTAGCAAGCAAGCTGCCAGGCTTAGTCATAGGATGGTGACACCTGGTATGCATGCTTACTATGTAGTGGGCAGTGTGAAAGGACACACTACCCAGTACATAGTTAAAACACCAATTTATTTTCCCTATTGTCCCCAATCCAAAGGTAATGCATAGAGACACCACCTGTGAGGTTAACCTGTGAGGTTAATTCATCTGTCAGGTTGTAGATGAATTCTACATTTGTTTCCTTGTTTTCTGTATTCTACCATTATTTATGAGACAATAATTTTCAAAGTTGTTGCTTCTCAAAATTTGGTGGCTTTTTGCTCTGTTTCTTTTTAGTAGCCATATATTTGTCTCTATTTATAAATATGAACTTCTTTCTTATGTGTCAGTTTATTTTGACTTCAGTTTCAACAGGTTTTAAGAAAAGTGCTTTTAGCTTTATTAAAAGCAATATATAAAATGCATACTTTGTTCCAGTCTCTATTCCTATCTTTTTCTCCTTCTCAGACAACATGAGAAGCTCTGCTTTAACACATATTCTCTGTCTTGATATATGCCTACAAAAAAATCATTCCTTCTTTGTTTTAAGGTGTCTATGTCAAGTCATTTTTAATGGTGATGATTCCCTAATATAAAAGAGAAAATTGACACACTATTCAGTGGAAGGAAAATATAATGGTATTTAAGTGTTTTATTTGAAAAAAATAAATGAACTTACTCTCCTTAGTTCAAGTCTCTAATATTAATGCTAATGAGACTGAGGCAGGAAGACAAGCTCAAGTTAAAGAATAGAAAGGGATTCATACTGTATTGTTGATTCTTGTATTTCTCAATGGACCCAGAGAAAAGGAATTTGTATTAATTTGAAAATCTTTAATTGTATAGTTAAAGACTGTGTTTTCTCTATGTTCTTCCTTGCAGAATGTCCATGATCCATATAACAAAGCATATCTATGTAAACTAAGTATAATCCTTCTAACAAACACAAATATATAAAATTTTCCAATAGATTAGTGCACCCCTAAACTTTAATCAGAGAAGATTTTTATGCAACAGGCAATGACAACTGCAAAGACTCATAAGTGTATAGAAGTGTGAACATAAGTTGAACATAAAACAATAAACATGGATTCTATATCATTATCTCCTAGTCTCATGGAAGAGGAAAACATGGTAGAAAGAACGTTAAAAAAAAAAAAATTGAAATCTTCAAAAGAGTGAGGCGGTCTGAACACTACACATTTGATCCCACAGCACTTGAGTATATCTGCAGCATAACACATATTCAAGATTAGACCTCTCAACATGCACTTACATGGAAAGAAGGGCCTGTGTAACCACCGGCCCTAGGACCTTTTGGCAGATAATTATAGCTAGGATTATACCTACTACTGTTTGAAGATCTATAAGTAGTTAATTGCAACTTCTAAAGATCTGCTAAAGATCTCATTCTCCTGGAAATAATCCCTCATCCAGAACCTGAAAGGCAAAGGTAAGAGAACAGGGAAGGGTAATGGGGTGCATGTGTAAAATTAAGTCACATACATGTATTAAAATGTGCCATATGGGAAACCCACAATTATGTATGATTAATTCATGCTCATAATTCTTTTTTAATTTCTGTTTAGATTTTATATTTGGAAGTAATGAAAGCCTGTCTGTATATGTTAACATTCTTAACTCACAATTGTTTCAACAACAATGTAAATTCTTTTGTTTGTTTTATTTGTTTCAAAATTTAAATCATTAATAATATTAAGAAAACATATATGTGAACTAAAATATACAAATATGTAGAGAAAATTAATGTATTTATGTAGTTATATGCCAGCAGAAATGGAAATACTCACACATAAAAAATGAGTTTTATAGCTGAAATTCTGCATTATCTACAAAGGTGAATGGATTGAACAGAATTAACCATGGAACCATGACACTGAGGCGGGTCAAGTAAGAAATGCATGTTTATTGGTTTTCCCATATCTACTCTAATCCAGACACAGCCTGCATGCAATACGAAAATAGAAATTCCATTCCAAATTGCAAAGTAACTATTTGGCAAAGAGTTTCGATTAGTGTAAAATGATCCAATTAATGCACCCCACAAAGGACTAAGAACAAATACCAATATCAAACACTGTTGCAGAAAGAAATCTTTGAAGTGGCTGTTTTGAACAGACTATTAACAACAGGAAATTTCACTGAAATGTAACCAACCAGATGCTTGTGCTTGGATACAGCAAATAAAAAAGATTGCATTGCTATTAGAAAGGTAGCATAAATTTCCAAACTATGTCACTTAGTGTTACCAAGAGACTCACTGAGGAAAATTCTGATTTTCTTTGAGGCTTTCCTAATTATTTTTATTTCCTGTGGTTCATTTAATTTTAGTTGGCAGTATTTGGGGTGAATTTTGAGATGGGAGACATTTAGTCCCCAAAGTCAATATAACCTAGCCTCTTGAACTTGCTGAGAAAAACAGAGGAATGTAATAATCATTGTTTAACTGTGAAAATTGCTTTTGCAGGCATAAAGATTAAAAAAGTACTCTGTCATCATCCAGATGATTTACTTTAGACACAGGATGGGTCTCCAAATGTGATAGCGTTGTTTAAAAATGAAACCTTGAGCATGGGATTTAGACCATTGAAATTATTGCATGACATTATAATGCCAGACTCATGGTTAAACTACAGAGAATATTTAATAATCATTTATCACCACTGACTCATAAATTATAACCACATATGCCACTGCAAAAGAATGGGCATATTGGGCTGGCAGTGTGACTCAGCAACTAGAAATTCCTCAAGCCCTGTCTGTGGCCTCAAACTTACCTGGTAAAGTAGAGAATTGACCCCTGCAAGTTGTTGTCTGACCTCCTACATAGAATTGGGTGGATGGTGTGTGTGTGTGTGTGTGTGTGTGTGTGTGGTGCAGGAGAGAGAGGAGAGAGAGGGGGAGAGAATGGGGAGACAGAGAGAGAGAGAGAAAGACAGAGAGAGAGAAAGAGAGAGGAGGACATGATCACACACACACACAGACAATGAATAAATGAAAAATAAATGAATGAATGTAAAATTAAGAGCAATTGTGAAGGGAGGATGTGGAACAGTGTGGAAGTTCTATATTTTCTGAAAATGAGAGCTACTCAGAAATAAGTTTCAGGCAGTAACTACTTATTTTTTGGTGTTTGCTGTATTTGGTAAATACACTATAATCAGAATCAGTTTGTTCTGTTCTCAAAAAAATGTACATCTATATATAATATATACCACATACAACACATACATATATACACACATATGTTTACATACATATACATATATATGTGTGTGTGTGAGTGTGTGTGTGTATGTATTCAGTAATTTTTGTACAAACAGAACATCATGAGTGCAATTTAATGGTAGGATTACTCTTCTCATTAAAGGCATAATTGAGCAAGTTAAAAAGTTTCAAGGAGCAGATATCTTTAAGTTACATGACAAGCACTTGTCCAAATTTAGTTATGGTGCTTTCCTGTCCCTAGACTTTCATATTCTGGAATAATGAGGAAAACTTAAGTTGATTAAATTATGTAGTTCATGTTATCATAATTAATATCTATTCAGACAGACAAATATTCAATAGATTTACTATAGGTCAAAAGATTTAATGAAGAGACTAAAGAGTGACTATATGTAGGATAGCTTTATATAAGATAGTTTTTAATATGACCATTTATAATTACCACATTGAATGTGTATATTCCAAATTTGAAATTAAGAGTCACATTGACCAATTTGTTTTCCATCATTTCCATTCAAATATATTGTCTAATAAAATATAAGACACTGAATTAAATGCTGTTTTCATTTTAACTTAAACTGCTCAGTATTGGAATATCCCTTGATTTCTATTACTGTCAAAGTTTGTGGCTGAATAATTAATAAGTAAATAAATAAATCAATAATAAAAATACAATAACCCCTGAACTGCTATGGACTATACCTATATTAATTATTTATGTTAATGTTCTGAAATCTAAATTTTAAAATATCTTTTGCTGTCATTTGGTTTGGGTTATTTGTTCTCCTTTATGTTTTCTGGTAACCCTAATATAAATTTAATAGTGGTTATTGGAACAACCCTAAGATTAATGCATAACTAAATTATCTGTATAACTGGACACAAAGCATACTCATGGAGATTACTATCTGTATGTCAAGTCAGAGCAGGACTAGATTCCCAGGACTGCTGAGAAATCAGATGTTATCATCCTCATGATACTTAGCCCCTACAAGACAAAATTCTCTGAATCTCTGTATGTATACCAGAGGTTACTAGCTTTATTAGCATATAAACATATAAATAATATTTAATTTATCAAATCATTAAATCATCTTCAGTTTTAATTCTTAGTACATGAAAATTTTTTAATGTTTTTAAATAAAACATTTTAAAATTAATTTATTTTAGTGATTGCTGTCTAAAGACAGTAAAACATAGTTTGAGCATTGTCTTGCCAATATTCCCTCATTGTTAATCCCTGTATCATATTAAGTGGGCTTTATGACTATATATATGGGTAGTCTGTAACCTTGGTCTTATCTGTCTTTCCTTTCATTGGATATTCTGTAATGAACTTCACTGTTACACATTTTTAGCAGGACAAATAACTCCTGAAGAAACTCATAACTTTGGTGACAAAATAGCCCTAAGCTATTTCTCTTTCTAATAGATTCATGTTTGTAAAATACGGGGGATGCTGAAAATTTTCTGTTTTACTTTCTGTGTTAACATGTATGATTCTTTTACATTAGTTCTTATGGAGCTTTATACCTATTCTACTTGTCAGAAATATGATAGAAAGTAGAAATGAGAAAGAGAGTGATTCCTTACCACTTTCTAGCCAATAGAAATTACACACATGGAGATCTTACTTTCTTTACTCTCTTGAAGAATGCTTTATTTAATATGCTTGCATCGATTCAACAATGGCTACAATTTTATTTATAAGACCCTATGCCTAATGGGAAATTAAAGATGCTATAAACATTGCCAAATTAGAACAAAACCTAATAAGAAAATTGTGATTATGCATTCAAAATCTTCAAAGTATCATGAGAAGAAATTAATGTAAATATAATATTTCAGTATTAAGCTATCTTAATATAAAATGTTAGAACACAATAAATATACACAATGATTTTATGATTGTTCTTCATAGCTATAATAATTACATAAATATCTATATTTTCCACACTTCTAAACTTGTGCCAAAATAATTAGAGATTATTTATTCAATCACTAGCAACAAAAACAGTTAAGGGTAAGTATTAATGCTGGAGTCATGTGTAAATATATACCAGGAACATGGAGCTCAAGTTATCTGAAATCATATGCTGGAAAAAACATGGATCGTCTCAGGGCTCAAATACTTTCTTCTCAGCTTATATGATAAAGATTTTCTTAATTTAAAGATATCACAGGAAGAGCATAAATAATATGTAAAGTAAACAAAGGGATGCATTTCCATATAATTAGATTTTGAGTGGAACTTTCTGAAATGGTAACTAATGTTGAAGACCCTGCAAACTTACTGACAGAACCTTAAATCTAAGTTTATCATAACTTCTGAAGTGTATTGAACAGATTTTCCTGTCTTTGTTATCAACCATCTATTTGTTGATCCCCTTCGATGGTTCATATTGCCAAATGGGCTGAATCTGAAATCACCTTAGAGAGGAAATATGCCTCAAAGACAGTTTTAAGATTGGCTTCATAGAAGTGGGAAAATTCCTTCTAAGCATGGGAAACAACCCAGCTGGTATTCTCAGTGAATGAGTTGAAGGTTAATTGTGTGCCAACATTTACCTCACTCACCTATTAAGGATACATAGAATGTGATAAACTATCTCATGCTCCAATGGCAATGTCTTCCCTACCATGGTGAACTCTACCCTGTCTTCAACATTAAAAATATGTAAGTCATTCATTTGGTATGGCTTTTTTTTTGTGTGTTCAGTATCTGAACACAGCAATGAGAAAGGGAACTAGTATGAGGCTTGTCTCATGTAACTGATAAATAAATACATTGATTAGTGGCTTTCTTTTTTTAATTCCCTCTGACTATAAAATGTCTTTGCAAACTTTGTCACAAAGATATATCAGGAAATAGCAACTTGAAAAGGGGGCATTAAGATTAAAATATGAATTAAACCAGAAGACAGAAAAAGACTGAGAACTTTTCCTCACATGAGCTATATGTAACAAACAGAACTTTTGAGAGAAAGGGCCAATCATACCAAGGCTGCCAAATAAAGTGATTTGCAATTACTCTAAAGGGTCATGGACCTCATCTTTCATCTTATGGCTCTCCAAAACTCAGCAGTGTATTCCATTTCTTGACAGTGTTTTCTCCTTCCTAGTAATCTGCCTCTCAACTACTATTATCGTCTGTCCATGATGTGATATTCTTTTAGTATTCAGGCATCTGCACTGGCCTGCCCTTGGACTTTCCTCAGCATAGGAGCCACTAAGAGTACCACCTGTGCACATTCATTATTATCCCTTTTCATAGGGTCTTGCCTACCTCCTGTCTTTCTTTCTATCTCTCTTCCTCTTTCCATTTCTCCCCCTCTCTCTTTCTCTTCCACCACTCTAGTCCTCAGTGACTGGTCACTTTACTGCTCTCTGCCCCAGTTTTTGCTCCTTCTTCTCCTCCAACAATCCTCCTTTGTGACTCCCATTGTATGGCATGACTTCTCATTGGAGAGATTTTCTTTTTATTATAACAATACTTGTTGTTATTTAACATTTGACACAACTAGCCAGAATTGAAAGGAAATGCTTCTGCACTTTCTTTCTGCCTAAATAAGGGCAACCAATCTATGACTACTGATTCCTGGATCCCTGGAAACAATTTACAGATTTCCCTTACAGGACAGATTCCAGTCAAGGAGAATTAGATCCAATTGCTTTCTTTCCTCTCAAGGCTTAACATGCCCCATAAGAGAGAGTAATGAGTGTGCCTGAATACACTCCCTGTTCCAAATGAAGGTTAGCTAAATTTATTCTTTGGTTCAAGAAATGAGCAATGGGTGAAAGCTTCCAGGAAGACCCAACTCTTCAAAAGTGCTGAGCCTAAGAGGTATTTGAAGAACCAATAAATCCAACCTCAACCCTGGAAGACATACTGATAACCCCAGAACGTGGACATGCACTGATAGAGAGTGGTCCATATAACATCGGCAAACTCAAAGCAAGATTGCAACTCTCATGCCACTATTTGAGTTCCCACGGCCACTTGGAACACAGAGAGATATTGTACTCAGTATTTATTGTGGTACATCCCCTTTTTCTTCACTCCTATTGGTTCTTCCACTTTCTCAGGTAACATATTGAATTCTAGAAGTGACCGAATCAACATGGATTCAATCGCAACAGCAACACTGGGAATACTGACAGTTATTATAGGTTTAGAGTGCTGATTAGCTTTAATGCTGATCCTTTCCTGTGTTTCCAAGTTTACTTAGAAACAAAGATGTGCCTCTGGGTTAAAGAGTAAGATGCCAACAAAAGTACAGCTTTAGCTAATAGGCTAAATACTCCTTTGTCAAAAAGAGAAGGTTTTACTAAGGTTAGAACATTTAAGTTCTATTTCTACTCAAGACACCTAATTGACTATACTGTACAATTAAAGCTCTCAACATTTGACCCTAAAGTATAGATTGACCCTACTTATATAGAGGTATTTACTCAAGTGACAGCCCCCTTGATGTAAAGAAAAAACAAAAATAAAAATCACCTCATATGCCAGCTGGACCCATCTATCAGTGCGGAAATATCCAGAGTACAAGCCCAGCCTTTGTCCCCTTCACCAGGCCTTGGCAACGGGTGAGATTGGGTCTAATCCCAAAGGGGCGACTGATTCTCCCCTACACCCTCCCAGGGAAATCCCTGGATGGGTCCTGGATCTTCCTGCCCTTGTGTCCTGTCCCCACTGAGAGTGCTCTTAGAGCTCCAATATACCCCCACCCACCCCCACCGAGAGCCTGTCCTTCCCCTACGCTCTTCCCTACCTTGACTATTGTCCCACTGCTCTGGTTGAGCATTGAGCCAGAGAGTGTAGCCAACAATCCAGCCACCTTCTGGGGAATTCCTGGAGCCCATCTGACCTGTCTATCAGTGAAGAAACATCCTGAGTATCAGCCCAGCCTTTGTCCCCCAACACCAGCCCTTGGCTAGAGGCCTTGGCTAGAGCTAGACCCAACTATCCCTGAGGAAACATCCTATGTGCTAGCCTCTGCCAAAGAGGCCTCAGATCTCCTCTGCTGGAGCCTGATCTTTGACACCCCATTGTCTGACCCCTGCCTATGGAGAGACCTCCTAGAGAGCTTGGAGACAACAGACATCATCGAAACTCTAACACACCTAAATCCATAGAGAGAGCAAGAAACCCCACCAACACCTACTGGAAGAAGCTATGGGAAGATAGCAATACAAGAAAAAACTTAACATCAGAAAGACAAGCATAACACCACCAGAATCAGGGAAGCTACACCAACTAGAACAGAGCACAACAAAATGAATCAGAAGAGAACGACCTAAAAATTATCATCATAAAAATGATAGAGGCCATCAAAGAAGATGTGAGAAAACCCCTTAAAGAGTAGAAGATAAAACAAACAAAAAATTGGAAGAAATGAATGAATTTCTTAAAGAATATACAGAAATCCAAGAAAAAAAAACAAACAGGTTCAAGACTTGAAAACAGAAATGGAGACAATAAAGAAAACACACTGAAGGAATGTTGGAAATAGAAAAACTGGGCAAATGATCAGGAACTGCAGATGAAAACATAACCAACAGAATTCAAGATATAGAAGACAGAATCTCAGGTGCTGAAATTAAACTAGAGGAAATAGATACATTGACCAAAGAAAATCATAAATCCAACAAATCCTTACCACAAAACATCCAGGAAATGTGGAACACTGTGAAAAGGCCAAACCTAAGAATAATAGGCATAGAGGAAGGTGAGAAAGCCCAGCTCAAAGGGGCTGAAAACATATTCAACAAAATCATTACGGAACTTTCCCAATCTGAAGGAGGACATGCCCATGAAAGTACAAGAAGTATACCAAACGCCAGATAGACTAGACCAAAGAAAAATGTCCCCTCGACATATAATAATCAAAATACCTAACATACAGAATAAAGAAAGAGTATTAACAGCAGTGAAGGTAAAAGGACAGGTAACATAAAAGGCAGACCTATCAAAATTATGCCTGATTTCTCCATGGAAACTCTCAAGGCCAGAAAGTCCTGGATAGATATTCTACAAGAAATAAGAGTCCACAGATGCCAGCCCAGGCAACTATACCCAGCAAAACTCTCAATCACTATAGATGGAGAAAACAAGATATGACAAAGCCAGATTTTTCACAATATGTATCTAGAAATCCAGCCCTACAGAAAGTTTTGGAAGGAAAACTCCAACCCAAGGAAGTTACCTACACTCACAAATACATAGGCACCAGGTAATCCCACTTCACCAGAAACCAAAGGTAAAGAAGGACAAATATATTCACAATACCAGTGCAGAAAGCAAATCTAAAACAAACATTAAGAGTCAATGGTACTTACTCTCCCTCAACATAGGTGAGTCTAAACTCACCTATAAAAAGACACAGGCTAACAGAATGGCTATGAAGACAGAATTCATTCTTCTGCTGCCTACAAGAAACACACCTAAGCTATAAAGATAGACATTATCTCAGGGTAAAGAGCTGGAAAAATGATATGGATCCTAGAAGCATGCAGGGGTGGCTAACCTAATAGCTAATAAGTTAGAATTCAAACCAAAATTAATCAAAAGAGATGATGATAGTCATTTCATATTCATCATAAGAGAAATCCATCAACAAAAAGTCTCAATTCTGAACATCTATGCTGCAAATACAAAGGCACCTACATTCGTAGAGGAAACAGTACTAAAACTCAAAGTTCACATTAAACCTCACATACTTATAGAGGGAGAATTTAACACACCACTCTCACCAGTAGACAGGACCACCAATCAGAAACTCAACAAAAAAACAAAAGAACTAACAGAAGTTATGTCTCAACTGGATTTAACAGACATCTATAGAACATTCCATCCAAACACAAAAGAATATAACTTCTTCTATGTTCCACATAGAACCTTCTCTAAAATCGACCACATACGAGGTGGTATAACAAATCTCAACAGATACAAAAGGATTGGAATAGTCCTCTGTATCTTATCAGACCACCATGTGTAATTCAACAAAAACACAAATCGCATAAACTCTACAAACTAATGGAAACTGAACAATGTGCAATTGCACCACACCTGAGTCAAAAAGAAATAAAGAAAGAAATTAAGGACTTCCTAAAATTCAATATGAATGAGGACACAACATACTCGAACTTGTGGGACACGTTGAAAGGAGAGTTACGAGAAAAGTTCATTGCACCAAGTGCCTATATGAAAAAAACAGAGGATAGTCACATAAGAGAATTAACAGCACAGCTGAAAGCCTTAGAACAAAAAGAGGCAATCTCAACCTGGAGGAGTAGATGCCAGGAAATAATCAATTTAAGGGCTGAAAACAATAAAATAGAAACCAGGAAAACAATACAAAATATCAATGCAACAAAGAGTTGGTTTTTTTGAGAAAATCAACAAGATAGACAAATCTTTATCCAAACTAATGAAGAAGCAGAGAGAGATCATGCAAGTTACAAATTCAGAAATGAAAAGTGGAACATAACAATGGACACTTAGAAAATCCAGACAACTTTCAGATCATGCTTTGAAAACTTGTACTCCACAAAATTTAAAAATTCAAAGGAAATGGACAAATTTCTAGATAGCTATCACTTACCAAAATTAAACCAAGAACAGACAAACAAGTTAAACTGACCTATAACCCCCAATGAAATTGAAACCATCATAGAAAACCTTCCAAACAAAAAAAGTCCAGGGACAAATGGCTTCAGTGCAGAATTCTACCAGAAATTCAAGGAAGAGCTAATTCCAATACTCCTCAAATTGTTCCACACAATAGAGACAGAAGCCACATTACCAAACTCTTTCTATGAGGCCACAAATACTTTGTTACCCAAGCCTTATAAAAATACAACTAAGAAAGAAAACTATACATCATATCCCTGATGAACATCGATGCAAAAATGCTCAATAAAACACTGGCAAACTGATCAAAGAATGCATCAGAGAAATCATCCACCATGACCAAGTAGGCTTCAACCCTGGGTTGCAAAGATGGTATAACATATGAAAATCTGTCAAAGTCATCCACCATATAAACAAACTGAAAAAGGAAATCCATATGATCATCTCCCTAGATGCTGAAAATCCTTTGACAAAATTTAACACCCTTTCATGATAAAGGTCTTGGAGATAGCAGGAATAACAAAACATAACTAAACATAATAAAAGCAATATACAGTAAAACAACAGCCAACATCAAACTGAATGGAGAGAAGCTTAAGGCAATTCCTCTAAAATCAGGAACAAGACAAGGCTGTCCTCTCATTCTCCATATCTCTTCAATTTTGTACTCAAAGTTCTGGCTAAAGCTATATGTCAACAAAACAAGATCAAAGGGATCCAAATTGGAAAGGAAGAAGTCAAACTGTCTCTATTTGCAGAAGATATGATAGTTTACATAACTGACCTAATAAACTCTACCGGGGAATTCTTACAGCTGAGAAATACCTTCAGCAAACTAGCAGGATACAAGATAAACTCAAAAAATCAGTAGCCCTAATTTATTCAGATGAAAAAGAGGCTGAGAAAGAAATCAGAGAAAGATAAATCATTACAATAGCCACAAACAACATAACATATCTCAATGAACAAAATAATATCTCGGGGTAACGCTTACCAAACATGTGAAAGTTCTATACAATAAGAACTTTGTGTCTTTAAAGAAGGAAATTAAAGAAGAAACCTAAAAGTGGAAAGATCTCCCATTATCTTTGATTGGATGGATAAATATAGTAAAAATGGTAATCTTGCTAAAAGCAATCCACAGATTCAATGCAATCCCCATAAAAATCCCAGCACAACTCTTCACTGATCTTAAAAGGATAATAGCCAGCTTTGTATGAAAAAACAAAACGACCCAGGATAGCTGAAACAACCCTGTACTATAAAAGTAACTTCAGGAGGCATCACCATCCCTGACTTTAAGCTCTACTACAGAGCTATAGTTATGTAAACAGCCTGGTATTGGGACAAAAATAGACTGGTAGACCAATGGAATCGAATAGAATATCCTGATATTAATCCATACACCAATGAACTCCTGATTTCAAAAAAAAAAACAGCTAAAACAATACAATGGGGGGAGGAAAGCATCTTCAACAAATGGTGCTGGCACAATTGGATGATGGTGTATAAGACTTCAGATAGACCCATGTTTGTCACCATGCATAAAACTCAAGTCCAAATGGATCAAAGACCTCAACATAAATCCAGCCACACTGAACCTCTTAGAAGTGAAAGTAGGAGGTACCCTTGAACAAATTGGTATGGAAGACCACTTCCTGAACATAACTCCAGTAGCACTGACACTGAGATCAACAATTAATAAGTTGGACTTCCTCAAACTTAGAAGCTTCTTTAAGGCGAAGAACACAGTTGACAAGACCAAATAGCAGCCCACAGGCTGGGAAAATTTTTTACCAATCCTACATCTGACAAAGGGCTGATCTCAAAAATATAAAAAAAACTCAAGAAACTAGTCAACAAATACCAAATAACCCTATTAAAAATGGGTTACAGAATTGAAAAAAGAATTCTAAATAGAGGAAATCAAAGAGGCTGACAGACACTTAAGAAAATGTTCAATATCCTTAGCTTAGGGAAATGCAAATGAAAACAACTTTTAGATACCATCTTACTCCTGCCAGAATGGCTAAAATTAGAAACACCAATGACAACTTATCCTGGAGAGGATGTGGAGAAAGGGGAACACTCCTTCACTGCTGGTGGGAGTGCAAATTCGTACAGCCATTTTGGAGATCAGTATGGCAGTTCCTCAGGAAAATGGGAATTAGCTTAACACAGGACCCAGCAATTCCACTCTTAGGTATGTACCCAAATGACCCACATCCATGCAACAAAGACATGTGCTCAACTGTGTTCACTGCAGCATTATTTGTAATAGCAAGAACCTGGAAGCAACCTAGATGCCCCTCAACTGATGAATGGATAAAGAAGATGTGGCACATCTACACAATGGAATACTACTCTGCAGAAAAAAATAATGGAATCTCGAAAGTTGCAGGCAAGTGGATGGAACTTGAAAATACCATTCTGAATGAGGTAACCCAGTCACAAAAAGGGGAACAGGGAGTGTATTCGCTCATATATGGATTTTAGAGGTAGAGCAAAGGATCACCAGCCTATAATAGACACCAACAGATGAACTGGGATAAAAGGTGTATTCTAAGAGATTCATATATGGTCCCTCACAATAGGGGGAAGGGACAAATACCCCAGAGAACGGGGGAAATATGGGGACAGTGAATGGCGTGAGTACTAGGAGAAAGAGAATGGGAGGAGAAGAAAGTAAGTGGTACTAGCTTTAAGTGGTTGGGGAATAGAGGGGAGGATGGCCAGGGTTCATGTCACAGGGGAAAGAGTGTAAGAGGGAGGGAGGGAGGTTTGGAGGAATGAATGTACAGGAAACTGGGATCCACATGTAAAATTTTAAATTATAAAAAAAGAAGGAAAAAAAACCAAATGCTGCTGGATTAATTCAATATACATACATACATACATACATATATATATATACATATATATATATATATACATATATATATATGTATATGTATATATATAAAATGCTTTGACTTCAAAATTTAAGCCTAAGGACAAATTACTTGGGAAAAGGATTTCTAATTTTTTTTTTCCACAGAAAATGAAAAGCTGTGGACTCCTTCCAGACTAATGTGGTTTGATCGAGCAAGACCCCCTGAAGCAAAGTAAATGGGACAATGCAGCCTTGCAGACCACTACAGCATCTTCTTAGGATTCCCCCATGACAGTGTCTCCAACCAGCAGGAAGCAGTTTGGAAAGAATGACGTCCAAATTCCCAAATATTTTTTATAAATGTTTGCTTTCATTTACAAAAAAAGTCTCTTTATAAAAAAATGTTGACATTTTTAAAAAAAAGCACCTCATATATTGGTACTTTTAAAATGAATGGAAATTTGAAAAAAAAACATGCAAAGGCATTTCTATAATCTGGTCTCTTTTCAGATCTTAATAGTCTAATATTTCAGGTGTTCTAATTTTTAGTGTTGTAATTTTTCTGTAATTAATTTTATCCAATTTATCTACTTACAAGAGCATCCTGGGAATGATACTTCATTTAAATAAAGTAATAGAAATACTTCAAAATTCTATTGCAATTACATGTCTTGATTCTTGTTGTGGATTACAGTTCTAGGAGGAATCTCAGCTGTAAAACAAAATCTTCTTTAAGGTGGACAAACTGATTACCACTTAAGCTACCATGAAGACTTTAGAATGTTCCAAGTCTAGATCAAAATAATCATGGGTTGTATTTAGTATTCTTAATAGCCACTTATTAACCTCTGTATCTGACATAACACTATTATGACCATTAGGAAAAATCTTTTGAAATGAGTGAACACAATACTAGCTTTTCCTTTGTAATAGCAGCTTTTTAGATCACTCATTTCTGTCAACCAAAAAAACTAAGTTCATATTTAGACAACATCAAACACTTATAATAGAGGTACTTCTCTTTGCATAATCATTTTCTCTATGTTCCTACTAATACATTTGTAAAATTCCTTGATTAATTGCTTTTGTTATTATGTTACTATAAAATATTATCATATTGAAACATGGAATTTGGGGTAACCTAGATTTGTGTTACCGGGTCATACTTACTCTAGACTCCTAAATACACTATCTTTTTTCTTTTCTTTTTTATTTTTTGGCAACATAGTCAACAGTAGTAACTTGGGCATAGAGTAATGCATTCCTACTGCTCTCCAGTGAATCCTAGGATGTTATTTCTCTAACAAAGATATTCTTTAGTTTTCTATGCTTTATGTTGTTACAACTTTCTGACTCCTATAAATTTATCTTTTAAATTTACTATCCTTAAATGAGTCATTTTGAGTCATAGACAGTAAAAGAAAATGTAAGCATCCTCTCATATAATGGAAGCTAGGGCAAATAAGCAACAATGACAATATAAGCTGCAGTATCACTCCCTTTCTGTATTCCATAATACAAAAGGCAATCAAATGTTGCCTACATCAATTTTTGAAGACATTTTTAACGGTCCCAGGAGGATTTCACAATTCTGATAAGAGATTTATTCTCTTGCTCTAATGTTTGGAGTCTAGCATTTTAACTCTAGCTATATGCATTCTTTGAAGAGGAAGTTTTCAAACCCCCCCAAAGTCTTCTTGTTTCCTATGAAAGTCAACTAATCATAAAGATATCGATTCATTGTAGAAGATGGCATAACTACTAAAGTAAAAGAAAACTGGAGAAACCAACGTAGATCATGTATCCCCTCATTTAAAAAGAACAACAATAACAAACTCTAAAAAGTTTTATATGGTTGTGAGAGTAATACCAATGAAGTATTAGCAAACACGAAACTGATTGGTAATAGTATATAAACAAAACCACAAAAGACTAGGCTATATAATGAATCATGTTTTATAGATCTCCCTTTGTCTACTAGAATGTCAGAACAGGGAGAGCCTGACTAGCTATAATACAAAGATACCTCCTGCACGGAAACCAGTCAGAGGTTGTCAGCTTGTTTTGCTTTTGGTTTTATTCATCATCTTTATTTAGGAAAATCCCTTTAAATCAATTGCAATGTTAGGATCATTTAAAAAACTATTTTGCTTTTACCTCATTCTCAGTATATGATCTTCATTATGATTTTTTTTTAATTTTACATATTGATAACAGTTCCCTCTCTGTCCCATCCTCCCATGCCCCCCGACTCCTTCCTCCTTCTATTAAGGTTTGTTGTTTTCTTTGTATTCAGCAGTACAAGAGATTATACTGATAGGTGTAAACTACAAAATAATGATTCCTCTGTGGCTATAATACAATGAGCTTCTTATTCTTGTGTATGTGTACTTGGTGACTCTTTCTAGGAGGTTGAGGAAGTGATAACTTACTTATGGTAGTATGTCACTCTTGGCAAGTTTTGAGGTGTCAACAACTATGCACCTTTGCTATTGTTCTCCATCTGCTTTAACTTTGTGGTTGAAGATGTGAGCTCTCAACATCTGCTCCTTTTTTTGAACCTTAACCTGCCATCATAGATTGTAAACCTCTGAATCTAAAAGCCCAATTAAACAGTTTCTTCAAAAAATTGACTTAGCCAAGGTATTGGAGGCATAGAAAATATAATTAAAACTGAAATTTGTACTATATTTTATACTCTACCTGTTGTTAGTATTCAGGCATGTGTACTGGTCTATTTTGGGGTTTCTGACAGGATACACCCTCTGCTGCAGCCACTAAGAGCACCACCTGTACATTCTCACTCTATTTCCTTTAAAAAGGGCTCTGCCCACCATTCCCTCTCTTTTTCTTCTCCTATTTCCTCTCTCCTCTCTTCTGTTGCTCTTATCTCCAGATGATGGTCTTCCACTCCCTTTTCCCCTGCTAGTATCCCTTTCCCTACTAAAAAGCCCCTCTGCTTGAACCCTGTCTCATGCATTTTTTTTTCTTAATTTGCAACACCTATGTCAGACTAAACCATGTCTTTTACTTTAATATTTTTTGTTAATTTTAAAATCATGTAATGCACTGAGACATTAGATTAGATAGGTAGCTGAATCATGTAAGCAGGAATTAATGGCACATCCTGGTAGATATATTGAAGTTGATAGTGCAGATGAAATGTGTACAATGGGGCCCAGCTCAAGTGGTTCAGAAGGAAAAAAAATAATAGCATCTGAGCTAGACACTGTTTTTTTAACAGTTAGCAAAAGATATGGATGCTTTGTGTTTATGTCCTAAGAATTTGTAGGGCTAAATTAAAATTAAAGGGTTATATTCTTTAAGTGGAGAGTGTCAAGGTACCTAATATATACTGTTTCATTTGTTTATTAGTAATTATTTAAATGCAGGTCCACAATTAAACATTGCAAATGGACAGAAAGAAACATAAAATGCACAATTTAGAGAGGAAAAAGACACTAATAAGCTAAATGTTACATTCAAGACATGTTGAAAGAAAGGATGCAAACATTAATGAAATATCATCATTAATAAAGAGCCAATACCACATTGGCAAAGTGGATAACGTGCCCTTGGGACAAGACTTTGTACAGCTAAGCAGTCAAGCTTGGAAAGAAAACATTATAAGGCCTTTTCTGCTCAAAGAAATGAACAAACTAAAGGTTTTGAAATTTGTTTTGCAAGACCATGTATTACCCTAAGTAGGTAGCTTATTCTGGTATTGTTATCTAGGTGGTACTAGCTTTAAGACTCATGAAAGACAGAACTATAAAGGGGTTTTCAACCCTTCTTCTGTGGTTAAGAGAAGCCACTGAGGCAAGGCAAGCACTTGTCAGTGTAGTCATTCCCTAAAGTTCCTAACAAGGCAAGAAGTCCTAAGAGGCCAACTATATGTAGCTGTAAGAGTAAAGACTGGATTATGTTGGAGACATCAACATTTGGGGTATTTCAGAGTTGTATTTAGCCAAGAAGAGCTAAATACTGTAGGTAGAACTAGCCCAAACAAGAGAACTATCTCGAAGTCCTCAAACCTGGAAATAAAGATCAGAATGAGCCATTTGCTGTAAGCCATGGAGTTCAGGATTCAAGTTTACTCTTCTGGTTTACAGTCTTATTTGATTGAGTATTTCTTTACTATGCCCTATTTCTCCTTTCTGGAAAAGTTATTTATATTATGCCATTTGTATAATGGGAGTATACAATATGCTGCTTTGATTTCACAGAGGGTTGAACAGAGATGTCCTTGATGTATGAAGGTGTACACCTTTTAGGCACATGCCTAAGAGTGAAATTACTGGATCTTGAAGTAGACTGATTTCAATTTTCCTGTAGAATTGCCATACTGATTTTCAAAGTAGCTGTATGAGTTTATGCTCCCACCAGCAGTAGAGGAGCATTCCCTTTTCTCCACATCCTCTCCAGCATAAACTGCCTTTGGTTTTGTTGATTGTAGCCATTCTGACAGGAGAAAGATGGTATCTCAGAATTGTTTTGATTTGCATTTCCTTGATATCTAAGGATGTTGAGCATTTGCTTAAGTGCCTTTTATAAAAAATACATATTTTTATTAGAAATTGGACATTTGTGTTTATGGATGTTTCGAAGACTTGCTATTTGGTGTCAGAAAGTGGAGATACAAGGACATTATTTTTTATTGCTCTAACCATAACCCTGAAATTTCAAGGACCAATGATATTGATGTTGTTTATCCCAGATTTAAGACAGTTAAAAACTTATTCCATAGCTCCAACAGAGAAAACAAACAATAGGTAAGGGGTTACTTCTTCCTAAGATTTTTTTTTCTGTCTGTTCATACCAAGTAGAATTATGCTCACCCAAACTAAGGAAGATCAACTACTTCCTAAACTTCACTTAATAAAATGTTATTATTTGACATACCGCCCAATTGGTTAATTTGCAAATCCTCATATCAGTTAAGATGACACATGAAAATTAACTATCATACAGCCTCAATTAAAAAAATAATATGAAACAAGTGGTTTCATAGGTTGTGTAATGAAAAATTTTTAATATACTCCATGTATATTCCTTCACTTTTCTTCCTTAATTAGGATATGGATAGATGGGAAATTTTGTTCTGATATTGTTTCTAATTTATTTTTGTGTTATCTAACTTTCACCATTTACAGCAATATATGAGCATTTCTAAATATATGTCATAGTAAAAATTCAAGACCAACCATCATTATCAAACTACAGTGAATCAAAAAACAGATTTTTACTATTTTATTTTAAAGGTCATTTGTGCGTCAACAGAATGCAAGTTTCAAAGGTTAGATTCCATGAAGCTTTAAATAGAGAATCAATGTATTGTTTACATTAGCTACATACACTGTCACTTTTTTTCTTTCAGGTCTCTGAAAATCTATCCATGAATTTTCTGCCAATTTTTACTTAAAAACAATACACACGGCAAAGTATCATAAACATATTTGTGTATCTACACACATGCTATTTAAACTAAATAGCAACATAGACAAAAACAATTCAAGTATTTTGAATAATACTGATAAAAGTTCATTATAATCTTAGAGTTTTAAATTATGTCTCTCCTTGTTAATGATATCCCCAACTTACAACATATTGCTCTTGGAAACCACCCATATCAGGCTCATGTCATTCACGAGTGGCAGCTGACAAATTACAATAAATACAGCTCCAGGAATTCTAATATCCCCTTCTGGCCTATTTGGGCATGTATACTGTCTGGCTCATATCCTGATACAGAGACACATTCTCAACATTGGAAGTATTTAAAATCTATTAATTTTCTGGTTTGTGTTGAAACTACATAAAGCACAATTTGTTTTTTAAGGATATTAATAATGCTGGTTTTTATGTTTTCTTATAAAAATAAGTTAATCCTCCAATACATAATAAGCCTTTGGACTTAAAAATATTTTCCTTTTGATTTGAATCTAAAATCATTCCATATTTGAGAAAAATCTTCTTTAATTTTTATGACAGATCTTAAGAATTTCAGAAGTGCTGAAGTGTTTTTAGTGTGGTTGACAACATTGATTTGATCTCACATTCAAAAATGCTGTGTGTGTTCATGACTCTATTAGACTTAACTGTGAGTGAAAATGTTTAAAATAACAACAAATGTGATATAATTTTGTAAGAGCAATGCAGAACCTTAGACCAATCAGACACTGGACAGAACCATATACAAATGTTTGTGAAAATGAGATGAAATAGTCTCAAAGTTGGAAGTATGAATATAAGTTTACAGAAATTAGAAACCAGAAACGATAATAGCATCCACATAAAAATACAACTCTAACCACATGGGAAATAAAAGATAGTCCAAAGTCAATACTACAGTCAAAGAAACCCAATTAGGATATGCTAAATTTACTCTTCCAATATGTATATTTTAGTGATTATTTTTGTGGTATATACAAAAACAAAACAAAACAAAAAACAAAAAGAAAGAAACAAACAAAAAACAAAGAAGCTTATGAATCAAGACTCATGTAAAGCACATTGTTGGGAACCGATAAACCAGCCTTCATCTTTGGCTTGAATGTTATCTCATAGTAAAGACAAACCAGGTTCTTTCCTATATATGATTAAATTTCTGTTTCTCAACAATTAGGCTATGTTCTACCTGTAAAATTAACTACAAATTGTTTTGCACTGCTTATTCCAGGAAATGATAACCATGCTTTGTCTTTTTTTGTTGTTGTTGTTGTTTTGTTTTGTTTTTCCATGGGAAAAACGTTTGGAGGCTCCTGCAAGATCAAGCTCCCAACACAAATTCAGAAACTGAACATTTCCTTCCGTCCAGTTTGGACTAAAGAGCTGCTCTCTAAGGGGCGCACATGTTAGAGACAGACCAAGAGCCCAGGGTGTGCCTTCAGTTTGGCAGCCTGGTAGAATGACATCATTAAAATAAAGCAGCAAATACTATTTTATGAAGGCCTCCTCTGATAAATCATACTCTCTGTGACAGCAGGTTCTGTGGGATTCCAATCTGAGGATATTGGAAAGGGCGGGGGAGTAAAAGATCCAATATTTGATTTTTCAGGATAAAAAAGTGAGGTATCATACTGCTCATTTGGTTACTTGGGAGTTTAGGCAGAACCACCAGTTTGCTGTTTGACCTGCCTTGAAACCCTGGGTAAACCATGGCAAGATTGGTAGCCAAGATAGAAATTGGAGTGGACCAGCACCTGGTTGCCCCCATTAGCCGGGATTCAAAGCTAAGGTTGCAAAACTGATCTTCAAAACCCTAAGGACATTTGTTGATATTAGGAGTTAAGAGACTGAGTATGACCAGAACAGGATGTTCAACATTACCCAGAGACTCGACAAATTAAAGAGGCCCAATCTACCTGAACTAGGAAACTCGACAAATAGGAAACCTCTAGTGAATTCCTGGTGTCTGGGTTGTGCAAGAATGTAGTTGAGAAGAAGCCTCCAATTACTTTAAAAACAAACCGAAAACATGCAAAACAAACAAATAATAATAATAATAACAAACTTCTTTGGTTATACTGATTAACCCAATTGTTGTTGTCACTGTCCCTATGATTATTTTCCTCTGTGTTCTGTTGTGTTTTGTTTGTATTTATGTGTTCTAACTTAGGGCAGCTAATACAGAACAGCATCCATAATAACACTAGTAAGGTGAAGAGAAAGGCAGAGTGCCTAATATTAAACTATTGGTTTCATTTAAATGCTTAACATTTTTGTTAAGACATAAACCTTATCTCCAGATTTGTATGGCAATTTTATGAAAGTTCTATACCTCAGGATTATAAATTTATTAGATATGGTTAAAAATCTACCGAGTCTATTAGAAAAGTTGAGTTAAAACTGGTAAGACAGGATTAATAATGAAAAATTTATACATAGGTAATCTTAACATTCAGGCCATAAAACTCAGCAAATAGACAACACCATCAGCCAAAACAGAAACAAGACACCTAATCCATCAAAGTCTATCATTTCGGGAAAGTCTCCAAATGCACTAGTCTTGTTTTATTAGCTCCCGTCGTTACCCTTATGGCTTACTGGTCTTACTAACTGAAATATGTCGACCCAAAATATGTTTTTTTTATGCTTAAAGTCTCACCCTGAGAAAGATTCAAGAATACACTGAAATCCCAAATGCTAATATAATTTCCAGTTGACTAAAGTTAAGGTCAAATACATTACTGAGATATTGCAATCTTATGACAGCAAGACAGTAACCTAAACAGTGTGACACTGAACTTATAAAATATGTCTTCTTACATAAGGTCTATTCAGGCTAACAGAGACTGAATTAAGAGTATATGTCTAGCTTCCTTGTCTTTGATAACTTTTGAAAGCTTTAGAAATTTTAACAAACTGATTCATACAAGAAACAACAGTATTATGCCTTTGTACACATTCACAGGATCAGGAAAGAAGTTGCCAGTCACTCAATTGATTGTATTTATGATTTAAAGAATTTTTTAAAATATAAAACTACATTCTATTTGAGAATTAGAAAATATAAACTTAACAGGGATAAAATACATATAAAAACTATAAAATCCTAATCTTATAAAACTGAACTTGTTTTAAATATCAAGGATAATTAAGACATGCAAATGAACAGTCAGTCATCATACAAATGATCTAATTCATTTGGAGGGATAAGCATTTTTAGCTTGATGTATTGCTTTACGAGGCTAAACCTAAAGCAAATAGCTAAAATAAAGAATGTTCATTTAAAATCAGGTATAGTTAATAAATGCCCATCAAAATAAGATATACTAAATATGACATTCAAAATGCATAATACTTCCTGTGATAGATAGCAATTCCAGGCTATAAAAGCAACCCTAAGGTCTCTAAAGAAGACAATGTACACTTAAGCCAACTGGATTTTGGTTTTGCTAACCACTTGGAAAAGCTGCCTCTGGTCTTGCCTACTGCCAGGGGCTTTCACAAACTGGAGAAACTGTTGGGATGATTGTTGAGTTCTGCCTTGTCAAAGTAAGGTCAGTTTTCCTAAGTAACTTTTCCCAAGGAAATTCATACTTTCTGATGCTGTCAGCAGATGCTGTTCTGTGCAGCAGCCTAAGATTCAATGCTGTTCTAAGTGACAGGCAAAAATCTATGACCACTGCACCGAAACGAAGCAATCCAGACCACAGGAGAGCAGGGTAACTACCCAGGTAATAGTAAGTCATTGTCATTTTGATTGATACATAGACATTTTGAATTAAAATTTCCTGTTATAATTTACAGATAACAGCAGCTTAATGGATTTAACATCAGGTGTCTGGTCAATGCATTTCATATATAAATTCATAACTAGCGTTTCTAGACCAAGTGGGTCTCCTGGTCTAAAAAGCAAACTCAGTGATAGATTTGGCTTGCTAACATACATCTCATTAAAGGATAAAGAGGTTTCAGATATAAATTTACTATTCTTTTATTTCAAGGACATTCCACTGCAAAGAGTGCTCTTAGTAGTCAATCATTTATGTATGTGTAATAGTAAGTAATTAGATAAAAATTATGTTTATATAATTACAATGCTCTAAAATAGTATACATTATAAAATGATATGGACTTAAAATTATAATAATGAGAATCTGAAAGTGATTTAAGGTTGCTTTATGTAATTGTTATACTAAGATTTCAAATGTTCAAAGTCTTAACATCAATCGATAAAATTGCAAAAAGGTGGTAAAACATGGACTCTGTCTTTTAAATATAAACTTAAAATAATCTCATCATGTTAAAAACATCTCTAGAGAATCTTTATATCCAACATTCTGAATAGAAGTTCAGGTTTTAAAACAAATCTATAGCTTTTGCTCTAATTCAAAGGCATGAATCTACTCTAGCTGTTTTTACAATATTTGATCTTCTTTTTCTATAACATGGATTCAAGTACAAATTCTAATCAATACTAATATAAGAGTAAAGGAAGTCATAAGACTTAGATCCACCTATCACAGGTCAAATGGACTCCACGTAACAACTCCAGTCAATCAGTAGCTTAAATGTTCCAGCCTGTTTTCTATTCCTGAGGGAAGCTCCAAATATAAAAGTTTGCTTTCTACAGAGACAGGATCTCCTTTGTCAGTTATGTGACTTGCACCTCTTTATTTTCTTTTTATTATTCAACTGTGAAAATAGTTTGAATTTTTATATGGACATACAATTTATCCTGTAAAGTAATGTTTAGTTTAAGGGATATAACCTTTAGTAAATTACTACTTTTGCAATCATCCAGTATGTAGAACTCAAAGGAATGGCTACTGTTAAAATGAGATTTCAAACAAAACTCAAGTAAAGTTCTCTATTAAGTCCAGCCTTTTCTACATTTCAATGAATATGCAAGTAAATAAACAACCCTGGGATGAACAAAATATTTGTTAATGGCTTTCTATCATCTAAAGAGATATAGTGATCACTTTCCTCTTAATGAAAATAATTTTAAAGCATTATAACATATATACCAAATAAATAAAACCCTGAAGCATCTTTTTAAAATTTCAATGTGAAAATATAGAGAAAACCCATGAAACAGAATAATAATAGTAATAATAGCCCTGTGACAGAATCGGGTCAAAATTAGAATGCTTTAACATAAAGCTATTCAAGTCCATTGATGTCTCAAGTATTCCTGGATATTTAAAGTCAAAATATGTTTGCTTTTTTTCAGTTTCATTGTTTGGATGAGAAGTAAGATAATTGAGCCCTATCTTTTTAAAATTCTCTCCAATTCACATCAAGTCACAAACACAAAGGAAAGCAGGGTAACTTGTCACACTGGGATTCACAGAAAGTCTTAGCCTACTCCTCCACACAGTAGAAAAGTGCTTCAGTGATCATATTCTACGCTTCTTGCTTTCATAGAACATGACATAATTCAAAAGCAAAACAAAACAAAACAAAATCTTTTCTGATCACTATGAAAAGCATTTGTTTGCATGTGTAATTTTGTTATTCACTGTTAGTATCTGAAGTGAGCAAGAATTATGGAGAGCTAAAAAGATAGGACATAGAAGCATATATGACTGAAGAAGTGAGGCAGGCAATAAGCAATAATAAAAGTAAATACTGTAGGAGATTTGCAGTTGTCATCATGAGTAAGAGTAGGAAATTTTTTTTCTGCACAGGTTGTAAAATACATATAACAGGTTGCCTGGCTTACAAAACAGTAGTGGATTTTCTTAAAATTCTAGTATACTAGAAGAATACTAGAATGTTCAAGATCAAGGATTTACACTGATTTGTCTTTTTTTTTTAATCAAGATTCTTTTGGGTTTAGATGGCCACTTTTTCCTCATGTGACCTCCATGGATAAGTATTCAGAGATGACAATGAGTTGTGTTGTGACTCTGCCATTTATTTCTATTGGTTTTGAAGTTTAGATCCATTCAACCAACTCAGGGCCAGAATAGTTTGAAATAATATTACTACTGAACCTGTAGTTAATATTCTTGGTTTTATACTCTGAACAATGCTTTATCATGAATATTCATATATTCATTGCATATTGTAAGTTATTCTATGTAATATAGATTTGATTTACTATATAGACTTCATATGAGTATGTAGTTAGGTTATATGCAAAAGAAAACTCATTTTTTATAAGAAAATAAACATTTAGAGAGCTTATCCAAGGAAGATTATAGACACATTCCCACAGGAAGACAAAGAAACAACTACATACTAATTCTCTCATGTGGATAGCAAGTATCTGAATCTGATTACATTTGTAAGGTGTGCACTTGATCAGCCCAGAGAAAATCATACCTAGATTAAATAGAGGCTCATGAAGTTCTACCACCCACTGAGGAGCTATTGACCAATGTTTACTGATAGAAAAGAGAGTTAGTTTTCATCAAAGATGAAATCACCCAGGTGTTTTCCATGTTCTAGGACACATTCCTACCCGCATGTACATATGGCTGGCTTTAACTGGATTAAATGGATAAATCAAAACTGAGCACACATGGAGTTAGGGGGATGAAGAGTAGGAGAGAAATGGGATGGATGGCAAATGTAGGTATATTTCATCAAAATGCACAAGGTATATTATGAAATTCTCAAATACTGAAATGGAAACATTGCTGAAAAATGATTAAACAACAACAGAGATGGGGGTAATAAGGAAACTATATCTTTAATTTGCACTACTTCTGAGAAAAGATAGAAAAATATTCTAAAGGAAGGATAAAATAAATAAAAAAGAGAAAGACAAGATGAAATTTTCATAAACATGATGCACCTTTATAATACAAGTTGTTGAACCACATGATCACTATCTTTGTTACTGTTTTATTGTTGTGGATAGATACCCTCATTAAGGCAATTACAAACATAAACATTTAATTGATTCTTGTTTCTCATCATGATGGTAAACATAGAATTTGGCAGTATATGTAGTTCTGGAGAAGTAACTGAGAGCTTGTATCTGATACACAATACAAGGGAGGGAAAGAGACAGCCAATTGAGAGTTGTTGGGCTTTTCAAAACTCATTGCCACCTCCAGTGGTTTACTTGCTAAGTCATAGCCACATACCCTGATATTTCTCATACAGTTCTACAAACTCTACACCAAGCATTGACATATGTCAAGCTATCACAATCATTTCAAATGTCAATCCCAAAAGTGTTTGGATTTCTTGTCTCTGAAAATTTATTAACTGACACATTTTAAGCCTCATACCTGATGGACCACAATTGTGTTATTCTTTTCCTAAATCCACAATGAATGGTGGTTCTAACCCATCAAACTTTGAATCCTAAATTTTAGGATTATGGTGTCTCTTTCCAATCTCTCAATCCTAGTCTAATAGATAATACCAATACTTACTTGAGAAAATACATCATCTTATTTAATTATTTGTGTTATTTTCTGCAAGGGGTGCCATGTGGTATAAGAAACACATATTTAATAGGAAAAAATAAAACTAAAGATAATTTCTATCTTGAGAAGTAAATTTTGCTCATTTTTGTCCTTTTGTTTAAGACAATTAGTTATATTCCCAAATTGACATATTCTCAGCACTTGCAAATTATTTTGCTATTCTTCTTTTTACATTTTTATAATACCCTGTAACAGAATTTGTCTGTCTAATGTTTCGCACTGTAAATAATGCATTATTTTCCCTGAACTATAACAAACTTTTATTTCACTTTCAGAAATTTATGTTGTGCATAAATTTCAGTGGTTTTTGAATCTACATTTTATTGGGTTCACTCAGATTATTGGATGTTCAGAGGGTTCATGTCTTTTGTCAGTTTTGGAATGTTTTTTCATCATTTTGAGATGAGCGTTCTATCCTGGTGTACATTCTTCTCTCTTGATACTCAGAACATCTGAATTTTCCTTCATGCATTGCATTACCAAGGGTCAACAGCTGTTAGAATATATACCACCAAAGAAATTGTATACAAGAATGTGTATCAATAATAAAATCCATGCAAGACTTTTAAATAAAGATTCAGTTTGCATTGATATTTCTTGATTACTTGACTACAATTTTATTGATATATCATATTCACTATTACACATTCTTGTAAGAAATTTATTTTAATTTTTCATGACAATTTAGCATTTGCCATTAAAGAAGGATTAGAAAGCTTAGCTCAGGGCCTCACACCACTTTTCTTTCCATGTTTTATACAGTGATGATAGATAGGAAAGGCTGGTTTTGTGTGTCAACTTGATAAAAGCTAGAGTCATTAGAGACAAAAGAGTCTCAATTGGGGAAATGCCTCTAGCTGCAAGGCATTTTCTAAACTAGCGATCTGTGTGGTGGAGGGCCCAAGCTCATGGTGGGCGGTACCATTCCTAGACTAGTGTTCCTAGATTCTATAAGAAAACAGTTTGTGCAAGACATGTAAAGCAAGCCATCAAGCATTGTGCCTCCATGGACTTTTCTATTAGTTTTTGCCTCCATATCCTGCATTGCTCAATATTGTTGTCCTGACTTCCTTCAGTGATGAATACCAATGTAGAAGTATAAGCTAAATAAATCCTTTTCTCTCTCATGATTTTTGGTCATGGTGTTTCAGCACAGCAATATAAATGCCAAGACAGTCACTTAGTCATTTAAAAAATTTATCTTCTGCTGTCACTGACACATATTTTAAAGAGTTTGACAAAAAGAAACATTTCTTTGAACGAATTTGTTGAGATCTTTGTATCATTAATGAAACTGATAAACTGATAGAATTGTTTTTTCTGTTTTCTGAGCCATACTCTCCCATAAGTATTGACTGCCCTAGAACTCTGGCTTTTGAGCTCTGAGATTGAAGCATGGCATGCATACAACACTATCCTTTGCCAAATTAATGTAATTTTATGGTGCACTAAATACATAATGAAAAGTAATGAAGGTAATGAAGAAAAACTGAAGGATTCACTACTAGAACTTCTTTTCTTCATTTTTTTCCCAATGAAAAGGCCTCTCATTCTTTAGGGTTGCTAGGAAAGAATTGTAATAGGTATCACTATCTGGTATCAAAATAGTATCATTATATACCTTGAATAATCTCAGTTACCAGTTGTCTTTCCAGATTTCTGTAGATATTATATACATTTCATTGAGTGATTTTATTTTGTAATAGACAATTCTTGATACAATAGAACATTTTGGAAAGAGCTTGACTTCTGTTTCAAAATACAGCTAGCATCATTCATTCTAGATAGATCTGGGAAATACTGAAACTATGTAATAATACCAAATAAGATAGAATGTAATGGTAGTTTTAGACTCTAAAATAGGATGTCCTATGTGAATAGCAGTTCAGTATTTAAATGCAGGAAATGCAGTATTTTATGTATCTTTAAATATTCAATGAGAAAAATTATAACCTCACATAATTATCTTAACCCAATGTTTCTATTGCATTGAAGTTAGTTAATAATATAGATAACACTCAAATAGCTACACTGCATGAACAGAAAAGAGTATCATTGGTATCCAATGTATACCATATTCTATATTTTAGAAATTACTTTTGGTGATTTTTGTAATATTTTATAATTACAAATGCAATGTATATCACATGTGCACAGATATATGCAAACATATGCACTTGTAAAACACATGTGATTTCTTCTGAAGTGACATGAACAAATGCTGCTCTTCCTAACTTTATAACAATCCAAAGAAGAAAGAATATCACTAAAGTCCAAGGAGTCTTATAGGGATTATGTATAGCAGTTATATGTAAGGAGTTATTTATAGGAACAATAATGTCTCAAAGTCAGCTGCATCACAAAACAGTGTACACTAGCATGAAGGACATCTCATACAATCTGGAAACTGGGAATTTATCAATGTAGAGTCAAATACTATATAACAGACACATTTGCAACTAAAATTTGAAAGACTCATCAAAATTTAAAATCTACTGAAAGTTTCAAGAAAATTGCAACAAGACAAATTTAATTTTTTTCTATTGTTGGACTTACCAACATAAACCATAATAGGTCAGGGCAAGTCAAGGAGTAACTAAAACTGGAAATGTCATTTATGTGTGCTGGTATCAAGTTTAGATATCACCCTATATAAAGATAGTTTTGATGAACAAATATTGAATGCAGAGGAATTTAATGTTATAAAAGATTTTATATTTTCTGTATATTTAAGCAAGATATAACGTGCTTCTGAAAAATATATTTGATGCCTATGAAATATTCAGGAACAATGCGCTTTGGAAACTGACTTCATGTGCAGTGTCCTGGAGAGAAAAAATTGGTGTAAAATCTGCAAATTCACTTTAAAAAGTTTTATGTTTTTCCATTACATGAAAATAAGCTTCCAAAAGAGAAACTGAGACAAGTATATAGGAAGAAAAAGAAACTAAGGAATAAAGGGATGGATATAAGAAAACAAACAGGAAAAAAATGGCAACTGGAAAATATTTCATAGTATATGAACTATGTTTAACAGCAGTGCAAACATAACTCTGATAGCTGTCCAGAAAACAATGTGGACATTATGATGCTATGGGTCTGTTATGATAAAAGAGTTTACTCTAATATAAACACAATATCATTTATTGAAAACCTAGCTGCATATTTATTATTGAAGTCAATCTTCTGAATGAAGCTTTTACATTTTTGTTTTGCTTTTCAACTAAATGGAGCAGATATTTTTCAGTAATTATGTCACAAGCAATATGAATTTATGATTTTTGTCTGGGAAAATCTTCAATATTTTCAGTTACATATTCTCTAGCAATGAAGGGAATTGCATATCTTTTTAATAATGTTTTAATTTTACATTTTTCTGTATTTTATGCCTGACTCCTTGTCTAAATCTCAACTTGAAATAAATTGAATCTTTTCAGTATTTAGGACATTACAAACACTATTTTTATTTCAATTTTCTGTCCACATCACAGTGACAATGTAAGGGGACTCACAATATGAGTCACTGGATGAATCAGAGACAGATTTTATAGTTTCAGAACATTTTCAAAGAAGTAGAGGATAATTAGAAATTACTTACTTACTCACAGTTACTCATTAATGGTGATTAATATAAAAAGAACACAAATTTTAATAAAATACTTGGCATATCTGTGATGTAATAATCTTAAAAGAAACTTCAAGGTACATAATTCTCCAACATCATGAGAGAGCAAAATTTTATAAGAACAATTTCTCTTAGCTTTGCAGTGTTGGCACACACCTTTAAATCCAAGCACACAGGGGACAGAGGCAGGTGTATCTCTATGAGCTCCAGGCTAGCCTGGTCTACACAGTGAGTTCCAGGACAGCCAGAGCTACACAGAGATATCCTGCCTCAAAAAAAGAGTGATTTACTTTTCAATTTCTGTATATCATGAATTTTCTATTTCAATTTTGTTTTAGGAAACTTAGAAGACAACATCCATTCAAATTAAATCTTATTTTTTTTTAATGAGTGAATTCACAAATATAACATTGGCTAACGATGAGGCCTCTAATATCCAGGAACACACAAGCTTATTCTATGCTCCAATGGAAGTGGATTTATTTTATTTCTTATAACACATAATTATTTGTTTTGCACATGAGTTATTACTTCTCGCTGTTAACCTTATTCACATGAGCAATACTAAGACTCCCCCTTTTCCAAATCCTGGCCATATCAAAATCAGCATTCATAATTCTATTTATGGAAAGAATGACTATTCCCCAAGTGTGCTCTGTCCATCACTGGAAGCTTACTGTATATCTGTACTGCTCTTTAGCATTCAAAAGTTTATTAAAAGAATTTCCAATGTTTCAAGAAAATAATGAAGCAATCACATTACTTAGAGTTATATATGGACTGCATAGAAGGCTAAGCAGTTAAAAGCAACACTGATTTAGCAGAAGCCAAGTTCTGTACTTAGCATCCAAGACTCTGATTTCCATCAACTCTATCTTCAGGGGGATTTGCTGCACTCTTCTGGCTTCTGCAAGTGATTACATTCAGATTTGATACATATATAGATACATATGTAGACACACATACTTAAAACATGAACCATTTTTTTGTTTATTCAAAACATAGGAAAACATCTTCAAATCTCAGTTTCTAAGTTTGGTTTTCTATTTCTTTTGAGTGACAGTATGTTAGAGAAACTATTATAGAGGTAACCACTTAATTGCTGTGGCTCAAATATAAATCGAATGGTGAGTCCATTATAATCACAATGGAACATGGTATCATACAGGCAGACATGGTGCCAGAGAAGGAGCTGAAAGTCCTAAATCTTGCAGGCAACAAGAAGTGGTCTGAGACACTGAGCTGTATCTTGAACATATATGAAAGCTCAATGTCCACCTCTACAGTTTCACACTTACTCAAACAAAAGTACACCTACTCCAACATGGCCAAACCTTCAATAGTGACATTCTCTTTGTGGTCCATTTTCTCCCAAACCACTACATTCCACTCCTTGTCCCCCTAAATCCTGCAGCCATATCATAAGGCAAAAATTCATTGAGCCCAACTTAAAAGCTCCAATAGTCTACTATAGTTTCAAACTTATTTTAGCATCTCAAGTTCAACTTATTCAAGATTCATACAATCTCTTACCTGTATACTCCTATAAAGTCAAAATCAAAAAGAATATCACATACTTCCAACATAGAATGACAAAAGATATGCTTTACCATTACAAAGGAAAAATAACATAGTGAGAAAATACTGAACCATATCAAGATAACAAGACCAAAGATAGAGGGAGAGAGAAGAGAGAGAGGGAGAAAGAGAGAGAGAGAGAGAGAGAGAGAGAGAGAGAGAGAGAGAGAGAGAGAGAGAGGGAGAGAATAGCTGTGCAAATCAAAACTCTGAATCTTCATGTCTGATGTCAAAAATGCTCTTCATATCTCCAACTCCATTCAGCACTGTTGACTACAATAGACCTCCCTCTTGGGCTGGGTTCCCCTCCCTATTACCAGCCACTTTCCTCAGAAGGAATTCCACAGCTCTGGAATCTCTAACATCTTGGTGTCTCCAAAGCAACCCAGGCTTCATCTTCACAGCTTCAGGAAATGGCTTCTCCGAGCCTTTATTCTGGGATACCTGTGACATGTGTTTGTCCTCAGCAGCTTTCCTTAAGTACAGAGAAAACTTCAATCAGCCTGTTCTTCTATGCCTAACTCAAAATCCAGTGCCACAAACAACTGAATCTGCCAAATTCTGCTCCATACTGGAGCTGAAACGTGTCTTCATTGTTAAATCATGTCTTCACTGCTTTCTGTCCTTTACTGCCTAAGATTGGCTGATCTGAACCTGAATATCTGTACCAGGATGACCTCAAACTCAGAGATCTGACATGTTGTTTCTTCCTCATGCTGTGATTAAAAGTGTGCCCCGCTACACTAAGCCCCAAATTTTTCTTTAGTTTCATAAATACAAAATTTAGTTGGATGTGATCTTGCCCTGAGGTCACCACTCCTTTTATTCTGTTCATTAAACCATTTATCTCCTTGCAAACAGGATTAACTCTATTCCATGTACATGTATCTATTTCCTCATTCAGTACAATATTTTTATTTGCTAAGCTTAATCCTTTTCATTATAAATCTTCCTCAGAGTTAACATTAATAACCACATAACAGAGTCTATACTAGGCTGTTTTGAGATTTCTTCAGCCAACTGAATTAATCCAAAATTCTTCATTTTAGCTTCAGAAAATGCCAAAAATCAACCTCCACCAAAATATTGTAAGACTAGTCTCTAGGCCACATACTGACATTCTTCTACTCTGAAACCTCTTGATCCAAGTACCCATGGTTCCAATTATACTTAGCACCACTGTCTTCTACTAGTATGGCCCATTGAGCAGTGCTAACCCCTAGTCCTGAGGTCCATTTTCCTTCAAACAAAAGTATAGGCAGGTCTATGACAGCAATACTTAGTCCTTGGTACCAACTTTTATCTTAGTTGGGGTTTCTATTGATTTGAAAAAACACCATGGCCATGGCAACTCATAAAGCAAAGCATTTAATTGGGGAGGCTCCTGGATAATTCAGATGTTCACGTTACTATCATCATGGTAGGACACAGTGCCAAGAAGGCAGGTATGGTGCTAGAGAAGTAAATGAGAATTCTATGTAATGCAGGTGAAAGGAAGTGGTCTATGACGTTGGGTGATAGGTTGAACATATATGGAAACGCAAAGACCACTTCCATATTGACACAATTCCTTCAACAAGACAATACATATTCTACAAAGATATACCTCCAAGCAATGCCACTCCCTTTGCAGGTGATTTTCTTTCAAACAACCATACACAGCAATATATTTTGAATATAATGCTTAGATACCTTAGATACATAAAATTATTTAAAACTCTATTAAGAAGTTTCAGTTTCTGTAAAAGGCATATCTGAAATTTCAAATATGATAATTACAGTATTATTCTTTTTAGTTTGATCAACAAGTAAACTTATTGCTGCTAATATTCATCATTTCTGAACTAATTCATGTAAAATTTTGTGTTGTATCTTATATGTGCAAGTCTCCAAATTCATTTAAAATTGCTAACATAAGTTCTTCCTTGTATTCTTATTTCAAATAGTAGGTCAAATATTTAAAAACAATCTGATACACACACACACACACACACTATATATATATATATATATTTTCAGATATTTCATTTAAGATATATAATAGGCTAATAATTTTTGTAAATATTGGAAGTTTGGACATTTTCTGAAGAAAAAAGTTCTCCTGGGGATATTGTTTTATTCCTCTATCATATCACAATAAACAATCTGCTTGGCCTTTGTATCTCATTTCCTTTTTTATTATAAATTGGTGGGTAATATTACATTATGCTATAACTCTGAGTTACTAACACTATTCACTAACTATTCTATCCTTTGTATCAACTTATAAGACATACTTATATAAAAGTTGGAGTCTTCTATAGAAACTAGAGACAAATTTCTTGGCAGACTACTACATTATTCTAATATTTCTGTAAAATGGAAATATATTAAGAATTGGATGAACAAGTTGGGATCTCATTATCTCATAAAAAGATTTTATATATATATATATGTATATATATATGTATATATACAGACATATTATATAATCTTCAGGGTGATGAATAAAAGCAGCCCACACAAGGACAGAGTGATGACCACATTAATCAACTGTAAAAGGTTTCAAAAAAGGACTATACAGTTCTCATAATAAGGGTAAAGGAAGTTCAGAAGAATCTTTTAAAAATCCTGGGAGGTTCATGAACTTCCAGAGGGCTGAAGACAGTCAAGTGTGTAAGTGTTGAAAAAACAAAGAGATAAAAGAAAATACAGTATGAAATATGTCACTACACACTACAAACTTATCACCTTGGATTCTTTTTCATTAGACCACCAATATTTAAATAGCCAAGTAGTGGATACAATTCTATTCTATGATAACAAAATAAGGAAAGGCAATATCTTACAAATGAAAAAGAATCTTAAAACTGCAACTATAGGGTAATATAGTAAAAGATTTTAAATGAAATCCAAACACCTGAAATTTCACAATACTAGGAAGTTTCTTTTAAAAGTTGAAAAACATACTGTCATGTTGAACTATGCCTTGAAATTTGTGCAACATTAAAGATATGTAATTTGAAATGATATTCAATAATTTAATAATATTGTCAATTGAGTTTTAAAAATCCACTCAAATACCCAGGAAATGTGTTGAACCAGATGTATTTGCTAAAGGACCATGTAATAAATGCCTCGAAAAAATGGGATTCAACTGCTAAAACTTAACACTGTCTTGAAATAAAAGTAAATGCACTAAGAAAAACCAGCAGTTGTGTGCAGTATTGACGCATGAGGACATTCAGAGATAAAACAAAATTTAATAATTCTTCTGAGTTTATTGTGTTTGCTACTAACTTATAAAGTGAGTAATATCTTTTGTTCTAATTTTTCAAATTTTCCATCTTTGAGAGATTTGAGAATGAGTTATACTTGTCATAAAACTTTAATGTAGTTATATATGAGAAAGGAGACTATCAAGGCAAGGGGGCGGATAGGGGTAGGCAGAGAAAGGTTATCAGAGACTCAAATAGTCTCTGATGATGAACAGTAATAAATATTGCATATTTTACATGAAAAATGCACACTTCATAAGGGAATGATTTTAAATTTAAATTTATTACACTATTTTGCCATTTTCATATGTACCTTACATTTTAAGTTTTATTTTTAATTCTCCAACTTATGCAGTTGATGTATAATTTTCAAGAAATCTAACAAAATTTAAAATCTATTCTTTGAATAAACTCTCATCTGCATCATAATGCAACTGTAAGCTTTGAGTGATAACTTTACAACATTAAAGATCTAAAAACTACATGTTTATAGTGGATGAAAACTGTGGGAGTCAGTATGCTTGTTTAATATTCTTCTTCTAAACAATAAAACAATATATAGACTGTCAAAGGACATAAAGCAAAAGTTTTAGTGAGAACTATTTGAGGAAGCAAAATTGCTCATGTGGAGACACATCCATAATTCCCTTGCTTATGAGGACCAAATTGGGAGAGAAGAGATGCTTTGTCATTTCATCTTTTGAACTGCTTTATGTACAAAAAGGCTCATGTACCCAAGTTTGACCTTGAAGTTATCGTGTCCCAACTAATTATCTTTATGTCATAATTACTCTACCTTACCTTCCTTTTAGTGGAACTATAGACCTGTGTTACAGCACTGCTTGTCGGATTTAGTGACATTATTAAAGACCATGAAATATACCCTAGAAGGCTAGTACCTTTCCTCTCAGAATGGACAAGAAGAGGGAAGTTTGCCTTATCACATGTATAGTAAGGAGAGAATACTAAAGTGGGATATGCCCATTGTCGCAGAACCCTAACATCCTGTTTATTATGCTTTACATTTTTTAACAGAAAGGAATACATAATATAAATATAAATGCTGAGTTGCATTGAATGTTCATTAATTATGAGAATATTTTGCAAAGTGAAACCAGTTTAATCTCTGTATATCAATCATCATTCTCATTATAGAGGAAGAACATTTAAGGTAGCCTCTAAACTATTGCTAGATTCTTTGTTGGGATCATCCTTGTGGAATCCTGGAAGTTTCCCTAGTGCCAGATTTCTCATTAAGCCCACAATGGCTCCCTCTATTAAGGTATATCACCATTCTTCAATGTATTATCAATTCCATGGAGAATTAGTTTTAGTTCATGTCTCTACTTATCTGTTATCCTTTATCAGTGTATCTCACTATTATTTTATTTCTCATTATCTATGCTCCCTGTGTTGCTATATAGTGTCATAAAATATATTGTTTTTATTCTTTTTTTTCAAAACTGTATGTGATTATTGGATGTTGAAAATAACGATCTTCCCAAAGTTTCTTTATCCTTAATCTGCAATAGTCTTTCACCAGGGAAACCTGTGCTTTTGATGGTTCTTGTGTGATAATGAAATAAAAAACTTGCTCAACTTCATCAATGAACTGTGGAAAGCAAAAGCAAAGATACTGATTTTAGGAGACCTTCTTTCCTTTTGTCTTTAATAACATTAAGGAAAATTATCATGTAAGAATTAAATGACCACTAATATCAACAAATTTTCACAAGATGGAGTATTATTCTTTTTCCAGTTATCAAAATAAGGATTTTCTTTTTCCTGGTTAATTTGAACCAGTAATGAGTATGTGTGTCCACATATTGTACAATTTTTATGCTTATGAATGTACAAAATTGTTCGATGTTTTGTAAGTGAAAGTTAATGCAAGACTTACTCACTTGTTTCAAAGGATCTCTAAACATTGAAATATTTTTTTCCTGGGATCTTGCCCTCGACTTGTGGCCATGTTGGTTTCAAGGTCTATGCTGTCAAAGGTACCATGAAGATCTGAGTAAATGCACTGCTAGTAGGTGCTGTGGTGACATCTAGGCCAGAGCCGCCATGATTGGGTTGATGACACTACTGCAGCCAGAGTCTGTGATGACATATGTGGAATATGTTACTACCAAAGGCTATGGCATGACGTCAAGTCTCATCATCCACCTTAGATGATGTTGGTCTCCTATCATGCTGCATCTGTGTCGTATTTATCTGAGTGTACAACACTGACACCTGAGGCCATGGTGACCTCCAGGTCCAGGCTGCTAGAGAGGGCCATGACTGGGTTTGTGGTTCCAGTGCAGCAGGTGTCTGTGTTGCTATTGGTGGACTATGTTACCACAGTGGGACATTGGAACCATGACTATTGAAATCCGAGGGGTGAACTAAGCCTTCTGGCCTTTGCTGATTCTGGAAAAGCTGGAACAGTTCCTCACTGGAGAGTTGGCCCCACAATCAGTAGAGATTTGTCCACCCCTCACCAGGGACATGGAAGAATTGTTCCTCATTGGCATGAGATTAGAAGAGCTAGCTCTCCCCCTCACCTGAGAGCAAAGGTTCTAGAGGCCTGGAATGACCAAATCAGCTACTACCCAGACCTACTTCCAGAGCTTTGAAATGCCAGAGTATGGGAGTAGAGTTGTGCTGTGGACCCTAGCAGTAGGAGATCCATTACTTGAGGCAACAGCAGAAATCCAAAGAGAGTATTGGTCAGAGAATGGTATTGATGGTGTACCAGCAGACAGGGGTCTTGAAAGAGAACAAAAGCTCATTCTAATGAATGAGTAAAGCTGAGTAAACAGAAGATTGTACTGAATAACACAAGGCCACTCCCAGTGCAACTAAGATGAATAAATAGATATTAGAGAGGCAGGAAGATAAACTAACAAAGTTTTCATTTGGTTTTAATTTTTGAACTTTTTTAAGGGGGAGACACTATAGAGGTGGGGGTGGATATGGAGGGAATGGAAAAAAGCTTGGAATTTGGATACATGATGTGTAGTTTACCAATAACCAATGAAAAAGTATGTTCATATATGCACTCTCGTATCAAAAAAGTTATTTTCAATGAACTTCTCATTGATTGAATGATATAAAATGACCATAAAGTGAAAATTAATGATCATTTATTCTAATTTTCTCACTAATATTCTGTTTAATAACAAACACACACACACACAAACAGATACACACCTCAAATATATGTACATATGTATACACATAAACACAAGTTTTAAATAAAAATAAATTAATTCTGATACTAGTAGATTATATTCTGACTTCTGTATTCCTACTTCTTTGAATTTTGTATGTAGGTGCCTATCAACACTAATAGGTTGATAAATAACTACATTGTCACTTTTGATGTGCAAGTTTTCCTACATGCCAATTACAGTAAACTAATCCAAATAGCAACATCAAAAGCAGAAACACTGAAAATAGCTTTACTCTTTCCAGTTATTTTTTTCTTATTTGACAGATCTGTCATATCACTATATTTTAAAATCACTTAAGATAATTCATTTGCAGCTGATCATGTATATAGACTCCTACAAATTTATTGATCTCATTCATTTTTATTGAGTTTGCTATTTTAATATACTCTGATTTTAACTTCAGAAAACTTTTCCATGTTTCAAAATTTACTTCCTTTTAAGAGGGAATTATGGAATCTTTTAATGTTTTGTCTCTCCCAGTATCTTCATATTTCTTAAACAAAAGGAAAATTCCATTGAAGATTTAGCTCATCTTTTATTTTACTTAACTACCTGAAAAAGCTACTAATAGCATAACTTTTTATTGAAAATAGATTTTTCTCTCATATAGTACATTCTGACCATACCCCCGACTCCTCCCAGAACCCTCTTACACACACACATACACACACACACACATACTCCTTGCTCACCCAGACCCACTATTCCTTTCTTTTCCTTCAAAAAAAAGTAATCTTCCAAGAGACAGCAACCAAACATGACTAACCAGAGCACAATGAGACAAAGCAACATCCCTTACAAGAAGGCTAGAGAAAGCAACCAAATAGGTAGAAAAGAAGCACAGAAATAGGTGAAAGAGTCAAAATAAATCTTCTCACAAACTTAGTAGTCCTACACAAACACCAAGCTGATAGCCCCAACACATACATAGAGAACCTGGTGCAGATGCCTTCAGGTACCTGGCTTGTAACTTTGTAAGTCTTTATGGACCCTGGTTAGTTGATTCAGTGTGGCACAATATCCTGGTGTCTTCATGTTCTCTGACTCCTTCAGTCTTTCTGCATCTTCTGTGGGGTTATTCCCCAAACTCCAAGGGGAGGGAACAATGAAGCCCTCTGATATAGACTATCTCCACATCATATCAGGCTATGTGCTTCTGTATCAGTTCACATCTGCTGCCAGGGGAATCCTCCTCATGACAAATGGACTAGACACCATACTATGTTACAGAATATCATTAGAAATCATTCCATCATCTTTCTATCTTTCATCTATTTATATCTATCTATCTATCACCTATTTATCTATCTATCTATCTATCTATCTATCTATCTATCATCTATCTATCTATATGTCTGTCTATCTATCTATCTATCTATCTATCATCTATCTATCTATATGTCTATCTATCTATCTATCTATCTATCTATGTATGTATCTATCTATCTAAAAAATCTGTCTAGTTGTTTGTGACTACATTGTTTTCTTCTACACTAAGACTCCAGGCTACCATCTCTCCATTTCCTGGCCATCTAGGCAGTGAATGCACAGGCTCCCTCTCAAGAAGTGGGTCTTCAGTCTATTCAGTCATTGGTTGGCCACTCCCACAAGATCTAAATGAACATTGCCGTGGCACATGTTGGAAGAAGGACAAACTGTAGGACAAAGATTTTGTGGCTGGGTTTATGTCGACAGTTTCCTATCTGTAACCTTACCTTCCTCCACCAAAGACACTTGAAGGCTTCATGCAGGCACCAGCTCAACCTCTGTACATTCAGTGAGATATGTTGATTCTGTGTTCCTAATAAGGCTCCTGCTGTCAGTGTGCAGAAAACTATATCCCCATGCTTTATCCCAGGTTCATGGAACCCCTTCAGCCAACAACTCAACCAAATACAATGCAGTACCTCCAGTAGGTGACTTGCCTAGCCACAAGAAATGGCCAGTTAAGAGTCTGTGTCCATTATTACTAGGAATCCTCACTAAAATAACCCTCCTAGATTCCAGGAAGTTTCCACTGTATTAGGTTTCTACACTATTCCCCCCAAAACTCTCAAATTCTGGCTCTCTCTTTGCATTCTCTTTCATAAACCAATCTCCCTGACTCCACCTCATTATCCCATGCCCATCTGCTCCCAATCTATCCACAAAATAAAATCTATTCTGTTTACCTTTCCATGGAATTTTTTTAGTTCACCAAGGAGCCCTCCTGTGTATTTAATTTCCCTTTGTCTACTTTTTGTCATTTGTTAATCATTGACTTAATGGCTAATATCCATTTATACATCAATTAGTCTTTATTTGTCTTTTGGTGTCTGAGATACCTCATTAACAGTGGCTGTTTTTGAGTTTTGTCCATTTGCTTACAATCATCATGATGCCATTTTTCAAAGAACTTATTTGATACTCCATTATGAAAATGTACCACATATTTTTTATCCATTCTTGTATTGAATTACATCTACTTTTCCCCATTTTTTGCTATTATGAATTTAGCTGCAATGAGCAAGCTGATCAATGTCCTTCTAGTAGAATGGAAGATTTTTTGATTTGTACCCCAAAGTGAAATAGGTGGGTCTTGAGGTAGATCAATTGCCAGTTGTCTGAGAAACTGCTATATTGATTTCCATAGTGCCTGTAGTAGTTTATGCTCCTACTAGCAATAGTGGCAGGATCTCCTTGATTCTCATCCTCATAACCATGGGCTGTTAATTCTTTTGTTGGTCTCACCTGTAAGATGGAACCTCAAAGTCCTTTTGGCTTGCAGTATCCTGCTGGCTAAGATTGTTGAACATCTACAAGTGTGTTTCAGCCATTTGAGATTTCTCTTTTAAAATCTGTATCTCATTTTAAAACTAGATTATTTGGTTCTTTTGATATTAGTTTCTTGAGTATTTTGTATATTTTGGATAGTATCCCCTTGTCAGATGAGGGTTTGTTGAAGAGATTTACTGTAGCTTGTTGTTTTCCGCCAGCCCGCCCACCTCTGGTCTGGCATGCTGGCCCCAAATAACACACTGAGACTCTGTCTTTGATACAATCCTGTTGGCCAGTTACCATTATTGTTTATGGGCTATCTCTGTCTTAATTATTAACCCATTTCTACTTATCTAAGTATTTCCACGTGGCTCATCTTACTGGAGAGCGGCGGGCCACATCTGATCTTTTTAGGCTCTCTATGCTCTACCCCTGATTCCTCCTAACTACTTCCTTTTTCCTCCTTGTCTCCTAGCCCCGCTTATCTTGCTTCCTCTTTGGCCAAGGTGCTTTATTAATTAACCAGTATGAGAAACATATTTACAGAATAACATCTCCCATCACTTTGCTCACTCTGTCCTCTGTCATTTTGTCTTTTTACAGTGGCCTTTGCTTACAGAAGAATCTCAGTTCAATAAATATGATTGATTAATTTTTTATCTTAGTGTTCATGCTATTGGTTTTCTTTTCAGAAGACTTCTCTTGTACCAATGTGTTCAACACTATTTATTCCCCACTTTCTCTTCTATTAGCTTCAACATATCTTGTTGAGGTCTTTAATCCAGTTAGATTTGAGTTTTGTGCAGGGTGGTACATATGGAACTATTTTCATTCAAAATATTTGAACCCCTATCATATAAATTTTGTTCATTCAGACAAATTAAACAATATAATTTAACATAATAATTTCACATAAATAATAGTAATTTTGGTTTCCATGTAATTTATTCATTAATTATGTATTAAAAAATCTACTCATTTAAAAATATTGATTAAAAGTGATACAACAATATACCAGGTATGCTTATTTGGTTTTGATTAATACAACAAATACAAGATAATGAGTCCTACACACTTATAAAACTGGTTCATTCATTTCCCACTGTATGCCTTCCATAAAGTGTCAGGGTAAAATGTACCCATATTTCTTGTCATAGTCTACCTAAGATTGCTTTTTTCCTATCTTCCAATAGAGTCGTCATTCACATCTAAAATTTATTTTGTGCTTCTTTTGTAATTCATGGAAAAACTCATATGTCTAGAATTCTAGACATTTTCTTAGAATGTTTTTCTAAGCTTTTAAATGTTTCTAAATCCCTCTCTTTAAACAAACCACAGAGATTTTCTTTTTCACGTCATTGCTTAGATCATAATCATCAAGGTTCTATTTTCCATATTAATTACTGGACATATTTCAACACAAATTGGAAAACAAATTTAAGCAGCACACCATGATACATGAACATTTATGAGTTTGACTTATGAATAAATTATCAATTTGAAGTTGAAGAAGGTGCATTCATATTTCTTCAGGTTGCATTAGCATGTTTTATTAGTAGTTATGAATAAACAAGCTAATATTCACCCCTTTTGTTTATAAAAACAATACTACATAAGACCACTATTTCTTATGTAAAACATTTGTTACATTCCCCAGCCCAGTAGCATTTTGACACTGTAGCCTATACATATTATATATTTTTAGTATAATAATAAATTTAATAATGTTATGTTTAGAATTTGTTGCAATTCATGTAATTTTGCAGTTTTACTTTTAAAAATTTATACCTATTCTACTCATATACTCAAATATATTGCTATAAAATATCTTTAATGCTTTTTTATATAAATTTTAAATTAAGATTAAAAACAACCTCTTTTGGATGTCATTCCCAGTTTCCTCTCCCTCTTCTTCTCCTGTGATCCACCCTACACCTTATTCCATCATTTTTTTTTGCTCTCCAGGGAGGGTGAGGTCTTCCTTGTAGAAAGCTTCCAAGTTTGTCATATCATTTGGATCAGGGCCTAGGCCCTCCTCAGTGTGTCTAGGCTGAAAGAATATCCATCTATGTTAATGGGCTCCCAAAGTCCAATTATATACTAGGGATAAATACTGATCATCTTTAAATCTTTTTATTCCATGTATCTTCATATTAGCTATAATAATATAAATAATTTGGTGGTGGGTGGCAGTTGTCTATAATCTTTTCAAAGTTCTTTAAATGAATCATGAGCTGCCAGAGTGTTTACTGTTCTTATTTCTTGTGTTGTTTTACTTATATTATGAGTTACTTCATATTTCATATTTTGGACTCATATTAAAACATTATATAGATTTTATGATAACTTGATTCATTTATTCATTGAAATTTTTCATATCTTAAATTTATACAGAAATAAGTTAAAACTAATTAATCAAATAAAATACTAAAAACAAAACAAAATAGCATTTGGTAGTGTATGTCTGCATATGTGTAAATGGATGAGAATCATCTTATTTTTAAAGATACCAAATGGTGAAGTAAATATTCACATTTAGATAATGAAATAAGTTCACTGTAGTTTGTCATCAAATAATATGTAAATCATTATTTTAACATTTGTGTGCATGTGTGCACTCCTGTGTGTGTTTGTTCGTTTGTGTGTGTGTGTGTGTGTGTGCACATGCACATTTGTTTTGTGTGGTAGTTTGTGTATATATACATTTATCAATATTATATTGCAAGATTCATCAAACTGTGGGCCCTGAATTGGTCTTGAAATTTTAGAGAACATTTTGTCAAGAAACAGCATTGTTGGCTGTTTTTTCCTATTTGGTCTTTGGTCTTTTGGTGGCCTGCCAACCAGGTCCCAAATAAATAAAACAGGGAATCTTATTCTTTCTTATAAATGCCTGCCTTAGCTTGGCTTGTTCCTTATCAGCTCCTCTCTCTCTCCCTCTGTCTCTCTGTCTCTCTGTCTCTCTGTCTCTCTCTCTCTCTGTCTCTGTCTCTCTCTCTCTCTCTCTCTCTCTCTCTCTCTCTCTCTCTCTCTCTCTCAGCTTGTTTCTTGCCAGCTCACCGGCCTCTTTCTCTCTGTCTCTCTCTGTCACTCTCTCTTTCTTCCTTTCATTTCTGCATGTATTATTATTCTTAATTTTTTTAAAAATTAAAACAATATTTTCTCATTTTGCCTACCAATCCCAGTTCTCACTCACTTCCCTCCTGCTGCTCTCTCCACCACCCCACTCCTACCCTCATCAGTAATGATAGCTTTACAGGTGGAAATTAAACTTTTACTCTGTGGTATGTATTATGGAGCTGTCATGTTAGAAAATATGCTTTCTTTAAAATAATAAAAGCCACTTTATATTAGCTATTATCATGAAACATTAACAATATTGGAATTAATAATTAATAATCCATTGATGACAATGTCCATGCCCTTACAATGTTTTCTAAACAATTAAGTCAGGCAATGGTTACTAAGGAAATACATTGATCTTGGAAAATACATGCTATTAAATCTATACCTAATCAATCTATGATATCTCAGACAAGAAGTTTTAAGAAAAGGATCATGCATAGAAAACTCAGCTCCTTCACCAAGGCAATGATTCATACTGTACATGAAAGGGTCAAAAAATGGATCACAGTTAATGAAATTTCATTTAAAATCATGGCCATGACAGTTCACATGCCTTTAATACTTAATGATTATTCAAGGTATATTTAAAGTGATTTTATATTTGTCAAGTCATGAATAAAAAGAGAGGACTACAATGTATGTATTATTTTATTTGATTTAGGCATTATTTCTTTTTGATATGAATTAATTGAATTCTGACAACAATCTTAAGACATTGAAAAGCTTCATATTTTGACTGTTTTTCAATATTGGTACACCCATTATGATTATATTGAGCATATAATCTCACCTTCTTTCCTTTTCCAAATACCAATAGAAAGAGAAACACATTGAATTCTGCAATTTATAAGTACTTAAGACTTCTGCCATTTGTCATAGAAAGGAGATCTTCCAGGATCTCTAAAGTCAGCTTCTAGTTTGATAATTCAGGGAAATTTACCAAATTCCTTGAAAGCTAATAAATTCACAGTTACCATTTATCTCAGTGGAAGGGTTTGATTCCATGATGCTTTCAAATGTGAAGATTCATGAAGATCTCTTTATGTACAGTTATATATAATACCATCTAACACAATTCCCAGAAATTGTATAGGGCAATATTTCTAATAAATGATGATCATCTGAGTCTCAACCTTGAGACTAATAAATAAATTATGCTAAAATAGACATGGCTGATCAGATATGAGCCTAAACTTAACAGTGAGCAACTCCAGAGGTGAACTGTTACCGAATGCTCTAGGATATCACCATAAATTACAATAAATTATCATGAGCATATATTATCTATCATACCCTTTTGACCTTAAGTAAACAAAGTGGTTTGCTCAGACAGGATATTCCACTGATGTAAAGGTTAGTTTCCCAAAACGAAGACCAAAGTCTATTAACTTGTTTAGATACATTGATCGTGTAATGTGTCAGTCCACAGATATTTAAGAGAAGACTGGACTCGTGAGCATCACTCAAATATGTCAAATTTAGGATAGTTATATTTTGAGGTTTTTATTTAAATTATTAAGAGAGTTAAACGATTAATGCCCCAAACTACATCTAATTGCATATTCTATTAATCAAATATGTTAATGCCAGAGAAGAGCAGAGTTAAAATAACTTTTGAGTTATAGTTATGTAAAGCAAAACATAACCCACATACTGCCTCTAAGGTAGAGAGTATTCCTCTTAAGGAAAACATATTTGTGAAATTAATTATTGCAATTTGCTTTTTCTATACATTTAATTAGAGATACATCCAAAAATATGTGATCTGAGTTAGAGTATCAAGTAAATACATTTTACCTAAATGTCATAGAATACTTTATTTAATTAATTACATAAACTGTATTCACAAAGCTTATAATGGATATAAGAGACAGTCACAAAACATTGTTGCAGTCAGTGTAAAGTAGAAGAAAGACCATAAAATGCATATAATAATTCAGCACAGGAAAGGTATATAGAAATAATTTACAAAGTATTATATAATTATCTGGTCTCTAAAGTTCTGAGGGGAAATTTAAAAGTGAGTATGCCTTTAAATAAACTTAGACTGCTACAGTGAACTCTGTTGGTTGAAAAATATATCTATTTAAGCTATGACTAGAATGTTCTTAAATCAAATATTTTACTTGTTTTGGACTCTACAGAATGCAGTAATGTTGAATTTCCTTTCAATATTAGAAATGAAGTTATTAGAATACAGTAGCTGCTAGCATTCTGACTTCTAGCCTTAATAACTACTTGCACTGAAAATAAAATGCAGTATTTTGAACATTCATTTTCAATTTCATCTGCCAAGTGGAATGTTATCATGTACAAGATCAATAGAGCGATCTGACCAAACACACAAATCATATTACACTCTATTTCTACCACCACTGAAATTTAAAACCTGAGAGTACTCACAATACATCATTCAAAGGTTTCCATTTTTTTTGAAACATTTGAAAATTCATAAGGGAATTTCTTTGTGAGGCTAATGAAATTCACCTAATTGGATATTTTATTAAATACTAGCTTTATTAAGGTCATGTTTATAGTATCATCAATCAAGGATTTCATTTTCTATAACACAGGAAATGACTCAGCTCTTTTGCTATTACATATTTTGTTCATTGGAAAACTATTAGAGTATGTATTTTTTTCATAGAAGAGCTTAGTTTTATTGTTGCTGTGATTATGTATTTCACAGAAATAAAAAGTATAAAAGATTTATTTTGCTTGCAATGCATGACAGCAGGAAATGTATATCAGGACAGCTCATATCAAGTCAGACAGGAGGCAGTATAGAGAAGCAAGTGAGAGAGAACAGTGCAAAAAGTTCAAAGTAATGGATGGTCTACTATTTCCAATGAAGCTATACTTCCTACTGCTTTTCTATATCCTATCAGTTCATTGAAAATATAAACCTGTCACTGCAGTGAACCATTGGTTATGCTGCAATATTCAGAATTTCAGACAAACACAGTCAGAACTATGTTCCATTAATGCAAGTAATTTCATTATCTAATCTAGTTAGCATTCAAGATTATTACCAGGAAATACTTTTAATTCTCATTATCCTATATCCTACTAGGATACTGTATCCTGCATTAAAGTGACATATAAATGCTAATTTAAAAAAATCAAATATGCAATGTATTTTCAGATCCTATATAAACATAAAGATGTTATTGCATTTATATTTTCACAGATATTATATACTATAAAATCATATTTAAATATTTGAAAGTAAATATTCTTGAACAGTAACTTAAGTTTCTTAACCTTTTCAGAATTTGTAAAAATCTCTTTTTAGGCATTATGAGTGAGTGATTAAATAAGATTGATTACATCTAGAAAGTCTTGAAATTATCAATTTTATTTGTGAAAAAATATACTCCTTTATATGATTATACATTCATATACAGTACATCCACTATTTAAATTTCAAAGTTATTTAATTCTACTTTCAAGATATTATTGTTGTTGTTGTTTCAAAACATGGTTTGCTGTGTACCTTTGGAGCCTATCCTGGCATTCACTCTATAGACCAGGCTGGTCTCAAACTCACAGAGAGCTGCCTGTCCCTGACTCCCTGTTGCTGGGATTAAAGGTGAGAACCACAAACACCCAGCCTTTATTTTCAAGATATTTTTAATCATTAAAGTTTTGTTGCTATTCACAGATTAGAACATGTTCTGCATAAAGACTTTAATGATTATTATTTATATTAAGCTTTACAATTCTGTGAGATATTTGTTTTAAAATAACTGTAAACCTAATTATTGTATTCAGGACATTTAAGTGTATGATAACATTAACATCTGGTAAAATGTATCATATTGAAGATAGAATATATTTTGAGTCAAATTTATTAGGTATAATGTATAGGCATTGATTAGGCATTTATACCTATGCTAGGATTTCAACTGAATTGAATGGTCCTTATGATTATGACAAATGTGATGAACACTTAATGAAAGAATGAACATTATGTATTAGAATGAATGTTTCACTTTCCTTTTATCAGTGCTCATTCCACTCAAATATTAAAGTGCAAGTATGCCCATTTCCTTATAAAATTCACAAAAAAATCTAAATAACAGACAAAGGCACAAGATAGCATTACATTCAAAGATTGATGATTGTTAGTCTTACAATATATATCAGATAAATACCAAATTCTAACAAAAGAGGAAATAAAAGAAGCACTAAAATTACATAAGCTTGGTAATTTTCTTTACCAAATAAAATGTCTAAAATCACCAAAACATAGTCATTTTTAACAAGCATAGTTTAAAAGAACTAGGAAGCAACCTTAAGGCAACAGACAGTATTTTAATAACTAACCAATAAATATAACAAGAGGAAACAATTCTCATTTTCTATCTTTTGATATTACTTTCTAATTACTTTTTAAAAGTATATGTCTATGTATTTGTTTGGATGTGTGTATAAGCTTAGGTTCATCCATGGAGAAGAATCTGCTGGAATGAATTATCATCTTCCATCATGTGAGCTCTTGAAATTGACATTAATTCATCAGGATTGGTGGCATTCACATTTGCCCAAGAGCTATGTTATTAATGTAATACTTACTTAGGTTCTTAATATATTATTCCTATATGTAAATTAGAATTTTTAGTGTATCACAAAGTATAAACATTGTCATTTTATTTTTCCTAGAATTTGAAAGATTTCTTTTTTACTTTCTATTGGAAAGATCACCAAATTACATATTTTATATTCTTTTTCTTTAGAAAACTTAAAAACTATTTTTTATTTATTTTATGATTTTATTATACATGTATTTTGATGTCATTCAATTATTATCCTCCCTTCTTACCTTCCTACGTCTTGTGGACTCTAAGCCCATTGAATTATTAAAGGTTACTTGCATAGTCATTTCATGATGTATTTATTGGATAAGGCCAAATTACCTTATGGCTAAACCCATGTAGAAAAATTATTATGCCTGTTCCATCATCCATCTTTTGCCAAAACCTCTCCATTTAGTACTAGGGACCCATCTGCTCCTCTCCCCTGTCTGCTTGAATTTTGACAGTCTCAATAGTGTTGTTCAAGTACCCTAAAGGTAACTATAGTCTCTGGGAGGCTATGAATCCAATGATCATGTTAAATGTAAAAGAGCTTTTTATTGCTGCCTTTTCCACTCTTTGGCTATTTCACCAACTCCACTTTCCTTTGAGCCTTGAAAGGAGGCTTGGGAGATTGATGGTTCAGTCAGAGATGAACGATCAATAATCACTTATTCTTCACTGTTTGGCTAGTTAAGTATCTATTCCTTAAATGCGGGACACTTCAAATAGAAACTCTCAATTAAGCTCAAGAATATCAGTAACCATTGCCATTAGCATATTAAGAAGGAACATTGAAAATATAGCAATTTATAATTTTTGTAGGATTATTTCTAGAGCTTATGATTTCCTCAACAATGGTCTTTGGTCAGATTTATAGTACCAAACATTGATAAATTCCTGTGAAGCAGAGATTAAATAATCAGAAAGTGGTTGTTTACCCTCATAACGATCATGTCACCATTGTAACAATAACCACAACTTACCCAGAAGAGCAGTATTTTAGGATGTAACATCCTGGTCAATCTCACAAATGAATTTTCTTTACTAATGATCTTGATAGAATTTCATAGCACTGATTGCTACCCAATAGGGAGGAATTTCACAAATCTTTTCCAACTTTATTTCTTGATGTCTTATCATTGAGTATAAGGGACCTCTCTACAAAGACAGAAAGAAGACTAACCTTCTCCTAGAGAATAAACATTCCATTCAATTCAACCCTGACATGGTAACCAATAAATTACTGTATATAAGTAAACAAATTCCAATTCAGGGTAGCATTTCACCAAGAAAGTCAGACTGCTTTTACATAGTTTCACCCAAATTGGATAAGTGTTGAAAAACATCTTATTTTCCTGACTACCAGAGTATGCCCTCTATCTTAGGCAATTTTGGCCATAAATAGTTGTTATATCTTGAGTAAATGGAATTGTGTTAGGTTAAAAGGTTGTACAGGAATGTCCTTTCCAAATAACTCAAACACTACTCAAGTGAAAATGGTGCCATCCAAATGCTCAGGAAATATGAATGCACACATATACACACACACACACATACACATACACACACACACACACAGAGTAATTATATATATATATATGTATACGTACATATATATATATATATGGAGAGAGAAAGAGAGAGAGAGAGAGAAAGAAAGAGAGAGAGAAATACAAAGGAGCTAAATTGTTCATCCTTTTGTTTTTGAGTCAGGGTCTCTCTGTATTGCTTTGTAGCCTTTCTTGGAACTTGCTCTATAGATCAGGCTGGTCTCAAACTCACACTGATCTACCTGCCTTGATTCACAAGTGCTGAATTAAATGTCTGTGCCAACGCTGTGATATTTTTTTGTGGATTTCTTTTGGAACTACATTCTTAGGTGACCAATAGTACAGTTGTCTCAGATAGAAGTTCATTTACTTTGACACAAAGGCAGTGTCTGAGACCTCATTATGCAAGAGCAAGACTCTGTTTTGGGGAGTAATGCAGTACCGTACCTCAACTATTTTCAGGAATTCAGGCTCAAGATAACTCATAATAAATTCAAAGACACTCTTACCCAATAAATACCCTGACATTTTTGACCAAAGCTTTTAAATACCTCCACATACACTATGTTGGGCAGCTGCCAAATTAGAGAAAGTCACATTACATATCAACCTCACTATATTCTGAGAAATGAATTCTTACTGAACAAAGTAAGAATGGAAAACTCAACTGTAGGTGGGTAACATCGAGTCCTTAAGCTTCTTAGTCAAGATTTTTGATTCTTGTAGAAGAACAAGTCCACCAAGTCCGAAAATGTTTTTTCAAAGCCTTTATTCAGTGGGATTACATATACTTTCCTTGGGTGATAGTTTCTCATCTGTGGCTAATGTCCAAGAATTTATCCATGGTCTGATTGAGGATACACCTCCAATATACGCTGACATTAAAGAGAGAAAATTGGCACATGTCTAATGATTACAATGCATCTCAGCTACTCCCTGCTTCTTGACACCATGATAAAGACAGAGAGATTTCTGGCAGTGTTTTGAGGCAACAATTGTGATCTATCTGTCACAATCTAATACATGTTTGCATGCTAAACCAACCACATCCACTCATGACTCCACTCAATATCCTCTTTTAATGCATCCAAAAGATATAGGTCACTATCAGATTTGTTAGGATTTTTATTTACCCTACTCCACAGTTACCTACTATGACTGCTGTCTAGCAAACATGTAAGTTAAAGTATCACTATTTCATTCTAGGAGATTCATGGTGACTTAAAAATAATCCATATTCTGTAGTTCTCATATTTCCAGAATGGAGACAACACTATTAATGTGTCTGGCTTATTTAGCCCCTTGCCAATCAAAGAAATACAAGTGACCTTAATAATCTACTATTTTGGGAAACTTGAACCCATGGGCAAAATGAAAATAAATGGAGGAAATAGGTGAAGGAATAATTGTTCCTGGATAAGAAACACAGTTACACATTGAACAACAGAACAATGCACATTATTAATTAAAACACACATACATACAAACACTTGATTGAGCCTGTATAAGAACACATATAGGACATAAAAATTATACCAATGATCAAAAGCATACATGTTCTCATATATTCTACCAAAGATAACCAGAAGCAAAACAAAACACAAAACAAAACAAAACAAAACCAGTTTTTCTTGATTCTTAGTAAATTGAAATTGACATTTGGGGCTATGGTTTGAAACCTCAAATAGATACAATCTTCAGGAAGAGTCAATATTGATACAGTGCAAGGAAAATAGAGGTGAGGAATTTACTACGGTCAACATAGTTGTCTATTTCTGTAGTAATAGATAAGAACATTGGTTGACATGCACTTGTACAGCACCTTATAAGAATATTAAAGTTCATAGGTGAGATGTCAGAGTAAACTGACACACAGAAAGATCCGTTATCAGCAGCAAAGAGATTTACTGGATTCTGGTTGGCACTCAGCATGAATCATATGTCTCCAATCAACACAGAAATTGTTCACTTCATATGGATGTCACAAAAGTTATCAAAAATGAAGCTGATTCTTCTACAGAATAAGTATTAAGAGAAGGTGTCTAAATGATGTGATAAGAAAATCATAACTCAAGTTAAATGCAAATTTTCTAGGTATCTTGGTGTGCATATTAGGTCTTGGTTATCTGTGGCTGATAATCTATATGATTATAGGAATTTATGAGCATGACTGTGGTTTTATGGATCCTGTGTTTATTTGTGTTCATGTGTCTGTGTTTGACTATGTTTTTAGTGACTCTGTGTGTGTGTGTGTGTGTGTACATGTGTATATATGTGTGTCTGTGTGTTGCAGGCATCTGATCTGTAGACCTGTAATGGTGGTCACACCCCTTTGGGTGTGGTTTTAGGCAGATGAAGGCAGAGAGGAGTTTGAAGCATGGCTTTTCTTTACACGCTATTTCTGATGGGCAGTGGGTCTGGAGGGAAACACAGGGAAACACTTCATGTTTGTTTGTATTTTTCTGTGTAATTGTTACCCAATAAACACCCATTTAACATCAAAAAATAAAATCAAAATAGAAAGGAGGTCCTTCTACCTAGTGTATATCAACCAAGAATACTGGCAATAGTTTAGGGTTTACTAGGCCTTCCTGACCAGTAAACTTCCAAAGGGAAGTATCCAATGTCCAGCAGAGAGATTTTTGTTATAATTTCCCCTCTTCCTCCTTTCCACCTTCCATTCCCAGCTGTGATTAATTGGTTTACCAATTGTATTCCTGTGTGCTACTTTCAAATCTTTCATACACTTCTATCTTTTATCCATGAATGCCTTTTCTCTGTTCTTTCTTATTTTCTGTTTCACGATCTCTGCAGACACTCTGAACACACAAATCAATGCCAGTGAAGACTGGATCAACATAATAAAATACATATGACATTTGATTTTCTCTTGTATTTTCTTTTTTTGGTTTTACGTCTAAACCAAAATTTCTACTCCCTTTCATCTTCCCAGTGGCTCTTCCCTTTTCCCACCCCCCCAACTTTGTCCATTCCATCCAAATCATATCAACCAGGCATAGTATATGAAGTACCAGTGAGACTAGGCACCTCCTCTTCTGCAAAGGCAGGAGGAGGTAGTCTGATAGGAAGAAAGGGTCTCAAAAGTTGGCCACATAGTCAGAGACATCTTTGCTCTCTCTGTTAGGGGTCTCACATAAAACCTAAGATACACACAGCTGTAATCTCTTTCTTAAATAATAGCCTTAAAATCGTCATCAAATGACAACTGGCTTGCAATTACTGGCCCTTATATTACAAGGCATAATCGTCTGCTACTTTTTGATCTAAACAGCTTTTCTAATATTGGATGAATCCCCATTGTTTTAGATGTAAAGTATGATTGAGCTATAATAGAATGCATTTTTTACATTGCTTAAAAAAATCTCAAAGGGAAAATTTTAATATTATTTTTTTAACTGAGACTTACTTTTGAATACTTCTACTTTGAGAAGGGTATCATTAAAATTTATCTTATAGGTAGTAGAAATGAGTGATCAACCAACAAAATGTAGAATTTTAGTTATCAACAAATGCAATAAAAATAAAAAGCACTATGAAATTTTCCAAGAAACTGCATTTATTAAGGCATATTCACTAAAGTTCTTCCTGTCACCTGAGAACCTTGCTACAATTACTTTACTACAATACCTCTGGTTTTGAAGTTTTATTAACTGTGAAAGAAATATATTGGGATTATTGGCCAGAGCTTGCCACAGTTATTTCCACATCACCAAGTCTTCATCAATCAGGAAATAGCCATCTTTTTTCCAATATAGTTTATTGAGGTTCATATTGCCTAAATGTCACTGAGAGAGCATCTTACTCTCTTTGGGATAGTGATTGTAGACTTGCTCTCCCTCTCCATCACTTTCAGCCATTATGGCACTTCTGGAAATATGTGACATATGAAATTCCAATAAGAACTGAAATGCCACAGGCTCCTTTCTCTACTACAGGTAAGCAATCCCCATGTGCTCAAGTAATGTTAAAAACAAACCACAGAGTTAATTTGTGAGACTAATTTGAAAAGTTTTCTGGGATTGCCCTTCAGGTTTCTTTGTAAATATTCATCTGCATGTGTTAAGAACCCTTCTATATAACTTTTTAGCCAGAGGATGACTAAATTCTTTAAAAGCACTTCAACACCTACCATGGTAATTCAGAAAATATGCCTGAAGCTTCTTTCCATTCAACAATGCATGAAACTGACACTTGGCTCTAAACTCTAAAACTATTCAAACTGTGTCTTTGGTCTGTTAGCTGTACCTAAGTATATTGATATCTTTTAATCACTTGTCTTCATATATATATATATATATATACATATATATATATATTCTATCTTTGTGAGACTGAACTCCTGTATGTAATTTATCTTTAATCCTAAGAAAAACTATACCATAACTATCTATCTTCAACTACTTCAAAGACCACAGAAGGATAATATATAAACTCTAGAAATGACAGAGACAACTCACTGCTTGGTCAGTCACCTGAAGTTCTTCTGTAATGTTCAATCTTCAGCCCATAGGTCATAGTATGTCTGGCAGATTCTTTCATGAAGCAGGGAACCTGTAGCACTTTCCATATTGTTTTAACAGTCACTTTTCTGAGTGTCCTGCATGTCCAGTTTATACAGCATAAAGTCAAACAGTCCAGAAGAGCAGTACCTTGCCCAAATGTCTAGTCTTGCCATATAAGAAGCAAACTCTATAATGTGTTTCTTCGATGTCGATGTCCATCTTCCAATAAGATGGCAGAATGTAGATTTAAAAATATGGATTAATTAAGTTCTAAGAGCTAACTGGGGAAAAGTCTCAGCTAAGGAGAAGCTTTCATAATTAATAATAAGTCTCTGGGTCATTATTGGCATTCTGCAGGTCCCCAGAGTCCAATGAGGAAGACCTGCTATAGGTTATAATTCTGATGCTGCCATGAGTTTCAAAGGAGAATCCGGACATTAAAAACAATGTTGAAGCTATCAACAGGTAATGTTTCAGTTTAGTTTATTTTGCATTATGATATGATGAGGAGAGACTATGTGAGCAAGGAGTAGAAAATGGTGACTTGAGAAACAGGTTCCTCATTAATGTTAGTCTTTTGAATAGCTGATTCTCAGATGGTCCCATGTTCCAGTAGATTTTGGAGTGTGGTCTTGAAGGAATAAATACATTACAGGATGTGGACATCGAGAGTTTAGCAATCCATTCCATTTTTAAATTGTTCTCTGCTGCTTGATTTTGGTTTAAGGTACCTGTTCTCATGTTCTGTTTTGATCCATCTCTGTTCTGGCTCAGTTCTATCATAGAATCTAACCCTCTGGTCATAGTGTTTACAAAAAATTAGAGCACTAACAAGTACCCCAACACAATCAGGGCAAAATGAGTTTGATAAAGCATGATAGAATTCTTTCAAAAAAGAAAGTAAAACAAGACAAATATTTTCAGTTAATAATATGAAACTATTAAAATCAAATTTAAATTGTTCTTTGATAATTAGGACATGCGCATGCAAAACTAGGAAAGAGCGAGATGAAGAGAAAGACAGAGAAAGACAGAGAGAGAGAGAGAGAGAGAGAGAGAGAGAGAGAGAGAGAGGATATGAGAAAACCCCTTAAAGAAATGGAAGAAATAAAGAAAGAAATTAAGGACTTCCTGAAATTCAACAAATATGAAGACATGACATATCTGAACTTATGGAACACCTTGAAAGCAGTTTTACAAGGGAAGTTCATTGCAGTGAGTGCCCATATGAAGAAAACAGAGGACAGTTACATTAGAGAATTAATAGTTCAACTAAAAGCCTTAGAACAAAAAGGAGCAAACTCACCCTGAAGGAGTAGACGCTTGGAAATAATCAATTTGAGGGCTAAGTCAATAAAATAGAAACCAGGAAAACAATACAAAGTAAGGAATGCTAGATTGCAGAAAATTATCATTAATAATTAATATTCTCTGCTAATGTCTTCAGAGCCTGCCTGCAAAGACATCTTGATTTAGGGTATTCATTTTCCAGGTTTGTAAGAGAAAATTTTTGCATCCTTTGAAACCATTTCATGTATTTTTTGTGTTTGTCACAGTTTCTGAAGAAAATGATACAGATTCTTTTGTCCTCTAAGTTAAGAGTAACTTCAAATTTAACCCTCATTCCAACCATAGCACATTTGTTTTTAACGTTCCTATGTAAAATAGAAACTGAGAACTCAATCAGAATAGTTAAAATATGCTTAGCAATAGACAAAAATACTAGGAATAAAGGAAATGATTCTTTGTGTAGTTCATTAAAAATAACAATGACTCAATATCAGCTATTATCAAGGGAGCAAGATAAAGATAAAACAAATAATAAATTGAGTAGTGGCACCTATTGTTGAAAATCAATGGCAGCATTCTAATATTTGAACTAACTTAGAGATATTCCAGTTTTCAATATAAATGTTGTTGGGCTAAATTGACTTAGCCTAGAATAGGCTCAGGTGTAGCTTAATTCTGGTCCTAAGGAAGGTTTGAAAACAAAGCAAATTGAACTTTGATTCCCTTAGTCTCTCAGTAACTTCACAAGATTAACTGAAATCTGAGCTCTGGAAGGAAGTGGATTTGTCCTTCAAAAGAGCGAAGGAATGCAGATAATACTTTAACATGCCGGCAGCAAGAACATACAATCCTTAATTTGTGTAATGAAAATGTAAATATATTTTTTACTTAGAGATTTGCATTAACTCCACCTAAATTGGTGGAAACTTGAAGGTCATCAGATAAAGACCCTTCTCAATAGTGTCTCCTGCTTTGTTGTGCAAAATCTTTGCTTCCTGTCTTTCTTTAGCCTTGTACCTTGCTAACCTGGCTATTTTTCTAGGTCTTTAGACATCTTTCCAATAATCCTGTTAAATATTTTATAACACTGTGCAAATGAAATCTAAACAATAAAAATACAAGGTCCACGTTTCCCTTAAATCAGTTTGTATTACCACAGGTGACTTAGAAAGACCAGCCTTATTATACTGTCAAATGACTATGTAAAATTACAAGTGCCCACTGGGTTCTGACTTCAGAGTGTCCAACTCTAGCCGTAAAGAAATTATAAGATGAGAACTTATATCCCCATATGGTTTAAGGTGACTTGTATAGTCAGGAGAACATCATATATGCATGAAGATTTCAGAGTTGAAAAACAAAAGTTATGCAGAGAAAAAGGGACGCCTATGTGAAAACCAGAAAGCATGATGATATTGATAACAAAAGTGGAATGAGGCCATTTATTCACTAACTACTTGTGCTTCCTATATGTGTCCAAAAAAGATAAAAAACCCACAAAGCATTTATATATCAACCAAGAATGCATTGTCTTAGTATAGCACTATGCTTCTTTTTTTAAACTTCTAAAATATTTATTTTGCTAAACATTCAAAAGTCTATGGTTTTTGTCACATCAAAACATGCCTTTTTCAGAGTTACTATATTCTGCATAGGTAAAATAACCTAATAGCCACTTACTAACCTAGTTTGTGTCTATGTGGTAATAATATAATTGACATATTTCCTCAGAGTAATAATTTCATAAATAACTCCTTCATTGGCTATGGGAAATTATGTGTTTTTCATACATATGAAAAGAAGCAAACCTTAAGGGTCTCATTATAAAAGAAAAATGGTACATTATATAAATCTACACTTTTGGAAAGGCAAGATTATTTATTCTTAGACTATTGAAGAATAACAGGATTAAGGAAATATTAGGAGGAAGACAACATCACTCCAGAGAGATGCTGACCACCAGTTACAATTGGAGAAATATTATTAGCATTCATTGTTCCTTTCTGCCTTCTGAATAAACTTAGACATTCTGTCCTATGTCCTATTTTGTTTTTTGTTTGTTTGCTTTTGTGTTTGTTATAGAGCTGTAGAGAACATGAAATAAATACAACAGGCGACTTTATTACTTTTTATCTTGCTTGGAAAAGAAGCATAGCATAAAATACTTCAAAGTAACCTAGCAGCAAATTTTTAGCCAAAATACAATTCAGGATATGTGCATGTACCGTCTTTAAGCATAATTCTGCTTAATGCTGATGATTAGTATAAATTGGAAGAAAAGTGTAAAAGACATGTTACTTAATCAACATTTTCAAAATGTTAAATACAAGCCTACTTTTTCACGCTCTGGTTTGACTGACCAGTGCTATCACTGTACTATTGAGCCTTTTCTTTTAGCAAGTTTACATTAATGATTTGAATGTTTGTGGTGTTTGTATATGTGTGGGTGCATATTTCTGTTTGTTTGGGTGCTTATATGTGCTTGTGTGCATGGATATCTGAGACATAGCCTCACCCTCCCTAACACATTCTTTATGTTAGATATTGGAGCAGAATCTGTCAATGAGTACAGAGTTGGAGATTACTGGTCTTGCTAGCCAGCATAATTTAGGTATCCCTTGACACTTACCCCTATAGATTAGGATTACATCAGAAACACAATACCTACCTAGCTTTTATCTGGATTGTATGTAAGTGAATTCCAGTCTTCATTTTTGCAAAACAAGAACTTTACAGGTTGAACAATATCCCTTGCCCTGGTGTAATATATATAACTTCAGTAATGTGCCACTGTTTGCTTATCTATCCATATGCCAATCATTAAAATCTTTATTAATGCTAAGTGTTCTCCATTATTAGCTATTCTTGCCGTGGTCTACTTCACAGATTCTATGTAGTATGGATACTATAAAGCCACAGACAAATATTGAAGTTCAAGTTGAAGATTTGAAAAGCAAACAGACAAGTCACCAGAGAAGCCTGGGGTGATCCTGTCTTCTATGTGACTGGAAATTAACGGACAGCTTTGAGACCCTGCTCCTGTATGATATACCTCTTTAGTGCTGGGATTAAAGAGTGCACCACCACAGTCCAGTCTCTATGGCTAACTAGTATGGGAGATGAGATTTAAGTTGTATGCCAACACTGACTGGCCTTGGCCTCTATGACTGTGGCTAGCTTTGCATTGTGATCTCCAGATGAGAATTTTTAGTTTATAAACAACATATATTCACAGATCTAAGATATTTCCACTGCACTAGGTTTCAATATGGCCCACTAAATGCCCAACAATTTCAGTTGTCTCTTCCTGTACTCTCTCCCTCCTCATCCAACATTGACATAAAGGTACACACCTTTTCTTAATGCATCTTATTATGTCTAATTCCATTGATATCACTTGGTTGTTACTTTTTTTCTGAAAGGAAATGTTAGAGCAGTGAATCTGATGGAAAGGGAATGTGGGACACAGTTGGAAGGAGGGATGGGAGGGGAGGCTGTGCTTTTGTATTTGTAGCCTTAATTCATACAAAATAAATACTGAAGTATAATTCTGTGTTTGATATTCATTTTAATATTAGCATTGCTGGAAAACAAGAAAATAGCCTTAAATTGAATTTTTTGAATTATAATTTATTAACTTCTCTTGAAAACTGAGGATACCTAATTAGTGTTCGTTTCTACTGGACCAATTCAAATATTCACAGAAAGGGAATAACATTTATGTGGCACAGAAACATAAATGTTCTGCTGGGCCACATAAGAGAAAGGAAGAATGTCTATTTTGTGATGAAACCATCATAATCTAGTAATAGCTTCCTGAACACAATTTACTGAATCAATATGGATATTAGAAGTGAAATCAAATCATACCAACCCCTCTCAGAAAATCAGAATCCCTCTAGATAAGATAATTACAATGTTCCTGTGAAAATTGCATTCCTACTGAATTTTTATTCAGATTTAGTTGGATTCCAAAAGAGGACATTCTATAATAAAAATTTACCTTCATATTATTCAAATATTTTTTTTCACTTTTTTCTTCCTGGCCTTTTTTTTTGTCGAGTTACTATCTAAGCCAGGTTTAAACACAGATTGTCACATAGAATTTCATCATTGGTGAGAAAAGAACAGGTTATCTCTTAACAACTCACTAACCAATATGAGGAGCAGTGGGAATTTTCTATGTGAGAGAAGACTGAATACATGTGAGAAGAATAACTTATTAAGTGTTTCAAGACAATGCAAGGCAGAGAAAACCACCAATATATGGATTGTTCTGTGGCTCTAATTTCTCATTTTTTATTGACTCATCTATGGGATTGTTAACAGAAAATGGTAACTCTCGAATTTACATAACACAATTAAAATGTCTTTATTAAAGAAAAAAAATTACCCTTTTATCCTTTAGGATATTTGTTATCTCCTAAGGATTAACAAATTATATACTATAAAATAAAGTAAGTTAAAAATAACTGATTTGACTTATTTGGTAATATTTATAAGAATTTATATAAGTCAGTGAAACTTTATAATTTGGAAGGAATTATAATGAAGCTTACACATGCTTGTCATTCAGATAGAATATGGAAAATATTAGTTTGAAAACATTGTCATATAAAATAGAAAGCAAAGGTTTGAAAGGTGAATTCCTGAACTAACTACCACAGCTAACTATATTAACAGTTAAACCAATTAGAAATATGTGAATAGTATTTACATATGGGTAAGATTTTACAATTCTCAAAGATATATTTTGCTCTTTTGTTTCTCATTAGATAATTTATATATGCATCTAATATGTTCTGATTATGATTTTTTCTTAGTCTTTCTTTTTCCTTTATCTTATTCTAATCCACCACCCTCTTATGTCTGGAAGTCACTTTTTCAGATTTGTGTTGATTTCTTTTATCTTATGACCTACTAAATATAACCAAGGCCTCTTGGGTGACAATCAGTTTAGAGATCTTTGTGTCTGGTGTGCTTATTGTCATGGAGATAACTGAAAGAAAATAATCTTAAACAAGTGAAATTTTATGTTCTTATGTTATAAAATTGTTAAAATTAAATTCAATATATGCACACTATGTTAAAAATTAGAAGTATTAAAAACTTTTCATCAAAATTATCCCTTTCACCTATATACATATTCAAATTTTCACATCTAGAACCATGCCCTATTTTCAATATATGGTATATTTGGAGATGTTCCAGTTTGCTCCTGTAGCAGTGTGTGCTGATTTAGTGTGCTTAGATAAAATGTTTTCTGGCAGAAAAAAATAATACTGTTCACTCTAACACGCTTTATACTGAGGTAAAAATAGCCAATTTCAGTCATTCTTCAGTGAAAAAAAATCACAGCATTTATATAATAACAATGTGAGAACTAGAAGAGTGGCTTACTAGGCTGTATTTCTAGGAGACTTACTAAAGTCAGAGTTTGAAATCACATAGAGCGAGTTAAGCCCTTCATCTTCTCCAGGTAGATAGAGAGCCATGTACTTTGCTATGCAGGGAATTTGAAGTAAACCTTTCATAGCAAAAGTCTTGTTTCCTGTGACTGAGAAGGCAGTTTTAAAATTATAATTGATAAGCTGGATATACATGGTAACCAGTTGTTTCTTATAACTTCCTCATTATCACATGGCTTTTAAATAATGATTTTCAGGTGTTTATATTAATCATTCATGTACTGTGCATATATATTCACTAATATCTCTTTATAGAATTTTGTGTTTTACTTTGTTTAGAGCCATTATTTTTTTTTCTAATGTTGATGTCCTAACTTTGACTAATGGTGTCTGAACGTTGTTGTAATGAACTTTTCACGGGGCAATGAGTGTGGAATGGGAAGCAAAAAAAAAAAAAAAAAAAAAGACATCCTTTTCAATTCCTCATGGAACCAATATTTAGGCCCACTTAGCAAATGCCAGTGTAACTCTGGGAACATTCTTGGACACCTGCTTGGCAGGAGGAAAGGGAACAGTCTGGCATCTTATATGTGTAAGCATCCAGTAGAGCTACTGTACTTTTTACTACATATCCTTTTAGTTCTTGATTCTAGCTTGTTCGATGTCCCTTGTCACACTTTAAAAACATACCATCAAATGACTGATCCTTCTGCCTACAACCTGATGTACAAAGTCTGCTCTGGCTTTAAGAACTTGGGAGTTTCAGGGTTTCTGTTCATAATGTATTTATAAAATAATGACTGAAATTAATTCTATAGTGTTATAGAAAATAATATTAGTGTAAGAATACATAAAAATCCTTACTAAAGAATAAAGCACAAAATAAATGTAGAGAGTAAATGAAAAAATATAGAACAATACACTTACTTTATACCTGTTATCCACATATAAAAGTAACAATGATTAATTGATTTTATATTCTTTTACCTAAAAATAAATGTTCATTGCTAAAATATTTCACCATTGTACATTGAAGGCTTTATTATTGATTTATTTGATATGTTATTATTAATAATGGAGATTATTTACCTCCATTATTAATGTTTAGTAGCATAATTAGTTATTATAATTAAAATAGACTTATGTACATAAGTATGTATCATGCCACATATCCATATGATAAGAGTATGAGAGATCCTAGGCCATATTGTGGTACATTGTGAATTCTATGTGTTATTATCTCAAATTAAAAAATTGTCTTAGAAAGGAAAACAAAAAAATATAAGGGTGTTTACTAAGTACATATGAGTGCACATGCATATTTTACTTCTTAAAAATTGCAATTCCTAAGTTATTTGTTCAAGTTAAGTGTCAAACTCATAAGAAGACCATTCAGGACAAGAGAAAGAATTAAATATTATAATGCAAATTAAAAACCAATATAATGAGAAGAAAAATAAATGATCAATTAAATACATTTTTGAGATCATGTAACAATAATACTTTTGCCTTTCACAACTGCACAAGAGGATGAAAAATTGACAAATGCACACCAAATTAAAAATAAAGTAACATGTTATTATTTAAAAATCATTTTAAATATCCTTTTCTAATGTACTTTTGCATGGGTGACAAACTGCTTAGATTTCTTTGTAAAGATTAGGAGTGATGCCTTAGAAAACAAAAGTGAATTGGTCACAGCTGTGACACAAATAACTCACGAAAGCTGAAAAGTAATCCTTATTTTCTTAGAGTTCTTTCATGGTGTAAAGTTGCTTCCCTATTAAAACATAAAAAACAACAATGACAAAACACCCAAATGCTTCATTGATTTGAATGTTTTAATGATAAATAAATAATGGGAATTATTAACGCACAGGGGATAACAAGTTTGAAGTGGACATCTTTTGCAACCAGTCATACTTCAGTGGCTGGGGACACCAAGCCAGACACAAAGTCTTCAAACTACAATTTGTTCAGCATACAGGTTGTGCTGGTGTGAAGGTGATACAGAACTTTTGGGAGTAACAAACCAGTATGGTACAACTTGAAAACCATGGCAAAAGAAGGAACCTAGGCCTGATACTGCCCAGAGACTTTGGATAAAACCAAACTCAGTAGGAGTGACAAAAATAAATAATAAATAAATAAGTTAATGACTAAATATGAAATAAATAATAAAAAATGTAGAAAGTCAATGGAATATATCCTGATGAAATTCTACCATACTTGTAGACCATACTATAGCATCATTGTCACTAGAGAAACTTCATCCAGCAAGTGAAGGGACGAGATGCAGAGCTTCAGAGCCAGACAAACATTAGATAGAGCTCAGGGAATTGCATGGATGTGAGGAAGGATTGTAGGATCCAGAGATATCAAGGGTACCACAAGAAAGTGGCCCATAGCATAAACTAGTCAGGGCTCATAGGCTCTCACAGAGACTCATCAGACAGTTCAGTTATAAAGTCCTTAGGAATGTGATGTAATTCATCTATGTGTAGGTTATGATTCTATAGATTGGTGTTCTAATAGGACAGCCAACAGTGGGAACTGGGTCTGTTTACAACTCCTGTGTCTACATTTGGGACTCTTTACCTCCTCCTAAGTTGCAAAATCTAAAGGCAACTGGAATACTTGTAACATACCATTGCAGAGAATATTCATTACTTTCCACAAAGGAAGTAATTTAGGCATATGAAGGCAATACTGAACCAATTATTAAGCTATTTAACACTCTTGCAGGAAATATAAATATTTACAAATGAAGGAAAAAAATAAAAGATGGTTATTTGCAACCAGCTGCAATATCTTAAGATAAAAAGGAAAAAAAAAAAGGAGCCAGTACTTTCAAAGATTCTACTTGAGAAGCATCTCCTAATGGTAACAGTCCTGAACTACCATAGGTAGAGAATCTACAAGAGCAGCAGCCTGGTGACACAGTATCTTTTCTCATACTTATTTCTCATTTCAATGAACACAAGTTTTATTTGACAATAATTAAATCTGAAATTCTTTTAATTACTTCCCAACAGTTACTATACCTTCTGCACTTTCCTATCAGAGAAGCTTTTTCCTTTTGAGTGCTTAAGCAGATTATTGTTTGCTCTTGTTTGAAATCTAATATTTCCCATGACCTAGAAAAATGATTATTGACCTATTCCTAGAAGGACTGGAGAGATAGTCAAACTCACAAACTCAGCAATACCTTTTTCAGTCATTTGCGATTTGACAAAGAAGAGTGATTTAATAACTGGAGAAACTACTGATGATCGGGTTTGCCATCCCACTTTTCAGCATGGTTAGCTTTTGCTAACGCAGTGTGTGTCCCAGCCATATAGCCAGCAAGTAGGCTTCTTGCATGTATACTTCTTTACAATAGTCCGACTATTAACAGGCTCTGAAAACTAATGATGTTTAGCTCTATTACCTTGGAGTTCTAAACATTATCAATTTGATTTCATTATTTTCATTATTTCATTATTTTTCTAGTTTAAGCTAAGGTATAGTTGGGCATTGTTTATACACATGCCTGACTTTTTGTGCACAGTAGTTTTGTTATAAAGTCAAAACACACACACACACACACACACACACACACACACACACACACACACACATATATATATATGTTTGAAGTCTATGGAATCTGTCACAGACTTGGGCACATGGTGCAATAATTTGAAACCTGGTAAGTGAACATAAATATGAGTAGAATTTAACATCATTCAAGTAAAAAATAGTAGTATGTGTGAAAAAGTAATGTTTTCAGGTGATCAGAAATGATACAACATCAAAATAATATAGTACACAATGCCCTTCGCCAACTGTAACAAGGAGGATACTTATAATCATTTGGTGGCAAAAGGAATGGTCTGTCCACCCTCCCTGTCTCCATTTTTTGACACTGCATCTTCCAATAAATGAACATAAATGTGAAAACATATTCTACAGTAATTAGAGAGAAACTGCAAAAAGTCACATGCATATGGGGACAACAAATTTCATGTCCTCAATGTCCTAGCTTATTTTTTCATTAACACTGGGAAAATCTATCACTATCTATGAGACTAATTAAATTGCAATTTATGTCTGTGACTATTCTGAAATTTCTTTAAAGATGTCAGATAACATTTTTTTCTGTCATCATTTTCTGTTCTTTATTATGGGTATTCAATAGCAATATAGAAAATAAGGTTATACCAGTAAAAGTTGCTTTAAGCTATTGGGAGCCATACATGATTGTAAAATGTTGGTATATTTTACCACATTACAAAAGAAATAATAATAATATAGCTCTCTTTTTTAAACAAAAATAAACAAGGAAATATTAACATTGACCTGTTCTTGGATCTCATTTTTCACTAGTGTAGTCATATTAGTTTGACATGAAACTTTTCACTCATTTGCCTTTCAACATTATGTGTGGGGAAATACAGTATTCCTTGATGACACAGAGATGTACTGAATAAAATCTTTATCTGCTTGTGTCTGATTCAAAGATGACAAGCTTCAGAGTGATAAATAGTGGAAATGATTATAGACTGTACACTCTCACTGTTTGGGATTTTAATCTGACATTTAGCATGTACAAAATAAAAATAAAAGAAACCCTCTACTGTATTGTTTGTTTTAAAGACAATTAAAAACTACCATATTCCTCTCTAACAATATTACAAATAATGTGATTTTGTTTTGAATTTAGATTTATTGGTGCAAAAATTGTAATTTTCAATGCCATCAAAACATTACTGAATAGTTTTATACAATGCACACTCTGACACATCTATATAAAATAATTCCTTTTAAATGGTGTGCTTTTCTTAAGAATTTAGCAGTAAATATTCAGAAAGTACTTTATTTTTGTCATATATTCATAAAAATTCATAGCAATGTGTCATTAGCATATAATATTAAAAGCTGTAGTGATTATACTGACAGATGTTCAGAAGAAAGTAATTTTTATTATTTTTTTATATTATAGTCCTTCAGGGTGTGATTGCCTTCTCATTTTGATTTATACAGAGCGATTACATTTTGACACATTGTTTGTTCTGATATATTCATTACTTTTACAAATAGGGATAAACAAATAGCAGTTGTACACTTCCTGAAAGAAACTATGACACAGTCTGGACGAATTAATTTATTCTTAGCTACAAAGTCAAGTTCTTTTGATGAAGATAAAAAGATAAGAATGAGAATCTGTTTGCCGAGATTATGTTTTAGAAACATAAATTTGAATTCTCTAATATACCTTATTATCCTGGCTTTTGTCAGATTTTATAAGTGCTGGCATTTTAATTTTATTATGTCTCAATGGGCACAGTAAAATCAAAGCATGACCTTTCATTGTATTAGGCTATTTTTACTCTAAAGAGGAACATTTTAAATGGAGTAAATAAAGTTAAAGATTGATGTTTACTATTTGTAGAAATTTAAGTATTAGATCTCTTGGTTAAAAACACAAACGCTAAGATAAAATAATAATGTATAATGTAAGTTAAAGCATCCTCATCACAAATAATGAAATAATAACTTGTTAAATTATTATTGAAATTAAGGTGGATGGTATTAATGCTTATTTCATTTTTCAAATTCAGTTGAATTATGTTTAAAACATTGCCTATTCTGGTCAGAGCATTTTTTGTTAAATCATAGGATTATCCTAATATAAACTAAACTATTTGATAATCACCCGATATAAAAATTCATCTTTATTTCTTCAGTAATATATTTATCTTATTGGAATATATTTGATCATATTTCACAATTAAACCATTTACCAAATTGCAAAGTTATTCAAATTATGTTTGTAATATATATTAGACACACAGTAGTCAAAAGCGTTACATATTCAGAGTTTATTGAACAGCATAGGTTTTCAAGAGAACATATATGCATGTGAAATGCAGTATTTGAGGTGTTTGTATGTTTGTTTATTTTCCACATGATGGAGAAGGTACCTATACGAAAAAACACTTTTTGTTTTCTGAATCTGAGTCACAAATGTGTCAGAAAAACTTAGTGTTCTTGTTACTAAAAACAAACCTCAATATAGCAAAGGACACATTGTGCTGAAAGTTAGTTGTGTGGCTAAATTAGGAAATTTTCATATATTTCTTCACCACTGGAAGTAAGAAGCTCCACCTTCTCCAATACTCCCTTCATATTAATGAAGCCCTTCAAAGACATACCCCGGAATCTTGATTTGTCAATATTCTCCTCAATGTAAAATACAGTTTTTCATCTAAAAAAGAGTAAAAAGTAAAAAATTAATGTACTCACAATGCTGACAATTCTTCATTCTGAGATTACTGAAAATTTATTTCTAGAAGAAATAGGTGATTATGTGGTAATGGTTTGTCAATATTCATTTCAAATCCATTAGCAATGTTACTCAACAAAGCTTTCTATACTCTAAATTTCTCCATAGGGGATGCAATGCAATAGTACAGGAAAATAAGATGTGTAGTCATAGACCATTCATTCTCAAGAGCAAAGCAGTGGGAAAACTATGACACAATCTAAGGAAAACAAGGTAATGATTTAGGGTATGAGTTGAAAGACAAAGGCACATTATCACTTAGTTCAAACTTTACCTTAAATTGTCACTTGGGTAACTTAAGGAATTAGATAAATTATTTTTAAATTAGGCTGAAAGTGTCTTGAATAAAGAGTTAAAGATTGCAAAACAATTTTAGTAAATATTGAACACAAATTAAGAATCTAAAAAAAAGAGTATGCATAAGCAAAAGGTAGCTTATTCACAGGGACAAGCATCATTTTGTGATTATATTTAATATTATAATTCATGAATATATTTTATTCTTTCCTTATTTCTTGAGACAAGGTCTCAAAATAAAATATGTCATTAGTTGGCTTTAAACTTCTCATTATTTTTCCTTTGTTGACCATGCCTTTGGTTTAAATGTGTGCATTACCTACCATATTGGAATTTTAGCATGGGTATGTGTGTATGAGTTTATTTTAGTTTGAGTGTGGTTGTCTGTGTGTGTATTTTTGTGTGTTTTGATACAAAATCTATACTCTATTATTTCAGATAATTTTATTTTATGTTAAAACAAAAAAAATATTTTCTACAACAAAATTCCAAAATGTTCTTAAAATACATAATGTAGTGAAGTTATGCATACTATATCTAATTAGTTGCACTCAAATCAAATGAGAATATTTACACAATATAAATTATTCATGTGTTCCAAATTAGCAAATATGGGGATATCTGTATTCTTCCTGTGTTTTTGTAATAACTATTATAATTATTATTGTTTCTTGAGAATTTATTTAAAAATCTCTATTGTGTATGATTATTAAAATTTATTTGTAAAAGTACATCAACATTTTAATAAGATTTTATTAATTACTTTTTCCTAAATTATATTTTGATCACATTATGTTCCCTCCCTCAACTTCTCTCATCCTCCCTAGCTTCCTAGCTACCAAATTTGTTATGCATTCTTTCTCTCTCACTCTCCTTTCCTTCCTCAATATCTCTCTCTCACTCAAAAGCAAACAAATGCAAAACAACTCCAAATCAAAATCAAATCCAATGAACAAATTTATACACACACACACACACACACACACACACACACACACACACACACTATTTGTGCTCTAATGTTTAAAGGCTATTTGGGAGCACAATAGGGAAACAACTCTATTCATATAGCATTTCTTCATTTCTTACCTAAGGTGGAATGCTGGCCTTATCAGAAATCCCAGTCAGTGGAAGTCAAGGCCTTCCTTTAGTTTTATGAGCCCAACTCATAATCACAGTCTTCTTTAATTGAAACTATAAGATTATAATATCCTAAGTACTTCTTTTAATATTTTGAAACTATAATAGAATTGCAAAATTTCATCCTTCCCTTTCCTCTTTTTAAAACTATTTGACTATTTTGCCTTAATTGACCTATCACTGCAATGAAATTCACTAATAAAATAGGGAGCCTCTTAAGGGAAAACTGATTTTCACTTTATAGCCTTTTGCTTATGCATGGGAATTCTTCTTGACTTTCATTCCCAGTGCAGGGATATTTTCTGTTTTGATCCTGTGTGAGTTCTATGCATATAGTACCGTTTTTCTTAGTTTATGTATATCAGTCCTGCCTTGATGGAGGAAATTGTATTTTCTTAGAGTCATACTCAAACTTTGACTCTTATAACCTTACTTAATCCACTTCCATATTGACCCTTGAGCCTTGGATTTAGGATATTGATAAAACATTTTGTTTATGACTGAGTGCTCTAAAGTCTCTCATACTCACTACATTGTTGAGATGAAGGTCTTAGTTTTCATTATGCTCTGCTAATGAAGCTTCTCTGATGAGTGTTGAGTGATACACTGTTCTAAAGATACAGAAACGGATTATTAAGGATCATTTGATTGCTTTGTCCTTTTAATGGAATAAAAGCAGTTGGTTTTTCCTCAGCATCCATGAATTCCCTGTTCTCTGGTTCCTGTACACAATAGCAGTGTCAGCTATGGAATCCATCTTGTGGAGTAGCCTTTAAACCTAGTTAAAACTGGTTGCTACTCCCATAATATCTGTGTTATTATTGCACCATTATTTTGAAGGTTCATCTCTGTTGTAGGTTACAGAATTTGAAGCTGGGTTAGTTGTATGCTTATTTCCCCCATCTCCTACTGTGGAAGGGACAATTCAGTGCCATGACACTCATCAGTCACTTACATATACCTTTAACCCCAGCAGTGAGGAGGCAGAGGCAGGTGTATATGTGTGATTTTGAGGCTAGACTGATAGAATGATTTCAGGGATGTCCAGAGAAATACAGAGAAACCCTCTCTTGAAAAGCAGAACAAAACAAAACAACAACAACAACAACAAAAACTCAAGAAAATAAGTCCCACTATATTTCATGTTTCTTGGTAGATCTTCCCATGATCTCTTACTAGCTATGTAACTTCTATGGTTATTTGGAACCCAGAGAGTAAATATACAAATATTCTGAATTAATAACTTAATTACAGACACATATATTAACAATTGTACAAAGTACTTATTCTAATTCAGTTTTCCTCTCTCCTGGCATTGGTCAAGATTATTAAATCGTGTGTGTGTGTGTGTGTGTGTGTGTGTGTGTTATGTGGTTCTTAAAATCAGGTAGCAATACCATTTGAACATTTGTTTCCTCTACTTTTAATCTGTACAACATTTAATTTAATTTAATCATTTTATCAGTTTAATTAGTTCTTTGAGAATTTACATCTTAAATAAATTCAGCTTTTCTCAGATTCAACCCCACTTCCCTAATCACATTGTTTTGTATTGTTTTGATTCTAAACTCATGAGTGTATGTATGGCTTTCACTGGATCTTTACATCTATGTAACAGAGGTCCCATCTTTAAAATAATCTCACTCTTCTACTAGAAACTAACAGAGTTTTAAAATTTTATTCTTAAATTTTCACTTTTAGTGATTTATATTTTAAAATTAATTGCTTAGTTTTATAGTAAGGAAATTTGTTATTTTCATGTACTTTTAAACTATTTGTTATTATTATATTTTCATATTTTACATATAGAGCCAAGTTCCCTCTCCCTCCCATGCTCCCTGACCCCCCTCCAGTCCTATTCCCCACCCACTCCACAGGGAGGGTGAGGCCTTCCAAGAGATCATCAAAATCAGTTAAGTCATTAGGAGTAGGGCCTAGGCCCTTCATAGGGAATGTGCTCCCAATGTTTTTTTGTGTACCAGGTATATATCCTTGATCTAGTAGATGATGGAAAACAGAAGCAGACACTCACAGCTAAACACTGAGCTGAACTCCTGGAATCCAGTTGCAGAGAGGGAGGAGTGATAAGCAAATGGGTCAAGACCAGGCTACAGAAACCCACAGAGAGATCATGGATCCCCAGACAGATAGCTGGGAAATCAGCACTGGACTGATCTTGACCCCCTGAATATGGGTCTCATTTAGAAGGCCCAGGCAGTCTATGGACTTTTTTAATGTACTTTTATGATTTCTTACTTGTCACATATAGAGCGAATTCCTTACTCGATGTGTCACTAGGAATGAAGTATGAATTGTATCTCAATATTCATTGTCTCTACCAGCTTCCCAATGGTAAAAATCTCTGAATGTTGATTTAAGCTTCTTTCCTTTGAAATTTGCCCCGTGTCAATTACTGTCCGTTCTGAATCCCAAACGTAACAGTTCAGGTCAATCTTGATGATTCTTTCTCTGTCTTACTATTCATCGGTCAGCACTTGCCATTTTTTCTATGAGTTCCTCCTACTGCCACTGCTAACAGTTCACTGTAAATCACTATCATCTTTCATTGGGATTACTGCAATATCTTTGTGACTGATCTGCTTGCTTACACCTTTGCCCCAAGTATATTTTCCAGCACTGCCAGAGTGATTCTATTAAAATGTCAAGTCAGAGAAGATCAACCATATAATTTTTTCTATGTAAAATGAAACTACTAAAATGGTCTAGTAGATGTTACATGATCTGTAAACTCTTGGAACTTGTCATACTTTATGAAAACTCATCTTTTTTACTAAAGAACATTGACCTCTGTTATTTAATCAAACTATGTGTCTTCCATCCCAGGTCAATGGAATAACTCCTCCTGATACTTGGACTTTCCATGAGAATGTCTCTGAAAATCACTAGTAAATGACCAAGCTATTATTGTTTTACTATAATTATTACATTATAATAATTATTATTATGCTCATCATTTAAGGTTAGCTATATGGTATATTATTTATTATTAGCATATGTCATGTCTAATTTAGGAATCTTTACTTCGTGTCTATTTAAAAACCACTTAAAATTTTAAAATATATAGAACCTTTAAAATAGACTTTTTAAAGTTCAGAGAGGACTATTTGCAAAATAAATACTTAAGAATACAACTCTTGTGATGCTGAAGAGAAATGACAACTTTTCAGAGCTTGTGTTATATATAATTCAATGTGCATGATGCAATATTAACAGATAATTTCACTTTTTTAGAAGGTTGGTTAAATGCTGATAAATTTGACACTGTGATTAGATCTAACTCAGGACTCAAAGTGTATGATTGCATGTTATATTAATACAATATCTTAGACTTTCAATTATTTTCACATCAGAACTTACAGATGTGCACTGAATTTTCCCAAATACTGTTCTCCTTCTATTTGCTTCTAAAGGTCCCTCCCCCAAAGTTATACTCTCTTCTTGAGTTATTATTGCTAAAAGTATGCATATATTATATTCATATTCTCATATGCATTATTTGAGAATATGTTACATATGTGTATGTATGTGAGTGTGTAACAAGCTACTGTAGGTTGATATTGTGTGTTACAGTTCTCTCTTTTAGCCACAGTCATAAAACACATCTGAATGGTGTTTGAGCTTTTCTAAATACTGCTTGTGCTTGTTTCCTACATCATTTATTCTGTCTGTAAACATAATGGATTTGCATATATTGGATTGCATCTCAATATGAATAATTTTAAAACAGTGTTCATTTTTCCTAATGTAACACATTAGGAAAATTCAAAATTATTTGAATTTTCCACATGTTACCATTTCAAATTATTTACTGATTCTTAAACTCTGTAATAAATTAAGGTTTAAAAGCACACACTGAGGCATTAACTGAAAACACAGTACCAATTGATTATATGGATAATATTTCTAAAATATTACTTCCTAACTGCCTGCTAATAAAACTTCCAATAGCAAGCTGAAAGGAAAATCAAAAGAACATAATATGTTGATCTTCCCAAGTTCATTATGTCCAAGCTGTCCTATTTACCCTTCATCATCTTGGTACTGGATGGAGTTATATGGGATGAGGACCTTCAAGTAAAAACCTGCCTGTGTAATCCTAACTGTAAGCAAATCTATTGTGCATTTTCTTGTTAAATGTCAGTAAGAGAGGTCCCCGATCCCTGAGCATGTGGCCACCTCTCAGAAAGCAGCTACTATAAGTTATAAATAAAATACAGACTGAACAAGGCATGAAGATCAGATCCTTAAGCTGCATTGCTTCAATGGACAGAGACTCATGATTTGTTAAGTCAGATGAAATTTTTCCTTCTCAAATTGCTTTTGGTCATGGTATTTTTCTCAGTAACATAAAGGAAATTAGAGCATAAATATTTCAGTTTAATTGCTTTATTAACACATTGCCTATATCTCCTGCATAGCCATGAACACTCTTTAGACACTATTCATACTAGATTCTTATTACTGCTATTGACCTTTAGTGACGGCTAGTTAGGTGTTCTCAAAATCTGCAAATACAAAGTATAAAACCCACACATTTCTCTACATTTATCCACAATATCGACCTACTTTGGCATGCATCTTGGTCAAAGAAAGTGCATTGAGTGAACTTTGAATTTATTTTCATTTTTTTAAACTACCTTATTTTACAGACTGACCCATTTTCCTCACCTTCCAACCCTTCCTCTCCCATGACCATCTCCCCACACCACACCCCACCCGATCCATTCCTCAGAGAGGATCTGCTAATGAGAAGAAAAGACATTCAAATTTTCAAAGAAAATTGTGAAGATCAGAAATGAGTGACTTACAAAAGAAATATACCTTATCCTTCTACATAATTTATGCTTCAAGACTATAGAATATGTACATGTACTTATGAAGTTATCATATTATGCTTTTTGTTTGTTTGTTTGTTTTTGTTTTCTAGACAAGTTTTCTCTGTAGTTCAGGCTTGCCTCAGACTCACAGAGATTCACCTGCCTCTGCCTCCCAAGTGCTGGGGTTAAAGGCATGTGCCACCACTGCCTATCTATATTATGCTTGCTTATAAACCTATACTAAATGAATACATTTTGTCTGCAAGTAAAAGATATTTAAAGTACACATTTATTTTGCAAGGTAATATTAAAAATATTAATGCTTTTGTATATAGTATTTGAAGAATATTATTTTAGTAATTACAAAATTTAAGTTTTATTAATGCAGTATCTACTAATGTTTGTTACCACCCATTAATGTCTGGCACATATTTTATTCATAAATGATTGTTTGTGTCTGGTTAGATATTTTTGTTAAATGGTATTGGTTATTGAATGGAGCGGTATCAGCACTAATGAGAAAAGTTCATTACTACTAAATGTAAACTTACACATGGATTTAAGTGAATTATAAAACTTGAGGGGTAAATAATTAAAAACATGCTTACTTTTTGCCTTTTTCAGATATTCTTTTATTTTACTCATCTTCTCCCTTCTCCTATATTTACTTCTTTTCACTTACCTACATTGAAAAGCCTATATTTAGAAATAAATATGCATATTCTTACACATTTATGCATGAAAAAACAATTAGTGAAAACAAACAAAATATTCTACAAGGGAAGGTTTCTTATACTTCCTTACAACATTTCAGTGAACAACTATTCTGAGTTGTAATAAAGTAGAAATTTTCCACGTTGCAAAGTAATTATTTCTCATTTAAACAGTGTAAAGTTGTTTAAAACTTAATAGTACAGTAGTGGCATTAATGCATGCCATGACAATACTATACAACTTTTTAAATGATCCTGATATGCACTCAATAAAGAGACCAGGCCTGGTACCTGAACTTACATAATTATTCAGTGCTAGTGAAATCATGGCTGATAGAGGGGAATCTTCAATTTCCTAGTATACTAAACAAGGGAAATCCCAAAAGAAAATCTATAAACTTTTCCTTGTATACCTATAGATAAGTGTAGTCATCACTATGATTATAGGAAATTTCTCTTTGCAATAGACAGGACCACAATAGTAAGCCAAGGCCATTAAAAATGGAAAGTTGTTCAGTCCAATGCAGTTTCCCCAGCTATCAGTCTGGAGTGACTAATTTCCCTCTAATGCATGAACTGCTTTTTGGAGCCCACTCCCTATGGAGAGATACCTTTCTCAGCCTGGTTGCAGCTGGAAAGGCCTTTGTTCCTGCCCCAAAGAATGTGACAGACTTTGATGTTTCCCCATGAGAGGCCTTGCTCTTTCTGAGGAGTGGGGAGGGAAACTGGGATTAGTATGTAAAACAATATTGTTTTAAAAATAATAAAAATAAATATAATACAGAAAAAAATGGGAAGTTGAGGAACCCAATTGATAAATCTACAAAACACTTAAAATATTCTTGGAACACTGCACAAGACAGGGTAGTAATCTTATAAGAAACAGAGAATCAAGAAGTTTGCTGTAAGATTATGTCTCATGGTAGTTTCAAAGTTACACCCATTAAGAGATAAGCATGAGTGTACAAATGTCAGCTGAACAATGACAGTTGCAAACAACATTTCTAATTGGACATATTCAAAGGCCTCAACCCTACAAAGAGAGCTTTAGGCTACTGAGGATAGTTGCAAAAAGAAGAGTTGGCCTTTCCCAGGGAAGAGCATACCAACTCATGGTTCAATGCCAAATTCTTAGCCTGAAGACATATTTACAAAATTACAACATCATATTATTGATCAGCTGTATATTCTGAAATACATTTGTATGCATGTAAACATATAATCATTCAACAATACTTTTGAACAATACTTTTAAAAGGGCATGGGTTTTATAGATAATTTGTGGGAGGAAATGGAAGGGAGAAATATTGTAATTAAGTCATAATCTCTAAAATACATTTAAAATGTATTACATTTGCTTTTTCATTTATGTAATCACATGCCGGGTTTGCACACAGAGACCATATTACAACAATTGGGAGTCATTGCTCTCCTTATACAATGTTGGTTGCACCCTGAAAGCAAGCTCTTAGTGTTTGCATCAAAACCTTTCACTCACTGTGCCATCACAAAAGTTCAAAGTGGTATTTCTAAGAATGGCTCAATGACAGATAGATGGTGAGTGGAAATAACACAGCATATACATGTATTTACCTCTGTTTAATAAATTGTTACTTTATTTAAAATATGATGATAATATGAATGATGTAGTATTCTTTAGATAGATACATATATTTTAATTAGGACATTACAAAATGTAAGTGTCATTTTCACAAGTGTATTTGAACTATGAAGGACTATGGAGTAAAAATTTATGTCACAATTATTGTCACCTAAAAGACATCATCATGGTTCTGCTCTTGCTAATAAAATTCTAAAAAGAATAAAAATATCAAAAGTATTTTCTAATGAGGAAAAGCTTGACCTAATGAGACAATGCATTTCATTTATAAGGAAAATGTTACATTGACTAAACTTAATTAGGGAGATTTCATATAATAAACAGTTCTCTGTAAAACTGAAGCAGATGTCAAAGGTCTATGGCTACCCAATGAGCCTTGAAAATTTTTAGGATTATGAGCTTTTGATAGTGGTTATTTAAATACTGAAGATTGTGCTGACTTCAATTAGAGAAAAAAACAAACCCTTAAAAATAGTTTTAATAGCTTATACTGAAGCTAATCACTGATGAATATGTGGAAAATTCTGTTTGCAAAATGAAGTAGTGTATATAGATATAGATACAACTGAAAGAAATAATAAATAGCAAACCATTCCTTATATGTGGAAATTAATTTTAGGTATTATTCATAATTAAAATAACTAAACATTAGTTACAGGTACGATGTGTCAGCATCCATCACCCAGGGAAGCTAGGGAAACAGCAAGCACCTGCAGTGAGGAAGCATATCAGAGACCACAGGGGAATATTTCTTACTGACTATATTCTAGACTGACATTTAGGCACTTTTTCTATACCTCAGAAGACCACCTTCTCAGGCCCAGTGAAGCATCTTTTCTAACAACAGTGAATATCCTAATCCTTCCCAAAGAGTTCCACCAAATTGGAGTCAAGCAGTCAAATACATGAGCAATGTCTGAGCTGTGGGTAGCGATTATCATTTAAAGCACAATGAGAGGAAATGAACAAACTGCAACATATATGTTTACTTTCAGAATCAGTAAATGATTTGTTTCAGTTTTTTTTTTTACAAAAATTACCTATATTGGGTAACTTTTTGTTTTCACAAATAAAATTGTGCTGTCTACCCCTGGCTAGAATGGGATAGTAGCTATGAAGACTTTAATAACCAAATCTTGTTAAAATTATTAAAAGACAACAGAGGTTCTTGCGCTTAATTAAGAGAAAGCAATTTTCCTTCCATATCATATAAAGATTTAATAAAAACTTGTAAATTCTGAGATTGAGGAAACCAAGATTTACTTGATAAGTACATGATATCAAAGTGAGGACAGTGATGAAACATTTACAACCATCCCAAAAGGGGTCCAATGCAGTTCAAGAGCAGATTTTGATTAGTGATGCAACAACTGTGTGGCATCATTCCTTAGTGAAAACAAAAATTTCAAAGTTGACTCTTTTATATTCTTATAGGAGCTCACTCTGTTTCTCCTGCCTTATTGTGTCATTACTTCTATGACTAGCCATTCCATCTACATGGGATCTAAAGCACATAGCCAATCTTCTCAAAAGTGCATAAACTACAGAGAGTTGGGAGTTTTTGGTATTGCTGTTGTTGCTTTTTCTGATACATTTTCTCTAGCATGGTCTATATTCTGATTTTAGGAAACCCAGCATGGTCTATGTTCTGATTTTAGGAAACACATGATTAACTTCATTATTTTATTGAATCAAGATAAAGAAGCTGTTTTTTTATAAACTATTTATGAGACCACATTAGCAGTAGTCATCCAGCTATGTTGACATCAGGAAATAAAAAAAACATTTTAGAATCATCATTGCGTCAATTTCAAAATATAATATAATGCTTTCAGGAAAAAGTTAGCAATAGGCATACAACCATAGCAGTGTCATTGTCCATCATAAAAAATATTACCAAAGTCAATTTGTCATTACAAAATACTTTTATGGAGAAATCACAGAATTAAGGGTAATTATTTTCCGTAGGTTCCTAGCCTTGTTTAACAAAACTTTGAAAAATTTGTGAAATATCTGGAGTTTTAAATTACTGTTTCTCTCTCTATTTCTTTAACACATACAGACACATTCACTGTTAAAAAATCAAGTGAGCATATAAACATTTGATGAATATTTCACATTGATTATTATTTTAACAATTTCCTGTGATGGATGTCTGATTTGCTTTGCTAGTATTATGTTTTCTATAGGGAAATGCTACTGTTTGTAAATAGTATTGATCTATTTCCATATCTATTTTGAACTGTTATTATTACATTTCTCAAATTATAAAATTAATCACTGAAAGAAATAGTATTCTGAATATAGAATTTTCACCTAAGTTGATATATTGATAGTTTTATAATTTTTATAGCTAATTTAATATTTGAGTAGAAGTTTTAAGATATGAAATAATCCACTAGTGAATAGCTTTTATTCTATACAATCCAAGATGAAATTCATTTGTAGGGATGGTACCCAAAATGGATTAGGTAAAAAGTTTTCATTTTAAATATTCTGGATTTTAGCTTGACAGAGTAGAAATATTTCTAAATAAAAGAGGTTTTCCATGCTGTACTTTGTTAAGATTACACTCCCTATACTGTGCAGAGTTAATCAAATAAATTATCTGTCTTCCCAGCAGTTTTGTTAGAATTGTCCACAGAACTGGTATTGTCAAGATACCTTAAATAAAGTAGGATTAAGATCTCATTAAAGAGTTCCATATTTTCAAAAAAGTTAACCACTTTTACTTTTCACTATCCTATACCTGTGGACTTTATTAAATGTGAGATCAAGCAAATATTAAATAAGCATAACAATGATAAATATGTGTCATTTATTTGATTCAATAAACTGTCTGCTACATCTTTACAATGAAATCCTAGGAAGTTGAGTATAGAGGCCACATTGTCTCTCAGAACACCAGAGTCCACTTCAGCTGCCAAATCTCATGCCATGAACTTGGGTATAAACACTCTGATCAACAAGAAGAAACATCAGAAGTCCAGGCCCCAACTTGAATAGACTCTGTAGTCAACCACACTCCACTCTGACAAGAAGATAAAAAGTAACCAGAAACAAAGAAACAAAACAACCATTCAATACAGATAATCTCAGAAGGTAGCACCTAGTGGTAGCAACTACCCCCAAACAATGGAGCCAAAATGACAGGGTAAGTATATGATCATTACCAGCTAGAGCTATATGACACCACTAGAACCCAGCTGTGCTACTACAGCAAGCACCTGAGTATTCTAGCACAAGAAAACTGCCTTAAAATCCAAGTTGCTAAACATGATTCAGGTCATTAATGAGGAAATAAACAAATTCCTTAAAGAAATCTGGGAAAACCCCATTGGAGTAAATAAATAATATTCATGTCCTAGCCCTAAAAATGGACAAAGATGCTAAAAAGAAAACCTAAACTGAATAAATTCAGTAAATGGTAAAGCCATATAAGTGAACAGTATCACCAGGATAACAGGAGACATGGAACATAGAATCTCTGATGTTGAAGATATGATAGAAGAAATAGATGCATCAGTAAAAGAGTATGTTAAGTCTAAAATATCGCTCAGAGAAAACAGCCAGGGCATCTTGGACATCATGGAAAGGCTAAATGGAAGAATAATAGGAATAAAAAAAAATTCAGCTCAAAAGACAGAAAGCATTTTTTATCAAATTCGCAGAATACAAAATTTTCTAACCTAAGAAATATGACTATAAAGGCACAAGAAACTTATGGAAGATCAAATAGACTGGACCAGGAAAGGAAATCCCAATGACACATAATAATCAAACCACTAAATACATGGAACAAAGAAAAAATATTAAAAGCTGCAAGGGAAAAAGGTCTATTAGCACATAAAGACAGACCTATTAGAATTGTACCTTGAGATTTCAACACCCAACTCTTACAAATGGACAGAACATTCAGAGAGAAACTGAACAATGAAATAATGGAGTGAACAGATATTATGAATCAAGTGGACCTCACAGATAAATACAATAAATTTATCCATATACAAAGAATAAATATTCCTCTTGTTTCTCACAGAATATTCTCCAAAATTGATCACATATTTTATCACAGAGCAAAAGTCAACATATCCATGAAACTTGAAACAGCCCCCTGAATCCTATCAGATCACAATGGAGTCAAGCTTGATTTCTGCAACAAGAGAAACACAGAAAGCCTACAAACTCATGGAAACTAAACAACTTTCTACTGGATCACTACTGTGTCAAGAATGGAAGGAAGAAATTAATGACTCCCTATAATTAGATCGAAATGCATGCACAACATACACAAATTTATAGGATGTAATAAAAGCAGTGTTTTACTTAAAAAAGGATGTAGAGAGACCTCAGACGAGCAATTGAACAGCACACCTGAAAGCTCTAGAACATGAGAAACACAACCAAAAGGAGTAGATGGCAGGAAATAAACAGAAGGCTGAAATCAATAAAATAGAAACACAGAATCAATGAAACAAAGACTTAGTTCTTTAAGAAAGTCAACAAGACAGACAAAAATCTTATCCAAACCAACTAAAACACAAAGATAGAACACCAAATTAACAAAATCAGAAATGAAAAGTCGAACATAACAACAGACACCAAGAAATTCAAAGGATTCCTAGGGCATACTCAAAACATGTACTTCACAAAATTGAAAAATTTATAGAATTTGACAATATTGCTGATAGATGACCTTTCCAAAGTTAAATTAAGATTTGATAAATATAATTAAATCTACAATCCCTACAGTAATTAAAAATTAATTAAAAGACTCCCATTAATAAAAGAGCTGTCAGATGACTTTACCAAAGAATTAAATCCAATACTCCTCAAATTTTCCCAAAACATAGAAACATAAGGAACATTACCAAATTCATTTCTTGATACCCGTGTCATCCTAATACCAAATTCACAGAAAGGTTCAACAAAATAAAGACCAATTTCCTCAATGAACATTGATGTAAAATAATCAATAAATCATTCTTAAACCCAATTCATGAACACATAAAAAAGTTTATTTACCACGAACAAATAGGTTTCATCCCAAAGATGCAGGGATAGTACACATAAAAATCTGTCCGTATAATCCATTATATAAACAAACTGCATGAAAACCCCAGAAGATCAACTCACTAAACACAGCAAAACCCTTTGACAATGCTCAACACCCATTTATGATAAAAGTATTAGAAAGATTAGGGACACAAGAGATATATCTACACAGAATAAAGAAAATTTAGAGTAACTCAATAGCCAGCCTCAACTTAAATGTCTAGAAAAATCAAGACAGATTACAATTAGGAACAAGACAAGACTGTCCACTCCCTACCTTTCTATTCAATATAGTACTTGAAGTACAAACTATAGCAATAAGACAACTCAATGAGATCAAGAGGATATAAATTGGGAAGGAAGAAGTCAAAGTGTCTTTCTAAGTGAATTATTCATCACTGAACTTTTATATTTTCTCTCTCTCTCTCTCTCTCTCGTGTGTGTGTGTGTGTTTGTGTGTGTGTGTGTGTGTGTTATGAAGTGATGTATTTGATTATGTGGGTTTGTTTGTTGAGTTCAGAGTGCCAACTCTTATGATGGCCCTATCCTTAATAACCTGTTGGTGAAGAGGTCTCTTGTCTTTTGTACCTTCATGGAGCAGCACAGCTGTACCCTGTGAGGCAATTCTCCTTCTCTACAACTTATCTTACTATTGGAGGGTCTGATTACAGTCATAGGCTACCTTGTGTGGTATTATATGGGGTCTGGCAATTAGAAGTTCAGTTTCCTTATTTATATATGGCAAAGGCTTTATTGACTGAGCTAATTCTGGAGATATCATTATTATATATCTGTCACACACATTTGGTCTTGTTTTCTCAATCATATACAGTAATTTAAAAATGAACAATTAAAAAGAGTAAATGGAACCATCATTTTTATAGCTTATATGAACTGTTATTAAATATACCTTATGTAGCTTACATAGAGTTGAACTATCTTCATAGCTTTCTCTCTGTTTTTCATATTATGTTCTTTAATATGAATTACTTCACCTTTCCAGTAAAATTTTATCTATGCAATAGGATCATATAAAAGTATGCACAGACTGATTTATAAAAATCTTTCAAACACTTATGAATAAGATTTTTCAGGAATGGTAAGTAAGTGCTATGGACACAGCATTGTCATTTTTTGCCTGTTCAATAATCAATCAGGAACTTAAGATTGTCTTAACAATGCCATAAAAAGCTGAAAAGAGGTACCTTCTGCTTTTATTTTATTTGAATTTTTAAAAAAAGATGTTAAAATTCATTTTGAAAGAAACATTTATATTCTCCATATGTAAGATATGTGCTGTGTGCATTATCTATATAAATATGTACATAAATACCAACCACACTCCATAAGACTATTGAATTAACTTACAATTAATTGCATACCCTGATGGTAACATTTTAAAATAAGAATTCCTGAAATCATATTAAGAAATACTCGTTCATACAATTCATTAAAACAAAAACTGCACTAAAATACCATAACCCTAAATTTAAGTTGATTCACTAGCATTTGAAAAACAGTACTTTATGTTCTTTTTTACTAATAACATAATTTAAAAATTTTACATATTGATCCAAGTTTCCTCTCCCTCCCTCCCTCCCTCCCTCCCTCACTCCCTTCCTCCCTCCCTTACTCTCTCTTACCCTCTTTCCCCTGTGACATACACCATGGCCACCCTCCGGTTCCATTCTCCCACCACCATTCCACTTGTAGTGCTATGCTATCCAGGTTGGGTGATGATTGGAGATGTTATTCTGTATATATGTTTCTCATACTGGTTAATAAAGCACTGTGGCCAATGAGATAGCAAGATAGGCGGGGCTAGGAGACAAGGAGGAAAGAGGAAATAGTAGGGAAGAGTCGAGATGTAGCCCAGGGAAAAAGCAGGACGCCTGCCGCTGCTCCCAGATATGATGGTCACGTGGAAATACTTAGATAAGTAGAAATGGGTTGATAATTAAGACAGAGCTAGCCCATTAACACTACTGGTAACTGGCCAACAGGATTGTGTCAAATACAGAATCTCTGAGTGTTATTTGGGGCTGGTGCTGCTGTAGGCTGAGACTGGCGGCAGGCGGGATGGAGCCGGCAGGAAGGACAAACCTCCCGTAACATAATGGTGTCAGAAGTGGGATTGAGAACTTTCACTTAAAACTTAACAAAAGCTTAAAAAAATGTTTTAGAAACAAAGGAACAAAGACTAGCAAGACTTTTGGTAGCAGCATTTTCTCGGTTGAATTTGTTTTGTTGTAGACAGAGATTTGCACAGCTCCTTAAAGGAGGGTTTCCAAAATTAGCATAGGTGGCAAAATACCACCTTGCTTTTAAAGAGCTCTGCTAACAATTCATTGGTGTGTACAAGAGCTGCAATGTAGGTTTACACTGTGTTTTAAAAAATAAGCTGGCTTGGGAGAAAAAAAAAAGAAACGGAATACAATGGTTTAAAAAAGAAAAAAGGAAATAGAATAAATGGATATGGTGGTGCACGCCAAGGGTAAAGCAGGAAAAATGTATTCACAATACCACTGCCAACAACAAATCTAAAATAATCAAGCATTAGCAATCAATGTTCCTTACTCTCCCTCAACATTAATGGTCTTAACTCTCCTATAAAAAGACACAAGCTAACAGTATGTATACAAAGACAGAATTCTTTCTTCTTCTGCATCATGAAACAAACACATCTAAGCTTCAAAGATAGACATTACCCCCAGGTAAAGGGCTGGGAAAAGATCTTTCAATCAAATGGACCGAAAAAGCAAGCAGGTGTGGCTATCTTAATATCAAACAAGTTAGACTTCAAACCAAATCAAGAGATAAAGACACTCATTTCATATTCATCGCAGGAGAAATCTATGAACATAAAGTCTCGAATCTGAACATCTATGTCCCAAACACAAGGCACCCACATTCATAAAATAAACACTACTAAAACCCAAACCTCACATTAAAACCTCACACACTTATAGTGGGAGACTTCAACACACCACTCTCACCACTAGGCAGGTCCACCAATCTGTAACTCAACAAAGAAACAAAAAAACTAACAGAAGTAATTTCTCAACTGGGTTTCACAGAATCTATAGAACATTCCATCAAACACAAAAGAATATAACTTCTTCTCTGCTCCACATGGAACCTTCTCTAAAATTGACCACATATAACAAGACTCCACAGATACAAAAGAGTTGGTTTAGTCCCATGTACCTTATCGGACCACCATGCTTTAAATTGGAATTCAATAACAGCACAAATCGCAAAACCCTACAAACTCATGGAAACTGAACAATGTGCAATTGTACCACACCTGAGTCAAAGAAGAAATAAATAAAGAAATTAAGGACTTCCTAAAATTCAATGAAAATGAGGATATGATATATCCGAAATTATGGGATATCTTGAAAGCAGTGTTACAAGGGAAGTGCATTGCACTGAGTGCCCATATGAAACAAATAGAGATAGTCACATTAGAGAATTAATGGTGCACTGACAGACTTAGTACAAAAAGAAGCAAACTCACCCTGAAGGAGTAGATGCTTCAAAATAATCAATTTGAGGGCTGAAATCAATAAAATAGAAACCAGGAAAACAATAAAAAAAAATCAATGCCACAAAGAGTTAGTTTTTTGAGAAAATCAATAAGATAGACAAACCCTTTTCCAAACTAACAAATACATGCAAATTAACAAATTAACAAGTACATACAAATTAATAAAATCAGAAATGAAAATGGGGACATAACAATGGCCCAGAGGAAATCCAGACAACTTTCAGGTCATACTTTGAAAACCTGTACTCCACAAAATTTGAAAAGTCAAAGGAAATGTACAAATTTCTGGATAACTATCCCTTACAAACATGAAATCAAGAACAGACTAACAACTTAAATAGGCCTATAAGCCCCAGTGAAAGAGAAGCAGTCATTGAAAGCCTTCCAACCAAACAAAGCCCAGTACCAGATAGCTTCAGTGCAGATTTCTACCAGAAATTCAAGAAAGAGCTAATACCAATACTTCTCAAATTGCTCTACACAATTTAAACAGAATGCACATTACTGAATTCTTTCTATGAGGTGACAATCACCTTGGTACCAAAGCCTCACAAAGATACAACTAAGAAAGAATACTACAGACCAATATCCCTGATGAACTTTGATGCAACAAATACTCAATAAAATACTGGCAAACCGAATCCAAGAACACACCAGAGAAATCATCCACCATGTCCAAGTAGGCTTTATCCCTGGGTTGCAGGAACGGTTTAACATGAAAAAATATTAATGTGAACCACCATTTAAACAAACTGAAAAAGAAACACCATATGATTATCTCCCTAGATGCTGAAAAAGCCTTCGACAAGATTCAACACCCTTTCATGAAAAAGATCTTAGATAGATCAAGTATAACAGAAATATACCTAAACATAATAAGAGAAATATACAGTAAACCAACAAACAACATCAAACTGAATGGAGAGAACCTTAAGGCAATTCTTATAAAATCAGGAACAAGACAAGGCTGTACTCTCTCTCCCTATCTCTTCAGTATTGTATTTGAAGTTCTAGATAAAGCTACAAGACAACAAAAGGAGACCAAGGGAATCCAAGTTGGAAAAAAAATGTGAAACTGTCTCTATTTACAGATGATAGGATAGTTTACATAAGCAACCCAATAAACTTTACCAAGGAACTCCTTCAGCTGGTAAATACCATCAGAAAACTAGCCAAATACAAGATAAACTCAAAAAATTCAGTAGCCCTATATTATTCAGATGACAAAGAGGCTGTGAATGAAAATAAGAGAAACATCACCCTTTACAATAGCCACAAACAACATAAAGTGTCTTTGGGTAATATTGTGGTTTAGTAAGGATTAGGATTAACAATTAGACAGAATAGATGTTTATTCAGGGAGAAATAACCTACAACATAGGCAGATGAATGTGGCGGGTTCCACAGGATCCTATCCTCTCAGTGTCTCAGCAAGAGAGCCTCCAACTCCCTCTCACCCTTTTCTTCCAGGTCACATATGGCCCTGTCTACACCCCCAGTGGGTGTGGTCTAAGCTACAGGTATATACAAGGTGAATATCTCACTACAATTCCCCTTTTAGTCTAAAGAAAAGATTTGGTCTTGATACAAAACTATATACAAAACAGTGAATAACAAGTGTGCTCTAAGAAAAGGAAAATGGAGAACAAAATGACCTATGTGTCTAGTCCTAGGGTGAAGGCATAAGGGAGTTTTAATAGAGTTGTTCTAAGCTGGAAAGCCTAAGTCTAGTACCTAATATATCTAACTATAAAGAGAGAATAATAGTTGTGATAGTTTAATCTACAACCTCAAGACCTGAGAAGGAAAATAACAATACTAGGGTAGACAGGAAGTGTGGATGGGCAACTTCCAAAAGATGCAGTGAGGACAGAAAAAGCAAGCTACCTGGACAGTCACCCAAGGTCTCACAGCAACATTTGTATGCCAGTTTTGGCTAAGGCCAAGAGTACTTGAAAGAGCACAACAAAAGCAGGGAGGTAGAAAGGCTGTCTTACCCTGACTTGGCAAAGTTCAGCAGTCTTCTATGTTTGTCTCCTGCAAGAACATAGGACTGCATGTCCAAATCAGTGGTCAAAGTTAGGGCAGTTCCTTGCCCAATAGACCATTAGTCGAAGTGAGGATGAATTCCAGATGGAGCAACAACAGTGTCCAACATAATTTTGGGAAAGTGCACCGTGCTGTCCAGAGCAACAGTGTCTCATGTAAACAGAGTACTAATATTAAAATATTTAAATGTGTATTCTGTAGGTCTATGAAGTGATTGAAGATAAGCATCTATGTCTGACTAATCTCATAGGTAAAGGAAACATGGGTGAAGATAATCTGTATGACTCAGGAATTTATCTTAAAATCCTGATTAAAACTTCCTTGAGTAAAGCAAGGATACATACCTAAACAACATAACTATGCACATGTAAATTCCTAAAGTAGAGATGGAGTAGAAATGTCTAGACCAGAGGTAGAGCTCTAAAGGGCAGCAATATAAATATCCCAAATATACAAAATGTCTTGAACACAAGCAAAAGTATACAAACATAAAATTTGGCAAGAATAATGTGCATAAAACATCATAAATGGAAATATTTCACACAATATGACAAAATATAATATGCAATTCTTCCAGTACATAGGTTACCAAAGATGAGAATATATAACAATGTAAGCTGTAATACTAATATCTCACTCTTACTAAATAATTCACAAGAAGATAAGCTAATCTACCTATATCCATTCTGAACCATACCTTTCTCAACAATACCCTATTCCTGTCTAAAAGAGATAACCGAGTCTAAATATCACCTTTCATACCTAACCCCAAGTAACTAAAACCAACCCTATGAAGATGAATATTATCCCTAAATTCCAAAAGTGTGGAAAGGGGGCAACGTTACCTTAAGATTACTTCCTGCTGAAATGAAACGATGAATGCTCCATGGGATCCTGTAGGAAGAAATTTTTAAGCACCAAATTTCTCAACAGAACTGGCTGTGACATATGTAGGTAGTCATAGTGTGGCAGAAAATGCTTGACTGGAGTTCTATTTGAAACTCTGGTCAGGTTGTAATAAGAAGGTGCACCATTACCACTAGCTAGTCATGAGCTGTCTCGAGCAAAACAGTGTCAAACTGGTTTTAGGTGAAGTTTGTAGCTCAGATGCATCAGGTTGAGTCAAGTGGAAATCAATTCTGAATAAATCTGACACAGGAATGTACTGATGATTTATGCATTTTTAAACATTTGTGAAAGACTGGAGTTAAGGGGATAGTACATAAAGGAATGTTTTGTATACTCATCAATCCAAGCATTATGTTTACTCACTCTGAACATTCACCACTAGATTCTCTGGATATACACATGATATGAACTGTGATTAATGTTTGTAGGTAATATCCTCTTGCTTATCACATTCAGAAACATGTTAAAATTTTCTAAATTGCTCATCTGGGGAAACATTACAAGAGAGTTGTGTTATAGTTAACTCATTGTAAGTGTTTTTTACTCCGGTAGCACATCACAGGTAATATGATCTGTAGTAGCAGAGGCAGGATATTACAATTTACTGTGTAGTGTGCATTTTATAAAGAAAGAAAAATATCAATACTACATAATTGATTCAAGAAAGACTTATAAACATCTAAATTATTACTTGGTGTCATGTAATTTGAAGTGCTAGATATTACATATATTACCTGCAGATCTAAGAGTTTCTTAGTGGAAACAATATCCAGTTTTCCTTTCTGATTTTAGAGATGAGGCTAGGCTAGAATAATCTAGCACTATTTAGACACAGTTTAGTTCTTATTATCCTCACATGAGTGAAGATATATGCTGAATATATAAGGAAATCTAAATATAAAATACCTACAGGTATATTACATGCAAGTGACAAGTTTGAAAATATCTATTGAAACTGTCATATTGTTCTTATATCTCTAAAATACTTGACCTTACATACTTGGATGTCATATTCCCTAGTTTTGAAAAGTATTTAACAAACTGTATTTCCAGAAATTAATTAGGAAATAGACAAATACTAACCTGTTTTCCCTGTAAGTGGCTGAAATTCCAAAATGAGAAAGAACAGACAGAATATGATTAGCACGACAGAAAACATTCAGAAAACACACCTGAAATTCCTGTAAACTGTTGGCCAAGAGAAATGTCACTGAATATCTATAAATAGGTAGGTATTTACATTAATCCAAATTCAGGCACACATTTCTGTGGTGATAAAAATCCCATATCTAAAAATTAGGCTTCATTGACTTAGGTTCAGTCAAAACATTAGTCCATTATGTTTAAACAAGTCTGCAATGATTACCACATTAACATTCTAGGGCATTTATTACACAGCTATATTTTTCATGCTTATGACGATTTTCCTTAATGAAAGCTGGCTAAAGTCATCTCTGTTTTATTAAGGCTAAAACTGCCAAATAAAGAGAAAAATTTCACATGAAATGACATTTGCATTAGACCTACATAAAGCAATTTAGCAATTTAGCATCCTTTATGAGAAGTACCCCATAGGAAGAATTAAAAAAATCATAACCAAAGCTCGCAGCATTATCACATAATTTATGTGAATATACATGATTGTGTAATATATATATATATGTACATATATATATATACATATATATATATATATAACATTTGTATCCCATTGGTATTGCATATATGCCTCACATGCTTACAGTTTTCCTTATAAAGCCTGTATTCCTTTATTTTATAAAATGAAGTCATTTATTTGAATTAGAAACACAAAGATGATCCCCTTCTTATTCCTTTTCCTTCTTCTCCTCCTGCTCCTTCCCTGCTTCTTCCTCTTCTTATGCTTTTTCTATTTGAGACAGTATTTCTTTCTCTAGATGACATAGAACTCCTTATGTAGACCAGGCTGGTGTGGAACATGCAAAGCACGTCCTGGCTGTGCTTTTTATATTATGTGATGATTGAATTAAAGTCAAACACCACCACTCCAATCACAAGGATTATTCTTATGCCACAAACCACTCTAAGATTATTTTCATTATATGACTCTTATACATAGTCATAAATGGACATCATCAGATTGATGTACAGAACAAAAAAGATAAAAATAAGAATACAGCCTTCAGAATTATGTGTTGGAAGATGCATTGGTGTGGGAAGTTATTTAATTCTTAATACTCCAATTTTTTCCATGAAAGATCTTTCCAGAATTTAAAATGAATCTCAATTGAAAAGATTGACATCCAATTCTCAGAGAAAAAACAATACTTGTTAAAGTTCTATCAAAAAAATGAAAAGGAGTAGGGAGAGACTATTTGGGAAATAGGAAATAAAGGTAGGTATGATCTAAAAATAATGTATTTATTTATCATATTAATTGAGAATACATGTATTTTAAAATGTGTTTTATATTAACATCATTATTTATTTTATTTTATACTTAATCTGAATGAATAACTACACAAAATTATACCTTGTTTTATAATTTTTAATACTAAATTTGTGATTTTTAAATTTTCCTACATGTTTTGGTCACATTGCTTCTACTCCCAGAACTCTTCAAAAATCTACTCCCTTCCATTAACCACAAATTTGTAGGTTGTTTTGTTTTGTTTTTAACCCTGCAAGACCATTTGTATAGTTCTAATTTTTTTGGATGTATGATCTCCTAGTGTAATATAGTCACTTCTCCTATCCTAGCAGCTAAAGGTTACCATTTGCTACAGGAATGAGAATAGAATTTTTCTCATTTTAAGCTCTGCTCTCAATGATAGGATTGGTGATTCTTGCTGTTATACAGACTTTGTACCTGTTGTTGAAATAACACTGAGTTATATGTGCAGCTGCACTTTCATGTCCAGATATTTCTTTGAAGTTACACATTACACTTGGATCATTTTTTAAATTTTTCTTTTTTGTAATAATAATATAATTTAAAAATTTTACACATGGATCCCAGTTTCCTCTCCCTTCCTCCCTCCAACCCTCCCTCCCACCCTCTCTCATACCCTCTTTCCCCTGTGACATGCACCCTGGCCACCCTCCCATCCCATCCCAACACCCTCACTCCATTTGTAGGGCTATGCTATCCAGGTTGGGTCATATAAATCTGTCAAGTCATTTGAACTAGGACTTCTTTCCTTTCTCTAGGTTAAGGGATATCCCTCCATGGGAGATGTGAACACAAGGTCGTTTTGTGCACCAGGAATAGATCCTGTTTCTACTCTCTGAGGTCCTACAGACTGTTCAGTCCTTCTAGCTGAGACCCATATTCAGGGGGTCTGAGTCAGTCTCATGCTGGAATTCCAGCTATCAGTCAGGGTGGAGGGGCATTGGCCACCCGTTTTTCAGGTCACCTGTCTTTGTGTGTTTCTGAAACCTGGTCTTGTCTCCACTCTTTGCATCTGGTTTCTAGTTTGACTCAGTGTTTGATTATGGGTGTTTGCTTCTGTTTCCAACAGGTACTACATGAGGACTCCATGATGGTGGATAATTTAGTTGATGATCTCACTATCACTGAAGGACATTTATGGTAGCATTTCCATGGTTGCTCAAATTATTAGTTGGAGTTGGTCTTGAAGTTCTCTAGACATTTCTGTAGGTTCAGTATTCTCTTCAAACCAATAATGGCTCCCTTTTTTGTGTCCCCTGCCCCTCTCACCCTGGCTCAATCTATCTAGCCACACATGTTTTCCTCTCCTCCCCTTCTCTTTCTCCTAGTTCTCTCTCCATTCACTGTCCCCCCCATTTGCCATGAACTCTGGGGAACTTGTCCCTTCCTGCCTATTGTGAGGGACCATATATGAATCTTGTTCCAATATAGAATATAGCTTGTATCCCAGTTTGTCTGGTGGTGTGTATTATAGGCTGGTAATCCTTTGCTCTACATCTAAAATCCATATATGAGCGAGTGCATACCATGTTCCTCTTTTTTGTGACTAGGTTACCTCATTCAGGATGGTTTCTTCAAGTTCCATCCACTTGCCTGCAAATTTCAAGAGTCCGTTATTTTTTTCTGCAGAGTAGTATTCCATTGTGTAGATGTGCCACATCTTTATGCATTCTTCAGTTGAGGGGCATCTAGGTTGCTTCCAGGTTCTTGCTATTACAAATAATGCTTCTATGAACATAGTTGAGCACATGTCTTTGTTGCATGGATGTTGGTCTTTTGGATATATATGTAAGAGTGGAATTGCTGGGTCCTGTGGTAAGCTAATTCCCATTTTCCTGAGGAACTGCCATACTGATCTCCAAAATGGCTGTACAAGTCTGCACTCCCACCAGCAGTGAAGGAGTGTTCCCTTTTCTCCATATCCTCTCCAGCATAAGTTGTCATTGGTGTTTCTAATTTTAGTCTCATTCTGGCAGGAGTAAGATGGTATCTCAAAGTTGTTTTCATTTGCATTTCCCTGATAGCTAAGGATGGTGAACATTTTCTTAATTGTCTTTCAGCCTCTTTGATTTCCTCTATTGAGAATTTTTTCATCAATTCTGTACCCCATTTTTTAATAGGGCTATTTGGTGCTTTGTTGACTAGTTTCTTGAGTTCTTTTTATATTTTGGAGATCATCCCTTTGTCTGTTATAGGATTGGTAAAAAATTTTCCCAGTCTGTGGGCTGCCATTTGGTCTTGTCAACTGTGTCCTTTGCCTTACAGAAGATTCTAAGTTTGAGGAAGTCCCACTTATTAATTTTTGATCTCAGTGTCTCTGCTACTGGAGTTACATTCAGGAAGTGCTCTCCTATACCAATTAGTTCAAGGGTATCTCCTACTTTCTATTCTAAGAGGTTCAGTGTGGCTGGATTTATGTTGAGGTCTTTGATCCATTTGGATTTGAGTTTTGTTCATGGCGACGAACATGGGTCTATTTCCAGTCTTTTACACAATATCATCCAATTGTGCCAGCACCCTTTGTTGAAGATGCTTTCCTCCCCAAATTGTATTTTTTTAGCTGTTTATCAAAAATCAGGTGTTCATAGGTGTGTAGATTAATGTTGGCATTTTCGATTTCATTTCCTTGGTCTACCTGTCTATTTTAGTGCCAATACCAGCCTGTTTTCAGAAAAATAGCTCTGTAATAGAGTTGAAAGTCAGGGATGGTGATGCCTCCTGAAGTTCTTTTATTGTCCAGGGTTGTTTTGGCTATCCTGGGTCTTTTTTTCCATATAAAGTTGATTATTATCCTTTCAAGGATTGTGAAGTATTGTGCTGGGATTTTTATGGGGATTGCATTGAATCTGTAGACTGCTTTTGGTAGGATACTCTGGTTTCTTTTCAGATCATATAAATCTTTCACCTTTTACATCTGGATCTTACTCTTCTCCCACCCCCTTGTGGGCAATTTTTCCTGTGCATTTGGAAGATGTTGCAGCATATAGAGTCTGGGATTAATATGCTGTAGTCTCTCAATCTCTGGATTTTGGCAAATTGTGGGTTTTTGTATCAGTCATCAATGACTGCAAATAGAAACTTCTTGAATGAAAGTTGACCGATTAATTAAACTATATGTAATACAATTCATATGAAGGAATAGGTTTAATATTTTTCCATATATCAGGATATTATAGGAGGTTATCCTCTCTTGTCTATGTTGCATTTAGTGGTAAGTTCTTAACCCTATAATGTGGCCAAGCCAGTATTCCATCTTTTGGAGTGGGACTAAAATCTAGCAAGAAAATTTTTGGATAATTGAATGATATTTATGCACTATTGTACAAGTGGTATATCTTGCCGGGTCAGTGATTATTGTAGCTGGAAGGGGTCACAGCTGGATATGATTGATGACCATCCCTTTTTTGGATGACTTTGAGAATTTCTTGATGCAATGTGAAAGATATCCAATAGAGATGATGCTTCCTAATATGTACCAGAATGAGAATAAAATGAAACTTTAGAATAATAAAAAGAAGTCAGATTTGCATAGGAAAGTATCCAGGATTTTCTTAACATATTATTGAAATATACAATCATTCCTTTGATATGTAGCTTAGTCACTTTTATGCATATCGCTTAACAAATGTATTTATACATACATAACTGTCTATATGCCATTCTCCTTTCATGTGCAAAGCATACTTGTTCCCTGTTAAATCAAAAGGAATACTTTCCCCACTCGTGAACTGCTTCAACAATTATCGTGTTTGCTGTGAGGGAAGGAAATGTTCTAGCTGTCTCTGGAGTGATATGAAGGAAAATATTTTTTTATTGATAATACTGGGGGCAAACGTCTGTTTTGTAGCCACTAAAACCTGTAGCATTTCCTGTGAAAAACAACATGTCTTCCTTGTGACTCCAGCCAATCAGTGTACACATAATAAGTTATACCCACTATGAGACAGGATAAATCCAATTTGTGTACCTATATATAATCTTCATGATGACAGTAATGTGATTTGAAAGCATCCCTTTTCTAGAAAAAAAAATACCTGCTTATCATTACTCATGACATTGAACAACCATCTCTTGCTTTGAGTCTTGACATAGTCATTGATAAATAATGTTTGGGAGCGATTTGCTTTATATGAATTTTTTGCCTTTAATGGCATGTGAGGGCTGAGCATTGGTGGCTTACACCTTTAATCCCAGCACTCAGGAGTTAGAGGCAGGAGGATCTCTGTGATTTTGAGGCCAGCCATGTCTACAAAGTGAGTTCCAGGACAGGCTCCAAAACAATACAGAAAACTGTCCTGAAAAACAACAAATTAATAATAATAATAATAATAATAATAATAATAATAATAATAATAATGGCATGTGAAACAGAGTAAAGTTTTTCTATACTGCATTAAGAAAGAGATTGGTCACATTTTTCTAAATCAGTGAAATACTTTAATCCAAGGTCAGAAAGGCCCAACAGTCTTCAGGGTTAACACATGAATAATCCATTTGGTTTGACTATATTTTAATAGAAAAATACTATTATCTATTAATATACAGCTTGAAGATATTATATATTTGGGAAAATGAAAGAATGTTATGACACATACCTTTTGATTTCTTATGTGGCTATATGAAGAATTACTATTACAAATGTGATTATTAATAAATCTACTATAAAATCTTAACAGAAATTGGATCACTAGCATTTATTTTAAGATGTGAAAGAATGACTAGTAAAGTTATAAAATTTAAAGTTTTAAAGAATGAAATATTTTTCTTAATCAAATAAAGTATTTCTTAATAAGATAAAAATAATTAATGTGCTATGAAATTCATAGAACAACTTGATGAATTTTCAGCAAGATCCTATTGTTTAAACATGAGATTTATGAGACATTTGCAATTCAAATCTTAAAGACATTTTCCATTAAACACAGGAAATTTGATAACAGAATGAAAGACTTAAATGTGTAGGAGAAAAAGAATGTATGCATGAATGAATAGCAAGCCAGATCTTGCAATTTTTTTCCAGGTAGAGACACAGCTATATGACAGACTGAATGCTTTGAAGGTTCCTGCATTTAATCTTCTCACACAAGTCAAACAGTTCTATGATATTTATGCTGATAGAGGAATCAAGAGACCAATTAAATGGTAGGAGCACTTTTATTTAAGCACCTTAGCTCGCATAATAAGTTCATGATCACTGACACTGTCTATGCAGAACCAATGTGGAATTGTTCTTCTGCAATATGAACAAGGACATATAAGAGTGCAATGGATACAGCTGTCTGTGGAATCACAGAAGGGAGACGCATAACTAATACAAGATACCAGTGAAGGAAAGACATACACATAGTCCTTTGAAAGCCCATAATGGAGAAACTTTATTATTTCATGGTTCAACCACTTTGATGAATGGGATCCATTTGTTAACTTGAAATTCAATATTTTCTTCTCACTGCAGTTGCCACAGGAATTCAAAAACTTCAGAATCTAAAGTGGTTAGGCCTTGAGAATATGATAGCTGTGTAATGGCTGATGAATATATAAGGCAACTAATGATTGTGGATTTGGGCAGATCAATTCCTTTCCTGACAGAGCGTTTTGGTCATGATATGTTGAATGAAATATTGGATTAAGAATAGGAATGGAATGTGTATTCTGCTTCGACAAATATCATCCTGAAGACTAGAAATGGTGTTATTGCAATTTTCAAATTACACTAGCTACTCCAGGTAGACATGTGTTGCTACAGCTACATATTTATAGGTGCTATGTATACAATTAGTAAATATACAGCAAGTGAAGACTATGTGGATAAAATATTAGAAAGAAATCTTTTGGAATAAGCAAGGAATTAAGGGGAAATAAACATAAATATGACCAAGGGAATTTTTTAAATTGGCCATTGAAGTGAAATTCAATTTATCTAAATAAGTTCACTAAGATGAAAAAACAGGATAGGATGAGAAAAAAATGAATAGAATTGCCCTGCACATTTTTTTTTGAAATCAGAACATAAAGAATGAGCATATAGCTGTAGGTTTTTAGAATAGCTGGTAGAGAGAAGAGGGAGTTCCTATCTGATACATTCTATGAGTTTTTTAGTAAAATCTATGGCACTGTCATCTAATCAGCATGTGTAGTGGGGGAAGTAAGAAGTCTTATAATATTTTAGAACAAAAAATTACATTATGCTAGAATCTTTAGGGAGTACACAAAAGTAATTTAATCTGACTGAAATATCTGTACATCAAATAGTTTGGGAGTTATAGTTAGCACTAAGTGAGTTGTTTGTGGGAATGTTTAGTTTATATTAACTAGTAATATCAACTAAAAAACATGGGTCACTGCCTCCCATTGAAGAGGTATCAAAAAACATGTCACGGAAGAGGAAATAAGACAGTAATATAGAAAGTGGTCTCCCACCCTTCTAAAATTCTGATCTTTAAAAAATTATAAAACATTTTATTTTAAATCTTTCCATGAAATTTTGATTGATATCCCTGATAATCCAAAGCAAAAGACTTAATTGGACAGTGAATATTAGAGTTAGTGCAAACAGCGTGCAACAATGACTGTGCTAAAATAGTAGCGCAGCAGAAATAATGTGAAACCTGGTAGAGAAAATCGTCACTAAGATCAAAATTATATTGTATTTTTGTACTCATTCATTTCCAAACAAATAATTTTTTAAGCTATTTTCTTACTCCACTGCTTGACCTAGATAACCCCTTATTTTCACCTTTTTCCTTTATAACTACAATCCTCAATATTTTACAATAAAATAGCATAGCCTGTTAATACACACACACACACACACATACAAACACACACACACACACATATATATATATATATATATATATATATATATATATAATATATACAGAAGTGTGCATACACAGATATATATATATATATATATATATATATATATATATTAAGATATTTATTTGCTTCAGGGGAAAATAATCAAACAAACAGCATTTTAACCAAATAAACATAATGTAGAGATTAAGCATTATTTTAATCTTTAAATCTTTAGTGTGTGTGTGTGTGTGTGTATGAGTTTCTGTCTGTGTTAGTTCACATATTTGTATTCCAAGTTATGAATGTAGAGGAAAAAGACACATCATAGTCACTGCTTCTCTCCTTCTACTAATCAAGGAGATGGAATTTTTTATTTAGGTTTGACAGCAAGTGTCTTATAGCCTTTATGCAATGCAACTTCTTACTGCCACAATGGCAATCAAACTTGTTCATGAAGTGTAGTAGATTAAGAAATGTCTGCAGTATTATCAGTGTTCACCTCTAAATAAGACTGTGAATGGATTATCAAAGAGAAACTCACAAGATGAAAGAGTCTATTCCAACTATTGACTACAGCACACCATTGACTTATGGCTGAGTGGGACTGATGAGGTAAGATGAGAGAGATGTGTTTCTGCTTTCTGTTGAAGAATAAATAAGCAACTCTCCTGTACTGTTCTGTCCTATCTGTCTCTGAGCAAAAAGTTTTCTGCAGATATACATAAACAAAATAGATATTTTTGAGAATCTGTTTTGGACATGACCACTTTGATGAGAATAAAGGAAAGTATTTGTGGCATTTCATTAAATAATGTAACTATTTGTGAATATGGAGTACATGTGTTTAAAAAATGGAATCTGGTAGCAGTTCTTAATATCACAAAAAGAAGGAAACATAATAGAATATTTTAAATAGCCATTGTTTAAACAATTAATTGCAATTTACCTAAGATGAAACAATTTGTTCACATAAAAGAATCATAAAATGATTTTTCTTTCTAAGTCCATTTCATAACAATTGTTTTTTTCAAAATTCAAAGACCTGTAAAAGCTTCAAAGATCCTTCCATTTCATTTAAGATGTCCTCATATGACAAGTATAATCCTGTCATATTGTTTAAAGAAAATTGTTTTCCAAAACTACTTTCGATTCTTGATTTTTAAAGCATTATAGGAAATTAACAATCTTTTCATGTATTTAATTTCAAATAATACATAATCTATTATATTGACCATATATTGTTTCATAATTCAAAATATAATGTTAAATCAAATGGTAACTATATCATTTAAATTGTATATAACCTAACTGTAAATAGGGAATGTACTGTTGAAAACTTCCTTGGAAAATTTTAAAAATCAAATTTAAAAGCTTTGTGTGTATTCTACATAGAAACATCTGTGTGAAGATGATCATAGATCTCCAAAGAAGCAGTTGGATCCTCTGATCTGGAGTGTCAGGTTTGGGATAACATTAATGCTGGGAAGCAAATTCTGATCCCCTTCAAGAGTGGCACATTCGCTTTAGTAATGACACAACTCTCCAGGCCTGCCAAATTTAAGCAACAGTGATAAGTGAGAACAAGATTGTGTTCAAATAGAAAAACATATATGCTAATGTGGGTGCCATTCTGAGTTCCTTACTTTAATGTCAGTGAATTATTGTATATAGAATTGTCTTTCTAAGAAGTAACATCAGGTTAATTATTTTCTTGCTTTCATAGCCTCATAGTTATCAATTCTTAACAATTCTCAGGATGTCATTTCAATCCATTCGCAGGTCTCATCAGGTTCTTTCTGTTTTGTAAATGAGGAATCTAAACTTTGAGTAGAACAAAAGGCTTGCTTAAAATCACAATGATTATTTCCATGTTATGATCCCAAACAAAGATCTAATCTATAACCCCTGTGACTCCTATCATCTTTCCATCCTTTCTTCAAAAAGATCCTTGACCTTGGCCTAATGTTTGGCTGTGAGTTTCTGCATCTGTTTCCATCAGTTACTTGAAGAAAGCTCTCGGATGACTATTTGTCTTGTTACCAATTTTATCATAAAAGCTGGCCAGATCAGGCTACCTATCCACTGTTGATCAGAGTATTAATTGGGGTAATACTTGTAGATTCATGAAAGCTTCCCTTGTACCAGTTTTCTACCTGACCCTGAAAAGCGCCCCCTCCAACTTTCCAGTCATCTTCTCAGCACTCTCCCTATTTACCCACTCCCCAACTTGATCATTCAAGTTCCCATTGGCACCTGGTCCCAGTCCAGGAGATCTCTTCTATTCCCCCTTCCTAGGGAGACCCATGCCTCTCCACTTGGGCCTTCATTGTTATCCATCCTCTTTGGGTCTGTGGGTTGTACCACGATTATCCTTTATTTTACACTTAATATCTACTCATGAGTGAGTACATACCATGTATGTCTTTCTGTGTCATGTTACCTCACTCAGGATGGTCTTTTTTGGTTCTGATCATTTGCCTTCTAATTTCCTGATGTCATTGTACTTACACAGCTGAGTAATATTCCATTGAGAAAATGTACCACACACACAGTTTTTCAGTAGAGGAACATTTAGGTTGATTTCAAGTTCTGGCTATTACAAGTAAAGTTGTTATGAACGTGGTTTAGCTATTGATATGAATGAGCATCCTTTGGGGAAATGTTCAAGAGTGGTATTTCTAGGTATTGCTTCCTACTTTTCTGAGAAGCTGCCACATTGACTTTCAAAGTGACTATATAAGTTAGTACTCTGAACATAAGTTAGTACTCTGAACAACAATGGAGGAATGTTCCTCCCTCACTCCATATCCTCTCTAGCAGAAGCTGATATTTGTGTTTCGATCATAGTTATTATGACAGTGGTAAGATGGAATTTCAGAGTTGTTTTGATTTGCATTTCCCTGATGGCTAAGGATGTTCAACATTTCTTTAAGTGTTTCTCTGCTAGTGGAGTCTTTTGTTTAGTATTATCTGTTATGGTATGTACTACATCTTTTAATTAGATTATAAAAATACACAGAAACAACTAACCTGGGCTCATTGGAACTGACAAAATATTAATCAACTACCAGCAAGGCCACATGGGACCAACCTAAACCCTCTACATATATGTGAAAGTTGTATAGTAAGTCCTATTTGTGGGACTCTTGGTAATAGAATCAGGGCTGTCCCTGAAGTTTTGGCTGACTGTGGGGAACCTATACCTCATATTGGATTGCCTTGCCTACCCTACATACAAGGAGAGATGTTTAGTGTTGTAATTTAAGTAGAGCAGCAAAAGAAAAAGATGCCATGTAACAGGCTTCAAGCAAGGGGAATTATATAGGGAAAGAAGTCATAACAAGGGTAAATGGAAGGAGAAAACCAGCCAATGAAGACAGGGGTGGCAGGAAGAAGAAAGAGGAAAGAGGGTGAGAGAGATAATGAGAGTGAGAGAGAGGGGAACAAAGACACACACACACACACACACACACACACACACACACACAGAGAGGGGGGAGGGAGGGACGGGAGGTGGGCAGGGCCATTTTAAAAGAGAACATAGTAAATAAGCACATGTGGTGCTCTTAGTGGCTGCAGCTGAGGGATTATCTTGTCTGAACTCCACTATAGATGCCTGAATACTAACACTTAGTCTTTTTTTTTTTTTTTTTTTTTTTTTTTTTTGCAGTCCTCCTCATTCCCCTCTTTACACTTAATCTGGCAACTTGATATGCTATGCTTTCTTGATATCCAAGGGAGGCTTTTCTCTTTTATAACAGAAACAGAGGAGGGGTGGATTTTGGAGGAGGTAGTGGGAAACAGAATGGGAAGGTAGGAGGGAGGGGAATATCAGTAGGGATGTAAAATACATAAATAAATAAATTTAATAAATTATAAAAGTGATTTATTGCAGAGACCATTCACAGAAATTCTATGGTAAGGAGGGTGTATATAAAACAATTTTTAAAAAATAACTTGAAAGTTTGTCTTTTAAATTCTAGGTAAATGTTCTTCATTTTCTTTTTGAGTTTTCTAGATTACAGAAGGTTAATTGGCCAATGTTAAAAATGCATTTTGAACATAAAGTGTGTCAAGTTTAAATGCAAGCCTAAATTCAACTTCATCAGGTGTAATTTAGTGGAGAGGAATATTTGTGTTTCATCTTCAGTTTATGCAGCTTCCTAATTTTAAAGTTTCACCGCTGTTGAGCTTACTAATACCCCACTAAATGTTTTAAATATTTCACATCTATTATGATTTTTATCTGTTTGTTTGTTTGTCTGAGTTAGGATCTCATATGTCCCAAACTACACTCAAGCTGACTTTGCCACTGAGGATGATCTTGAACTCCTAATATCCTTTTTTTCTACCTACTAAGTACTGGAATTACAAGCATGATCCAGATTTTATGTTGATGGGGGATGTCCTTCTCTATACTGAGAAGATCAATTTCTCTTATTTGTTGATGAATAAAGCTATTTCAGTCTACAGACAGTCAGAATTTAGCCAGGCTTAAAATCCAAATAGACAATAGAGAAAGTAGTAGTCAGAGTCAAAAAGAGTGTATGGAGCTGCTAAGGAAGCAAGAGGGCCAAGCATCACTCATAAGCCGAGACCACATATTTTTAATTCTTTAATAATTAAAAGAGAACTGGCCAGTAAGAAGCCCAAGCCTTCAGCCAAACAGCCTATAATTAATGTAAGCCTCTCTGTGTTTATTTGGGACTAAATGGTTGGACCAGGTGGCACAGATATCTCTGTCTACAGCATATGGCCCTAAAGAATGAACCCAAAAGTTCATGAATGTTAGGTAGGTACTCTTCCCACTTTGTTACTTCTTGAGTTTACAATTACCAGATCTTTTGCTTTATATTCATTGTAAATTAGATACAGTTTAAATAAAGACAGTTTCTATTATATAATTTAATTTTCCCATATTGATCTTCCATACTATATTCTTCCATCTCTCATCTCCTTCTGGTTTCCATTTCCAGAGTCTCACATTTGCCTGTTTTTTATGGAATAGATGCATAATTAATTCCCCGTAAATATGTAATCCAAGAACCCAATTGGAGATTTAGCAGGGTATCTGTCTTTCTGGACATGAATATGCTGGTATCTACTTATGTATACTTTTAAGTAAACATGTTTTCAATTATATATATATATATATATATATATGTGAAATATTGAGTGCATAACATAAATGTACACACACACACACAGACAGACAGACATGCATATACATAACTTTGAAAGATATTCTTGCATATTATCCATGGTTGCCCTTAGACTTCTTCTCTTTATACTGTAATGACTACAGATTACATCAAGAAATCCATATGGAAATACTAAAATTTTCCTGGAGGGAAGAGGAATTAATGCTCCTCCATAGCCTCTGCTTCTGTTCCTGCCTTCAGATTACTGTTTTGAGTTCATATCCTGACTTCCATATTTGACAGTGTAATTTGAACGTATTAAGTTTAATAAACCCATTATTTCTCAAGTCGATTTTAGTCATGATGTTTTACCATAGCAATAGAAGCCCTAATAGTTTTCTATTTTGATTTTAATAAACATGGATCTGTTAATACATTTAACATTTAACATTTAATAAACATGGGTCTGTTAATACATTTCTTGTTTTAAACCCATTCTATATAGAGGGATACGCTCTCAACCTAGACACATGGTGAAGGCTTAGGCCCTGCTCCAAAGACTTAGAAGACAGACTTAGAAGACTCTGCATGGAAAGAATCACCCTCCCTGGGGAGCAGAAAGAGGATGAGATGGGGTTTGGTGGGGGTGATAGGGGAGGATGGGAGGGTGAAGGAACTGAGATTGACATATAAAAAAAGCTTGTTACAAAATTAAATTAAAAAATGTCAAAAAATTAAAGACAGGAAAACAACAACAATGACTAACTCAATTTCCAGTATTGAATAATTTTATGCCTCTTCCACTTCCAATTTTAACATGTGCTAAAATAATCTAAATAAAATTTGACCTAGAAATATCTTAATGACTATCATAACAATGGTGGCTGTATCTCTAAGACAATATATGCGGATGTAGGACATGACTCGATTTGTAACAAAAATAAACTAGTGTACTACTTTTCTACCTGTTGTAGAGAGACAGAGATCAGTTTACAAGTTTCATTGATTTGGTTTTAGATCCATTTTATTTTTCATGTGAGTTGCTTTTAGAATGAACTCCTCTGAACTTTATAATTGGAAGACATAAAAAGACAGAACAGTCATGAATGCTTAGAAAAGAGCACCACATTCCATTGGGAAGATCAGCTTTATCATCAAGATAAAAGATAAATTACACAGAAATTAAAAATATATTGCATTGATATTTATTCAGTGGAAAAAAATTAAATTAGTTGGAAAAGGCTATTAAAGAGAATAATTTAATGAAAATTAAATAGTGTTACAGAATTTAAAACAAATTATATACAATATAGGAATCTATATTCCCCTAAAATATGGAATTTGTAACCAATCTGGCAAATGTTGGATATTCAACAAAATTTAATTATTTATACAAAATGTATTCATGAACATAATCAATATGATTATTGAATAGAAATGATTGGGTGAATGGTCCTGAGACAGGAAGAACAGGACAAGTCAGAAACAAATAAATTGACTGCAATTATAGGCTTTTTCCATCTAATTCATCAATTTTAAATTTTCAAAACATCTCATATATGTTCAAACCTATGATTATCTCCTATTTCATGACATAAACATAAATTCCATTAAATATTCAATTTATTTGACATAACATAGTAGCTTCTCAAGTTAAATGAAAACATTATAGTAAAATTGTCTTTGCTCAAAGCCCTGACTCATGGAATCATGAGAATTGTCACTATAAATTGACGACATTGTGGATAAAATTAATTATCATGGATTGGGGCTGTGTAGCCAGAAATTTGGCTTCTTTGATGAGGGAAATATTAGATTATGTTTTCATATTAAACCAGTTTACCTCTTAACTCTTTTTTAGTAAAAAGAGCACTAAAACTAACATCAGTTAACTCTTCCCGAATAAAAAAAAAATGGGTTCCGTGTGAATTGATGTTCGTAAATTGTCACAAAAGGAACTCGTCTTTTATCTGATTGGGTTTTGTTTGTTTGTTAGTGTGTTTAAGTTTGGGGCTAGGACTTAGAATCAAAGCAAACTCAAAAGACCAATATAGTCTTTTGAACTTTGCTGTAGAAATGAATGAAATGAAAGGTCTGTTTGTAGAGGAAAGCTATGTCTTGTTTACAGGAAAGAAAAAGCTGTAGAAAGAAATCTTCCCCAGGGAAAGACATGCCCTGTTGATTTATGTCTGCAACAGTAGAAAAAATGTAACAGATGTATCAGCTTCGAGGGCAGTGTGAAATGTACAAATATTTAAGCCACCTTAAACTTTGGTTTTAGGGTGCAATAATATACGATTCCACATAGAATTATGAGTAGAGCAGCACATACAAAGATTAAGATTTAGCATTTTCATTACAATGAAAGCACACACAGTCATATAAACATATGTCTATATACACATTTGTAGATACATAATATGTACATCCATACCCACATACATACATACACATGCATACCACACATATCAGAGCCACATAAATAAGGGACAGGAAGAATTTTACTTTAATGTAAACATTTCATTTTAGTATGCAAGTGATAGAAATGAACTTAATACAAATAACTATGACCATTTATAGTTACAGGACTTAGACATGCTAGCGCTAAGTTATTAAGCTTACTCTCTTATGGAGTGAATTAGGAAGTTGAAATGTTCTGCTTAGAAATATACCAAGTTTAAAAGACAGTAAAGTGATTCATTGTTGCCTATGGAAGAAATTTTTTTATCTTGTATTGGTATAATGGCTGCACCTACTCTTTAGGGGAAGACTTTAGCTTACCCCATCCAAAGTATTTGGACTATAATGTACAGCTAGTGCTGGTATCAGCCTTTTCTTCCTGCATCCCTGGTTGTCTTGGCTAAGACAATGTGATATATGTGGTAAACTATCCATTGCTTGCATCTTTGATGGTAAAAGAATTAGATCAAATAAATAGAGCCATGTAAAAGGGGCCATTAAGCAGATACTGATATAATTGTCTATATTATGCTTACAGCAAACAGTTTAAAGCAGGCTTGTGTGTTTTCCCCAACATTAATTTAATTCATAGCCACCAAATTTTATGTTTTCTATTTGCATTGGGAATCAAAAACAGGATTGATGATGGTCTTCCAGCTGTACCCTTAGGTACAAAAAAGAATTGTCCACACTAGAAGAGGAAATTGCCAACTAAAAATTCCTCTGCACAAGATCAATTTGTTTTTAAATTTTAGAAAACATGATTTTTGTTCTTTTGGGTTTTTCTCTTATTTTACATATCTTTCCCAGTTCCCTTTCCTATTATTCCCCCACCCCCTCCTCCAATCCCATTCCCCACCCACTCCACAAGGAGGAGGAATCCACTTAGGAATCCACTTAGGAAACTGAATTTAAGCAAGTACTGTCTTGACAACTAACTACTAATGAGTGCCACATTTAATCTTACTGATTTGTGTCCCACTCCAAAGTAGTTATTAAATGTAGAAAGGAAATATTTAGAAAATATTTCTCATGTTTTAAAAATCCAAAGAAATGATCAAGCAAAAACTTTTGTTTCTTATCTTTATTGAAAAAAAAATTAATGTAAAACTGATAATAAAAGATAAAAGAGTAAAAATTTTAATGACATCCTCAATGTGCTCAACATTTACTAATTTTTGGAATATAAATTATTTCTTTGAGAATTATTTTTACCTATGTGTATGTGCCTCTTTCTCTTGTGCCCTCACTAGCTCTCTCTCTCTCTCTCTCTCTCTCTCTCTCTCTCTCTCTCTCTCTCTCTCTCTCTCTCTCTCTCTCTCTCTGTGTGTGTGTGTGTGTGTGTGTGAGAGAGAGAGAGAGAGGGGGGGGGTTTATCGTGGGTATGTATTTGTTATCAGTAAGAACAGGATGTCAGATCTCTTAGAAATTATTTAGGCTAGTTGTCACGTACTTCACAAGGATCTGGGAACCAAATTTAGGTCCCCTGAAAAGCATTAAACACATGAATTACTAAGCCACCTCTCCAGCCTAGCTATTTGTTTGCTTCCATCTAGGATCTATACTTATATTTCATATTTAATTTTGTGCAAAATATCTGATGCAGCTACTGATTCTGTGAAACTGAAATTGTCAATGGTTCCATGGTGAGAAAGTTTACTCAAATTATTTTATTCACATGGACCATTTTGTCAGAACAATGTTACAACTTGTAATTTGTGAGATCATGAATGTTATAGAGAATGTTGTTTAAAAAATTCAGTAATTGTTTGAATCTGTGAAATCATAATAGCATAGCACTTTCTCACTTTTTAATATAGTTCTAGTAAAGATAATGATACCCATTTCACTACAATAATCTTACAGTAATGTATGGTATTATTTCTTTATTGTTTTATAACTAGATCCACAAGACTGCTCTGTGAAAAGGCATGTATGCAGAGGTGAACACTCTTTTTATGACTCTTTCTAGATAAACAGTTTTCTTTGTGTTTCATATTTATGTCTTATAGATCACCTTTATTATTATCTATACTGTATTCATAGAGTCATCAAGTCTAGAATATCAAAACTTGAACTTTAGAAGTTGTCTTCAATTTCTTGCACATGCTCTAGCGTCAACTAAAAACAAAGCCAGCCAATTCCTACATTAATCAACTTTGCATAGATGCCTTGTGAAGAAAACTTTCTATTATTATTTATATTAACTCTTAGATGTCTGTTGTTTGATTTTCATTAGAGTGCAGAATAAATTAAGGTAGAATTGGGTAACTAGGAGTTACAGTTTCTTATTTAAAGCTCGGTGGGGTTTTTGCCTCAGTGAAATCATAGGAAACCCTAATAGTTTCAAATAGATGCTATTTGCTAACCTGCATGAAACCAAAGTAAGTTTTAACAGCAGGTGATGGCCACAGTATTCCAAAGTGGACCACATGAGTTGTGGATGAGGGATTGAGCCTAGATAATCTTGCCTTTGTGATACTGCCCAATCTGTAAATGACTTTCTTACTTCTTTCAACTTTCTCTATAAAGCCATTGGCCAGGATATTCTGTTTAAATTATCCCATCTCAGCTTCTGGTATAATGAGAATGGTAGTCAGCATTGCTCAATTCATTGTTCCTGCAGTGCTCAGCTCCATAGGAGCCAAAACATAATGGACCAACATAATGGATGACTGAATTGGAAATAAAAATAAGCTATTTGTTTGAAATTTACCTCCCATTCATTATATAGTTGCCTATGAGGTCTCCCAAGTATCTGTAGGAGAGCCTTTTCTGGAAAAGTAATACAATCTATATTTATGTACTGAGATTTGAAAACACATGTGATTAAAATTAGATTTCATGGCTTCAAATTCTCTCTTTTTCCCTCTCCTCTGTACTCTCTCTTTTTGAAACACAGTCTTGAGGAAATTTACATGAAATTCTATAAAATATATTAATAACTAATTATTTATACATAGGAATTATATGTATATAAATACATATAAAATAAATCATAAGTAAAAGATAGAATTCCATTCTTTTTGAGTTTTGCACATCTTTAGATATGCAACACATATGTAAATTTTACAAAAGGATCTTAAGTAAATAAATGGTTTCACTGGACGTACCATGTGCTCTTACAAAATTGAGACATGATTATCTAAAGACTTAGAATTAAATGTTATTAAAGTAAAATTTCCGTGTCTGAAAGAACAGTTATTGTGGCTAGAAAGGTTTTGCTCATATTTAACATGTGACTTATTTAACATATTTCCTTTTCCTTTTCCATTTCAGATTACTATTAGTATTATTATCATTATCTGATGCTCAATCAGCATTCAGCTGTCAAAGTACAAGATAGATGACTCTCTATTAGATATAAGAAAGCAACAAGTTGGTGTAATATGCTTGCTCTGGAGAGGGATGACAACTACATTTATGATTCTTAAATGAAAATTAAGGATGATATACAGAAAATCAAGGGAAGAAATGACTGCACTGGGGAAAGTTTAACACTACAGGCTGGTAAGTTACAAGAATTTTGGTCAAGGCTTAAAAACAGTCATTTTGATATACAGCTATTTTGTAAAATATGTAAATACATCTAAATCAAGAAGTACTGTGCTAAATTAAATAAATAAATAAGTAATAAACTATAGAGTCACTTCATTTTTACAACCATTCCATTTGGTATAGAATTAAGGAAAACAATTGAAAAATGAGATCTCATGAGACCTAAAAGTTTTTGTATAGCAAATCAAACAACAAATTGAATGAAGAAGAATATCACAGAGTGAAAAGCATTTCAGAATATATAATAAATTTAGAAATCAAGGAATCAAGAAAACAAATGACACAAATGGAGCAGGAATCTGAGTAGAAACTCAAAACAAAATAAGAATGGAATAGAAATTGCTTAGATCTCCACATATAAATGCAGAGCTATCTCTGTGAGTTCTAGGCCATTGTGGTTGACATAGTGAGTTCTAAGATATTCAGAAATATATGTATATAGAGAGAATCTTTCTCAAACAAAAATAATTTCAATATCCTTAAAAATTATAGAAATACTGATTAAAATCTACCTCATTTTATCTGACTCAAATAAAAATAGTTAAGATAAAGAAATAATAATAACTGAAAACTAATGTTGGCAAAGAGGCAGAGGAAGGAAATCACAAGATTGGGAACTGATATCACTTCTGTAATTATCAGTGTAGAGAATTCTTAGAAAGCTAAACATTTATTTATTATATGACTCATTTTTTAAATGTACAAAAATTGTTAGAAGATAGTAAGAATATGTAGCAAAACAAATGAGTGCCATGAAAATATTGACTAAAGAATAAAATTACCATTAACATCCAAAGCAAAAATCTATTTAGCAGGAGATAAAATAATCAGTAATTTTTAAGGTGGGCTATTCTGATTACAAACAAAAACTGATAGAAATGATAGAAATTATTAAGGTGACTATCAAAATTACATAATACTAGAGAGACTCTGAATTATTTTGCCAGTATAAAGATGAGAAAGCTAAAAGAAAGAGGTCTTGAAAGACATGAAAGTAAATGCTGCTGAAAATATGGAGAAAGACAATTTAACACATTAGAGTAAAGCAGAGTCTTTGATAAAACAATGATAGAACAGAGAACATTTAATAACATTCACTTTGTCTCTAGTAAAAACAAAAGATAAATAAATACATGTCATGACATCAAATTTAAGGTTTCTGTGTGGAAATTGAATAAACAATAGGTAAACATACTACACAGTGTGAGAGAAACTACCCATTATCCATGTAGCAGGCAAGGTGTAATTACATAGAACACAATGAATTGAATAACTAAACTTAGATAAATAGGTAAATAGACTAAATAGGTATTCATTAAAAGAAAACTTTAAAATGACCAGCAGCTACAGAATGAAATATTTGGTAACATTAATTAATAAGAACAAAATCAAAAGTATTAGGAAATTTTATCACTTTTCTTTGCATGTTTATCATCAAAAATAACAATGATATCATTTGTTTCTGAGAAATAGAGAAAAAAAAACCTACCATTCCCTGTGGGTGTTAATGAAAATTAGAACATCTTTGGAAAGCAGTATTAAGGAACTATGAAGCTAGGCTAAAAATAAAACACATAAAATTAATTAATCCCTTTTCTGGGCACATTCCCAAAAACTTGAAACCACTATACTGTGCAGTTAATTGCACCTTATCTAAATTCATTTTACTTTATTCACCACAGAAATGATGCTGAGAATCAATGTTAATGTCCATCAAGGTAAGATGGAGAGAATATGGCACATATATATAATTAAATATTACCATCTTAAAAGATATATATAACAAATTATGTAAACAAATCCAATAACTTCAATACTACTTTGTGATTAAATTAGTCTATAGGGTAGTATTTTATTCTAAATGACAATGGCACCATAGACTCATAGGGAGTGGTACTTTTAGGGATGTTTCATTGCTAGAATAAGTGTTGCTTTGTTGCAGGAAGTGTGTCATTAGTGGATGGGTTTGAAGGTCTCAGAAACTTAAGCCACAAGCACTTCCAGCTGCCTTTGAGTAAAAACACAAATAGATCTCTCATTCCCTTCTCCAGCACCATGTCTACCTGCATGCAACCTCACTTCCCACCAACATGATAATGGACTAAAACTCTGAACGTAAGCAAGACCCAATTAAATGTTTTACTTTATAAGAGTTGCCATGGCCATGATGTGCCTTCACAGCATGAACCCTAAGACAGTCAGTGAGTATAAAAATCACCTTAATAACATTAGTAGGAAATGAATTAATATTTGTTGATGTTAAATCTCAATTTACAGTTTTTAATTCTCTAAAAAGGCCAGAATCAGAGTAAAAACTTTAATGCTGAAAGGACATTTCTACGTCTTCAAAGATTTTAATCTTTTTTCTCCTTTTTTATTAATAATATAATTTAAAACTTTTACATGTAGATACCAGTTTCCTCTGCTTCCCTCCCTCTATTCCTCCCTTCCTCCACCCCTCCCTCCCTCCCTCCCTCTTACCTTCTTTCCCCTGTGACATGCACCCTGACAACTCTCCCCTCCCATCCCCACACCCCCAGTCCACTTGTAGGGCTATGCTATCCAGGTTGGGTCATATAAATCTGTCAAGTCATTTGAAGTAGGGACTAGGACAACTCTCCTGTCTCTAGGTTAAGGGGGTATCCCTCCATGGGGGATGTGTCCACAAGGTCCTTTTGTACATGAGGAATAGATCCTGTTTCTGCTGTCTGAGGTCCCCCAGACTGCTCAGTCCTTCTAGCTGAGACCCATATTCAGGGGGTCTGAGTCAGTCCCATGCTGGATTCCCAGCTCTCAGTCTGGTGGGGGGCATCAGCTCGTCCTTGTTCAGGTCAGCTGTCTGTGTATTTCTGCAAACTGATCTTGTCCACTCTCTCTGCATCTGGATTCTAGTTCAACTCAGTGTTTAGTTATGGGTGTTTGCTTCAGTTTCCAACAGGTTCTAGATGAGGGCTCCAAGATGGTGGGTCAATTAATTGTTGATCTCACCATCAGGGAAGGGCATTTATGGTAGTCTTTCCATGGTTGCTTGAATTGTTAGTAGGAGTAGGTCTTGTAGTTCTCTAGAATTCTCTTTAGATTCAGTTTTCTCTTCAAACCAATAATGGCTCCCACTTTTATGTCCCCCCCCTTACCCTGACTCAATATAATTAGTCACACGTTTTCCTCTCCTCCTCTTCTCTTTCTCCTAGTTCTCTCTGCATTCACTGTCCCCCCATTTCCCTTGTGCTCTGGGGAACCTGTCCCTTCCCCCTATTGTGAGGGACCATATATGAATCTCTTAGAATACACCTTGTATCCAAGTTTATAGGCAGGTGATCCTTTGCTCTACATCTAAAATCCATATATGAGTGAGTACATACCCTGTTCCTCTTTTTGTGACTGGGTTACCTCATTCAGGATGGTTTCTTCAAGTTCCATCCACTTGCCTGCAACTTTCAAGATTAAGTTATTTTTTTATGCAGAGTAGTATTCCATTGTGTAGATGTGCCACATCTTCTTTATACATTCATCAGTTGAGAAGCATCTAGGTTGCTTCCAGGTTCTTGCTATTACAAATAATGCTTCTATGAACATAGTTGAGCACATGAATTTGTTGCATGGATGTGGGTCATTTGGGAATTGCTGGGTCCTGTGGTAAGTAATTCCCATTTTCCTGAGGAACCAACATACTGATCTTCAAAATGGTTGTACAAGTTTGCACTCCCACCAGCAGTGAAGGAGTATTCCCCTTCCTCCACATCCTCTCCAGCATAAGTTGTCCTTGGTATTTCTAATTTTAGCCATTCTGGCAGGAATAAGATGGTATCTCAAAGTTGTTTTCATTTGCATTTCCCTGATAGCTAAGGATGTTGAACATTTTCTTAAGTGTCTTTCAGCCTCTTAGATTTCCTCTATTGAGAATTCTTTCTTCAATTCTGTACCCCAATTGTTTTAATAGGGCTATTTGGTGTTTTGTTGACTAGTTTCTTGAGTTCTTTGTTTATTTTGGAGAACATCCTTTGTCAGAAATAAGATTGGTAAAAATTTTTTCCCAGTCTGTAGGCTGTTGTTTAGTCTTGTCAAAAATGTCCTTTGCCTTACAGAAGCTTCTAAGTTTGAGGAAGTCCCACTTATTAACTTCTGATCTCAGTGTCTGTGCTACTGGAGTATGTTCAGGAAGCGGTCTCCTATACCAAATTGTTCAATGGTACCTCCGACTTTCTCTTCTAAGAGGTTCAGTGTGGCTGGATTTATGTTGAGGTTCATCTGGACTTGAGTTTTGTGCATGGCGATACACTTGGGTCTATCTGCAGTCTTCTACACACCATCATCCAACTGTGTCAGCACCATTTGTTGAAGATGCTTTCCTTCCCCCATTGTATTTTTTAGCTGTTTTGTTGAAAATCAGTTTTTCATAAGTGTGTGGATTAATATCAGGATTTTCTTTTCGATTCTATTGGTCTACTTGTCTATTTTTGTGCCAATAACAAGCTGTTTTCTGAACTACAGCTCTGTAGTAGAGCTTAAATTGAGGGATTGTGATGCCTCCTAAAGTTCTTTTATTGTACAGGGTTGTTTTGGCTATCTTGGGTCTTTTGTTTTTCCATGTAAAGTTGATTATTATCCTTTCAAGGTCAGTGAAGAATTGTGCTGGGATTTTAATGGTGATTGCACTGAATCTGTAGATGACTTTTTCCAAGATTGCCATTTTTACTATATTTATACTTCCAATCCAAGAGCATGAGAGATCTTTCCATTTTTGTGTATCTTCTTTAATTTCTTTCTTTAAAGCCACAAAGTTCTTACTGTATATGTATTTCACATGTTTGGTAAGCATTACCCCAAGATATTTTATGTTGTTTGTGGCTATTGTAAAGGGTGATCTTTCTCTGATTTCTTTCTCAGCCTCTTTATCATCTGAATAAAGTAGGGCTAATGTTTTTTTTGAGTTTATCTTATATCCTGCTAGATTGCTGAAGGTGTTTATCAGCTGTAGGAGTTCCTTGGTAGTGTTTATTGGGTCGCTTATGTAAACTATTATATCCTCTTGAAATAGAGACAGTTTGATTTCTTCCTTTCCAAGTTGGATCCCCTTGATCTCGTTTTGTTGATGTATATCTCTAGCTAGAACTTCAAGTACAATATTGAAGAGATATGGAGAGTGAGGACAGCCTTGTCTTGTTCCTGATTTTAGAGGAATTGCCTTAAACTTCTGATGAGAGATGCTATTCTGTAAATATGTTTCACATACTGGTTAATGAATAATGAATAAAGCACTGTTGGGTCAATGAGACAGCAAGATAGGCAGAGCTAGGAGACAAGGAGAAAAGAGGGAGTAGCTAGGAAGAGTCACCATGGAGAGCATGGAGAAAGCAAGATGCAGGCCTGCTGCACTTGGATAAGATGACCACGTGTAAATACTTAGATAAGTAGAAATGGGTTAATAATTAAGACAGAGCTAGCCCCTAACCAATTGTAACTGGCCAACAGGATGTATCAAATACAGAGTGTCTGAGTGTTATTTGGGCTGTCATGGTAGCAGAGCTGCAGGACCAGACCTGCAGCAGGGAAAAAAATGCATGTAACATAATGATATTAGAAGTGGGATTAAGAACTTTCACTTAAAACTTCAGAAAAGCTTAAAAATATAGTTTTTAGAAACAAAAGAATAGAGACAAGCAAGGCTTCTTGGTAGCAGCATTTTTCTGGGTTGGATTCTGTTATGCTAGAGACAAACAGATTTGCACGGTTCCAATAAGAGAGGTTTCCTGACTCAGCATAAGCGGCAAAAAACCACACCAAATTTAAAGAGTTCAGATAACAACTTATTGGTGTGTACAAGAGCTGGTAAAGGCAGTGACCACATCTCCAAGCAGTCAGCATGTTGTGGGATGTAGCGTAGACCAAGGCAGAGAGCACACTATCACTGCCAACGGTAAAATAGATGCCTCCATTTTTGATAGGCTTGGCTAAAACTGTGGCTTTTATTTTTGGAATGTTGTTGTTGTGGCCAGAAAAAGATAAAAGATTTAAAATAAAGATAGAGTCACATTAAAAAACAAAAGTGCTTAAGGTTTACACTGTGTTTTAAAAGATATTTAGGCTTGGGAGAGAAAGAGAAAAGAAATAAAATGTTTTTAAAAAGACAGAGTGTGGCTGGGTATAATGGCACACACCTTAAATCCCACCACTTGGAGGCAGAGGCAAACAGATCTCTTTGATTTCAAAGTAAACCTGGTATGCAGTGAATTATAGGACAGATAAAAGTTACACAGAGAAACCTTGTCTCAAAATATGTTAAAATAGAAGTAGAAGAAATAGAGTTATAAAAAAGCCACGTAAAGATGGAAAGCACAGAGAATCTTTGGATATTGTACTCTGTTTTGTTATCTTTAAATTGTTTGACTGCTGAGGAAATAACAACTACTGTTAAAAGAAATTCTGCTCTACTAATCCAATTCATATTTTTTAAAAATGCTTTGACTGCAAAATTTAAGTTCAAGGACAAGTTACTGGGGAAAAGGATTTCTATTTTTGTTTCCACAGAAAATGAAAAGCTGTGGATTCCTTCCAGACTCATGTGATTTGATCAAACAGGACCCCCTGAAGCAATGTCAATGGGACAATGCAGCCATGCAGACCACTACATCCAGGATTTCTGCATCATCTTAGGATCCCCCATGACAATGCTCCCTATCAGCAGGAAGTAGTTTGGAAAAAACGATGCACAGATTCCCAAATATTGTTTAAAAATGTTTGATTTCATTTAAGTGGGCTTGGTTTAAATGGTTAATGACCACAACCAATCTTTTTAAATGTAAAAAGAGAATTATGGTATAGATATGAATGCTTTGTTTTGGAATGCATTTTCATTTATTGATACAAATTTAAGGTCAATTTTGTGATATGTATTTTTCTCTCTTGTTTAGGTATTGTGTTTATATAGCTCATTGAAAATAGTAATGTATAATTTAATGCAGATTATAGATAGTTATCAAACTATAGGTGAGTCAAAACATAGGTGCGTTAAGTTTTCTAGATATATAGAGATGTATTTGAGATGGATTGGATAGGCGTTTTTCAAAGCTTTCAAAGACCTACAGAATATGGAGTTTAAAATGGTTTAGGGTTTTTCTTGACAGTGAGGCACAACTACTCCTGGTAACACCACCTGCATCAGAAAGAAAGATGGACATCGAAAAAACTTGTTAAAAGTTTGCTTCTAATATGGCAAGACTACCTTTTGGGCAAGGTACTGGTCTTCTGGACTGTTTGACTTTATGCTGTATAAACTGGACATGCAGGACCCACAAAAAGGTTACTGCTGATGCAAGATGGACAATGCTACCGGGTTACTGCTTCATGGAAGAGTCTGCCAGACATTCTTCATGACACAGAGAAAAGTGACTGACAAACTGCCAATACAGATGGACAATTTAAAGTTTCCTGCTTTGTTGAGGAGTCTGAAGACACAATAAGGCCTATGGGCTGAAAATGGAACATTACAAAGAACTTCAGGTGACTGACCGGCAATGAGTTGTCTCTGTCATTTTTAGTTTATATTTTATCCTTCTGTAGTCTTTAAAGGTGTTGAAGACAGATAATTATGGTTATAGTTTTCTTTAGTTAGGATTAAAGATAAGTTACATATAGGACTTTAGCCTCACAAGATAGGCTAGATGATATTTTCTTTAAGTCTTACAAAATGTTAATGGACTAAATATTGTTAACTGTTATTTTTATTTGATAACTGTTGTATGGTATATTTTGCTATGTTAAGGTTAAAACCCTTCTCTTTATTTTAGGCAGAATAGAGGAGATGATGGGAGATGTCAATCTTTAAATATATTTCTCATACTGGTTAATGAATAAAGCACTGTGGCAAATAGGATAGCTAGATAGGCGGGGCTAGGAGACTAGAAGGAGGAAAGAGGAAGTAGATAGGTATAGTCAGCATGTAGAGCCTAGAGGAAGCATGATGTCGGCCCGCCGAGCTCGGGTAAGATGAGAACATGGACATACTTAGAAGAATAGAAATGGGTTAATCATTAAGACAAAGCTAGCCGATAAACAATGATAATAAGTGGCTAACAGCTTGTATCAAATAAAGAGTCTCTGCATGTTATTTGTTGCCAGTGCAGCAATGGGTCAGGCAGGCTGACAGAAACAAACATGCTTCTCTCCATTCAGATTGATGTTGTCTGTTGGTTTACTGTATATTGCTTTTATTATGTTTAGGTATGTCCCTGTTATCCTTGATCTCTCCAAGACCTTTATTATGAAAGAGTGTTGAATTTTGTTGAAAGTTTTTCAGAATCTAGGGAGGTGATCGTATGGTTTTTCTTTTTCATTTTTTTTTATATGGTGGATCACACTGATAGATTTTCATATGTCAAACCATCCTAGGAACCCAGGGATGAAGCCTACTTAGTCATGGTGGATTATTTCTCTGATGTATTCTTGGATTTGGTTTGCCAGAGTTTTATTCAGTATTTTTGCATCGATGTTCATCAAGGATATTGTCCTGTAGTATTCTTTCTTAGTTGTATCTTTGTGAGGCTAGGGTACCAAGGTGATTGTTGCCTCATAGAAAGGGTTTGGTAATGTGCCTTCTATCTCTATTGTGTGGAACAATTTGAGGAGTATTGGAATTAGCTATTCCTTGAATTTCTGGTATAATTCTGCACTGATGCCATCTGGCCCTGGGCATTTTTTGGTTGGAGGGATTTCGATAACTGTTTCAATTTCATTGGGGGTTATAAGTCTATTTAAGTTGTTTGTCTGTTCTTGATTTAATTTTGGTAAGTGATAGTTATCTAGAAATTTGTCGATTTCCTTTGAATTTTCCTATTTTGTAGAGTACAGGTTTTCAACGTGTGACATGAAAGTTGTCTGGATTTTCTCTGTGACCATTATGTCCCCCTTTTCATTTCTGATTTTTTTAATTTGCATGATCTCTCTCTGCTTTTTCATTAGTTTGGTTAAAGGTTTGTCTATCTTGATGATTTTCTTGGAAAACCAACTCTTTGTTGCATTGATTTTTTGTACTATTTTCCTGGTTTCTATTATATTGATTTTTGCCCTCATATATATTGATTATTTTCTGGCATCTACTCCTTCAGGGTGAGTTTGCTTCTTTTTGTTCTAAGGCTTTCAGTTGTGCTGTTAATTCTCTTATGTGACTGTCCTCTGTTTTCTTCATACAGGCACTTAGTGCAATGAATTTCCCTCGTAGCACTGCTTTCAACGAGTCCCACAAGTTCGAGTATGTTGGGTCCTCATTCTCATTGAATTTTAGGAAGTCCTTAATTTCTTTTTTTATTTCTTCTTTGACCCAGGTGTGGTGCAATTGCACATTGTTCAGTTTCCATGAGTTTGTAGGGTTTCTGCGATTTGTGTTGTTGTTGAATTGCATGTTTAAAGCATGGTGGTCTGATAAGATACAGGGGACTATTCCAATTCTTTAGTATCTGTTGAAGCTTGTTATGCCACCTAGTGTGTGGTCGATTTTAGAGAAGCTTCCATGTGGACCAATCTTATAGAGAGATGTAGAGGTGAAAAACTATGACTATTAGAACAGTATTCACTTTCCATTCTTTTGTGTAAAATCTATTTGCACATTGCAAAGATTTATTTGAATGTTTGTCAAAACATGCTACTCAAACTGTTGACTTTTCACTAAGAAATTTACAATTTAAATATTAAGTTTTAAAATTGCATTCAATTTATTTTGTGTATGTGGGAGTGTTTTGTAGAGGACAATTACTGGAGTTAGTTCTCTCATTCTGCCATTCACATCCCAAGAGTAAAACTCAGCCTAAACTATGCCTGATTGCAAGTAGTTTTACCCTGTGTGATATCCTTCCAGGCCATACTGCTTTTATTATAATTTATACTAACCTTTAAAAATTAAATTACTATATAAGATACCATGCAAGTTACTAATGTAATATAATGTAATATAATGTAGTGCATATAATATAGCAACACTGGAATAAGCAAGATTTATTTCATATGTTTTACATATATTTTATTGATAATACGAAACTAAAATTTTACTTACATAACTATGAATAAATAATAATGTACTAATTGAAACTAGAGGCCATTGTAATTTAAAGAGTAACTTTTCTGTCATATCATAGGTTCACTTATACATTTATAATCATAACATTGTGGCTAGATATTTTAATTATAAAATAAATGGTAATAAAATGTGGCAAATACACTATAATACATAGCATATGTAAAAAAATTCATGACCTAGAGCCACCTGGAAACAGAACTAGACTACACAGGAGGGTGTGTGATGGTTGACCTTGGTTCCCAGCTTGACTATGTATGGAATGAACTACAATCCAGAAATGCCGAGCACCATGGTGATTCATATCTTGAGGCTGGAAGGTATAGGCTTTTGACCCAGATGTTGAGACAGGAAAAACAAAATATGACATTAATTCAGATCTTGATGGGGATAGATACACCTTTAATATGGGCTACACCTTAAGCTGGATGCATTCATAAGGACATAGAAAAAGGGAAGATTTGGTTGTGTCCTGCCTGTCATTGCCTTGCTAGCTTCTTGAGGGTTCAAGCATATACAGAAGACTAGCCAAGACACTCAGTCTAGTGGAACTAAGAAACTACTAGATTCTTGTACTTGCTTTTCAATGTTAGCCATCACTGAATTATTTACATGGCATCCAGTAAGTCATTGAAATAAATAAAATATTATCTATTTAATTTTTGTAGTTGATATATACATAAATGTATATATTTATTCCATAAGTTCTGTGTCTCTAGAGAATCCTGACTTATTCAAAGGGATTCACTATGCAAATGCATACATGTATTACAAAATATATATTGTTCAATGTTATATTTTAATATATTATATTATACATATTATATATTATATATATAAAATTATAGTTCAATTTATAAGTTCTTATGCAAAAATAATTTTTATTTATTTTCTCACAAATAATCTATCTTTGAATGAATTAACATATTTATATTCAATGCTAATAATGAATATGTTTAATAAAAAATAAATTATTCTAAATATTTTAATGCTAAAAAGTAAAATAAATTGTGCTTTTCCAAATATAAGCACGTAATATAATAAACTAAATTCATGACATTATTCCCTGTGAAAAATATTTCACCTTCTGGGTAATGTAGTCAGAGTTAAAGAACAGACTACAGGTTTCTGATACAAAACCCAATCACTGGTAGACACAACTCATTAACTTTGAGATATGATTTTAAACTATATTTTGTGTGAGTAAGGCTATGATTTGAATGCCCAAAACATGTTCCTGTTGTGCAGAGATATATTATAGTATACTAAGCACTGTAATTTAAAATGTTGAAAATAAGTCCACATGTATCACCCTCAAGCCCTACACAGGTATAGTTCCATTTATTCATTCCTTGGTCACATATTGTGCTCATTCTCCCAAAATAATTATGGAATATTTTGAACCACTTACATTTTTGTCTCTGTAACTTGAAATTTAAAATTGAATGAAAAGAGTTAAATTATTTCTATATTTTGTATAGTCAAAATGAAATATTTTGTGGACATACACACAGAATAATTTGGAAAGTACTCCATTATAAAGAATATCACATGTACAGGAGAAAGTATTTGAATATCATGTGACATGAGATTCTTGAACTCTATTAATTATCTCAAGTCAAGTATTGCCATATTCTGTAGGCAACATAATTTCCAATAAAGTTAATAAAACAATTTGCTTTTAGTATTCTTTAAGAGCCTGAGGTAATTCTGCAGAATTGGTATCCACAATTTTCTGAATTCTACCACTGTGTAGTTATAGTTTCAGTTTACATATCACTCCATTTAAACATGAATTAGAGCACTTTATCTCTAGATCCTTTACCAAGTAATGAATCAATTCTCATCCTACTTTTGTAGATATTTTATCTTTTATATCTTTGTTACAGAATTGTTTGTCATATTGGTTTTTGTCTTGTATATTTTGATTGTGGATACTGTAGGTTTTGCCTTTATGTTTTTGAAGGATTTTGTGTGCATATTTATGAGAAAAAGAGAGGGGGAGTTTTGCTTGTGTTTTGTAAGTTTTTAAAAGAAAGGAAAAAAATTAAGGACATTTTTCCCTGGGTTGGAAGATGGGGGGGTGTGGAAAAAGAATTTGGTGATGGGAAAAGAGTGGTCAAAGTATGCTATACAAAGAACAATTGACTTTCAATTAATAAAGGAGGATTGTTAAAAAAATCATTTCATGATTCTAGTTACTTTTATGTTGTAATCTAACACTTGTAACTTTGTTTTCATATTTCTGTCTCTATCATGTTGGAACAGCAACTATTTAGTAATCCAGTATCATCTACTAATTTTAAATATACTCTAGTTTCTCTGTAATTTGTTGTACTATACAACCTTATGTAATTGTCATATGACCCCAGACAGATTCTGTTGAAAATTTTGAAAAAAAATGAATAAATAAAATTTTGTGAAGCCCTTTGGCTTTATCTATCTCATTTGAGTAGATATCCCATCTCTGATATGCCAAGGTTACCTTCTGCCTTTTTTTCAATGATGTGTTTTGGAACATAATTCTAGAATTTTGAAATCAGGTCTTCACAGGGATACTTAGCACATGTAGAAGAAGGGTGAAGATGAGCTCACAAAACAGAAAATGCACGGCATTTCTGGAATATTGCCTGGGACTTGAATAAAGGTTAATGTTGCTGACTCCAAGACTGAAATTTTTGTGTGTGCTTGCACTTCAGATACTGTGGTACTTCAGATACTTGGTTATTTAGTTAAATAATTTTGAAATTTTAATTCAAAATGTTAAAGTCTAATACTCAGTGTAGACCTCAGGGGCTCACCTCTCAATGCATATGTTAGATGGCCTCACTAATTCCCCAGCACATAAAAATCAACAAACTCAAATGTAACTTGAAAACAAAGCAAAGTGATGGTATAAAGACATGAAACTCCATCCTCAAAAGGCTCATTTACCTTTTAGTTAGAACTGAGTATCATGCTTCCTATTTTGTTCTATTGCCCCATATTATGAACCAGAGTATATGTCCTTTTTTTAGGAAGCGTTGTTAAAACGATGATCCCCAGTATAAGCTCAAATCAATGATATAATAGGATAAAGGATGAAATGTGTGAATAGATGATGTTGTGATTAGTTTAACAAAGATGTTTACTGGCCAATAGCTGGAAGAATGTGGTCAGGTGGAAGAGCCACACTGAGCCAGGAAGCTCAATTAAAGTCATTTCATTTAATTCATTCTACGGAGCAGCAAGGTCTCCAACCTTAATGTCAGGTACAGAGAAAGAGACATCAACAAAGATTTTCAAATGTGCTGAGTTCCCTCTTACCATTTTCTATTTTATAAGATTAATGAAGTGCATGCCTTCTGGAGGATTGGTTTTTACAATGGACTCACTCTAACATTAAAATTAACATGAACCTCAAATCCTTCATCAATAAAAAGCCAGCGGTATTAGAAATCTCTAAATATTTTCCAGTAGACATTTTGAGAACCATTCTGAGTCAATCATTCAAGCAAACTGTTTAATCTTTTTAAAATAACATAAACTTTCATTTCAAATGTGGACTATCCACTTACTGTCCATATCAATAAAATCAGCCTGATCCAGTTTTTTTGCTCCATACATCATTATCATACATCCTTCAACCATTTCTATTCATATTCTCCAAGACCAGTGATTGAATGAATTACAAGAGTCATTAAATTCTTTAGTAATTTAGCATACCTCAAAACTTTGTACCTCTACTCTAGGTGCCTATTTGGCCTTAAATTTGGTTAAAGGTCTAGAGGCAACTATAGGCGGGGCTTGAGAAACATGAATAATTGTCTTGCCTGGCATCTTCTTCATAAAACATCACTGCTAAATATACCAGATTGAATGATTAATTACTTCTATCAAAGATTGAAAAGGAAATATTTCAGGGGTAAATCTTCTGTTAAGAGTGAGAGACTACCTCCAGTGAAATACAACATTGAGAATCTGAAAGATCCAAGTTCTCAGGCTCACCATGGTCCTCTCACACATTTCCATTTCAAGTTAACAGATCCATTTTTTTTTTTTTTTAAACAATTTCCTAACCTTAAGTTCCCACAATCCTCCTTGTCTCTGATTTAACTTTTCCTTTGTAACTCAGCATATTTTTAAATGAGAGTGTCAGTTTGACATTTTCCAAGTTGAGTTTTGTGGCTGGTGGATAAGTATTCTGTTCTTGGCACACTTGGAAACCTTTGGAATGTTTATGTTTATCTGTAGTGAGTCCATGTAATCACTTAATTTACTATTATCTTTTACCATATTCTAGGATTTTGGAAACTGATTAATATTGGCATAATGCTCATTCTTTCCTTTATATTTTATCTAGCTATGCAATGAAATAAACCAGCATCATAATTTTATTATTTTCCCACAAATTGTCAAAAATTATCTATACAGAATCAACACACCCATGACTTCTCACAACTGGTGATTCGGGATAATCAAATGTATATTCAGCAAATGTGGGATTTGGCAAGCCTATTACAGACACTTAAAATTTCATTTTTTTATACTGTTTTTCTAGGATATAAATACTTGTTATATACGTGTATATTTACTAGTTGGCTCTCAGACTTGGTCCAAGTATTCCAATAGTGGTTTCTACCAAAGAAAACCATAAAATCAAATTACTGTTCAGTTCATGAGGCTAGATGTCTCAGGTAATTTTGAGTATATGCCAGAATCCTGAAGCTGTAGCATCAGTGTAGCAATGGACTGTACAGGCAGAATAAAGGTAAGCAGGAAAAGAGAGAGAGGGAGACAGAGAGACCCAGAGAGAGACAGAGAGAGAGACAGAGGCAGAGACAGAGACAAACATAAGAGAGAAAGAGACAGACAGACAGAGAGATCAAGTCACCTGAAAGTGTGTCTAGGGTTGAAGGTGCATCTTTCTACCTCAAGAGATCCTGATTGATTACAAGTATTCAATCCATTTCATAATATTTAATATTTTTTAAAAGAGCTCTCACAGATGAACCAGTCAAATGAATTTTAGTTAATTTGAGATGCACTAAAGTAGACAAATCAAGAATATTCATCACAGGTATATATAAAGTTACATGATACCAGGATTGCTCAGAACCCATTTTCAACCTTTGGAAAATGCCATAAAATTCATATAGAATTAGACTTCAACATGATGTGTTTAAAAATCATTTTTTCACGTTTTCACAAATTTTATTGCAAAAAATTCTATAATTTATTTCTTCATGTTTTGACATTTTATTGAAAGTATGTTTATTTGGTTAATCTTAGATTTTGGTAACTATTGTTTGTTGAATTTTTGCTTCTCTGGTAAGTTGGAAAGTTTTTTTTTTTTGAAACTTTTCCAAAAGGAATTGTAATGATTCTTTCTCGGGAAAACTCACTTTTAGTGTATAGAAACATACTATGTTTTGTACATTGTTTATGATATCCTGCATATGTACCAAATTATTCTATCAAATTTAAAAATCTTTGTAATAGCTTAAAATCTTTCCACTAATAGAAACAATAAAATTTGCAAGCAAGAAAGTAATTTAGAATCTTAGATATTGTATTCTGTTTCAGAACAGTTAATGTGTCAACTTATGCTGGTAGTCTGTTCTAGAAATATTATGTTCTCATACAATCTCTAAATACCATAATTCCACATATTTTACTTAGCATAGTAATGGTGCCAAGGAAAATGCATGTGTTGTATACATTAATTTATGAGTATTCTTCTAGTCTTTACCCTTATCAAGACCACAATAGAAACACTTTTCCTAATACCAACCCTGATGGAAAATGCTATTCAATGAATATGTTTCTCATACTGGTTAATTAATAAAGCCCTGTTGGCCAAAGGAAACTAGATATGCTGGGCTAGGAGACAAGAAGTAGGAAAAAGGAAGTAGTTAGGAGGAGTCAGCATGTAGACGGGGACGAAGGAAGATGCCAGCCATGGCTCACTGATAAGATGACCACATGGAAATACTTAGATAAGTAGAAATGGGTTAATAATTAAGACAGAGCTAGCCCATAAACAATAATGGTAATTAGCCAACAGGATTGTATCAAATACAGAGTCTATGAGTGTTATTTAGGGTCGGCACACCAGATCAGCAACTGGCAGGCTGGCGGAAAACATACATGCAACAGATGGCACCCAATGTGGCTATAAGAACTTTCACTTAAAACTAATAAAAGCATAAAAAGGGATTTTAGAAACAAAGGAGCAGAGACTAGCAAGACTTCTTGGTAGCAGCATTTCTCGGTCGGATTTGTTTTACTGTAGATAGAGATTTGGGCAGCTCCTTTAAGGGACATTTCCAAAATTAGCATAAACTTCAAAAAAACCACCCTGCTTTTAAAGAGCTCTGCTAACAATCCATTGATGTGTATGAGAGCTGCAATGAAGGTTTACACTGTGTTTTAAAAAAACATGCTGGCTTGGGAGAGAAAAAGAAACAGGGTACAATGGTTTAAAAAAGAAAAAAGGAAGTATAATGGATGGGTGTGGTGGTGAAAGCCATTAATCCCAGCACTCGGGAGGGAGGCAGAGGCAAACAGATCTGTGTGATTTCAAAATAAACCTGGTATACAGAGGGAATTCCAGGACAGATAAATGTTACACAGAAAAACTTTGTCTCAAAATATGTGAAAATACAAATAGAAGAAATAGAGTAATAAAAAAGCCACGTAAAGATGGAAAGCTCAGAGAAATTTTGGATACTATATGCAATTCTGTTGTCTTTAAATTATTTGATTTCTGAGAAAATAACAACTACTGATAAAAGAAATGCTGCTGGATTAATTCAATTAATATATTTTAAAAATGTTTTGACTCCAAAATTTAAGCCTAAGAACAAGTTACTGGGGAAAAGGATTTCTAATTTTGTTTCCAAACAAAATGAAACATTGTGGATTACTTCCAGATTAATGTAATTTGATCAAGCAAGACCCTCTGAAACATCAATGGGACATTGAAACCTTACAGACCAATACATCCAGGATTTCTGGGTCTTCTTAGGATCCCCATGACAGCACCCTCTACCAGCAGAAATAGTTTGTAAAGAACGATGCCCGAATTCCCAAATATTGTTTATAAATGTTTGTTTTCATTTAAGTGGGCTTGGTTATAAAATGCTAAAGACCACAAGCAATCATTTTAAAGGTAAAATGGTAATTATGGTACAGATATGAATACTTTGCTTTGGAATGGATTTTCATTGATACAAATTTAAGGTCAATTTTGTGATTATGTATATTTCTCCTCTTGTTTAGGTATTGTGTTTATATAGCTCATTTAGAATATAATGTATAGTTTAACACAGATTATAGATAATTACCCATGATAATGAGAACATATAGTTAAGTTAGTTAGGATTTCTAGATATGCAGAGATGAGATGAATAGGCATTCTTCAAACCTTTCAAAGGCCTACAGAATATGGCATTAAAATGGTTTAGGGTTTTCCTAGATAATAAGGCACAACTGCTCCTGGTAACACCACCTGCATCAGAAAGGAAGATGGACATCGAAGAAACACATTATGGAGTTTGCTTCTAATATGGCAAGACTAGCCATTTGGGCAAGGTACTGGTCTTATGGACTGTTTGACTTTATGTTGTAGAAACTGGGCATGTAGGACCCACAAAAAGGTGACTGCTGATTCAAGATGGATATTGCTATAGAGTTCCTACTTCATGGAAAAAGCTGCCTACCAGACAGTCTACAGGAAACAAAGAAAAACGAATGACAAACTGCCAATATAGGTGGACAGTTCAAAGTTGCCTGATTTGTTGAGGAGTCTGGAGACTCACTATGCCTATGGGATGAAGATGGAATATTACAGAGGAACTTCGGGTGACTGACCAGGCAATGTGTTGTCTCTGTCATTTCTAGAGTTTATATAATAACCTTCTGTGGTCTTTGAAGGCGTTATAGACAGAGAGTTATAGTTTTCCTTAGTTAGGATTAAAGATAAGTTACATATAGGACTTTAGTCTCACAGAGATAGGATAGATGATATTTTCTTTAAGTCTTACAAAATGTTAATGGACTAAATATTGTTAACTGTGATCCTTATTTGATAACTGTTGTATGATATATTTTGCTATGTCAAGCTTAAAACACTACTTTTTATTTTAGACAGAAAAGAGGAAATGATGGGAGATGTTATTCTGTAAATATGTTTCTCATACTGGTTACTTAGTAAAGCCCTGTTGGCCAATAGAAAACTAGATAGGCAGGGCTACGAGACTAGAAGGAGGAAAGAAGAAGTAGTTAGGAGGAATCAGCAATTAGACAGGAAGAAAGGAAGACGCCAGCCGCGGCTCTCTGATAAGATGACCACGTGGAAATACTTAGATAAGTAGAAATGGGTTAATAATTAAGACAGAGCTATAAACAATAATGGTAATTGGCCTACAGTATTGTGTCACATGCAGAGTCTCTGAGTGTTATTTGTGGCAGCCCATCAGACCGGCGCAGGCAGGCTGATGGAAAACATACATGCAACACAACCCAATAAAATATAATACACACACACACACACACACACACACTAGAAATAGAGAAAAAGAGAAGAATCTTCAAGCTCTCACAACAGTTACAGGATAGAATCTAGCAGACTTTGATTTTCTTAAAAACAAATGCAAAATCATTCAAGAAAAGGCAGCAATGTATACTTTGCTATAGTTAATGTGTAGAGTATCAAGGTACCTTTAGAAAAAAATAAAGGTATGTATACATTAAATACCTTTATTTTTCACTTTCTAGAAAGTCATTATAAGAGTGAAATCAACAGTTATCTCCATCACCTGTTGCCTTCCAGAAGATTAATGGATTCAGTAACTGGATACTCTGTCACTGTCTTTTTCTTCTGTATTTTACAGTAATGTTCATGTTTAGAAATTGTTAATGTAAAGTACTTTATGTCCTATTATTTCTAAAAGACATAATTGTTTTAAAAGTATCACTACATGGTTATAAGAATGTAGTCATGAACTTAAATTTTTATACAGTTTATAGCCATGATATTTATGGTGATTACATGGTTACAATTAATGCCTGGTCACTTGACTCAATTAAAGTGTTACCATTCTTACAAACTGTATAAATGGAATAGAATTATTTATAAGCTATGTCTCTTTGAGGGGAAGGGTCTATGTAATATTTGACTCAATGGTATTGAAAAGGTAATTTAATCACTAGCAGAAATGTTCTGAGGACCAAGAACATGGGAGAAGATGAAAATATAAATATGAAATAAAATTTGTTCTTATTTTTATTTATTCTCCTGAATTACTTAAGGTAGATCCATATTACCCCACCCCCCAACCTGGAATGAAATTATAAAACGGCAGAATGTTATCATTCAACTAAAAATAGCACATAAGTCACAGTTGTATCCCACAATAGAAATTCATTTAATAGTCTTAAAATAGTATGCTACAATTATAAAATGCATCACATCTGATTAACATATTATAAAAGATAATGCCAACATACCTTTATAAAAATACTACTCTAAAATTTAAAGGTAGGTATATTATATAGGAAAGAAACACATTATTCTTAGGAAGAGACTGAAAATGTCAATTTTATTTTCTATTAATTTTTGGAAAAGATATAGAAAAGTGGTAAGTTACCAAAATTTAAAAAGTATTTTTCTTTGGTGACAATTATGACTTAGAGTAACAATAGAATGTATGATTAAACATAAAACACTGCTGTTATGATCAATAGCATGTTTACAAGTTGTTTTCACGATAAGAAACACATCAAGGAGGAGGCAATCATTTAGAGAACTGCATATCTAATTCCTTTTATCCAAGCACTTACTAGAGAAGAAAACTAGTGTTTAACTGCTTGATTCATTATTTGTTTACAGAACAGATATCTACATTAATAAAATTAATGAAACTCTGAGAAACACTAGCATCTACAACCCTAATTTTTAAGATTATACACAGATTAGGCACTCTATTTTCCTGTAATCCATGCACCTGTGTACCTGTGTATCTATATGAAACAACTTGATTGTTGTCACTGCATACCCAAACTATTATATGTCAAAAAGAGAAATACCTTATACTTCAAATACCTCTCTCCATATATATATATATATATATATATATATATATATATATATATATATAAAAATTCAAAGGGCATGGTTTCCAAGATATGTGTGATGAACTTTCTTTAAGCATTGGGCTATGTGTGTTGTAATGTGCCCTGATCTGAACTATCATGACTTCCATATGAAGGAATGTTCATTGCACATGTGAGGCTCCTAAAAACAGACCTTAGAACAGCACAGGAATTAAGGACATATAAAATGTTATCCTTAATCCTTTTTCATGTTTTTATGGCTACTCTATCATTTCTCACAACTCAATGAATTCAAGGTGATGCCTGATGGAAAACAGTCAACTAATTAAATTTAAGACACTCAGAAAGGTCAGAGTAATATGGCATATTTCTATACTTCACAGAATAAATGGAGCATGCAAATGTCAATACTTTATTCTGGTTGAAAAAGACTAGAAAGAATGAAAGGAAATTGAACAAAATTGTCTCATTTCTACAAGGTGTGGCAGATAACATTTAGCTAGGATTTTATTTCAACAATGAGCTATCTGCTATATAATAAAATGGTGCTCATGCTTATATAAATGGGTCTTCAAATTACTTCTAGATTGTGTTTCCTAAATGTAAGTTATCCTGCTATGAACTGTACATATGGACAAAACCATCGTCAACTCTACATTTAATATTTTTCCTTACATTGTTTTAATCTTTAACAAAATTACTTCATGCCCTTTCAGTTGAGGCTTATGATACTGTTGTCAATTTGACATGATACAGAATTACCTAGGAGAAACTCCTCTGTTCATACCTAAGAGGAATTATCTCCACAAAAAATAAACTGAGAGTGACCAAATACATTTCATATTACAATACTGTATATGAATATATATATATATATATATATATACATACAGTCTCTCTCACACACACACACAAATTCTTCTATTTAAATATTTACATGCAAAAATTAAGGATATCATTTGGATTGTTTGGTTTCCCTTACTATTTCCAGCAAAGTAAATTATACCCACATCTTCTTAACCTTAATCTTTACTCAAATGTTGGCAATATGACAGCTGGGGAACTAACATAAGACTGAACCAGGCCCCTTGAATATGGGTGTCAGTTTGGGGGGTCTAGGAAGTCTATGGGTCCTCTAGTAGTGGAAAATGTGTAGGAATGGGCTTTGGGAGCCCATTCCCTATGGAAGGATACTTACTATCTCAGCCTAGGTCCTACCCTAAATGAAGTTGCAGACTTTGATGATCTCCCATAGGAGACCTCACCCTCCTTGAGAAAAGGATGAAGGTAGGTTGGGGGAGGGTGGTGGGAAGATTGGGAAGATGGGAGAGAGAGGACATAAATTGGTATGTAAAATAAGATTGTTTTTAATTTAAATGTATAAAATTTATTTGTTTGTTTGTTTGGTTGGTTAGTTGCTTTTTTGTTACAGGGTTTCTCTGTGTAGCTTAGAAGCCTACCCTGGCACTCATTCTGTAGACTAGGCTGGCCTCAAACAGAAGTCTGCCTGCCTCTTCCTCCTGAGTGTGTGCCACCACTACCCAGCAAAAATTAATTTAAAAAAAAAAGAACTGGGCCAAAGTTGAAGCCAAGTTGTCAGAAGTGCAGTGATTCTCAGGCTCTAGAGGAGATATACTTATAAAGTTCACTTATTCCAAGTGATGTACTTATCTTTGTTTTCATGCTGGCATTACACATTTGGCCAATATTGGCTTTCAGAGGGACTTAATTCTTTGATTTATGACATGCCAAAATTTATAGTCTTCTCAATAGAATAGTAATAGCCTCAATTATTTTCATATTTTTAATTAGAAATCTCGGTATGAATCATGTGTATGAACCCAAATATTTGAATCAAATAGACATTGAAATCCCTTTTGCCTTTCCTTTTGCTTGATACTCCTCAAATTTAATACTGTCTAAAGATGCTATATAGCAATTTATTATTTTGAACAACTCCTCCTCCATTCTTCTTCAGTGATGGTTATAATCCCATGTTTAACATTACTTATCATCTATACTTGTAATTAATGCATTATATCTTTAATTATTCAAGTGTGGCTAAAAATTTCTTACTATTGATTTGCTGTCTCACATTTTATGTCAAAAATACTCTCACTCTTACATAATATTACCTATGTGATATTCAGGAGGAACACTTGTATATCTTCTCAAAATTTAACCACAAGTTATACTCAATATTGACATTTGCACAACACAGTTATAAAATGCTTTGTTTTATAACTATATATATATATAAACATGTAAGTATTCAAAATGTATGTAAAAGAACATGAATATAGTCACACTGAATATCCTAACTATGGAGGAAGCTTTGAAGCATTTCACAATAGTAACAATAGAATACTACATTAGTATCTAAATACCACTGTCCAGTAAATAAAAAAGGAGTTATTGAGCCAGGAGTCAATTGCAGCAGAATAGAATACAACAAGAGCTAGAACAACTTTTATGGTCAGAAAATAAAAATCATGAAAATTTGAGGGTTTCTTTTTTTTTAATAACTTTTTATTTAATTTTAAAACTAGTTTGTTTTATGTATCAATTCCAGTTCCTGCACCTTCTCATTCTCCCCTAGCCCCCATTAATTCTCATCTCATACGCTTTCTGCTCCCCAAGGAGGGTGAGGGCTTTGATGGGGGTCTTTATAGTCTGTCATATGATTTGGAGCAGAGCCTAGGCCCTCCCCCATTTGTCTAAGCTGAGGATTGTCCCTCTATGTAGAATGGGCTCCCAAAATCCATTCGTATAATAGAGATAAATAATGATTTTCCTTGGATGAAGACAAGAATAATCAATTTGAAGTGTTCTATGAGGCCATAGATTCAGGATGAATTTGAATACAAAGTAAATTATAAATTCATAATTCATAAAATATGTAGATATTTATAAATCAGTGTTAAATAATCTTATGTTTGTAAGACAATTTATTCTTTCTTATATATGGCATCAATTTTTAAAAAATGAGATGTGTATGAAATAGAAAATTATCATCCAGTCAAACAGAATGATAACAATTTTGAAATGATATTCAATATTACATTATTAGGCAAAATTTGACAAGAGAAAGAATTTAAGAAACTTAAAAATATTCTTTCAAATATTTTTTACTGACTATTGAGAGAAAGTGCACTGAATAAACCTTGCAAAGTTAATTTGAGGCAAATTAATCATGTTAACAATACATGAAGTAAAGTATGGCAACTTATGGTTTAGTTCATATATACTGAGTCTTTTATAATGCATATTTCATGGTGTTCTTTCAAAAATATGCTGAATTATATTATGATGAAATTTGATCATACAAAACTGAATTTGGCAGACACTGGGCATATACATTTCTTAGTGCTTCTTAGCACTTTCTATGCATTACGGGAACAAACACTGACTAAAGTTTGAACAAATCCTATAAGAAAAGGTAAACTTTAAGAGAAATATGACATACAAATTTTGAGAAGACTGGCCACAATCCTAAACACTAGAAGCTATCACCCACTATAATCCACTAAGCAGATGGTAATGGGATGGTTTAGAGAATGTATCATCTTGTCCATGCTAGAAGGTAGGTCTAGCTAATTGTGAAGGTGGATCTGGCATGCATATCTTGGCTGTAAAGAACAGTTCTCTAACTGGAGTTTAGATTTGCTTGACCAAGGGAAAATTTTTCCAGATACTGGAAATCAAGTCAATATTTCCATATTACTATCTGCTTTATACTTATTAGTTCAACTCACATATGCCTATTCTTTAAAATACAATCAGCACTGTTCTTATAAAATTTGTATTTTTTTAATGTTTCTACTTCCCAATGTATGTTTTTGGTTTTCCCTGACTTATCTCTAGAATTTTTCTTCTTTACCCTTACTTTCTTTACAATACTACTTAAAAAAAATCTATACTCTCTTTGTTTACTTAGTATTTTATACCTCAAATAACTTGCCATGGCTGAGAAAATAATGTGCTTCATCTCTGTGCATTTCCACATAGAACACCAGGTAAAAAACAAAACATTACTTTTAAAAGTACAAATATAAATCTCCATGTAGTGGAATTCTTAATATTCCAATGAAGTCTTTTATGCTTATGAAAGATCTCCTTCAAAACTCTATAGCTATATGTTTAGAAAATGACAAAGAGTACAATTATTTAACACAAGGACTTCTCACTCCCCCATTTGTTAACACTTTAGAGACAATCTAGAATAATAATGCCAAAACTCACTGTACTTTCAAAATTAACATGTTTCTAATAATTGGTAAAAATTCAGGACTTAATATTCTAGGTATTTCAGAAAGTTGAGCTGTCATTCTGCATGATGGCAAAGATGTTATTCTGAGTAGATAGTGACTAACTAGTATGGCAACAAAAATTGAGAAAGTATACATCATCATAGCCTATGTAGGGCCTAGTACATTTGACTGCTGTTGGTCTAGAGTTTAAGAGTTTCCACAAGCTTGGTTCAACTGGCTGTGTATAATTCTCCCTCATGATCTTGACCTCCCTTGCTCAATATCCCAACCTCAGTCTTGATGCAGAGGGAGGGGATTGGTCCTGCTCCAGCTTAATGTGCCAGACTTTGTGGACTCCCTTATCTATTGGGAGGAGTGTATGTGGGGAGTGAGCTTGGGAGGGAAAGAGAGGGGCCAGGAGGAGGGTTAAGAGGGAGAACTTTGGTTGGAATGTAAAATAAAATTGAAATAAATAAATACCCAGATGTTGTTGGCACACACCTTTGATCCTGGCAGAGGCAGAGGCAGAGGCAGAGGCAGAGGCCTGTGTTTGAGGCCAGCCTGATCTACAGAGCTAGTTCCAGGACAGGCTCCAAAGCAAAAGAGAAATCCTGTCTTGAAAAACCAAAATAAAATATATAAATAAAAATAAAATATGTCTTGCTTAAGTCAAATTTGCTGTGATCAGAAAACCTAGAAATTGCCTTTCCTCCTCCCAGCCTGACATTGTACCTACAGAAACTACCTCCCTTAGACTGCTCAGGCCTTCTGACTGAGACACATGTTTTAACAAGCTGAGTCATTTCCATGCTGTATTCCCTGCTATCAGTCTGGGGAGTCTAGGGGTCCTCATACAGTGGAACCTGGTTGTATTCCTGGTGCACAAAAGGACTCTGAGGACACATCCCCCATGGAGGGATACTCCCTTAACCTAGACACAGGAGTGAAGTCCTAGAACCTACTCCAAATGACTTGACAGATTTAGATGACCCCTCCTGGAGGACCTCACCCTACATGTAGAGTGGGCAGGGATGGAATTGGAGGGTTGTTAGGGTGCATATGAGGGTGGGAGAAAGGGAAAGTTGGGGGGAGAGGGAACTGAGATTGATATGTAAAAGAAAAAAAAAAGAAACTACATTCGTTCAACAGCTAACTTTTTGTCCCCCCAACCCATAAGTGTCTTGGGGTTCCTAGTTACTGTGTAGTTGGTACAACACCATCAGAGTTTGCAGGGCTTGCCTGACTCCAGCTTTTCTGTATGTATTTCTATGTCTCAGTCCTTTCTTTATCCTTTGCTATCTTCTAGGAACGAGTCATAATGAAAATGATAAGGTATGAGTTTTTTATTTTTCCTTTAATTTTGTGTTTTAAGACAAGATGCATCACAGGAACATTGCCAACATCTATACCGAACTTAACCCAGTTATATAAAGAGTAGGGTTTATGCCTACTATTGCAATTAGAATACACTTTTCAGGAATCTGATATTTGGTAAGTAACTGGTATATATGTGGTAAGTACATGTGTGCCCTTGTCCATTTGTATGTGGAGGCTAAAGATGCTTTAGTTGCACATTAAATTGAAAACTTTTATCCACTCCATGTTATTTTATGGAGATAGGTCAGGAACTAAAACTAACATTACTCCAAAACTATAGAGAGAATAAATACTATATAAGAAGAGAGGGATACTAACACACTTGGCAAAGGGAGAAAGATATTTTAATATTCAATTCCCGTGACATGATTTAGCCCCGGAAATTATTTTTTCCCATAATTACAAAATAGATCAGCAATAATATGTGACTCATGTACATACTTTCTTATTTAAAATAACTTCCTTTATTTGCTACAATATTTGGTGAGGGAGATTCTGTGCCTGAGTAGTCAACTCACTCACAGAGATGCCTCCAGTAGGTCAACTCCACTAGACACATTTATTAACATTTTATCTTCACTCACACAGGAATTGCTCAGAATCTATGGGCAATAATTGCAATTACCCAAAATTCATATGTCAGTCATATTTAAAATATAATGTGATGTTACCATCTTTCAATTTATATTAAATCATTCTAATGATCTTAAGAATACAGTGAAGCATTCTTGTATAATTCCCTGTCATCTGTTATATTTTTCAAAGATATTTCCAACTTATCTTTAGTTTCCTAGACTCCTCGCTGAATAATTACCATCCCTCTAACTTCATTTCAGAGGTCATATTTTAATCTTTTCATCATTTGTGTGACTCCTTTTTCAATTCTCTGTACTTCTCTCTTCGGTTGCAAGGCCAGCACTAAATCAAGTTTACATGAAAGGCTTCAGCTGTGCTAAAATGATGAGTATAATAAGAGATTTATCTCATGGTATCAGTGCATTCTTCTTCTCACCATGAATCTTAGTATGGGGATTTTTTAATAAGTAAAGAATTACATTGTGCACCCATGCTCATCTTGTTAGTTCATCTTGTTACCTACTGCTAATGAATAGCTCCTACTGTGATTATGAAGTGAAGAACCAAGATGTCACTTCCTAGGATCAAATATGAATCATATTTTCACAATAGAAGAGTCACGCAAATCCTGTGACCTGCCTCAATAATGAAATGACTATCAATTATAGTGTTTTTCTGGCCATATTATCTACTCAGTGAATAGTTTGAGATTCATCTTATCTTCTATTAGGACAAATGAAAGGCATGGGAAACCCAGTGTAGAGCAGAAAGTGATGGGTCGATTATTTTAAACGAGGCAGTATGATTCTATAATATGTTATGTAGTTTCTTAATATTCAAAACACATTAAACCTAAAAGAAATATTTCAGTACAATTAAAAATTATTTTTAAACAATATGAACTATTAAGAGCATATGGATTTTTCCCCAAAGTTTACTGTAAAGATATTCTCAAATCCTGGTGAATGATGACCAGAAAGTTGTTCAAAAGTCACATGGTAAGATTTCTAATAGTTTTCCTTTGCAACTTTATATTTTGAAATCAGTGAACAAAAATTTGCAGAGGTACATTAGGGCCTCTTATGAAATTGTCACCCACAACAACTCGCAAAATTAATTTCATTCATTATAACAGTACAAAATTCAAAAAGGGGAAATAATCTTGGGAAAACATATGACTACTTCAGATTTCAGCATATACACTATCTTGTGCACTGCTATGCACATTTATTTTTTCAAATTTTTCCAACTGTAGCTTGATTGAACATTACATGTAATATCTACCACAATTAAGAACTTAATTGTAGTTAGTCAAGATTAATTAATCCAGCTCCTTTATAAGCACATTTTTCTCCACCTTCTTCTTCTAAACCATGACTAATATTAGTCTATTATTCATGTCATTAATTATGTTCTTTTATAAATATTATGAAAATTGAATAATACTTTATAATAACTGTAAGCCTTTGGAAAATAAAATGACAGAAATACTGTCCAAATAATGTTCAAAATATCTGAACTGTAACTACATTTAAAAGGTTAGATGCTGTTAAAGTCTAGTACCAAGAAATTGTAAAGAGAATAACAGATAAACTGAAAACATGAGAAACTAGTAAGAATAACTAATACTATATTATGCTTTTCAATTAATAGAATCATATACTTATATTTTAGGACAAATTTTATATAAACTAAGGAAGTCTACTTTTATTGGAATTTTACATAAAGCACAATAACAAATATAATTAATCCTATAGTATATATACTGTTGTTTTTTAAATATTAAAGTTAGAAAATTTAAGAATATCACCCAGTTCATATTCTTACATTGTATCAAAACAGTTTAGTGAGTAAACAATTGAACTCCTAAATCCCTAATATAATACTGATATATGTAGGAATTATAGAAAATGTATACATAAAATATTAAAGATTGTTTCTGTGGACAATTCTAAAGAAATTATTTAATATTGTTAAGAAGTAAGTGAATCCAAATTTTAGGCCAATTATTAATATGGAAATTCAGTTTTATATATGGTTTAGTGAAAACAGAAAAATAAAAATGAACAGAATGCATCTATTTTATTTTGAACTGAATGTGTATTATGGTTATATGTAAATAAGTAGAACTTTCTTCTCTCACAAACTCTGATGTATGTAGCTTTTAATATCTGAAAATAAACCTGTTATATTTTCATCTTGTTCACCTAATAAGAAAATTTGAAGAAAAGTGATGAGTAAATGTTACTTTAAAAACTTACATTATATATACCTTTAACTATTTTTTATTTTAAGAAAATACTGCTTCTACAATTGCTTCATTTATGTAATTTCTTATGTTCTACTATTTCAAAACTGTTTGTCCATAGAAAGCATGACTTTTCCCACATAGGATAACTATGTTAGAACATGTTTTTGGAAAACTGGAAATGCTGTAGAGGGTTCTCATCAAACTATCCCAGGAAAATAATACATGAAGACTGAACATTCAATGAATACAGAAGCTGCAAGAAAAGTTCAGTGGCAATCTAGAAAATTTGTAAGACACAGGCACAAAAATTATCTACAATTGATATCCATTTGAAAAGAAACAATTAATTTTACTAATGGATTAACCTGAAGGGTTCATTTTAGTTTTGTTTCATAATGTTTTGTTTTGAATATTAATTAGTTCACAAATTATTGATTTATTTATTCTGTTACTGGTCTTTTGCGGTATATATTGGTTTCTCTCTTGTTTTGTGATTTTGATTCTGTTTGTGTCTTGTTTTGTTTGGTTTCAAAAGAAAGATAAAGAAAGGAAATGGAGATGGGGAGTGTAGGAGATTTGGGGAAGCATTATCAGATTTTATTTTATAATAATCTTTATTAAATGAAGGGAACAGTAAAAACCATAAGTATAAAAGCTGACATTCACCTAAAGCTCAGAAAGGTAAATAAAAATTTTGGGAAAAAGCAAGATTAGAACAGAACTAAAACTATTTTTTACATATAGTTTTCTGAAGGAAAGATAGAACTGAATTCTTTCAAACTACACTTTATTTAAGGATGGATGTCATATATTATAATGCATTCTTCACAGAGGGAAGCCGTTAATATTTCTAAAATATGTAATGAGTTCAATTTTAGAATAATATTGTATATCAGAATGTCAAATTACATTTACATTTCTTTTTCAACTTTTAAATATAATTCAAATATAAAGTTCATTGAAAAATCTACAGAGATAACTCAGTTGATAGTTTTTTTTATTTTCTCTCATCTTTTTGTGATATATTCTTCTCATAGATTATATTCCAACCACCATTTAACCTTTCTCTCCCCCTATCAGTACCCCAACATACATTACCATCTCCCCCAGATTCCTTCATTCTGTTTTTTACCTAGGTCTCCCAGAGATATCAAACATTGCGTATCTGTCAATATGTAGCTTACTGTTTAAATATTTACTATGGCCCACTGGTTACATGTTTTATATAGAAGCTGTAAGTCACATCAGATAGTGAAGCACTATGGTACGTCCTTAATCCAACATGACTGTTTACATGTGTGCTTGCACTTGTCATGGGTTTCCTGGCAGCTGACAAGCATATCATGACTTAAAATGTCTTATTTGTTCACAGGAGACTCAGAGGTGATTATGCCTAAGCAAATTAAAAAATATTCTACAAAATTAAGGAAAATGATATCAATAAGCTCACTAATTTAAAGCCAAATTTAAAATATTTATATGGGGATCACTGAGAGTAAATAAAAATATAGCTGAATGATGACCCTGAAATGTAAAGGAAAAGGTATGGCAATTTGCTTAAAACTGCACTCTGAGAATTATTGGGGCTCAGGAAAACTACATACTTAGATAAATGAGCAGTGAACAGAAAACATAAAAAGGGATGAGTAAATAACTTTGAACAATATTATCATTTGCAGAAATTTTCAGTTTATATACATTTAATCATCAGCTTTATGAAATATGTATTCCAACACAACTTTATTTAGTATCTAATTTCTTTCCAAATTATGTCTTTTTAACTAGTATATTTTCTTTCATGAAGATTTTTATTTTATTTGTGAACATATTTGGTACTTCTACTACAAAACCTGAAGTATGTATCCTGAATTGGAAGCTGGACGGTGGACACTTCACTCTCACTAAGCGATGGAAATTTAAAAAAAATATATAATGATGAATATGTACATTTTCTGTATGTATTCTTCAAATGTAGTGTTCATTCTAAACAAAATATCAAATTAAGGAGTTTTAGTCATTATGTGATACAATTCACATAGTTGTCCCCAAATGTCAACTCTTGAAAAATGAGAAAATCAATCAACAATTTCTTTGTATCTAAATTTTGTATGAACTTGGGATTTATTTAAAATAAATACTTATTTCTATTATTTTCAAATACTGGTATTATTTTAAATAAAAATGAATGAAAAATATAAATAAACAAAATGAATTAAAAAAAGCACTCATTTCATATACCCTGGCAATGGTGGAATATGTTGTGCAGGGTATTACAATCAATAGGATACCTCAATCAATAATATTATCCAGAAAACAAATTGAAAGACTGATATTTCACAGTGCAGAAAACCTTGTAGTATAGTAATGAGAAAATTCCACATCTTAGACTTAATTGTATTTTTAGCAATGTCTCCTGTCCAGTTTCGACCAGCCTCTGCCTCCTCCACTTTAATGTTTAAAATTGACAATGAATTCTACTGCTGTCACTGAATCTTCACAGTAACAAATTTAAAGGAAAACACGTTGTTTTCATTTTTAACAATAAAAATATTTATGAATTAAAAAAATAGGAAATTTAAGAGTAATAACTGATGGTGAAACTTAATGTTAAAGTAATAAAACTGTTGATAAAATTAACAAAAGTAACCATAAGAAAATAAGAAATGTGGGTCTAAAAATTGGATAGTCTTCAATTGCTTTAATAGAAAAATAACTATTAATGGAAATTAAAAAAAAACATAAATTTGTTTTTCATATAAGTTGCCTATTTAGACTATGATGCAAGACATTCCCATCAATCATTCCTCCATTGGGGACACATCCATTATATTTTTTAGGCTACTACATTCAACATGCATTTGGCTTAGAGTTTATATTACCTCACTCCATTTATGATACAAATCCCTCACCACTTTATTATCTATGTACTTTATAACATTGAGGAAGCACATATCCAAATCAATACAAGCAAACATAAAATATAATAACTTAATCTTATCTACCCTCTACAATATAATAAAAAAATGATCAGAGAGATTAATGTGTAATGCCACTTGACACCATTCCTGATGACCTAAGTTGGATGGAACACTGGGACCTACAGTGGTAAGAGAACACTGACTTCCTGCAAGTTGTCCTCTGACCTTCATGTTTGCAAACCAAGGAATGTATGTGCATGCACTTATAAATACACACACGACAAAGAGAGAGGGAGAGAGAGAGAGAGAGAGAGAGAGGGGGGGTGGGGATATGAGAGAGAGATATATACAACATAAAAAACAACCACACAAATAAATATATGATCAAACAGAAAAATAAAAGTAAGAAGAATTCTTTGAAAAAATAACTAATTTATACTCTAGAAAGAACAGGTATGAGAAAGACTAATTCAACTTAATTTAAAACTAATTATGAAAATCAACCACTGTTATAAAAAAGATTTTGTACTCAACTTGATTAAGTTCCCACCATTAATTTCTTTAAGTAATTTTACACAGTTGAATACTGAATATTTGGGTTTCAATAATTAGTCCCATATAAAGATGTCCTTGGTTAAGTTAAATATGTAACACTAACACACACACACACACACACACACACACACACACACACACACACAAATCTTTCAGAGAGGGACTTTTATGAAAGACAGGGTTTATAGGATTAGAGGGACATAAGAGATTGATAAATCTTGCATTTCTGTGCAAGAATGAGAAGCAAATTAGTGTAGGATTTCATGTCTAATTTTTTTAATATAAACATTAAAACATGAAATTAATACATACATGTGAAGCTATGCTACACTATAGCCAAATTAGTAAAACAAAAAATAATTATTGAATTTGTCTAAATCTGGGGATTATAATTGTTACAGACAAAAAAAAATATATTTTATGTATAATAAAAGTTTTTGTTTATTCTCTCTGAATTAATATATTTTCAAAAATATTAATTCATAATTGAATATGTGTATGTGATTTTAAGGGATTATTTATTATTGTTATAATTAGTTGTTGTTGTTGTTGTTGTTGTTGTTGTTGTTGTTGTTTGAGACAGGGTTTCTCAGTATTAATTTGAAACCTGTTCTGGAACTAGCTCTGTAGACCAGGCTGGCCTTGAACTCACAGAAATCCTCCAGTCTCTGGATCCCTAGTGCTGGGATTAAAGGTGTTCACCAGCAACACCCAGCAGGAACTTTTAAAAATTGTGTGTGTGTGTGTGTGTGTGTGTGTGTGTGTGTGTGTGTGTGTGCGTGCGTGTGTGTGTGTGTGTGTGTGTGTGTGTGTGCACCAGAACTTGTATAGGTGTCCACAGGGATTGAAAGAGGACATCAGATGCACTGAAGCTCAGATGTACTCAGTAGTACACTTTGATGTCAGGATCTTAAGTTATATTATCTATAAGAAGAGTGAAATCTCTTAAATTCCTACACATCTCTCCATTGCCAAATGTAATTTTCAGATATCTATATTGAGTAATAATGAACCCAGAATAAAAAATACATTCATATATGAAACTTTTAAGAGTTATTCATTGTAATTTCAGAACTGTCTCACCTACCTGTTATGAAGCATATGATGGAAGATTGTCATTGGAGTATTCCATAAAAATAGAAAATATTATTCTTTTCCATCTAAATATTAATTACAGTCCCCTTAGGCCAATCTCTCCTATCAGTTTTCAAGTGTTCAATAAGTGATTTGTCTGAGTATAAGCTAATTAGCATATATTTGGTGATAGTGTGTATCTTAATGATTAGAACTAAATTAGCAATTGGATCTATCTTTTGTAACAAAAATAACTAAATCCTGAAAACACAGTTTTCCTTTATTATAAATATATTATCTGAGTATAATTTAACTAATAGAGAAATAAAATATAAATTTATATTTTTATTATTTTACTATTATCAAACTACAAATCAAAACTATTTACAGAAAACTATCAATGCTTATGCAATTTCTGCTTAAGAAACAATAAAATCAACCTGTTTTCTTTGAAAAATATATTGTTAGAAAAGTGTATATATATATATAATATATTATGTATATATTAATGTACATTATATATAATGTACATAGATATATATATATATAATGTACATAGATAGATAGACAGACAGATGATGGTGGTTTGTGTGTCCGCATTTTTGAGTGTAGACATCTATGTGTTTGTGTATATCTGTGTGTCTCTTTGTGTGTGTGTGTGTGTGTGTGTGTGTGTGTGTGTGTGTGGTATATATGTGTGTCTGTGTTCATCTGTGTCTGTATTTGTGTATGTCTGTGTGTGTGAGTGTCCACGGTTGCTGCAGTATACCTGTGCAGATGAAAAAACAGTCTCAGGGGATCAGTTCTTTCTTTCTGCAATCTGGACCTTCTGGGCCTCCCTCGGTTCTACAGAGTGTGCAGCAGTTGCCTTTAAATTTTAGTCATCTAAATGACCCTCACATGCTTTAAAGAGAAATAAAACAGTGAGAATTAATACAAAATGAGGTAAATACTGCATTTGTGAAGAGTTTAAAAATGGGACATACTGACTTTATAATATTAAGTATATAAAACAACCTGATCTTGCAAACAACAATATAACACAGGCGAGTTAATTATATTAAAGGTGATGTAAAGTTTAAAATATAAATTAACATATTAAAAAAGCAATTTTATAACAACCATTTTGTGTATATATTGAGTGAACTCAATGAACTACTCAATGAGTAGCAAAGAACTTACAGAATTTTAAAAACTGAATAGACAGCTCAGCTTGATACTGCCAGGTTCCAGCTAGATCCTAGATCCACCTATCCTATTGGTGCAGAAACATCCTTAGTATCAGACCAGCCTTTGTCCCCCATTGCCAGGCCTTGCCTAGAGTTGAGTCTGAGACCAATTTGGGTGGACTCTCCCATATACCCTTCCCAGGGAAATCCCTGGGTTGGTCCAGGATCTAGCTGCCCCTGAGTCCTGTTCCCATCAAGAGTGCTCTTGAGCTCTGATACACCCCCACCTACCCCCACCAAAAGACTGTCCTCCCTCTACGCTGTGCCCTACCCTGGCCACTATCCCACCACTTTGGTGGAGCACTAAGACAGAGAGTGGAGCGAACAATCCAGCCACCTTTGGGAAACTTCCTGGAGTTTCTCTAAGCACACTAGACCTGCCTTTCCATGCAGAACAACCTGCAATTTCCACCTGCCTGGTCTCTGAACCCCACTGCCAGTCCTCAACTGAAGTTCCGGCCCCCTCCTAGAGATCCTACTATCTCCACAGGGCCTCTCTGAGTTCCTGTGGGCTGGATCCTTGACCCACATCATAGGGTCTCAGCCAAAGAGGCCTCACCCAGAGAGTGCCAGGCCCAGGCTATATCTGCCTATCAGCTTAAGAATATCTTGAGTCCCAGCCTTCCAGATCTTTGACTTCCATCTCCAGTCCTCTGCTGGACCTGATATTTGACACCCATGGCCAGGCCCCTGCCTGTGAAGAAACCTCCTAAAGAATTTGAACCACCTAGAGCTATAGACACCAAATGACTGACCCACCTAAGCCCGCCAAGGAAGAACCATAGAAAGCGTGAGAGACCCTACCAACACCTACTGGAATAAGCTATGAGAAGGTGGCAATACAAGAAAACACCTAACAACAGAAAGACAAGCTTAACACCACCAGAATCTAAGGAATCTACACCAACTAGACAGGAACACAACAAAGAAGATGAAGCAGAAGAAAACAACTTAAAAAATATTGAAAATTTATTGAAATGAAAATTATAGAGGCCCTAAAATAAGATGTGAGAAAATCCCTTAAAGAATGGAAGAAAAAACAAACAAAAAAATGGAAGAAATGGATAAATTTCTTAAAGAAAGAAAAAAAAGTACAGAAAGCCAAGAAAAAAAACAAAACAAAAACAATTTAAACCAGTGGAAAAAAAAAACGGTTCAAGACTTAAATCTGAAAGAGAAACAATAAAGAAAACACAAACCCAAGAAATGCTGGAAATAGAAAAACTGAGCAAATGATCTGGAACTACAGATGCAAGCATAACCAACATAATTCAAGAGATGAAGAGAGAATCTCAGGCACAGAAGATAAACTAGAAAAAATATATTCATCGACCAAAGAAAGTCATAAAACCAACTAATCCTTAACACAAAACATTGAGGAAATGTGGGATTCCATGAAAAGGCCAAACCTAAGAATAATAGGCATAGAGGAAGGGGCCGAAAACATTCAACAAAATCAATGAGGAAAACTCTCATGCCCATGTGAAGAAGGACATGCCCATGAAACTACAAGAAGCATAACAAACAACAAATAGACTGGACCAAAGAAAAAAAGATCCCTCGACATATAATATTCAAAACACCTAACATACAGAATAAAGAAAGAATATTAAGAGCAGCAAAGGAAAAAGTACAGGTAACATATGAAGGCAGACCTATCAAAATTACACCTAACTTCTCCATGGAAACCCTCTAGGCCAGAAAGTCCTAGATAGAGGTTCTACAAGAACTAAGACTCCACAGATGCCAGCCCAGGCTAATATACCCAACAAAACTCTAGTTCACTATAGATGGGGAAAACAAATATTAAATGACAAAGCCAGATTTTCACAATGTGTATCTACAAATCCAGCCCTACAGAAAGTTTTAGAAGGAAAACTCCAACCCAAGTAAGTTAATTATGCTCACAAAGATGTAGGCAACAGATAATCCCACTTCACCAGAAACCAAGGGTAAAGCAGGATAAATATATTCACAATAACACTGCCTGATGGGAGATGTTATTCTGTATATATGTTTCTCATACTGGTTAATAAAGCCCTGTGGCCAATAGAAAACTAGATAGGCGGGGCTAGGAGACCAGGAGGAGGAGAGAGGAAGTGGTAGGAGTCAAGATGTAGCCCAGGGAGGAAGGAGGACTCTTGCCGCGGCTCCCAGATAAGACGGCCACGTGGAAATACTTAGATAAGTAGAAATGGGTTAATAATTAAGGCAGAGCTAGCCCATAAACAATAATGGTAATTGGCCAACAGGATTATATCAAATACAGAGTCTCTGAGTGTTATTTGGGGCTGGCGCAGCTATGGGCCCAGACTGGCGGCAGGCGGAGGCAGGAACAACCTGCCGCAACATAATGGTGTCAGAAGCGGGATTGAGAACTTTCGCTTAAAACTTAACAAAAGCTTAAAAAATAGTTTTAGAAACAAGGGAACAGAGACTAGCAAGACTTCTTGGTAGCAGCATTTTCTCAGTTGGATTTGTTTTGCTGTAGACAGAGATTTGCGAGGCTCCTTTAAGGGAGGTTTCCAAAATTAGCATAAGTGGCAAAAAAGCCACCTTGCTTTTAAAAAGCTCTGCTAACAATTCATTGGTGTGTACAAGAGCTGCAATGAAGGTTTACACTGTGTTTTAAAAAATACACTGGCTTGGGAGAGAAAAGGAAACAGGGTATAATGGTTTAAAAATAAAAAAGAAAGTAAAATGGATGAATGTAGTGGCACATGCCATTAATCCCAACACTGGGCAGACAGAGGCAAGCAGATCTCTGTGATTTCAAAGTAAACCTGGTATGCACTGAATTCCAGGACAGATAAAAGTTACACAGAGAAACCCTGGCTCAAAATATGTAAAAATAGAAGTAGAATAAATAGAGTAATAAAAAGCCACGTAAAGATGGAAAACACAGAGAAATTTTGGATAATATATGCGCTTCTGTTGTCTTTAAATTATTTGATTGCTGAGAAAATAACTACTGATAAAAGAAATGCTGCTGGATTAATTCAATTTATATATTTTAAAAATGCTGTGACTCCAAAATTTAAGCCTAAGGACAAGTTACTGGGGAAAAGGATTTCTATTTTTGTTTCCACAGAAAATGAAAAGCTATGGATTCTTTCCAGACTTATGTGGTTTGATCAAGCAAGACCCCCTGAAGCAACATCAATGGGACATTACAACCTTACAGACTACTACAGCCAAGATTACTGCATCTTCTTTGGACCCCCATGACAGCGCCCTCTACCAGCAGGAAGTAGTTTGGAAAGAACGATGCCCAAATTCCCAAATATTGTTTATATATGTTTGTTTTCATTTAAATGGACTTGGTTATAAATGGCTATAACCACAAACAATCTTTTTAAAGGTAAAAAGGGAATTATGGTATAGATATGAATACTTTGCTTTGGAATGGATTTTCTTTTATTGATACAATTTAAGGTCAATTTTGTAATATGTATATTTCTCCTCTTGTTTAGGTATTGTGTTTATATAGCTCATTGGAAAATGTAATGTATAATTTAGTACAGATGAGAGAGTTACCTATGATAGTCAAACTTGGAGTTAAGTTAGTTATGTTTTCTAGATATATAGAGATGTATTTGAGATGGATAGGCATTCTTCAAACCTTTCAAAGACCTACAGAATATGGCATTTAAAATGGTTTAGGGTTTTTCTTGACAGTGAGGCACAACTGCTCCTGGTAACACCACCTGCATCAGAAAGGAAGATGGACATCGAAGAAAAATATTATGGAGTTTGCTTCTAATATGGCAAGACTAGCCATTTGAGCAAGGTACTTCTCTTGATTGGACTGTTTGACTTTATGCTATAGAAACTGGACATACAGGACCCACAAAAAGGTGACTGCTGATGCAAGATGGACATTGCTACAGGATTCCTGCTTCATGGAAGAGGCTGCCAGACAGCCAGAGAGTCTACAGGACACAGAGAAAAGTTTCCTGCCTTGTTGAGGTGTCTGGACACACACTATGGCCTATGGGCTGAAGATGGAACATTACAGAAGAACTTTGGGTGACTGACCAGGCAATGAGTTGTCTCTGTCATTTCTAGAGTTTATATATTATCCTTCTGTGGTCTTTGAAGGAGTTGAAGACAGATAGTTATACTTTTCCTCAGTTAGGATTAAAGATAAGTTACATATAGGACTTTAGACTCACAAAGATAGGATAGATGATATTTTCTTTAAGTCTTACAAAATGTTAATGGACTAAATATTGTTAACTGTGATTCTTATTTGATAACTTTTGTGTGTTATATTTTGCTATGTTAAGGTTAAACCCCTTCTTTTAGACAGAAAAGAGGAGATGATGGGAGATGTTATTCTGTATATATGTTTCTCATACTGGTTAATAAAGCACTTTGGCCAATAGAAAACTAGATAGGCGGGGCTAGGAGACTAGGAGGAGGAAAGAGGAATTAGTAGTAGGAGTCGAGATGTAGCCTGGGGAAGAAGCAGGATGCGTGCCTCGGCTCTCCAATAAGACGACCACGTGGAAATACTTAGATAAGTAGAAATGGATTAATAATTAAGGCAGAGCTAGCCCATAAAAAATAATGGTAACTGGCCAACAGGATTGTATCAAATACAGAGTCTCTGAGTGTTATTTGGGGCACACGTGGTTTTGGGACCATGGCGGCAGGTCTGGGAGGCCGGCGCGGAGAGACCTGCTGTAACAACTGCCAACAACAAATCTAAAACAAACAAGCATTAACAATCAATGGACCTTATACTGCCTCAACCTATAAAAAGACACAGGCTAACAGAATGGATACGAAGACAGGATCTATTCTTCTTCTGCATACAAGAAACACATCTAAGCTTCAAAGATATTTACTCAAGGTAAAGGTCTGGGAAAAGATCTTACAATCAAATGGGCCAAGAAGCAAGCAAGTGTGGCTATCCTAATATCTAACAAGTTAGAGTTCAAATCAAAATTATTCAAAAGAGATGAAGACAGTCATTCCCTAGTCATCGTAGAAGAAATCTGTCAACACAAAATCTCAATTCTGAACATCTATGCCCCAAATACAAAGGCACCCACATTCATAAAAGAAACACTACTAAACTTCAAACCTCACATAAATCCTCACACACTTATAGTGGGAGACTTCAATACACCACTTCTACCACTAGACAGGACTACCAATCAAAAACTCAAAAAAGAAACAAAAGAACTAACAGAAAGTTTGTCTCAATAGTGTTTATCAGACATCTATAAAACATTCCATCAAACACAAAAGAATATACCTTCTTCTAAGCTCCACATAGAACCTTCTGGTAAATTCAATCACATACTAGGTGGCATAACAAACCTCAACAGATACACACACAAAAAATGAAATCGTATGTATCTTATCAAACCACCATGCTTTAAAATTGGAATTCAGCAAATACACAAATCGCAGAAACCCTCCAAATTCATGGAAACTGAATTGCACCACACCTGGGTCAAAGAAGAAATAAAGAAAGTGTTGAGGCTCCACAGTCTGTGGGCCCTGCCTCTGATGGGCGGGATGAGTAATCACTACCTCAGGCCTTACCTAGCTGGGCGGAGACTGGGTTACACATGTGCAAGCCCCAGTGCCCAAGCTACCTGGCCACAGAGACTGGGTTACGCATGTGCAAGCTCCCCTTTTAAAGCAAGCGCGCCAAGCACACCTCTCTCTCTTGTTTCTCTCTTGTTTCTCTCTTGTTTCTCTCTTGTTTCTCTCGCTCTTGCTTCTCTTTCTCTTGGCCTCTCTCGGTCCCTCTCTCTTGTTTCTCTCTCTCTCTTGCTTCTCTCTTGCTTCTCTCTCTTGTTTCTCTCTTTCTTGCTCTCTCTGGGGCCACCTCTCTCTCTCTCTCTCTCTCTCTCTCTCTCTCTCTCTCTCTCCCCGCTTTCCGTTGGCCACCAGCTACCTCCTGCTTTCCTCTCCCCTCTCTCAATAAACTCCTCATGGGCGCTAAATCTCATGTTTGTGTTTCTTAGGCCATAGCAGCTGCATCACAGCAGCTGTATCAAAAGAACAACATTGGTGCCTTGACTCAGTCAGGCTCTCCTCAAGGACTCCGAGGCTGTCTGCTGATGGGCAGCTAGCCAGAGACACTTGGGGACCCTGATTTTGAACCAGAGGCCCGCTTCCATCCACCTGTTTGCTGGAAATACCATCCCACACTGGCTTCAATTTGGTAAAGTACTCTTTTCATTGTAACTCGTTTCCCTAGGGTCTGGGACATTTCCCACTGGTAAGTTAAGATTCCAGCTTCAAACCTTCCTGCCTTCGGACTTCTGAGTGCTTATAGGGCCAAAAATGATTGGCCAGTTTTTACTTCACCCATGGGAAATAAACCAGCCTACCCTACAAAATAAGTCAAATTGGCCAAAATTACTGCCAGCCAACAGGTAGATGGAAGGAGTTACCCTATGCCCAAGCTTTTCTCTATCTCTCTTCTAAACAATCTCTTTCCCTAAACTTGTTTTTGTTCTCTTCCCGCCACTCTAAAACTCTCCTGCCCGCCACAGCTGCAGCCCATCTCAGCAGTGAGCAGGGCTGAGGGAGCATCTGCTCAAGATACTCTGAGAGTTTTTCATTTTTCCCCACGAATAAGGCTTTTGGAATTTGTTCTGGGCCTAGCACTACTCATGCTGACTGGTGCATTTGTTTCATTTCTCAGACCCATGAGGGGTCTCTCGGGTTTTATACCCTAGCACTGCCCTTAGACTGGTACATACTTTGCTCAGACCTACGGTGGTCTCTTTGGAAGTTGTACCCCATGGACTCCGGTGTCCTTTTAGTTTCACAAAGCTGTCTGCCTCACTCATGGAGAGAAAAAGCCAACAACATTATATCTCAAAACTTTGTAATTTCTGCCAGCTGTTGGGAAGGGATTTATGGAAGCCGCCATCTTGACCATGTGGCCTGCTAAGCCCTCCTCCCTCCGTGGTTCTTTAATCTGCTACACCTGTAATTCATTTACCTTTTGCCTTTTATTCTTTGTCTCTAATTTCTTTTTTCACTGACTATGTTGTGTCTATACATGTAATTTAATTTTAACTTTATACAAAAATAAGCTAATCTCTACAACTTAAATTCAACTGTACTAAGTCAAATATTTCTAAATTATTATGTGTCTTTAAATGATGGTAAACATTTAAGGTTATAAATGTCTATTTCAAACTAACAAAATATTTATGCCACCCAGTCCTTCCTCTAAACTGTTTATAAAGGTTAAGCCTCCATTATCAAAGGGAGATTTTCTCTACCTCTTTGTCCTTTACAAGTGTATGTTAACCTACTAAGTTAAAACCAGTTAGAGTCAGGCTGGATGGCTCTGAGTATAACATCTCTCCACAGCCTCTCAGCTTGGATCCAGTTTTCCAGACAGATTAATTACAGGGATAAAGCCTTACCTAGCCACCTATATGCTTAAGATAGGTAACTAAAGACAAATTTTGTATACTAAGGCATACTAAACAGACAGCGCTCAAATGCTCAGAGATCTAGAGAATACGGCATTTAACATGTTTCATTAAAAAGCTTTTATAACAGAGAGACAGGCCAGCTGCTGGCACCACCCATTTCCTCCAAGAAGATTGATGGACACCGAAGAAGCTCTACCTACTAAAGTGGCAACGCTAGCCACTGAGAAATCCTGTCTTTCATCTCAGCTGCTGCAAAGGGCTCTAAGGACCGTGGACAAAAGGGCAGTGGAATCGACTTTCTCCACGTTGCTTGGGCTAACGGTAGGTAAGTCTTCCAAAAGCTCCTAATCCACAGGTCGTGTGCCATCAGCAGAAGGCAGATGTCCTTAAAGCCTCTAACCTCAACAACTGTGGAGGACCTGGGAATGGCTGTTCATGTTGCCAGCTAGTGAGTCTCTGTTACTTTCTAATCATTTAGGTAGAATTTTATCCTTCTCAAGAACTCTGATGCTTTTGACGACTGGTAGTTTTGTCTGCTTAAAGCAGCAGCCACTGTTATTACAAAACATATTTCAGAAATGGATATTTTAAGGTTGCTACTGTTTATAGTCTTAACATCAATCAATAAAGTTTTAATGAGCTACTAATCCAATCCTGACAGAGTACTAAACACCATACTATGCCAGTATACGATCATAACTGTAACTATTAGCTCAAAATTAAGGTGCTTTTCATTGTGCTAAAAATCTGTCAGTTGTATTTGTTAATTCTTTCAGCCAAACCATTTCTAACATGAGTATGCTGCTAATGTGTCTTAATATTTATGTTTTCACAAACTCAAAGGATTCTTGAAAGTTCCAGGGAGCGAAATTGGACCCATCCAAACAGGTCAGATTAACTCCAAACAAATATTACTCTACTTCTTCCTGGCCTCGGGACTTCCTTCCCTTGTCTTGGGACCCCCTTGGGAACGCCTGCCCCACCTTACGTATCTCCTACTAAGTACTAAGACCTAAAAAGAAAAAACCTAACCTTGTCCTCTGCTCTGCTAACATCTCGCCAGGTCTCAGAGAGACACCAGAGTACCATACAGTCAGGACTGCAATGAAACAACCAGCTACCAGGACGTGGCAGCAACCCAGCTTTCTCGGATCCCCCAAAAGTTGATCTCGATCAACTCCCCAAGTCAGCAGGAAGAAGTCTTTTGAGAACTCAAAGCCTTTATTCCCTGACCTGCCACCCCAACCCCCACCTTTTTAATAGCAATAAGAGGAATGTAAGAAACCTGCAGTCTTGACTCTGGCTGAGCAGGGGACCCGGTTATGCATGCGCAAGCTCCCCTTTTAAAGTAAGGGCACCAAGAACACCTCTCTCTTGCCACTTGCTCCTGCTCTTTCTCTATTGCTCTCTCTGGGGCCCCTTCTGTCTGTCTGTCTGTCTGTCTGTCTGTCTCTCTCTCTCTCTCTCTCTCTCTCTCTCTCTCTCTCTCTCCCACTTTCGGTTGGCCACCAGCTACCTCCCCCCTTTTTCCTCTTCCCTCTCTCAATAAACTCCACGTGGACACTGAATCTCGTGTTTGTGTTTCTTAGGCAATAGCAGCTGCAAAAGAACAACAAGCCTGGTCTACAGAGCTATTTCTAGGACAGGCTACAAAGCAATACAAAGAAACACTGTGTCAAAAAGCAAAAAAAATCAATATTTAAAATTTAAAAAAAGAGAGTCTGTAATTCTCTCTCTCTCTGCCTCTCCCTCTCTCCCCCTCTCAGCCTCTGCCTCTCCCTCTCCCACTCTTTCTCCCTCTCCTCTTGTCCATCTCCCTTTTTCTCTGTCTTCCCTCTCTCTCCATAGCCATAGGACACAGTATTGACTCATCAAGAACATTTGTGTCTTAAGTAGCTATGGTGGAAGGACTGTTGAATAGAAGGCCTTATCTTCAGTCAAGAGAGATTAGCAGATTTCTGTTTATTTTTAAGTGTGATGGGTAAAGCAGAAAATAACCTTCTTATAGGTTAAAGATTGTTAGGAGTCGCTTGAAATGGCAAACAAAAGTTTTTCTATGCTCAACTGAAAGTGAGATTCATTACAGTAATGTTTAAGTGCTCACTTATACCACTGTGGAATGTGGCACCCAGGAGAAGCTTGTGCAAACAAGAAGCTGTTGTATGATGAAAAATAATCTCTGACACATTTTCTATATTATGACAACACAAATGAAATTGTGGAAGACTTTCAAGGAGGAAAATATATTATCCCTATACACTTTCAATTCTGAGTTCTTAAATGAGACACACCAACTCTCCTCTAAATTCATAATTATTAACATATATCCTGCTTTCTCATGCGAATGAGGATATCAGCCATCCTGGTTCTGTCACTCCTTAAATGTTTGCCTCTAAAAATCTAGATATTTAAACTCTTCATCTCTCCTTCTGTGTAGATAAAAGCCACTACATGGTCTTGAATGATGTCTTAATAATTTGATGACTATTGGTTTACATACATGCTATTTATTCATGAAACCTTTGCTTCCAAGTAGAGAGAATATTAATAATATTCTTTATATTAAATGGAAAAAAATATTAGTCATTTTATAGAACTGTCAGATGTACAATGTGTAATATACTGAGTTTTGTGTTTATTTCCTTTAATATTTCAAGTTCTGAGAAAAATCATTCAGGAAGAAACATTACATTAAATTTTTATACCACAAATGAAGAAAATAAATGCAAACCCCCATCATATATAGAGCTAGCCACTCAGGCATCTCATCACAGGCTCAAAATTGAAGAAGAAAAACTAATTTTTTACTATTTTTTTCTCTGTCAAACTTTTAGCCACCATTTGAAATGGTAATTAAGAATGTGATTAAAAATGGCCCAACTCTGTCCAAGCATCACAGAAGGGGGTCAGAAGTTATAATGAATTATAACTTATTTCTTACAGATGCAAGATTTTTTAGTTTCATATACATCAATAAATAACTGAAGCCACTCATTATTGAGTGACCTACTTTAAAATGAATTAAGTAAAATCTAAAATACCTTCCTTAACTGCATTATTCATTTGTACACCCCCATTTCTATAACCTCCGGTCTGGGTTAATCACAATTTCATGCTAATTTGATTATTTTCTGAATATTCAACTTATCTTCTATTTCTTTTTATATTTTGAGCTATATATCTGCTAATCCTTTGCATCATATTTTATTATATGTTTGTAATTTGGTTTTATACTTCTTTTATAATAAAAATGATCTCTAAACATGTTCTTTTACATTGAAAAATTTTCTTCAGTATTCATTCTTCAAATATTGTGTGCTCAATCTTTTTTCATAGCAATTTTTAGTAGCTCAACAGGCCTTACATAGTTAAGAACAAATTATGATGACCTTCAAGGGTCTCTTGTCAGGGTAGGCTACATTTTCATGCTAGCCCCATTCTTTCCCATTGTCCTTTATTATGACATTTCAAATAGTTTTATTGCATGTTTTCATCAGAATCAGGATAGTCTCATTATGTTATAATACACACGATTAAGTACCAATCATTTATTATTATTACTTATTACAGGAAAGTAAAGAAACACAATGGGAAAATAAAGTAATGTTTATTAATCAAGGAAGTGAATAATACTTTAAAATTTTACTCCTGATTAAGTCCCCCAAACTCTGCAAGCAGATGCATATTTTCTCAAACATTTGAATTTATCTAGCTTATCTCACCCTTTCCCACACACACAATAGCAAATCTGAGTATGTCAGTCTACTGGAAAAAAAAACACACATTCAACTGAGATTCAAAGAACTCTTGGCATGTGTAGATGTGATGAGAGTGTCTGGCATCTAGCAAAGAAGTGGGATGCTGATAGTTGAGCATCTTAGTATTGTAAGGTTTTTGACAAACTTCAAAAATGTTGTCAAATTATTAACTAGAACATTGAACTACAAGGTTTGTAGCTTTGTGAAGGCTTTAATGGGAGGAATCAACCATCTTTCAATGAAATAAATAAAACTGTGGAGCTAAAAGAAAATTGATTTTTAAAGAGCATGAAGAAAAGTTCTCAATCCATGTAAGAACTATCAGACAAAGAACTGCTTCAGAAATCAGGAAATGCAAGAAAAGACTCAAGCATCCCTGGGCAAGGATAAGGGAATAGTTGGAAGCTTTAGAACCAAATGATCCAAAGGGACATTAAGCATGGAAATTCAATGCAAACACGTCTCATTTTGTTCTTCTTTTCTTTCAGCACAAGCTGAGTGTGTGTGTGTGTGTGTGTGTGTGTGTGTGTGTGTGAGTGTGTGTGTGTGTGTAAATGTATATATATATATATATATATTTAAATATATATATATTTAAAGCAGAATATGAGGAGAGATTTTTGTCTTCATTTAAGAGCAATTAAAAAAACATAATCTGCAAAAATTAAATGATCAATAATATTTATAAATGGCTTTATTTACATGTATATTCACACTATCAACAACACTGCCCAACGTGATATTAAATGCACATTCATTTAAACAATATATCTATGAATCATATAAACACAGTTTTCCTTAATTATGTGCTTACATAAGGGAAAAATTCAGAAAATTAGCCCTCATGGAGTTTGGACATTATTGGACAAATGAAAAAAAAAGACAAAATGATATATATATATGTATATATATATATCACAGTTGTGATAAGAATATTAAGTACAGGAAATTAAGATAAATGAATGCCTTACGAGTAGTTACATTTATTATATAATGTTCTAGAAATATCTTTCAACGTTGACAAAGTATTGCATAAATATGTTCTACAGAGCACCAGGAATTAAATATATGGATGTCAATGAATTAAAAAAGTAATTAATAACAAAGGACAGTTTTCCATTAATTATGAGAGATACTGAGCAAGTTTTCCTTATTGAGGTGAATTATTGGGCTCATGTATGTGTTTTGTAGTAGAGATAAAATGAGGAGAATAAAATCTGGAGATAAAATGAGATAAATGAGATAAAATCTGGAGAGTCCTTATGAGATATATGAGTCTGATTATGATACTGGCAGGCCTTTAGAATCAGGGTTTGAAATATTATATTTACATCAGAATGGGTACATTTGATAGCACAATCTTAGCATATTCTTTTCATTGGACCACTGGTAGGTTTGCATAACTAATCCTTCTGACCTTTCGAAGCCAACAAGTATCTGACTGATCTGTACCTGTCCTTCTATCTTCTTACTGGGAGAATTTGTTGATACCCTATTCGAAGTGACCAGCAATGCATTATACTAGTCTTTAGAAAAATTACCTACACAGCACATGTTAATTTGTTTCTTCATGTTGTTAATAAACATATTCTAATAAATGAATGTGTTATTTAAGTGTCATAGTTTATAGAAATACAGTTGCTAGTGAAAGATAAATAGCAACAAGCGCTTGTATAAAATGACAAGAAGGGGTGTTCCAGACTATTGCTATGGCTAAGAAAGATTTTTCTCAACTCTACTGAGCCAAACAACAAGATAATTTACTAATAGATACTTACTGAAAAACATTGGCAAAGAAGCTGAACTATAAAATTAAATCATATGTATTCTCTTAGTCTTTGTTATATTTCAAACAACCAACAGAAAATGAGGCATGGACATGCTTCTTTAACTATGAAATTTTGTTAATATGATATTTTGCACATTCTTTTCTACATCTGAAAAACAGCAAGAATATAGAAACTCAAATTTCAAAGTAAGTTTATTCTAAACAAAAGTATATGTAATGTCTATGTTGAGAAAGCAAACTTAATAATATTATGTAAATTCAAGAGATTATTAATATCCTTTTTGTCATTGAACAACCATAAGTTACTAAAGAAGCATTTCTCAGATTTCATTATTAAACCAATCCCAACTACATGCCATGATTTCTTCTCATTGATAGTTAAAATAAAAAAGAAGAAACTTCCTTGTGCATGTATTCCATTGATGATGAACTCATTAATCAGGTAGGAATTCTTCCTACCCTTATGCCATGTTGTTAATGCAAATAAGATTCTCATAAGTAAGGTTAGCATTAGGTGTAAGAAAAAGAATGGATAGAAATTCTAGATGGATAAATTAGTAGAACAGCTCTTGAGATAAACCTTGAGTTACTGTATTAGATAACTGAAAAATTAATAAAGTACCTAAAAGTCTATATTTTCATGGCATTATTTATTTTTTCTACTTTTAATTTTGTTTTCCAATATTGGTGCTGGTAGAAAGTAAGGAAAACTTACACTAGAATATTTGAAATTTCTACTTAATAATGGCTGGCAGTGACCAGTCCTTAAACATCCTTAAAGCATATCACCAAATAATCTATTATCTTGATTTGGTTGAGAACTTCTCTATGGGGTTTCTTCACAATGCTAACTTTCTTCTTTGTCGTTATTTTCAATTACATTAAACATTTTCATAAAACATGTGCTTACTATGTTCTTCACCTTTTTCAAACTCCTTCCTGATATTCCCTTTCTCTTATTCATTTTTGTCTTCTTTTTATCTCAAAAGAGAATAAAGTGAAATAAAACAAATGCACATGCACATTAAAAAGACAAAAATAAAAGTTAAAAAAATACTTCAGGAATATAAAACATTCCTAAACAAAACAAAACACAACAAAAATAATGGACACCATTTCATATTGGCTAACTCCCCTTGGATCTGAGGAAATAGCACCTTCAGGGAGAACAGGACTCCATTGAGAATTGAAAGATGGCACAAAATTCCATGTTCAACAAGGAAGCCATTTGCTTCTGGGAGAGGGGAAAAATTGATTTTTTTAACCAATTGAGTGTCAATGAGTATATCATCCCAGTTTTGTTATCAATGAGTTCTCTCCTGCTGGAAATAGGTATAGTTTCCTTATCAAGGCACACTTCCTTTCCTTCCTTCTTTCCCTTTCTTTCTTCCTGTTCTTTAAAGCTAATTATTTTCTTGTATTAAAAATAGTTTCTCTTTTTTTTATAATACATCCCAACTCTAGTTTCCCATTCCTCCACACTCCTCAGCTCCTCACCACCTCACCTCTACCTCAGGTTGCTATCCCCCCTACCAAGTGTTTTCCCCTTCAGAAAACAGCAGGCCTCCAAGAGAGGAAATCAAAGCAGGATGCAATAAAACAAGGCAAAACTCATCTTAATTGAGGTTAGACAAGGCAGCTCAACAGGAGAAAAGAGTCCCAGGGTTAAGCATAGAAGGGGTTTGAAGGAAATGAATGGAACACCTGTTTGTTTCTTTGTCTATTAACACATGTTATGAAGACCTAAATCTCTGTAATTTTCATATACATAGAGAAGAAGCCTTTGCTGTTTTCCAAAAGTATGCAAGTCCTTCAAACCCATTCTTTAATTTTATTTTTAATATTTATTTATTTATTTATTTATTTATTTATTTATTTAATGTGTGTGTGGATTCATGTCCTGCATGTAATTACTGATGTCAGTGAGCCATTACATAGGTGCTCAGAAATCAACCTTGGTCTTCTGAAGGAGGAACTAGTGCTCTTCACCACTGAGCAATCTTTCCAAACTTAAAAGCCATTTAGAATCATATATATATATATATATATATATATATATATATATATATATATCTGAGTAATCTAGAAGGCTTCATGTGAACACATATATCATTGTTTGCACTGCTGTATTTAATTTTTCCTGTAGATTCCTATGGGAATTTTATTACTAGGGTTCAACAGGTTAATATATTATGGTTAATTGGTTTTTGTTGTGTTTGTGTGTGTGTGTGTGTGTGTGTGTGTGTGTGTGTGTGTGTGTAGTATATCTGTCTGTCTGTCTGTAGATTTGGCTCTTTAGGTATGCATTTCTTATGCTCTTTTTTTATCTTTATTATTTTTCCATTTCTCACTATGATATGTTATATGATACCACCATCTGTACTATTTTATAGATGACTTTTAACCAACAACAAAACCTCAATTGGAAATAAATTTGCCTTAACAAAATCTAGTCATGTGTTTCAGATTATGGAACACTGAGACAGGAATTGTCTGGAACAGTCATTATTAAGCCAATCATCAGCAAAACAAGATTCTTTTAATTAATAATAGGGATTATACTTTAGCTTCTATGTTTAGCATATAAATATATATCGCTTATATTTATCCCCATTCTGTATAGTGTATTCTCAATATTATTTATTAATATATCTTAATCTAACCCAAATAATTCAGTAGTTCTGCCCTCCAAATAAATTATCTGTTTTTTCTTTGTGTTAGCAAAGATTTGGATTAATCCAGTAATCTAGAAATATCTATCTGTTTATCATATATGGCTAATAAAGAGGGCTTTAGACTGTAAAGGACAGCTCAGTGGGTACCAAGCAAGAAGATGTTAAGTCTGATCCTTTACAACCATGTTATCAAAAAGAACAGTACATTTTCAAATCATCTACTAGCTTGTACTCTATATTTTACATACACAGAAAATAAAATTTAAATATACAAATTTTCATCCTAGAACAAATTATTTATGAACAATTATAAAATTGTTCCCATTGCTGCTCTAGAAAACTGTGTCACTCAATACCACATTTATTAAACAATGTATTGTAAGCTTGTTAGAAAGATTATTTTATTTTTTAGAAAATTATATAGTATATGTACCCAGTCACATATATGCACACATACCCACAAAATCAAAAAGTGGATATAATTCATTGAATTGTAAATATAAAGGAAATAGTTGGTAAAGTAATTCAGAAAGTTAGCAAACAATTGTTTTATATGTCGTATTTATTAAGTGAAAACAAATAAGAATGGGTAATCTACCAAGTGCTTTTTGTCTTCAGTTATTTGAAAGCCACCTATCCATTTGTGTTTGATTTCCCTTTAATATTCTACTTTTGATCTTATTATCATAGTTTTTCTATAGCAAGTGCCTAGCACTTTCATGAATAGCACAAAAGTTGCAGAGTATGAAAAATAAATCCGTTATTTATTCCTAAATATTCACTCAACACTAGTGATGAATTCATTGAAAGCTTAAATGATTTTAAGTCCATTGTTCATTACTACAGCAAATCTAATGTTTCTGGTTAGTGACAAGAAAGTAAACTTGTAGCCTCATATCATCATAGAGAGTGTTTGAAACTGCTTTAAGTTATGCCAGACAAAATTCTCATTCACCAATAGCCAGTTCACAATCAATATCCTAAATGTCTCCTTACACATGTTTACTTCTAGATTTCTAAATTTGAACACTTCCTTCCAACCATCATTTCTTCCATATACTGATAATGGTTTGCTAGGCTGCATTGATAAATATTCCTGCATCTCTTGCATATAACCCATATAAATTGTTGTCTTAAAACATTATGTATTATCTCGTGTCTGTTCAAAATGAATTGTATGCTTTGTTTTCCTCACTGTGTGTACTTTGTCCATGTAAGTATGAAGCAACAGAATACTCCAGTGACAGGAGTCTCTGATTTTCAATGTTATTTCATTCAGATTGTGGAACTCATTTCACATACAGGGATACTCCTTCAGCCTAGACACATGGGAGGGCTGGGCCCTGCTCCAAATGATATAACAGACTTTGAAGACTCCCCAATGGAAGGTCTCACCTTCCCTGGGGAGCAGAAAGTGGAAGGGATGTGGGTGGCTGAGGGGAGCAGGGTGGGATGGGAGAGTGTGAGAACTGAAATTGATATGTAAAAAAAACTTGTTTGAAATTTAAATTATATATATATATGTATATATATATACATATATATATATATATATATATATATATATATATGTTTCCAGAGAATAAATAAAAGTACTACATGATAAAAAAAAAGAATAATCATAACATTCAAATTTTATGCAAGTAGATAATGAAGTAACAACACAGAAACTATTTGTATTGTTCTGAGGCTAGTAAAAAATAAAAATGCATGTTCATCTAATAGACAAGGAGTCTCCCCATTTCAGTTGGTACCCCAAGAACTCAATGTCCAGTCCAGGTGATGCAACAAGCAAGAGATTGTAGAGAGCCGCGAAGTGCCACGCCTTGATGTGGTGCTGGCTTCCGCCTTACACCTTCCCATTGGTGAGGGCTCTCTGGCATAAACAAGCCCTTATTTGGATAAGTCTGTTCAGCCTGTCTGCCTCCGCGTTAGAGTAGCCTATCTGCAGGGTCCACATAGCTCACTGGGGTTGGTTAGCACAGGCTTATAAAGACAGGTCAAACTACTAATGGAGTCTGCAGCAAGCTCTTCTCCTCACTGACTCCCAGTGTCTCTGGTGCTGCATCTTCTCACCCTGTCCTGCAAGCATTGTCTGAGCAGGGTAACCTGCAAGAAATCCTGGAGGAATAATTGCACACACACACAAAACTTCTTGGAATAGCTTGTCAGAATAACATATAACAAAATGAAACTTTTCCTAGCTTTCCAATGAAATTATGTTTTCAGTGTGTGAGATAAAGGACAGTCATTGTCTAAGGATTTCCACATTGTTTCCCATCTGTATTTGGACATTTGTTGTGATTTGCAGCTTTCACTAAATGAATGTAAGTAGTCACTTAACACAGGGAATTTTAGGTCACAGGAGGTTTCAAGTTTTAGCCTCAAGATACTGAAGTCACATTTTCCAATACACTGTGTCTCCTAAAATACAAAAATCCTATGTTAACTTAGATAAGTAGTAAAAAATATAAATAAAGATTTGCCTCTGACTTATAATGGAGAAGTAACAAAACTATTAAAGTCCATTAAAATATAAACAGGTGTGCTCAAGCATTTAAGTGGTGAAATTCACCAACCCATTTAAAAAGATTTCTTGTAAATGTGACAATAGTGGACCATAGTGCCATGAACTGTAATCATTGGGGCTAAATTATCTAGTGGGCACTACCATGAATTATCCCTGTATTTTTTAAAAGTTTGTTTAATCCACCATAGGAGGGAGCCCACTGCTAACACTGCCTAGATGGCTAGCAACCAAAGGCAAACATAATAGAGACACAGGATAGAACCAAACATGGTTGGCAAAATAGAACAACAACAACAACAACAACAAAACAAAAATCAATGAAATGTTTTCTAATGATATTTGGCTATATTCATACATTGGGGCATAGTACAATATTTATCAGAAAGTTGTCATCCAGCTACTTATAGGGGCAGGTACAGAAGCACAGACACTAGGCAGAGCCAGAGGAACCCTTCAGAAGTTCCGGAGGAATGATAGTGAGAGCTAGAAGGGTCAAAGACACCAGGAGAACATGACACATACAGTCAACTATGGAAGGATCATAGTAGCTCACAGAAACTAAAGTGACAAACACAAACTATATGAATCTGTGCTAGGGTCTCTGCATAAACTCTATGGCTGTATAGTTCACTGCTCTTGTCGAAATCACAACAATGGCAGCTGTTAGGGGGCCTCTGACTCTTTTGCCTGCCTTTAGGACGCTTTTCCTCCTATTGGGTTGCCTCTTTATGGCTTTATAAGATGGGTTTTGCCCTCTTATTTCATATTAGGTCATGTTCAGTGTATACTCTTTGGAAGCCTGCTCTTTCTTTTCTTTTAGTTTTTTTTTAATATAAACAGAGGAATAGTTCTGAGGGAGAAATATTTGGGAGAAACTGTGAGGATTGGAGGGAGAAAACTGAGATTGGGGTGTAACGTATGAAAAAGAATAATAGATAAGAAAATACATAATAAAAATGAGTAAATAAAATACAAAACAAAACAAGAGAATATTTTCTTAGAAATCCTGTAAACACTTCCATCTATAATTATATATAATTGATGGGAGATGTTATTCTGTAAATATGTTTCTCATACTGGTTAATAAAGCACTGTGGCCAATAGAAAACAAGATAGGCGGGGCTAGGAGACCAGGAGAAGAAAAGAGGAAGTAGGAGGGAGGGGTCAGGTTGTAGAACATGGAGGAAGGAAGACGCCAGCTGCGGCTCCCCATAAGACGACCACGTGGAAATACTTAGATAAATAGAAATGGGTTAATAATTAAGACAGAGCTAGCCCATAAATAATAATGGTAACTGGCCAACAGGATTGTATCAAATACAGAGTCTCAGAGTGTTACTTGGGGCTGGCGCGGCTGTGGGCCCAGACTGGCAGGCAGGCGGAATGGCGCTGTTGGGAAGGAAATACCTGCTGTAATATATAATTATCATTGCATAGCCATATCACTTCTGTTTCCACCTCCCTAGTGTTGGGATTAAAGGTATATCATCCCAACTGATGGAATCAATAGAGTGAGCTTTGTTTCTCTTTTAGACTGATTCACTATCATGTAGAACAGGATGCCTTGATCTCATAGAGACTCATCTACTTCTGCCTCATGAGGGCTGGGATTAAGCATTTGTACTACCACTACCTGATCTCTGTGGCCATGGCTAGCTTTGCATTCTGATCTTTAGATAAACTTTATTAGCTCATAAATAAAACATTGCCACACTTTTGTATAGTTTTAGTTTCATGTTGGCATTGTCTTTGTCTTACTTGTCTTATACAACCTGGTTTTGATTTTCATTTTAGTGTCATTTATTTTTAATCAAGAAAAGAAAAGGTGCATGGGAAATCATGGTCAAAATAAATTGTCTCAATTTAAAAATATTTAAATTTTATAAAAATATTCATGTGCATCAATTGCATTTGTATGAAAATCCGCTTTACTCTTTAACAAATGATACAACTATTTTATTGGAGGCTTGCTTATAGTTTTAGAAGTTAATTAATTATCATCATGGCAGAAAGCATGACAGACAGTCAGGGTGCTAGAGAGTAGCTGAGAGTTCTATATACTGATCCACTACCAGCAAACAGACTGAAGCGGGCAAAGGCTTTTAAATCTCAAAGACTTCTCTCAGTGTCACACTTCCTCCAGCAAGTCCATCATTTCAAAATATCCCACTCTCTGGTGAGTCAGCATTCAAACACATGAGCCTATTGGAATTATTCTTATTTAAACCATGCCTATGCACATTTTAATGCTAAAGTAGATAAAGAAGCATATCACATAATATTCTTTATTTCCTACGTGTCACAATTTTTGTATTCATTTTCTGTATTATTTTCCATTTTGTCTGATTTCAATTACTGAAATAATTATAGGTAATATTTGAATCATTTTACCCATAATGTTACTGTTAGTATGAAAGGTTGCTTATTTTTTTGAAGAGTGGACATCAGTGTTCTGTTAATCTGAAAGATGGCATAATATTTGAAGAGTAAGCTTTACACTTTTTCTATTTTAAACTTTCAAACTTTCTACACCCAGTATCTATTTATTTGAATTCAACAATAATGATATTCATTGTGTGAAATAACTGCACATTTGTTATGTGTCACTCAGTGATATTTCATGACAATGAATACATTTTACTAAGTAAGGGAATTTTAACAAATACAGACCAGGACCATAGATAGCATCTAGGAACACACTTCAAACTCTCAAATTGAGGTGCTGCATAAATTTAGTCATGGACATATGAAGGCACAGCTTTCAATTTCATGCATTTTATGCCTTTGTACAATCAAGAGCAAGCACTGATCCTGATGAACTTCCTGCCTACAAGTAATCTAGCATATATCCTGTGCAACTGAGGATAATGCTATCTTACCTGAACAACATCCTTCAGCATTTTGGGAAGTTATTTGTCCTTGGATAAATAGAGCTTAGAGGTTACAGGTTTTTTTGTTCTGTAGTTCCCTTAAACACAATGACTTCAAACTTCGTACATCATTACAATTGAAATTTTTCATAGTCTCCAAATGTTTTACTTTGTCCTTTTACACTAACTCCTTTTCTTTAAATTAAAATTTTCTTTTCTTTTTAAATTTAAATTTGAAACAATATTGTTTTACATGTTAATCCCAGTTGCCTCATTCTGCCATCCTTCCATTTTACCAACCCCAGCCCACTAACTCCTTTATATTTTTAAATTTTTGATATTAGGCATGGCTCTATACATCAACTATATGGGAATTATGGAATAGTATTTTAAGATATGTTACATTTGTTTATACTGTAGAACATTTCTTTAATGATGCAAATATATGTTTCAGTCTTTTCTGTTGATTTTGTTTAACTCTGTGAAGCGGTGTTGCATTGCTTGTCTACAACACTAATTTGGTTTAATAAAGAGCTAATTGGCAAATATCAAGGAAGAAGAAAATATAGGCAGGGCTGGTAGAGAGAACAGATAGCAGAAAGAAAAAGAAGAAAAGGTCTAGGACTAAGAAGAGAGAGAATAGGCCATCCACCCAGGTGCACAGCCTGATACGAAATAAAAGGAAAAAAAATTGCATAAACTGTTAAAGTTAAAAGAGCAGAGACAAAAGATACACTGGATAATTTAAGTTAAGGAAAGCTAAAACAAACAATCCAAGTTAAGGCTTTGCAAGCATAAGAAATAATAAATCTCTGTATGCATTATTTATTTGGGATCTGGGCAATCTACCCTAAAAAGCAAAAGAGTAAGAGGTCATTCCAAAGGGAACAAGTACTTTCAAGTAGAGTCTGAAAAAACTGAAAAAAAGAAAAAAAGAAAAGATATAAACAATCAAATAAAAAAGGAACAGAAGAAAAGTAAAAAATGTATGTCCTTTAAGAGGTTCTGCTGTTCCACAGGCAGGGCAAGGCTACACTAAATAAAAATATCAAGCTATGTATAAAACATTGCTTCAGCACAGATACCGGCTTACTACAGGTAGGAAAGATGAAAGCAGTTCTCAATTATGATCCTTCAGCCAGAAATTTAGGCTTAGCTCTCATAAACCAAGAAGCAGGCAGAGCCAGCTATAAAGATCCTCATGAAGGACCAGTGTAGGTTAGCAGTTAAAGTTTGCTCACAAGGGAAAAAAAACAAGCAAGCAAACAAAGCAAAACAAAAAGATAAAGAAAGGTCCTCATGGAAAAAAACTCTTGATGTGCATAGGTTTAAAAAGGGAAAAGTAAGATCATCTGAGCAAATTGGAGCATGGGGGGGGAGAGGGAGTTAGGAGAAAGAGAAGAGGAGAACAGGAGGGAAAGAATAGAGAATAACAAGAAAAGAGATGCCATAATAGAGGGAACCAATATAGGTTTAAAAAGAAATTTGGCAGTAGGGAAATGTCTAGAGACCTACACGGATGACCCCAACTAACAATCTAAGCAATAGTACCTTTCTCTGATAATGAGATTGATGACTACCTTATATGCCATCCTAGAGCTTTCATCCAGTATCAGACAGAAGCAGAAGCAGACACCCACAGCTAACCACTAGCCAACTCCTGGAATCCAATTGCTGAGAAAAAGGATGATGAGTAAAGGGGTGAAGACCAGGTTGAAGAAACGCACAGAAACAGCTGACATAAACAAGGGAGTATTCATGGACAGACGCCAGTCTGCTAGCTGGGAAATTAGTATTGGATTGACCCAGATGCCCTGAATGTGGGGGTTAGTTAGTAGGACTGGACAATCTATGGGGCCTCTAGCAGTGGATCAGTATTTAACCCTAGTATATGAATGGACTTTGGGAGCCCATTTCACATAAAGGGATACTCCCTCAGCCTAGACAAAAGAGGGAGGGCCTAGACCCTGCTCCAAATAATGTGACAGACTTTGAAGATCACCCAGGGAAGGCCTCACCTCCTGGGGAGCAGAAGGGGATGGGATGGGGGTTGGGAAGTGGACACAGGAAGGGGATGGGATGGGGGATGAGAAGTGGACATGGGGGGAGGTGCTGAGGGAACTGGGACTGACATGTTAAACAAATTTGTTTCAAATTAAGACAAAAGTATTATCATAAAAAATAAAGAAAAAGTATATATACAGTCATAGAAAGAAAGAAGTAGTTTAAACATAAATAAAATCTTTAAAGGGAGCATAAATGTAATGTAAGAGAAAAAAAATGCCACAACATGGAATATGGATTCTCTGTTATTGAATGTTTTGAAATTTTTGAATGCTGTTGAGCAAAAGATAGTTGCTAGGAGACATGGGTTTGTGAACAGGATTGCAAAATTAAGCATAACCTTATACTATAAGAATCTCTTAACTTTAAAAAAAGAAGCAAAAAAAAAATATAATGTCAAATGGAAATCAAAAGTGCCTTGAGGAAGACATTTTTCTTTTGTTTTCAAAGGAAACAAGAAGCTGTCGGTTTTTTCCAAATGAATATAGATTGTTTGATTGGCAGAGACCTCCTGAATCTTGACAATTGATATCTAACAACTGTCTTCCTAGGACTGGTTCTATACAAAGAGAAAACAGGAAACAGTTTGGAAACAGGACACTCACATTGCCAAGATTGGTGTGGGAGTCTTTGGGTTATTTGGTGGTTTATTGAGGTTTTATCATTTTGGGGAAGTATAGGAATATAGGACAAAAAGAAAAGTATTAACGAGATATTTTACATTGGCACTGATTTTGGTATATTGATAAAATCTAAAGTCAATGACAAATTTTCTTGACCCCTCCCGGAAGGCACCACTCTCCATGTGGAGGGGGGTAGGTTGGTCAGGGGGCATAGGAGGAAGGGAGAGAGGGAGGGAGGGAGAGGGAACTGAGACCAACATATAAAATAAGAAAAAAATAATTAATTAAAAAATAAAGCAGAGAATAAAAAAAAGAAAAATCTAAAGTCATTTGTACCCATATATATATATATATATATATATATATATATATATATATATACACACACACACACACACACACACACACACACACACACACACACACTCTTGTTTGTTGAATTGTCCTTATCCAGCTATTCTAAAAGTGCAATTTGTAATTAAGGAATAAGGTTAACCGTTAATCTTTAATAATCAAACTTGTAGTCACATTAGTTATGTTTTCAATTTTAACAGGTGTATTTCAGCTAGATAAATTGTCTAAATTGTCCTCAAACACTTCAAAGACTCACAGAATATGGAATTTAACACCTTTTTGAAAATCAAGGTTTTTCGTGACAATGAGACACATCTTCTCCTGCCAGTACAAATTTACCTCAGTAAAAACTTATGGGAATCAAAGAGAACTCCATAGGAGTTTACTTTCAAAGTGGCAAGATTAGCCATTTGGACAGGAAATTACTTTTGCCTTGACTTCTTGGCAGTATTGTATATAAATTGGACACTATATAAATTGGACATGAAGGACCAATAGGATAGGGACTGCCAAACTTTTCCAAAATGAGAGAGACTGGTCCTTCATGGTTTCTGCTTCACAGAAGAGTCTACCAGATATTCTGCAGGACACAAAAGAAATCAACTGATGAACTTCGCAATACAGATGGGACAATTCTTCAAATAACCTGTTTCACTGAAATATCTGCCAGGTGTTCTGGGCCTGTAGGCTAACAAGCCCAGACAAGCTTGTAGGCTTGTAGTCTCAACATTGCAGAGAAATGTTATGTGACTGTCCAATCAGTCAGATGTCTTTTTTTAGGTAATAGTACATACTTTTGGGACTGGGATGGAGGTGAAAACAAGATAGTTATAGTTTTAGTTTTTAAAGAGCTGCGAATTGCCATGCTTCAAAGATGGTGCTGGCTTCCGCCTTCCACCTTCTCCATGGTGAGCGCTCTCCATGATAAACAAGTCCTTATTTGGCTAAAGCTGCATTTTTTGGAATCTAGGCTTGCTTCCACACATGTGGACCTATTTGCATTTGCATTCACCACATAGTATGCCGGGATTGGCTACCCCAAGGCCTTATAAGCTGTGGGATGACTTTCCCCAGGGTCAGAAGATTGTTCAAGGTTCCTGAGTAAAGCTGCTCAAAGAAGAGTCCGAGCATTGCATCTTCCTTGCTGGTCGAGGCAGTCGCAACAAGTGGTGGCCCTTACGGGGAACCTCATTAAAGGACTCAGAACTTTCTGCAGTCCGGGCAGTGCACTGGTAATTTCCCAGGTAATGTGGGAATCCGTGACAAAAGCGGTTATTTTGCTCCTCTCTTTAGATACAGAGGGAGTGGAGAGAGTTCACAATGCAGCGGGCCAAAAGTAAAAGTTTAAAAGGAAACTTTGCTAGTTTTACCCTGGGTGCTTTGCAATCACACCCATTTTTTTTTTTGGCTCTGAATGAGCTGCTTCGTTCTAAGAATTTAAAGATTAAGAAAAGAACCCTAGGGAGATTCTTAGAGAAGTGCAATACCGTTGCACCTTGGTTCGCAGTCTCCAGGAGTCTTACGATCCCTTCATGGGAAAAACTAGGCAGAGATCTTGACTTTGCCGTAGATCAGGAAATGCTTAAAGGCAGAGTAAGACCTATTTGGAAACTAGTGAAAAGCTGTCTTGAGGACCAAAAAATGCAGTGAGACAGTGGAGAATGGGTAAGCAGCTTTAGAGATGTTAGAAGAAGAAAGGTCAGAACAGGCAGACAGTGAGAAGGGAGATAAGGCAAAGAACAAACTATACCCAGACCTTCCAGAGTCAGAAGACTCAGAGTCTACAGACTCCGAAGAAGAGCTGCGGGATCTTATTTAACAGATCGAAAGGACTAGAATACGAAAAAAGGAAAAGAAGAGAGAAAAAGAGAGGCCTGAGGATGAAAATTGCTGCTGGTCCCTTCCTCCGTACGCGGAGGGAAGGAATGGTGGGCATTCATTCTGCCCTGAGGTCTGGAAAGCAGTGAGAACACCTAAAGTGACATCAGCAGTTCTTATCCCATGTTGCAAATGTGTTTACAGATGGCTCTAAGACAGGCTGTGGAGCCTACATGATAGAAAGACAGGAGCCTGTGTTGCATCAGTTCCAGATTGGCACCCTCAAATTGTGGAATTAAAAATAGTAGTGGAGGTGTCTAAAACTTGTCATTTTGCTTTTAATGTAATATCTGATTCAGCTTATGTGGTCAATGCAGTGAAAATCTTGGAAGTAGCAGGACCTATAAAAAGTACCAGTTGAGTTTGTCTTCTATTTCAACAGTTGCAACATTTAATTTGACAAAGAAAACATTGTTTTTTCATACAACATGTTCGAACTCATACTGGCCTTCCAGGGCCTTTAAGTGAAGGTAATAATAAGGTTGATCAGTGGACAAGGAAAGAGTGCATAGTTTTGAGCTGTACCTTAGAAAAGGCAAGGAATTTTCATAAGGCATTTCATGTAAATGCTAGAGCATTACAACAAAAATTTCATCTTTCTCGAGCGGATGCTTGACAAGCAGTCTTGGAATGTCCTCAATGTGTAATTCATCATCACCTACCTAGTGTTGGGGTAAACCCACGGGGTTTGCTCCCTCTTAAGGTTTAGTAGATGGATGTGACAAACATTTCTGAGTTTGGAAGTCTAAAATATGTGCATGTGTCTGTGGATGCATGTTCAGGTGTCATACATGCCACGCCTTTAACGTGAGAAAAGGCAACCAATGTCATAACTCATTGCCTGCAACTTGGGCTGCTTGGGGTAAGCCCCAGCAGCTGAAAACTGACAATGGACCAGTCTATATGGCTCAAAGCTTTGCCTCCTTTTGTCAACAAATGGAGGTACAGCTCCTTCATGGACTGCCATACAATCCTCAAGGGCAAGGATTTGTGGAACATGCTCATCCCACATTGAAAGAATGCCTACAAAAACAAAAAGGGGGAATAGGCCATGGCCATACTCTTAAGGAAAGACTTTCATTTGCTTTATTTACAATTTATTTTTTAAATTTGGATGCTGAGGGGCACTCTGTGGCTAATAGACATCAAGATTACCATTGCCCTGCTAAAGGAATGGTCAAGTGAAGGATATTCTGACAGGCCTCTGGTGCAGGCCTGACCCCGTGCTGACATGGGCACAAGGTTCTGTTTGTGTTTTCCCACAGGATCAGCAAGATCCAGTGTGGGTGCCTGAAGGCCTGGTTAGAAAAGTCCAACATGAAGAGCGTCCTGAATAAGTGGTCACTTGAATTTGAAGATACCTTGAGAAAACTGAGGCTGACTGTGGTTAATGTGAATTCTATCAGAGTGGACCTCTCCTTTGCATTGGGACTGTCATCTTGGCTGACTTCTGCTATGAATCATCTAAAGGAATGGGCGGGTATGGGAGCATTAGTAGGCCTCTTGGTGTTGGTCTCCTTAGTATGCCTGTAGTGTTTGGGTAGAATCAGAGTTACACAACAGTGTAATGCAGCTAAGATCATTGAAGCCTTTACAGCCATGGAAGCAGGACAGTCCCCCCAAGCATGGTTGGCAACCATCAAGAGCTGAATTTTGTTGTGCTCAGGATGTGAGGCTAAGCACTGTACTCAGGGTCAGCTCTCTTGACCCAGAGAGCATGTCTGATTGCATGCGGGTTGATACCCCATATCCCACTTCTGAGAAAAAGGTATCTGACGGGTCTGGTACTCATTTAGGTGGGTGACATCGAGTGAGGATCAGTACAAGAGTCCCTATGCATCAGAGATCAGAACTCTACTCTTGCCTGTTGCATTTAAAATGAAAAAGGGGGAACTGCAGAGAGCTGTGAAGTGCCATGCCTTAAAGATGTTGCTGGCTTCCGCCTTCCACCTTCCCAATGGTGAGTGCCCTCCATGATAAACTAGTCCTTATTTGGCTAAGGCTGAGATCTATCTGCATTCAACAAGTGGCATACCAGGATTGGCTACCCCAAGTCCTTATAAGCTGTGGGCTGTCTTTCCCCGGGGTCAGAAGATTGTTCAAGGTTTCTGAGTAAAGCTTCTTAAAGAAGAGTCTGAGCTTTGCCTCTTCCTTGCTGGTCGAGGTGGTCGTGACAGTAGTTTCTCTTAATTGTGATAGTAAATTTGGTATAAAACTTTGGAGTCACTTAGATGTGACAGGTGGTGGAAATTTTCTCTGAATTTGCTAAATGAAAAATTAACTATTGTAAATTAATTTTTATTTGATAACTATTTTTTTATATATTCTTTTACTATGTTAAAGTTAAAACCTTTTGTTTTTATTTAGACAAAATAAGAGAAATGTAGAATATTGTTGTAAGATTTGTTGCATTTGAAGATGCTGTGAAACATTTGCTTAATGATACAAAGATGAGTTGTATTCATTTAAGTTGTACTCCTTTAAATTTTTGAAACTGTGTTACTTTGTCTAAAACACCTAATTGGCCTAATTAAAAGCTGAATGGCCAAAAGCAACTATCATCTCATCCTTCATTTAAGTGTTTCCATAATAATATCTGGCATTGAGCATTTACTATATGGAACCATCTTAATTTCTTTATATCTGGAAGAAACATTAAACATGCTATTGAGAACTTAATTGAATTTTTTAAACAACTATATTTTCCTCATTTAATGAAGTATATACCTATGTTATTTTAATTTTATTAATAAGATTTTACCCTTTTTTAATATTTTTGTCTTTAGACATTCTATGAAATGTATTTTCTCTGTTATTTCTGTACTAATGACTCTATTATTTTAATTTAATATAAAATAAATTTCTGAAGTAAACAGTTACTATATTTCCTTCTTTTTGTTTATAAGCAATTAGTCTCTGATAAAATTTATGAAAATTATATATACACATATTCGAATATATATAATGTATTCCAATCCCTAATACCTCCTCATAATACCTCACATAAAAATATAAAAAAATTCCACAGAGAGAACCCAGCTTTTCAAATTTGGGGTGAAAAAAATCTTTCTTTTAAGAAACTGTATATTTGTTTTTATATAAGAAGTTTTATGTATGTCAAAGACATGTATGTCTGAAATATTTTATATTGGGTATTGGGGAAAGAATTGTGTTCTATCATAAAAGTTCTATTAGGTTTTTGTTGTTCACTTGGGAAATTGTATTCTAATGAAGCAGATGGAAAAGCTGTAGGTAAACTTCAACTGTCATTAATTATGTATATCTCTTGGATTTCAACAGCTGGTATCATTATAAATGCTATTAGCCTTAATGGACATGTGTGTAGTATTTTATCAAAAGATGCTTCCTCTCCTTAATCAGTACATAATTGCCTTAAGAAATTGATGTAGATGGTTATGTCAATTTCAAATGATATAACTAAACCTGCAATTGTTTTCTTTACAACTAATGTTATTGAATCAATAGGTTCAATATAAATTCAATTCCTTGAGGGAAAAACTTACACAATTTTGTCTATTGGCTTTAATTTTTGTTTTATTTAACTTTTATAGTGTAATAAAATTATCATTAAAAATTGCATAATTTTGATGAAAGAGTAGTCTTCTATTTCATGATTTTAATTTAATCATTTTCTTTTGTTTAGGAGTGTGGTAAGTTTTTCTATTTCCCCATTTTAATATTTTATGTCAAATTTTTAATATATTATCTAATAGAGTGTAGTTTAATTTTCATAATGTAGGACTAGTATAAAGCTAGAGTTGAAAGTATTGACACCGAATTTGGAAGGTACATATTTTCATCAATAGTTAAAATTACTATCTACAACAAACCATGTTTATTGCACCACTAGGCACAATAATCAAGTTGTACATTCAGCATAGGGGTTCATCCAGATAGTAATGGTTAAAAAAATGTGGTATCATACACAAAGGAAAATATTTTCATGAAAATGGGTGGAATTGGAAATCAATGGAGGAACCGAAGTAAGGCACATCTATAAACATATTACTTTATTTTCTTTTCTCCTATATGTTCAAACTAGGATTTGCATGACCACACAGAAAAAAAAATGTGAAAATAAAAACAGACACGGACAAAAAGCTGTTCAATAAGAAAGAGAGGGCATTAAGAATGGGACTCTGAATGCTCCCAGAGGAGCTCGGTAAACACTCATCAAGCTGAAGTATTTGATCTACAATGATTGCAAGATATGCCAGCTCAATGGAGATAAAAATATTGCGGGAATAGTTTAATCACTTTTAGTTAAGGCACACTCCATGAGACTGGCCAATTCCTGGCCACTTATGTATCCAAGAACAAATGAACAGGGATCTAGGAGAAAAGAAAATAATACTGGTCTTACTGTTCTTTCAAAAAAAAAAAAAAAAGCCATAAAATGGCTCCTAATAGCATCTGCTATAGACATAGATCATTTATTTCTCAGCCATTATCACAGAAGTGCATTCTTTCAGTAGATGAAAACAAACACAGAAACACAGAGACCCACAGATGAATATTTTGGAGACAGGTAGACAGAGAGAGAAAAAGAGATTTGAAAGACTCAGTACTAAATGAGATATCTCAATCAACTTTTTCCCCACAACACTCAGGAATGTTGGCAGAAAACTGGGAATCTAGCATAGGACTGACTCAGACCCTCTGAACATGGGTCTCAACTAGAAGGCCTGAGCTGAACATGGGTCTCAACTAGAAGGCCTGAGCGGTCTATGGGACCTCTGACAGTGGAACCAGAATGTATCCCTGGTGCACAAAAGGACTTTGTGGGCATATCCCCTGTGGAGGGATACTCCCTTAACCTAAAGATAGGAGAGAAGTCCTAATCCTTACTTCAAATGACTTGACAGATTTAGATGATGCCTGCTAGAGGACATCACCCTACATGTGAAGCTAGGGGGGGAATTGGAGGAGAGGGTGGTCGGGGGCATAGGAGGTTGGGAGACAGGGAGGGAGGGAGGGAAGGAGAGGGAACTGGGATCAATATGTAAAATAAATAAAACAAAATTTAATAAATGGGGGACAAATGACCCCATCCCTAACCCAGAAGCTATGTCCACTTGGTAACCACATACAAATGAAAAATGTCTCACTAATGTAATCTCACTGAGGATACAAACCACTCTTAACTGCATAAAAGGATAATATTTGTTTTGTTTTATTTTTTGAAGACAGGGTTTCTCCGTGTAGCAACAGCTGTCCTGGAACTTACTCTGTAGAAGAGTATGGCCTTGAACTAATAGAGATCCACTTGCCTACACTTCCTGAGTGCTGGTATTAAAGATGTGTGTCACCAACACCCAAACTGAGAAACTCTTATACCATTAACTGCTTCTTTGAGTTTTCTCTACTCTTGTATTTTTTAAGTAAATTTTATTTGACTTCATCTTATTTAGTGTTTTTGATATTAGAATACAGTACATTGTATATTTTGGCAATATAATTTCCTTTCCCTTTCCTATCCCCAACCCTTCATGAACTCTATAAATTGCTATTTCAAATTTCACACCTCCTCTTTTTAATTATTTTGCGTGTATGGAAGTTTCTTTCTTTCTTCATTTTTATTGACTCTTTGGGAATTTCACATCATGTACCCCAATCCCACTCATCCCACTGTCATTCCTCTGTATCTGGCTCAGAATCTTGAAATGCCTTTCCTGTAAGGAAAGCATTAAGATAAAAGATAAAAATAAATAATGATAACGAGAAAAGGAAAATGGAAATGTAATTTTAATACATAAATACCACCTTTCGGTCCATATCATGTTATTTCATATATGTGTTTTGTGTACATATATGTCTATGTACCACAAACCTGCCTGGAGCATACAGAGTCCAGAAGAAGGCCCCAAATACTCTGAAACATTAGTTACACAGTTGTGAGCCATCATATGGGAACTAAGAATTAAGCTCTGGTAATTTGAAAAGTAACCCGATCTCTTATCCTCTGACTCATCTCTCTAAGACCTGCTGTAGAAATATCTATTCCTTGAAAAAAAAGTCCTAATTATTTTAATTTAATTTATTTTATTAATTAAAGCAATGCATCTATACTCTATCCTAGGTGTCTTCATGGCAGATTAGTATAAGTAAAGATTTTTCAAATGATCCATATTTAATATTGGGTGAAACTGCAATTGACCCTATTCTGATTTTGAATTTTGACATCCTGTGTAGGAAGTGAAATGTAATTTCTCGGGAACTATTTCATAACCATGCCACTTTGCAAAGTTATCACAGTGCACTGCATCCATTTAATTAGTGTATCATGTTTCAGTTTCTGGAGAAACCTGGGCCACAATCACAGAACTGTAAGGAAAGTCTAAGTCTTCCTTGTTTGGTAGAGAAGGGAGTGTTTAATTAAGGAAGAACAAATTTTATTGAATTTTAATCAGGATGGAGCAGTCATAGAGTCTTCTTTAAAATTTATGAGCCAAGGGGAAGTGGGAAATATCTCAAATTAATGTGTATTAAAATTGCCTATTGAAAACATACCTCAGGTAGCATTCCTTTGGATTGTAAAACGCTGGTACTCGTCAATGCATTAAACTAACTCACACTTATGTGCAGCGGTGGAGGTGATTTAATTATTGTCATACTGAAAAGACACGTGATATCCTGGGTACATAATGACTTCTTGGGAAGCAAAGCCAATTAGACAGTCACTTCTATTACTGCTTCTGCCTGCACATGGATTGCTAACAAGGTCCACAGGTCATGTCACCAAAACACAACAGGAAAAGCATCCTATTCTTTCCCTTACTTATAAATAAATGACAACTTTAGGCATCATAACACCTTTATGTCTTTTAATCATGTTTTAGATTTACTTGAATTTTAGCCTGGATATTTTATTTTCTATTGGAAACTCCTAGTTTGAGGAAAATTCACAACATTAAAATAGTATCTCAATGTACATTTGTCAGAATGCTATCTAGTTTCCTATAGCAAATTACATGTGATCTTCTATGTACATGTGATTTCTATAAATAAAACCATGCTGTTATCACACTGTATGTGGAGACAGGGTAAGAAAATAGAGGGGTTATTCTCTATGATATGTGTTCACACAGTATATCCATATATATACAAGTTATATACATGTATGCACACTGAATGACTTTTTCAAATACTTATTTACAAAGTAGAATCTAGAAGAACAGATTGAATCAGAATATGCCATTAGAGACACATTAACAGTGTTTTCACACATTTTGTATGGGAGCTAGGACAATTCCATTTTAGCTTCAGTTATTTTCTGAAAAAAACTACCTGGAGACCATATTCTCAGGTCAGTGGTGGTACCACTTATTCTACATATTGAATTGCATTGGCAGAAAGTGTTGGAAAGCAGCCATTTGTTACTGTTCCAAGTAAAAATGTATTTTCATAAATGTTGTAGACAGACACAGATATTGGGGAACTGATAGTATGAAAATGACTATTCATTTCTTAAAGGTAGTATAACATAATTGAATTATAAAATGAGCAAAACTTATTTCAGCTAATTAAGCAATGTATTAACAAATAAAATTTGTGTTAAAATGCTACAGATGATTAAGTTTGTAATTTGGATCAGCATAATACCTGGCAACTTTTGTTTCTAAATTCAAAACATTGAGACTCTTATGGATGACATTTTTTCTTTCTTTCAATCTATCTATACAAACGTTTGTAAAATTTCTAAAGTACATTCATCATTACTGTTAAGAAATTCCCAAATTACATTTTACTTTTAGTGAAACTATAGACTCTGGTGGTCCAAAATCTGGATGAGTCCAAAAGAGGAGGCTAAGATTTATCATGAATCACACTCAAATATCCATTTTAAAGTGTAAGAGGCATTTAATTGAACAACAATACTCCTAATTTAAAAGATAATTAATTTCAACTACTCATACCTCTTAGAATCCAGTTTAATCACGCTCCTATAAAATGTAGCAACAGCCAATGTCACTGAATATAGTACAATATTAATATAACTGCTGATTTGCTTGTTAAATGTGTGCTAGGTAAGGCAAATTTTTTTCAGTGTATCTTACCATAAAGCAAAGAGAAAAGCTTAGGTTTGTTTTAAAGACTAATTTTTAATTAATTAATTTTAATTAATTAATTGTCATAGTGACACCAGTATTTATTTATTATTAAAATAACTGATTTTTGGAAAAAAGTACTATAAAACATGAATGAAATAAACATTTTTTAGAGAAGCTCTAAAAGGTAAACTATAAATTTGATTATATGGACTAGTGCATTTCAGTGAAGTATTTATTATTGGCTTCGGGTTCTGATTGCTGTAATTATTCTTTCATTGAAAGTCATTCTGATTTTTTCCATTAAAACAAAAAAATTACTACAAACTATGCAAGTGTAAACTTATGGATATTACTTACATTGTAAATATGATATTATAGAATGATGTGGAATTCTGTGAATGTCAATAACAATTACCTAAAATGTTTCAATAAAATTAAAGGTTAAGGCCTTTCTACATCATAACATTTATGTAAATTTAGCTGTCTTGTCTTAAAGGAAGGTTAAAGTTTTATAACAAGCATAATGATTGGATATATCAAAATATTATAATATTGTATAATCACTACAACACATGATCAGATAAGAAAAGGTAAAGGTAAAATTGGTTATATTTTTTCTAAGAATTTTGTTAATAAATTATATCATAAAAAGATTTAACAAAAACTAAATATTTGGTTTTGACAAAGATAGAAATTTCTGGAGACAATTATAACATGATGACTTAAACCAATAGAAGTAATGATTGCATGTGAAAATTTGTTTATGACACAATCAACACGTGTCAAAATAGTGTGTCTTTGAGGAAATGTGACTTGTGATATGTGATGTTTAACTTCTAAAATGAAATCATAAAGCTACAATGAAGAAAGAGGAAAACCAAAGAGAACTACAATCAATAGAAAATATAAACCAAAAGAGGGAAAACAAATTATATGCTTGACATTCTTACTATAATCACTAATATTATACTATGGGGAGTTTGTGCAAAGTTAAATCACAGGATACATAACAAATGAGACTGAACATTATTATGTGCTATTTAAATATATCAATACAATAAATAGAAAATATTGAAAGATATCCTCCATTATACATTATCTAAATAGAAGAGAAGCTAAATGGAAAACTGCACATACTGAGAATTAATCAATTAAGTTATGTCAAACTCTTTCAACAACCACCACACATTTTTTCTTCTGTACCTTTACTCTTTGAATATATCATAGTGCCAAGGATCATCATCCACCATGACAAGTACTAAAGACAATTTTCTTGAATCATTTGTTAGTATGTGCTATAATCAGGACAATACAGAATTCCAATAAAGCAAAGCACATGCACCAGTAGTTTCCAAACTGAATTCTGAACAAACAAACAAACAAAAAAACAACTAGTGAAGTAAAACCCTTGGGCGTAGCTAAAAGGAAGAATGATTTGGAAACCACAATGGTTAATTGATCAAAATATGTATATTCTTATTTAAATTATTTATATTACTTAAATTATATTAGAAACTATCCATTCAATAAAGGCAAACAATGAATAAGAAAAATAGAACAATAAAACTATGCTTTGTTGAAAAGACTATTTAACATAATGGTTGCAGATATATTTCTAGAATCCTTATCTAATATTTTTCATTAATTAACTTTCAAACCATACAGTGGTATCACAGGCACTCAGTGTTGACACACGCCTTTTATACCAGCACTTTGGAGGCAGGGGCAGGCAGGCAGATCTCTTTGATTTTGAGGCCTGTAAGTTTAGGACAGTCAAGGTTGTTATACAGAAAAGCCTTGTCTTGAAAATCAAATAAAAAATATCAATACATCCAGTGTCAATTAAATTACTTTAAAGGAGAATATAAAATTTTTCAAGGTATAGAAATCCTAAAGTTTTACCAGTGAGTGAAGACATAGTACTCTTATTTTGTAGACTAGTAAATAATCAGAGCAAACAATGCTTCTGTATACTCCGTAAAACAGTCCAATAGAAAACAAATTTCAAGCTTAGAGATCACTTCAAGCTTAGAGAACACTAAATTCAAACTTTAATTCTTATAGAGGTTAGACATTATTAATGGATTATCCTCCACTTTAAAACCTTGTTTTCCTTAAGATGTAGATCTAGACTCCTTGGCTGTGTTGTACTCCCCTCCTTTCCTACCCAGTCTAGGCTTGTGTTAAAAGAAATGGATTCATACCACAACTTCTTCCTTCTATGTCACATCTACTTAGATATCTACTTTAATGTTTTCCTTAAGTAAATATTTTGGGATCCCTGTGATTTTTATAATTCTGTAAAGTAATTTATTATTATTATTATTACTACAATTATTCATTATTGAGAAATCACTGGATTATACTGCTAAATTCCTAGTGAACTTTATCAATGTCATGTAGAGAACAAATATAGAATTTAATAATGTAATTATTAATTTGTAATATTACTATTGAATTTCTTTTAATACCAGCCAGTGATCAAATGTGAGGCTTAATAATGTACCCCATAAATTATATACATTTTCATATAGATAAAAAGTTTATGTGTATACATAAATATATATTTAAACATACATTTGACATTTATCATAATTGTTTCTTTTCAGTGTTATTAGTTTTAGAAACTTCAGTAACTTATACTGATAACATTGCTCCAGACTTGGTATTAATAAACTTCAGTATAAGTTTAATGGACCATTTCATTATCTTTAAAGGATGTTTCCTAATGGCACATTTTAAGATGTGAAATAGGACATGTTTGCTAACAAATTCAAATATATTTAGCTCCTCTGAAATAAGAAAACCAAAATAAATTTAAACTATATTCACCAATTAATGCTCCAGTAGTTTATCTTATTTGGAAATAATTTGTTTTAATGAATATTTATTATTTAATTTAAACCCTTCAGGTTTAAAGTTATCAACAAGATTATTCTTAGCATTTTAAAGAAACATTAAACATGCCTGTCTGTCATTCAAGTTATTTATACTGTTGATGAATTTTGTAACAGATAATATGTGTTTATTTGAGTGTAAGCTTAGGTCAAATAAAAGTTGTGTGTCTGTTCCACTTGGCCCAAATATATTTGAACACTTATTGATGTTTAAATGAGACCAACTAGTTTTATTTTGTAACTCTTTCTTATCTTGTTTGTTATTATTAAATATTGTTGGATGTTTCTTAATTTTTAGATGACAATTAATTTATATAAATATTAATTTGAATAGTTGTCAAATGAATTTGGGGCAATACCACATATAGAATATTATAAATATATGTGTGTGTATGTGTGTGTGTGTGTGTGTGAGTGAGAGAGAGAGAGAGAGAGAGAGAGAGAGGTATAGTGAAAACTGCTGAGTCTGTGTGTGGTGGTGGTATGTCTTCTAGTAACATAAGAAGCAATAACTGCAGTCTCACCAATGCAGCTAGACAAATATAAACTGGAAAAATTGTAATTGAAAAGTTGTATTCAAAGTTGTATTTGATACCAGCAAATACAACAAGTTGAGTGTGGAAAAGACTAACAAATCCTTAGCCCTGCACACAGAACTATGGACAACTGAGTAAAGCTGAGAGTTGGTCTTCCCCAGGGAAGAACATACTATTAAGTAGTTGCCCAGTGCCAGGCAGCTCTGACAACATAAAAGTCACATAATATGGCTATATTAGGTTATAGTTAAGAATATATACATATATATATACACATATATATGTATGTGTGTATATATACATGAAATATACATATACTACTTTATATAGTATATATGTTATATGAATTTATAAATTATTGTAATTGTTGAATATAGAGGCAAAACTATTGGATTAATTTTTAAAACAGAGACCAAGGATTTGAAGGAAAGAAAGATGGTATCTGGGAAGGTGTAGAAAAAGAAAGGAAAAAAATGATATTTTGCAAATAAATTAGTCTTAATAAAAAGGACAAAACAAACTCTACTCACTGTAAAGAGAAATTATTACAAATCATAACAACCTTCTAATTTTCACACTGATTTAGTGAGATAGAGTAAGAGAGAGGTGTCTGTGTGTGTGTGTGTGTGTGTGTGTGTGTGTGTGTAAGAGAGAGAGAGAGAGAGAGAGAGAGAGAGAGAGAGAGAGAGGCAGAGGGAGAGGGAGAGAGGATGTGTTGGTGTCCAAGGACAAATTGTAGGAATATTCTGTTCCTCCCATTTGGGGGTACCAGGAATTGAAATCAGTCTTCATTCTTAGAGCAAAGTACCTTGATAAGCTCGCCATACTAGTGACCTAGAGATGTTTTCTTATCCTAAGTTTGGTAGTAACTCTTAACACAATATAACTATACATAACATCTTTATACTTTAGTGTTTGCTGCACGGATATTTCAAAGGTAATGACAAATGGGTATTATTGCATAATTTTAGAATTCTTGCTTCAATATTAAGATATAGAGTGGAAGTGTAATACACTTGTCCCATCTGTCCAAATGATTCAAATACTCACAAATATTGGTAGTTCCCAATACAACTCATGAAATGATACTAATTTCTAAGTTTACACATGTATATGTATATATATATATGTATATATATATATATATATATATATATATGATCTCATAGAGGAAATAAAAAAAGATTGGTGGGGGGTTGGATCCTAAGAGAAGGAAGAGGGTAGAAACATACAGGAGCAGGGAAGGTAGGTAAAATTACAATATGGATTTCTTAAAGCCAAAAACAAACAAACAAAAAAAAAACAAACAAAAAACTGCATGCCATTATTAACTCTTCTCATCCGGGCTGCATCAAGAATTAAAGACTGTCTACCAAAAACCCAATACTAGTACTCTTCTGAGGTATTGGTCAGGGATGCTGAAGAGACTTTCAAAATATAGAAGCTATAGTTACTTCCCTTGGTATATGCTAGAAGTAGAAGGGAAGTCTTTACTGCTGAAGACTCCATGTACTTCACAAACTGGGATCGGAGATTCTGAAATGTTATTGACTTAAATTCTCTCTCTCTGTCTCTCTCTCTGTCTCTCCCCCCCCTCTCTCTCTCTCTCTCTCTCTCTCTCTCTCTCTCTCTCTCTCTCTCTCTCTCTTTCTCTCTCTCTCTCACACTAGCTCTCATGATGCCATAAGGCTTAATGAAAGACAGCAAAGAAAGAAGGCAATCAACAAATCAACAGGTTTACGCAGCAGTGAGGCATATGAACTATATTATCAGTATGGAATAAACAAATTATTGAGGTAGTGGGACACATACCTTGATAGTAAACAGCAACTCTCTATCCTTAATTAAGACCAACTCAAGAATATGAAAACCATGTCTGGTAATAGAAACCTAGATAAATGAACAAGAGCTAGATAAATAATGTTTCTTGTAGGAGAATCTATAGCTACTATGTAAATCCAGATAAATGTCCAACAAACATTTATAAATATTTATCCTTACACATGGTTTATTTGTATTTCCAAGTTCTTTTTGCAGCACCTGATATCATTACTTAAATTTAAATAATTTTTATGAAAAAAAATCTTCATTTCTGCTTCTGAAAATTAAGCTTATAAATTTGGACCAAGAGAATGACCTATCATTTAGAAGCAGATATGTGTTTTTAGGAGGATAATTGGTATGAATATAAACATATGTACTCTGGCAGAAATCCAAAATGTCAAGGAAGATATAGTTAATTCTCAAATCATACACTAATATTTTTTAAATCCAGTGGTTTCTAAATGCTTTTACTTCCAAATATACAAAAGTTATGAGTGGGTGTGTTTGTATATCTCTTGTGTTGATCTATGTATTACAATTTTATATGCTGAGCTCCTAATTATAACCCTTTTACAAAGCAATGTATCATCATGAAAACTCCCACGATTTAACTTCCCTATTTTTCTTAATACTTGAGACTTACAGGATTTTATTCATTTTTGTCCATATATTCAACCTATCTAGAACACTGAGAATCTCCATCTCTAGGATTTAAATAAATGAGTTAAATTTAATATTTAATTTAAAAAACACAGCACTAGGGCTATGAGATTGCTCAATGGTTAATTAATAGTGCTGGCTGTTTCTCCATAGAATCATGCTTCATACTCCCACATCCTACCCTGAATGCCCATCAAGTCAGTCCTGCCTGTCATGCCTGTAGTTCTGTTCCCAGAAAATCTGTCATGCTCTTCTGGGCACAAATTAGTAGCACGTGTAATGTTCTCATACTGAATGCTGGTAACACACATACCTGGATATTACATTTCACATCCCAATTGGGCCAGCTGCCACAGGGTATCTATTTGCTCCTGCACCAGATCAATTCTTTGATTTACAATCATTAAACCTCCTTTTAGGTGAGCAACAATTGTGGATTGAGCATCCAAAGCAGTAGCCATATTCTTGGACAACTCATTTAGCTTACAGGCTGTCTGCACTGATGTACTCATAGCCACAGCAGCTGTGACTGAACCCACAACTGCAAAAGAGATAGCTGCAACTATGGCTGCTGTAATTCCAAAATCTCTCCCTGAAGCCTCTACCAAACAGGCCATAAAATCTGAAAATGGTTCCATTGGGTCTTGCAGTATCTTATTGAGATTACCACTCACCTCTCCCTTATTGGGTAGTGACTTCCATGCTTTTATGGCAATCTGATTTACTTGTTAAAGGCTTAAGTCATTTCATAAGGCTTTCCAGACCTCAAGGCAAAAGGACTGTCCTGTACCTCCGCCCTGCCCTTCCTCACTCTGGTAAGGAGAAGGCCCCAAAGGCATTGCTCCAGGAGGGTCCCTCCCCTCCCCACATCTCCTTTTCTCCTCTCCCTTCCCCCGCTGTCCATTAAGATATTGTTTCTGAACCTTTTTTACGAGGGCTTGTAATTCTTCCTCAGCCCAGCATGCTACCTTGATGTCTCCCGAAACTTCGAACCAAGGTGCAATGGCATCGCAGTCACTCAGGAATTTTTCTAGTGTGCTTTTCTTTATCTTAAGTTTCTTTGACAAAAGTAGCTTCTGAAGAGCCAGAAAATTTGGATGAGACTGGGAAGTCCCCATCTTAAAAATTTTACTTTTGGTTTGTTACAACCGCTTGCTCAATGCCTGAGACTTTATTGCTGCTTATTTCTGCTGTCATTAACTAGGTCCCAACTTACCTGGGCTTTTATAACTCCTTACTGGAGACCTTATGGCCTCTTTACCAAGGGCCTTAAATTTGATCCCAACTTACCTAGGGAACTTGCCAGTTCTGCCATGACTGCAAGAAGTTCTGATCTGAAAAATTCCTTGTAAGGGCCGCAATCTGTACAGCGCCTGACCCTGCCAGCAAGGATGGACATGACTCTGGGTAGATCTTCTTCATGCAGTTTTAATCAGGATCCTTGAAACATGTTGCTTCTGGCCTGGGAGAGCGAACCCGGAGGACCCCTGCACAGGCTTAAATACCCTTGGGCTAGCCAACCCCAGAGAGCTATGTGGACCCTGCAGATAGGCTACTCTAATGCAGAAGCAGACAGGCTGAACAGACTTAACCAATTAAGGGCTTGTTTATGCCAGAGAGCCCACACCAACGGGAAGGTGTAAGGGGGAAGCCAATTTAAGGTGTGGCATTTCTCCGTTCTCTACATGTGTAGAGGACCTATATTTTATCAACAAAGCAGTGAGTTCAGTAGCTATATGTGACAATAAGTGTCAAAATAACAAGGCACTCACAACTAAGGTGCAAAATTAAAGCCAACAACTTGATAGTAATCATTTAAATCAACTAGAGGCCATTTTCCTTTTGTCCTTTTGTTGTCTTCATTTCTTGCAAAGAGTTATCTAAACATTTGAGTTTGAAAAATAAAGTTTCTATGAAATATAATGCCTCAAGATAAAGAGAACACATGTTTCTTCCTTAGAGTGGAAGCTGGATAATTTTTAAGGATAGTGTGGAAAAATATCACAAAAAGTGACACTTCTTCACTTAGGTTGATGAATGAGGATTATCAAAATAATAGAATTTTCATTTCCCTTGAGTCTAAACCTAAGGGATTAAAAAGGCAGAGAAACAGCCAGGGAGCTGGCATGGAAGCAACCTATGCCCTCTACATATTATCTGACACTTGTTTAGCTTAGTCTCCTTGTGTGGCTGTTTGCAGTGGGAGAAGAGGCTAACCCTAATACTTTGGCCAGCTTTTCAGGAACTATGCATCATACCTGCCAATTTTGACTACCTTTAATTAAAGAGGAGGGGCTTAGTCTTTTTGCAACTTGATATGTCATGCTCTGTTGACTCACATGAGAGGCCTGCCCCTTCCAGAATAGTAACAGAGGAGGAGTAAATTGATTTTGGGGGCTGAGGTTGGGTATGGTAATAGGAGAAGAAGAGGGAGCAGAAACTCAATTGGGATGTAAAATAAATGAATAAAATTTAATTAATGAATAAAAGGCAGAGGAAAACATTTCAAAAAATAGGGAACAAGTCACGATTTCCTGTATCGAGTGCGAAAGTAGGGATTTTTTTTTTTCTTTTTAAGACCTGGAGCAACATGGAGACTTTTGTCAGTTAAAGATTTGGAAAGCTAATGAAACTCTATATCATTATAAAAATATTTACATGAAAGTTCATAATTATAAGGTCCATTTCAAAGTAGAATATTTGTGAATGTGTGCTTTCCTACTTCCAATGGAACTTGAATAATAATCCTTTATGAAGAGGAAGTACAATATAAACCAGACAAAAGGAGAAGAGCAATTGAGATGATAAAAGGTGGGAAAAATAAAGAGGAAGGAAGAAAAAAATGTTAGAAAGAAAGTGCAACAGAAAAAGAGTCAAAATGACTTTACAATGAATCTTTGAATATAATAGTACAAAATTACTATATGAATAGCAAATATATGTATTTATATTATACTAATGTAATTAAATGTTATACATTGCTAAAGTAATAGACATTTATAGTGTTAGAATTATCAATATGACACTCATATATTTCTTATTTTTATGTTTTATATTTTCAAACATATGAATTTAAATTGAAAATTGTCACTTTCCAATTTGCCTTTTAAACTTTTTCTTTACTTCTTAATAATGTAAATGCAAATGGATTCAAAAATAAGGGAATTACTATGTTTTGCTTTCACCAATCTGTCCATTTTCTCCTTTATTATTTATTTTTCTTTACCTAATTTGCTTCTTATTGTCTGTAATTAATCTCCTGTATATACAAAAACATGGCTCTCATCTTAGAGAAAGTAAGAGATAGTTCAATCTGGAACTATTTTTGAGTTTCCAGGGCCAGGGAACGAGATTTAGTTTACTCCAAAGCTCATGTGTCAAGGTAGAAGCAGTTTCATAAAATTTTAATTTTTACAGAATAAAGAAAGTAATAATTTAAGTCAAGTTTAAAGCACTTTGGAGAGTACATCAGAGATGCTGTCAGTATGATATGAGAGAAGCTTTTCTACAAATCAAATATGATAGCCTATGGTATGCTTAGCTTTGTTGTTCTTATTTATTAGTGATAGGGTATTACTCCCTACACAGAAGTGGGATGAAGTTTCCCTATGATATGGTAACTAGACTCTGGACCTGTAACATGACATTTGCTCTACAGTAGTGAAGGTCTTATCAGTCTATCATTCCATGCATACTAACTCCATATTAAGGTACCTCCCTTCCAAGTCACTGAGTAAAATTTCAGACTTTCCAATTAGTGAGCTTAATGGACTTATTATTAATCTTTTTACTTTAGTCAGCATTAACAAAGTTAAAGTAACTTCCTAATCAATGAAAAATAAATAAATTAATAAGTGAAATCAAGTGAACAATTGGTTTTATATAAGGAGCAAGCAACTTAAATAGCTCCTGTGTTTTTTGGACTTTATAAAATTTTAGTTTCTAAAAATTTGATGATCTGGTAACATGTGTCTGAGTGATAACTACATCAAATGTGAGACAGAATTTTATCATCTGGATTTTAATATTATTCCAAAGAACTACCATAACAAAATGGAGATATGTCTATTTTAAATTTAGCAAAAAATCTCACCATTAAAACTATAACAAGTATCTTGCCCCCAAAGCAGGGAAAAGAAAATGTAATCATTTGTCAAAACCCACTGAGCACATAGTCATTATTAAATCAATATCATGATAGATCAATTTTTTTTCCAGCTCAAAATTCAAAAATACTGATAGTTATACCCAGTGTACAAAGTAACAGCACCCCATTTGCCTAAAAACATTGAGAGATGTATGCTATGAATTTAACTGAAAATTGTAAAATCTGAAAAAAAATTATTTTAGTTTTTGAGAGTAATTTATATTAAACAGCAATGGGTTAATGTCTCATAAGGCCTGAAAATGGGACCTTCATTTTGATCATCTTTTCCATATTTTAGGAAGGATTATTGGTATTTAAGCCCTCACCTTCCATGCAGTATTATTTTCCACACTCATTTCAGCTTTTGTATGATGGATGTATAAAGAACATATTTATTAAAAGTAAAACAGTATGTATTATGACTGTGTCTATTCAGAAATTTTTCTAAGACACATGATGCAAAGCTTATTTGTTCCAGAAAACTGAACAATGTTAAAGAATCCAGAATGTATAACACAAGTTAAGTCATTGATTTGGAGGTTTCTTTTACATTCAACAAACCCTGTGCCCTTTCTTATATTTGCTTTGCATTGATAATTACAGAGTATTACATAATTTGAATATATTACATAAGTGAACATTTTTTTCTCACAGTTCCTGAAAGAAGAGTTGACAATATAAATATAATGTTATTACCAAATTCATTTTTTTGTTTTTTTTTCAAATGAGGTGTGCTTCATATTTTATCGACAATCCTATTACTTCTGTTAGCCCATTACATAAGCTATTATACTTCATTCTTTATACTATCACAGATCCAGTGAAAGCACTTGGCACATAGTAGGGCCAATCATCCATTTATAGAATACAACAATATATTATGACTGTAACAGTTCATTGTTTTTCTTTGTAAGTTCCACATCGAACAAGAACACAAGAATTTGGATCCTATAATTGTGTGAATCCATGGAATGCAACCTATCATACTCATATTTGCGTTGCTGGGAGAACTAGGTTCCTGTTTGTAATAAAGCTGCAGAAATCAAATCCAAAAGCTTTTGGCAAGAATGCCCCCTTTGATCATGTTCCTCCTCCCTTTGGGACATAAAGACTCTTCTTTGAAGCCCAGCATTTACAATTCCTTATACCTATATTGGCAAAGTAAAATATATTGTTTCCCCACAATTTCTATGTAAGAGTTTGAATGACATTTTGTCACATCATGCCTCACATTTCTAATGACCTGAAAAATAAGAGACACTTGGTTCAAAAAAAAAAAAAAAAAAACCTGAATGGTGCCTGGCTTAATGATTATGGATATTTTAACAACAAATCTTTAGCTGGAAATTTATGTTTTACAGCTTACTGATGAAGATAGTGTTTAGCTTCACATTATTATTAATAATGGCCATTTTAATTACATGAAATATTACCATCATTTAATTATTACCCAGAAACTCTAATTTATGTAGGCACATATCTTTAATGTTATAGGAAGAGGAAGAATATAGACACATCATTTATAGTTAATATTTAAACAGTTTAAATATCTTTTCAAAATTTCATATATAAAATAGCCTTTGTAATGTACATATTTCCCAGATCCTACACTAGAATTTGCCAAGAACCTCCTGTAAAAAGCCAGAAAGTTAAATATTTCAGACATCTATGCCAAATGATTTAGATCCCAACTACAGCTTAGGTTCAGATTGTGAAAGCAAATAAAGACAATAACACATCATTGTGGCAATCTGCTTTGTTCTATTTCTGGATGTTTGCATAAGTTTTCAATGACTGTAATAGCAAGATACAATATATCAGGTGTTTGAAACAAAAGAACTCTATTTTCTAACAGTTCAGAAGCCTAGAAATCCCCCATAAAATTGTTAGGAATATTGATTTGTTCTGACACCTGTTTCTTTGGCTTCAGATGACTGATTTTTTTTTTTCCTCTGTCCTTACATGCTCCTTCCCCCAAGAACATGTGTCTCTTTTTCTACATCTCCAACTCTTCATAATATTGTACAGATTGAATGTAGTATTCTTTAGGACTTCTTCTTAACTGCTTTTCAGAGAACGTTTATCAAAATACATATACACTGTTATGGGGTTTGTATCCCTCAACATTTTTCATTTTTGAAGAAAAAAATCAATTTACAGACTTTTGAAACTTAACATTCATTTAATTTTCAAGTACTTAGATAAACTGTTCATATTGAAATTGATATATTTGAAAGCACAATGAGAAAAATGAGATTTCAGTCAAAACTCTTAGTGTGCCAGTCACTTAATTAGGAGTTTACTCCTTCTGTTAAGTTGCATGCTTGGATCCAAATTATTTAAATCTAATGACATACACTTAATCATGTATTAGAACATTGCATATGATTATTTAATTTCACACACAAACTTAAAAGAAAATAGTAGGTACACTGATACTTCTGTGACTTTGACATAACAAATCATAGTTAGGAGTATACCATAGTTTTTCATATTTTACTTGATTTTTATAAAGTCATACACATACATATACATGCACACATATGTACATAAGCAATGTTTTATGTTTATATATTATTAAAATCATAGGCATATGCATGTTATATTTTGTTTGTTCATATAACTGTATGATAGCATAGAATTAAATGTCTTCTAAAAGTTATCTGATAAAACAACATTTGGGGAATAAATGTGATGACAGCATGAGTTTATATACACTTATATTCTTTAATCTCAAGTTACACTCAATTTCATGACCCTAGTTACCTCCCAGAAAATGATGCTAAGCCCTACTTCTGAAGATACCACAGATTTTACAATGATGACTTGGGGAAATCCAGATGCATCTGACCTTGGATCTTCCATCCTAAGGACTAGCTCTCATGGTACCTAAAGGTTCTATTTAAGCTACATAAATAGCCCAGTTGGGCCCAGTTGATACATCATCAAAGCAAATCCTTAACTTAAGGTTTGGGGTCAGAGCCAAAAGGGAAAATTAAAGCAGCTTTCTTTTGACTCATCTTAGTTACTTACATTCTGTGATCAGAATGATACTGATAAGAGTTTTGGAAATCTCAAAAAATTCTGTTTTTTGGTTTTTTTGGGGTTTTTTTTGTGTGTGTGTGTGTGTGTGTGTTGTCTCCTCCTCTTTTAGTTCTCATTCCTATGTATGTGTGTAGGAATAGTGATTTTTGCTGGATTAAGTTAGATCAAAGTGAATGGTTTCAGGGAGAGAGAATTAGAGAGAACAGGAGTGAGGGGAGAGATGGGCATGATAGAGCATGAAGACTGAGTCAGAAAAAAAATAGAGGAGAGTAAGAAAAGAGATACTATACTAGAGAAAGCCATTGTAGGATTTTAGAGAAATCTGGCACTGGGAAAATATACAGAGATCTGCATGAATGACCCCAAATAACAATCTATGAAATAGTTGGGAGGCTACCTTAAATATCTTCCCTGACAATGATATTGATGACTATTTTATGTTATCCTAGAGCTCCCTTCTAGTAGCTGATAGAAGCAGAATCAGACATACACAGCTAAACACTAAGCTGAACACTTGGAATCCATTTGCAGACAGGTAGGGGTCAAGACCAGACTGGAGAAACCCATAGAAACTGCTGACCTGAAACAGTGGGGACTCATGGACTGCAGTCTGATAGATGGGAAACCAGCATAGGACTGACCCAGATTCCCTGAATGTGGTGTTAGTTAGGAGGACTGGGTAGTCTATGGGGCCTCCACTAATGTATCAGTATTTATTCCTAGTATAGGAATGGACTTTGGGAGTCCATTCCACATAGAGGGATACAGGCTCAGCCTAGACACATGTGGGAGGGCCTGAGCCCTGCTCCAAATGATATGACACACTTTGAAGATTCCCCCATGGAAAGCCTCACCCTCCCTGGAGAGAAGAAAGGGGATGGAATTGGGGTTGATGTGTGGGGGACAGGAGAGGACAGGAAGGTAAGGGAACTGGGATTGATGTGTAAAACAAGCTTGTTTCAAAGTTAAATTAAAAAAAAAGATACATATTAAAGGAAGAGGCTGGCTTAGTAAATGTTCCTATTGTTTTGATGTCACATAATGAAGAAAACAACTTGGAGAGGAAAGGTTTATTTGGCTTATACATTCATATTACTGTTCATCGTCAAAGGTAGTCAGGATGAGAAATCAAACAGAGGAGGGACCTGGAGGCAGAAGTGATGCAGATGTCATAAAGAAATAAACTTAATGGCTTGCTTCTCATGAATTGTTCAGCATGAAGTTTTAGAGTCCAGAACTACCAGTCCAGTGATGGCGCCACCCATAAGGGGATGGAAGGCCCCTTAAATTATCAATAAAGACAGTGCCAAATGTTTTATAGGCATTTTCTCAATAGAAATTTCCTCTTTTCGTGTAATTCTAGTGTGTGACAAGCTGACATAAAACTAACCAACACAACTGACCCCTTTTCAACTTGCCACACAAACATCATTGCTAAGCCATAACCTTCCCTTTTTTGTTCCTCCCCAAGATCACATATTTATATAAACATTGTAATATAAACATTTCAATTTTTAAAAGTCCCAGAGTACTTAAAAACTCAAACCATTAAAAAAAACTGTTTCTTTAAAATAGCCTGTCTCTTTTAAAATCTAAAGATATATATATATATATATATATATATATATATATATATATATATATATACATGTACATATATATATGTACATATATATATAAATTCTTACCTTAAGATGGAAAAACAAAAGTGCAGTTACAATCTGAACAAAGCAAAGCCAAACTCTAGATGTGTGGATAACACAATGTCCCATTATTTGGGATTTACTCACCAGTCCTTTGGGCGTCTGCAAAGGTCTTGGGTCTGGTCTCTGTCTCGGCTCTGTAGCATTCACAGCTTGTATTCTAAGCTCCATCTGACTCCACTCCATCAATGCTGCTACTGTGGTTGGTGAATATCTGATGTCATTGACATCTCCAGAAAATGATGAAAGAGGGGTCCTTTGCTGCAAGGAAACTGTACTTTCACCAATAGCATTTCCTGGGCTCTCTTTAGGCACTGCAGCTATGACATGGACTCCCTTACAGCTACTTTCCATACATAACCAGTACCACCTGGGTGACTCTTATAATACCAAGTTCTTCTGCCAGTGCCCTTAGCTGCTTCTAGAACACAGCTCTGTCTGCTGACCATAGCTAAATGCTTCCTAGAAAACTTCACCTCAGTGATGCTGGTCTCTTCTTAATCACAGCTGAATCTTCAGTCCCAGCTGCCCTCCCTCCATTGTAGTAACAAAGCGAAGATTTCACATTGGCGTTTCTGGTTTCTTATTAACAACAGCTGAATGTCCAATTTTGGCAGAACAAACATCACAGACTATTCACACAAAGGGCTCAATAGAGTCTTTGTTTTTCTCTGAAACTTCAAAATCCAGGCATCCATCATTTGCACTGCGCTCAACATTCTTGTCTTCTCAGTTAGCATGGAAGAAGTAACTGAGCTCTCATTACTCAATCACTTTTCTAGCCCAAAATTCCAAGTAACTTCCACAATTCTGTCAGCCCCCACAAAATTGAATCACTATATTAAAAAAGGCTCACAGCAGGAATTATGGAAGCCCTTCCTCAGTTAACTACTGTTGATGGTTACCCTACTCAGACACTCCTTGGGGGAGGGCCTGAGAAGACACCATATCAATGACTCAGGCCCAGGGAGTTAGTGAGGACAACTTCCTTCAATACCTGCTTCCAAGGTCCTATTTGCTCAGTTGCCTGATTCTGCTGCATGCCCTTTCCTCTTTTGTGTCTCTGGGTCAGGTATCTCTCTGTCAGCAATCTCCAGGTATTGAGACAGGCTTGGCAGGTTAGCAGCCTGACTCAGGGAGGAAGTGCCTGCTCATGCGGATGCAAATACGGACCAGCTGGTCCCAGTTTCCATTTATTTCAGATGATAACTCTATCTTGAGTCAAGTTGACAATCTAGACATTGTATCATGTAGGCCTATAAAATTCATTAGCTGTCTTGTAATAGACTGCGTTATTTTAGAGGAAATACATGAGGCTCTAAGACAGAGGATTTGCGGTAAGCGAATTTGTGTGGGACAGGCTCATCGTCATACCTACTAGAAAATGGGAATGCTCTCTGAAATACCACAGGAGAGTAAATTTTCCACAGAGCTTGATTAGATGAAGCCTGTTCCTCTAGGCAAAGTTCAAGCTAAAAATACATTGATTTTGGCTCTGTTGGATATAAGGAATAGACTTTGAAAAACTGTCCTGAGCTGCTTCCCTTAAAATCTTTTATCATAAAAACCACCCATACAGTTTTACCACGTTAATTTCAAATTATGAATAGTTGGGGCCAAACCAGTTTTCTAATAATATTTTTTTCATCTAGTATTTGAAGTTACAGTATGTGAGCAAGAAAATAAAATATTTGCTAACACATCCTTAGCAGGAATGGTAATAATTCTTGCTGGAATAGTTGCTGAAAAGATCATTTCCCACACACTTGAGAATCAGTAGTTTCAGTAAATGGATTAAAACGCTGATAATTCCACTGGTAATTTTTATTAGATATATCTTGTAATTTAGGTTTAATTTGCTTAACAATAAGGGAAAATACTGACTCCCAAATGGGGACAAGGAATAAAACAGTATAGATTTTAACTTGTGAAATATAACCCAAACAATATTTTTTTGTTTTTGTTTTTGTTGGTTGAGACAGGATTTCTCTGTAGCTTTGGACTCTGTCCTGGAACCACCTCTATAGACCAGGTTGGCCTGAAACTCACAGACATCTGCTTGCCTCTACCTTCTGAAGCTGTGATTAAAGGCTTCTGCCACCAATGCCCAGCAACAATATTAAATTCAGATATATCTAAACATAAGGATTGAAATAATGACACATCCCATTTTAGTAGACAACTGCAATATTAATTATACATAATTATAATGCACAGGAACTGAAGATGTTAGCAAGCATTCTCAACAACAAAATAATTATTTTATGCACCCTGTGATCCTGTTAAAGGACTTTGTAGGAAATTATAAAAATCACAATATACCTATGAAAAGTACTTCCTGATGAACGACTTGTTAATTACAGAAAATACTAGGTAGCATTATTGATGATAAAGAGTTTATATTTCATAAGATCTACGGATGCCCCAGACATCTTAAAAATCATTATGCTTAAAATTAACTGTTGCCAGTATGGATCCAAGTGACACACAACATATTACCTACTCAGAAAATGTTCTTATGGATTTTATTTCCATAAAGTCATAGGATTATTCCTGAAATGCCTTAACTAGTGGCTTATTATCTTAAGTAGCTATAAATATGAGATATGCTACAATGCTTCATATAGCTTATCAGCTTTTGTAAGGTATCAAGGGTGCTTTTCATATAAATAGCATAACAGATAAAAATAAGAATATATTAAAAGCTACATTGCCATTAATCTCTATTGGGAATTAATGATCGCAATAAGTTTCAAAGTAACTGAAAAAAAATAATGGCTTCCTTATAATTTCTATAAATAATAACCCTAAAAGAAATAAAACCTTAAAAATAGAAAATTTTGTAATCGTATAACATGGCTGTCTTGATTTTGCTTCTGCTGTTTTAATTATCAATAAGTATTGAGCTATATAATTGCTTTGATGAAGATGAAGAATATTTGGAAATATATTAAAATGATCTATCTTCTTTGATTTTACACAGTTTCCTATGTTTCTTGTCTGAGTCATTATAAAGTTTGTCACTTATTAATGGATACTTTACTATTTTACTATGAAGAAACATAGAGCAACTCTGCCTGAGGCCTTCTCAACATCTCTCCTGGCTTGAACTATTATTTCTTGTTAGGGTATTATTATCTCTTATCATTTTTTTTCCTTCTTTATAATTATCTTTGAAACAAACTTGTTTTACATGTCAATCCCAGCTCCCTCACCCTCCCATCCCCCCCCGTCACCCCAACCAAATCCCAGCCCATCTTCTTTATGCACCCAAAAATAGTATGAGGCCTTCCATGGGGAGGCTTCCAAGTCTATCATATAATTTGGAGCATGGCCTAGGCCCTCCCCCATGTGTATAGGCTGCGAAAGTATCACTCTGTGTGAGATGGGCTCCCAAAGTCCATTTGTAAACTAGAGATAAATACTGATGCATTTTTAGGGGCTCCATTGACTGCCCAGTCCTCCTAACTAACACCTACATTCAGGGGGTCTGGGTCAGTCCTATGCTGGTTTCTGTGCTATCAGACTGAGATGCATGAGCTCCCCTTTGTTCAGGTCAGCTGATTCTGTGTGTTTCTTCAGCCTGGTCTTGACCTCATCCATCTTCACTCTCTCTGTAACTGGACTCCAGGAGTTCTGGAGTTCTGTGGGTGTCTGCTTCTGCTTCCATCAGCTACTAGATGAGGGTCTAGGATAGCATATAAAGTAGTTCTCAATCTCATTATCCTGAAAGGACATTAAAGGTAGCCTCTCCAATATTGCTTAGATTGTTATTTGGGTTCATCCTTATAGATCTCAGACATTTTCTTAGTGCAAGATTTGTCCTTAAATCTATATGGCTCCCTCTATTATGGTATCTCTTTTCTTGTTCTCTTCTTTCCTTTTCTCAGTCTTCATGCTCAATCACACTCAACTCCCCCTTTCCTCCTAACTCCCTCTCTTGAACCTTTCTCCTTCTCCAGGGGAAGAAGGTATGTCCAGGGGTATGTCTGTCTTAGGATCTTTCTTGTTTCCTAGCTTCTCTGGCTATGTAAAGTGTAGGCTGGTAATCCATTCCTTTCTTCAAAAATCCATATATGAGTGAGTACATACCATGTTTGTCTTTTTGTGACTGGGTTACCTCACTCAGGAGGGTCTTTTCTAGTTTCATCCATTTGCTTGCAAATTTCAGGGTTACATTATGTTTTTCTGAGTTAGACTCCATTGTGTAAATGTACCACATTTTCTCCAGCCATTCTTCAGCTGAGGGGTATCTAGGTTGCTTCCAGGTTCTGGCTATTATAAATAATGCTGCTAGGAACATAGATGAACAGATGTCGTTGTTGTATGAATGAACATCTTTTGGGTATATGCCGAAGAGTGAAATTACTGGATCTTGAGATAGACTAATTCCTTTTTCTCTGAGGAAATGCCATACTGATTTCTAAAGTGGCTGTATGAGTTTGCACTCCCACCAGCAGTAGAGGAGTGTACCCCTTTCTCCACATCCTCTCTAGCATAATCTGCCTATAATATTTTTGATTGCAGCCATTCTGATAGGAGTAAGATGGTAGCTCAGAGTTGTTTTGATTTGTATTTAGCTGATGGCTAAGGATACTGAGCATTTTCTTAAGTGTCTTTCAGCCATTTTAGAATCCTCCATTGAGAATTCTCTATTTATTCTGTACCCTACTTTTTAATTGGATTATTTGGTGTTTTGGTAATTAGTTGATTGAATTCTATCTATATTTTGGAAATCAGCCCTCTATCAGATGTGGGGTTGATGAATATCTTTTCCCATTCTGTGGGCTGCCGTTTGGTCTTGTCAACTCTGTCCTTTGCTTTACAGAAACTTCTCAGTTTCAGGAGGTCCCAGTTATTAATTGTTGATCTCAGTGTCTGTGCTAGTGGTATTATGTTCAGGAAGCTGTCTCCTGTACCAATTTGTTTAAGGGTACCTCCCACTTTCTCTTCTAAGAGGTTCAGTGCGGCTGGGTTTATGTTCAGGTCTTTGATCTATTTGGACTTAAGTTTTGTGCATAGAGATAGACATGTAACTATCTGTAGTATTCTACACACCAGTATCCAGTTATGCCAGCACCATTTGTTAAAGATGCTTTCTTTTTGCTCCCTTATCATTGACACCAAGGACAAAAGAAATTTGGCATTGAGTCTTATTGATTTTGATTACTAGCATTATACAAATTTTATGTCAATATAGAGATAAAAACTTATTATCCACATAGTAGTGATGTCATTAAAATTTAACATTAATTATATTACACCAATCAACTTTCTTCTACCATAAATTAAAGGACATGCTCCAGCAAGTCCCTAATGAGTGATTCATTTGTAAATATAATTGGAAAGCTATATGCCCTTTATTCTACATACTTTTTAGTGATCACAATTTAAAGATGGTAACAACACAAATGCTAAACTGTCAGTGTCATAGAAAACATTATATAGCTGATTTTAAAACTTTGAATAAAACTATGCATGGAAAAAGATGTTGCAAACAAGAACTGGAGGTCAAATGTTCAGCATCCACATAAGATGCTATGTATGTTTCTGAGTACCTGTAACAAGATTTCAGGTTATGGTTAACGTTTCCTGAAAGCTCACAGTACATTGCTCTGGTTGAGGGAGAATCTAAGGTTCAGTGAAAAATACTACTTTTAAGCATTAAGGTAAAAATTAATAAAAGAAGACATTAGCTATCCTATAGAATCATAAAGTTGATGTTGATATTTTTTCTCAATCACTTTCCCTTTTATTCAGGAAAAAGTATCTTGTGAACACAAAACTTGCCAAATATAGCTGTGTCAGATATCCTGCTTGCCCGAAGGATTATATCTTCTCAGTTTTATGTGTAGTCTGCAAATCTAAACTTTATTCTTCACTTTTGTACAACTAATATTTTATCTGTTGTGCCATCCTACTACCACTGAAAGCCAAATTTAAAACTGGAAGTTAAAATTTCAATACAAAAATAAATGCTAAATATAAAGCTTCACTAACAAAATAATATGGATATTCAGACTAAAATAAGAAAAACAAAAAAATATGAAAAATACAAATAATAAATATGGATCTTACTTTAAGATATTTATTTCAATACTTGTGAGCTTATCCTCAGGTGTAGTAAAGCTGGGTGATATGGGCGTTTTATTCTTAGTATAAAAAGAATCTCCATAGTGACTTATACAGTGGCTGCTCTGATTTACATTGTAGCTAACCTTGGAAAAGGGTTTACCTTCTCATCACATCCCTGACAACTTTTGTCCTATTTTTCTGATGCTAGCTAGCCTTACTAAGATTAGATAGAAATGCAATTTCATTTTTATTTATATGGGGACAAACTAATTTGAGCATTTAATACCAAATTATAATCCACATGTTAGAAGCCATACTTTGAATTTTAATTCTCAAATATTAGGAAGAGACTTTTAGTTTTAATAATAATAATAATAATAAATCAGCCAATCTACAGAGAAAAATTAAATATTAGCCCAAATAGTTTGGTTGTTACAGTTCACACATATGTGCTAATATATTATTTATGATTTAATAAGTTGCCTGAGCATTCAGAAAGCAGTGTCAGCTACAGTCTATAGAGGTCAGGCAATGGTGGCTGGCACACACCCTTAATCCCAGGACTTAGGTGAAAGGGAGATGGAACTTTGTGAGGTCAAGACCACGCAGGGCTATAAAAGATAGAATCAGTCTAAAAAAAATAACAGAACTCATGTCTTCCTAGGACTCATGAGAGGTATTTAAGATAGAAACAGGGATTCAGACCTGGCATTCATTCTCCAGCTACATTGAGGATAGGAAGGCATTGAGTCTCTATCCACATAGCAGAGACCAAAGCAGTCTGAGAAAAATCTGAGGAGAAGTGAAGTTGGGAGCAACTTGAGGATTGGCTCTTTGGTATGAGATGTGGTAAAGGTAAGGGCAAGTGGCGTGGCTTCCTGCTTTGCTTTTCTGATCTTCAGCTTGAAGCTTGAACTCCAATAATCATGTTACACTCACATTATTATTCTCTACAGAAATCTAATATTCTGCAAACATTATTTTCATATCCATATATGAAAGCCCTTGAAATTCAGTAGTAATCTTTTGACTCAGCCTAAGCAGACAGCATTGCATATTTATTGTTCTGCATGTAATTTTTAATGATCATGTTTTTTTTAATAACAGATATCTATTGAAATGTCAAAATATTATCTTAAAATATGTTAAGATAAATTAATAAAAGATTGGCTTTAGCAGGTAGGGATTTATCATTTTGTTTACAATGCCATCTGTTATTATTATGTGTACAGTTATTGGAAACAATCCAAAAATGTGTAGCTATTAATGGCCAGTAACATATTAGCTATAGTTTTTTATATAATGAACAATGACTAAAGATAAGGTATTCAAAGTAAAATGGAAAAATATGATAATTGAATTTCAGCTTTTCAAGTGTAGAAATTTCTATTAAAGTGGATTAATAAAAAAAACTTATAATGTTTACAATTCTTAAGAGTGGAAAAATAAAACTCATAAATATTCTTTTTTAACAGGTTGTTAGGGCACTTCATACTGACTTTAGTAATTCTGATATTAGAATGTGGAGACATTACTTGAATTAACTCTCTATCAAAAATGAATTTTTCTTGTGATTTAATCATGCATTTATATATTACGTGAGGAATTAGACATCTGTGCTTCTTCTGCTTCATTTTTAAAAACAGTCTTACTATGTGTCTTTTGCTGGCATGTGACTATGTAGACAAGACTGACTTCAATTATGGGCTGGTGTTAAAGACATAAGTCATCAAATCTGAACTTCTGTATTTTTAATTCCACCATCTTCTGTGGGATTCTATTCTTTTTTTTTTTTTTTCATGAGAAAAAGCCTTACTATGTATTAATTATAACAACACATGCTATTTGAGAGCAGTCTAATGGAAATGATAACGTAATTCAAATTTATTCTGTTATCAATTAAGGCCTGCCATAAAGGAAACAACACATTTAATTTGAACTTCAATGCTAGAATTGTCAAATGTAAGTTGAGATCATTGTAATGCTGAATTAGGTATTAAATGTAAAACAAATGCCAAAGAACAAATGGTAACATAGTTCAGCTCTAGCCAGAGGGTGAAGAACAAGCATAGAAATGGAAATCTGTTTTACTAAAATTGCTAAAAGGCAGACATCCTAGTGGAGTCAGCTATGTCTGTTGTACCACAGTGAGGCAGGACCAAGACCCACCTCTCTATAATCAGGGGATGGTTAGGGGATGGGAATGGGTGGTAGAAGGGGAAGGAGAGGGAACTTGGGTTAGTATGCAAAATGAAAAATAATTTTGAAATAAAAATGCATCTAAATAAAAGAAGGACAGTTTTAAAATTGTGGTTCTAGGGAAAACTATCCATATGTATACATTTCAAAAAAAAAAAACAAAAACAAAAAAACAAAAGAACTTAACAAGAAATTTTCTAAAAGGGTGTGTATACACTTATTGCCAAGAAAAAGTTGAGACCTACCTTCTACTTATAGGCTTTTAATTTTTCTTATCCTTTTTCTTGTATAGTGTAATTTTATTTTTTCTTGCAACGTATTTTTGTCATTTTCTCTTCCTACCTCCTTCCAGATCCTCCCAACCTTTCTATGCGCCCAAAGTTCTACTATTGTCCCTCTTTCAAAAGAAAAATCCTATAACACAAAACAAACATCAATACAAACAATTTTTTTAAATCTTAATAAATCTAAAATGCTAAAATGAAACAAAAATTTCAAAAAAAAAGATACAGAGTTCTTTGAAAGTTGACCAACTACTCCTGAGCATGGACTTTCCTTGGAGTGTTGGTGATAATTCCAGAAATGATCCATAATAGAAAACGGATGATAAATTCAACAAAAGACACCGACTGCAAAGAGCTTTATGGTAAAGATTGAGGTCCTGTGTGTACCCCCGTCTCAGTGCTTGGATGGGACTCAGTTCTACAGGATTTATGTGTTCTGCCAGTCTCTGAGAGTTCACATGAGTATCAGTGCTGTACTGTCTGAAAGACTCATATTCCTTGGTGTGTCCCATCATTTCTACCTCTTACAATCTCTCGGCCTCCTTTTCCTTATAGATCATGGAGCCTCAAAGTGAGAGGTTACAGAAAGACATCACACTTAGCATTAGATTCTCCAAAGTTTCTCACCATCTGCACATTGCCTAGTTGTGTGTCTCTGTGTTAATTTCTATCTACTGGTAGAAAAAGCTTCCAAGATGGTGTTTGAATGATATATTGATCTATGGACATAGCAATATATCATTCAGAGAAGTTTTATGGCTATGTTCCTTTAACAGAATTATAATAGGTTTTCCACTAGTCCAGTGACCTGTCTGGTCTTAGGATCTTGGAACCTTTACCAATGTCAAGGAGGGAATCCAACTCATAGCACATGCCAATGACATATTCATAAGATATTTTATTTTTTAGAGAAACATAACATTTATGCCACTGTTTGTTTCAAAGTTTTTGAAGACTATCATGTTTAAAGTATAGGAGGAAAAACATATGAGCCAATAGGCTATAATATGAATAGCTGAAATAACCAATGCAGCCATATGATTGTCTATTGAACTCTTAATATAATCCATCTATTTTCTATACTAACAGATTCTTCTATTTTATACAATTGATATATCTTTTAATTTAAATTTAAATTCTTTTATTTATTATTCTTTTAATTTAAATAAAAAATAATCATATCATCTGAAAACCAAAATCTTTTAAAAGAAACATGGAAATCAACTAACAAAATAAAAATATATTAGAAAACAGCACTCTTTCGAAAATTTGAAAGGTTATGGTTAGAAAACTTTGAATCATTTTTCTTGATTTATAGTTCACTTTTTCAAAATTATTTCCTCTGAGTGGTTGGAGTATATTGTCTTATAACTTCTATGTTCAGTGTGGGACTTAGTGAGATGAGGAACTTCAATCTGATTCTGAAACCCCCAGTTCAAATGCTCTAGGGTGAAACTGTGAAGAGACTGTTCCTTAAAATGAATGATTTCATCTTCAATCAAGGAACATGTTAACTTCCTGGAATGTTTCCAGTTCACCCTTCAAAAGAACTCAATTTAGCAGTTTCATCATTTCATGAGTTTCCACTTATCCATTCCACTGGAGAAGAAGCCGTGGCATGAATAATCTAAAAATACAGTTCATTTTGAAAGAATTTATATGCAGTGATTTTCTTAGTAGATTCCACTTTCTAGTTGTGTTGTACCTAAGCTAATAATAAAATTAGTTTTTCTATCCTCAGGGCATAATAATTGGTAGCTAGCTCAGAAAAATAATATGTGATAAGAGAAAGCTAGGCACCTTTGTTAGCGAACATGAAAAATTTGTTAAGCAGTACATCCATATAGGTGGAGAATTGGAAATCACAGATAATAAATAAAACTTCCTCAGTGAGAAAATCCAGAGAGCCAAGTTAACTTGCTGTACACTAAGGGATACTGATCATAATATATAATCCAAACAACAGAAGTAGAAGTTCTACTACATGAGTGTAGCATAATCAGTCTATAGAGAAACATTATGAAAATTATATAGACTTATTGAACCACATGATGAACTAGAAATCTTTGTAATATGGCATTTTGTGGGGTACATAGATTCTTACTAGTGTTTCATAATATTTGTGGACATTTTGATATTAATTTAACTTGTTTTTGTATTTATTTCCTATTTAATTATGCAGACTATCTTAGTATGTGTATAATTTGAAAAAATCTAAGCTGAGCTATGAATAGGGTCACATGCAGGATATAACTCTTATTTTCCATTATATTATGAAAGTAAGCCCCTTGTGCCATGTAGAGGAGATAATTAGAAAATACTTTTGGAGATGTAAGTAGAAATTGAGGTATATGGATAGGTTATTGATGAAACATGGTTCCTGTAAAGGCAAAAGGGAGTTCTGTCTTCTATGAGACACAAATCTGGTGTAGTTAACAGGAATCTTACTCAGCAAGGAATAATGGAACCCTATGCAAATAGTTAACAAAGATTTGGGAAGAATGAATTTTCTTTTGTAACAGTATATGTGAGAGAATGGGAACATAATAGAAATTTATTGGAAGATGCAGACAGACTTCTTTAAGACTCCTGCTTCCTCATTGGCTAATGCCTTATAAAAAATAAAGATTACAACAGGATTACAAGAGAAGATCTTAAGCTAGATGACACTAGTGGACCCATGTGTGGCCTGCCCACCCACTTAAAAGTGCTGGATTTTTACATTTTCTTCACTGACCAAACAAGCTTGGCTAATTCAAGCTTTAAATGTGTTTAAGAGCCAACTCATGAATATATGAAAATGTAAGGAATGACAAGGATGAAATTGCAGTACATGTGGGGAAAAAACAGATTGTTTATTAGAGATTGTTGGAGAAAATGGGTTATTATTTTGAAAGAAATAAACTTGGATCTCTACCTAGAATTACTTTAAACAGTATTCTCCAGATGGTTTGAAAACTTAATGAAAAGTATAAAGTCAGTAAACAAAAATGGTAAATACTACTGTTGTTACTAGGAAAAGATGATAATTTCTTCAACAAGATCTTTAAGCAATATGAGGCAAAGACAGGATGGTATTAATATTTCAAGATATTAGCATATCCTGAAAAAAGGAAAAGAAAACCCAGTTTAGAAGGGTTAATTTTTACCAGATATATATTATGACAAATAGATTAACATTTAAAGAACTGGGATCAATATGTAAAATAAGTAAAATAAATAAATAAAACATTTGGAAAAAAATCAATGATTCAAATAAAGCAAAATAAGTAATAAATTTAACTCAGCACTGTGGTGATATACTATTTATGATTTGATAACACTTGTCTGATGATTCAGAAAGCAAAGTCAGCCACAACTCTCGAAATCCAATCATACATCTTTAATCCCAGCAGCCAGAAGCTATGGAGGTCAGTAGGTGAGGATTCACATCTTTAATCCCAGGATTCAGGAGATAAAGGCAGTTGGATCTCTGTGAGTTCAAGGCCACCCAGGAATACATTATACAGAATTTGTCGAAAAGAGAATCAGAACACACACCTTTAATCCCAGGACTCATGAGAGGTATATAAAACAGAATCAAGGTCTCAATATGAGGCATTCAGTCTCCAGCCACATTTACAATAGAAATGCCCCAGCCCTGTTGGAGATAAGAGCTCTATGTTAGCTTACCTGCTTTGCTTTCCTAAACTTCAGGTTGAACCCCAACATCTGCCTCTGGGTCATTATTTTTCATGTTACACAACACAGTGGGTCATGCAGAGCATCTGAGGCAAGAGACTTTATCATGAGTTTGAGACCAGCCTTCACTATGATACGTCATCCCTCAACATCTAGAATGCAGATTGGAACTCTGTCTCATGAGCTAAACAATAAATCAAACAAAAAAAAAAGGAAAGACCATCAAAAAGCAAGTCTAACAATGAGCCTACAAGCAGAAAATATACTGAAGAATAAATACATATCTGTGAAAAAATTTGAAGCTTCCTATTAATTAATTTTGTTATCAGGTAAAAGAAAATAAGCAAAATTGACAACTTTCATATTATGGGGCTCAACAGCCCTTGATGACATACAAGTACAGCCAAAGTAAGAATGGCCCAAATTAAATACAGCATACATGTAGTGAAATACATTCCTAAAATTACTTCCAAAATGTTGTATGTATAGATATTTCATGCTCTCATTGATCTTTCTAATACTGTATAATTAAAACAGTAAATGCATATCCTGAAGTATCATCTGTTCAAAGAAACTCCTTAGTTATTCATATGAAATTAAGAAAACTGAGGAAAATTAAATATATGACATAATATTGTGATCATTAATTGGGATTATGTGCATCTAAAATCATAAGATGTATGCTTGAAACGTGTGTGGCAGAAAATAATACATGCTGGCATTGTATCAAAAGGAAGGGGGAAAAAGAAAATAGGTTCACATGAATAGTGGGTAAAAGGATTAATTAATCTGAGACAACTGAAATATAAAAACTGAATTGATTTTTAGGAGACCTTCAGTATTCATTTGAATGTACATTTCCCATTGTTACCTGCTTACAGAATCCCTATTTATTTTATTTTAACTAGTGAAAAGAATTCAGTTTTCTAGTAATTTGACAGTATTGATAATCAAATGGGCTGGGTATTTGGTTGAGATTATGGGCAATTGTAATGCGACTATGTGGATTTTCACAAAAATCATCTGTCATGAAACCAAATTGTCCTTCTGTATACACATGGAGATCTATATATGGAGGTGATAAATAGAGATGGCGTAAACTAATGAGAACACAACTTCCACTGAACTTGAACATTCAAAATAGAAATGTGGTGGATATTGATTTAGACTTTATAATGACACAATAAATACAATTAGATAGCATTGATCTTGCTTTATATTAATATTTACATATTGTATAGCAGAAAGAATAATTCAGAAGAGTGAATATGGCCAAAAAAGTAGTCACAATATTTACTGGTAAAAAATAAAATTAATATCTAAAATAAATATGTGTATTATATATATATGTGTGTGCATAAAGTTAATGTTTTATTGGGAAACATTTGCAAAAAGTTATACAAAATAAAATATAATTAAACAATCAGAAATAATGTCATCGAAACATTAGAAAAATGGAATCACTATAGATCTAGTGGGACTGTATGGAATTAAAATTAAGAGAAAATTCCAGATGATTGCAAACTTAATTTCAGATATAGTCATTGCCTTAGACAAATAAAAATTATAATAAAATAATTTTCAAGAAGCTTTTTGAGAAAGCTTCTGCAAGAATAGGAAGTAAGTCTAGAGAGATCTAAATGGAGGCCAGGAAGGAGCATAAAGATCATGTCTCCACCCTATTTAATCTTGAAATATATTTTTCTTATTTTAAAAATTTAATATCATGGGCACTTTTGAGTGTATGTGTGAGTGTGTGTGTGTGTGTGTGTGTGTGTGTGTGTGTAATAGAAGTCACATTCCTGTGGTGGAATGTTTGTGCATTTGTAGGCAAATACATATAAGGATATTCAAGTGAAGGACAAAGACCCAACACTAGAATGTACTCAGGAGTCATCCTCTTGTTTTCTAAGTCAACGTGTCGCAATAATTTTTAGCTTTAGGCTTGCTGATCAGTGAGTCACAGGCATACTTTAAACTTTGGCCCACGTGTACTGCGAATACAACTGCAACTACCATATCTTGCTTCATTGTGTGGGGATTTTTGTGATCTAAGTCACATATTCAAGCTAAAATAACAAGCATTTTACTCACAGAGTTTTTCACTCAAGTGGATCCAAAGTACTTTACAATAGTATGGAAGAGTATGTTTGCTTATGTGTATAATAAAGGAATGTGATCTATTTTAAACCCAGAATGCTTTAGACATAGTCAAGGCTACCACAAATTATAAATGGCCAAGAGAATATAGTCTGTGCTATTTCCCCTGCACATCCAGATTTCTTACAGCTTCTCTTCAATTAGAGGGTTGTGAGGACAGGAAGAAGACCATAATGCTGAACTAAACAGAATTGAGAGCAAACAACACCAAAGAATTACCTATTAGGCAAAACCAGAAACCCATAGGGGGATTGGGCTAGAAAGATAAAAGATTGTACCCCCTTCCCAAATAGCTTTCAAATTATGGAGACAGGGGAGTAAATATTTTTGATTGATTTATAAAGTCTCTTTAAACTTTGTGTTTGCATGGGTATCTACACAAACACAAATACATTGCCTTCCGTTTCACTACCCAAAATATCTGGAATTTATAGGACGTTGGTGTTTAGGTTCATCCATGTTTTACTATTATAAAATTTAATATGTGCTTTTTTGGCAAAATATCTAAAAATTATTGATGGAATACTAATCATTACATCACCAAGAACTAAGATAGAATTTGAAATTTTGGTTAAATGGCAAAGGTGAAATCAACTTTTTATTTTTTTTTTATCTGTGAAGACTAATTGAATCATGTCATTAGTCAGTATAAGTGTGATTGTGTGTAAACATGTATATGTATGATCATTACATACTTTGTTACTCATATTGCTTATTTTGGATTTTTTTGGAGGGGCTGAAACATGGTTTCTGTGTTGCTTTAGAGCTTGCATTGGAGCTCATTCTTTAGACTAGGCTGGCATGGAACTCAGAGATTTTCCTGACTCTGCCTCCTGAGTACTGGGATTATAGGAGTGTACCACCACTGCCAGCTTTTCATGTTCTTTCTGCATGTATGCCTGAAGGACAAAAAAGGGAGCCAGATGGTTGTGAGCCACCATGTGGTTGCTGGGAAGTGAACTCAGGATGTCTGGAATATATTCCAGGATGTCTGGAATAATAGCTACTGTTCTTAACCCATGAACCTTCATTGTGTCATAAGCTGGCTTCTGCATATATTACTGCATTACTCTAGAGCATTTCTGGTCTTATGTCATAAAATATCTCAGGGAAAACAAATTTTGTCTCTGCCATAGTCACGGAATCAACCATTTCCTAAGGGGAGGTGTTTATTAACAGCATACTTAATTATATGTTTTATTACTTTTACAGGTTATAAAGTCAAATATATGCATATGATAAGTACACACTGAGTGTAAATCTTCAGTAACTTCTGCAAGACAATACATACATTTCATGTTTCATTAGAGTACTGTAAGTTGTACAGCACCCACCCTTGACCAGCAAGGAAGAACAACTCCAGGAAGATCTTCTTCATGCAGTTTTAATCAGGATCCTTGAAACATGTTTTCTCTGACCCGGGAGAGAGCTGGGGACCCTTGCACAGGTTAAATACCCTTGAGCTAACCAACCCCAGTGAGCCACGTAGACCCTGCAGATAGGCTACTCTGGAAGCAGACAGGCTGAACAGACTTAACCAAATAAGGGCTTATTTACGCCAGAGAACGCTCACCCATGGGGAGGTGGAAGGCAGAAGCCAGCGCCATCTTTAAGGTGTGGTTCTTCGCTGCTCTCTAGAGTAAGTTTTATTATGAAATTTCAATTTCTTGACCTTGAAAATATTTTTTCACAAATGAGACATGTCTTCTCTGCTTTTCAATATATTAGTATATCCTCCTGCTTATGTTCAAAGAAATCAAGAAAAATAAAAGACAAAGGAAGCAAAAGGAGAACAAAAGAAATATGGGGGAGGAAATTATTAATTTTTTGACAGATGTATTTGTAATATCAATTTCATTCTAGTTAAAATATTTATATTCCATTCAATGTTTTCTGTGACACTAACTTTCAGTAAATATTTGTTTCTATTTGTTTATGAACTTTTTATTTATTTATTTATTTATTTATTTATTTATTTATTTATTTATTGGAGACAGGTTTTCTCTGTAGCTTTAGAGGCAGACCTGGAACTTGATCAGACAGATTTTTAGCTCTTTCTGTATCCCAAGTGCTAGGATTAAAGGAATGCACTACCACCATTTAGTTAATTGTTAATGAACTTTAATTCTGTGAGCATAGCATTTTTTGCCTACTCTAGAAATTAATTTGGATCTGATCAAATAACTTATTTGTCTTTATTCTTATTGCCTTCTAAAGAAAATGGTTTTAAATTGATCATGAGAGGGCATAATTATGATTGTGTTACTTTTTATGAGTAAGCTATGGATTGTTCACGTTTCCTCTTTTATCCATTTTCAAAACTTGAGTTGCTAATGATTGTGAGATAATGAGTAAAATATCTGGAAAACATATTTTGAATTCTCTTGATTTTGTGTGTTTCGTTTATCATATCTCTCAGTCATGAAGGACTACATATGTACAATGTCTAATTCCAAAAACGTGGAAATTTGTACTCAAAGTAGTTGGACAGTTTTACACTATTTCCATACACCTGGTATCTATTTTATATAAAATAATACTTTAAATGAAACTCCATATAGGCACATATATGAAAAATAATTTCATTTCAGTCTGTTTCTCATCCATTTTCTTTTCTTTCTCTCTTCTCACACAAATAGCATGAAGCAGTAAGTGACAAAACTATCTCAGTAGAAAGCAATTTCAATTAGCTACAATATTCTAGTAAAATGTTTCTTGAACACGCAACTTTGATTTTGCAGAAATACCTTCATTTTCCTTCCCAGTGTAAATTTTTTTTCTCTCATTACTTCTTTCTATGGTCTAATAGAGCATTATATAATGTGGTATTAAAAAAGTTTCATTTTCTTCAGCTCTTCACCTGAGCCCCAATTAACTGATTTGTTACTGTGTCATGATAAACCTGTCTTTTTGATGAGGCATGAACTATAAACTCATTTTTCTATAATTGATAAAGTTAGGTTAATGGTTTTCAAAACCTAAATTAATTTCACATGATTACTATTCATGTCTTTAGTTCTATTTTGCTCCCTACACCTTGCAAATTCAGCATAAAAGTCATTAAATAAAACCACTGCAAGATGAGATGCTATAAAAGTTCTCACCAAAAGACAACATTTGCGAAGAAAATATTACATATGATCTGGGTATGTGTTTAGTCTGGTAAAGCATACTAACTGCTAAGAGAGAAATATCCACAAGCATATAAATTCCAGCAATGAAGATGCATATGTAAATTAATACTTTAAAACTTTTCCCAAACAATTATGCACAACATTAATGTAAAAAATACATTGAAGAGAAATATACTAAAGATGTTCTTCTGTTTATAAATTTATTAAACTGGAATTAAATTGTTTTCTACAATATGCATTTGAAATGACACTTAGCAGCTATGATTTAAAATAATTGTTATAACATTGGTAATAAAAGAGATTTTCTTATAAAATCATTTGACCTTTATTCTCACTTTAAGGTTAGAATTACTATAATAGTTGGTATAATGACATTAGAAATAAATTTGACCATAAAAATCATTAAATAAAATACTTTATTGTTCAACGTTCTCTGGAAGACCAGACCATCCAGAAAAATAAGTGTGTGTATGTGTGTGTGTGTGTCTGTGTGTGTGTATACATATGCAAATGTATATTATATGTATTCTCTATACACTCAAACACAGTATTTCTGTGGTTCTTTCTGCTTGTGTGTTTAAGCCTACTGAGTGAGTTAGTGTTGCAAATGTGCTTGAGCTGACAGCTTGGGAATGAAATAAAGGGAGTCGTTCCTGGAGAAGACAGACACTTCTCTCAACAGCTTTAATTATTATGTATCTTTCTCTAAGGATGGGGAATATTTTGAAGTTTTTTCTCTATAAATTCTGTCATACCAACTGCTATTGACACTATATTTTTTGGGTACCAAAATTTTTGAAGGTTTATGATTAAGCTTCCTTATTATACATAGAAGACATTTTCCTGTAGCAGATATCCTAGTCCTCTCTTACAGTATGTGTGCCATTTTTCCTCAAAACATCTTCAGTCAGAGTAGAAGGGATTAAATTCCAAGTGTAAAAGATGGGTACAGGAACTCAATGAACACTTTTTTTCTGTATTTATCCAGTTATGGATTTCTATCATGTTCTCCACCTACTGAAACAAAAACAGAAACAAAACAAACAACAACAAAACACACACGCACACATTTCTGTGATGAGAATCACATGTATTTAATAATAAGTTTGTAGAAAGTTGTTAAGACTAATACTTGTTTAGCAGAGTGGCAGTAGCAGGCTTTGCACTAAGATACACAAATTCCCTAGTGACAGGTTGTTAGCCAAGTTAATTGCACAAAGCATACATTCTCTAGTATTGAGAGTCCTCCTTGTTATCCAATTATAATTAATTTTGTTAACCTCAAACTATGTGTCATTATTATGCCGTTTGAAATATTTTGCAATGCTGGCCATTACTGTGATGCATAGGCTTTGTAGCTACATAATGTTACTGATTGTTTTTTACAGGAAACAATGGGCATGGCCAATGCAGACACTATGAGAACTCAGTTTCAGTAAGGAAGTTACCTTGTCATTTAAAGTTCAAGTCCTCCGAGTTCAGTATCTGTAGTGTGTAGTGTCTCATTAATCTAGACTTAACAGCAAATTCTTGAAGGTAATCAAGGGCAATGATAATAACATATTTGCGGTGGTTGGAGGGGAGGTGGATCATCTGACAAACAACTCAAATAGAGTTTTCCCATGTATGGCACAGGAGTTTTTGGTAGATATTCTATGACACCAGTTGCATAATTTAACACACACACACACACACATACACACACACACACACACACACACACACACACACACACACAGACACAGCCATTTATATATGATTTGTTCTACAAAGTAACAAAGATTTTTTTTTGCCATTACACCCAATATTATCAAGTGTTTTGGCACTTATTCATTATTCCAGCACTAGGGATATTTCAGAAGTATTATTGTTTTAAATGACCAGGCCTGTAATGATTATATAGAAAGATAATTTGCAAACAAGGCAAACAAACAAACAAAAACCAGAATGTTAATAATGCATTATTTAATTTAACAAAGTAAGCTTCATTTGAAAGAAATGATGGAACAAATATAGATACACTCACTAATATCTTTGTATTTATGAATAATTGCAAATTGTGGAAGGTTCAGATACCCTGAGTAGCAAGTGATAATGCACTCAGTGTAGGGAATTGCAATGTTATTATATAAATTATCTATTAATAATTTGAAAAAAATTATTATAATTATAATTATAGTTACATACTATCTGCTGATAATTGAGAAAGTGAAGATCATACGAATATTACGTATTAGTTAAATCAGCCAAGATTTTTCAACTTTCTACTTTACTTTCAACAATTTTTTATATGAGCCCAATCCGTAGTGTCTAAATTTAAGAGTTGATTGATGTAAAATACTGAGTTTTTATTAATAAAATTGATTTTCTTAAAATTTTTGGAAGTTCTAGAGTCTAACAGATAATATTACATGATTAATAAGCTTAATAATCTTAAATATTCTATACTTTAATTTTCAGTTTATTCATCTATTTTTTCTCTCTGTCCCTATCTCCATAAATTTACTTATTTATATATCTATATAACTACATATCTATGTGTCTGCATACAGCTAGATATAGACATAGAAATATACCCATTACAGGAATTTCATTGATCAAATTAAAACAGTGACCAAGACATAAAATGTGTTTCATATTAAAACCTAAGATTTTACTTATAAATGGATGGCTTGCCTGAAAATGTGTATGTGTAGCACATATGTGCTCACAGTTGTCAAAGCACACACTGGCCTGGGCTGTGAGCCAACATATCTGTTCTGAGATGTTAACTTAGGTCCTCTGCAAGGACAATGAGTGTGTTTCAACACTGTGCCATTGCGTCATCACAGTTCATAATATTTTATATTTATCTATATTTGGTATTATACATTTGTTCAATAAAAATAATTTAATTTCATGAAGTTCAATTTCTACAGAAAACTTGAGCTTTACATATATTCAATAGTCAACATCTTTGCATGTAAATATTATCAAGAATATCATTGATTTCTATATTGGAACAAAGCAAGTGGAATCCATAGTTTTCCATTTATTTATCAAATACTTTACTACATACTCCCAAAGAATTCCTCTGTCAGTACTTCATGTAAGTGAAGACTCGATTTATTAAAGTTTTCAAAATAAAAATTTAAAAATTCTTACTAATTGATTAGAAAAAAAACAAACAAATTCATTAGCATTTAATTTGTATCATTAAACAGCCAGGGAACCTGCATCAACATGACCTAGATGCTTTGCATATATGTTGCAATTAGTTAACTTAGTCTTTATCTAGGACTACTAATGGTGACAGCTGGGAATGTTTCTGACTGTGTTGACTGCTTTTGGTACCAATTTCTCATTCCTGACTGCCATGTCAAGCATTGATGGAGGAGGAGGTGTCTAGAGCCACTGTAGCTTGATATGACATGGGTGCCCTGATATCCACTGGAGTCAAACCTATCTCTGGGGAGAAAGAGTATAGGAAGAGTGCATGGGATGATGCACAATGGTAGACTATGTGGAGAGAGGGGACACAGTGAAGAAGACAAAGTGACAGACAGCTGGGAATCCAGCATTGAAACTGCTCAGACCCCCTGACCGTGGATCTCAGTTAGAAGACCTGAGCAGTCTAAGAGACCTCTGACAATGGAACCAGGATGTATCCCTGGTGCATGAAAGGACTTTGGGAGCACATTTCCCATAGAGGGAAGCTCCCTTAACCTAGAGGCAGGAGGGATGACCTAGTCCCTACCAAATGACTTGACAGATTTTGATTACTCCTCCTGGAAGGCATCACCCTACTTGTGGAGTAGGGGTAGGGGTGGAATGGGAGGGTGGTCAGGTAGCATGAGATGGAGGGAGGGGGGAGAGAGGGAGAATGGAGGGAGAAAGAGAGAGAGAACTGGGATTGATATGTAAAATAAGAAAAAAAATAAAAATGAAAAGAAGCTACAAAGTGAAAGATATATATGGAATTACCAATAATGTGGAAAATATATAATCATAATTTTTCTCATTTATTTTCTTTAAAGAAAAAATATATTTATTTATTTTACATTCCAGAAGCAGTTTCTCTCTCTCTCTCCTCTCTTCCCAGTCCCTTTCCACACCCCCCTCTGTCCCTACCTCTCAGCCCACTCCTCCTCCATTTCTGTTTAGGAAATGACAGGTCTCCCATGAGTATCAACTAACCTTAGCATATTAATTTGCAGTAAGACTAAGTACCTCCCCATATATTGAGGATGGGCAAAGCACCAAGTATGAGGAGTAAATCCAGTAAAGGGGTCACAAGCAGCTCGTGTTAGGAGTCTCACAGGGGCACCGACTACACAACTGAGGCATGTATGTAGAGTGCCTAGGTCAGTCCCATGCAGGCTCCTTGCTAGTTCATTCTATGTGACACTCTGTGAACCCAGGTTAGTTAATTGTGTGAGTTCTCTTTTGATGTTTTCACCCTGAAGCTCCTACAATTCTTTCTCTCTTCTGCAGTGGGGAGAAACTCTGTGTAATGTTTGGCTGTGGGTATGTATCTGTTTCCATCAGCTGTAGAATGAAGTATCTTTGATGAAAATTGGACGAGGCACCAATCTATTCATACGTGAGTACCAAATCATGCTATGTATCTGCTATTGCCAAGAATCTTAGCTGTGGTCACTCTTGTAGATTCCTGGGAGATTCCCTTGTGCCATGTTTCTACCTGACCCCGAAATGCCCCCACCCTTTACAGTGGCCTCTTTTTTTTACTCTTCATTATTCCTTAACCCCTCAACTTGATTGCTTATATTCCCAACACCACCTGCCCTTAATCCACTCATCAAATCTCCTCTGTTTTTCCTTCCAAGGGAGATGTGGGTATATACCATGAACCCTCCTGGTTTCCTTGTCTCTCCAGGTCGGTGAATTGTAAAATAGTTTACTTACAGCAAATATTCTTATGAGTGGGTACATACCATGTCTGTCTTCCTCTACATGAGTTACCTCATTCAAGATTTATTTTTCCTAGTTTCATCCATGTGCTTTCAATTTCCTACGGTCCTTTTTTTTAAAAAAATACCTGAGTAATAATCCGTTGTGAAGTGGGTAGACACAAGATTAACTAAAAAAAAATTTTCAGTAGTCCTCCTATGCAAATAATAAATTGGATGAGAAAGAAATCAGAGCAATGACACCCTTTACAATAGCATCAAACGATATAAAATATTTTGGTGTCACTTTGTCAAAGCAAATTAAAAACCTATAGAAAAACATCAAATCTTTGAGAAAAGAAATTGAAGAATATATAAGATAATAGAAAGATCTCTCATGTACTTGGGTTAGTAGGATTTACACAGGAAAAAAAGCCATTTTACCAAAAGCAATACACAAATTCATTACAATACCCCATTAAATCCAAACATAATTGTTCACAAACCTTGAATTAGCAATACTCAACTTTATATGAAAAATCAAAATATGCAGGATAGCTAAACAATCCTGTTCTATAAAGGGACTTCTGGAGATATCAAAATTCCTGACTTCATGCTCTACTACAGAGCTATAGTATATAAAAACTGCATGATGTTGGCATAAAAGTAGACAAATGGATCAATGGAATTGAAATAAAAAGCCAGATTTAAATTCATACACTTTTGGACACCTGATTTTAGACAAAGAATCTAAAATTATACAATAAAAGAAAAAAGCATCTTCAATAAATGGTGCGGGTCTAACTGGATGCTACCATGTACAAGAATGCAGATAGAATCTTATCCTTCACTCTGTGCAAAACTCAAGTCCAACTGGATAAAAGTCCTCAACATAAATCCAGATACACTAAGCCTCATAGAATAGAAAGTAGGGAATAATCTTGACACATTTGCGTAGTAGGCCATTTCCTGAAAAGAACAACAGTATTGAATGCACTAAAATGAACAATTAATAAGTGGGACCTCCAAAAATTGAAAACTTTTTATAAACCAAAGGACAGCACAGTCAGCAGGACAAAACAACAGTCTACAGAATAGGGAAAGAAGACTGATTTACAAAATAAATAACTCAAAAAACTAGATGTCAGAAACAAATGAATACAATTAAAAATAGTAAACAGAGAACACTCAACAGAGTAATATCAAATGGCCAAGAAACAATTTGTACAACAACCTCAGCCACCAGGGAAATGTGAATGAAAACAACTCTGAGATTATATTTTACAACTGTCAGGATAGCTAATATCAAAAACACAAACAACAGTTCATTATGGAGAGGAAGTAGGAGTGTAAAACTACTTTGGAAATCAATGTGGTCATTTCTTAGATAACTGGGAGTCAACCTACTGTACACGATAAATAAAAATACCTTGTGGCAGATTTTGGGGGTCAACATAAAGATTACAAGATTAAAGCAGTTAAGCTACCTGAGAGATCTTATGGCTAACATGTCCTATTCTCAACATGGCTGGAGAATGAACGCCTTCTATTCTCAGTGGCTGGAGAATAGATGCCTCTATCTTCTCTGTGGCTGGTGAATGAATGTATGATAGCAAGACCTCGCTCCTATTTTATATACCTCCCTAAAGTTGGGATTAATGGCATGTAATACCAGGTGCTGGGATTATCTCTGTGTGAGCAGTTTCTCTTTAGGACTGCATCAATCTTGTGCAGATCTGGGTGTCCTTGGACTCACAGAGAACTGTCTATCACTTAATTTTGAGTCCTAGGATTAAAGGTGAACACCACCACCTCCTCACTTCTGGCAGCTGGGATTAAAGGTGAGTATCACCATTGGCTGACTTCACAAGCTTGTGGCTTGACTTTGATCTTCTGAATCTTTCGGCAAGTTCTAATAAATCATAAATAATATGTCACCACAACCTGTTACATGCAGTTTTTCCACCAGCCTGGTCCCACATCAAGTCAGCCCAAAATAGCACACAGAGACAGTGTATTAGATAAAAAGCTGTTGGCTTGTGACTAGTGTTTTTTATTGGCTAGCTTGGTCTTAAATATCTCTTCCCTCATATCCTACATCTTGAATCAACTCTACTCCATCTATCAGAATCATCCTTGTCTCATAGTCCCACCTATATTGCTTTCCTATTGGCCAACAGGGCTTTATTCATTAACCAATAAGAGAAATACATTTACAGAACAACATCTCCCATCAACATCCTACCATAAGAACCAGCTATATATACCATCTTGAGCATATACCCAAAGGATTCTCAACCATATCAGAAAGACACATGCTCAATATGTTCATAGCAACTTTATTGTAAAAGCCCTGACCTAGACAGAACCTAAAGATATTTATTTCTATGGGCACTAGTATATTTATTTTTTCACAGCTGTTTCTGTGTATCTGTAATCAAATAAAATAGAGCATTTATGTAAGCAGTTACAAACTTACCCAAAAATTATCTACAGAAATGGTGACTCCCTTCTTAACTGCCAGTGTGAATAGTTATTTTCTGCAGCTCAAAACAGTAAATTTTACTTATACTATGATTAATTGATTCAGGATGATGTGTTGAGTAACTACATTCAAGGAGATTCTGTCAATCTCATTGTTTTCAATTGTCACATTAAATCAAATATACTAGGTACAGGTGTGCCCAGTGAGGTAAGAAATAGTGCTACTAAATGAAAATTCAAATAAATGTATATGCAGTGGTGAACTAAGTAAGAGTTAGTTAAAATAATAGAGTAAGAGTGATTGATTGCCTTCAGGGTTTGTAAAAGTCAAACATATCTGCTAATGATTTAATGTTCCACTTAGTACCCTGGAAATATTCCCTAGCCATACTTCATAAAATAAAGGGTCATGAGGCATAGATAAGGTCAGAGAGCAATTCAGAAACTGGCACAAATGAGCCAAAACTTCAAAAATCTACAGTGCTTTCAAGAAGAACAAGGTTAATAGTTTTATAGAATATCAAATGTAATTTATCACTTAGAAACTGTTTAATTAGGGTGAAGTTAATACATCATTTAATTGAAATTTCTCATATCATTTTCTCCTTCTTACAAAATGGTAGGCTCACATTTAAGATTTCTACATTTGTAGGAAACCTGCTTTTTCAATACAGTAAATGTGTACATTCCTAAAAGATGTAGAAATAACAATGTATTTAATAAATTTTAAAGAAAACAAGCTAAACACATGAAGAGATAGGAGTGTGATCTCAAGATTTCCCTACAGAGATGTTGATTCCATTCCATTGAAGACACTAATGATTAAAAAAAATACACTCTTATAATATTTTATGAAGACTTCAGTCAATATTTTAATAAGGAAAAATATTTTACCTTTTAGAAAACTATGTATATTTAAAACATTCCTAATATTCTCCAATTCATGTATTCTATTCTCTAACTTTGGCATTTATGTATGTATGTATGTATGTATGTATGTATGTATTTATTTATTTATTTATTTATTTGGTTGTTCATGCCAGGGTTTCTCTGTGTAGCTTCATAGACCAGGCTGGCCATGAACTCATGGATATCTGCCTGCCTTTGCTTTCAGCTCATCCAATCTCATATAATCTTATGAGTGATCACTTTGTGTAAATAGAATAAATATAAAGATCTCCAAGTAATAATCTTGTCTTTCATATAACTCTTATATGTCCAGTGATATTTACTGAGCCCTTGTCACTAAGTTATTTATTAGGTGTTACATTTAAACTGAACATCATAGTGAATGACATTGGTAATGATAAATTAGAGTTTACTGGATATTATGGGAAAGCAGTGCTCACTTTTCATAATATATCTCTGAGATTTCATTAATACAGCCCAAACTCAGAATGCAGTTTGTAACTATATTGATGTGATCAATAGTGTTAGACCTGCATAATATTATGCATGTATTTTCAAAAGGGAGGTTGTCCACAAACTTCTCAGCTTGATCTAAGACAATATAGATCCCTTCACACCTGACACACACACACATCTTGTTCTGATACATACTGCATTTAAACCCCTACTTACCCAAGCCAAATTATTTGAAGCCAATTGAGAGCCTATTATATACTAGAAAGGTGCTTTCTCCTCTCACCACACTGTCCAATGTTCCATTAAGCTCTCTGGGCCTCATTTCAGAGCTTGTGCCTTGGCTAGAGGCCGTGATACTTTTAGGAGCATTTTAGGAAAGGTCAGCCCTTTCAGTATGTTTTGAATGCCTGTTGCACACACATTTATCATTGCCTTTTTTTTGGTACAGTGGTCATTTATATAGTATTCCAAATTGTTCACTTTTTACCTTTGGTCCTTAGGTGTTCAAATTGTTCACTTTTTAACTTTGGTCCTTAGATGTCATGGACATCATAATCATCTGTTGTAATTCATAGCACATATGCTGACAGTGTGCTTTTTTTTTTTTAGATATTCCCTCCCCATTCAATTCTCACTTTCACTTGTAAGTCTGTATTCTCCTTTAGGTGTGCTTTTTTGCATCTTATTGGCTTAAAATATACTCTTGTTTGTTGTGTTCTTCAGAAGACCATATGGGAGAAAGGACAAAATAATTCAACTGTTTTCATACATATTTGTCTATGATGAATTTAAGCAATTCTACTATCCCCTTTCTATTCTTTCACTTATTTCCCTTTTCCACTGAAACTGGTGTTCTCATCAAGTCCCTTCTTATTGTCAGCCCTCCTGTAGTGGTTGTTCAATTGAGATTATTAGTTTATTTCCAAAATGCGGGTGGGTAATTATTTACTAAAACATGAAAATATATCAATATCTCTACCACTAAGGAAAACATCCTTGGGCCACAATATTTTTTTATGGAGAAATATCAATGGAGCTAGTCTTGAAGAGACCTCGTTTACCTAATCACAGCTTCAGTGAGGTAAAATGAATACAACTCTATCATGCTCAGAGATTCCTTTTGCCTTTACAGCAGTCCCACATTTTCTAGATAATTACATCCTATTACTTTTCCAAGAGTCTACATGTGTGAAAGCTGATATCAATATCCTTATTAATGCCAGATATATGGTTGCTTTTGTTGAATTTAGGTAAACTTTCTGCATTTCATGGAAATCCTTGCCTTGTTCATAAGGAAAGACTTTAAAAGTTTTAAGGTAAAGCATTTTTCTTTTTAGACTACTTTTTAGGGTACCAAAGTCTATCACCAGAGGTTTGCTGCATATTGAGTATCTTTTACCACAATACATTTTGTCCAGAAGTAAACCCACAGTGAAAATACAGTGCCAGTTGATTACAAAACAGTTCAGTCCCTGAACACCTATTACTTTGGGGAGTCGTGCTTGCATATTGTGCACATTAGTGGAGCAAGTAAAGAGAAAGAATAGAATTCATTGTGGGCTTAGTGATTAAAAGTAGTTTGGAAGTCAGGTAATGGATGTGGGTAACATACACAGAGGAAGGAACAGGAGAGGCAAAGGCAAAGGATGGAATGCCAAGATATAAGGTCACCTTCATTCTTATAAAAATAACAAAGAGGCATAGAAAGGAACAATCACTGGATGGAAATTTGTTGTGGCAGTGGATTTAGGAAACTTGCATGAACAAAATGGGTACTGAAGTGTTCCCAACTCTCAGAGCATCAGTGAAGTCCATATCTTAAGAGTCAGCAAGGTCTGAGTCAAGCAGTAGACTTACAACTTTATTTTGACACCCTTCTAAAGCCTAATTAACTTTATTGTGTTCATAGTATTAAATATAATCAAATTATGTATATATTTTAAGTATTATACCTATTTGTAAGTGTGGTACTATTACACAGTTTATTCCTACACATATGTAGACTGTGATTTATTGTAAAATGCATATATGTGTCTCACTTTAGAATAAAACATATTTGATAGCTTATTTATAAAAGTATGTCACATAAAATGGGCTAAAATATTTATACATATGCACACACACACACATACACACACACACACACACACATCCTATTAATTTTGATACAAATGCAAACAAATTTAAAAATCAGTATGGCAGTGTCTTTGCATTTTCTTGGAACTGAATGTTGTAAACATGGCTCTCTAAGAGACCCCAAGATTTTCAAAGTTACTTCAATTCTTTGTTCAAAGATTCTGCCATTATTCACAGAAGATAACTCTTCATAGAAGATTTTGTCTTCTTAGTGAAATTCATATATAATTGAGGAACTTGAGTCCAGATGCACAGAGGGAGGATAAGATCAGGCTACAGAAACACATAGAAACAGCTGACTTGAACAAGAAGGAGCTAGTGGGCCTCCACTGATAGCTGGGAATCCAGCATTGGACTAATTCAGACCCCATGAACATGGGTCTCAGGTAGAAGGCCTGGGCAGTCTATGGGACCTCTGACAGTGGAACCATGGTACATATCTGGTGCACAAAAGGACTTTGGGAGCACATTCCCCCTAGAGGGATACTCCTTTAACCTAGAGGCAGAAGGAAGGGCCTAGTCCCTACTCCAAATGACTTGACAGATTTTGTTGATCCTTCTTGGAAAGCATCATCCTCCCTATGGAGTGGGGAGGGGGAATGGAATGGGATTGTTGTTGGAGGTTATGGGAGGGAGGGAGAGAAGGAGGGAGGGAGAGAAGAAGGGAATAGTGAGGGAGGGAGAGAGGAAGGCACGGAGGGAGGAAGGGTGAAGGAACTGGGATAGCTATGTATAAAAAGAATAACATAAATATATTGAAAAGGTTTAAATATATATGTATATATATATATATACAATATATATATATATATAATTGAGGTATATTAAAGTATAAATTAGACATATATAACTGTTATAATAAAATGCTAATATGGAGGAATAATATTATAATAACAGATTTAGTTTTGAAATTGTGAAGCTATAATGTATATGGCATAATTTTTCTCATGAAAATTAATAAAGTATTTAAGTACATTGTTGAGTGGAAAATTGGAAGTATTTTCTTACTTTCAGTAGTATTTGATACACAGTTTGTTGTTCTTTAATCAGATAAATCTAACAATGAAAAATTGTCTCATCTTTTCAATTTGTAGGTCTGTGTACTTTAATCTTTTAGAATTGAATTATCTCACAGGGCTGATATAATCTTATAAAATTGGAGGATATTTAAGATACATTAATCTGATTCATATTTGTAATTTGATTTTTCAAGATACGTCAAGTGAAATTGGTTTGAAAGGTTTACTTATGGTAGCTCAATTGCTCCCAGTGTTATCTGAGTGGCAAGAAACAAAATATAAGGCATAAAAAAAACTGTCAGCTTAGATTTACAAAATGTAAGCCCTTTTGTTTAAAGAGACTAATACTACTAAAAAAATTATTATATGTGCTTTTTAAATATGTATTTATGGATGTTCTGGTCAATAAAAGATCATACTTTTAAGAAATTTTTCAATATTCTTGATGACCTAACCATATTTTTTACACATATTTTAAAAATGCACCTTTACACTTACTTGCCTCGAAGTTGAATATCATCTTGTGTATATTCAACTTATCTTGTGTATAAGTCTACCTCACATCATATTTTACTGCTAAATATATGGCATCCAAAACAGCTCAAACATGTTTAACAGCATCTCTATAAGTCTAAAATCAGGTCTTAGGAAACAGTAAATATCAATGAACTACTTTTTCCAATTTGTAAAATTTATTTTAATTTCCATAGTTATCCCTAAACATGTCATTATATTATAAGTTCCTAATATTCAAATTTGGGAAGAAAATGATTTAATATAGTAATCATCAATAAATATAACAATATTAAATTCTGGGGTACTAAAGTATGGTTAGAAATTTAGTTAGAAATATTCTAGCTAATAACCTCACATTATCCTACTTACCACATACTTATAACTAAAATGTAAAGCATTATAATCAATGATATTGAGGTTACATATGCATGCTGTACACTATATTCCTATTTTGGGAATATTGAGGGATTGAAGAGACTTGAAGTTTGTTGTGTGACAAGGAGTTTTTCAAATGAAAAGATTGTCCATCAGTAGGCATGTGATTATCGTTATAACTTTAAAGTCTTAATTATTTAAAGCCAAATGTTAGCTAGTCATTCATGTTCCATCTGTACTATGAGTATTCCAATGTGTGAGCTCTGGTAATTTTTTCCTCAGTTTTTAATTATTGTCAAAAATTGATAAATCTATAAGTTTTGACCAGAAAACTTCCAGCTGTTGGCTAGTTCATGCTGAAGGTGTTATGAAGGCTGTTTCAAAAAATGTACTGGACCTTAACTAGCTGTAAAATTTGAACCCTAATAATGACCAACATAGTAGGACATGTCCATGAATGCCATAGTGATAAGAAATGTTATGGTATCAATAATCTATTTTCTGATTGGATTTAAGGTCTGCTCCCAAGAAGGAAACACAGGCCTATTACTGTAAATATGGTCAAAACTCTATTTCTGGTAGAGGATCTCACAGACCAGAGAGGAGAAACAACTATTAGTAATCTGCTAAATGGACAGAGCATTAAATTGAATTCTAAGTACATGTCTATCCATATATAGACTAGTACAGCTCTCATACATAATCAGAGAAGAATGTTTGTATAAAGTACAGTCCTTAACAACTGCTGAAGGGAGGGAGGATCCAAGATAATATATAAAGAGGAGATATGAGGGAAAATAAACACAAAAGATAAATGAAAAAGCCATAGGGAAACATTACATTATTAATTTAAAATGCATCCACATACTATACACACATACATACATACATATATCTTAAATGAAGTTTCATTATTTGTGGTGAAGATAATGCTTACTCAAGATGCAAGGACTATTAACAAATACCCTAGAACCAAGACTGGGAAATCTCCTTTCAAACTGTAGAACAAAGAGGTGGATCAAGAGACTGTTAAAACTATATAGACTATTGTCTATGAATATTACCCTTAAGAACTGGAGTGTAAATGTATCTTTTTAATTTAATCATTTTAATACTGTTATTTCTACAGTAGAATTTAATTGTAATAACATCAACTTTGCCAATCAGTTATTTCATTAAATATATTTTATTGTGTTGCTTATGTATTTTGCTATAATCAAAGCCCCTCTATATTTGAGCTCAAGACATTTTACACATTTAAATTTACATTTTATATTTGCAGGTATGACTTATTGGAAGATAATATTTGAATGGCATCAGGTAGAGGTCCAGATTAAAATTTTGTGTATGAAACTCCTGCAATTGACCAGCTATGCTCCTTCAATTAAGGTTCAACTGAGTTCTCTTTTTCTCTTCGTTGGGGTGATTTACTCTTTTCTATTTATCTTTTATCAACAGTGTCCTGTCCTCCTTACTGTAATTTCATGATAATCATTGACATCGTGTACTGTCTGTGGTGGTCTATTTATTTATTTTGCCATCATATCTTAGTATCTCCCTAAGATTTGTGGGAATAATTATCTCAAAAATAAATGAAGTCAAATATAACTTATCAAGAAAAAAATCTTTCAATGAATTCCTTGTCCCTAGTCATTAAGAAAGATATATAAAATTTCACAATAACATAAGGCTGTTTTGTATCTCACCTTCACTTTTATCTCCACCTGCATAATAACTCACTTTTGTGTTTTTTCATAATCATTTTGGTCTCCTTCAATATTTAAGACAGAGAACTTTTTTATTCTACTGTATATAAATGTATACATACATATATATTATATAGATAACCAACTACATAAAATATAAATAAAATGATACAACCTACACCTTAATTAAATTACCTTAAAAATCACAGGTCAAACAATAATTTTTTAGTAGAAAATTTATGATTTGGAATCTGAGCTGATATCCTACTCGTTTATTGAATTCTTTTAAAACAAAAGTTTTATTACAATTAGTTATATGCTGATATGTGTTTCCTGTATGTATTTGCTCATGCACACATGTACATATGTTACATACATAACATATGTTACAAATGTTACATATATTGTGGGTAAAGGTACCCACCCAGAATAGAGATACTAGATATGCTGGAACTATAGTTACAGTTACTGTGAATCACCTGAAGTGGGTATTTAGCACTCTAGTATGTTTGTGGAAGACAAACAACCACTTTTAACTGCAGAATGAACTCTCCAGCCCCTTGATGTCAGATCTTTCAGTGATTGCCATTTTGATAGGTTGAGTTATCGCAAAGTTTGACTTAATGTGAATTTTCATGATGGAAAAGACATCTGAACATCTGAACATGTTGAAGAAAATATTTCTTCAACATTTGTGATTCTTCTTTTGAAAACAAAGTTCATTTAATTAGCCAATATAATACTTAAGTTTTGTTGCCTTGGAAATTTCTGGAGTTTTTTTTTAAATTATAGATATTAATTTAATATAGCTTATAGGAAGATAAGTATTAATTATTTATCATTTATTCCTTCATTATTTTATGTCTGGTGTTTCAGACTGTCTTATATTTGGTAATTTAGAGTATCTGGAACCTCAGTATGTCACCAGAGCTGTACTCAAATTTTTAGCCAGTAAATTATTTTACTATTGAAGAGACTAGATTACAGGTTGTGTCACAACTACCACATCTACCCTCCATCTTGACTTAACCTGACATCATCATAAAGAAATGAACCTCATGTTGAGTTTAGAGTAAAATCAGTCATATATATATATATATATATATATATATATATATATATATATTATATTTAAATTAATGAAATGTTCTTCCTAGTATTTTCATAAACATCTTTCCTGAATGGAGTCTGAGGAATGTAAAATGGTCTTTTTCATCATTTAGGAGTTGAGCATAAGAGATTCTGTCATTTTCTGTTGTTTTTTTTTTGTTTTTGTTTTTGTTTTGTTTTGTTCTGAGACAGGGTCTTTGTGTCTTCAGTGTGCCTAGAAAAATGCATTTAAGAGGTGATTGATATTCCTATTAAAACATTGTAAGCACATGGTGGTTTGGAGCCTGCAGTTGACTGATCTTTCTAAGATGAGGGGACCTTTCACAGTTTCTTGGAAAGTATTGCATTTCTCAAGTTTTAACAGACACATGATTTCTCCATTAATCTTTTTGAAAAGCTATCCATTCATAAAACAATTTAGAGTTCATCTTTATTATATTAACCTCTACTATTGTGTAAATATAGGGAACATTATTTAGGTTATAAAGTCTATTCTTAATGTCCTATACTAAAGCATATCACAGTTCAGATTCTGTTGAAATCACTCATTGTTTTATAGCATGCTCAAACAGAATATCATTTTTGAGTACCTGGGAGTTGGGTTAAGTAAAGTGAGAAAAGTAATTGGAGATAGTTTTTTGTTGTTTGATTTTTTTTTCTCCTCATATCTTAAAATACAGTTATGGCATGAAGAAATTCTAACTTGTGTTTTTCTCCTTCATTCTTCTGAATAGCAAATGAAATATTTTAATCTACTAAAAATTTAGGATTTATTTTCATATCACTTATAGATTAAATAGAAGAGATTATACGTAAATTAAAACATTTTGTTTTTCTATGCATTTTTTCAAGGGTGGAAATACACCAGAGGAATCCTACACAACTTTAATGCCTATGAACCAAAACAAAAAATAAACAGCACAATAACTCTAAAGCTTTAGTACTGATACATGCATCATGCTGATAACAACAGATTTCTAATTGGAGTTGAGATTAGACAAGAATTATTGTGTATTTTATAGTTTAGGTCACCAGTTCTCCAATTTATTCTCTACCTTTTTATCATTTTTTTTTATTTCATTTTACATTCCAACCAAAATTCTATCTCCCATCCCTTGTTTTCACCCAGCCAATTCCCCATTTACCCCTTTCATCATGTAAGGGACCCCAGTTAAGACTCCTACCAGCAATGGAGTTCAAACTGACTTTCTGCTGTTATCAGATTGCTGAATACTCCAACTATCATCATTGAGCCTTCACCTAGTAAGCGATGGAACCAGATTGAGAGATCCACAACCAAACAACAGCTGAGCTCCTGAATCCAGACAGAGAGAGGGAGGAGGGATTACACGAACAAGGGGAAATTTACAGAGACAACTGACCCAAACTTGTGGATTCTCAGGTACTGTGGATAGCTCTGGGCTTCCATGAGACTAAACTAGGCCCTCAATATGTGGGAGGCAGTTGTGAAATTCAGACTATCTGAGAGGCCCCTGGCATTAAACCTGTGCCCATCCCTGGTGCATGAGTTAACTTGTTGGAGGCCATTCCCTATTCAGGGATGCCATTCTCAGTCTTAACGTATGTGGGTGGGAGGAGAGAAAGGAGATTTGGTTCCACATCAGCTTAATGTTCCAGACTAAACAAGAATTTCAAGAAATTATTTCCCTAGCATAAAATGTGGGTGACAGTTGTGTAGCCTGGTCTGTTTGTGGGACCCCTGGCAGTGGAATCTGGATCTACCCAACGTGCATGATCTGGCTTTTTAAAGCCCATTCCACATGGTAGGGTTCCTTGCTCAACCTTAGTAATCAGGTGGGGGTAGTAGGGATAGGGGGTGCGGTTTGGTCCTGCCTCAATTGAATGTCCCAGCCTTTATTGTTTCCCCATGGGTGGCCTTACTCTTTCTGAGGAATGGATGGAGAGGGAATGGAGGGAGGTGGGAGAAGGGGAGGAGGAGAGAAAGAGAGACAATTGTGTTTGGTATGTAAAATTAATAAAAATAGAACATAAAAAAATGATTCAACAAAAAGAAGCCATGCCTGAAAATGAAAATCTAGCCAACAACACAAAGCTGGTGAAATTACGGATATTGGAGAACTAAAAACCCCTAATTTCTTTTTAAAGATGTGTCCTTCCTTCCCTCGTAAGTGTAGCACTCATCCCTCATCAAGAAAACTTCTCTTTGCAATAGGGGAGACCATTAATTAAAATCACAACTGATTAAAAAAAAAAACGATAGATTTTAAGCCAACTCTGAACAGATTTAAAGACAACTCTGGCATCTATTTTAAGAGCCAGAGGGTCATCGAGGTCTCAGCAAGTGTATGTATCCAGGTAAACCAGAAGCTACACCCATAATCACTGAGATGACTGCCTAAAGATAAACTAAACAAGAACAACCAAGAGAGACATACTGCAGTGGACACTGACACCCACAAGATCAAAGCTCACTAATATTTTATATTTATTAAATATTTCCCTCTCTTTATAATTTCATAAGTTTTTCTGTGTCCTTTACCAAAACCTCTTATATATCCCTACTACTTGCTCACTTTCAAACTGATTGTCTCTTTTGTTATTGAATATACATATATGTAAATACATATATATATGTATATATATGTGTGTGTGTGTGTGTGTGTGTGTGTGTTGTGGACAGTTTTATTTCTATAATACCTTTTCAGAAGTCATTGCTCAGTAACTCTTTTGTTACCACTGTGACTATGGTTTTAATATTGTTCTTTACATAACACCCAATAGTGGGGAAATTAGCCAGTGCAGTATCCAGTAAAGGTAGAAAAAAACTTCCTGTTCTGTATGCAACATCTGGGTTATTTTTGTTTCTTCTTGTTTGTTTGTTTGTTTTATCGGTCTGCTGCATTTAATGGGCTTGGTAATTTATTTCCCACATTTTCATTATGAGTAATATTTCCATTTCACAGATTAAGTGTAGCAAGGTTAAATAGTTTGTACAAGAACCTTATGAATGACAGAGAATAATTTACTTATCTATTCTGCTTAAATAGACATTTGCACTGCATTTCCTGTAATTCTATTTCTTCTCTGTTTAATTCACACTTAGATGTTTCTCACTGCAAGCCACCCAGTGCTCTACAAGCCTTAATATGATTCCTAAGGTTTGTCCATAATGACTCTCTAAGCAACCATTATTACACTTGTTTTAGAGATGATGAATCTGGGGTCAGAAATGTTGACTTCTACAATGTGTCATACTTCATAAATATATTTCCTTCACTTGATATTTAAACAAGATGGAGATACAATGAAATACAATATTTGCATTTGATACATAGGTATATATACCTGAAACCTAATGTTCTAATTAGTAGTATGCTATTATTCTAAAGTCACTGAACTTTTAAAACTTTTGTACAGGTTTAAAAAGATTTTTATTAATGTGTAGCCATGTTTTGTTTTTGTTTTATTTCTTGTGATTTATTATCCATACTTGAAATATATTTAATTTTTGTCTCTGTAATGTTAACTGTCATTGCCACTGTTTCATTTTGGCAGTTAGTAGAGTTTCAGGCTGAGAAGTTAGGGATTAATAATGATTTCCAGGAGAAATACATTAGCGATCTGGTATATTTCATTGATGACACGTGTCCTAGTTCCTCAGTACCCTTCACTGCAGCCAAGGCTGTCTGTGCCTGAAAGGAAGAAGTACTTTGCAGTATCTGTGAGACAGCAGGCTGCTGACAAGGGCCATTAACTAATTTAGACTTAAGTGTCTGTGGAATAGCTGTCTGGGTTTGCTGCAGTAGAGCTGTGGGATAATAAAGGTTTCCTTCTCTCAAGCATTCTCTTCTGTCTGTCTCATAACTCTCTACATTGGCACTTAGTGCACTACAAACTCCACTTCTCTCTCTCTCTCTCTCTCTCTCTCTCTCTCTCTCTCTCTCTCTCTCTCTCTCTGTGTGTGTGTGTGTGTGTGTGTGTGTGTGTGTGTGTGTGTGTGCACATGCGTGAGAGCATGTGTGGGTCTATGTCATTATAGGTATGTGTGGATTAGTGTGTTTATGCTAACACTTTGGAAATATTAGAGTAATGTAGATTTTATACTATGTAAGAAAAATTTTCTATCAAGCATCCAGCATTAAACAAATAAGGATAAATTTGCTAATATTTTGTTACATGGTTCCCCTGTGATTTATTTGGTGTGAGATTCCACAAATTCACATTCTTTTTTAATTTAACTTTTTAAAATTAATTTTTCTTTAAATTAAAAACAAGCTTCCTTTATATACCAATCCCAGCTTCTTCTACCTCCCATTTCCCCCAGCATTCTCCCATCCCTCCCCCATCCACTCCTCAGGGAGGCTGAGGCCTGCCATGGGGAAACATCAAAGTCTGTTCTATCCTTTGTGACAGGACTGAGGCCTTCCCCCTATATATAGACTGAGAGAATATCCTTCAGTAGGGAATGGGCTCTAAAAGCCCCTTCAGGCACTAGGGATAAATGCTGGTTCTATTGCTAGAGGCTCCATAGACTTCCCAAGCTCCCCCAACTGACACCTCATTCAGGAGACCTTGTTCAGTCTGGAGGCCCTGAGCTCCCCCTTGCTCAGGTAAGCTGTTTCTGTGCCTTTCCCCAGCATGGCCTTGACCCATTTGCTCAAAACTCCTTCCTCTCTGCAACTGGATACAATGACTTTGACTCAGTGCTTTGCTGTGAATCTCTGCTTCTGCTTCTGTCAGCTACTAGATGAAGGCTCTAGGATGGTATATAGGATAGTCATCAATCTCATTATCAAGGAAAGGCATTTAGGGTAGCCTCTCCACTATTGCTTGGATTCTTAGTTAGGATCATCTTTTTGGATTCCTGGAGATTTCTCTAGTGCTGTTTCTTCTCCTTAAGCCTAAAACAGTCTATCTGCCCCTCAACTAAAGAATGGATAAAGAAAATGTGATACATTTACACAATGGAGTACTACTCAGTCATAGAAAACAATGACATTTGAAATATGCAGTCAAATGGATGGAACTAGAAGAAACCATTCTGCAGAAGGTAACCCAAACACAGAAAAGAAAAAAAAAAAACAAAACCTGGCATGTTTTCACTCATTGGTAGTTATTAGATATAGAGTAAAGTTTTACCAGCTTACAATCCTCAACCCCAGAAAAGCTGGGAAACAATGAGGACCCTAAGAGAGACATGCATGGACCTCCCCCCCCCAAGAAGGGGAATAAGACAAAAATCTCCTGAGTAAACTAAGAACATTGTTGGGGGGGTGGGAGAGGGCTAGAAGAAAGAGGAGGGGGATAAGGGGATAGGGGGATAAGGAAGCAGAACATGAGAGATCAGGAAGGTCCAGATGGGGGAAGAACAGAGAAGGAGAGCAAGGAAAGAGATACCTTAATAGAGGGGGCTGTTATGGGCTTAAGGAGAAACTTGGACTAGGAAACTAGCCAGGAATCCACAAGAATGACCCCAATTAAGAATCTAAGCAGTAGTGGAGTCTATCTTATATACCCTTCCCCTATAATGAGATTGAAGTCTACCTTAAATGCCATATAGAGCCATCCTCTAGAAGCTGATAGAAGCAGAAGCAGAGATTCACAGCTAAGCATTGGGTCTCATTTCTTACATCACTTTTATTTATTTATATTTTCACTTTACAGTGATGTTTCTCTTTAATACTGATTTATTTTGCAGTTAGAAGATAGATTGATTTTTACTTATTAATCCATTGAACTCTGCATGTATGTTTTTATTAAAAAGTAGAATCAATTATTATTTAAAGTTATTTTTGACATGAGTGCCTTGATTGCTATCAGTTTTCTGTTATTATTTTTTGTCTGTTTGTTTATTTTTACACAGTTTTGTGTTTCCCTTTCAAGTTAATTGTTCTAAGATGTTCATATTTATCTGTTAACTACTGCCATTTTTTTCTTGGTCTGAATAATATTATCCAATCATTTTCATGTAATTGATGTTTTACAAATCATTCTAGATCACCAAGATCAAACAATCAAAGTACCATAAAAGAAGAAAAGCTTAATTTACCAAAACAACTAGAACTTTCAATTTGCCTTGGTAGAAATCACTTGTAATCCTATAAAGACTCTAGAAGAGTGGTAGTGGTTCGAAATTATCAAAATTGTATGACTGTGTCTTCAACAGAAGGTAAGTACTGAATTAGACAATCTGAAGTTTAATAAGTTAGGGAAATTCGTTTCTGATGTGTAGATAAAAATGACATAATCTCTCTATGTTATTTCTGGATCTGGAAAATGTCATCATACAGTTAACAGTGATTTTTGATCAGGTAAGTCACTGAAGGCTGAACAAAATCAATCTTCATATACACATAGTATGACTAATATTATTTATGTGTATTCACAGTATATTAGTGTGAGAATAGCATATCTAATCCAAGGCTTACCTTAAATGCTACCCATATTTCCTGAATGAAAACTTGTTTAAGAATATAACAGGTTCCCCTTTTTACTAAAGTAAATATCTTAATATTAACTATTCTTAAAATACTCAAATTGTAATATAGTTTTACACTCTTACTAGGTCTTTTTAGAAGATGATAATATCTGCATTTATGATAGTACCATGTGCAGGGTCTATGCTAATCTTCTCTGTGTCACTCCAATTTTAGTATATGTGCTGCCAAAGAAAGAATGAGTCGGGGAAAAAATAGAGGGGAGCAAGAAAAGAGAAATCTTAATAGAGGGAGCCATTATAGGTTTAAAGAAAAATCTGGCATTAGAGAAATGTCCAGAGATCCACAAGGATGTGTAACACCCTCAGAATAAGGAGTCTCCCCATTTCAGAAGGTACACCCAAGAACTCAATGTCCAGTCCAGGTGATGCAACACGCAAGAGGTTTTAATGAACCGGATATGTTTGTGCAAACGGGCTCCCTTAGCACACAGGCTAGAGAAGCAACATTTTCTTGGCAAGAGTACTTTTAAAGGAAAAAAACCACAAGCTTAGGGTGGGGCTATGACCCCCTGTCCATTGAGTATGTGACCAGTCATGGGTTCTCTCCTTGAGGCAGGATCGTCTCACTGTTCCAATCAGCAGGACCTTAGGGCCTCAGGGTGTGCTAATTAATCTTGTCTGGGCAAACCGGAGTTGCAGCTATCACTGATGGGAGGGGCAGTGTGAATTCTTGGTATCCTACCATCTTAGGGCCTTGGGAGGGAAGTTGCTGGTGGTTAGCAAGTACCAGGTAAATGATAGTGGTCTGTGTTAGCTTTTCAGTTTGGACTGTCCTTTATTTTAAGTGGGGGGTTTCCTTAACTTTACTTTTGGTCTTTAAGATAAACGCAACTACCCTATTTAAGAAATAGTGTAGAAGCTATTTTAAATGCCCTTCACCTATAATGAGATTGATGACTACCTTAAATGCTATCCGGGAACCTTCATCTAATAGCTAATGGAAGCAGAAGCAGACACCACAGCCAAACAATGAGCCGTACTCCTGGAATCCAGTTGTAGTGAGGGAGGAGACATGACTGAGGGGGTCAAGACCTGGCTAGAAAACCCACAGATATAGCTGGCATGACAAAGTGAGCCACTTTTCAAGCTGGCAAACCAGCTTTAGACCAAACCAAGCCCTCTGAATGTGTATGACAGTTAGGAGTCATGGGCAATCTGTGGGTCCTCTGACAGTCAACCAGTATGGAACCATTATTTATCACTAGTGCACAAATGGACTTTGTGAGCCTATTCCCCATGGATGGATACTCTTCCAGACAAGATACATGGAGAAGGGCCTAGACCTTCCCCCAAATAATGTGACAGACTTTGGTAATCCCCCATGGAAGATTAGCCTCCCTGGGCTGTAGATGGGAAGTAGAATGGGGGGTTCAGTGGGGAGGGTGCATGGGAGGATGGCAGGGATAGGGAACTGGGACTGATATGTAAAATAAGATTGGTTCTAAACTAAATAAATAAAATGAAAACAAAGATATTGCCATGCATTGTACTGTTTCAGATTATATAGGAACACTTACACTGCTTGACAATTGTTTTCTAATCCAATTCCTTCCTTACAGGTACTGATGACCATCCATACTTAACTGAAAGTTTCTTTTCCTATGGAGATAATAATTGGAACAGAGCAAATAATTTTGAAATGTGCCTAGCTAGCCTTGGCATATTTTTGCAAAATTATTTTTAATATTCATGGTATAATATTCAACAAGTATTATATAGGTTATTGTGTTTCTAAATGCAGTTTTATACTGAATGTTACTATATATATATATATATATATATATATATATTGATTTGTGTTTATGTACATGAATCTCAAGTTCATGAATCTCAAGAACTTCAGTGTAGCAGAAGGTATCTCCAAAATATGCTATTTTAATTTACTGGTAAATTTGAAGATAATCTAGAAAGTCACACAATGACAATCAAAATACAATAAAATGAACACAGTGCATACATGCTCTTCAGAACAATGTTCTGAATATAACTTAAAAAAATTCATTAAACATTTGTCATAATTAGACTTTCTTCATGGCTCATTACAAGAAGTAACAATGCATAACTATCCATATATTCTCACTATGCATTGAGTGCTCATTGAAATAGCAAACTGTGATGTGTGTGTGTGTGTGTGTGTGTGTTTGCGTAATGCTAATTAATAAAACAGAAGATCTCTGCCCTTCTCAGACTGTGATGATATCTTGCTTGTACAAATAAAGCCTGTCTGAAGGTCAGAGAATGGAGCTTCTGCTAGCAATCTATAGAGGAGTGGAGGTCAGTACAGACAGGAAGGGAGGTAGCTGAGCATAAACAGGACATAGGCAAGGAGAAACAGGAAACTACTTGTCTGCTGAGACACTAAGGAGGTAAGGTGAGCTGTGGCTTGCTCCTTTTCTCTGATCTCTCATCATTTCCCTCTATATCTGTCTCTAGCTTTTTATTATCTAGACCAATTGAAAACTCCATTTATAACAGAGTTACCTCTAAGTGTGGTGAAGATTGACAAGTGTATCCCTGACACTCTCCATTAGGTAGCCAAAATTAATTTTTTAAGGTCCTTCTATACTCCTCTTAGAATTAGGTTCATATAATCTACATTACACATTTTATTAACACTTTATTACATATTATTTTTTCAATAATCATTCCAAAGTTTGTCTTTCTAAAAAACTCAAAGTCCTTTGATCCTTACTATTTTATAGATGCTGTGTTCTTTTATTACCTTTGAAATACTTTTCTATGAATAATTATGTGAAAACATGAAGCTTCCACCACCACTTTATTTGTAAGATAGCTTTGGAGTCAAGAGATAACTGGATGGAAAAAAATGCTTCCTTTCTTTATTATCAGTTAGTTGACTTGTGTTTGGCAAATCACCAGAGATTTCAGCACTCTCCCATCACTAATATGAACAAAAAAAAAAAAAAAATGGAACAGCTTCCTTAACTACTTTTTTTCACAGATACTCTAGTAACCACATAAATGAGTATTCACAATAGATTATTTTAAAAAGCATGTGATGCCATCAAAGTGACCCAGATGGAGTTTTAGGTACAATTAATCATCTAGACAACAAACAAAAGAAAATTCAGAGAACAGAGTGTTAAAGAGATATTCTTGTTCACTATTAACAGTCATGTTAACTGTTGAAGCCTCTATGGAAATCAGTATGGATGTTTCTCAAAAACTAAAATTATCTCAGTTATAAGACCTGGCTACTCCACTCCTGGGCTAATACCCAAAGAACTCTATGCCAACTACAGAAATATTTTCTCATCCATGATTATTGCCCCACTTTCATAATAACCAGAAAGAGGAATCAGCCAAGAGCATTGGATTCATGGATAATTAATCCATTAATTATGGATTAGTTAATGGATAATTAATAATGAGGTGTACATATACACAATGGGATTTTATTTTCATGCAAAGAAAAGTGGGAGGAGAAAGGAGCTCATTACAGTCTGAGGAGCAGTGCCCTCTGGAGATATAAACTGAGGACAGGACAGCCTCTATGGTCTGAGAATTGGTAGAGGTGAGAACTTTCTAGTGGCTAGCCACTTCACTTCTCTCACCTTCAGCTTTATCCCCCCAAATGATGTGACAGACTTGGATGATCCCCCAGGGAAGGGCTTACTCTCCCTGGGGAGCAGAAGGGAGATGGTATGGAGGTATGTGTGGGGAGACATTAGAGGATGGGAGGGAGAGGGATCTGAGATTGATATGTAAAATAGGATCATTTCTAACTTAGATTTAAATAAGTGTTTAAAAAAGAAGAAGAAGAAGAATTTGAATGGAACCATACTGATTCACCAGGTAAGGCTACTCCTAGGATCTTTGTACCTCTTTGTTTCTGATCAAGGATGTCATGAAAATAACCTAACTATGAATGTTTTGATATTCTTCTGTGACTCATATCATAACTAAAAGATCAGATGTTGTTCTTGAAGATACCACACACTGCTTGCAAAAGACAGAGAAACTAAGTGAGAACAGGGGTACCAGAAAGATATCAGTGTTAGAATATACTGTTAGAATGTTCATGTGAAATATCAAAGAATGGGACAGAAAGGATCCAAAACCTAGAAGAAGGGCTTCAAGACTCTGTCTCTTGAGCATATCATAGCTGTTCCAGTTATGACTTTAGCGTTTCTGTGATTGTCAGCTCCAGGCCTTAATAAGATTAGGCTTGTTAGCATCATTATATATTGATCTCTGGATACCTTTCTCTGAGGAGTGGTTTGCTATGAAGGAGTTTTGTGGAGGAGGAGTCATTATTTAAAAATGTATATACATTAATGGGTGAACCTACCATGTTTCATTGGATAGGTTAATACCTGTAACCATTCAGAAGTAACTGAATTAAGTCAGAAGTTCACAAACTAAGCAAGATCCATTAACATGACAGATGTGGGGAAAGAACCTGAAGGGTAGGTTAGGGTTTCACACTAGCAGGGGGATATAATATAATGTATTTGTTACATAAAGTTCAACCTTTCGTAGTGATCATTAATCATTTGCTGTGATTATTGTCCCACAATTTCTGCTGTGACATCCAAAAGACTATATCCAGTTCACTAAAGATTACTGTCTTTCATGGTTAATATCACACATTGTGCCATTTGCAAAACATTCATTTATTTCAGATTAAAGACAAAAATATCTCATCCTTTAGAGCAAAAATACTCCTTGATATCATTGAACTCCTTTTTCAATCAAATTTTTATTTTAGATCTGGGAGTACCAAGAAAAACATAGAAAGATATAAAGTATTTTTAAAACTATTATTTAAGCATGACTTTCTCAATATTTCAAGGTCAGAGAGCACCATCCATCCACATCGTCAAGGGAGGGGAATGGAAAGAAAGAAATCTGGAGGCTGTCTCTCGTTGGTTTTCTAACCAAGAGAACAATACAGCTTTATGAAAGAGAGGATGAAAGTCAAATAAAACATGCAAAGGCCCCCTCCATTTCATATAATCTGTGCCAGACATTATTGGCACACCTTTAAATTTCATTGTCTTCAAAAGGGTTATTGAAGTCAATGTTGTATTGAGAAAAGTTACAGACAAGAAGACTGATTACACTTAAGCATTTAGCCAGATCATCCCTTACTACATTAGAAGATTTGTCATATAAACCAAGTGCTTGATAACATTAATTTGTATACTTTAAAGTAAAGGCCATTGATTCGCTGGCAATTTTAGTTAAAGGTTCTCAATGTGTGTTGTGTTAATATCATCTCATTTACAAAAACATATGTGAAAGAGTAATGTGTAAGATCTCTATGAATGTGATGTAGGTACAAGATAAGAGAGTTTCTTATGAGGTTAGTGTGACTGAAGGTTTATATTTCTTATAGGGAACAGAACAGCATAATTGCATTAAATTCTATGACCTGGTAAACGACTTCATTTTCTCACATTTTATAGAATTCAAGAATATCATCTTTAATTAATGATGAATCAGAAATATATTCTAATCATTAGTACACATATTTTTTTATATGTTGAACTTTGATCTTGATATGTATACAGGAGGCTTGAGGGACTGATGGTTCAGCTGTTAATTAAGAACTGATTGCTGTTCCAGAGAACCAGTGTTGTATTCCTAGCACCAATATTGTTGCCCACATCTGCCTTTAATTCCAGTTCTAAAAGATAAAATACCTTGTTCTGGCCTAAACAGACACTGTATACTAGTAAACACAAATACACAAAAATAGAAAATTTAAAATATACAAAAAATTGTAAACATGTACACATACACACACACACACACACACACACACACACACACACACACACGTTTATGTCTATAGGAAAGTTGTCAGGAAACTTCTTACATGTGTGTCAACAATGAAAATTTTCCTGGAATAATAATATTTCATTTTGAAAACACAGAGTAAATGTTCTTGAATATTCAAATATAATGTCTGTAGACAATAATGAAAACTCATACATGTCTCAAGTTACTAGTCTGTCACATATGCATATAATTATTCTACAGTATATAATTATTTTGTACTTGAGTTATACCTTTCATCAACAATTGGACATTTACAGTGATACCACAAAGATTGAATTTACTAATCAAATGTAATTTAATGTATAGTATTAAACAATACACCAATACAAAATTATTTGCTTAAAAGTGTCATGTCAGACTTGTTGGATTGTCATATTAACACCTTTAAAATCCTACCTAAGAGTATGCTTTTGTTAACTAGTAGTTTCTATAATAATTGTATTAAATTTGATGTCATGAAGAATCAAATTTAATATTATTCCTGTTTTTGCAATACAAAGCTAATGATGGCTTATAATCACTTTGAAAATAGAATAATAAACTAATAGGTTTTCACTTTGTAACTAAATAATGCAACAGGTTAAACAGTAAAAGATAATATTGTATAATCACTTTAGTATTGCATTGGTTAAATATGTCTAAATTTTTCTCACTTTATTCTTGGATAATGGAAATATTTACTATATTAAAAAAATACAATTTTCTCTTATAGCAATGAAAAACACAACATTTTGATTTTGCTTTTTCACAATAATAGACTTTTTTTGCAATTTCCCTATAACAGTGTTGTTTCAGCTCTGAGAGAATTTCTTTTAATATTAATTTTTAAATTAGCCTACAAGCAAGTACAATATATGTATTTCCTCTCTAGAGTAATCTGGCATTTCTAATAATTTCTAAGTTTTACATTATATTGTTTGGTTCTGAAAATTGTTTTGAGAAATAACATATTTTAAAGTTAGTTTTAGAATTATTAAACAAAATCTTCTAATTGGTGCTATAACCTTTCTTACTATACCATTGGATGCCACACCTAGTAAAAGTATGTCTTCTTTTTTATTAAATTTATTAGTATTCCTCTTCCCTTATACTTTCTATTAAATTCATATAATTTTATATTATTAGCTCAAAGTAAGAAGACACAATAACATGTTTTTTCATAAACTTTCAAAAATTTATCTGAGACATAAAATAAAATGAGTATTACCATAAACTTTTACATAAATGAATTAATTTACTTTACTAGAAAATTATCCAATCTAAATACTACATGTGTTGATTTAGGTCATTCAAAATTAATTTATTACACTTTAACTTTACAAAACACTGTCTCCCTTTTTGCCACCTTTTTTAAACAATAAAACTGTTTTTAATTCTTCAAAGAATAAGTGATATAAGTTTTTACATATACTTATATATTTTTTATGATTTTTAGCTCCATTTGAAAGAGCAGTATTATGAAACACATGTTTTCCAAAATTAAATATTTAAATTGAAATTGTATGCAAAGCTAAATGAGATTATTTCTTAAAGATTCCAATCTTAACCTTGAAAAAAAACACATTATTACTGTATGCTATTAAGCCCTATTAGAGTGGTGTATGGAATGTTTGAATCATTATGATTATTATTCAAAGTTAAGAGCAAAACACATCCATTAAAATTTGTTGATAAATAATCTCAGTAGTTTCACTCATTTTTATTTTAAAAAGTCATCTTGAATAAAGCCAAAGTTCTGGTTTAAAAAACTTTTATATATGTAAATTAATATATCAATAATATAGGAAGATATTCTATTTAAGTGAATGTATTGTATGTATAAAAAATAAGGCATTAATTCAATGATGTGACCTTTCTTCATTTTATCATCATACATGAGGAACTGCTTAAAAATTGTGTTGTTTCTGTTATGAATATTTGTGCAGTGGCCTTATTAAAGTAGCAAGCTAACATGACACTCTTCCTTCATTGTATTATGAATCAATTTGTGTAAAAATTCAATAAAATAGCCACATAAATCATAGATGCACAATAATTGGCTAAATAAATATTATTTTTAATTTTTATTATATTCAACACACTTATAATTTGTAGTGATATGTAAAGTATTGGTCAATAAAATTAAACATTGTGGAAATACTGTGTGGTGATATGATAAATCTGTATGAGTTTGAGCTAACCAAGTGTTACTATAAAGGATAATGTATTTAATGATTAAAAGAAAAGTGGACTATTCTACATTTATATGTTTTCATTCAAAACAAAGAGCAGGTCATATATATTTGCTTATATAACCAATCTAATGAGCTAATTGATGAATACAACTTTATATGAAATAAAATTGCAGCTGATCTTTTAATTAGTTCACTTTGATGTATATTAAATGTAGCATTAAACTTAGCAACATCCATGTTTCTTTAAATACTAGATAACCAAGAAACGAAAGACAGAGACTTACTACACCTTTGTCAAAAAATAATTATATAATTACTTTGGAAAAATCAAATAATTTTATATTCCTTACAAGAAAAATGATCTATATAACATTACTTCTCTTCAAATATGTCTACACATAATTTTACTTTGCCAGAAGGTTTGTATATGATACAAATCTTTATGTCATCATTAGCATCACCTGTACACTTGACACAACCCAGAACCATCTTGGCAGAGGAAACCACAATTGATAATTTGCTCTTGCAATCTAGCCAGTAGTCATGTTTACAAAGCACTTTCTTAATTGATTATTGATGTAGGAGGCCCTGCCTGCTCTGAGTTGGGCCATCCCAATACAGATGAGCCTGTTTTGTTTAAGAAAGGTAGATGACTGTACCAAAGGAAGAAAACAAGGAAGCAGAGTCCTGCTCTCTACTTCTGTTCTTACCTCCAGTTATCTACTTAGAGTTTTTTCTTTGTGTTCCTTCCAAGAAGGGCCTGGGGAGACAAAATAAACCCTTTTGACAATGAAATTGCTTTTGATCACTGTCTTTATCAAAACATAAAGGCAAAGTAGAATACATTGAATTTATTAAAGTTTTATTAGAATATATGTGGTAGCTGGTAGGTATTTGCAATACTGTACGGTTTGAACATGTGGCTTGTCTTTCAGAAGAGCAAATGGTGCACAAGATTCCTTTAAAGGTACTCTACAGATATTATCATACTATCTTGTTTTTTATCAAATATTACCAAGATAATTTAAAACATTTAAACAAATAAATTTCCATTGCATCGTTCTGTCTGATATAGTTAAATAAAGCCAGGCACAAAGTTAATTTATTTTTCTCATTTTCCACTATATGAATACATGGATAGTTTGAAATGTTTTTTTTTAACCAAATGTATTGAGCGGTCATATTGTGTACTTATACATATTTATACAAATAGTTTACACAATATATGCATATTATATGTACAAATATTAGTAAGAGCAATATTAGTATAATATAAGCATTAAATATTATGAGTATAAGGTACTATAAAATGCAACTTTTAGAAATTTTAAGTTTCTCACTTAAATTATTAAATACTAACAACAAGAAAATATTTTAATAAATGATGCCATATAAATGTTTAATAAGTGGAATAAAAAATATGTGTATACAGTCTCATTAAGTTCAAGACCAATCATAAGTATACATGCATGTTTATTGTTTTCTCACTGAAAATTTTATGTTGATAAGAAATGTATTAATGTCTAGTTTTTTTCTTATCACTCCTGCAAATATTTTATTTTTAAATATGTGGAACTATTCAATAATGTTGAATAACATACATAATATACAACATGTATTTTACTAAAATGTCCTCATAAAATTAACATGCTTTTAAATTTTATATTTATTTATATGTTTATAATAACTGCATATATTCACAAGTACTCATAGGATGGTTAGTTCTCCCTGAATATTCAGGATAATAGATTCCTTTACTCATTTCATAAAACTAAAAGTGTTATTTTTTCTTCTTCTGAAAATTATCTTTTCAGCCCTAAAAGGTTTTGCTTTACTTTTCTACTTCTTTATATATTTTTATAATAATCTGTTGTCAGATGTATAGCTGGAATAATTTCTCTACTATTCTGTATCCTTTCTCATGTATGTCAGGATTCAGAGGACCAAACCTGAATCCAACATGAAACACAACTTCCTGAGCACTAGCCTTCATGGTCTTAGAAGACATCTTGAAAGCTACAAAATGAAAGAAGCAAACAAGAGTACTACCCAGCTATGATGCCCATGAATCACAAACATATTGGAATGGTATGAAAAAACCTCAGCGTGAAAGAATAGTGCAGAAAATTGATTGTGACCAACAACTCTCTAATTGGTTCTAAGGCTTGATGAGAAAGTAAAATCATGCTTAATACTGAAAACCAGGTTAACAACATATTTTTTAAAAAACCATGGCTCTAGGATAAGAACTTTATCATTTTATCGAAGCATTATAGCAAATAAATTCTAAATATTGTAATGCCTATATATGAAGATTTCACCTCATATCAAGAAAACTACTCTTTGAAATAGACTATTACAGATAATCAAAAGAAATAAAATTCACAATTGGGGTTCTGAGTCCCAAATGATAAATCTACTGAACAACCTCAGCACCTGGTTGTTGCAGTTGAATTTGCTTGGGTACCTCTTCGGGGAAGGGGTGAGAATATGGAGCACCAACAACTCAGGCACTGGGTATCAGTAGCAGAGCATGCTGCACTTATTAAGGAAGTTAGCCAGAACTTGGAAGCAAATTATATGTCCTTCAACTGAAGAATTGATAAAGAAAATGAAATACATTTACAGAATGGAGTACTACTCAGCAGAGCAAAGCAATGGAATCTTGAAATTCACAGGCAAATGGATAGAACTAGAAGAAACCATCCTGAGTGAGTTAACCCATACACAAAAAGTGAAAATGGTATGTATTCACTTATATATATATATATAGCTCATATATAGATTTTAGACATAGAGATCACCAGCCTACAAACCTCAATGCCAGAGAAGCTAAGAAACAAGGAGGACCCTATGAGAGACATACATGGTCCCTCACAGAAGAGGAAAGGGACAAGAGCTCCTGAGCAAATTGGAAGCAGGCACAGGGCCTGGGGGAGAAGTTAGGACAAACAGGAGAGGAGAAGAGAACATGAGGGAGCAGTGATATTGAGTCAGGGAAAGAATAGAAAAATAAAACAAGAAAAGAGATACAATAATAAAGGGGGCCATTATAGGTTTTAAGAGAAATCTGTCACTAGGGAAATGTCCAGAGACCTACAAGAATGAACCCAACTAACAATCTAAGCAAAAAAATGTCTTCCCCTATAATGCAATCCTAGAGCCTTCATCTAGTAGCTGATGGAAACAGAAGCAGACACCCACAGCTGAACACTGAGCCGAACTCCTGGAATCGAGTTGCCTAGAGGGGGGAAGAGATGAACAAAGGGGTCAAGACCAGGCTAGAGAAACCCACAGAAACTGCTGAACTGAACAAGGGGGAGCTCATGGACCCCAGACTAACAGCTGGGAAACCAGCACAAGACCGATCCAGACCCCCTGAATGTGGATCTCATTTAGGAGCCCTGGGAAGTCTATGGTACCTCTAACAATGGAACCAGGATGTATTCCTTCTGAAGGAACAGTCTTTAGGAGCCCTGTCCCCATAGAGGGACACTTCCTTAGCTTAGAGACACAGGGTAGGGTCTAGGCCCTACCCCAAAACATTTGACTGTGATGATCCCTCACTGAAGGCCTCACCATCCCCGGGGAGTATACTGAGGATGGGATGGGGAGATTGTGGGGGGCACAGGAGGATGGTTAGGTAAATGGAACTGGGATCGATATGTAAAATAAGAGACAACATTGAGAGAGAGAGAGAGAGAGAGAGAGAGAGAGAGAGAGAGAGAGAGAGAGAGAGAGAGAGAGAGAGAGAAATGAAGGAAAAGAGAAAAGGAAAACAAAACAATAAACCTGCCTTCATACCCACTCCCAAGGTTGCATTGGTTGACAGCTTTATTGTTCTTTTCTCATTGGTGTCTCTGGTCAGGTGTCTCTATATCACCAACGGCTTTGCTCTGGGAGGAAATGCTTGTCATGCATCCTCATGTAGCTGGCTTGGGCACCTGCAGCCTGGTTAGGCTGGCCACAGTTTCTCCCACACCTAGTGGTCAGAAATTATTTTGCAAGAGTGCAAGAAGAAATACTGTATTAGAGAAACAAGAAATGTGCTCTGAAACAGTATCTCTTAGTAACTTCAAAGAAGCTCTGTCCATGAGTTCTTTCTAACCTGTATTCCTAAACAGGACTCAAACAAGGTTAAAACAAAAGACATTTGTTGGTGTTTTTCACAGATGTGACAAATACCCAAGATAACAACTGAAAGGAAAGGAGATTGATTTTGGCTAATGACTTCATCTCTTTTAATTTGTGGTCCATTGCTACCATTCTTGTCAGTCTTTTGTTGCAAAGGCAAGGTTTATGTCCCATAGCATTGTTTCACAGCAACAGTGATAGCTAGGAATGGAAGGGAGATAAAGTTAACCTTTAAAGTTACCAAGAAACAAGTGTCTGTTTCCCCAGAACCTCCATAAGTTGGAAATCCAGATGTGGTAAAAGCCTTCAGCACATGAAGCTGGAGGTGACATTTCATATTAAACCATATATTCAGCTGCTAATGACTCAAATAATATATCACAGTGTTAAAAGCATTTAGCGTCTCCTGTGACTCTCTGGTCAAGAGTGTGTAAGCCTTGCTCAATGTCCCATTTCTAAAATATCATCTAAGAATCAAGCATACTGGTGGGTAAGATGTTCTGCATAACTAAACTAATATATATGTTCAAGTTCCAGGGTCACAAAGTTAACATTGCTATTATTGCTATTTTTACAAAGTGAATATATAGGGTCAGGGAAAAGTATATGGCCAAAGGAGAAGATAAGGGTGGGGGGGTGAGACAAGCCTTCAAATTCAAACCCCCATATGTGCAGGGCTCATCATGACATGATGTGAGATTCTAAGGCAATCTCTTCCCTATAGTCATGTCATTTTCAGCTACATAGTTACCTCTATTTTTTAGACATAATTTCAACTTCTACAAAAACACAGAACATATAATTTACCATTTCTCCTTAAATTTTACCTAAGAGCTTCAAACATCGCACTCCAACTTTACAATATTCAAATTCTTTTATATATTTTTATTTAAATTTGAAACAAGATTGTTTTACATATCAATCCCAGTTACCAAACCCTCCTGTCCTCCCATGTTGCCCCCACTATCCCCTTTCTGCTTCCCAGAAAGGGTGAGGCTTTTCATAGGGTTTGTCAAAGTCTGTTATATCATTTGGAGCAGGGCCCAGGCACTCCTCCCCCATGCGTCTAGGCTGAGGGAGTATCCCTCTATGTGGAATGAGCTCCCAAAGTCCAATCGTATACTAGGGATAAATACGGATCCACTACCAGAGGCCACATAGACTGCCCAGACCTCACAACCAACATCACATTCAGGAAATCTGGGAGAGTCCTGTGCTGGTTTCCCAGCTATCAGAATATTGGTTCCCTAAAGTTCATTATAGTATTACTGTACATTTGATATTTGTATGAAATAAAAATAATCACAAAATCATTGGTCTTATATATATAGTTAATTATAACATTTGATTAATTTGGGGGGGAAGGGGTGTTAAGGTAGGGTTTCTTTGTGTATGTTTGTAGCCTGTCCCAGTACTAGCTCTTGTAGACCAGGTTGGTCTCAAACACAGAGAACCACCTGTCTCTGCCTCCCCAGCACTGGGACAAAAGGCATGTGCCACCATTTGGCCTTGATTAATTTCTTGACAAAGGCGTTATCTTAGAAAATGTTCCTGGTAACTCTCGATTAGATATTTCAACATAGGCAGTGCTTTCACTTTAACTGACTCATAATTGTCATATTTATGAAATTTAATGTGGTATTTTTATACATAACTTGAATATTTAATGGTCAAATTGGGCTAATTAACATATCCATTACCTAAAACAAGATCATTGCCTTGTATGACTGAAGCATTTCACATTCTTTCTAGCAATTTTGAAATATGAAAAAATAACTTGCTGTAGTCATCCAACTGTGCTACAAAACATTAAAATGTTATCCTATTATCTATTTTAAGTCCACCAATAATCCTTGCTCGATTTCCTCTCTTATAACAATTATTGAATAATTGAAACTAATGTCAAATTAACATATGTAACATTCACACACATGTAAGCCTTATGGTTTTGGCTTACTACTTCATGCCTTCCACTCTGATTAGTGCTTCATAAAATGACATAGGTTTTGTATTGATTACTAAAAAAATTCAGATTATATATATATATATATATATATATATATATATATATATACATATAATTTTTTACTATATATTTGTCAAAAGAAGGCCTCAACATTGATTCCAATTATGCAGTGTGGATGAAGCTAAGGATTAGAGGGCATGATGCCCTGATTTCAATCTCTACTTGAGACAAACAAGCAAAATTAAATCAAGGTCTTCAACGGAAACCTGAAACTCACCATGTGTGTTAAATACACACAAACTCATTATTAAATAATGGTAATATTTCCTACATTAATAATTGCATAAATTTGGTCTCTTTCACAACACTTTTTATACTAATATGATTTATACAGTGATATGATCCAAGCAGATATGATGAAGTGACATACACTATACAGACATTGTGAAACATGTGTAGCATTAGCTTGCTATTGACTTTCTGAAGAAATTCTGCATTGATCTTTGAATATCAAGCCATGAAGATGTATCATTAATAACATATACAACAGAGGGCCACTAAGCAAGCCCATGTTTTCCAATACAGGAAAACTGATATTTAGATAGAGATATCTTCACATGAGAGTTAAAATTGACAACTTACAAATAATTTATCTGTATTATTTGACTTCAAGAAACTGAAACTAAAATGTAATACTAGGAAAAAAGGAATAAACTGTGTAGTATAATGAAAATAATGTCTCTGTTGCCAAATTTCAAGGGACAGTATTTCCCATTGCATACTAGAGTCCTTTAAAATGAACTTGAACCACTTGGCCTTCTTTACAACTGAAAACAGTAACAATATTTTTGATATTATTATGAGCAATGTCTCATGTCCTCTTACTCATGTGCATTAATTGTACATAATATTTGTAAAAACTTTTCTCTATAAAAGTGCATGTAATGTATAAATTTTGATATGTATATGCATTATATGCATACCAATTTTATTACTTATAATATATGCATGTATACATGTAAATTATATAAAATAACTTCTAAGAGCATAGAGTTTTTGAATATGAAAGTTCATGGATTCCAATTTCCTGAAGCTGTGATATATGCTTAATAGTATGAACAATCACAAAAGAAAATTAACCTCTATTTCAAAATTGTTAAGCATACACCAGAATAAAACCAGTGAACATAATTAACTGCTGCCTATGGCCAATATCTCTGCAGGAGGTTCAGGCAAGGATTCCACGTAAAGAGGCCAGAAGTAGAACAATCCAGGCAAGTAGGAGACACCAGGAGGTATGGAAGGGAAACAAGATGTTCAAAATGGAAGAGAGGTAATGTCACATGATAGCACATAGATTATTATAAGTGGATTAATTTTAGTTAAGAACAATTTAAAACAAGCCTAAGCTATAGACCAAGTTTTCATAATTCATATACACGTATAATGTCAGTCAGGTTATTATAGTAGCTAGAAGTGATTTTAATGTATTCTCTGCTGTATTCTGTAGTTTGATATAACTTACTACTTTTAACTCTTCAATGTTCACAGTGGTGTATATAACATACATTGTTAATTTATTAAAATTTATTCATTTACTTATTCATTTATTTATTTGAGATTGGGTGTCACTACATAGAGCTCTGGGACTTAAACCTGACTACATAGACCAGACTGACCACACCTATTACCAATTTTACTCGCCCCATCCCCCCAGGACATGTATCTTCAGATGAGAACTATCTTTTTTGTATATAATATTCATGTTTCAAATGACATCTTTTATCATCACACAAACTAATGGATTCTCATCAACTTGCAATGTGGACCCTGATAATAAATTTTTAGTTCTTTTAGATTTGAGGAGAAGGATTTTGAAAGAATCCTATCAAAAGTGAAAAAAAGGTAGAGATGGAAAATAAACAAAGTAGCAGGAGGAAAAGTAAAATATTAAAATAGAAACAGATACTTGAGTAAGAAGAAAAAGAACTTGTATTTGTAAGGTAGATATAATAGATGGGCTAGTTTGTACAGAACTCAACTTCCTCAAGAAACAATCATTTGATACTTTGGCCAAATGTTCTTCCTTTGTCTGCAGAGTCAGTCACACTGTGGGAGAGCATGCAGTAAGTAGGTGAGGGAAAGGGTGAAAGGGAAGGGTCTTTTATTCATCTGTTTTTTGTTTCTAAACTGGGTGTTCTAATAGAGTGGGAGTCACTTATAGGGAAGAACTAGAATGATTCATTTTTAATTACACAAATATATATATAAAATAGAGGGGAAAACCCCCTTTGTGAAAGTTCTGAACAGTTTGTTCCTCAAATCAAAAACACATTTTGTATGACATCTCCATGGAGAACTTTGAATAGGTAATTCCATGGGATATGCTCAGAGAAGCCCTCACACAGTGTTCTCACAAAGAGTTGTTCAGCAGTACTTAAGGTGTTCTCCTGTGGTATGCTCACACAGCAGTCTCTGAAGGCACTCTCATTGGTACTCTCACACAAAACTCTCACACTGTGCTCTCATACAGTGCTTTTATGTTGTATTCTCACTAGGGGTTCCCATGGGGTATCTCACCACTCCCATATTGTGCTCCCTCACAGCCCATTCAGGAAGTGTTATTTTGTGATGTTCCCACATGGAGTGTGTTCAGACAGTGTTCTCTGTTTGCTCTGCTTTGATGGTCTTCCACAATGGCCTGATTTAATCACTCCTGTTGGAGCTGAGGACCCCAAATGGCATCATCTATAGATGTCTGCCAACAGCAACCAAATAACCCCACAAAAGACTCTTAAATTTTATCTTGAAGAAGCACAAGTAAGTACCCAAGAAGATTAAGGGAGATTTTTTTCCCCAACAGCTGCTGAGTGCCCCTACCAAAACTTTAAAATAGCATGCTGTGAAATCCAGAGGTGAAAACAGTTGGGAATGTAAAGCCTCCATCCCTGTAGTTTATACACCTTTAACATGAACACTGATTATTCATCGAGGGATTTCTCTAACCCTTTAGTTATTTCTTTTTTTTGAGTAATAAATAAGAAAAGTAGAAGTAAATAAGGAATTCTTTTAATTCATTAAGGTAACATGCCTCTTACTCAGAAACTTCACTTTTACTATAGTTGAAGGTAAATGACAACTTAAGAGTAAATATGCATGGAGAAACATGAATTGATGACAATAAACCAGCAAGGATTATTGTATAACATCAAATTTTAGGAAGACATTAGAACAGATTTAACTCAAAACTTTAAAATACCAAATATTGCACAATAATGAAAACTTCATATTTATTGTCTAAGTTCCCATGCAGTGCTGAAGAAAAGTATAATAATGGAGTAAAGTATAGTGATTTAAAGTGAAGATCTAAACAGGCTAAGAGCTATGGACTTTTGTGTTAAAGAGTCATTAAATGTGATGTTCCTGTTTCCTAAAGCAAGGTCTGAAAATTTTGCTCCTCTTCCATTATTTGTCTCTTATGATGTAAGAGTTAAAAGTTTAGCACATACCAACAAATAATCCCCTGCATTCTAGTACAGAGAAGGAGGAGAAAGTGACACTCTCTCACTGATTCATTTCTAGTAGCTAAGGTACCACCTCTTTATGAAGGAATTGAATGAGAACTGCAGGCTGGTTCTGGATGACTGCCTGCCTCTTGATTGCCATCCTCTCAGGCAATAAATAGCAAGATCCTTTCTGTACAGATTCAGCCATCCCCATTATCTCCTTTTAGGAGATTCTCTCAAAAGAAATGACCATAACACTTTTCAAACTCTCTAGTGTCATTAGCACATTATCTTCTCTTGCAATTCCCTTATCTTTACTCAAGTCTTCAGTAATTCAATTCACATTTTGGTGAGTTGTTATAACTACAAGAATGCAGCTTTTGGTACTTACCAGCAAGGAATATTTACACAGCATCACAGAATCTCTCCATTGATTTCTAAACCTCCGTAGATAATGAAGGCGTTCAACAGAATATCCATGACTCACAGGTGAAGAACAAAAGACTTAAGTATGTACCTGTGGAAGCATTTAGCTCATGACTAATCTCAGCTTCAAAATACTTTATAAAAATGTAGCATTGTAAGTGGTATATCTTTTTTTTCCATTTAAATTCTGAACTAAAATAGAAATAACCATCCATTTTATATAGAATATGTTATCACACGAATGAGATAAAAATCACTGCTAGATTGTGATTGAAATTTTGTAAAAAATAAAAAATCAAAATTTAAGTGATTGGTTTAGAGTCAGTAGAAAATGAGTCCAAATTAGCAAATAAAGTTCTTCCCACCACCATGAATATCAGCACTCAATCCATACCATTGTTCCTGAAGAGAATTTAAACACAGAAACATCTCGATCATTACTAGCAGTTTTCTTTTTTCTTGTTTCCCAAATAATTCCAATGAAGTAAATTGTCACTTACAAATGTTACTCTTATTTTTCCTTTGCCTGTTTTCTGAAATACATTCCCAATTTTTAGTATCACTATCTAGCCCAGGCTGACCTTAAACTCATGACGATTGATCTGGTCAGTCCTACTTCATGCTAGGTGTTAGAGTTACAGCAGTAAACTATCATTTCTGTTTTAAATGGTTATTTCTGTGTCCATTTATAATAATAATAATAATAATAATAATAATAATAATAATAATAATAATAATAATGAAGAAGAAGAAGAAGAAGAAGAAGAAGAAGAAGAAGAAGAAGAAGAGGATAGAATCAACTGTACTCCTGCCATTATACAATCATCACTATCAGATTGTGTGTGTGTGGGGGGGGGGTGTGAGTAAGTGTGTGGAGTTTTTCTCAAAGACGTGTTATACTGTACCAAGGAACTAAAATGAACAATGGGAAATATGATCAGCTTTGAGTACACTAATTGGCAGAAATCCATGGCTTGATTCTGATCAAAAGTCAACACCAATATCTGCCTTTTAGATCTTCTAAACCACTGAACAATTTTTATACTTGCTAGACAAATTTTCACTTTGCCCCGAATGTCATCACTCACCTTTGTTAAGAAGAACAGATGTCATGTTTCTTCACACTTTGTCATATATTTTATAAATTCTGCCACATCATGGATTTCAAATTTAATATCTGGTCCTACAAGAATTAATTTGAGAGCACATTGTCAACCAGAATGGATGGCATACAATACAATGCAAGGGTGACTTAATACTAGAAAAATCTAGAACAGTTTCAAATATATGTCAAAATGAGTCCATGAAGAGGAAAAGTACAGTCACATCATAATTACTTTGAGCTTCTTCCTGGAAGGTTTTTTATTTTCTAGTTAATGTAATGTAAATAATGTTAATTGTATTCCCCAGTGGTACATTTATTTGGAAACAATTTTAAGTAAATGTTTTAGGTTTTAGATTTGTTTAGATTTATTCATTATGTTTCCTGTGAATAAGTTATTTCCATTTATATATGTGTGTATACATATATGATATATATGTGCACCAGGTGTGACCCTATTATCTTCATAGTTCAGTAGAGAGCATCAGATCTCCTTGGATCTAGAATTGGAACTGAATGAATGTAGTTATGAGTCATCCATGGATGGTGAAATCTAATCCAGAGACTTTCAAAACATTAACTGTTCTTAAAAAAGTAAGCTATTTCTCCAGCTGAGATGTTGATCCTTTAATTCTATGTGTGGCATTTTATAATTTTTCATTACAATTATGGAGCAGAAAATTAGCAAACTACAAATAAAATGTTTATTTTATTTGCTGTTCTTCTAGTGAAACTTCTATTTTTTAAATGAGGGAGCATTGATATACAATCTATATACAATACATTAACTTAGTCTGATAACTGAATTTCCTATAAACTAATACATTATTAACATAGATGTATTTTGCAAAATATGAATTATCACATTTAAAACATTTGCAATATCTAAGAAACTGTTAAATCACAAATATGTTCTTGAATAATTTAACCACTTTATCTAGAAAAATATCATATAATTTTAAGCTATAAAATATATAAATATGTATTTATTTGTTTTATATAATCAAATATACATAATATTTTTTCTCTTTAAGAAACATTTGAAAATTATTGCTACAAAATGTGTTAAGGACTCTATTTCTTAAATCCTTGCACTTTCTCCAGCTAATATTTGCAGGTATTTACATTATGTATAATCAGTAAATAGATATATTAACCTTTCTCAACATTCAATTTGCTGTATTTATTTTTATTTCATTGTTGATCTGGAAACTATTTACTCTACACCCCACATTCAATGTTTTGGTGTGTGTGTGTGTGTGTGTGTGTGTGTGTGTGTGTGTATGTATATATGTTTTAATTTGCAAAGATATTAAGTGAGGAACAAAATATTTTAATAATTACAACACATAATTCTAAGTAAACTAAGGATAGCTTTGATATGTTCAATGCAAAATGTAAATTTCTTTCTGTTTGCTAATTTATACCTAAAATTATTCATATTTCTTCATCTAATGCTCCACATTTACTTAATTCTACATTTAAGACTTTCCAGTTGCTAGGAAATTCCAAGCTCACCGAATATTATCTTTGTAAATTTGTTTTCTATTGCTGTGACAAAATATCAGAAACAAGACAATTAAAACAGAATACTATAATTGCGATTGTGGATTTAGAGGATTAGAGTTCATGATGCCAGAGTAAAGTGGTGGTAAAAACGAGTATCTAAGAAATTAAACACTGATCCTCAAGTAGGAAGCAGAGTGTACACTATAAATTGCCTTGGTATTTTGAAACACCAAAAGACATAGAATCATATGTGACAGATCTTCTGACAAGGCTATATGATATAACCCTGGCTCAATTGGGGGCCAAGTATTCAAACATACTAGTCAATGTGGACTATTTCCTTCAAACTGCTACAAATGAAAATATTTGACCACACTATCTCTGGTTCTATGTGCAATTAGGAAAGACATCAAATATGATATTTTCAATAATTCTATTTTGGATCGCCATTTATTCTTAGATTATCTGTTTCTTTTCGACAAAATTTGATTTTTGAATGCAAGTTACAACTTTGGAACTGACACTTTATAGTGAAAATAGTTTTGCTTGATATTCACAATTGGATCTTTTATATCATTGACTCAAATCATGTGGCCTCAGCTCATTTGTACATTATATTCACCTGATAAATTTGTCTAAATTTCAAACAAAGTTCATACATTTTATCCCCATGTAGAACCCTTTAAATTTTGTCTAATTAAATCAATGAGAAATAGAAATGTCTTTTTTGAATATAATATGCAAGTATATAGTGTATAGCCAAAATTTAAGAACCAGCAAATTAAAAAAGAAAAGTTCTCATCAAACATGGGAAAACAGTAAAAAAGAGTAGAACTGTGTACACATAACAAGTAAAGTAAATACCTATAGCTGATTTTTCATCAGTAATAAGCATTTACATTGTAAATCCCAATGAATAATTATAATACTATATTGTTAAGATAGTGGAACCACACTAGATTTATAATCTATAATCACCAATAATAATTAAATTTACAACTCTAGTTTTAAAACTCCTGCAGGTAAAATATATGTCTGAACAATTAAACAGACATCTAAAAGGTAATTATTTTACTCTTAAATAATATTCTTGTTCAACTCTAATACATAATAAAAGCTCTTAGTATAAAAAGTAGCCTAACTATGATTACATAAATAATATTTAAATATTTTTGATCTCTTAAATATCCTAAAGATAACTTTTTCCTTTTATTTTAATATGGTTAGATAACTCAGTTTAACCAGAGTATGGCTCAAGAATCAAGATTCACCCACAAAAATTTGAGTAAGTAAATATATATTATAAAGAAGTTGTCATGAAATCAAATCAGCCCTAAAGAGAAAAGGCTCATACAAATGTGATCTCTACATTTGAGGTCAAATGCCTTTAATCCCAGCATTTGAGAAGAATAATAGGAAGAAACAAAGTCAGTCTCAGAGAATTTGTGTCCAGCCAAGATGAGGATTGGCAGCATTCTGGAACTGTAGTCTGAGGCTTGATGGAGACAGGATTGTCATTTCAATCTGAGGTAGAGGTAAGAACTAGTGGTCAGCTGCTTTGTTTCTCTGATGTTTCAGCTTGAGCTTGAACCCCATTATCTGGATTGGGTTTTAATTATCCATTCTACAAGAAGCCACTGTGTTTCTCCATGTACTATCTGTATCTATTCTCCTGGAAGTATTGGAACTATAAGGAGTTCTCTATGAGTCATATGTCCTGATAACATATGCTTAATTTCAGACATTTATAATCATGCCAATTAATAGTCTACTTAGCTCCTCTTGTCTGAAATAATTTAAGACAGTACAAATCAACAGGTTGCATATAAAACATTAGAAATAGTAATTGTTCATTAAGACTATTTGTAATAATAATTGAGTTCATGGTAATAGCCTCATATTAAAAAATACATTACAAATGGATTTGAAAATGTCATTAATTAAAAATGGTAAATTTTTAGTAATTTTTTTAAACAATGAAATAGCACAAGACTTTGAACTTTGTACTTTATTTTCACAAACTGGTTCAATATAAAAGTATTTGTATTAAGATACTATTTGGGGATATTATCAAAATAAATACAATTTTGATAGGTCTGCCTTTACATGTTACCTGGCCTTCTTTGATGCTCTTAATATTCTTTATTTATTCTGTATGTTAGATGTTTTGATTATTGTGTGTTGAGAAGACTTTTTTGTTCAGTCTATTTGCTGTTCCGTATGCTTCTTTACTCTCCCTGTGGAATGGGTAGGGAATGGAATGGGAGGGAGAGTTGGGGGGCATGGAAAAATAGGAGGGAAAGGGAACTGAAATCAATATGTAAAATAAGGAAAAATAATTAAAATGTGATAAATAGATAAAAGAAGAAAAATGAATACAAGAAATATGCTTCAAAGAATTATGGCACTAATGTAGTAACTATAGCAGTATAGCCTAAAAAAACAAGAAATTAAAGAAAATATAGTTGAAAGTCATTAATTGAACAATTTAAAAGCATATAAAGGCCAAATATTCTTCAAATAATTCATTATAAAAACCTAACAAATAATATAACATAAATTTTCACATTTAATCTAGGATTTAATGAAATATTCATATGACTTTTAAAGACTAATTAAACTAGAGACTATTCAATAAAGGCTAAAAAGGCAGAGTTCTATTAAATATTATAGATGGAGGCATTCCAGAAATTTTAAGTCAAATGTGTTAAAGTAAAAATGAATGTACATATAAATGATGGTAACTCTGAAATAATTTATTGTGTACTATATCCATTTTGAAAGGTGTTTTAATAAATATGTAACTTTAATACATATGACAAGGATTGCTTACCAGTCATGCTGTGCTTCTATGAATTCAGTGATGGGAACTGGGAGAGGCTCTCTATTTGGTATTACCCCTAATTTAGGGAAAAGTTACATCAGGGCACAAGTCCCAGACCATCTAGCAGGTAAGCAGTGGTTTGCCACAGAGAATCAAGGCATTGTGAATGTTTGGACATAGGAGCTACATGGTAGCACTAAGCATTATGGTATTATTGTAGTCTGCAAATTCCAGAGTGCCCACAAGGTGTGTTTCTGTGGATTTAAACAGCCTTCAAAACTGAATAGAGATATATGAGAGATAAGGGGTGGTAGTAATGTCTGTCTCAGAGCAGTGTTCAAATGACAAGGTAGGAAAGTCTGATAAGGTGAGGCCACAAATAGTGGTTGTGAATTTTAAACCACACTGGTAGTAGATAATCTTGGTTCTCAGCTTCACTGCATTTTTAACAACTAAATCGCTTGGTACTCTGTGCTCTTGTGAATATTTTAGTTTTTGATTAACTTGAAGACAAAACTCATAAATCTGGGTCTCATCTTCATTTGGCAGCCCACATAAAAGTATACAAAAGGAGGAAACGTAGCTTGTTGCCTGTTTGCCTTCAATCTTACAGGGAATTTGGTCTATCCTATTTCTATGGCCACTGTTAAGAGCCTCTCAACAGGATTCCAACACAAATCAAAAGAACAGTTTCCCTGGATTCCTCCAAGACTGCAGATGATGTCTGCATTACAGATTGAACAAGTATTAGATTGTACATGCCTGACCCTCGGCAGCAAGGAAGATGCGACTCCTGGTAGGGTAGATCTTCTTCTTGCAGTTTTAATCAGGATCCTTGAAACATGTTGCTTCTGGCCCACACGAGAGAGAGAGAGAGAGAGAGAGAGAGAGAGAGAGAGAGAGAGAGAGAGAGAGAGAGAGCCGGTGGGACCCCTTCACAGGCTTAAATACCCTTGAGCAAAGCAACCCCAGTGAGCAATGTGGACCCCACAGATAGGTTACTCTAATGCGGAAGCAGACAGGCTGAACAGACTTAACCAATTAAGGGTTTGTTTACACCAGAGAGCCTTCACCAACAGAAAGGTGTAAGGCAGAAGCCAGCACCACTTTAAGGCGTGGCACTTCACAGCTCTCTACAGTTCCCCCTTTTTGTTTTAATAATACAACAGGCAAGGGTAGTGATCTGGTATCCAGTAAAGCAGTAAACATTGTAATGACCCTGAATCCTGGTAGTAAGCAAAGTCAGTGCCACACCTGTACAGCATCTTTTTCCTGGAGGTAGGGCCTTGGAAAACAACCCACATGCAACCAGACTTGCCCTTCTAGAAGTAGCTCACTTACAGAGCTAACTCGGAGTGCAGTGCTAAGCCATACAACCTGAGCGTGAAGGATCAATCCTTGTTCATGACTGCAAGCCATGCTTGGGGAGACTGTCCTGCTCCAATGGCTGTAATGCTTGGAAACCATAGCTGCATAGCGCTTCTGAGCAAACCTCATCTTGCAAAGGCACTACAGGTCCACAAAGGAGATAAACAACAAGAGTACAGCCTTGGCTCCCATTCCTGCCCACTCTTTTAGATCATCCATGGCAATGGGAACCACAATGACAATCCAGCAGCCAGTCCCACATCCATAGGTGTCGAATTTAATGCAATGATGGTCACTTGCAGCTGTACCATTAAGTCATCAAAGTCAGCAGACCAATTTCCTAAAAGATAGCTAGACAACTGTTGTGACAAATTAGCAGCATGTGTAAAGTTCTCATACAGAATGCTGGTAACACACAAACCTGGATATTTCATTTCATATTCCAAATGGGCCAGCTGCCCTGCACCAGATCAATTCTTTGGTTTACAATCATTAAACCTCCTTTTAGTTGAGCATCAATTGTTTATTGTGCATCCAAGGCCATAGCCACATTCTTGGACAACTCATTCAGCTTAGAGGCTGTCCGCACCAATGTGCTCATAGCCACTGCAGCCATGACTGAACCCACAATTGCAAAAGAGATAGCTGCAACTATGGCTGCTGTAATGCCAAAATCTCTCCCTGCAACTTCTACCAAACAGGCCACAAAATCTGAAAATGGTTTTATGGGGCCTTGTAGTATCTTAGTGAAGTTACCATTCACCTCTCCCTTATTGGGTAATGAATTCCATTCTTTTATGGCAATCTGATTTACTTGTTCAAGACTTAAGTCATTTCCTAAGGCTTTCCAGACCTCAGGGCAAAAGAAATGCCCTGTACCTCGGCTCTGTCCTTCCTCACTCTGATCAGGAGAAGGCCCGAAGGCATTGTTCCAGGAGGGTCCCTCCCCTCCCCACATCTCCATTTCTCCTTTCCCTTCCCCCTCTGCTCCTTAAGGGATTGTTTCTGAACTCCTTTTACAAGGGCTTGCAATTCTTCCTCATAATCTGATTCGTCCATACAGTATCTGACTCTCCTGTGTTCTCAACCTCTTCTGATCTTTCTTCTTGTAACATTTCTAGTGCAGCTTTCCCTTTTTCCAACACCTCTTTACAGTACCTCTTGTCTTTGATACAGCTACGCACTAACTTCCAAACAGGTTGGACTCTGGACTTTAGCGTCCCTTGTTCCCAAGCAAAGTCAAGATTCCTGAATAATTTGTCCCAGCTCGCTACTGTGAGGTCTCCCTAAACTGAGAACCAAGGTGCAATGGCATCGCATTTGCTCAGGAATCTTTCTAGTGTGCTTTTCTTCATTTTAAGTTTCTTTGACAAAAGTAGCTCCTGAAGAGCCAGAAAAATTGGATGCGACTGAGAAGTCCCCATTTTAAAAATTTTACTTTCGGTTTGTTACAACTGCAGGCTCAATGCCTGAGACTTTATTGCTGCTTTATACTGCAGTCTTTAACTTGGTCCCAATTTACCTGGGACTTGATAGCTCCTTACCAGAGAACTTATTGCCTCTTTACCGAGGGCCTTAGGCTTAGTTCAAACCCGAACTTCATTGCTCCTTACCGGGGAACTTATTGCCTCTTTAAAGAGGGCCTTAAATTTGGTTCCAACTTTCCTTGAGAACTTGCCAGTGCTGACCTGACTGTAAGAAGTTCTGATCTGAAAAATCCCAGTACAGGCAGCCATCTGTATGTGCCTGACCCTCACCAGCAAGGAAGATGCGACTCTGGGTAGATCTTTTTCTTGCAGTTTTAATCAGGATCCTTGAAACATGTTGCTTCTGGCCGGCACACGAGAAAGAGAGCTGGGGGACCCCTGCACAGGCTTAAATTCCCTTGAGCTAACCAACCCCAGTGAGCCATGTGGACCCTGCATATAGGCTACTCTAATGCGGAAGCAGACAGGCAAAACAGACTTAACCAATTAAGAGCTTGTTTACACCAGAGAGGCTTCACCAATGGGAAGGTGTAAGGTGGAAGCCATCGCCACTTTAAGGCATGGCACTGTACTTCGGGTCTCTCTACACTAGATTCTCAATCTTTCTTTTTCTAATAAAACAATCATTATTAAACTATCCAGACCGCATATTATAGGCCAGTCCAATAGCCCATACATTCATTTCAGTTATGTTCCTAGAGAAACCTGACTGGGGCTCAACTCCTTTTCAAGATATGAGATAACCATTGTCTTTATTGAGATTAATAATTGTGAAAACACAGTATAAGAGTTTGTAAGTAGAGAATATAAAAACTGATTTTTTTCATAACTCAAATTTTACTATAAAGATAATCTTTCACTTTTACAAATTAGTGACAACTGTGGGCACAAAGTTATGTTTTGTTATTTGGATAACTAGAATATAATCATCTTATTAAGGCTATTTTGTTAATTATAAGTTGAGGTTCCTTTTCTTGTGTAGCTCCACTGCCCTTCTCAGCCCCAAAGACACAGATGCTATATTAATTATAAGACTATTGGCCTGTAACTAGGGTTTCTTATTGGCTAGTTCTGTCTTAACTAATAACACTTCTATTAATCTAAGTATTTCTTACTGGAGAAGAGTCAGAAACTCTAATACCTTTGGCGGTTCACATGGTGACTGCTAAGCATCTCCACAGAGAGTGAGTTCTTGTTTGTTGCTGCTTATATCCTGATTCAACCCAGCTACATCATTTCCTGCCTGTCTACACAGACCTCAGACCTCCATGGTTAGCTAGTGACAAGTTTCAGCCCATCTATGTCACTTCCTGTCTGGCCAGTCTGGCCAGTCAGCCAATCACATTTTTATTTATTATCCAATAAGAGAAACTTATACACAGGAGAACATTCCCCATCAAAATAATCAAATTTTAAATACATTTACAGTTTGGCTCAGTAATTGTGCCAAAAGAAATTCACATGCCCATAAAATTTAACTTTCTCAGAAATTACATGTATTTTACCAATATAGAAAGTACTATAAAGTTTAGCATTAATAGAAAATCAACTTTGAAGAATTATAGTAAAAGAAGGAACAGTTGGTAACACATGCTACAATTGTCTTATATTAGAAAAATATCAAGCTTGAAAATTAATTTTCTCAAGGCATACATTTTCATTGATTATATCCAAAATGGTAATATGAAACAATAGTCAGATAAGAACAACTAGGTGGCTTTCTAAACATCATTAAATTAAAGTTATTGATTGAAAAATCTATATTAATCTTGTATATTTCCATTGTTCAATAACTTTTAGTAGGAAGATTTTGCTTAAGAATTTTATGCTCATTATCACCACCACTTAAAAAAAAATCACTGCAATCTATGAGAAGAAACAGAAAACTTTAAAACAAAAAGTGAAGGGTATGAATCAACAGTTGATAATAGATACCCACTAGGAACAAATGATGTACAAATGAGCAGTATGGAAAGACCCAACTACAAACAATACTGTATTATTCATTGCAATATTTATCAGTGTTTCAAACCATTAGCTCCAATAGTAGTAACTAAGTATTCTTTAAATGGAAAAATAAATCATGTTTATAAAGTTACTTTATAAAGTGAGCTCTACATTGCCATCAAAACCAGATACAATTACCACAAAACAAAAATCATTCCTGCTATAATCGCATCGTTGATGAATGTATATAGAAAAAATACTTGCAAATTAAATTAAGTTCACAGCAAAGATTCATCATATAGTTGGATTTATTCCAGAGATGCAAACATTATTCAACACACATGAAGCAATAAATAGAATCCATTGTAAATGGCAACAAAGACAGAAATCAATTGGTCTTGCCAATAGATATTGAAATGGATGTTAACATGGAGGTAGCATGCTTCAACATGACTCCATAATAATATGACAAACATATATCACATTATTCCAAAAGAATGCAATCAAATCAGTTCCACTAAGATCAAGAGAAGACAGAACTATCCATTACTTCCAACCCTATTGAATATTTGAAGTCCCAGCTAAAGAAAAAAATATAAAAGAGATGCAAATAAGAAAGACAAAATGGAAGTACTTTATTTGAAGATTATCTGATTTATTACATAAAATACCATAAAATTCCTCCTAAAAATTCTCTAGACCTGAAAAACATTATCAGTATTCAACAAAATTTAGGATAGAAAATCAAACCACAGAAACAAGTATCCTTTATGTATAGCAATGATAGCATACTGAAATAGAAATAAAAGTCCATCCTATTAGCAATGCATGCACACTCAGTAACTTAAGAAATAAGAGACAATTAAAAGATCCTAAGACACACTGAAGAAAGAAATCTAGGAAAATACTTCGATAGGCAAAGATTTTACGTGTGTATAGAAATTACAATTGTGAATTATGAAAAATGTTTGTCCTACAAAAAGCAATCCAAAGATTCAAAGCAGTGCCAATTAAAAATATCAGGCCTCTCTTATTTACATCTATGAAAAATTGTAAAATGTACAAGAAAACACATACTATGGTTGATAATCAAGTTAATCCTGAAGAAAAGAACAGAGATGTAGGAATTATCATAAGAGGGCTTTAGGTACATTGCACAGCTATACAGATTTTAAAGCAGGCAATTCATGTGAAAAATAGACACACAAACAAACATCATAGAACTACAAGACTACACATTTAAAACAGGAAAATATCTTGTTAATGAATTCTATAATAAGCCCAAATATGAACAGACAGAATGAAATTCAACTCTTATCTTTAATATTGTACAAAACTGGACTCCAAATGGATCAAATACCTCAACATAAAAACTACTTCACATTGTTAGGGAAAAAATAAGGAATCACTATTAACATTTAGCTTATGGTAAAAAAGAAAAACAAATATATGGATGGACAAACACTGGTCATAGGTTTTGGTTGCCCTTACAAATACATGTAAAGGCAAACCTATCAGAATTACATATGACTTCTCCATGGAATCTCTGAAGGCCAGCAGGACCTGGATAGATATTATACCAACAGTAAGAAAACACAGGTGCAAACCTAGACTACTGCAGCCAGCATAGCTTTCAATCACCATAGATAGAGAAGCCAAGAAATTCCATGACAAAACCAGATTTAAACAATACTATCAACCAATCCAGTCCTACGGAAAGTTTTTGAAGGGAAACTCCATTGCAAGGAAGTCAACCATACCTACAAAAACATAGACAATAGATACTCTCACTTTATCAATAGCCAATAGAAAAAAAATGGGGGAAATCAATACATAATCTCAACAACAAATCCTAAACAAATAAGAATTAACAATCAGTGTTCATTACTATCCCTCAATTAATGGACTTCACTCACTTATAAAAAGACACAGGCTAACAGAATGGATACAATGACAGAATCCATTCTTCTGCTTCACTGAAGAAACACACCTCAACTTCAAAGACAGATGTTACCTCACAGTTAAGGCTTAGGAAAAGATTTTTCCTACCAAATGGGCCCAAGAAAGATGCGAGTGAACAATACTAATATCTAACAAATTAGACTTTAAATGAAAATCAATGAAAAGAGATGAAGAAAGCCATTTCTTATTCATCACAGAAGAAATCCATCAACATGAAGTCATAATTCATAACATCTATTCCCCAAATATGAAGTCACTCAGGTAAGTAAAAGAAATATTACTAAGACTCAAATAGTGCATAAAAGCTCATACACTTATAGTGGGAGATTTCAACACCCCATTATCAACACTGGACAGGTCTACCAGAAAGAAACTTAAAAAAAAAACCAACAGAACCAACAGAAGTTATGACACAATTGGATTTAACATGCATTTACAGAACATTCCATGTAAACACAACAGAATATACCTTCTCAGCACCACATAGAACATTCTTTAAAATCTACCACATACTCAACACTATAGCAAACTTCAATAGGTAGAAATAATAGGAAGCACCCCCTGTATCTCATCAGACCACCATGCTTTAAAGTTAGAATTCAACAACATAAACTGCAGAAACTCTACAAATTCATGGAAATTAAACAATGTGCAATTGCGCTATTCCTGGATAAAGGAAGAAATAAAGAAATGGAAGACTTCCTAGAACTCAATTAGGATGAAGGCACAACATACCCAAACTTATGGACGCTTTCAAACAAGTACTAAGAGGAAAGTTCATAGTACTATGTGCCCATATGAAGAAAGTGCACAGTAGTCACATTAACAGCACAACTGAAAGCTCTAGAACAAAAAGAAGCAAACTCACCCAGGAGGAGTAGACCAGAAAATAATCAAACTGATGGCTGAAATCAATAAAGTAGAAACTAGGAAAACAATACAAAGAATCAATGTAACAAAGAGTTGGTACTTTGAGAAAAATCAATAAGATAAATAAAACTTTATGCAAATTAACATGATCAGAAATGAAAAGGGGGACATAACAACCAACACTGAAGAAATTCAGAGAATCTTCTGGTGATACTTTGAAAATTTGTACTCCACAAAATTGGAAAATCAATGGAAATTAACATTTTTCTGGATAGATATCACTTAGCAAAATTAAGAGCAAATAAGCATTTTAAATAGACCCCTAATGAAATTGAAGCAGTCATCAAAAACTCTGCCAACCAAAAAAAAAAAAAAAAAAAAAAAAAGCCCAGTACCAGATGGCCTCAGTGAAGAATTCTACCAGAAATTCAAAGAACATAATAACAATACTCCTTAAATTGTTTCATACAATAGGAGCAGAAGGTTCATTACCAAACACTTTTTAAGAAGCTACAATTATCTGGTTCCCAAAGCCACACAAAGAAACAACAAAGAAAGAGAACTACAGACCTCATGAACATTATTGTAAAAATACTCAATAAAATACTGGCAAATCGAATCCAAGAACACACCAGAAAAATCTTCCACCATGATCATGTAGGCTTCATTCCAGAGATGTAATCCACAATATAAACAAACTGAAAAAGAAAATCCACATGATAATTTCACTAAATCCTGAAAAAGCTTAAAATGATAATTTTTAACTGCATCCATTTACCTATGGATTGCATGTTTTTGTTTTTAACTTCCAAATAATATCACATTGTTTGTAATACTACATTTCTATGAAACATTTATATTTTGATGGGATCTACACACTTTCTGACTAAGATTATTAGAAATGAAACAAGAATGGACATGGTTTAGTAGGTATTCATAGAGCCCTTTCATTTTATGTCTTAGGGAGTTATAGATGGGTCATTAATTACAATATAATTACAAAATTTCTCCCTTCACTTTACTTTTTCTAAACCCTTCTATAAATCCCTCATTATGATCCTTCATGCCCTCTTTTTCATTAACTTTTACAGAATGTGTGAATACTCACACACATGCATGCAGGTACACATACACACACACACACACACACACACACACACACACACACATTCTTAATTATGCCATACTTAGTTTGTATAATGTTACTTGTATGCATGGTTTCAGGACTGACATTTTGGCCTTGGTAGCAGGCAAAGTGTTTTAATCTGTTTTTCAGATATTTGTACTTCATGTTTTGATAATTATACTTATTTCTATAATTCATTTTTAATTTAATATATTCATTTTCTTGATATTAACTTTAAAGGATCTTGTATATTTGAGAGACGAACACTCTGTCCGATGTAAACTTGCTAGTGTATTTTGCATTCTGTAGATTGACCCTTGTCATGAGCAGGTTTTCCATGCTGGTCTGGTCCCACCACCATGTCAGCCCCAAATAACACACAAAGACAATATATTTGATATAAAGCTGTAAGCCAATTACTAGTGTTTCTTATTGGGTAGCTCTGTCTTAAATATTAACACATTTCTATTAATCTAAGTATTTCCACATGGATTCTCTTACCAGAGAGAGTCTGGACCTTGTTCCCTCAAGATTCTACATGTTGAGTCCTCCCTACTATTCTTAAAATCCTCCTTGTCTCCTCGGCCCACCTATCTTGCTTTCCTATTGGCCAACAGTGCTTTATTCATTAACCAATACAAGAAACATATTTACAGAATGACATCTCCCATCAACTCATCTTTTCTGTCTAAAATAAAAAGAAGGCTTTTAACTATAACATAGCAAAATATGTAACAAAAGTTATCAAATAAAAACCACAGTTAACAATATTTAGTCCATTAACATTTAGCAAGATTTAAAGAAAATATTTCATAATCTATCCTAAATTTGTGAGCCTAATGCCTAATGCCATATATGTAACTTATCTTTAATGTTAAATAAGGAAAACCATAGCCATAACTATCTGTCTTCGACTCCATCAAAGACCAAAGAAGGATAATATATAAACTCTAAAAATGACAGAAACAACTCACCTGGTCAGTCACCCATAGTTCTTCTGTAATGTTCCATATTCAGCCTATAGGCCATAGTGTGTATGGCAGCATCCTCAGCAAAGCAGGAAACTTTAAACTGTCTATCTATTGGCATGTTGTCAGTCATTTTTCTCTGTTATTTGCAGAATCTCTTCAATAAAGCAGGAACCCTGTAGCAATGTTCATCTTGTATCAGCAGTCACTTTTTTGTGTCCAGTTTATACAGAATAAAGTCAAACAGTCCAGACAAGAGCACTATCTTGCCTAAATGCTAGTTTTTCCATATTGAAAGCAAATTCCATAATGAGTTTCTTCGATGTCTATCTTCCTCTCTGATGCAGGTTATGTCTCACTGTCAAGAGATATCCTAAACCATTTTAAATGGTTTATTCTGTAGGTCTTTGAATATTTGAAGAATATTTATCCATCTCAAATATATCTCTGTATATTTTGAAAACCTAACTACATTCAGTTTTGACTATCATAGGTACCTATTTATAATATGTACTAAATTATACATTACATTTTAAATGAACTATATAAACATAATACCTAAACAAGAGGAGAAATATACATATCACAAAAGTGACCTTAAATTTGTTTCAGTAAATGAAAAGCCATTTTAAAACAACATATATATATCTATATCATAATCCCCTTTCTACCTTTAAAAAGATTGGTTGAGGTCATTAACTATTTATAACCAAGTTTATTTAAATGAAAACAAACATTTATAAACAATATTTGGGAATTTGGGCGTTGTTCTTTCCAAACTGATTCCTGCTGGTAGGGGGCACTGTCATGTGGATCCTAAGAAGACACAGAAATCCTAGCTGTAGTGGTCTGCAAGGCTGTCTTGTCCCATGGACAATGCTTCAGGAGGTCTTGCTTGATCAATCCATGCTAGTCTTGAAGGAATCCACAGCTTTCATTTTGGTGGAAACAAAAATAGAAATCCTTTTCCCCAGTAACCTTTTCTTAGACTTAAATTTTGGAGTCAACACATTTTTCAAATATATAAATTTGAATAATCTAGCAGCATTTCTTTTAACAATTGTTGCTGTTTCCCCAGCAGTCAGACAATACAAAGACATCACAATGCCACACAGTATCCAGACTCTTTTTGTGCTTTCCATCTTTACGTGGCTTTTTGATTACTCCATTTCTTTTATTTCTATTCTTTTTTTGTTGAGACAGGGTTTTTCTGTATAACTTTTGCCTGTCCTGGAATTAGCCTTGCATACCAGGTTTGCTTTGACCTCACAGAGATTCACTTGCCTCTGCCTCCCAAGTTCTGGAATTAAAGATATGTACCACCTAAGCTCAGCTACTGTCTTTCATTTTTTTTAAGCAGCTAATCATCCACACCATTGAATTGTTAGCATTGCTTCTTAAAAGCCATGCAGTTTATGATGAGTCAGGAAATCACTGCTTGTCTCTAGCAAAACAAAGTTCTATCAAGAAAAATGCTGTTATCAAGAAGCCTTGCTTGTCTCTGCTCTTCTGTTTCTAAAACACTTTCTTAAGCTTTTGTCAAGTTTTAAGTGAAAGTTCTTAGTAGTCATGTTGCTTCGCCATTTTGTTATGAGTGGTTTCCCACCAGCCTGGTTTCAGCTGCGCCAATCCCAATAATACACAGAGACGCTGTATTAGATGTAATGCTGTTGGCCTGTTACTAGTGTTTCTTATTGGCTAGCTCTGTCGTAACTATTAACCCATTAATATTAATCTAAGTATTTCCACATGTTCTTATCTTACTGGAGAGTGGGGCTGGTGTTCTTCTCTCTTTCCATTCACCATGTTGACTAACCCTTCTATTTCTTCCTCTCTCCTCCTATTCCTCTAGCCCCACCTATCTTGCTTTCCTATTGGCCAACAGTGCTTAATTAACCAATAAGAGAAACATATTTACAAAATGGCATCTCCCATCATCTCCTTTTTTTCTGTCTTAAATTTAAAAAACTGGCGTTTTAACCTTAACATAGTAAATATATAACAAAACAGTTATCAAATAAGAACCACAGTTAACAATATTCAGTCCATTAACATTTAGCAAGATTTAAAGAAATAATTCCATTATCTACCCTATCTTTGTGAGCCTAAAGTCCTACATGTAATTTATCTTTAATCCTAAATAAGGAAAACTATAACCGTAACTATGTAGATAGTTGTTTTCTGCTAGTCCTAACTAAGGGAAACTATGACCTTAATTATCTGTCTTCAACTCCATCACAGACCACAGAAGAATATTATATAAACTCAGGAAGTAACAGAGACATCTTGCTACCTGTTCATTCACCGATATTTCTTTAATGTTCCATCTTCAGCCCATAGGTCATAGTTTGTCTGGGAGATTCCTCAGCAAAGCAGGAAACTTCAAGCTGTCCAACTGCATTGGCAGTTTGTCAGTCACTTTTCTCTGTGTCTTGGAAACTGTGTCTGACAGACTCTTCCATGAAGCAGGAACCCCGTATCAACGTCCATCTTGTATCAGTAGTCATTTTCCTGTGGGTCTTGCAGACCCTTCAATTACAGTTTTCTTTGCTGTAAAGCAGCCAAAAGTTTCAGCAAGCTCCATTTGTTAATTGTTGGTCTTATTCCTGTATATTATATTCAATTATTTGCTTTCTTTCTGTTATTCCAAGTTTTTCCATTCAGCATTTTCTTAGGCCTTCTTGAACTTGGATTTTGAAGGTTAGAAATAAGTCAATCATTGTAATTTTTCTGTTGTATTGTGTATATTTTTGTTTTATCTTATGAATTGAGTAACAGAATTATTTGAGATAGTCTTACTTTGTAGTTATGTTTTTTTCTGGAACTTATTATGTACAACAAGCCAACTTAAAGTAAATAGAGTTTCTTATATTGGCATTACAAGTTCTAGGATTAAACATGTGCCTTACTGCATGCAGATGTACTATAGTGTTTTTCAAAGACAGTTTGTGTTCATGTTTACATTACCATTGAATGTAGCATAGTTTAATTGTATTCATGTGTATGAGTTTGTTGCACATTGAATTCTTGAAATGCTATTATCTGAACATTTCATACTTCCCCCCCCCCAGTCTCTGAAGTTTTGTTATCATCATTGTTATTTGGAGTTTGTTCCAAGCAGTTTCTGTAACTATGATTGGCCTAGGTTTAAACTTAGGGTTTTCTCAGGTCTTTTATAAGATTTTGTGTTCAACCAGGAGAACATGGCCCACCAAATCAACTAAGCAGGGCTCATATGGGCTCACAGAGATTGAATCACCAAATACTGGGTGTGCATAGGTCTGTAGCTAGCCTACCTAGGTCAAAACAAGGTCCTCTGTGGGTATGTTATGACTGTTAGTTTGTTGTTTATGTGAGACTCCTTATAGTGGGAGCAGGTGAGCAGCTGACACTTTTGTGTGCACTTGGGAATCTTTTCCTCCCACTAGGTTGCTTTGTCCAGCCTTAATATAAGGACTTTTGTCTTTTCTTATTTTGTTTTCTTTTGGCATGTTTGTATGTTGTATCTTGAAGTCATGTTCTTTTTTGAATGTAAATAAAGAGAGAGTGGATGGGGAGGAAGGGGCAGGGAAATTGAAGGGAGGGGGTACTGTCCTCAGAGTATACTGTATGAAAAAAAATCTATATTCAATAATAATAAAAAGAAATTCTACATTTGTCCTAAATGTAAAAGTGTTTGCCAAAGTTAACTACATTAGCTAAATAAAATTATTAAATAAATACCCAATCCAAACTTCAAAAATTAAAAAAAAAATTGTGTTCAACTTGTACAATTACATTCTAGTTCTATTTTTTTTCTCCATGATTTGTGGAATGTGGCTTGGGAAGAGAAAAAAATGATAAATAGCAAAGGAAATAAAAATGTCATTATCCCACTTAAGTTAAATTCATTTGGAATAACAATAAGAGAGCTACAACCCAGTGTCACCTTTCTTTTGACATTGTGTGATTAAAAACAAAATTGATAATGTGAGAAGAGGTGTCCCTGCTATTGGGAGGACAGAATTCTTTGTGCTATTCCAGGTTTTCTCAAATTTTAAAGAACATATGTGTAGTTGGCTCCTTATGTGACAAGGACAGGGACTGTCAGACTGCTTCTGCACTAAGACCTCAAATTAACCAAGGCTAACCTCAATTTATCATCCAAGACTTCACCTTGAATTTGTATGTTATTAGTAGAGTCAGAGTTATAAGACTTATGAAATGAGTCCAATGTCATTCTTTTAAACTAGATAACAGGACATATTTCTGGGGTTTTCTACTCTACAATATTTCATTATTTCAAGTTATATAACTTGAAAGAATTATTTATCATGTTGTGTTTCTTTTATTTTGTAGTAAGAAGTGTTGTTTTTATACTTGCCTGTCTTTTTGATAACAGAAAACATATTACTTACTGGATTTAAAAATTTACTTTTTTAGATGTTAAATAAATAAAAATATGAATATAACAAATGGAGAATTAAACCATAAACAAGGTTGGGAAAATAACCTATACAAACCTATAAAAAACTGATTAATTCAAAATATGAGGAGGAATACTTTTAAATTGGGAAAAGTGTAAAGGAGAGCAAGAAAAGAGATACCATAACAGAATTAGCCATAATAGCTATAAAGAGAAATCTGGCATCAGGAAACTATCCAGAAATCTACAAGGATGACCTCAACTAACAATCTAAGCAATAGAGGAGAGGCTACACTTTCCCTAAAAAAATAGAGATTAATGATTATCTTATGTGCCTTCCTAGAGCCTTCATAGAGCAGCTGATGGAAGCAGAAGTAGACACTCACAGCTAATCACTGAGTAGAACTCCTGGAATCCTTACAGAGAGGGAGGAGGGATGGGCAAAGGGATCAAGACCAGCCTGGAGAAATTCACAGAAACAGCAGACCTGAGCAAAAGGGAGCTCATGGGTCCCAGGCTGACAGCTGGAAAATCAGCATAAGACTGACCCAGACCTCCTGAACTGTAGGTGTTAGTTAGGAGGCTTGGCCAATCTATGGGGCCTCTGGTATTGGATCAGTATCTATTTCTTGTATACAAATGGACGTTGGAAGTCCATTCCACATAGAGGGATACTCCCTTAGTCTAGACACTTGGGGGAGGACCTAGGCCCTGCTCCAAATGATATTACAGACTTTGAAGATCCCCCATTGAAGGCCTCACCCTCCCTGAGTAGCAGAAAGTAGATGTGATTGGGGATTGGTGGGAGACAGGAGACTAGGGGAGGGAAGAGAAACTGGGATTGACATGTAAAACAAACTTGATTCCAATTTTAATTTAAAAAGAAGAAAAAGAAAAAAATACTGGGGAAATACAAAATCCAAAACAGTGGTTGTTTCTAAACATAAATACTAGATATCCATATTCATCTGTAACAATATGAAAAGTTTATTTTAATATGAATACTTAGAATTGTAAGTAGAATGACTAAAGAAGCATAAATGAGATTTAAAACTCGTATTACTCAAACAGTATGCCAGTAAAATGAAAATCAACAAAGTGTCCAATGGGTTTAAACTCATTGGATCAGTCAGTTCATTTTCAAATCTCATCTTACATGCATAATACATCCAATAGAAACTTGCTTTAATATAACATACTGACCCCCAATTATTTTATGAAGATAATTCTGATACCATTTCCTAACAAATATATAAAAGAAAATAACCAAAATATCACGAGAATATTTAAGAAAAGATGTTAAATATATTATAATAAAGTGTTTTATTACATTGATAGCAATATGCTTATCTGATATTTCAAAATATATTTAATGATAAAAGTTATTCATAGTATTTATTGTATAGAATGTTTTAATTAGACTTGAACTAACAAAGTTGAATAAACTTTTAGAGAATTCAATACTAATTTTTCACAAGAACAAGAATTACAAGGACACTAAAAATCTTACTCAAATTCAAAATGTAAATGAGTTATTCACCTATATACATACTAAGGTTAAAAACATACATTAAAATACAATTAAGATACTTGTAATATAATAAAAGTAGAAAATTAATGTGTATGAAGCATTTGGAAAATATTTCAACAGTGAAAGAAAAAGGCTGAAGGTTGACCATTTGTGCACAGTTCAACAGAATTTCTAAAAAAATATCTGACTTCCTAGCATGCTTCTATCATTTATTGTGTTCGATCTCTTTTTAAGAGCATTTTTCATATACAAAAATAAACATCATGTACATACTCTATCTCCTTTTAGATATGTAATGCTATTTATTTTTTGATTGTTTCAATGCTATAATTCTTATTTATTCTGCTTTAAATCAAATAATGTATTATATATTTATATATATACATATGCACAAATTTTTGTTATTAAACACATTTGACATTTTTATTTTATAAAAAAATTTAGTTACATCAGAGTCTTCTGAATCAATTTACTGCTCACCATAAAAGAAAGTCTGGATTAAAATATAAAAAGAAGAGAAAGAAAAAAATAGATTTTCAAAACATTAACAGAGTGGCTTAAGGATATTAATTGTACTTCTGTCTTCAAAACCATTGCAAAAAGATCTTGGGCTATGCTATGCTCTTGGATGATAATATGATGATCAGCTACAGTATGGCATTGTATTTTCTCTGAGTCTTTAGTATAACCTGTCAGAGTTGCAATGTTCCCTTGTTCACTTTGACCAGTGGCCATTCAATTGCAAGATGCTGACTGATGCATACTTTCTCTGGCTGTTTATTTAGCAAAACTGTAAGAATGCCTTACTAGAAACAAATTGAGGTTTGGAAGCTATTTTGAAAGAAGTGTGTATTCCTAAAAATTAATGAGTGTTCTCCCTTTCTAAAGTACTTGATAGAAACATGCAATTATTAAAGAAATATTGTTAAACTTAACAAAACCCAAAAAATAAAATTGAAACATGTTGGTCTAATGAAGATTCTTAGATGACTTTCAGAAATTCACTGAATTTCGGAGTTTTACATGTATTATTTGGAGCATATGTTTATTGGCTATGGAAAATTTAATTAATTTTCATCATACTCTAAACAGTGCACAAACCCAGGGATGTTTAGACTGTGAGCTAATGGATGATTTCTATATAAGTTGCATTTTGTATTAGTGATAACTATAATTAGATTTTGTCATTGTTACTTTAATTTTTTCATTAATTTTGGTGTACATCAACATGTTTGTTGTATTTCTGTGTTGGAAATTTGAAGGAGTTAATTTAAGGTACAAATTTCATTTACTAAACTAAAATTTGTTTAAAACAAGCCAGGAACAAAGAAGGCACTTGAAAAGTTGATTAAGATCCAGGTTACATTATTTTTGCTATCAGTGTCACAAAATACTTTAACAAAATCAATTTAAATAGAAGGCGTTTATTTTTATTCACAGTGTAAAGATACAGTTCACCAGGGTGCGAAATTCATAGAAAGGATCATGACATAAATAAATGGTCACGTTGCATTTGCAGTTATCAAACAGAGATCAATGGGCAGATAAGCTTTCTGGCTTTCTCCTTTTTCTGCAGTCCAAGCCCCAATCACATGCAATTGTAACAATGGTTTGTAGGGTGAGCAACTGTTCCACAATTAAAATAGAGTCTCTGATATGTTTGCCTATATCCTGTAAAGTAAGTTGTTCTTACTTTACTCTTTATTTTACTTTTTCTCTCTGTCAGGTCATTGGCCATAAGAACAAAGTTGGCTGCTAAAAAAGAGCATCACATCTTTTATAGGTTTTGAATGCAGAGTTGCCTACATCATCCCACATCATTCTTTTCTTAACACAAAATTCATGTTTAATATGTCATTCTTTCTGTATGGTAAAATGCATCTTCATAGGTTTCAGGATCACTGAAGATACACAATTGCTTTTCTTTGCTTGATTTCTCTATGGATCTGCATTTGCTAGTTGTGTTCTTAAATCTGGCCCATTCATAAATACTGCCATCAGGGAATAAGGGTTATAAATGTATAGAATCTTAAAATCAGATCATAGAATCTTCTGTGGGGTTTCCCTTTTATTGTTGCCTATTCTACTTCTCAATGGTCTTTAATTTTCTTTGGAAAATAGATGAAAGCTTGTGGAACTGTTTTGCTGTGATTTCATATCTCAGCCACAGCCAAGCTAAAACAATATCCTACAAGTTTCATGAATAGAAAGATAACTCAAGTTTCATAAATCACAACATTGTTACTTTTCCTCATGGATTGTTCAAAATATATGGTACAAAAGCCTTTTATTGCTTGTAATGTTTACATATGAACATATAAAAAAGAAATAAAACATGTGTCCTTAACTTACTCCACTGCTCTCCATGGTTTCTCTAAATAGTGTCTTTGGAAAAGACCACCATATGAACCACCTTAAGTGTCTCATTTACTATCCACTAGCTATATGTCTCATCACTGTATTGTTCTCTAATTTAGGAGAATACATTATTCCCTACACTCTGCAACAAGGACAGGATAACTTCACACAGATGTTTAAAAGTTTTATGACAGTTTACTGGGTCTACTGTTTTGTTCTAGTGATTTAAGGAGCTTTCTGTGCAAAACTGAAGACTCGAGTTTCATGCTCAAACACATGAAAATATTAAAGGAAAGAATCCAATACATAAATGTGTTTATTGAAAACCATACACTAAGTTTCACACTATATATTTCCCTGTCTGTCTTTCATTTCCCCCACCCTCATGCATAATAATCGTAGGTAGTCCTTTTAAAAATACATTTTATTTATACATATGTGGGCATTTTAATCAAGTGTTATTTAGCTACTTTTCAAATAATATTTTAGTTAGATAGAGAGGTCATGGCTGCTATTGCCTAACACCTGCACAGAAAATCTAAAATTGTAACAAAAGCCAAGAAAGTTTTCATTGCCTGTTTATGGAATAAAGCAGGTGGTTCTCCCCAGTGTTTATCTTTTGTTCCCCTTTCCTATCACTCTGCTACTTTCACCATTCATAATCTTCAAGTCTCACTCAGAGGAGTGAGGATAAAAGCATGGCAGGATTCAAAGCCCACTTCTATTTTTGCAGCGCACTGGGCCATGGCCAAAGCTCTCTATCTTTCAATAAATCAAAATGAAACTTATCCCCAGGTGCTTCTGCTTCTCATCTACTTGTGGATGTGAAAACATGTCTGACAAATTGATTCTCTTTAATACTGGAATATTATGAATGGGTCGACATAGTCATTTATGGCACAAATGCCATTAAAAAATAGAATAAATGTTGGCAGATTTCTGCCTGCTTAAGATTACATTTCTTAAGCAACAAAGCATTTCCATTCTCCTTCATGTAACGCAAGCAGAACTACATGTGAGTACAGCAGTGATTTGCTAATTTGTATGTTGGCTGAAATACCTAAAACACTACTAAAGAAAGAAAACCATAAAACAAAAAGGTATAACTTCATCTTATTTCTTTTTATACTGTGGAATTATTTTAACTGAATAAATTACCTCCAGGAAAAAAAAGAGCATGTATGTAAAGTAAGTGAAGATTTTGACATGGAATAATAAGTACGAAGCTCCTCTAATCTAAAAATATATGAGACTATTTCTTATGAAGAAAATACAATTATAAATGCCAAATGTTTTAGATAACAGCATTTAATGTAGAATTAGAAGATCACAGCAAGTTACTATTTATGAAGAGGAAAACTGAAAAGACTAAAGGAAAAAAAAAGAGTAGCTTTCTATAAAATAGTTACTCTTGAAAGCTAGAATAATGACTTAACACAAATGTCACTGTACTTTGTGGCTCCTGGAATCCAGTTATAGAGAGGGAGGAGTGATGAGCAAAGAGGTCAAGACCATTTATTGGAAATCCACAGAAACAGATGACCTGAGCAAGTGGGAGTTCATGGATCCCAGTCTGAAAGCTTGGGAACCAGCATAAGACCAAACCAGGCCCCCTGAATGTGGGTGTCAGCTAGAGAGGCCTGGGCATTCTATAGGACCTCTGACAGTATTTATCACTAGTACATGAATGGACTTCAGAAGCCAATTCACCATGGAGGGATACTCTCTTAGCTGAGATACGTGGCTGAGGACCTAGGTCCTGCCCCTATATGATTTGACAGACTTTGATGATCCCTCATGGAAGACCTCAACTGTGAACTGAGATAAAACTTCACCCGTTAATTTGGTTTTCTTGTGTTATATTATTTCTCTAGTTATATTATTTGCTAGTTTCATGTAATAAAATATTAAAGCTTCCCCCCCTTTTCTGTATTATTTGGTAGTGGTGGAGCTGCTGCTGCTGGTGTTGATGGTAATGGTGAGCATGGTGGTGGTGGTGTGAGTATTAATGTATGTGAGTTTTGCTCTTGCATACCACAGCATAGATACGGTGTTTAGAATAGACCTTTTGGGATTCAGGGCCATTCTTCTATTTTAGACACTAGGAATCAAATTCAGGACATTACGTTTTAGTAAGTTATTTTCCCCTGCTTAGTCATTCCACTGAAATTTTAATTCTACTTTTTATACATCAAGGGTGAGTTATGTAAAATACAGTTGTTGAGTTAAACAAGAGAACTATATTTTGAAGTATGCATAATATTTATGAACTTTACCATCATGGCTAAAATAATATGTAGAAATATATTTTCTCTACTGTAAAATACGTTATCATTTATTAACACATGAAATAGGGGCTATGTTATTGTTTTAGCAGTTATCTTGTATCTTGATATGTTGTGTATAGATACAAAAGTTATGAATTAAAATCTGAGAGATTATATTTGTAGTAAGTTATCAGATACTGATGTGGCTTCTTGAAAGCCACGCATCAACATATAATATGCCACTAACTGCTTAGAATATTTTTTCTTTATATTATGTGGTAAGTCCACATCAATAAATGTATGTCTATATAAACATACATAAAGATATTTTCTTTCTATCTACTTTAAAATAAAATCAATTACAAAAGAGTGAAGAATAATTCACCTGAATTTTATTATTAAACCTGCATTGAATAAAACCATTTTTATGATATAGGAAGTAGTGTTAAAAATAGCAACAGAAACCTATCAAAAAGATTCTGTGTTTCTGTTTATATTCTGTTTGTTGTGCTTAAAATGAATTCAAGGTCAGGCACTACAGGGTACTGTACCCATTACATTTAAACTCAGCACCAGAAAGACAGAGGGTGGGCTTCTCTAAGTTTGAAGACAGCCTAGTCTACATAGCACACATCAGCCTAGTACTATACAGCATGAAACGCTTTCTCAAAAACAAGTTTCAAAGGTAAATAATACTACATAAAAGTCATAATCTATTTAGTAGTAAGATACAGTTCACCAACAGTTAAAGATTATATTCGCCATATATATTATCATAATATTTTTGCTAAGTATGGCTTTTACTATGGTATTTTCATATAGTCATATAATATTCAATGACCACATGGATCCAACATTACTATTTGTACCCTTATACTGGTCCTGTTGATCCTGCTTTTCTTTTATTTATTTATTTATTTATTTAATATTAATAATATAATTTAAAAATTTTACATGTCGATCCCAGTTCCCTCTCCCTTCCTCCCTCCCTCCTCTTACCCTCTTTCCCCTGTAATATGTGCCCGGGCCACCCTACCCTCCCATCTCCCCCACCCTCATTCCACTTGAAGACCTATGTTATCCAGGTTAGGTCATAAAAATCTGTCAAGTCATTTGAAGTAGAGACTAGGACTTCTCTCTTGTCTCTAGGTTAAGGGGGTTTCCCTCCTTGGGGGATGTCTGCAAGGTCCTTTTGTGCACCAGGAATACATTCTGTTTCTACTCTCTGAGGTCCCACAGACTTCTCAGTCCTTCTAGCTGAGACCGATATTCAGGGGATCTGTGTCCTTCCCATGCTGGATTCCCAGCTATCCGTCTAGGGGGCCCATTAGCTACTCCTTGTTCAGGTCAGCTGTCTTTTTATGTTTCTGCAACCTGGTCTTGTCCTCTCTCTCTCTCTCTGCATCTGGATTCTAGTTCGACTCAGTGTTTAGTTATGCTTCTGTTTCCAACAGGTACTAGATGAGGGCTCCATGATGGTGGATAATTTAGTTGATGATCTCAGTATTGGGGAAGGGTATTTATGATAGCCTTTCCATGATTGCACGAATTGTTAGTTGGAATCAGTCTTGTAGGTCTCTAGAAATTTCTTTAGGTTCAGTTTTCTCTTCAAACCAACAATGGCTCCCTCTTTTATGCTCTCTCTCTCTCTCTCTCTCTCTCTCTCTCTCTCTCTCTCTCTCTCTCTCTCTATCTCTCTCTCTCCTGTCTTCTATTCCTACCAAGACTCAATCTACCTAGTCGCACATGCTTTCCTCTCCTCCCCTTCTCTTTCTCCTAGTTCTCTCTCCATTCATTGCCCCCCCCCACTTCCCATATGCTCTGGGGGACTTGTCCCTTCCTTCTTTTGTGAGGGACCATATATGAATCTCTTAGAATACACCTTGTATGCTAGTTCTTAGGCTGGTGATCCTTTGCTCTAGGTCTAAAATCCATTATGAGCAAGCACATACCGTGTTCCTCTTTTTGTGACTGGGTTGCCTCATTCGGGATGGTTTCTTAAAGTTCCATCCAGTTGCCTACGAATTTCAAGATTCTGTTATTTTTTTCTGCAGAGTAGTATTCCATTGTGTACTTGTGCCACATCTTGTTTATCTATCTTTCAGTTGAGGGGCATCTAGGTTGCTTCCAGGTTCTTGCTATTACAAATAATGCTGCTATGAACATAGCACATGTCTTTTTGCATGGATGTGGTCATTTGGGTACATACCTAAGAGTGGAATTGCTGAGTCCAGTGGTAAACTAAATCCCATTTTCCCGAGGAACTGTCATACTAATCTCCAAAATGGCTGTGCTTGCACTCCCACCAGCGCTAGAGGAGTGTTCCCCTTTCTCCACATCCTCTAGCATAACTTGTAATTGGTGCTTCTAAGTTTAGCCATTCTGGCATGAGTAAGATGGTATTTCAAAGTTGTTTTCATTTGCATTTCCCTGATAGCTAAGGATGTTGAGCACTTTTTAAGGGCCTTTCAGCCTCTTTAATTTCTGCTATTGAGAATTCTTTCTTCAATTCTGCACCCATTTTTAATAGGGCTATGTGGTGTTTTGTTGACTAATTTCTTGAGTTCTTTGTATATTTTGGAGATCAGCCCTTTGTCAGATGTAGGATTGGTAAAAAAATTTTCCAGTCTGTGGGCTGCTATTTGGTCTTGTCAACTGTGTCATTTGCCTTACAGAAGCTTCTAAGTTTCAGGTGAAACCACTTATTAATTGTTGATCTCAGCATCTATGCTACTGGAGTTATGTTCAGGAAGCAGTCACCTATAACAATTTGTTCAAGGGTACCTCCTACTTTCTATTCTAAGAGGTTCAGTGTGGCTGGATTTATGTTGAGGTCTTTTGATCCATTTGGACTTGAGTTTTATGCATGGTGATAGACATGGGTCTATCTGCAGTCTTCTATACACCATCATCCAATTGTGACAGCACCCTTTGTTGAAGATGCTTTCCTCCCTCCATTGTATTCTTTTAGCTGTTTTGTAGAAAATCAGGTGTCCATAGGTGTGTGGGATAATATCAGTATTTTTTATTTGATTCCTTTGGTCTACCTGTCTATTTTTGTGCCAATACCAGGCTGTTTTCAAAACTATAGCTCTGTAGTAGAGCTTAAAGTCAGGGATGTTGATGCCTCCTGAAGAATTTTAATGGACAGGGTTGTTTAGCCTTCCTGGGTCTTTTGTTATTCCATACAAAGTTGATTATTATCATTTCAAGGTTAGTGAAGAATTGTGCTGAGATTTTAATGAGGATTGCATTGAATCTGAAGATTGCTGCTGGCATGATTGCCATTTGATCCTGTATTTCATGCCAAATAATCCTGCTATTTTTCGTACACTTTTACTTATTTATTTTTAATCTAATAAATTGTGGTAGTAATGATAAGCCGTCTTTATCAAGGAAGGATTTTTAACTTAAGCTAGATCATGCATTTTATGTGTCCTTTTATTAATAAAAAATGTGTCCATCTACTATGAAATTTAAAAAAAGTCATGTCTTTCTTATTAGTAGGAAAATGAAAGACAATCACAGAGAGGAGTAGTTAGATTGCAATGTGGATGAACTATTGATTAAATCAACAGATTATTTTTACAATAAACATAAAATGTTCAACTTATTTTACCATTTTCCATCACTGTGAATAAAGTAAAAATATCTAAAAAACACTGACTTTCACATTTAACATCCTTTAAAAACTCAGCAATAACTGTGTTTGTCAAAAGCATTGTCTTCTTCAGTGACATTATTTTCTCCTCTGACAATTACATTGTGATGAGGATGTGAGAAATTACTTTTACTTCAGGCTCTTTGATAGCTGGAATTTTTACCAGATGGTTGTTGCTAAACATTATTTCAACGAAAAGAAACACTATCTTCTTTTTTATTTATTTTTTTTCTCATTTTACATACCTTCACCAGTTCCTGCCTCCTCACATTCTCCCTCCCTCCTCCTCCCTCCTCCCACTCCCTCTTCACTCCACAGAGCAGGTATAGCTTTCCTTGGGGTGTCAATAAAGCCTGATATAGTAAATCACAGCATAATGAAGCCCCTCCAAACCTGTATCAAGGCTGAGCAAGGTATCCCACCATAAAGAATAGGCTCAAAGTGCCAGTTCATGCATGAGGGATAGATAGGTACTGGATCCACTACCAGGCACCCAGCTACCACCACACCTCATAACAGTTTAAACCATATAACTGTCACCCACATTCAGAGGGCCTCGTTTGGATCCATGCAGGTTCCCCAGTTACCTGCCCATAGTCTGTGAGCTCTCACTAGCTCAGGTCAGATGTCTCTGTGGTTTTCCCTTTCATGATATTGACCCCTCCCCCTTTATTCATCTGACACCCCTTCCCTCTTTTCAACTGTACTCTAAGAAGCTTATCCTAGTGGTTGGCTGGGGTCACTGCATGTGCTTCCATCAGTTACTGGATATAGGTTCTGATGACAATTAGAGTAGCCACTAATCTGATTAAAGGGGAAAACCTGTTCAGGCACTATCATTAAGCTCGGTGTCTTAGCTGTGGTCATCTTTGTGGATTCCTGTGAAATTTTTAGCACCAGGTTTTCCCATATGGGGTTAGGGACAGTAATCTCCTTAATGGGATAAATGTTCAAAAAGATTAGCAAAAAATACTCTTCTAGCATGAACTGTGCTTTAATGATTTCTAGGCAAGGAACAAAAGTAAGAAAGCTTCAGGTGATTCTAAGAACAACCTGGTTAGGTCTTCATTCCCATGTCCAAGGAAAAGCCTGAAAACATTAAGGGTTGTCTTTGGTTTCTTCTCATGAGGATTATTTCCATCCTGACCTTTATTGATATTAACTATTTCTTGAAAGATAATTTATGTCAACAAATATGTTTCAACCAACTAGAACAGAACAAAAGGTAAGAGCAAAAGCAATAACTATGTCCTGATGCAGGAAACAGGCAAATGGAAAACTGTTTTCCAAAAACAGATTATACTTTACTTATAATCTTCATTATATATTTTACTCCATATGTGACTTTGAAAAAGCACATTCCACTGTGGAAGTGAAAAGTAACTTGCTATATAAATCTTAATATGTCATCAAGACTTTTGTAACTATAAATGAGTAAATCTATGTTATAAAATTAAAGAATTTTAAACCATATATAATTGTTCATTAATAAATACATATATTTTGACAGATTTTCATATTTAAGTAAATTTTTGACCCAAAAGAAAAGAATCAAGTTTAGGATTATGTGGTAATAAGATAATGTGTACTTATATTTAATATACGTATCTTACATTAGGTCTTTCAGACATTTTAAAAAGTTATGTACACGATTTTATCTCAATTAAAAACAAAAATCAAAGTTATATTGATAAACCAATTTATTTAGTTTATATTATATGTATGACCTGATTTTAAAAAACTGGAAGGAAATTATTCGTGTAATTTTCTAATGGAAAATGTTTTTGTTTGCTTGTTTTGGATTAGTTCGGGGTTTGTCAAGACCTCAAAACACAGGCAATAACAGCACCAAATTTAGGGGACTTATATAAACCTAAGGTTTCCTCTCTCTCTCTCTCTCTCTCTCTCTCTCTCTCTCTCTCTCTCTCTCTCTCTCAATCTCTCTCTCTCTCTCTCCTGTGTCTTCATTTTCTTTTTTTAATGAAGAAAATCTATAATGTTTAGTGTTAGACACTCATTTTTGACAGATATTAGAATCACTTAAGCAACAGCTCTTGGGCATGTCTATGAAGGATTATCATTTTCTTAACTGTTTATTTACATTTATTTTAATTGTTTTGAGAGTGACTGCATCGAGAAACCTTTAGAGATCAAGGAAAACAAACTGTTTTCAGCACTTCCCTCCACTGAATGGGTTTCAGGGATCAGCCACAGGTAGATTGAGTTGGCAGTCAGAGTATGTATGCACAAAACATTTTGGAACTTTGTTTTACACTTTTATTAAGAGGGAAACTGTACATGCTGGGAGTCAGAGAACACCTTATAAAAATCACTTTTGACTTTGCCAAATTGGGTGATGGGGATTAAAATCAGGTCATCAGACTTTGAAACTCTCACTTTTAATCTTGAAGCTCTCATATCTACCCTTTTTAGAAATCCTCAATACATTAATCCTGGTGTAAAGATCTTCCCAGTATGGGTTGCAGCATTTCCTTGGTAAAGAATTCTTGGATTATAAAAATATAAGAAGCTTTCTATGTATGCGTATATTTGTTGTCTTCTGCCATATCATTTTGGCTTGATTTGGTGTTTGATTTTGTCTGGTTTTTGTTTTTCAATGAGAAAAAAAGCATGGGTGGGAAGGCAAATTAATTTATGAAAGAAAAAAATAGGTTAGACTTTTTAAAAAATATATATCCCAAATAATTTAAGTTAATTCAGTCTCTTTACCAAATATTTTTATGATTAATATGTCTCAAAATTCTCTGTATGGGCTTTTTATTAATATGGTATTATTTAGGGGTCTTGAAACTTGTGAAAAAGTGGTAGTTTGGCCTCTAGCTAATTTAGAGAAGATATAGAAGTAATTTTAAAATAAAGCTCAATGAATAAAACTAAACATACCTAAAAATAAAAATAAACAATTAAAGATAAAATTATAATCTGTAAAATGTCTTAAGCAATTGTATTGGCCAGTCAAATTGGTGGTAACAGAATTTTTTCTGAGGGTAATGCAGAAATCAATAGAAGTTCCATAACACAGCCCCAACCTTTACACCATCAACAGACATCCTGCATCAATGGATCAGGGAACACCATGGAAGAGGGTGCAGGAAGATTAAAAGAACCATGTCTCTCCTGGAAATTGCTGTGTAAACAATATCAAAATAATATCAGCATCGATGGACATTTTAATGTGGCAAGAGGACTCTTCTTGGACTCCCACCCCTAAACAGATAACCATGAGTAACTAATGACTGTTAAAAATGGAGAAGTATCTGCTCCATCTGCTCCAAGGATTAGTTCTTTTATTGGGTTACCCCTGAACCCAAATATAGGCCAACAACAGAAAAATACTGAGGTGGTTCTATTTATATTTATGAATACACTTATATGTGGCTGCACACAGATATGTGTGTGTGGGGGGGTGTAACAATAACAATCAAAGAAAAAAAGAATATCTACTTAAGAGTGGGAGTACCCAGACTTTCAGCCTTGATGAGCTGTTACCTGTGCTCAGGTAGACTTTATGAATGCAGGTGTCTTTGTGTCATTTTTTAAAATTTATTCTTGTACATAACCCCAATATAACTCATTGGGTCATCAGAATAAATACATAGATTAAAAGAAACTCACAGAGATATAAAATTAAGTAAATTAATAAATAAAAACAGCCTTATAAAAATAAGTATGATTACAAGGAAGGCATATGAGAGAAGATAGCTAGGGGAGGAATTAGAGGCCATAAAGGAAGAAATGGAAATGTTGTATCTTGCTTCAAGAAAAATATTTTAAAATATTATAAATAATTAAAGATAAAGTGACTTTCACATTTTTTAATTGTTATAGAAATCTGTATTTTTCAAAAGATGATACAATGTAAATACATATATACTATATATACAATTAAATTTATATATGCTATATGAGCTTACATGTTACTATAAGTAAACCGAATTATAAAAAGTATGGGAAAATGAATGAAGTTTATAATTTATTTTAATTTTTATATTGTATATATTGTATATATAGAGATTGCATATATCACTATATATGTGGGCATTTGTGTTCATCTGAATTATGTTGGTTGTTATGGGTGCACATGCTATACTTTGTAAATGAAGATATTAAGGGACGATATTTTGAGTTGGAGCTCTCCCTGCAGCATGTATACAGAGATAAAATTGATATTATCAGGCTTCCACAAAAAGATGCTCTTTCTAGTGAATAATCTTGCTGCTTTCAGTTTAGGGCATTTTGAAAAAGTATCCACATCAATAAATTATCATTACAAAATATAGTTGTTTTCATTCTAAATGAGTAGTTCAAGCCCCAAGGTCATCAAATATGATAAAATACAAGGGATATGCTAATAAAGCAAACAAGAATATAGTTCTATAGCATACTCAAGGCCATAAAGGTTAGAAAATAATGAAGGCAAAAATAAGAACAAGGAATAACATCAAGAAATATGACAGACATTAATTTAAACTTGTTAATATTCATTTTGAGTATCATTAAACTAAATTATCCAATTAAATAACAGAGAATGTCAGAGTAGATCAAAAGACAAGATCTAAATGTATGTCATTTACAAGGTGACCAATTTTAGCATGAATGTATGTAAATTAAATGAATGAAGATATAGCATACTAATATTAACTAAATAGAGTAGCTGTAATTTGACTATAGCAGACATCGGATTGAAGAAAGTTACTACAAATACATCATACAATTCTCCAATGATAAAAGGGACAATTTTCTAAGAAGAAATGGCAAACATTAATATGAATTCAATTAAGAACAGAATATATGAGAAAAATAATAGCAGTGTAAAGAAAAAGTAGATTAACATAATATGTTTGGAGTCTTCAACACTTCTTTTTCACAAATGGATAATCTAGTAAATAAAAGAAAACTGTGAGGACACAAATGGATTTCTTAAGAAGAATATATTTGATATGAACCCCTTTATGTTTCCACATTCAATGGAGGTAAAATATTTTATAGCTGTATAGTGATAGACCTATTTCTGGGGTAAAAATGGAACTTTACCAAATTAAAATAAGAGAAAGTATTTCTTACATTAAACATGGCTGAATAATTGCAGAATCCATTGGTAGAAAGACAACTGTGCAATCTTCCTTCCTTCAAAATTCCAAATAAAAGTTTCAGCATTACCCTAATTACCCCAGTGAGAAAATGTCAAACTGTGAATAAAAATAGTTATTAATATCAAGATATTCTTTTACATAATTTGAGCTAAACAAGGAAAATGAGTAGTACTTAGAGGAAAACATTTGATTATGAAATAAATGAAGAATAGCGTCAGAGAGATAATGTGAGGTGGGAATAGATCCAGTGAGGGAGTGAAAATAGACATCTGGAATTGAGGATAATTTTTGGGGTACAATATTGAAACCTTGTGTGTTGGAAACTTCCTGCAATCTTTGAGAGTAACCCTAGTAAAGACTTGTAGTATTGAACAATATAAAGTCAAATGTGCCTAAATTTTGTAGCCTGGCAAGGTTCCTAGTGGTGGGACTCGTTGCATTTGGTTAAATTATTGGCTGAGGAAGTGCCATAAGACCTCTAAACAACCCAGGCTGATGCTAGGACAGAAGGTCTGACTATCATTCTGAAAACTGACAGCTCAACCTCATTACTAACGATAGCATTCACACAGATTGGTGAACAAAAAGAGATCAAGAAAATTTGTCTTGGTGGATAATCTTTTTAGGTTCTCTTAAATAAATTTGCAAATATTTTATTGGTGACCTTTACGACGAAACTCATCTGAGTTACTGGCTTACAATTTTGGTTTTTGATTACTCCTTGACTGGATTTAGTTAGTAGTGTAATACTGGTGTCATGAAAATACTTTGAAATGTTCTTTTCTCTTCAGTTTTCCTGAATAATATGATATGTGGTGGTGGTAGCTCTACTTTGATGGTCTGATAGAAGTTGTGCTGAATGTATTCTTTTTAACCCAGTCAGAATGGCTAAGTTTAAACAACAACAAATGGTAACAAACCGCGTTGTGGATGTGGGGAAAATGAACACTTATTGAGCATGGGTAGGAGTGCAAACTGGTGATATGACTATGGAAATCAGTATGGAGGTTCTTCAAAAAGCTCAAAATATAACTCCCATCTGATCCAGCTATACCATTCTTGGACATGTACTTCAAGTACTCTATATTCTGCTGTAAGGGATATCTGCTCATCCATATTCATTGCTGCTCCATTGAAAATAGCCAGGAAATGGAAACAGCTTAGATGTCTGTCAACTGAAGAGTAGAAAAAGGAAATGTGTTTTAGATGCACAAGGGAGTTTAATTTACCTGAATGGTTACTGATTATGGAAATCCTCCATTATGTCCTCTATTTTTAGTAGTAGTCTGTCTTTCAAATTTCATTTTAATTTTTCCATATTTTTTTACTATGAAGTCCAGATTCTCAGTTGGTGAGGTGTCTCAGCAGGTAAGAATGCCTATTTCCAAAGCAGACTAGCTGAGTTTCATCTTCAGGACATACAAGAAGAACGGAGGAAACCAACTCCTACAAGTTGTCCTCTGATTTTCACACATGTGTTCTTACTATCATTCCACCACATATATACACATGTACACACTGAAGTATCACAGAATAATTTCAGATTCTAAACAAATTATATGATTATTCACATATAATAATATGTGAATAATCGTTTATTATTATATATCCTCTCTAGAGAATGTTACAATTTTTGTTCCATTCATCCACTGAATTGACACATGTGTAGACTGTGTAACCAAGCAGGTTTTATTGACACAAAATTGTGTGGAGTTATAAAATTATATAGCTAGTAGTGTCTTTAATTGTATTTGGCTCTGGAGAAAGAATTTCAAATTTATTCACTCTTCAAAGATTGCAATAAGATTGCAATGTCAGATTATGTACATAGAATTTGTGTCTCACTCTACATTGTTTTAAATAGCAGTATACCATTTGGCAAATTAAATGATTTCAATGATTTCACATGATTGAAAGTTTGCATATAATCTAAACACATAATTAGATGGGATAGAAGACATTTTGTTTGACAAAAGTACATATGAATTATTAAGTTTTGTTGAACCCTGTACCCTTGTTATAAAGCTAAAGTTTTCTGAACAGTTGTCTGCTTATTTTATGAGTGGAATCTCACAGGGGAGCATCTAAGTTAAGACAAGGATTAAGTCTTCACACTTTTGACGATGTTGGAAAATCACTTATAGTTATAGGCATATTAGAAGCTCACAGTCATATTAGCATAAAATATAGAAAACAGGGGAATACAAAAATCTTCATGTTGGGTGGGGTTTATGAAACAAAATACATAAAAATAGAGAACCATATTATTTTGAAGAAGTAAGAGCACGAGAAGATATAAAATGGTTAATGTATTGGAAAAATAGATAAAATATTGTGATGTAATTATTTTTTGACAAAGGTAGATTTGAAAGGAAAATTTCAGAATGTAACATTTTCTAAATTCTCTATTTTAAACACAGTTGTTATCCTTCATAGAGGGGAAGAATCTGGAGATCCAGAAGCTCTGGTTTCTCTATTAAAAATTGTAAGTTAACGGCTAATGTTGGCTATATGAGACTTAATCACTTTTCCAAAGCATTGTGGTCATTTGAAGCTTTTGGAATAATTATAAAATAACATTTGATTACCTCGAAAATAATAGAAGCAATATTAATTTATAATTCTCAGTAATATGTTAAAGTCAAATTTCTCTAATTTCCAATTGCTACATTTGATAAATGCCTAGAATTGTCTTACTCTTCATTCTACCAATTTCTAGATAGTAGTATTAATATGTATTTTATTTCTGAACTATATCTTCATTACAATACTTAACACATTTTCTTTTTATTAATGAATCCTCAGGTCAAAATACCCCAAGTTTTCCAGATTAGATCAAGCAAAGAAAATGAATTTCATCTTAATGATAGATATGTAAGTTAATGAGATGTTTGAAAATTTCTTGTGAATAACCATCCTTGCAGCAAGAAATATGCAACCTTAAGAGAAAATACAGATTTATTTGTCTATTGTGTCCTCTGAATGTTTGGTGTTTTAGAGAAGTTATAGAAGAAAGATTATTGTCAATATATTCTAAAATGTCTTGAGCACAATGGATAATAAATTTTGACTTTCACTCTAAGAGAGCAGAAAATTTTATATTTACATATATTGACCTAAAAGGGGAGATCTTTCATTACATACACGAAAGCAGAGATTGTATAATAAACCCATTATGATATACAATATCTGTCTATATATATTGTGTTACTTTGGGAAATACAATATTTACATCAAAAGCCCTTGTCCCAGATATTGATTTGTTTTAAACTTCATGATATTCAGCATTTTTCAGATATATGTCTTAAACATACATTACATATTATAATACATTATAATAACATTTACTTAATGAATTCTATAGTCATGTTTAGCAAGTATATTATTATGTCTTGGTTTTACTTTTTCACTATTTAATCGTTTATATCATTACTTGAGTAAAGGTATATTTTGGTTCAAGTAAATGTTTAGATATATTTTGATAATGTTTAACAAGATAAAAAATATACAAAGTTAAATATGGAGAACACTTTGTTTCTGGAAATAACATATTGTTTTAGCAACAAATGAAACATTTAATTTGCAGTTTAGTTTTATCCTGATTTTTTTTTCTTAATACGTCTGAGGTAAAATCCAGCACCTTGTAATTTATGCAAATATAGTATCAGGGCTGAAAACCACAACTATAATTTGGGACATTCTACAATTGAAGATAAGGGAATACATTAGATAAGTGATGAAGAAAATAAATTATAAAAGGATAACCCTTTCTAAAGGAAAAAGTATTCTTAGTGATTCACTTGATCCTGTCACTTGGTGGTATTGAAATTTATAGCATGTGTGGTCAATTTGGTAGAGTTATTTAAGAGCAATTAAATTTGCACATCACATTAGGTTTTTTAGAACTATTGCTAAATTTAATAACTAATAACCTGTATAACATATTCCCTTAATTCAGACAATGAAAGCAGAAGCATAAATGTTATTTAAAAATACTATCTGCTATTTTATTTACATGGATAATTTTGTTGAATTTTGGTGATTAGATACATACTTAAAGCGTTTCTAATAATATTAAAATTTTATTAATTTTTATTTGATTGTTTTTACTTACACTTATCCTTGTTCAATAAAATAATTTAAATTATAGGGTTAACTCTTAACTCCGTTTATTTTTTTTTTAATGCCAGTCACATGAGATCACAATGAATTACAAAATTATACTAAAAGTTCTATGTTTAAGTTTGTCTTTTTAGTCTAATTCTTTCTGAAATGTTCTTCAGGAAAGTAAAATCAAATCAAAGCTGACATGATAAAAAATAACTATCCTTGGAGCTGGAAGATGCCTCTGTGAAGATGCCTCTGTGAATAAAGTTCTTGATGTACCACCATGGGAACTGTAGTTCAGCTCCATAGCAACCACATAAAAAGTAAGTGTCGATGCGTAGGTGTGTAATCCCAGTTTGGGGAGACATAGTATGTGTCCTGGATGCTCACTGGTCAGTAGCTTAATAAATATAGTGCACTGCAGGATCTGCGATAAACTAAATCAAAATTAGATGAAGAAAAATAGAAGACACCATACTTTGACTCCTGGACTCTAAACCACACACGTGCATACACCCCTCTACACACATACATTGAACACAAACAATAAATAAACATGTTGAATGCAAACAAGAATATGTGTACTTATTTATAAACACCTTGTCATTATTTTAAAAGGAAAAAAAAACAATAAAGACTGTCTTACAAAGTTTTGCAAAGAGAAAACAAATTTCACATTGCTTAGGCTGCTTCTATCAAATCAATTTTAAAAATACCTATACCAGGGGTCTTCTGGGAAGTCATGGCATCGCTCAACAGTTGAACAGTGGTCTGCGTGATCTGTTTGGAGAAGCCGAAATACAGCTGCCCATCTGGACGCGTTCCCTACTGCTCTGCCACTTGTTTCCAGAAGCACAAAGAGCAGTGCCACCCAGAAACCTGTCTTGTTGAGAAAAGAACAGTGGCTCCAGTAAATATAGGGTCTCAGGAAAACAACGAGATCCTTAAGATTCACAGAAAGAAGCTGGGCGGAGATGGCACATGCCTTTAATCCCAGCACCCGGGAGGCAGAAGCAGGAGGTTCTCTGTGAGTTAGAACACCTCCCACCTCCCCCCCCACACACACACCCTGCTGGTCTACAGAGCGAGTTCTAGGACAGGATCCAAAGATAGAAGAGAAACCAGTTTCGAAATCCCCTTCTCCCCAGAAAAACAGACTTCTTGCCAGCAGATAACAGGAAATGATGATTACTCTATAGCTGACTTCCTCAACAGGGATGAGGAAGAAGACAGAGTGTCTCTGCAGAATTTAAAGAAGTTAGGTGAATCTGCAACTTTTAGAAGTTTACTGTTCAACCCACACCTGACAGAGCTGAGAGAGCTGATGGTTAACATGGCCCAGGCTGAAAACAAAGCACAAAGCTGATGAAAGCCTGAATGCAGGAGCTGTTGTTTGTGGCATTTGCAGACTGCTGTTTAAGAATCCTGGAACCATCCCACAACAGGGATTCTTAAAACTGGATGTGCTCTTTGCTCAAATCGCCCACTGTTCCTCCTCCTCCTTCGAGGAGGTCGTTTTCAAGGCTGCTATAGAACATATAGATCTTCCCCCTTCAATTGTCTTGCTTCAGACAAGTTGAGGACACTCATAGTGCAGAGCCTGTATGAAGAGGAAACCTGGAGTGATAGCTTGGCTAGGCTTTTCCAGAGGACCAATTTTTAGCTCCCACATGACTGCTAACATTTGCAATTACCCTTCTAGTAGATCTGACACCCTCTTCTGGCCCCTAAAATACTGTAAAAGCATGTGATCCACACCATACATGCAGGTAAAGGCAAAACTCACCTATATTTAAAAAAGGGGAAAGGCTATTTCTATTTACACAATGGTCTTAAATTTATTTCTGGTACAATTCAGAGTTACATCATAAATACCAATATTATCCTTAGGATTAAAAACTGATAGTGTTACTAAATAAATTTAAGATATCATTGGAAATAAATAAAAAAATAAATAAATAGCACATCTTTAGTTCTAAACTTATTAAATACCAAATCATTTCAGGAAAAGTATATACATTTTGTAGAAATTTTTTTCAATAATTAATATAAAATTTACAGTTTCCAAGGATATTCCCTTTGAAAGCATTGTAGTAAAGGAAGCTAGTCCCATAGAACCAAACTGTATTCCAAAGTATGCATCTGTGTCCCTTTCATGCATCTCTCTGTAAAAGAGCTAAATTGCCACATGCAAGATTTAGTTCCTGGATCAGGTCAGACAGAAAGAATTTTCCTGTCTTTCCAAAGTCCTCATTGCTTTAATTAATCTGCCTCATGAGGAATCTGAGTGTCTTTTCTGGGGATTCATACTGAATTCTAAATTTTGGCATATTAGGCATAAATTGAGTTTTAACATTTTTGGTAAGCTCTCTGTTTATATGCAAATGTCTATCCAGGTGGGGACGTACTTGAAATCCCTCTATATTGAACAGTCTTGGTATTAAATAGGATAAAATTTCATAGATGATACAATGAAAAGGACTTCTTATGTGATATCAAATAAGAACATCAGTTCTTTCTATATTCGTGGAAGATTCTATTTTTGCTTTTAATTGCTAATCAGTAACAAACTTAAGCCTATACACAATAATATGCAACTGTAACATGCATTAACCTCTCATGTTGGATGTATGAAAATACATGCGTAAGTGTACTGTATTGAACTGATAATGATTTACAGTTTGAGAAATTTGGTATAGATGCTAACAAACTCAAATGAACAGTTACAATGTGAAAGTATTTAATAAAGATGAAGAAGTTGTCTGGCTTCTTCCAATAGGTAGTCAATGACACCAAGCTGAACCTTGAAAACACAGGCTTTTTTTGTCCTGTCCGGTCCCACAGTCACTTTAGAAAAGAAATAACTCAGAGGCTTAGTATTAATTCTAACCAATTGGCCTATTACTCAGGCTTATTTATAACTAGCTCTTACAACTTAAAACAACCATTTTTTTTTATTAATCTATGTTTTGCTATGTATCTCAAGGGGTTACCTGAACTCAAGTACATCTTGCAGCTCCAGTGGCTTGTTGGCATGTCTCCGACACCACCCTTATTCTTCCTGTATCTCTGCTTGGATTTCCTGGTGCCTCTACCTGCATTGGTACAGGTCACAGCAGCTTCTTTATTAATTAATAACATTAAAAGATATTCACAGCACATGGTGGGGGGGTTATGTCACAGAAGAGCCACACCTATCTTGGTTGTTCCAAGGTACTCAAAAGTTACCTTATCCCAAGAAAGTAGGGACTAGAGTTTAGGAATATTTGTAAGAGTTGATTCATTAAAAAGAATTTACCTGTCTTGGAACTTTAATTTTCTTGGGCATTTCACTTTTTGATATCTTCTTTTGCATGGAATGCTGCACAGATTATAAATTCCATAGTATTTTCAAATAGTAGACATGTCATCATAAATGTTTATTAATACTTTTACATGAACCATAATTTAAATCTGATAGATCATCAACTCTTAAGTACTCTTAAGATGTGTATTATTACTTTATTCTATTTGTAATCACTGGAGTTAGTAGATTAATACTCTAAACAAAGCAGAAAGCCTAATATGTATACTGCCATTATTTTAAAAAGCTTAAGGAGCAGGCTCTTTTGGTACAGACCTTTGATCCCAGGTACTGAAAATTATGAGACAGGGGCATTGTACATTCATACTTTGCCTAGGTAATAGAGCTATTTATGGGATCCTGAGCAACCCAGCATTGCAATGTCACATATCACATTTTAAATTAAAGGATCAATACAAAATACAAATACAGAATACAAAACTTACTTTAGTTCAGTGGTGAATCACTTGTCTAGCATGCATGAGCCACTTATTTCAATCCAAAGGACAAAATTGAAAAAGAAGAATAATGGACAGAGAAGTCTGAAGGAAAGGAAGGGGAAGGAGGAAGAAAGGTAGGGATGCAGAAGGAAAGTTTGGCTAGAGAAGTTTGAATATGAATTTTTCATCACTTAAGCTGTTTGCTGAGAGGATCCTGAGGGCTTACCTCACTTGCTAGTATCAGTTGTGGTAAGATAAGCAAAAGTAGTAACTAATAAAATGAAGGATGAGAAGCTTTGATTGATCAAAGGAAAAGATTGCTGGAAAAAGAGATGCTGAGCAACAACAAAAATGAAAACAAAGTGTGTCTCAACAAAGAGATCTAAGAAGCATCTAAAACTGCATTCCAAAACAACTCTTTCTTATATAGGTTTAACAGTAAGACAATTAGGTAAATTAAATGAAGCAATTTCAGAATGTTTAAGCTAATTCAGACAAGATACCAAAGGAGAAATTAAGCTAACATTATCCATGTTAGTTAAGGAATAATACATGATAGTGGAGGTCTGAGTATAGAGTTCACAGGAGACAAACATTGTTACACAAAACTTTATGTCTGAGTTCTTGTAAGGATGGTGGCAATTGTCGGAACTTTCTTTCCAAGAAAGAGGGAGTTCAACCTCTTTACGTTAGCTATTTGAAGGGATAGTCCTTAATAATATAGCATTGCATAGAAGAAAACACAGGGATGTAGGCAGATGAATCTCTGTTAGTTCAAGGCTACACTGAGCTACATGAAAGTGATCCAGTCTAAAAGAGAAACAGCTCGCACAAAGGTGATCTTTGCACTTAATCCTAGCAGTAGGGAGGTGCTGACAGGAGTGACATGGATAGGCTGAGAGAGGAATATAAAGAGTAAGGAGACAGGCGAATTCCAGTCTTAGTGAATCTAAGGAACAGTCTGAGGGTCGCCCCTTTTGTCTGAGCATTGGTAGAGGTAAGAGCCAGTGACTGGCTTCTTTGCTTTTATGATATTCATCTTTCAACACCAACTATCAGAGGTTTCATTATATACATAACACATGTAGGCTTCTTCTATTTACAAACACATGCCTTTGTTTTTTCTCTGTAACAAAGAAAGTATGACTTCTCAAAGTAGTGATATGTAGTCCACTACATTTGCTCTTTCCCCTCCTCTAAAATCTCCATTTGTGTGATATGAACTACGTATGTCTGCCTTGAGGCTAAGATAAAAGAAAGAAGGAAAGGGAAAGGACTGTAAAGAACAAATCTATATTATAAATGCTTCACTGTGGCTTGTGATGTAAGGTATAAATCTTGAGATTATATTTAGAAGGTATAATTGTAAAATGGATATTAAAAAAGGTAAGCTAGTGTTGAAAACACATCTTCATTTGGATTATGACTGGTTTGAAATTTCATTTTGTACTTCCTCGATGGCTTATTTTTCACTTTTAATTTGTTTATTAGTAAATAAAGATAATAATGACACCAGTCTAGTGTTTCTATGTTTCTACTGAGGTTGAATGAACAGTATTTTTAAAATTCTTCAAACAGTAGGACACTTAGTCTTTAATTTTTGGTTAATTTAAAAAGTACATATTTTAAATATGATTTTATTTGGGAATTTTATCAAGTGTCAGAGCATTGAGCTGGCATCTGTGAAATGTTTGATTCAATATCTAACACAACAAAAATAAACTTTGTTCTCTGAATAAATGTCAAGTGCAAGCTGGAATGTAACATAAAACTGAAATTGTTATGATTGATCAAATTTATAACATCAAATAAATAAATGCAAATATTATTTGCATGAAACATAGTTTTGTCTTTAAAATATACTTTGGCACCTGCATTTTTATTGCCCAAGAACTTCCTGACTTTCTATATTTGAAACTGTTTTAAGTACAATATTTAAGGGAAAATACATTACTTAGAGAAAAGTGCATTTTTATGATATGTTTTATTTAAATTTGAAACAAGTTTGTTTTATGTATCAATCCCAATTCCCTCACCCTCCTCTCTTCTCCTGTCCCCCTCCTAACCCCCATCCCTTCCCCTTTCTGCTGCCCAGGGAGGGTGAGGCCTTCCATCTGGGATATTTAAAGTCTGTCATATCATTTGGAGCAGGACCTAGGCCCTCCCTCTTTTGTCTAGGCTGAGGGAATAGCTCTCTATGAGGAAATGGCTCCCAAAGTCCATTCATGTACTCGGGATAAATACTGATCCACTGCTAGAGGCCCCATAGACTTCTCAGTCCTCCTAATTAACCTCTACATTCAGGGCGTCTGGGTCAGTCCAATGCTGGTTTCCCAGCTAGCAGTCTGGGGTCCATGAATTCCCCCTTGTTTATGTCAGCTGTTTCTGTGCATTTCTTCAAACTGGTCTTGACCCCTTTGCTCATCATCCTCCTTCTCAGCAATTGGATTCCAGGAGTTGGCTAGTGTTTAGCTGTGGGTGTCTGCTTCTGCTTCTATCTGCTACTGGATGAAGGCTCTAGAATGGCATATAAGATAGTCAACAATCTCATTACCAGAGAAAGGTACTATTGCTTAGATTGTTAGTTGGGATCATCCTTGAAGATCTGTGGACATTTCCCTACTGCCAGATTTCTCTTTAAACCTATAATGTCTCTCTCTATTATGGTATATCTTTTCTTGCTCTCCTCTGTTCTTTCCCTGACTTAATCTTCCTGCTCCCTCATGTAGTCCTCTCTTCTCTTCTCTTTCTCCTAACTCCATCTCCGCTCCCCCCATGCTCCCAATTTGCTCAGGAAATCATCTCTCTTGTCCTTCTCCAGGGGACAATGTATGTATTTTATATATGGTGTTATCATTTGCTATCTATCATTTGCATACATTTCCCAGCATGTGATTAATCAATAATGTATAATACTTAAAAGCTAATTTGTATGTTCCTTATACTATTAAATAAGTAATGGTTTAATGAACACCCATATAAGCTTTAACTGTCATTGTGATATTTATAATTGAGCTTGGAATTTAGAATGGATCATTACTTTATAAAAACTAGGATACTAGCTAAAAGTAATTATAATATTGTAATTATTTTTCTTCTTTATCTGTTTAGATTTCAACAATTTTAAATTGTATGTTTTTATGTAATTATACTTCTTACATACATGGTAATTATTATAATAGTGCATATTACTAGCAAAAATTACATGGACTTGTAATGATCTGTAAATTTCCATATTCAACATTTCTGGCTTATGTGCTTCTCAGAACTATTTAAGAAAAACACTCATTAAAAGGCAAGGTCTTTATTATGTAGCTACAAGTCCTAAATGTTTAAGAAAATAATCATATATATATATATATATATATATATGAATATATATATATACATTTATGTATATATGTATATCATCAGTGGAAATAACATTATCACTAAAGTATGAAATACAACATAATTCTTTTAACTTTCTGAATAAATCACCTATGATATTTTTAGTACAAACAACTTGTTATTCTTATAGTAATGATTACTTATAAGTAAAACATTCTATAAATTTATGTCTATAAAAATTATTAAATGATTTTCTATTATTTGTATGGGACTGCTTTTTGAAACCTAAGGACAGAATGAATGACACAATGAATTATCAAAAAATTATTGAAGAACATTTTGATAAAATACTTAAAGTATGTGCTTCAAAAAAAGTAGAAATTTTTCATTATTTGCCCATGTAGAGTTCAAGAGAAGCTCATACATGTTTTTTTTTTTTCCATAACTTCTACGGGAAGTCCTTTTTTTACATTCTTTGCTTTCAGTTATTTGTCTTTTCTTGAATTTACACAGATGCATAAGTATTGCAAAGTTAAATACACCACCTAATTTTACAGCCTTCTCTTAAAAATCTATCTTAGTCCTTCCTACTTCATCATTGTGGTGGTCACCTTTTACCTAGAAAGCTTAATGTCTCTGTCTGAACTCACTTCTAGACTAACAGCTTATTTTTCATTGGCTCAAGTCTGTTATTTATCTTTGTGTATTTTCCCAGTCATATCCACATTGCAATTATCTGATGGAGATAGATAGATGAATAATTTATCACAAATTCTACAATAGATAATTATGGGTAAATAGTTATATGAAATGTGATAATTTAATATCAGTACCATCTTACACATTAATGTGGTTGTTTTAGCACATAAAAAAAAACATTAGGGAAATAACTTATCTAAATTACCTTGCAACAATTTTGTGTAAATGAATTCATTAAGATAGGTACATTAACTATATTACATGGTAAATGTAATTCACATATGTGAATATAGAACTTCAGAAACATAAGTGCCCAAACTATTCATTTCTTTCTTATCAGTAATAAAAATCTAGAATGTGTTCACAATAATAAACCTTTATTCAAAGTCAAGGGAATTAATCTGGAGGTCATTGGAGGTGGGAAAGGACTGGGAGGAGTATAGGGTATGGGAACTATAATCAGGATATGCTGTATAAATAAAGAATTTATTTTCAATAGAAGGAAAAATTATTAAGAAGGAAAAATAACTTTTGAGTGTAGAATACTAGTTAGAAAGATGCTTACAAATTGTGTTAATTTAGTCTTTTATTTTGTATTTGGAGTCTAGAAATACTGAACTATCTAGGAACCATAATAAAAGGCAGGGGATTTGTGAAATAAACAAATGAATATTTAAAGTAAAATATAGCTATTATTACTAAATTGGTAGAATATTATGCACTGCCCACCAGTTCCCAAATAAGCACTCAGAGGCTTCGTATCAATTATAAATGCCAGTATGATAGCTCAGGCTTTTTTATTAAAGCTCTTATATTTAAAATAACCCATATTTCTTAATCTATGCTCATGTCTTGTTACCTCATTTTCTACACATAACGCTTTCTCAGCTCTTGCCTGTGGTCTCTGCCGACTCCACCCTTCTTCCCATCATTAACCACATTGGGTTTTCCCACCTGTAACTCCTGCAAAGCTACTGCTCAATATGCTTTTTATTGAACCAATCTGGGTGACATATTTTCACAGTGTACCTAAGGATTATTCCACAACACTAAATCATGAAGTTTGAATGACAATTCTTTTAATTTCCTGAGTAAAGTGTCTATATACTCTCTTCCAATGGTTATTTTTCACCCCTATGGTAAAGTTTTAATAATAAATTTTGAGAGAAAATAACATTTTCAGGACATTACAAAATAATTTTTATGATATTTGTGCTAGACAATTCATAGCTCTTACATAAAAATACTTCATATAGAATTCATCTCCTTCATTATTCATAACATATAAGATCTAAACAGAAAATTAAATGATATGAAAGTTATATTAAAACAACTTGTACCATTTTAAAAACCTTAGGTAATATATTATCTTTCTCATACTAGTTTCACTTGTCTATGAAAAATATCTAATATTTATAATATATTGGGGAAAATAAATCAAAATGACTAAGTAGCACATAACCCTTCCTTAAACATAGGTTAACTAGAGTAATGGCATATTATTCATTTAAAGAGAAGACATATACATGAGCATTGCTAAATCATATTGTCATAATGGCTCCCTTGGTGGAGGGGATGAGAAGCCATATTATCAACTGCATAGATAACAAAAAAAAAAGAAAACAAAAAACAGAGTCATTTATTCAGTAAAGGGTAGAACCTTATATACCCTCCTCCCAGCCCCCAGGCTGTATCTCAGTCCATTGATATTGCATGGTTGCCCCTCATTGGCTAGGGTAGATCAGGACCTCTGACAGTGCCTGTTGTTAGGCCCCAAGGCAGTCTCCATGTTGGCTTATCTCTAGGCCTCATAGGCCTTATCTTCCTACATGTCCACTTCTTTTTATTTATTACTTGGGCATTCAGCAAAAGTCAGAATTTGTGCTCAAGCCTTGATGCCCTCACCTCAGGAGGGCTCAGCAATTGACTGTGGCTGTCTGAGTTTGGCCTGCTGAATAAGCTCTTATCCATCACAGACTACCAGCTCTCAAAGAGCATTTATTCCTAGAGAGCTGCCAGGGTGGGGGAACTAGGCAGTAGCCCTTTGAATTTAGATGACTAGGCATGCATAACCTCCTGCAGAAGACTTTATGAAGGGTACCTAAAGCCATTAACACCTGAAGAGTTGCCACAGTTGCCGCCTGCTGCAGGAGACATATAAAGAGAACAAGGATTAACAATACCAATTAAGGATTATGTGAGCATCCAGAAGGGATGGAATAACCCTTTTTTTAATTTTGCCACACCTTTTCAAAAGAAGAGTCAAGAGCCATCATCTCTGCCTTCTTCTGATTTAATTGAAAAAATTTTCATGTTAGCTGTAATGAATAATATAAAAAATTAGTTGACTATGGGCCCTTAATATATTTAGGTGGATCCTGGCATGCTAAACTAATATTACTTACCTAAAAAGGCATCATACAAAATGAGGAAAACAGAGTCACAACTGAATCTCACTGAGGTAAAGTGCCAGTTTCTTCCTCTAATGATAAAACAATTTGTTGGGAGGGAGCATTTGGAGCAAGATAGGGGAGTATACACATTACCCACCCTGGGTTATTCCCTCCTTGGTGGAAACAGGCGTTCAAGGAAGCAGTAAGGGCAGCGATGGGATCATTACTAGGGTCAAGATCTCTTGTGGCCAGTACTCATTTATGAATGTCTTAATTGCTGAACATTGTTAACGAATTTTGGGTGGGAGAATTAAGCCATTCCCAAACCAATTGTTTGGTTAACTTTCACTAGTGGGGTCCAGGTCTACTCTTCACTTACTGCCTCATTTACATGTGTCAACAAATCAGGGAAAAGTACCCCTGTCTGTTGAATATGAGAAATAGGCTAAAGGGTCCCATGGGGTGCATGTCTTAAGAGCCTTGAAAGTCAGGTCAGGAACCTGTTGGTAGTAGATTTGATGGCCAATCTGTGCCTGATGGACAGGACGGAGTTTCCTCATCCAGTGAGCATGTCTAGAGTTTTGTTAAGAGGTTTGTTGGTGCTTTAGCTCCACTTGATTGTCATAAGCCAATTTGCAGCCGGCTCCAGTGCAAGTATTAGCAGACTATAAGCATCGAAATAAGTCTGTAGTTGCATTGCCGATTCAGTGACGACCTGTTTGAAGTATGGTGTATCTGAACCCAACTCAATAGCCACCTTCTGAATATGGGAGAATTTAGGGGGGTAGGAACAGCAGTGGCAAGTCATACAGCAACATAGTAGATTCTCCACCTCCAGAGGCAGTTGGATATTGAGGGTCTTCACTCCTAATTGTGGCCTTGTTTTTCTCACCAAGTTTCATGAGGACTGAGTGATCTGCCTCCTCCTCATCAGACACCATAGAGAGATCAGACATGAGAGATGTGGGGTGATGGATGGAGGTGTCACCCAGCTTGTAGAGGGAAATAACAAGTAAGCAACAGTCAAAGAGAAGATAGCAGTCAACAGTGGGGAAAAACTGTGTTGGACCTTCATGTTTCATGCTTGGGGCATTCTGGGAGCCTAGACTTTAGTCTACCTCCTGTGAGGGCAGCCCTCATGTGGAGGTACCAGGCCAACCAAACCAAACCAAACAAACAAAAATGTGTCTTCCTAATAGGACAGACAGAATATGACATGGCAACAGAAAAGAAGGAAAGAAATGAGTATCCCAATGCTTACCTGAAGACCTGATAGAAAACATGCAGCATCGATGGACCTTCTCACTGAAATTCAGTCTTGGGACACTGTCCAGCATCACCAGTGAGGGGAGGAATGACAACTAACCCGCTCCAGGAAAGGAAAGTAACTACCGGTGCCATAAACAGAGACAGAAAACACAGATAAAAGTCAAAACCCCAAATCACTAAAAAAATAAAAGGATCCTAAACAGGTGAGCTCAAAACCCATGCCAGAAGTCCCATATTCAGGGGCCAGATGCGGCTGGGTCCTAATGGCTCCCTTAGAAGAAGGGGGTAAGAAAACACAGCATCTATGACTTAGACACCTGGAGTCGGGGGGGGGGGGGAAGCAAACAACAGACACATTTGTTCAACATTGCAGGAAGCATTATTTGCCCTCCTCCCAGCACACAGGCTGCATGCTTATGCATTGACATTGTGTGGTCACCACCTTTAGCTAGGCACGATCAGGACCTCTGATGGCACATCTTGCCAGGCTTTCAGTAAGACTCCACGTTTGGCTTATCTCTTTGCCTTGTAGTCCTTATCTTCTGATACTTGGGATTTTATTTTCTCTTTCTTCCTTCCTTTCTTCCTTTCTTTCTTTTTTTCTTTCTTCCTTTCTTTCTTCTTTCTATTCTTTCTTTCATTCTCTCCCTCCCTTCTGACCTTTCCTTTTAGATTCTTTACTCATAGATTACTTCCTGATTACAGTTTTCTCTCCGTCTACTTCTCTCACTCCTTCTTCCTTTCCCCCAAACCCTCTCCTTTTCTGGTTCCCTTTCATAGAACTCTAGACATCACAGGAATATCAATAAAACACTACAAGTTCCAAATAAGACAAGGCACAAACCCTCATATCAAGACTGGGCAAGGCAATCAAGGAGGAGGAAAAAGGTTCCAAGATCAGGCAAATGTGTCAGAAGTGCCCCCCCCACTCTCACCACTTGGTCTCCCACAAGAACATCAAGCTACAGAACCATAACATATATTCAGAAATCCAATCTCAGACCCATATAGGCTTCCTGATTATCCTTTCTATTCCTAGTGAGCCCCTATGACAGTTGGTTAGTTGTTTCTGTGAGCTCAGTTCTATTGGTTTCCTGGACCCATCTGGTTCTTCCAATCAATCATTCCTAATCTCTTTCGACCTCATTTCCTGAGCTTTGCCTAATGTGGATTTGTGGGTCTCTGCATCTATTGCTATGAGTTGCTCTATGAAGCCCATCTGATGACAATTGGGCTGGTCTCCAGTCTGAGTACGCAGAGTAGCATTAGGAATCATATCATTGACATTTTTTTAAATTTCTATTATTCATTTATTTACTTTACATCCTGACCTTAGTTTCCCCTTACTCTTCTCCTAGTCCCTCTCCCCATCTACTCTCTGACCTTCCTCCTTGTTCCCATAGTTATCGGCAAAATATGGCTATCAAATTGCTGTCAGTTGTCTTTGGTTCTATTCTAAGTCTCTACATCACTGGGCTATCAAGCCTTTGTATCCTGATGATCCAGACAGTGTTAGGCATGGGCTCCCTTTTAGTCCTTTGCCTCAGGTTGGATCAGTCATTGGTTAGCAACTCCCACAAGTGCTGAGCCACCTTTATTCCAGCACATCTTGCTGGCATGAGAAATTGTAGGTACAAGGTTTTGTGGCAGGAATGATATCAAAGTCCTTCCACTGCATGTCTAGTCTAGTTGGAGAAGATGGCTAGTTCAAATTCCATATCCTCTATTACTAGGTGTCTTCCTTTGTGTTGCCTTTGTAGATTCTCCACAGTTTCCATTGCTGTAGGTTTCCACATTTCACTGAAATGCCTCCCAGTTACAGTTCTTTCCAAGTACTCTTCCCCTAGTCTCATGCCTGCTCCTTCCTCTTCCAACATTCATTGGCTCCCCAATCTACCTGTGAAATCAGTTTTATTTCACATCTCCCCCCCCCTTTAATAACCCTTGAAAGTTAACCTCTCTGGGTCTGTGGACTGTAGCATGATTACATTTTATGTACATTATTTCTTAAAGTGGTAATATTTTGTCATTTATTTGAAAGCTAAGGAAATCCTAAATTATTCCTTCATTTTTGTGTTGAGTCCTAAATAGTTTTAGAATCCATATTTATTTTTTAATGACTCCCTGCATGTCTGTGATATCAACTTTGAATGCTACCAGGTTACTAAAGTTAGAACATAGTATCTCAAAGAAAGTATTTATTCTGGGATGTAACTAACATCTTGGGAGGAGAGTCTTTCTCATAACTCCAGATCTGCCTCTGATATATCCACTAATCTTTGTAAATATTGAGAAATTTTGATACCACAGTCTATGTTTTAAGCCCTAAATATTTATTTCAGGGATTTGGGACTGTACCTTCTAAAATTTATTTTTAATCTTGCTTAATTGAGGCATAAATAAAGTTTGCATATCATAATGCAAGAAAAATAAAGGTTGCTATGGAAATTGAGTGTGAGAAATGTTTTCTCTGTTATTCTCTTAATTCTGGGACTTATAATAGTTTATTTGCAATCTTAAATTAGAGACAGATAAGGTTTACACTTTTTAATAAAATATGTGTTGCTATGGAAATTCTTCTTGGAATTATGTACTCTGGGTTTAATTTTATTATCTAGGAACAGTTGAGAAGCAGTTTTCTATTCTCCTAACTCACAATCATTTCCATTCCTTTTTGCTTTTGTTCTAAGGTAAAGTCCTTACCAATGGTATCCTCATTGGTCTGCAACTTGTTTTTTGACTTATTGGCCTCAAACTCACAGAAATCCTCCTGTTTCTATCTCCTAAGCATGAGGAATAGAGGTGTTCATTGCCATACCAGAAATCGTGTGTCCTGTAATTACCCAACAGTGTTTCTTTGTAACTCTGTCATACCATATTGGAATTTGTCAGAATCTGCTAATGGTTCATATACCATCTTTATTGCTTTTTTTCATACAATATACAATGATACAACAAATTATCAAGTCAAAATATAATCCACACACATAAAATATAGCATGTCTCTCTCAAAACAAATATATAAGTGTGGGCAGATAAAATTGTGGAACCATTTTCCTTGGAGTTAGTGTGTTACAGATTTTAAAGATATTTCCTGATGGGAAAACATGGGAGGAGGGGTTGATAATATATCTGAATTATTCACTGTAAATACTATTACATCTTTATTCCAAAATGGGAAAGTTTAAAAATTTTACATTTTAGTATTTTCATAATTGAATACAAAAATGACAGAAAACCAACTGCACAATCAGCTTTTTAAAAATAAATCCAAGTCAATGATGAAAGAAAAAAGGAGAAGAAAAAGAAAAAATAAAGTTATTTGGTATTGGTCAGTGACTCATGGGCATAAACTTGTGTTGGATTATAGTTGATATATACAACTAAACTTTATTGGAGAAAATTGATATTTTTCTCCAGAAGGTATCAATTGAAAGTAGCTTCTTGGTTAGATACTGAATCCTACATTAGCTCTCAGAGATGATGATGGCATGTACAACACCTAGAAAGATTCAAGTCACTCAAAGTAATTTCACCATTATTATATTTATTTAAATTTGAAACAAGCTTGTTTTACATGTCAATCTCAGTTTTTGTACCCTCCAGTCCTCCCCTGTTACCCCCTCCTACCCCTATCCAATCTCCTTTCTGCTCCCCAGAGAGGGTGCCTAACATATAAATGGTGACATGCCAGGAATTAATCAATGCTTATTATTGTATTCTTAAATTTAAACTGTTTTTGTATTATGAATTTTGACACTAACTTTTTGAATTATTTTAAAACTTTAAGTGATAAAAATGTATAACCATATGGTAAAACCAATATAATCTTATCATCTGAATATGTAATATTCCCTCTATTCCATTTTTATGTATAATAAATATGCATTCATTTGCGTTATGACATATCCCATCTCATTCATGAGAACTTGACAAAAGTAATTAAAATTCCATCAGGAAAATTTAAAACTTCCTTCATCAAGTGTTAATATAGTTTTTCCACAATTCTCTAATCAACTATGAAATCAACTAACTATGTAATAACAAGCATTCAGATGTTTTAGTCTGTAAAGGAAAAATAAACAGGAACTGAGTTCTATTCCAGTCTAAGAGCATCTTGTCTTTGACAATGACTTCATATAAATATGTATATTTTACATGTATCATTTTGGATTTTATGTAAAATTATGTTGTACCGTTCAGATTTGAAATTGTCTTCTGAGTTTTAAAAAGTAAAAAAAAAAAAAAAAAAATGGACTTGCATAAATCTCTAATTGGAAACTTCCAATATATTTGGGGATAGAATCTTGCTGTGTGGCTTTGATGTACCATGAACCTAGTTTTGAGACCTACTGGCTTCTACTCTTCCCATCCAAATGCTGGGGTTATTGTTGTGATAAATCATTTCTAACCTTCAGGTTATTGTTCAGAATTTGTTCTTTCTGACTCACCATAGCTTATTCAGTTATTATTTTTTTGATTCTTTGCTTCTCATCTTTCTTTCTACCTGTATTTCCTAATCCATCTCTAATGATTGCCTGTAATATTTATAAATGACACACTTGTTTTACCTCACAGAATTCAGTGAGTTCTTAATTATAATGACTGTTCAGTCCATTAAGAAACAACCCTTACTGTTATATGTCTGAAATATACACACATTATTGCATACAAATTTAACTTAAATTCTTTCGATTTAAAACTATTAATGAAAATATGCTTAATTTTTCAAGATATTGAAAATCATACCTCACAATATATTTTCTACTATTTTTACAACTCTCAAAGAGAAACAAATGTTATTGTAATGAACTTTCTTTGAATATATATTTTTTCTTTGATTACATCTTAAGTCAGACTTTTTAAGTGAAGAAATTGATAGAAGTTGTCAATATCAATTACATTACAGTGCTATTGGAAGGTTGTGGTAGAACTTGTACTACCTCCAATGATGATGGGAGATGTTATTCTGTAAATATGTTTCTCTTGCTGGTTAAACAAGAAAGCACTGTTGGGCCAATGGGAAAGCAAGATAGGCAGGGTTAGGAGACAATGAGGAAGGAGGAAGTAGTTATGAGGAGTCAGCATGTAGGCATGGAGAAAGAAGATGCCAGTCCGCCACTCTCCGGTAAGATGAGCCACATGCAAATACTTAGAATAGTAGGAATGGGTTAATCATTAAGACACAGCTAGTCCATAAACAATAATAGTAACTGGCCAACAGGATTGTATCAAATACAGAGTCTCTGAGTGTTATTTGGGGTTAGCATGGCTGCAGGACCAGGCAGCTGGCAGAGAGGAACAAAGAGTGGGTCAGGCGGCTGGTGCGAAAAACTTGCCTGTTACATAATGGTGTCAGAGGAAGAACTGAGAACTTTCACTTAAAACTTAACAAATGCTTAAAAAATAGTTTTTAGAAACAAAGGAACAAAGACAAGCAAGACTTCATGGTAGCACACTTTTCTGGGTTGGACTCTGTTCTGTAAGAGACAAGTAAATATTTGTGCAGGTCTTTTAATGGAGGTTTCCAAAATTTACATAAGCAGCAAAAAAAAAAAAAAAAAAAAAAAAAAAAAAAAAGAAAAGAAAGAAGAAAAAAAAACCGCATTGCTTTTAAAGAGCTCTGCTAATAATTCATTGGTGTGTACATGAGCTGCAATGAAGATTTACACTGTGTTTTAAAAAATACGTTGGCTTTGGAGAGAAAAAGAAACAGGATACATAGAGAGCTGCGAAGTGCTGTGCCTTAAAGATGGTGCTGGCTTCCACCTTCCACCTCCCCGAGGGTGGGCGCTCTCTGGCGTAACAAGCCCTTATTTGGTTAAATATGTTCAGTATGTCTGATTCCACATTAGAGTAGCCTATCTGCAGGGTCCATGTAGCTCACTGGGTTTGGTTAGCGCAAGGGAATTTAAGCCTGTGCAGGGTTCCCCAAGGGTCTCGCGGGTCAGAAGAATATGTTCAAGGATCCTGATTAAAACTGCATGAAGAATAACTTCCCGGAGATGCATCTTCCTTGCTGGTGAGGGCAGGCGCGGTAAAAATGGTGGCCCTTATGGGGAATTTTCAGATCAGAACTTCCTTGCTGGCAGGGGTAGGTGTGTACAGGATACAATGGTTTAAAAAACAAAAAAGGAAGTGGAGTGGCTGGGTATGGTGGCCCATGCCTTTAATCCCAGCAATCAGGAGGCAGAGGCAAAGAGATCTCTGTGATTTCAAAGTAATCCTGGTATGCAAAGTGAATTCCAGGACAGATAAAAGTTACACAGAGAAAGCCTGTCTCATAATATGTAAAAATAGAAGGAGAAGAAATAGAGTAATAAAAAAGCCATGTAAAAATGGAAAGCACAGAAAAATTTTGGATACTATACGCGATTCTGTTATCTTTAAATTGTTTGACTGCTGAGAAATAACAATTACTGACAAAAGAAATGCAGCTGGATTAATTTAATTTATATATTTTAAAAATGCCTTGACTCCAAAATTTAAGGCTAAGGACAAGTTACTGGGGGAAAGAATTTCTATTTTAGTTCCAACAGAAAATGAAAAGATATGGATTCCTTCCAAACTAATGTGGTTTGATCAAGGCAGACTCCCTGAAACAATGCCCCAGGTAATCCAACATTCAAAGCAGTTGAGACAAAGCTTTGCAGACTACAGCCAAGATTTCTGTGTCTTCTTAGGATCTCCCATGACAGCGCCCCCTACCAGCAGGAAGTAGTTTGGAAACAACAATGCCCACATTACCAAATATTGTTTAAAAATGTTTGTTTTCATTTAAATTAAATAGTTATAAATGGCTAATGACCACAAACAATCTTTTTAAAGGTAAAAAGGGAATTATGGTATAGATATGAATGCTTTGTTTTGGAATGGATTTTCATTTATTGATCCAAATTTAAGGTCAATTTTGTGATATGTATTTTTCTCCTCATGTTTAGGTATTGTGTTTATATAGCTCATTGAAAAATGTATGTATAATTTAATGCAGATTATAGATAGTTACCTGTAATAGTCAAAACTTAGGTGAGTTAGGTTTTCTAAATATATAGAGATGTATTTGAGATGGATAGGCAGTCTTCAAACCTTTCAAATACCTAAAGAATATGGCATTTAAAATGGTTTAGGGTTTTCTTGACAGTGAGGCACAACTGCTCCTGGTTACACCACCTTCAACAGAAAGAAAGATGGACATTGAAGAAACACATTAAGGAGTTTGCTTCTAATATGTCAAGACTGGCCATTTTGCAAAGTACTTCTCTTGTCTAGGCTATTTGACTTTATGCTGTAGAAACTGGGCAGGCAGAAGCCACAAAAAGTGACTGCTGATGCAGGATGGACAATGCTACAGGGTTACTGCTTCATGGCAGAGTCTGCCAGACATTCTGCAGGACACAGAGAAAAGTGACTGACAAAATGCCAATACAGATGGACAGTTTAAATTTTCCTGCTTTGCTGAGGAGTCTGCCAGACACACTATGGCCTATGGGCTGAAGATGGAACATTACAGAAGAACTTGAGGTGACTGACCAGGTAATGAATTGTCTCTGTCATTTCTAGAGTTTATATATTATCCTTCTGTGGTCTTTAAAGGAGTTGAAGACAGAAAGTTATGGTTATAGTTTTACTTATTTAGTATTAAAGATAAATTACATATAGGACTTTACTCAAAAAGATAGGATAGATGATATTTTCTTTAAGTCTTACAAATGTTAATAGACTAAATATTAACTGTGATCTTATTTGATAACTCTTGTGTGATATATTTTGCTATGTTAAGGTTAAAACCCTTCTTTTTATTTTAGACAGAAAAAAGGAGATGATGGGAGATGTTATTCTATAAATATGTTTCTCATACTCGTTAAACAATAAAGCACCATTGGTCCAATAGGAAAGCAAGATAGGCAGGGTTAAGAGACAAGGAGGAAGGAGGGAGTAATTAGGAGGAATCAGCGTATAGGTGTGGAGAAAGAAGATGACGGCCCGCCACTCTCCGGTAAGATGAGCCACGTGGAAATACATAGAATAGTAGAATTGGGTTAATCATTCAGACACAGCTAGCCCATAAACAATAATAGTAACTGACCAATAGGATTGTATCAAATAAAGAGTCTCTGAGTGTTTTAGGGGCTCCCATGGCTGCAGGACCAAACTTCCATTTTCAATTGCTCTTGATTTTGGAACTAGTTTGGCTACAATTGCATATCTTATTGTATTATATGTATGAATATATATGTATATGTGAATATATACAAATACATAGATACAGATATAGTATGTATGTGTTGTGGGTGGGGAATTCATGTTCACAGATGTCCAAGTGCATGAGTATGAGATGGTTGTTTGGATGCATGTGTGTGCATGTTTGCAGGATAGAGGCTGACAGTAGTTGCCTTTCTTGATCACTCTGGACAATGTTTATTTAATTAGGCTTTACACTTGAGCACAAAATATGTGTATCCTGCTAGGCTGATGTACAAATGGCCCCAAGGAACATGCATCCCTGTATTATTCTGTATCTAAGACTATAAGTATGTTACTCCATTATGGCAGTTACATGGGTTCTGGTTATCTAAATTTTGGCCCTCTTGTTTACATACCAAGTTTTGAACAACTTATAAATTTTCCTACCTATCATTGCATTTTAGTTCATCACTCTTCGACATTACCTTTTTACTTTTTCTATAAGGTGTTGTACCTGATTCCGCTGTATACTTCATTTTCCTTTTTCCTGCTTCCATTTTATAAAAAATAAAAGATATTCTGTACAGATATTAAATTTTCATAAAAATTATAGGTATGATTTTTTGTGAAATGTAATCACTTATTAGCATTTAAAGACATGTTTCTATTATCTTCATAGTGCCATTTGTTATGAAATTAAAACAGTAAAGTGATTTAATTTGGGGTATACAACTTTCTAATCATTAGCACACTATTATAGCTTTAAAATGTACATCTATTTATCTGTCACTTACTACCTGTCTATCATATACCAGCCTATTAGTGCATATTGAATGATCACATACAATAGATGTTTATTAGATTATGACTATAAAAAATTAAAAAACTTAGCTATTTTATATCCAATGTCAATTCTCTAAAACACAAAATCAGATAATAAAGTAAATAATTCTTATTGAAAATAAAATTTACATCTATTAAAATAGATGTAATAGATTAATAATAGTCTTGTATTAATGAATTTAAGTTTTCAACTTCATTTTTTTTTATTGTACATGTTTGAGGGAGTTTAGAAATGAGAAATAGCAACAGCATAAAGGCGCTATCTTTCCAACTTTTGAAACATTCATTTACAGACCTTGCAAATTTCTCAGATTATTCATCATTTACCTTTCCTTCATCTCAATCAATATGTTTAGCAAGGTTTAAAGGACAGTAATAAGAAGAAACAAAGTTGTGTCCAATCTTTCAATTGACTATGCATCTTACCAAACTCAACATTCAAGAATATAATATTTCAAAAATATTTTTTTCATATTTATTTTTTGTATAAAAACAAAACTAAGGTCATAAGTGTAGAAAATATTCTCAAAGAAACTATAGAATTATTTCTAGCCTGAAAAAGAGATGCCTAGAAAAAGTGAAAGAAGCATATATAACACTGTAGCTAGTATTGCTCACATTGCTTACGGGGCTGGTGATCAGGAAGCTGGTTTGTGTGGTGTTGTTGGCTCCTGAGGTCTGTACTGAGTTATTGTAGTTGGATAGGTTGCTCAGGGCCCAGAGTTGGCTGTGGATATCCTTGAAGCGCGGCCTCTGGCTAGGGAACTCATTTTAGCATTCAATCATGAGGGCATAGACCCAGGCAGGGCAGTCATCCGGACAGGGCAGTACCTGCCGGCTGCAGATCATCTCCACCACATCCTGGTTTGAGTGCCCACAATAGGGCTGCAAACTATAGCTGAAGACCTCCCAGAGGACTACGCCATAGGGCCAGATGTCAGAGTCGATGGAGAACTTGCAGTACATGATGGCCTCTGGTGACATCTAGCAAATAGGCAGCAGTGAACTGCCCATGAGTTTGTAGAAATCAGCTGAGTACACCTCACAGAAGAGGCCAAGGTCTAAGCTCCTCACATTTGGCTTGTCATTCACCAGCATATTGTGCATGGCCAGGTCTTTGTGGACCACATGTTGGCTGGACAGAAACTCCATCCCTGCAACCATCTGTGTCACCACATGTACGAAGTCAGGGTCTCCAGGGCCAACTTTACCATGCATTCATAATCGGTGCTGTCCACATCAGAGTGTGGCAAGCACATGGCCAGGAACTCATGGAGGTCACCTTCTGAGCAGTAGCTGAAGATTGTGATCAAGGATATTGAGATTTAATAAGGATCAGGAGAAATAGATAGGCCACATAGATGTTATTCAGGGAGAAATAACTTACAACAAAGACAGATGAACACCAGCAGGTTCCTGGTTCCAAGGATGCCTCTGGATGTTCTCCTGTCCCCGTGCTGTAAACAAGAGAGCTCCCAGAGTCCCTTCCTCAAACTTAGTTGTAGCATGTTGTTTTCCACTAGCCTGCCCACAGCCAATCTTAATTATTAACCCATTTTTACTTATCTAAGTATTTCCAATTGGTCATCTTATCGGGGAGCCGCCACAGGCATCTTATTTCTCCATGCTCTAAATCCTGACTCCTCCTAACTACTTTCTCTTTCCTCCTCCTAGTCTCCTAGCCCCACCTATCTAGTTTCCTATTGGCCAACAGGGCTTTATTAATTAACCAGTATGAGAAACATATTTACAGAATAGCATCTCCCATCATCTCCTCTATCTACATATGTTACAGCCAGTTTTGTTGAGAAATTCGGTTGCTTAAAATTTTCTTCCAACAGGATCCCATGGGAGAAATCATCATCCCATTTCACCAGGAAGTAATCTTAAGATAACTACGCCCCCTTCCCCCAATCTTGGAATTTAGGGATAATATTCATCTTCATAGGGTTGGTCTTAGTTACTTGGGGTTGGGTATGGAAGGTGAACTTAAACTTGGTTATCTCTTTTAGACAGGAATAGGGTGTGGTTGGGAAAGGTATGGTTCAGAATGAATTTAGGTAGCTTAGCTTATTTTCCTGTGAATTATTTATTAAGAGTGAGACATTAGTTTTACAGCTTACATTGTTATATATTCTTATTTGTGGTAACCTATGTAAAATTAAGTTTATTCCCTTCCTGGAAGAATTATATATTAAATTTTTATATTGTGTGAAATCTTTCCATTTATGATGTTTTATGCACATTATACTTGCCATATTCTATGTATGTATACTTTTGCTTATGTTCAAAACATTTTGTATATTGATATAGTTTGGGATATTAGTCTTGTTGCCCTTTAGAGCTCTACCTCTTGTTTAGACATTTTTATACTACCTCTACTTTAGAAATTTACATGTGTAGATATATATATACATATATATATACATATATGTACATAGTTATATTGTTTTGGTATTTATCCTTGCTTTACTCAAGAAATTTTATTCAGGTTTTTTAGCCAAGTTCCTGAGTATTACAGCTTTATCCTCACCCATGTTTCCTTTGCCTATGACATTAGTCAGGCATAGATGCTTAATCTTCAATCACTTCATAGACCTGCAGAACATGGCATTTAAGTGTTTCTATATAAGTACTTTGTTGTCATGAGACACTGTTGCTCCTGACAGCACCATGCACTTTCCCAAAAGTATGTTGGACACTGTTGTTGCTTCCTCGCCTTGGCTAATGGCCTCTTGGGTAAGGAACTGCCTCAACCTTGACCACTGATTTGGACATGGTCCAATGTGCTTGCAGGAGACAAACATATAAGACTGCTTTACCTTGCCAAGTCAGGGTAAGACAGCCTTTCTACTTCCCTGCCTTTGTTGTGGTCTGTCAAATACTCCTGGCCTTAGCCAAAACTGGCTGTACCAACGTTGCTGTGAAACCTTGGGTGACTGTCCAGGTAGCTTGCTGTTTCTGTCCTCACTGCACCTTTTGGAAGTTTCCCATGCTCACTTCCTGTCTACCCTAGTATCATTATTTTCCTTCTCAGGTCATGATGAGGTTGTAGATTAAACTATCACAACTATTATTCTCTCTTCCTAGTTAGATATATTAGGTACTAGACTTAAGGTTTCCAGCTTAGGACAACTCTATTGTAAACTCCCTTATGCCTTCACCCTAGGACTAGACAAATAGGTCATTTTGTTCTCGATTTTCCTTTTCTTAGAGCACACTTGTTATTCACTGTTTTGTATATAGTTTTGTATCAAGCTTAAATCTTTTCTTTAGACTAAAAGGGGAATTGTAGTGGGATATTCACTGTGTCTGCTTCTGTGTCACTGACCACACCCATTGAGGGGTGGAACCAGGGGAAAAAGTGACCTGTGGGACTAGGGCTCCGAAGGAGGTGGGGAACACTCTCTTTCTGTTGGGACACGGAGAGAGGAGCATCCAGTTTTAACTGCTGTGTTCATCTGTCTGTGTTGTGAGTTGTTTCTCCCTTAATAAACATCTATTCAGCCTATTTGTTTATTCTGAACTTTAATAAACCATAATACTTAGTCCCCCCACTTAACATATGCCCCTGTCCTAACCCCCAATGGGCATGGTCTGTGCCACAGGTACACCAAAGTGAATATCTCACTACAATTCCCCTTTTAGCCAAAAAAAAAAAAAAAAAAAAGGCTTGATACTTTTGTATCACAACAGTGAATAACAAGTGTGTTCTAAGAAAAGAAAAATTAAGAACATACAAACTTAAGACCTACTTATCTAGTCCTGGGGTGAAGGCAAAACTGGGTTCACAATAGAGTTTTCCTAGGCTGGAAAACTTAAGTCTAGTACCTAATATGTCTAACTTGGAAAGGAGAATAATAGTTGTGATAGTTTAATCTTTAACTTCATTAAAGACCTGAGAAGGAAAATAATAATACTAGGGTAGGCAGGAAATGTGGATGGGAAAATTCCACATGGTACAGCAGGAAAATACAGCAGGCTACCTGGACAGTCACCCAAGGTATCACAGCAGTGTTGGTACAACCAATTTTGGCTTAGGCCAAGAGTACTTGACAGACCAAAACAAGAGTAGTGAGGTAGAAAACTGTCTTACTCTGACTTGGCAGGGTTTAGCAGTCTTTTAAATTTGTCTCCTGCAAGCATGCAGGATGGTACATCTAAATCACTGGTCGAGGTGGGGGCAGTTCTTTGCCCAAGAGGCCATTAGCTGAAGCAAGGATGAACTCAAGAAGGAACAACAGTGCCCAACAAATTTTTGTGAAAGTGCATGGTGTTGTCAGGAGCAATAGTGTCTCTTGCTAACATTAAAACATGTAATTGTCCTATTCTGTAAGTCTATGATTTGTATGAAGATTAAGCTTCTATGTTTGACTAATCTCATAGGTATAGGAAACATGGGTGAAGACAATCTGTAATACTCAGGAACCTTGCCATAAAACTATTGAAACTTCCCTGAGTAAAGCAGGAACTAATATCTAAGTAATATTACTATGTATGTATATATACATGTAAGTCCCTAAAAGAGAGGTAGAGTAGAAATGTCTAGACCAGAGGTAGGACTATAAAGTGTAGCATGATAAAAATACACTAAATTGTATCAAAGAACAAAATGTCTTGAACATAAGTAAAGGCATATATACATAAAATATGGTAAGGATAATGTGCATAAAACTACATAAATGAAAAAATTTTACACAATCTGACAAAATATATCATATAATTCTTCCAGGAATGGAATATAAACTTATATTTATATAGGTTACCATATAAGAATCTGTAACAATGTAAGCTGTATAATACTAATATATTACTATATAACACCAAATAAATAATACCAGAAAAGAAAGTGCCATTGTCACATAAAAATCAAAATGCTGAGTTTTCAGAAAATGAAAATATTCAAAACCACAAGGGGAGAAAAAAACTATGAAGTATTTAAGGCAGAACTATAAGAATAACGTATGACTTCTCCAAAGAGACTAAAAAACCAAAAGAACCATGATAGATATTATGCAAACTGTAAGAGATCACAGATTCCAGCTGAGAATACTTACCCAGCAAACACTTCAACTACATTAGATGGAGGAAGAAATTTATTCCAAACAAAAGTAAATTTAGACAATACCTATCTATAATTCCAGCACTACAAAAGGTGCTAAAATAAAACTCAAAACTAAAGAGTTTAACCATCTCCCATGAAATAAAATGAATAAATAATTCCAAACCAGGAGATCAAAACATTGGACACACACACACACACACACACACACACACAATACCACTACAATATACCATCACCATTACCACCACCACAGCGACAACAGGAATCAACAAATCTACTCATTGATTTCTCTTATCATCAATGTTCTCAATTCCACAATAAAAGACAATGACTTACAAATACAGATGTGAAACTAGATTCTTCCTTTTGCTGAATTTAGTACAAAGTACCTAATATCAACTATATACAGCACCTCAAGGTGAACAGTTATAAAGAACTATTCTTTGCAAATGTACAATAGAAGCAAGCTACTGTAAACCTTTCAATATGCAACAAAATAGACTTCAAACCTAAACTATTCTGAAGAATTGAGGAAGGATACTACATATGCATTAAATGAAAAATCCAAAAAGAAAACATTTCCAAATCTTGACTTTTATGCAGCAAACACAATAGCAAGTACATAAAAGAAAAATTTTACAGCTTAAATCATATATTGCCCATCAAAAACTGATAGTGGAAGATTTCAGTATATCGTATTTATGAATAGACATGTTATTGAGATAAAAAGTATATGTGGAACTGTAGAAAATAGAAATTATAAATCAAAGGTATCTAACATTTTAACAGAACATTTTATCTGTACACAAAAGACTATAAATTCTCATAATCTCATGGAAATTTCTCCAAAACTGACTACACAAGGCAAATATGTAGCCCATTTTGAAGAAAATGACAACAGATTAAACAAGATTGAAATAACATGCTGTACTCTACTCTGGCCACCTTTGATACAACTGGATATTATCACCAACAAAAACAAAGACTGGACAAATTAGGAGAAACTGAGTAACTTACTACTTAATGAAAAATGGGCCAAAGCAGAAAACAGACTTTCTAGAACATGAATGAAAATGCCCAAACTTATGGAAAACTACAAATGTGATTGTACAACACAAGTTCTCAAGTTCATAGCATTGTGTAAAAAAAAAATGGAGAGAGCATATTCTAGTAACTCACAGCCCACTGGACAGCTGAAGAACAAAAATATAAAATCACACCACTAAGGAGTATACTTTAAAAAATTATTATCAAACCCTGGTAGAATAAATAAAATCAAAGAAGTGAACAAATTAACAAAATTACAGAGAATCAATTAAAAAGTGCTTTCCTTTGAGAAAAATAATTTGACAAACTGTTATCAAAATTAACCAAAGGCAAGGAAAAAATAATAAACCTATATTCCAGAAAATTAGAATATGTACAACTGATAATTTTCTCAATCCCTAAAATTTAAACTAAATACCACATATTAAAGGCAAATTGAGATTATTCGGCAACTTAAACAGACCTATGTTCTCAGGTGAAATACCAACAGTCATTAAAAGTCTTCGCCATGAAAAAAAACTGAAGTCCAAATGGATCAAATACCTCACCATAAATCCAGCCACACTGAACAATTTAGAAAAGAAATAACGAGGTACCCTTGAACAATTTGGTATGGGAGACCGCTTCCTGAACATAACTCTAGTAGCACAGACACTGATATCAACAATTAATAAGTGGGACCTGTTCAAATGTAGAAGCTTCTGTAAGGCAAAGGATACAGTGGACAAGACCAAACGACAGCCCACAGACTGGGAAAAAAATTTTACCAATCCTACAGCTGTCAAAGGGCTGATCTCCAAAATATACAAAGAACTCAAAGAAACTAGTCAACAAAACACAAAATTACCCTATTAAAGAATGGGGTACAGAATTGAAGAAAGAATACTCAATAGAGGGTATTGAAAAAGCTGAAAGACACAAAAGTGCTCAACATCCTTAGCTATCAGGGAAATGCAAATGAAAACAACTTAGAGATACCATCTTACTCCTGCCAGAATGGCTAAAATTAGAAATACCAATGACAACTTATGCTGGAGAGGATGTGGAGAAAGAGGAACACTCCTCCACTGTTGGTGGGAGTGCAAACTTGTACAGCCATTAAGGAGATCACTATGGCGGTTCCTCGGTAAAATGGGAATTAGTTTACCACAGGACCCAAAATTCCACTTAGGTATATACCCAAATGACGCACATCCAAGCAACAAAGACATGTGCTCAACTATGTTCATAGCAGCATTATTTGTAATAGCAAGAACCTGGAATCAAGCTAGATGCCCCTCAACTGAAAATGGATAAAGAAGAAGTGGCACATCTACATAATGGAATACTACTCTACAGAACAAAATAACAAAATTTTGAAATTCGCAGGAAAGTGGATGGAACTTGAAGAAACCATCCTGAATGAGGTAACCCAGTCACAAAAAAGGGAACAGGTTATGTACTTGCTCATATGTGGATTTTAGACTTAGAGCAAAGGATCACCAGCCTATAATTCACACCACCAGAGGAACTGGGATATACAACGTGTATTCTTAGAGATTCATATATGGTCCCTCACAAAAGACGGGAAGGGGCATGTCCCCCAGTGCATATGGGACATGGGGGGACAGTGAATGGTGAGAGAACTAGGAGAAAGAGAAGGGGAGGAGAAGAAAGCAAGTGTGACTAGGTAAATTGAGTCAAGGTAGGAATAGAAGACAGAACAGAGAGAGAGAGAGAGAGAGAGAGAGAGAGAGAGAGAGAGAGAGAGACATAAAAGAGGGAGACATTATTGGTTTGAAGAGAAAACTGAACCTAAATAAAGGTCTAGACCCCTACATGACTGACTCCAACTAACAATTCAAGCAACCATGGAAAGGCTACCATAAATACCCTTCCTTGATAGTGAGATCATCAACTAAATTATCCACCACTATGGAGCCCTCATCTATTACCTGTTGGAAACAGAAGCAAACACCCATAACTGAACACGGAGTCAAACTAGAATCCAAGTGCAGAGAGAGGAGACAAGACCAGGTTGTAGAAACACATAAAGACAGCTGACCTGAACAAGGAGGAGCTAATTGGCCCCCCAGACTGATAGCTGGGAATCTAGCATGGAACTGACTCAGAACCCCTGAATATGGGGCTCAGCTGCAAGGACTGAGTAGTCTGGGGAACCTCAGTCAGTGGAAACAGGATGTATTCCTGGTGCACAAAAGTACCTTGTGAACACATACCCCATGGAGGATGCCCCCCCCCCAACCTAGAGACAGCAGGAAGTCCTAGTCCCTACTTCAAATTACTTGACAGATTTACATTATCCAACCTGGATAGCATAGCCCTACAAGTGGAATGTGGGTGGAGGGATGGTAGGGGAGGGTGACCAGGATGCATGTCACAGGAGAAAGTGGGTAAGAGGAAGGGAGAGTGGAAGGGAGGGAGGGAGGGAGGGAGGGAGAGGAGACTGAGATCAACATGTAAAATTTTTAAATTATATGACTAATAATAAAAAAAGAAAAAATAAATAAAAAGTCTTCCAATCAATAAAACAAACAAAAATAGAGAACAGAATACTTTACAACAGGAATATTTTTAATGCTGGATTTCATCAGACTTTTAAAGAAAAGTTAATGAACAATGTCAATCATATTTTAGGATGCTACTGTAGGCCTGATACACAAATCAAAGACATGCAAAAAAGAGAATTAGAGACCAATTTCCCTAATGACTATGGATACAAAAAATTCTCAATAAAATACTTATAAACTGAATGCTAGATCACTTCCAAAAATCATTCGCCATGATCAAGCAGGCTTCACCCTGGGGATTTAGGGATTGTTCAACATACATAAATCAATAATTGTAATCCACAAAATGAAAAATAAAAATCATATGATCATCTCATAGATTCTGCAAAGGCCTCTGGAAACATCTACTACTCTTTCATGAGAAAACCCCTGGAGTGTTTAGGGATACAGGGGACACACCTAAATATAATAAAGGCAGTTTAGAACAAGCTCATAGTCAACATAAACTAAAATGGAGGGAACATGATACATGATGTACTTTCATTAAAATCAAGAGCAAAATAAGACTGTCCATTCTTCACATATCTTTTCCACATAGTAATTGCTAGAGCAACAAGACAACTGCAGGAGATCAAGGGCATACAAATTGGAAAGAAAGAAATCAGTTTCTTTCCTTGCAGGTGACTTGATAGTACACAATTTTTGACCTTAATAATTCCACTGGGGAGCTCCTGGAGATGATAAACACTTTTAGCAAAGTATTTGGATGCAAAGTTATGTCACAAAGATCAAGAATCCTCCATCATACAAATGAAAAAGGGGCTGAATAAGAAATTGGTGAAACAACACCTTTCACGATATGTTCCAATAATTTTACATAGTTGGAGTAACTACAAACAAGCAAAAGACTTTAATGATAAAAACTTCAACATATTTAAATAAATTGATGAAATGTCAGAAGATTGAAGATGTCCATGGATCAATACGATTAATATAGTAAAAATAATGATTCTACCAAAGCCACCTACTGGACTTAATCTCCAAAAAAGTCTCTGAGACAACATTTATTCATGAAAAAATATATGGAAACAAATAAAACCTAGAATTGGTAAAATAATCTTTAATAATAAAAATAAACTTCTGGAGGTATCACTAGCTCCAAATCCAAGTTGTACTATAAAACTACAATAATACAATAGCACACTACTAACACAAAAAAGTAAACACATTGATCTAAGTTGCAAACAAGTTACCCTAGCAATAATTTTAAAGTTGTCTTTATATATCCTCAAATGCATGCCTATAACTTTAAAATATATTTATTTCCTGTCAATCCCAACTATTAGTCAAAATTAAAATGTATTCATCTCTTGTTTGTATATATGCATATATATAATCTGGAATGGCAAAGAAATGTATCCTACTTAGGTTTCTTTTGATCATTTTTTTTTTTTTTGAATTTTTGTTTGGAAATTACAGAGGTTATATAACAAAGCATAGAAATGAATTTTCTCACAATTTTGTCTGTATACATAATTATATTTAAGATGAAGGTTAATAGTTTTATTTTTTGACAATTAAACATACACAGTTCTATCATGGTAAAAACAGATAGGCCGAGTAGATGTTTATTCAGGGAGAAATTACTTACAACAGTGACAGGTGAACACCAAAAGGTTTCTGGTCCCAAGAATGCCTCTAGATGCTCTCTGTCCCTGTCCAAAAATCAAGAGAGGGCTCCAGGGCCTCTTCCTCAAAACTTAGTTCCCCCATATCATGTCCACTCCTGTCCTCACACCCAATGGGTATGGTCAGTGCCACAGGTGCTGACAAAGTGAATGTCTCACTACACAGTTCCTATGCTGAAAGCCTTTCCACACTTGTGATTATAGGTAAATATATATATATATATATATATATATATATATATATATATATATATAAACATATATATATAAAATTTATAATATATATACAAAACTTATAATATATACATATTATAATATGTAACTTATTATAATAATATATACAAAACTTATTATAATATGCATATTATAATAAGTTTTGTTTTGTATTAATACTAATGGCTCTGTTAATTTATAGATAGCTCTTAGAATTAGTGCACAAGTGTTTTCAAGAAAATTTATATAAGGTTAACAGATTGCTCATTTAATTATTTTATGTAAATTATATTTTTTTGGATTAGAAATACCTCCTAAGATCTGTATCAGGAGAGTAATGAAATTAAAAATAAGTGTGGAAAAGTCAGTGTATATTTTAGGCAAGATGCAACATTTTCCCTCATTAATAATGTTTAAAACATTAGTTAATAATCATGGATAAATATAAATTTCTATGGTGTCCTAACTAGTTTTTATTGTCACTGTTAAAAAGTTTGTTCCAACTGGGAGGAGTTTCTCATTGAAGCTGAGGTGTTACATAAAACAGGCCATCTTGGAGACAAGCTTATGTATTGTTTAGATTCTTACTTGTTGTAGAAAGACTAAGACAACTGAACATAGCATAATTCTCTAGAGAAATGTTCCACTATAGCATAAAGAGAGGACAACAACAGAAAACAAGTGAAAAAGCAAGAAAGTCTTGATATACCTTCTTGCTTAGTCTACTGATGGGATGTAACTATAAACTTTAATTCTTGCCTTGGAGTCTCCATAACAATGGACTGAGTTACCTAGAATTGTAAGCCAAATAAACCTATATATCCATTTTGTTTGGGTACTAATCAAAAGAACATAAACAAAACAAAATGAATATTTTTCAATTTGTATAATTTCAAAAAATTAAAATACGTATTTTTTAAAGTTCCAATTAAGAACAACAAACATCATTATGCAAGCTAATGAGCTGACACATTGGGTAAAATCTTCCCTACCAAATTTTATGATACAACTTCTGTAGAAACTATAAGGTAGAAGGAGAGGAACATGTTCTACCAATTGTTCTATGACCTGTACATGTACTATGGTATGTATGAGCACTAAACACACATGCAGAGTAAATAAAAATACTTAAAGCACGTTCTCTCTACAGGAAAACACTTCACCTTATTGTAAATAATTAACCTCTTCACAATTCCTAATAGTCAGTAGAATCCAAATTTATGATTTTGCGTATTCAGCCAAAGGAACTGTCATTCTGTATTGAATAAAAAAATGTAGACTACTTGCCATGGGTCCAGACTACCAATATCAAATCTGCTAAAATGTGATTATGTAAAATTTCTGCTTCATTCTTTCTGGCTTTATGGTCTGTTCCATAAGGTGTTATGTCAGAACTCTTAAGAAAACAGCACCAAGCAGCTCTTAAATTCACAGAACATCATCTCCTCTATATCTGATTCACTGTCTCATCTGCATAGTTTCTCTTCAGGCACACACACACACACACACACACACACACACACACACACACACACAATACACACACACACACACAAAGATACTTCAAAAAGCATTTGCTTTTTTAAAAGCTGTTTCACGACTCTAAGATTTTTTAAAACACTCTCTGGCAAAGAGTTGATTAAGGAACTCTTAAGTGAGAATTGTATTTTTCTTAAAGATTATTTCTTTTTAAGAATTATTTATTCATTAATCATGTATACAGTGTTCTGCCTGCATATATGCCTGCAGACCAGAAGAAGGCAACAGGTCACATTACAGATGGTTATGAACCTCCATGTGGTTGCTCATAATTGAACTCAGGATCTCTGGAAGAGCAATCAGTGCTGATCCATCTCTCCAAACTCAGATATTTCTTATTTAACATATTGTACTAAAATAAAAACATCCCTTTTTGTACTTTAACCATTCTTATGTTTCTCCCATCTCCAACAAATTTAATGGCCTCTTCATTTGATAATTTTTGTTATACGAGAATTCAATATATTATATATATAATGATACACATACACACATGTATAATATATAGTACCATAAAGCATTGTTCATATACCTAGTATATATGTGCATGTACATATACATGTATGTATACATTTATATGTGTACATTTACATAAACATATGTCTATGAACAAATATATAATACAACCTCTGAGTCTATTTTTCTTTTTGTGTATATATGGTTTTCAGTCGGGTCACTTTGTATTGGATATCCCATTTTGAGTTATCCCTAAGAGAGACTAATATGTCCTCTCTCAACTGTCATTATTTCTGCCGTTGTTTACCAAGCTATAGTACTTCATCACACTTTTTCTTTTCTTGTTAGCATATCTATGGGTACCATCATTGTTCTAGTCTTGCTTATGCAGTCATTTCTAGGAGATAAAATCTCACAGAAGAGCACTGGTCCTCTGGTTCTTATACTCTTTTCTTCCCCTAGTCCTCAACCTTCACTGAGTTTTAGTTGTTTCAAAGTCCAGTAGTACTGGGTTTCCCAGGATCTTTTGATTTCTGCATTGTGTCACGTTGCAGTTTTCTGTAATGATTTCCATTTGTTATAAAGAAGACATGTCATGAGGTAATGAATGTTACCCTTACCTGTAAATAAAAGAATATACTATAGAATGTTGTAGGAATTGTGTTGGTCTAGTAAATTAGCAGAAATATTTTATCTTCTGAGATCTAGGACCTGGAAAATTATCTACATTTCTTTTCTTTTTTTTTTCTTATTTTACATATCAATCCCAGTTCTCTCTACATTTCTAATAACAGGTGTGATAGCCATTCTCTTTAGTATGTCCTCTGTCCAATTAGAAAATTCCTGGACATTAAAAAAATGTGGGTGGCAGTTTTTCACCTTTATTTAATCTGATCATGAGGATCATTGCTGTGGTTCATGGGAGTCACAACTCAATAGGACAATTGATTACTTCCCTTCTTTGGCTGCTTGCATAATAATTTCTGGTACTTTTGAAAGTACAACACAGGAAGGAGGCTTTCAGGTTAGACCTAACTTGATTCAACTGAATTTATTTTCCTTGTGGTAAGGTGTCTTCATCAATAGAGGTTTACTTTTCAATCTCTGAGAGGCAAACAAAGGCGAGAGCAATAGCCTGTATTATTTAGACAGACACTTGGACAACAATGATGCAAAATTATATTGTTTGTTACACACAGTCCTGGGGGGTTTTGTCAATCAATGTGTCTTGTGGGGAGCACAATCAGCAAAATGTATGTATGACCTGCTTAATATTTATGTAGGTTCTGATGATCCAGACTTCTATCCTTGTTATACAATTGAAATGTTGGATCTATTGGGCCATAGTCCAGCCCCAATAAATTTTAACATTTTTCACTGATGTTTGTTTCTTCCACTGCTATTTGAGCAGTTTTAATGAAACTATTTAAAGTCTTACCAAAATAAGGCTCAGATATTATTCTTTGGCTGGAACCTGTTAGGATTATGTAAACACCTATTGTAGAGTTGCATTGGGTTATTAAAGATTATTCACAGTGAAGTAATATATGTACCTCAAGTATCCATATCTTCAGCATGTTCGTGTCTGTAAAATTTTAAAGTTCAAAATCAAAAACACTAACTTTTAGAAAACCCTATAAAATAAAATTTATCAAAAAAGAACACACATTAAAACCCTGATTTTATAAAAGTGCCTCATAGGGAAAACAATTTTGAGCCATATTTTCAAACCAATTCTCATGCATTCACAGGCATAGCAAAAAGATCAGACTTACAATTTTTTAAAGGTTCATCTACTCAGTTTAATTCAATAATTTTAAGAAAAATAAAATAAGAAAAATATATAAATGAATATAAAATATTGGAAATAAACTTATAGAGTACTAGCCAAGCAGTAGGTACATATCTAAAAGTCATAGTCATTTTAAACTACTTGAAATAATCAGAATTTTAAGTAGAAAAAGGAAAGATGATGTTGACAATTAGGAAATTCTTATAACAGAGAAATACACACACACACACCCACATACACACATCTTTTAAAGGATTGAATTTGAGTGTTTCTAAAATAAATTAAAAAAATCTTCATTTTTATTTATACATCACTAAAACTAAGATCATATGATTTATGTATTATGTAGTAATATGTTTTGTTTTTTAATTAATGTTATTTCAGCACTTATAAACTACTTATACTAAAAAAAGTAAATGTTTTTATTCTAGGAAATAATTAAGGGAAAATAAGGTGAAAAAGTAACATTTATTACAAGCGAATATGGAGTAGTAAGATATAAAAACATATTGTCATTTAAACAACCTTTTTACTGTAGGAATATAAAATTAGAAAAACAGAAACGATTACATTTTATTACCATTTTTTATGTAAGAACTACATAAACAGACCTATGCTGTTATATTACATTAATGTCTTCTGGATATTTATTGGATTGTCAGATTGCCTTTAAAGAGCACTAAAAGTACTTTAGAATGAAATCTGAGAGTAGAAATTTGAATTGTTCTTTATATAATTTTTTATAATTGTTTTTGTACTGCTGTGTAACTTGAGCTAATCAATTGTTGGTTTTCAATGACCTATTGTTGAGTGTTATACATAGTAGCAAGAGCTGGTTAGGACTGTCAGAAAGAATCATTTGCATGTAATTGCATCTCTAAAAGTTGTTAATATCTCCTTTTTTATCTTAGGTTTCTGAACTCTCCAATATTGATTTCCTGGTCATCCAGCCAGTGTCAGGCTTGAACTCCCTCTTATGGCTTGAGCCTAAAATTAGACCAGTCATTGGTAAGGCAATCCCGCAATTTCTATGCCAACATCTTCTATGCACATCTTCTAGGCCAGAGAAATTATAGGTTGTAAGTTTTGTTGCTTGGTTAATGTCCCAGTCCCACTACTGAAAGCCTCACCTGATTACAGGGCTTGGCCTATTCATTCCCTGTTGAAGGTTACCCTTGTGGATTCAATCAATCCCAAAATGCTTCCCAAATATAGTTATTTCTAGTCATACTCTGGCAAAAATAATAAAGAAATAAATAGAATAAGAAATCATTGAAATTATTCTTAGTGATATTCTGCTATATTCACAAATTTGTGTGTAGCCTAATCCCAGTCATAAAGGCTTCACCAAGCAACTAATGATTGCAGTTGCAGAGAATGACAGCTAAGCATTAGACGTAGCTCATTTACTCCCCCAGAAGAGGAGAAAGAAGGATTATAGGAGGCAGAGGGGTAATGGACACCATAGAAAACCAATAGAATCACCTAAGCAGGGCTCATAGGATGTCACAGAGTCCGAAACGGCCCTGTATGGGTCCTCTGCATACATGTTATTTTTGTGTAATTTGATTGTCTCCTAACAGTGATAGTGGGGGTTTTCTCTTGCTTTTCTGCCTGCTCTTGGGACCCTTTTCCTCATACTGCATTTCCTCTTCCAGCCTTAATGGTAGGGAAGGTACCTAGTCTTCTAGCAACTTGTTATTCGTGTTATTATGATATCTTTGGATAGACTGCTCTTTTCTGAAGGCAAACCTAGCAGGCATAGATGGGGATAGAGGAGAGGTGAGACAAATGAGGGATGGAAGGAGGGAAATCTTCAGGATATATTGTATGAGAAAAGAATAAAAATTATCTTATTCTTTAAATAAAATGTTACTTTTTGAAGTGAATGTGACCATTGACATTAGTATTTCCCATATTCAAAAGAATGTTTTAAAGAGAGCAATAATATTTTTAATAAACCATGCACATATGCTACCATTAAAACTCTGAAGGAACATAGAAGATTGGGAGATGTATATGATGTCTCTAAATGAAAATGTCTTCGTGAACCACATTATTGTGTACAATGACTATATGTACATAGAAAAGGAAATATTGAATAAGCAGTTATTAATATTAGATATTATTATTGTTATTTTCCCATGAATGTACTTTTCAATTGTCCAGAGAGGTTGAAATGAAAAACAATGAATTATATCACAGCATGTATACAAATAATAATTAAGGTCACCAGTAGTAGAGAGCCTGGTAAAAATTGATTAATATTTTTCATCAGATGTATTTATCACATATAAGAAAAGTTACCTGAGCTTTAATATGGTATGAAAGAAACTCTTTACAATTCTTAATTTATTCACAATCCTGACCAGAATGTTTGTGGTGACTGTTAGAATGTGTAAACAATATTAATAGATGCGGAGACTCTTAAAGTGAAAGAAATTTGATTGCTCTGAGAATATATTCACACATTATTGAGAAAAATAATAAAAAGATGTTAAGAAAGATTCACTAGAGATATAGCCTTGTGTGAGCATGCATGTGTGTGTGTGTGTGTGTGTGTGTGTGTCTATCTGTCTCTGTCTCTGTGTTTCTGTCTCTCTGTCTGTCTCTCTTTCCATCTGGTAAGACTCAAGGGTCAAATGTGGTCAAGCTTCTCCATTGTTTATAATGAGTGGCTATATCACAAGAAGATATAAAAGCTTATATTATTCTGCACCAAAAAAGAGTTATTTTGACAGCTAAGCACTCATGTGCTGAATATCCTTTGAGAATTTGACATTGAATAAACAAATGTTAGGCAGTGTGGTGCTCACCTACTCTTTACAAGTGATTTAGTGATAATGGTACGAATATTACATAACCTTAGGGAAATATTTTCTTTTTTTCTAGATAAATTAAATTCTTCCAAGCTAAAGTTTTCAGTGTTCATGTCTGCGTTACTATGGCAATGTTATATCTTCCTACAGCTTCTAACTTAATTTTAGTTTAAAATTGACATGAGGTAATTTAAAGATGGATTTTTAAACTAATTGCATGAAAAAGATTGTTTTGAATTTCACACTCTTCTAAAGTTCATGTGAAGTGTATAAGGGGCAACTGGTTATTTTTAGTTTGCCAATGAATAACTTTTCTTATTTTAAAAAGCATTTATTATTCATTTTATTTTTAATTTATTTAATATAGGTTATCTGAGCATACTGGGTCATTTGAACATAAACAAATATAAACAAAACATTTCCTTTTCTAATTATCTTCCTATATTATATTTCTTTTCAAAAATAGAAAGGCTATTGAAATTTTTATTTTTCTATAAAAGGTAGTGTGCATATATATATATATACTTTTTCTATAATCCTAACTCAATTCTCAATAATGTTAGAAATATTAGACTACTTGCAAATCAGGTTTTATACTTAATACAAGTAAGCTAACAGTGGTCTGTATACAAAAAAAAGAAGTTTGATGTGTGTCAAAATCTATACCATTCTACCATTTGTGATGACTATCCAGAAGATATTCTATTGTAGGATCTTTAGTTAACTTTTTACTTTTGATACTTATTTCTTTCATGTCATTGATATTCAATTGTTAGAGATTTTTCATAATATGCTATTAAGAGAGTAATATATTTATCACCAATTAGTCACACTCTAGTGTAAACATGTAAGTAGATAAGTAGATTCAGGAATCAGAACATTTTAATCAACAATAACTAATAACTTACTGAATGTTATTTTTAAAAATCTATTTTTATATGATAGAAGAATTAAAGGGAGAAAGCTTTATTAAAACAACACTTGCAAAGACTTATGTGAGTGCTATATTTTTTTTCTTTTCTTCACTGTATAGTCATGAAAATGTATTCACAGGGTTCATTTTCTCACAAAAGAATTTATGCTTATAAAATCTGTTGGTTTCATAGAGATAGACATAATGATGTATCTACCTACACACGCATAAATCAAGATTATGCATTTTATAGAAACTCTTATAGTTTATATCCACATATACAATATAATTTACCCCTTTTATATGGCAATTGCTAGCAAAAGTGCCCTTTAACAATGTGGTTACAGCAGGCCATTGGTGGCACACTCCTTTAGTTCAAACACTTTGGAGGCAGAGGCAGGCAGATTTCTGTGAGTTACAGGCCAGCCTAGTCTACAGAGCGAGTTCCAGGACAGGCTCTAAAGCAATATGGAGAACCCCTCTCTCAAAGAGCCAAACAAAACAAAACACAAACAAAATCACAACAACAACAACAAAATGGGCTCCCTACTTATTTTAATAATGTTATCATTACAGTAATTTACAAACACTAAGATTTCTGAGAATAAATTTAAAAATCATAACATCATTTTTAAATGATTAATTTTCACTTTATGTGTATGAGTACTTTATGCATGTACGCACCTGTACCAAATGCATGCCTGATACCCAGGAAATGAGGAAAGGGCCTGAGATTATGAAGGACTGGAATTAAATATGATTATGAGTGACCATGTGTATTCTGGGATCTGAATCGATATCTTTACAATGGCAGTAATGTTTCTAAGCCTTGAGCCATCTCTGTGCTTCTAAACCTTACACTCTTTATGTTAGGCTATATACTGTAATGCTGAGTTTAAAGAACCCATAATTTTAATCCAGAAGTATAAAAGCCATGTATATTATCATATCTGTTATATAGGGTCCCTACATTTTAAAAATATACTGTTACAAGTAGGGTTTTCCCTGCTGGTCAGTGGTCCCGCCACCACAACAGCCCCAAATAACATTCGGGGACTCTGTATTTGATACAATTCTGTTATCCAGTTACTAATTCCTTATCAGCTAGCTCTGTCTTAATGATTAACTCATTTTTATTTATCTAAGTATTTTCATGTGCTCTCATCTTACCGGCCAGAGCAGGCTGGCATGCTACCTCTCTGAGCTCTCCATGTTGACTCCTCCCTTCTTCCTCTTTCTTCCTTGTCTCCTCACCCCGCCTATCTTCCTTTCCCATTGGCCCAACAGTGCTCTATTCATTAAACAGTATGAGAAACCAGTATGGGAAAAATTTACAGAATTCCATCTCCCATCATTAAAATCCTGAATCCCATTTCTGACACCAGATATTGTGGTTTAATAAGGATTAGGATAAACAAATAGGCTGAATAGATGTTTATTCAGGGAGAAATAACTCACAACATTGACAGATGAACACCATCAGGAACCGTATGCTCTTCTCTGTGCATATCGCCAGCAAGAGAGCGTTCCCCGGCCCCTCCTCAGACCTAGTTCCATGGGTCACTTCCACCCCAGGCTCCACCCCCCAATGTGTGTGGTCAGTGCCACAGAAGCAGACAAAGTGAATATCCCACTACAATATACTTATGAATTGTTTAAAATTTTTTGGATTTGGATTGGTCATATTCTAAAAATCCACAGTGATATAAATCCAATTTCTTATATTAATAAATTTGCCTTATTATGTTAGCTAGAATTAAAATCTGACCATTGATAACAACTCATAGAATATCTATGTCTCAGCTATATATAAAAATTTGATTAATGATACTAAGATAATTAACCCAAAAAACACCTCCAAGTAGCAGCCATGTATAAAACTTTAAAATTATACTCTCCTTCAGCAAGAGTATTTCTGTAATTCTTTCTCTTAATCCTTGTTTGCATGTTTAATATGAAATAAATTTTGCAAATATCATATACTTTTAATCACCATAAATCAGAAAAAATAGTACTAAGAAAATCTGTTAGGTTGTGAAATGGACTTAAAAGGGCATGTGGCAATACATATGTAGATACATAGATATAGATATCTATTTTGATATATGTTGATAGACAGATATGTATAGATACATACATAGTTCAAAAGTCATGAGGAGTGTACGACATTTAAACCTAGGAAATGGAACCAATCTATATCCTTCAAGTGTCATCTTGATGGTTTTTATGATATTTGAAAATATCTGCATCACTAACTTTTTTTTTTTACTTTTTGATACTCTTCTTGGGTTGCCCTGTATAGCCCCCAGTTCTGAGGGTTTGCAAATGAGATATCATGTACTGATATTAAAATATCAAACCTAAATAATTTTAAATAGTTAAATAAATATTTTGAAGTGTGTAGTATAGTAAAATGTCAGCAGTTTGATGAACAATATTCAAGGATCACTGAAAGAATAAAATCGTTTGTTTCTCAAATATTAAATAAAACATAACTTTTTAATGCCAAACAGATATGCCATATCCAATCCCAGCATAAGACAATTTGAGAACTGTATAGCTGCATCAGGTATCTTGGTCTTGTTCCTCTCACTGTATCCTATGAGTGGACTAGATGCTTAGCCATTGCTGTGAATTCAAGATTTTTGATAGTCAGTTCTTATGCACATCTCTTTTGTGAGTGTTTTTAAAATGGATTTTAAAAACTGTGGCACACATCACAATAACATGCAATGGTAGAATGATGAATGATACAACCTTGAGAAATGCGTTCATTGAAAACGGTTTTCACTTCATTTTTTAAGTTGTATTTTGCACACTCAGATTTAATTACCACAATACGAAGATCACTAATAGTAAATTTTTATTTTGACAAAGTGTCATGATGATTGACTTGTATACAACTTAACTCATTATTATTTAGAATTAGAACATCCAGGCTCATACAAACAGATCAATCTCAAATTAGCCACTTTAAAATTCAATAACTGAGTTTTCAGAACATTACATTCATGTCTTTTTAACTTTATTCAGAGCACAAATATTCAACCAAATTGCAGTGGCCAGGAACATAATGAATTATACTGAATAAAAAAATTAGTCAAAACTTTGTGACTAGACAAGATGTTCATCATTTTCTGTTTAAATATTGGTTAAATACCTAATATGCATATACAATTTCATACTTAATACCTAAAGGAGCCTTCACAGCAATCCTGGACATTCTAAAATTACTATAATCACTTAATAAAGGAGTAAATTAAAGAGCAGAAATTCTAAAGGACTTGCCAAATAGCATTCAGCTAGTAAGTATCAGACTTGGGATTGAAGCCTGAACTCACCAGCTGCCAGAACTAACAACTATTTCCACTCTTTGCCAAGGACATGGGAATCAGAAGCCAAATAAGAATTGACCCTTCACAAAATAAAATGACCAAAGATTCAAACAAGATGATATGATAAAATGCATGTTATCTTCTTTTCCCCAACAAAATACATAGAGAAAAATCCAATGAATTAAGGGAAGATAGGTATTTTTGGGTCATTTTAAAGAATGTAGTTCTTTATTAAGGAGAAGAACATGAATGAGGTCATGGCAGCATGAGCTCTTGAGAGGCACACAATACATTGCAATAGTTGGTTGAGGAGGCAGAATGGGGAACCAATGTTATTTTCTGGTATTTCTCATTTTCATTTTATATTCAGCCTTGGACCAAATCTCCTTGGATGATATTGTTCACATTCATTCAGGGTGGCTATTACTTGAAGTATATTTATGGAATAATACTCATGTATACTTTCATGTGTATTGTCAAGGAGACTCTAAAACCAAGAAATAAAACAGTGATGATTTGTCACAAAGTGGTTTTCCTCACCATCATGACAAGTGAAAGCCCTGTATGCTCACTTTTTGCTAGTGTCTTCAGCAATTTTACATCAGGCCCTGAACAAGGGATTGCTGTTTGTAGAAGGCAAGAGAAAGAAAAGACATTTACAATGCTATAGTTTGGACAGAATTCTCTTTCTGATCTCTTTCTGAAGCTAACCTTCATATTCTACCTTATTCAGAGCCATCACATAATTTTATGTGCAATTTATGACTTCCCTACCAGATAATACTACCTCCTCTTTGTTAAGTTGTCTGTCCATGAATGTTAGTAACTAATGTAATTAAAAATAAACTTTAAGTATTGGCTTTATTGTAATTTTCATAAGTAAGTATTAAAATAGGTATAAAAATGCTATATTTTATCTATAATATAAAATTGAATATATTTCAATGATCAGTATCTACTGTGTCTTTGATGGAATATATCATGATATACAAAGCTCAAAAATAAATTGTATTTCCTGGTGCTTGTTTTTATATAAAAATAGAAACTTTTAAGCTTTTGAATATTTAAATGATATTAGTTGGCTTCTTAGCAATAGTCCCTGAAATTAATATTTAAAAATTTTTAGCTTCAACAAATTATAATTGTGCATTAATATTATTCATTTAACACAAGTAACCAGTTGTGTTACATTATTTATCAACCATCAGTGTGTCCTCAGATTTTCTAAACAAAATTGAAGGCACATATCCAACAGTCCAACACATCTGCCACACACATAGACACACACACACACACATTTGCCTTAAAAAATGGAATGTACTTTACTCTATATAGATTATCTAGGCTTTGAGTTATTCAGATAAACATTCTGCACAATTAAAGTAAGGGTGCAGCTGGAACTGGTAACATTTCAGATTTTATCCTTTCATTCCTTAGAGAGATTCCTGAGTGCCTAAGGTATCAAGTACAAATTGCACTGCTTTCTCCTTTGCTCTTGAAGAATTTTATGATGAGAAATCAGTCTCAACAGAGTGCCAAGGGCAACTTAGAAGGGGAAAAAGTACAAAAGACTCTGCTTAAGGAGCGCAAAAGTCATGCTTTCTTTATTCTCATGTAGTGGAGATAACATGATAAAATATATGTTTAGCAATCTAAAACTACCTTCAAATGTTGTTCTGTTTTTATTGTTAAAGCATTCTGTCAAAAAAAGACATAGAGTAATAGTTCACATAATCTATGAAAATGGTCCATAATTATAAGAAATAACTTCTGGAAACTTGTGAAAGTTGCACAACTACTGATATATTTTACTCAGTCTTGAATTTATAGAGTTTTGGATAAGCAGAAATGGAAAAGAAATAGACTCTCTAGTGAAATAATGCTATGAGTCAAACAAAGTCACAGCTCAGTATTATTCTTGCTCTTATTAACAATAATAACAACAGTTCATAACTAATGTATTCGGTTATCTAAATGATACTTAGAAAATTGAGATAAATAGTCCAATGTCTTGAAAAAGCATCAATAGGAAGAAATATGTGTGAAATTACATGGTGAATGTATTATTTACATAGAAAGGAATGATTTATTCAATAATACAAATAGATTATGACTAGCATCTAAAAGAATATTGAATACATGGAAAAAATAAATGCTATAAAGTATTTTAATTAGTATTACCCAAGTCTGATATGGCTAAATATGGATGACTTTATATCAATTTAATACACTTGGCATGTTATATATACCCTTTGGAAAAATATTATTGCAAATCCTAGCATATATGTTTTACTTTGAGATGCCTGCTAGTTCATTCAATGCACTAGTGCAAACTGCCAACTGCAAAAAAAAAAAAAGTTCAATCACAAGCTATATAGGATTATAATTAATTTGTATTTGAACAGATATCTTCTTTAGTGTTTAATTATGCATTCTCTCAATATATTTTATAGAACATAAATAAGACTGCCACAAATACTAATATTTCATTGTCTATTAGCCACATTGTACTCTTATAGCTTATTTTAATATCATATATAAGTTGAATGTGATATTCAGTGTACCTTCTGTTATCCCATCAATACAATTTATATGGTAAAACTCACATTGAATTTATCAGTCTCAATAAATATTATTTCCTTTTGTTGAAAAAACTTTCCCCTACTCTGTTAAAATATCAGCTTTCAATGAAGTACACAGTTTATATAACGTCTTCCTTAGAGGATCATAAAGTGATCTTTACTGGACACTCATTCCTAAAGTCCCAGGTGCATTCACTTTGAAACTGTCATTTGTCTAATAGCACTATCAATGAACTAAATGAAAATTATAGTCATGAATTAAATTGGGGGGGTAAATGAGCCTTAATCAAATCTAGTTCACAACAGCCTACCATAACTACATTCATTTACCCACAATTACTTCAAACCAACGTTTCATTTTAAGCTTTGACAAAGAAGAAGTGAATTTGATACCTACCATTATGTATTCTCTACACCTCCCTGTATGTTTTTCTTTCCAGTTTGAATAGTCTTCATTATATGGCATAATTGGTCAAAGGCTTGAGATTGGTGTCATAAGACTTGAAATTTGAGCAGAGATCCCAGAGGCTGTCTTCAATCCTAGATAGCATTCTGATAACTAAAAATGGGCACAAAAGCAAGTATATACTGTCCCTCTCTCCATCACAACAATTCTTGTAAGCACATGGCAAAGAGTCCAAACCATTCGAGCTGAGGCAGAAAGGATGAAAATAGAGACTGTATTTCAATCTGCCCAAATTCAGTATGCCTGTGCATAGCATGAAGCGGACTATAACAATTCATAAAATGCTGTGAACAAATTCTTTTCTATTTCAAAATATAATGAAATAAATATAACTGTACCTGATAACTGAGGGGAAATCAGAACCAGAACATATAGGTCTATAGTTACAACTTGTGATGATCTAGAGTAAAATTTATTCTTCAACAATAAATCTTATCTGTTTCCTAATTTAAGGTGACAATTGCAAGTTTATGGGAAAAGTATTGTACACAGGGTTTCTAGTATAATCATCATTTGTGTTTCTTTACTATGAAACCATATGTCACTCTTTTAAAACTTTTTAAATGCTTGGGTCTGATAGAATTTAGTAAGTAAGATTACAAGTTATTTCTGCACAGAATACTAAATTCAACCTTTAAGTTGATAGAAAGGTTTATATGTCCAGAGGCTTTTAAAGTATTTATATGTGTTCCAATTATTTCAAAAAACTTTCTACAAGAAACATATTTGCTTAGTTCAGCATCTTTCCCCTTCTGATAAAAATACCCGTAGAAAGAATGACAAAAATACACAGAAAAAAAATGAGAATAAAATTTACTAAGAATTCAATTTTTAAAATATGAAGAATTCAGTTTTTAGGAAATAACAAGTATGTTGAAAAATAGCTTCAGAATCTATAACCATCACAGGGACTATCAAATTAAGGGAAACTGATTAAAATCTTGAAAACGGAAGTAATCACAAGTAATACTAATTACTAGAAGACTGAGAACTCTAGTCACATCAGCTTACTAATCACTAGGGTTTGGAGATGGAGCAGAATACATTAGGAGGTACAGGACCTCTCTCACAAAACAAAATGTCTATTGTGTTCAACAGTCAAGGCAGAGACAGAGCCAGAAAGAATTAATAGTTTTGCCATGGAATTGATTGAGTTTTGAGAAGCAAAATATGAAGTCTTCACAAAGAGTCAAACAATATGCATGTGAAACCATAGAAGGTACAGAAACAGAGAAAGATACCACTCACCCTCAATGTTCATGTGCAACTTAATAAATTCATTTAAAATTGCTAGATTGAGTAATTATTTCATAAATGTGCATTTATAATTTCAGTATAATGGGGACTTACCTTGTCATCAATAAAGGAACTCTAATGTGAATATATTAAAAATGGTTGTGTTTTTGAAAATGTTTGTGATAGAGCATCACATGGTTGTATCAGATGAAGAGATTTATACTAGAAATCTGTTGCCAAGCAGCAAGAGAAAATAATCAAGCATCTCCAGTAAAATAAACAACACAGAAAGCAAATAAAGAAAATCCACATTTAAATACAATAGTGAAATACTATGTGAAATACATGAAGCACTTAATAAAGATGGCTATGGAACATTCCTAACATAAAGACTGAACTTAAATACAGCAAGAAAAAACTACCACAAAACTATCCAGGGCCACATGGTCAAGACATATCCAAGTAACATTATACAAGCTGCTCAGACTGTATTGGGGAATATGTGTAGCTTGTTGTTTTCTGCCAGCCCGCTGGCGCCAGCGCTCTGGCCCCAAATACACGCTGAGACTCTGTATTTGATATAATCCTGTTGGCCAGTTACCATTATTGTTTATGGGCTAGCTCAGTCTTAATTATTAACCAATTTCTACTTATCTAAGTATTTCCACATGGTCATCTTATCAGAGAGCCACGGCCAGTGTCTTCCTTCCTTCCAGGTCTACATCTTGACTTCTTACCACTTTCTCTTTCTTCCTTGTAGCCTAGCCCTGCCTATCTTGCTTTCTCATTGGTCCAACGGTGCTTGATTAATTAACCAGTATGAGAAACATATATACAGAATAACATCTCCCATGAAATATGTATGTATATGTGCTTGCAATAACAATCAGTGAAAACAGAGCTTATAAATTTTAAAGAAAATGAGCAGGGTGGTGGCATTGTGTGCCTTTTATTTCAGCCCTCCAGAGGCATAGGCAGGCAGATCTCTTTGAGTTCAAGGCCAGCCTGGTCTACAGAGCTAGTTCCAGGACAGGCTCCAAAAAAGTGTAGCAGAGAAACCCTGTCTTAAAAAACAAAACAAAACAAAACAAAAAAACCAAAACAAAACAAAAACAAAACAAACAAACAAACAAAAAAAAAAACAAGAAAGACAATGAGACTGGTTAAGTGGGGTTTGGAAGCAGGAGAAAGGAAGAGAGGTTGTTTACCACTTTAGAGGCAGTGGGGCCTGAGGTAATGGAGCCAATAAGTGAGGTAAACAAATGTGTCATGCAATACCCAACTTTATTCATAGTGTCAGCCAATTTGTTCTCTGAGGGTTAAGAGAAGTCACAGGAGTTAAGTATACAATCACAGGGGTAAGCTGCACAGGGCAGAGAAGCTGCATGTGGCAGACAAGCCGTATGTGGTAAGAACATGGTTTCCTATAAAGACCTATAAACAAATAACAACATCCAGTTGTAGAGAATAATCTGAAGTTAACTCACTCCTATCTGGTAAAATTTGGAGGGGCACAAAAGCCTCTCTTGTGTTCTCTTGCTGGTGATAAGCCTCAACATTTTTTCTCCATGATTCCTTGAATCCTGGGGCTACACCTACTACTCAGACTGTGCCTTCACCAATAGTTTCTCCTGGTCTCTCACATTACAACCTTGACCCTCTATGGAACACAGCTTCTGTAGACTGACTCTGAGGAACCAATTCCCAGAAGGTTTCAACTCAGTGATGCTGGTGACTTAGTCCCTAGTTCTCAGCAACAGCTGATCAACATCAATTGTCCTAGTCCAGCAAATGTTTCACATCAACGGTGCTGAGCTCTGGTTAATCATGGATTACTCATCAACCACAGCGGACCAGAACCACAGCATCTTAATTCACACGAGCTAGTAGGCAACAGCTCCAAAAGACTTATCTAACTCTCAAACTTCCTTCAAAAACTTCACATGCCAGAACTTAGCATTATATTTCAAAAAGTTCAGAGAGAAACCTAGAATAGCTATTAATAGTGTTTTCTAATTTGTAAATAATTTATACATGAGAAATTTAATAGTATATTAATATAAGGCTTTATATAGTTACTGTTATTTTCCAAAGAAACTATGATTAAGTAATATGAAGCTAAAATATTAGGTGGTTTTCAATCTATACTAGCATTGGATGTTTGCACACGTTCTTTCTTCAACATGAAACAATTTTCCTTTCTTAGGTGCTAAGATTTGTTTAGTCTCCTAAACTGTGTTAGGAGCCTTCTGTCTACTCTCATGACATTCCTTACCCAGTCTGAAAGTACCTGTTATACTATGTTACAATTGCCAGTAGTTGCTCATCTCCTACATTTAGTAAGCTATGTGAAGGCAAAGTATTTCAAGATTCCACTGTTATTTTGCCCTGCTGAGTAGTACTCCATTATGTAAATGTACCACATTTTCTTTATCCATTCTTCAGTTGAGGGGAATCTAGGTTGTTTCCAAGTTGTCACTATGACAAATAATGCTGCTATGAACATAGTTGAACAGATATCTTTGTTTGCATGAATGTGCATCTTTTGGGTATATGCCTAAAAGTGGCATTGCTGGATCTTGTGGTAGATTGATTCCCATTTTTCTGAGGAAGTGCCATACTGATTTCTAAAGTGGTTCTACAAGCTTCACTCCTACCCCTTTCTCCACATCCTCTCCAGCACAGACTGCTATTCCCTATGGAGGGATACTCCCTTAGCTTAGAGACATGGTGGGGGACCTAGGCCCTACTCCAAATGACTTATCAGATTTTGATGATCCCTCATGGAAGACCTCACCCTCCCAGAGTAGTGGATGGGGGATGGCAGGCTCTGTGGGGAGAGGATAAGAGGGAGAGGATTGATGAATTGATATGTAAAATAAAAAAGTGTTAAAAGCATATAAAAAGAGAAAATGAAAAGATAAGGGAGGAGATAAAAGGAATTACAGGCTACTGTGGGTAGTGATTGATAGAGGCACTGAAGGCTGACATGAGTCATGGACTAAGACATTCAGGCACTCAGGAGTCTCCCAATCCTCTGTTGCAGCCAGGATCTATATATGTGTCTCACTATTTATGAAGCCTCTGGAGTTGAGTTTGCTGCTAAAATTTGGTTTCTCTTAAAAAGCTCTCTCCTGGCACCCACAATATGATTTTCCAGTTAAAAACTGAACTATTCAAATTTGTTGCTATGTGTTGGGCACCACATCAGAGAAGATGTGGCTCGCATGGCCATCAGAAAGTAGGAATTTGTACTTCAGCCTCTGGAAAGTTCTGGTTCCCAAAATTCCAACAGGAGCCATAGAAAGATACCATGTGAGAACCTTAGTTTTCAAGTTCTCTAGCTCTTATTCAAAAGGATACCTTGAAAAAAAACCGACAAAAGCTGAAAGTAATTCCAGGTTTTGATTTATTGGCAAGAAAAATGAGCAGCTAGAGACAGAGCTGCTTCTGTAGCTAGAGACTTTACCATGGAGAAGCTCATTCAACATCATCTAGAAGGAATTGTTGCTAAAATGTTCCTGGTCAGCACCAAACACAGGCTCATGGATATCTGTGTACATGCTGCAAAGGGCAATATTGCCTCTCAGATGAATCTGGCTCAGCCTGGCTCAGTATAATCTCCATTGTGGCTAGGTCTAAGGCATTAAACCATCTGTTTTATTAGTAATATAGGGTTGTGGAATATGTACCTCTTATGTGCAGGTTCTGCTCAATGTTCTCTATGTGGCATTGGCCACCATCATGTGGTACATAATGTCAGAGGTAAACAGCATGCCCTAGACTAGCAACAGCATCCTATCTGTCTCTGCATCAGTTTCTCTAGAGCCATGAAGTTGGTGGTACATGAAGCACAGACTTTGCTGCCACAAACCATGTCTACCAAGCACAGTGTAAACATTATGGAGATAAAATGTTTGTTTATTTTTTTTCTTTGTATTATGAAAGCCATCTGCCCACATCCTCAGCAAGAGAAACAGCACTTAAAACAATGTCACTTTTTAATCCTTAAACTGAGTAAATTATAGAAGGTAAGAAACACATTTGGGTGATAAGACACACACACACACACACAGACACACACACACACACACACACACACACACACACACACACACACACACAAAATAGGCAGTTCCGTGTCATTTCATGTCAAGTCAAAAAATTGCCACAGCTAGTATTCAGGACTTTTCACCCTAACCAGACAGCATCTTTGAGCATCGAGATAAAAATCTTCTAATAATGTCTTACTGAGAGCTCACTTGATTACTCAAGTCATTAGTAATAACTTTACTTAACATATGTATATTTTACATACAATGTAATGGTATATGTAGTAGAGTATATCATGAATATCACTTTCATATCCTCTAGAACAGAAAAACAAATAAATTAACTTACTTTAAAAACCAATTATGTGTTGACTGATCCTGATGATCAAATAAGGCATTGGCACATGCTTGTGAAGTTCTCTTCCATTGAGTTGCATCTGTAGCCCCAGTAGCTCACATTATTGAGATACATTATTGCAGCAATCATCAACTAAGCCTTTCAAGTCTCTGAGATATTCCTGTGTTTATGCACAAATGTCACTGCAATCAATTTGCTTGGAAGTGCATTGACACATGTATGCATTAAGTATGACTCCTACAATATAAGGAGAGTTAAAATACTCACAGGTGTCAAAAATTGCCATTATTATCATCATGTGCTTATAGAAGGGCAATGCTCCTACATGTATATAAATATTTGGTGAATGAAGACACTATTTTCTGTATACATCTTATAAAGAAATAGAAATCAGAATCTAAATTCTTGTACTTTAGGATGCACATATTTTAACATATCCACACAAAAAATTAGGCAAGCTGAAACTTAAAATCTTCTAGTGAATTTATTTAAAAAGATAAATCCTCAACTATTATAATCTAATTTTCATAATGTGTTTATTCTACCTATTACATAGATGTATTTCCATAATTTCATCAAATGATATATAGGAAGATGTTTCAAAGATACATTTGTAAGCACTTTGGCTTATAGGTTTAATTAAAAACATATTATGATTAATATTCTTCATGATTTGAGTACTTATAAACTTAATAGTTAACAAGTTGTGTTGCACTTCAATCTTATAAAGATAAAATCAGATAATGCAGAATGGATGATATCATTATTTTCTGCCAAATATTTTTACTTGTTCTGCAATGTTATCTTCTTTAAAATAGTATCCTAAAATATTTTACACAAAATAAAGTCTTTAATTTATGAACTCTCTTGTGAGCAAAAGAAGTTAGTTCTTTCCTCAGTGGCAGACAGTAATTAGGTGACCCGATTTGTCCTTCAATGTCAGCATCATCATGTAAATTTCTCCCCAAAAGCAACCAATATATCCAAAGGTATCATAAACCTTCTTGGCCTTATATCATTTCCTTCATTGATATTAAGAACAGGAAATGTTCACTTTACTTAACATTAACTAAAAATTCCATTAATGATGTTGTTTTCTTAGCCTGAGCTCCCTGAAACTAAGCCCCAAGGAAAAAGTACTGTCTGCAATAGTTTATTTGCAAGGTTATATAAGGGAAGAGAATTTAGGGCAGGGAAGATAAACAGATTCAGATAAAGTTAGTGAAAAGATGGACTGCTAGGGCACTGATCTTTCCGTATACAGGTGTCATATAATCATTTTTATGCATTGTGCACTGAAAAAAAGGTGAAAGGATAATTTTTTTCATTGGTCCTCATCACTCTTCCATCAGGGGTGTTCATACCCCTTCATTTTCAGGCTGTGCATGGTTACACCAGTACAAAGACAATGTTCTTAGAGATCTATTAAAACAAAAGGCTCTAAGGGTGTGCAGACTGTCTGGAGTAAAGCTATTTTCAATTACTAGTCTTTGCATTAAAGTGCGATAATATAAAGTGTACTATATAAACCCACTCAGTATGAATGTATAAAGTGTAAATGTAAAGAATAAAACAAAAATGTTTGAAGCTACTGTGTGTGTGTATGTTTGTATTGTGAATGTGTTTCTATGTGACTGTACCTCTCTTTGTAGTGTGTGTATATGTTTTGTGTGCATCTTTGTATATTTTTTTCTTTCCTGAAACAAATATTTCTGAGTGACAGAAAAACTTTTAGAAATAAGCGTGAAGGAATGTATTTGTCTTGCTTGTGCAATGCATTGGACTTAATCCCTGGAACTCCAGGGACAGAGAAAATGAGAAAGAGGGAGAGAGTGAGTGAGTGAGTGAGTGAGTGAGTGAGTGAGTGAGTGATAGAGGGAGTGTCTTTATGATCATCATGAAAGAAAAATATTCTTAGTTTTGTTCTTTAGTTTTAATAAGTAACAACAGGTAGTTACCTAGCTCTGGGGGCCTGGAGGAGACTTTAATCCATCCCATCATCAGTGAAGTTTTCTGGATAGCATATCTAAAAGTGTTTGTGGGTCACTTTCATCATCTCAATTACCCTGGCCACTTAGAGTTACTTGCAATATTATATTCAACTTTAAATTTGTTACTGTAAAATTTCAATTTCATTAAAGTTGTGCTCACAGCTTTTTATAACCTGTTAGGAGCTGCTGATTTCAAAGAATTTCAGAGTCTAAAACTCCACAAATGCTTATGAGATTGGCTTTAAATCCACCTTAGGACCCACATTTTATTTTGCTTCTATTTTGCGTTTTCAGAAGAGAAAGCCTGGGGCCCATGCTATTTTGTGCTCTCTCAGTAATTTCAAATAATAATTTTAAATAGATAAATGCTAAATTCATGCTCATTCTATACATTTCTCATTTGGAAACCATACTCTCCCTTTACTGTACCAGTCCATTCAAATTTTGCAATAGGATAATCGAAACTGAAGTTCTATTTTACCAGTGTGGTCCCCATCCTTCTGCCTACAGATCAACATTAAAACTCTTATTCTACTTCTGTCAAGTCACATCCTGATTAAGGGGGAATCTGAATATTGCTCATCTAAGCAGAGAGCGTTTGACATTTAAAGTAATTGGAGCAAATGAATATGAGTTTAATTCTAATGTTTTATATATATTACCTTTCTTTAAAACCCAAACTGCTTATACAGTGAGAAGCCTAAACCTTTTGTGAATACCAGTTCAAGAAGAAAGTGGAATGTGGCAAGTGTAAAAAATGATAATCAAATTGACTGAAATTGCTGACCTTTAAATTACTCTAAAATTAAGTGACAAATTTTATGACAAACAAAAAGGTTTCCTTATTCTTTCAGCTATCATAATTTATCTAAGCAATTAAATGAAAAAAAAGAAGACTTTTTTTCTGGAATAATTTTGAATGTTTTATTCAGTGTATGTGGCTGAGTGTAGGTGTGGGTGTTTGACACTTGTATTTTCACGGTTAAACCAGGATAACTCACTAGAAAAAAGATTTTAAAAAAACAAAGATTTTTAGAAATAATAAAGCTCTAGTTAGTCAGTAAAACCATAGATCCTAAGTTCCATCAGACCCTTGGTTACAGCTAAAATATGTCTACAGGGATTAAGTCACAGCTGTATTATATATGCTGTGCAAATATTTCTTGGATAATTCTGTATCGTTCAATCTTTAATTTATTAATTTATACGTGTACACAAAGTCGTCATTTTGTGATTTTAAAATTGAGATAGATCATGAAAACTCAAATATTATTAAAAAAAGACATTAATATTAGTAATCACAGGATAGAGATGAGATTGGTATATAAATACTTGTTACAAGTGATAACATAATTACATGATGATCTCCAAAGTTTTTACATAATCACACTAAGTTAAATAAAAGGCAATGGTTGACTTGTTACAAAACAGCATTAAAGAAAGTCAGTATATTGCCAAGCAGTGGTGGTGCATGCCTTTAATCCCAGCACTTGGGAGGCAGAGGCAGGTGGATCTCTGTGAGTTAGAGGCCAGCCTGTTCTACAAGAGCTAGTTCGAAGACAGCTTCCAAAGCCACAGTATAACAGGTCTTTATTCCAGTTATTGTAAAAACAGCAAGAGATAGAAGTTAAATGCTGTGGAGGTACTAAAAGACCCGATGTCTTAGTTACATTTCTCATTCTTGTAAAATAATACTGGAAAAAAGGGATATCAACTTTAGAAACAAATGTTTTGCTCATGATTTCAAGGTAGAGTTAATGATCTTTGAAAAATAGTGTTATCAAACAGCTGAGGCAGTTGATTGCATTGCATCGGCAACTAGAAAGTGGAGGGAGTTTAATGGCAGTGCTCAGTTGGCTTTTTCAGTTTTACTCATTGTGGACCACATTTCCTGGAAAGGTACTGATTGTGCTTAGGATGAATATTCTCTCCTCCTCATGGACGCTTTCTGAGTTGTGTTTCCATGGTAATTCTACATGTAGTAAAGTTGACAATGAAGAATAACTGTGAAACTCTACTTTTTAATTGAACAACCACACATATCATTTAAATAAAACTAATCCCAAATTCCCCCTAAAATTTTATGTTCATCTTTTAATTCCATAGGCATTTTAACAATCTCTCAAGGGCCTCATAGTCTTTAGTAGCCAGAACATTCTTTAAAATCCAAAAGTTTCTATCAATGAAGATAATCTACATGCTATCTATCGAGAACCAGTTCCCAAGGTGCTGTTTCTGTGAAAGAGGTGCATTCCCTCTGTCCATTTTACCTCTGAGGCCATCAGCCTTCCTTTGGAATGAATATCCAGTTTTACAAGTTGAGAACTTCAATCATAGTCTTTAGTAGCCAGAACATTCTTTAAAATCCAAAAGTTTCTATCAATGAAGATAATCTACAGGCTATCTATCGAGAACCAGTTCCCAAGGTGCTGTTTCTGTGAAAGAGGTGCATTCCCTCTGTCCATTTTACCTCTGAGGCCATCAGCCTTCCTTTGGAATGAATATCCAGTTTTACAAGTTGAGAACTTCAATGATAGAAATAATATCAATTGGTAAGCATTTATTTTATTCCAACAATACCATGAATATTTTCTATAAGAGCAATAGTTTCTTTGAGATTCATATGCTTTGTCCATTCTCTGTGGTCCACTCTAAACTTGTTTACATGTCTTTGACACCAAACTTCACCATTTTGTATCACTTTGTTTTATGTCAATTTATGTTATAATAACAGCAGAAATGGGGAGCCTGTCACAATTCTAAATATAAAGCTTCAAAAGTAATTTTTCTTGAAGATATTTCTGCCAAGAAATTAGTACATTTGTTGGGACTTTTCTTTCATTTGTCTATTCACAGTTAGAAACTAAGATGCAGAGCTAAAACATTATGAGGATGGGCTGTAGTTTCATTCCCCAAGGTACCCTTATTCACCTCTGATACATCATGATCCGGGTCTTTACTGTCCACATTGTTCTTAGCACCTTGGTTCCAAATGTTCAGCTAATATTTGTTACAGCATGTTGTTCCCGCCGGCCTCCTGGTCCTGCTGCCATTGTCCTGCAACCACATGTGCCCCAAATAACACTCAGAGACTCTGTATTTGATACAATCCTGTTGGCCAGTTACCATTATTGTTAATGGGCTAGCTCTGCCTTAATAATTAACCCATTTCTACTTATCTAAGAATTTCCACGTGGTCGTCTTATGGGGAGACACGCGGCAGGCTTCCTGCTTCTTCCCGGGCTACATCTCAACTCCACCTACTACTTCCTCTTCCTCCTCCTAGTCTCCTAGCTCTACCTATCTAGTTTTCTATTGGCCACAGGGCTTTATTAACAGTATGAGAAACATATATACAGAATCACATCTCCCATCATCTCCTCTTTTCTGTCTAAAGTAAAAGAAGGGGTTTAACCTTAACATAGCAAAATATACCATACAACAGTTATCAAATAAGAATCACAGTTAACAATATTTAGTCCATTAACATTTTGTAAGATTTAAAGAAAATATCATCTATCCTATCTTTGTCAGTCTAAAGACCTATATGTAACTTATTTTTAATCCTAACTAAGAAAAACTATAATCATAACTATCTGTCTTCAACTCCTTCAAATACCACAGAAGGATAATATATAAACTCTAGAAATGACAGAGACAATGCATACAGTATGAGAAACATATATACAGAATAACATCTCCCATCAAATATTCCCTTAAGCTCGGTTTACAGTATTTTGATGTTTTTCTAGCCTACTTTCCAGACTCTTCAACATTACTCCTATACATTGGTCCCAAAGATCTAAGGACTGTATGGATCAGTTTATCATAACTCAAATCTCATTGTTTAGTATTAATTTTCTAGATTGGCTCATTTTCTTGTTACTATAACATAATAACTGAAAAAGGAGGGGTTTATTTTAGCTTACATCTTGATGATAAAGTCCACAAAGCAGGGTAAATGACAGTGACAAACTGCTGAATACAATGTAATATCTTAAGAAATAGAGAATTTTCAGCTAACTCTTCATTTCTGTTTATTATGGGAACAAATTCACATGATGGTACCTCCAATGCTCAAGGCTGGCCTTTTTTCCTCAATTAAGTATCTCTGTAAATACTTTCATCAACTCACTCAGGTTAATATTTGCGCTGTGATTCCAAATCCTGTTATGTTGACAGTAGGACTGAGACTCTGTACAGGAAATTGTGCATATATGTATCCAGTAATTCCAGTCACCAACTATCTTGTGTTGTCCCTTGCAAAGAATCCTATTAAGATAATAATACATGCCATGAACTTAAACCACATGGTCAAGTCTTAGAAACTTTATTTCCCTCTTACTCATTAAAATATTAACGTTCTTTCTCTAATGAGATTCATTAGTGTATTCTACACTCACAATACTGTAGTTCCTATTTATTTTTAAAATATTTATTAAAAATGGAATGTCATTTATATCTTCTTAATATGATTTGGGTAATATATGGAAATACATGATTATGATATATTTATAAAATGTGATGAAGTTGAATATGAGCATCAGAACTCTCAAACCAATATTCTAAATGTATGCAGTCATTATTGCCTTCAAATTCAATTAAGGATCTCATTACCTGGTTAAATTCATAGTGATCAAGACAAGAATATGAATTTGGTTACTCATACAATTTTGAAATGTATGTTAAAAATTACCTTCCTTTGCATTTTCTCCTCTTCTTTGTAACAGACTTAATATTCTTTGTTATTCAAACATTTTAATATCTAATCCTTGCTCTAGTATATTGAAACTCACATTTTGTCAATGAAGCTCTTATTACCTCACTTCATTATTTTCTAACATACTTTGTCAATAGAATGTAAAAGATAATCCTCTCTCAAAGGATGACCTTATATTATGGAGTCTCAGAAATATTCTCTGTTGATAGTTCATGCATTTTTAAAAGGGAATTTACTTTTTCAAATAAACATGTTCTCACCTATACATATTACCTGACAGTCTAATAATGCCTTTAAAAATGTTAAACAAAGAGTATAATGAACCTCATATATAATATTAAAAATGTATTAAATGTATCATGATGTGTGTTTTTACAGGTAATACATCAGGGACATGATAATCATTTAATCTCTAAAAGACATTATACTCCATATTAGAGCTATGACGAAGTATGATTGAAGACATGTTTACAGAACATAAAAATAGCTTCATCTAAATAAGAAAGTATATTGGGAAATTAAGAAGAACAAAATATTTTTTTAGTACATGTTTTAGGTACCATTTTTATACACACACACACACACACACATATGTGTGTGTGTGTGTGTATATATATATATATATATATATATATATATATATATATATAATTTATATATATAAATTAGATTATTTAAAATAAGTATCTGCAAAATTTCCTTGAATTTCATTTCTATAATTCACATGTATTTTAAAAGAATATCTAAGCAAATTGGTCATGTTGTCTGGTACAAAGCACAGTGTCTTTCTTGGGTATCCCTGTTGAATCTTCTTGAGTTAAAAGGTCATGTTCTGAAAGTTGAAGCATTTATTGGTAATAAACTATTATCAATATAACATAAATGCCAGAGTTTATGGAAGACTCAAGCTTAGAAGTTAGTCTGTGGGCAGGTGCAAAGTGCTAATCACTCACAAAGAGGGGTAGGGGAGGCTGCATTTATCATAGAAACATAACACAGATAATAAGTACAAAATGAGCTACGACATCCTTTTCTATACAGGAAAGTATAGTCTTGACATGTAAAGGAAAAGCAATTTGCTTTATTTCAACTTACAAACATTATACATCCATTTTATCATGTTGTACTTGAGGATTTATCAGAAGCAATTTTAGAGTGAAATGCAAAATTATTATTTTAGGAAAATTGCTGCTAATTGTATACTTCATATACAATGGAACTCAAATTTTAATACCAGGCATTAGTTTGTAATAGACAAACAAACTGTATTGTAGGTCAAGGTCAGCCGTCCAAATTTTAATTTGTCTGTAGTCAACTGTGATAGAGAGCTTAAGAAAACCAACATATTTTCACATTTGGGAAATTGATTTCCTAATTTGTCTTGATATTCATTTGTCACAGGCATTATGAGATTTCTTTCTGGTTGTTATAAACCTTTCACAGGTTTTAAAGTGAACTTTCACAGATTTGTCTTACAAAGTGAGGCATATATGACCAAGAATTACAACAGAAGTCTGATTTATTTAGTCATATATTTTAATCTGTCAATCAAATAAAAACTAAAGAAACTCCATTGAATTGCTTATATATTGAATCAAATCTCAGAAATTATTACAGTGATTAAAATAGTTCACCTTTGTAAGAATGCAAAATTCTAACATATTATAGAAAATAAGAAACTGCATGTTTAATTATAAACTACTATAACAATTAAATGATTTAATGGCCTATAGAACAATTCAATCTCTGCCAATACTCTCTACATGACAAATGTGATCTTTATTTGTCAACAGATCACTTAATTTCAAAGGCTCATTTTATATTTAATTTTTAGGGAAGATGTGCTAAAACTATACCCTCAAATATTAAAAACACTGAGATCACATATGTTCAGTTGTATTTTTAATGTAAATATATAAATTTTAAGATAACTTCTGAATTAAACTTTCAAGTAGACTAAACTTCACTTTATATTTAAATAATAAGTTTCTTATCATAGATTAAGAATTAAAAAGGCAATGCACATATTAAAAAAATGCACTAGTTGTAACTACTAGATACATATTGTAAAATTACCCCACAACCTGGTCTTTTCTATTATCCTTTTTTAAAATTTTTATTGTGTGGAGATAAGGATAGCACAAAACTAAGTTGCACCATAAAGCCATGTATAAATAAATATACTACTAGGTATAGAGAAAATCCTAACTGGGTGAAAGTCTTCAGAGTGAAAGGATAAGTCCTAATGACTTCAAATGCCATGGCTTTGAAGTGAATATGGTTTCCCTTTTCAGTGAATTACATCAGCAAGATTGCCCATTAAACCTATTAAATGTCAAAAAACAGTCTTATTGTTGCCTTGAGATTAGCATACTTCATCACTTTTATATTTTACTCATTTATTTATGTATATTGATGGGTCACACATATGTCACAATACCCATATGAAGGTTATAGGGCAATTGTAGAAGATAATTCTTTTTCTGCATCATATGGTTATTTCAAATTGGAATGTATCGTTTGTCTAAGTTACAATTGATGTTACTGAAACTTATAGAATAGAAAACTATCAAGATGCAGAAATGAATTTGAAATGCAAGTTAGTAGCTGGGAAGCTCAAATCTATCTGCAGTACATATATACAAATTTCTAACAGGAAAGCAACTTAGATTGGAAGAAAATTAATTAACAATTTAAGAAGCAAATAAGTAACTACACAAGCAAATGGAATAGTTTTTCTATTCTATTTTGATAATAAGATAATACTATTTTGTGATCTTTGGCATTCTGACTAGGGTAAAATGAAATCTAAAAGTTGTTTTTAATTTTCATTTCTCTATTTACTAGGCATGATGAACCATTTTGCAAAATCTCCATTTTAAATAGTTAATAATTTTCATTTTCTTAATTTTTTATGTTTTGAAAATATATCATTTTATATATTCCTCTTGCCTCCAAATTATCTTTGCTCTTTTTCAAATGTATGCCCTTTTTTCATTAATCATTGTAAAATATATGTACATACTTATATGGATATGATATAAGAATTTTTTCAAACATAATAAGAATAACACACTCAGTCTATACAACAATATACCAAACCATTTAAAATTGGATAAACCAATTGTCATGATCTTTCTTGGAGATTATTTCATCTGTTGGTTCTAGAATTCCTTAGTAGTTTGTAGGTCGTTGTCTAGGGTCCAGGCCTCCTGAAATTTTCTGTACCCATATTAACACACCTACAGTTGTCCTTTTTCAGCTCATGTTTGGACAGCCATGCAGTTAAAACTCTGTTGATGTAGCTTTTGAAGTTCCTAAGAGACAAAAGTCTCACATTAAATAGTGTGATCACCTATCACTTAAAATGTGTCTGTCCCAGTTGTGCAAAGTTCCCTGAAACTTGGATGTGGGAGTTGTTTTAGAGTTGTACCCCTTGGCTCTGGGATGTACAATTCTGCAACTTCAGTTGTTGTGATCCTGTATTTGTTTCTCTTATAAAGAGATGTTTCTCTTCTGAGTGAGGACTACATTTATTTAGGAGTATAAGGTAAGTACTTATAATGTATTTAGTGTTTAACTCGCTCAGCAAAGTTACAATTATACATTTTCCTCCAACATCCATTAATTCATTATTCCTGGATAATTGATAGGGTCACAATACCCACATTATTTCATTCTTAGTGGGTGTGTTAAGTCCAGTTCAGGAGCTGTTGGTTCCTACTAATCATGTGTGCCTCTATGGCACCATAAGGATTATTATGTCATGATGGTCATTGTTGTTGTATGTATGTCATTCTTGGGCAGGACTGTTGACAATTTATCATTTTCAGAAGTTTATGTGGTACTTTCTAGTATGATGAATACATGCAGGAATGGCAGAAGGCATTCAGCTCTGTTCCAGTTCAAAGTTTTTGCAGCCTTATTTTTTGAAGTGGAAGATGTCTTCATCAAAATGGACTTACCTTCCACCTGTTCCAGAACCTTCCAACAATTGAAGAATCAAACAGTGGCAATAGGAATAATCTTTTTTTTCTTATTTTCATTTTGACAACCCTGTTCAACAAATTTAAAGAAGGATTCTTATAATGTGTCAATGTTTTTATCTAGATTATCTTTTGATTTTTGAAGGTGATATTTTCAAATCAGAGAGTAAATTATATATATTTATACATATATATGCATATACATATACATACATACACACACACACACACAAATGTGTATATATATTAAAGGTAGGTAGATAGTTAAAAGTTTTATTTCTTAGGAATTTTCATACACCATTACTGTTATTTTGCTCTCTTACCTACATCTCATCTCTTCTTTTAGGAAGCTTCTATTCAGATCTATCTGGACAAGGACAATGGGTATTCAAACATGAAAAGTGAAAGATCATAATGCCTCAGTCACCTACAAAAGTTACAGAAAGCTAAGGAATGCTAAGAACAGGATAGATTGTCCTAGGGAAGAGCATAAAAATTGGTTATCTAATACAAAAGCATTAGCTTTGAAAAATATATACAGTCAGGCTGCAGTGATGGCTCAGAGATTAAGAGCACTTCCAGAGGACATGAGTTCAATTCCCAACAACCATATGGTGGCTCAATGATGGGAGATGTTATTCTGTAAATATGTTTCTCATACTTGTTAATGAATAAATCACTGTTGGCCAATAGGAAAGCAAGATAGGCGGGGCTCAGAGACTAAGAGGAATGAGGAAGTAGTAAGGAGGAGTCAACAGGGAGAGCTGAAAGAGAGCAACATGCCGGCCCACTTCTCTCCAATAAGATGACCATGTGGAAATACTTAGATAATTAGAAATTGGTTAATCATTAAGACAGCTAGCAGATAAGCAATGATAGTAACTGGCCAACAGGCTCACAACCATCTATAATGAGATCCAGTACCCCCTTCTGGCCTGCAGAAATATATGCGGGCAGAATACTTCATACATAATAAATAAATATAAAATATGTATATATACACTCATGAAACAATATAGGCTGAGCAGGTTATATTTATATATTTATGTATATGTTAGATATATGTGTGATTATCTCATATATTTGCATATTTAGAAACATAGTTCTAATTATATAAAATATATGTATAGTGATTTTAATCTGAGAAAGGAAACATATAGGAAGAAATGGTAGAAACAAAAGGATGGAAGGGATGAAGTAATCATATTATAATCTTAAATGGTTAAAAGAAGCATATAAAGATAAAGTTTATAAGAAATAAAGATTCAATTATATGCCATGATTCAATTATATACCATGGATACAAAATTGAATATCACTTTAAAATCTATAATACAATTATTTACAAGATTGTTATATACATGAAAGACCTAATTATAATAACTGTTGACTTCTATATGTTAGAGAACAAAGTGGCTTCAATTTGGTTTAACAAGTTATACAATAATAAAATGAACTTAAAAGACTACAGGACTTATATATTTTTTTCTCTATACAATGTTTATTTTATTTAATCTGTGGAGCAGAACACAACCAAATATTTGCTAACAGTCAAAAAAAGGAAATCAATTAGATGTCTCTCATTTTGCTGTTTTAGTAAATGATGAATATAAGAAATATAATTTTTTTCTGCTAAGTATGTCTTTGTACACTCAGTTTTTGTCATTTTCTTCTTGATTTCATTTTACTTTGAAATGACAAAGTACTGACAAGATTTCTCTATATAATATGATTTTTATATCCCATTTATCATTGTCCTAACACTTGAGGTGGTTTTTCTGAGCTTTTCCATCCTATATTTGTATTCTTAAAGCCCAGTTGGTGGAACTGTTTGAGGATGTATGTCTCTGAGAATGTGATTTCTGTTTTTTTGAAGCCCATGCCATCCATTCCATTCCAGTCTGTCCCCTGTCCCTGTGTGTGTGTGTGTGTGTGTGTGTGTGTGTGTGTGTGTGTGTGTGTGTGTAACTCCTGAGTGTGTGTGTAACTCCTAATGTTTGAGCTCATGCTACTGCTCCATGGCCATTCCTGTTCGTATGCTTCTTTGAACCTTGTCATGATAGTCACAGATTATAACCTTTCATAACTTTGATTCCCCACTTAAAAGCTTTCTTCCCGTTCCCTTGATCATGGTGCCTTTTCACAATAATAAAAGCCTAACTAAGAGAGAAATGGTTCCCTGAGAGAGGTAGATTACTATGACAAGCCTGGTCATACTGTTTGGGGAAGGGGGAAAATACGAAGAACTTTTGGACTTTAAAATATGAAAGATGTAGAATAGTTTGTCCTGGAATTAATGGTCCATCATAATAAGATATTAGAAAATAGTGCTGAGAGCTACATAGACTATAGGGGCCAAACTCAAGGATTTTCAGAGAAAAACATTAACAATTGGGCAAGATATAATTATTATGATTTTTTTCAAAGAATGTGGTGGAATTTTTGCTATTGTTTTAAGAATTATTCCTGAGATACTTACCTGACAGCAGAGATACCATGATCACAAATGTGAATTTCCCAGGATGAGCCTTACCCATTGCACTTGGGATGTACTGGCACTTGCAGTTTCTCCTAATGTGAGAAACTCAACTGCATAATTTGTGGTGGTGGAGGTCTGTGTTCGTGCTCTCCCATGAAAAAGTAAAATAATTTTCCTGGGGATAAGATGAACAGTGTTGTATTAATTTCATTGAAAGAAGAGATTTCAAGACAGCGGATATTGACTCTGTTGTGTGGTTATTAGTGATCAGTCTTGTGCTGTTCTACAATGAAAAATAGCAAGCATAACAAAAAGGATTAGATAATATGCAGTGTGACTAAGAAAACTGCCCTAGAAAATTAATATTGGTGTGAAGGCATATGCTGAGGGATAAGGGAAGGCCTCAAGCAAAATGGAATAAAGTGAGTGCTGCTCACACAACAAGACCTGTTCAGAAATTCTGCAACTTGTGATTCAAAGTGGCCTGAGGAAATTTCTCTACTTGAAATGTAATGAAAGCATATTCAACTGTAATTCAAGGAGATGAGCAAGCAGATGAACTTGGCAGCTTTTACCATATGGTCTGGCTTTAGAGTTAAGAACCACAAAGCATAAAAGGGGTTGTAGATTTTTCCTGCAGGGTAAAGCAGGTCAAGCTTTTGTCAGGGGAGTCCCTACATGGAGGCCACAGGAAGCTACTACATGAAGCTGTGAAAGTGGGGCCTATATAACTTAGGTGTCCCGGGATGTTGCAATTGATGGAACCATAAGGTATCTGCTAGGAATAGTGGTGAACAGAGAGGTGGAATGAGCCTAAGAGAAGTGTACTGCAAGCAAAACATGGAAAAGTGGAAGACTGAAAAACCCATCTAATCTTGTCCTCCCTCTCTGCATCTGGATTCCAGTTCAGCTCTGTGTTTAGCTGTGGGTGTCTGCTTTTGTTTCCATCAGCCAGAAGACAAGACCAGGCTACATAAACCCACAGAGACAGATGACCAGAACAAGGAGGGGCTAATGGGCCCCCAGACTGATAGCTGGGAAACCAGAATTGGAGTGAGTCAGACTCCCTGAACATGTGTCTCTGTTAGAAGGCCTGGGTAGTCTAAGGGATCTCTGACTGTGGAACCAGGATGTATCCCAGGTGCACAAAATGACTTTTGAGAGCACATTCCCGATGGAGGGATACTCCCTTAACCTAGAGGCAGGGGGCAAGGCCTACTCCAAATGACTTGACATTTTGTTGACACCTCTTGGAAGGCTGTACGCACCCAACCTCGACCAGCAAGGAAGACAAGACTCCTGGAAGATCTTCTTCATGCAGTTTTAATCAGGAACCATGAACATGCTTCTTCTGACCCTGGGGAAAACCCCACACAGGCTTAAATCCCCTTGTGCTGAGTCACGCGGACCCTGCAGATAGGCTACTCTAATGCTGAAGCAAACAGGCTGAACAGGCTCAACTAAATAAGGACTTGTTTACTACAGAGAGCACTCACCATCAGGGAAGTGGAAGGCGGAATCTAGTGCCATCTTTAAGGCGAGGCACTTCGCAGCTCTCTACAGAAGGCATCATTCTCCCTGTGGAGTAAGGGGGAGAAATGGGATGAGAGGGTGGTCGGGGACAATGGAAGGGAGGGAGAGAGGATGGAGGGGGGAGGGAAAAGGAACTGTTATCGATATGTTTTTTTTAAAAAAAAAAAAAGGCCCATCTAAGCCATTTGACTTTAGACATAGAGCCACATGAAATGGAATTTGCCCCATAGCCTTTCAGTCATTTCTTTTGTTCAGGATTTTCTAAATACCGCCCCCCTTCCTTCCCTATTGGAATAATGTAAATTCTATGCCATTGTCCATTGGAAATATGCTATTAACTGTTTTATTTTTTTTTTTTAAACAGAGTATTACAGTTCCAAGATTGCCTTGAGTTTCTGAAGATGCTGGACAATGGACTTGAAGCATTATCGAGACTGTGAATGACTATGGGATCTTTTGAAGTTTTACTAAGTCAGTTTTGCATTGTGATACATACGTTATAGTCATACAGGGGCCATAGAGTGGAATGTGGAATATGAGGATTGCCCCTAAAGATTCTTATATTTGAATGTCTTGTTCTTGGTTGTAGAAATTGTTTGGAAGGATTAGGAGATGCAGCCTTGCTGGAGGATGTCTGTCACGGTGGATGGACATTAAGGCTTCAAAAATCTACATCATTCCAGTTGGCTGTTTTTCTACATCTTCAACATGGAAGTTCGCAGGTATTGCTCCATTTTCATTCCTACTCTCACATGATCTACTATGATCACTATGGAAGCTAATTCTCAGAAACTGTAGGATCCAATATTAGACAATGCTTTTGGCAGGAGTCAGAATCTCTTTACAGCAATAGGATAGTACCTAAGACAAAGACAAAGTATTAATATTTTGTACTTATAAAACAATGCTGAATCCATTTATACCTTGACGTAAAAGCTTAAAATATATTTTCTTCTAGTTGCTATCAATTCCTGATTCCTCAACTAGAAATTAAATATTTTTATATAACCAAAATCGATTTGGAATTTTGTGTCCACAATATTTTTATAAAGATAAATTGTCTCATATGGATATTGCATATTTTTACTGTTATTAAAATGCACTCATATATATTTTGCTGATATATATCATCAGAATAAGACATGTAACATATACCACATAGATTTTATATATATATATATATATATATATATATATATACATATATATGAACACACACATTTACAAACATACACAAACAGTGCACATACAAGAAAACACACATGGATACAATGAAATTTACACTATTATATTTGAGGTAACTTTTTATCTTTACACATTCCACAATTAAATACGTGGTAAAGCTATTAAAACATAGCTTAATAATTTATCCAATTTTATGAAACTAATAAATTCTAATATTTTTCAACTTTATTACTAAAACTGTTACTTCAGTGGAGTGTGGGTTTTCTTCTGTACATAATAGAAACCTATTATGCTCACCAAAGGTGATGGAGCTATCTGTATTCTGAGCACTCAGAGAGGTAATATAAGTGAATAAAATGTTTCAAATATTTAAGATGTGAATAGTCCTGTATACAAATAAAGTCGCAGGTCAATTTGAAAGACACAAGATTACCTTACATATAATTACAAATTAAAAACCTGAAAGAAAATATATTCATTAAGCACCCATTAAACAAATAAGATAAATAACAAATGTGAAAATGTCTTATTACCATATTATTGGAAAAGAATGTTCAATGTTTCTTTCATTTGAATACAAAATTTTAAATTATACTACAGTCCAAACAAGGGTGTTTTGTGGTATTGTATATTAAACTAAGAACCATCCAAGGTATTAGAGGCTAGGGAGTTTTGTGCTGCAATTACATTTATGTGAAGTATCTCTGGTTCTCCCTGGAGATGTTTAGCCACTATTTCCATATGTATTTCAATCAGGTAAAATGTCAATAACTACCAACACTTTTAAAACAAATACTAGTAGATATTATGTATGACAGAACTTTCCCTGTTGCAAAATTTTACCTTTTATAGAATTGTTATTACTAGAAGTTCAACTATGGTTTTGAGTCAGAAAATCTAGGACAAGGAATAGGCAATCTTTCCCAGGAATCTCTAGGGCATCACCTTTCTTAAGGCATGGTTATTCCTGTAACCAGGGACACAACTGAATGAGCACATGCTGACAGCTCTGCTTACACAGGCTCCCAGACTCGAACTAGACAGAGAGCAATTCTGACAGAAGGGATGCTGGCTATTCCTTTAACTCATTTTCTTCTGTTTATTCATTGGCCTTTCTTATTTGATTATCATTTCTTATTCAGGGATGCTGGTGAATAATAGGTGAAGGCAGCAAAGTGAGAGTCCTACAATTTGTTAATAAAAGAAAAATATGACCTCATTAAACAGCCATAAACCAACATTTATACTGCAGTTGTTCACAGAAGAATAATAAACATTGAAGGGTTAATACTTATGCATACAGTCCTACTTGGTAAGTGTTTAACATAGTATAGAGTTATTCTGCAATATCTCAAGAAATAAAACTTCATTCTGTGAGTGTAACTAAACATTAAAACAGTTCATTAGTCAATATTTTATATCTCTGAAGATAAGTTATTTTAAAGCTTTTCACATCTGAGAATATGTAAAAATGGAGAAACATACTTCTGAAAAAACATATATTTTGTATAACACTTTTCCTCATAACACAAATGACTTTCATCTATGAGACTTCTAGTTTTATGTAAACAGAAATGTGAATGTTTTATCTGCATGTTTTTTCGCTGTCATCTAGTAGCTCCTATGAGATCCTGCTCACTTTTATGACAATGGCCTATTCTTTACTGTCTTTACAATGTGGATTATGTGCATTTAAATAATTTGACATTAGAAAAAAATGGTGACACTGAAGAGTTGTTGTGTATATTTTACGGTGCATACACAGACTTCTCAACATATATTTTCAAGTAAGAACTGGTTTGTGAGCACATAGCCATTCACATTATGGAAGGAGGTTCAAGAGAGTACATTGACATGATTGTGGCAGTTTGTAATATTTAAGTACTTAGATGTCTTTTAACATCATAAACAGTTTTTATTTGTTCAGAGTTTATTATTTGTCCTTTTAAATTGGGATGTTTCTTCCAGGCTTTCTCTTTGCTGCCAGACCTCTGCCTCCATGACTCACATGCTCTCCTGTCCCCAAGAGTGCCTTTTTCCAGTTTGTATTGCCCTACTTCTGTAGTTTCCCTCACCTGGTTAAAGTTAATATTTGACAAGGTGAAGAAACAAATTTACAAACTAACCAAGAAATGTCTGTCTCCGCCGCAAATGGGAGGAGAAAAGGAAGACAGGGAGGAAGAAGATGACAAAGGAAGTGAGGTGAGAGGAGGAAGATATTTCTTTGAAAACTCATTATTTTCTATGTTATTCATATCTTGAATATATTATTATGTCATATGAACAATACTTAATTATTAAGATACAAAGAAAACATTTCATATACCATAGAATCGGGAATCCAAAAAGAGATAAAAATTTAAAACTTGCATATATGCTTTACAGCATTATATCAATGGCGTAAAGAAGAAAACACTTCACATGTGATGGATCTAATTTCACAAACTGATCACACAGTTGTACCTGACAATGTTAGCTACAGTCAACTATTTACAGAGTACGTTCCTTTATCTTCAAATCCTATTTTGCCATGATATAATGACTCAATCCTTTCTTTTCAAAAATTTCCTAGTTCATATGGGTTGTTTCAGATTTTTTCACCTTAATAAAGCCACTGTTGTGTCTGTTTTGAAAATCAATCCTCATTACAGAATTAGTAATTACAAGCTATTGAATTGTAAGGTATTTGAAACTACAAGCTTCAATTTTAGAGGCAAAATAGACCATAGTGACTTCCAACTTTGATTTTACTCATAAGACTTCTGAATTCCAGAAACAGGGGGAAAACAGTATGAATTAAAGCATAATTCACCTATGAACCTTGTCTCTGCCAAGAAAGATATTGGCATCTAATTAGCAATGCAACAGAGTCTTCAAAAGGCCACTTTGTTGTTCCCCAAGGACCGATCACTCAGGCTGGTGAATAAGATACCATGAATAGTGAATTCCCTGATCATGAGTTCATGGCTATACTTGTTGGATTTTTGAAGAGTTTTTTTTTTATCTTTATCAAACCAATGTTCTATGTGGTATCAAGATAGTGAGTAATTCACAATGTAATTTCACAGATGTTCTTCCTGGATGAATCTGTGCATGTAGAGAAGATAAATCCATACCCAGGGTAAATATATCTTCTTGTAAGACAAGAGCACAATGCTTCTGTTTTTTGTGATAGATGTTCTGAATAATCACTCTACTCCCAGGATTTGGCTGAGCACCTGTGAAATTGTGTCATACCTGAGACTTATAGTCTACTCTCTGCTATGCAAATTTAAAAGCTCAACAGTATGAATAACCAGATTCACCTTGGTATGTGGAATATGAATGGTAAAGCTCATGCACTGCCCCATACCTACCACCTAACTTAGTGTTTGGTTTATGAGACCATTATGTGAGAAAATGAGGTTATTTTTTAAAATATTATGGTATGCCCAAATCTTGTTAGTCTGACCTTATGGCCACTAAAACCACCTCTTTTGAAACTACTCTTTATTTAGCATTTACCTGTGACACAGCTGTCACCATTTTCTTTTTCCTGAATACTCAAATGTACCAGATTCCCCTTTTACAGATATGTTTGTCACTAATTTTCCTTCCCTTGTTAGCAGTATGATCATAACTATAATTGTGTATCTGGCCCAGTGTTACCTACACATGAGGTGAATAAGCAGAATTTTCACTTTCATAGTCATGGAAAGGAATTCCAATGCTACTGACTTTCAGATATGTTCTAGAAAAGGGCTATAATATTGTACGTATCTGTTGTTGTAACTTTGGCAGAGTTGTTACATCATAGCTTAATCATATTTCAACCCACAATTGTGACTCCCCAGTTACCAGCCTATTGGTCCCTTTGAAAGGGGAAAGATGAGAAGCTCTTGTGTCTGAATATATCCAGGCTGAACAATATGTTACTGTTCTTAACATAACTATTTCTGAAGCATACATTAATTTATGGTTTGTTTCTGACATCAGAAGAATCCTTCAACTGTGTTTTCTGTTACTGCAACAATCCATGTCCCCATTTTCATTGTCATTTTAGCCATAAATGGTGTTAAAAATTTCTATCATTTCCCCCCTATGCACTTGACCCACCTTGTACTTTGTTTTGTCCGAGATAAAGTTCCAATCCCTAGAAACTTAACATTTACTTCCTAAAGAGACCAACGTGGATACCAAGATTTTGATCAAATTTTGGTTACATGTACACCTTAGTCTGTTAAACACTTAATTTTAATGCCATGTATTTGTATGTTTAGTTTTGGTCTTTGATCATTTATAGTTTGCCAAAATACTTGTTTTTGGTTTCTCATGGAAGTTTTATCTACATCAGCTGTTCTGTCAATGAGATGGTTCAGTGGGAAAATACTTAAAGTCTGAGAAAAAGGAGGGGGAAAATTATTCAATTTTACTTAAATTATTTATTGAAGTTAATTTTATACTATATATTCTGATCACAGTTCTCCCTCCCTTATCACCTCCCCAGTCTTATCAAATTCCATTGCTTGCCCATTAAAGACACCTGACCTATCCCTGACTGATGAGTAGGACCTAAACCAAGAGCTATTCGGTAACCTGGGTTTACACATACTTTAAACCTTCAAGCACAGCGTGAATTACATTTCTATAAGATTTTCTATAATTGCAGTAATTGGAGGATATGTATTTTTCTTCTTATTCACACAGCAATTCTTGGCTATGTGAAGACCTAAGTACTCCATTACAGAAGCTGCTTGTGGGAGGTTCATGAATTGATGCCTATGGGCTCATGATAAAACAACAAGCATATTTTAATAGTACTCAGGACAAAAGGTGACAAGTAAAATGCATGGCATGCCACCTAAATGTAATCTATTTTATTTTATGTATTTAATAGAAAACATGGACTTGACCAAGAATGCTAAGAACTCCCACAAAGAATAGTTAACCTGAAGAGTTTTGCTTAAAGAAAGTGTGTATTGTGGGAGGAGCAACTACTTTTGTCTTTATAATCAAGAATTTATTCTCAAAGTTTTTGTTTCTTCTCACCATTTCTCCCCATCGTTCTTATCTAATGAAATTCAACCCATTTAAGTTGTGTATGTTTCCTTACTGATTTCCCCATTTTTATACAATCTTCCTTTACTTTTTCCTTCTTCCTTCCTTATTTTCTCTAATTATTTTATTTTATTTACCCCCTTTGTCCTTTCTTGGCTTACTAAAGAGTATTTTATTAGAAATAATGAAAATACTCAGCTGATAAATGCACTTGACACTGAACATCACAATCTGAGTTCACCTCTTGGGACCCTGCTTATTGAAGGAGAAAACCAATGCCTTCAAGTTGTTTCCTGACCAAACACACACACACACACACACACACACACACACAATCATAGGAAACATTCTGTGTAACATTAAAAACTACAAACTGGTCACACTCAAAAAACAAATAGTCCTGGTTAATATGACCTAAAAATAGCAATGAAATAATAAAATCAATTTGTATTATATACTTGTTACATACTAAATCTTACAACCATCATAGCAATGAAATTATTTTAGTACCTCAGTAGTCTGTATGGTGTAAACACAAATGTGTATTGAAACCCAATTACATATCCACTGTCACAGTGGTTCTCTGCACATACATTGGGTCCTTATTTTGTGCCAAAAGTTGTTATTAATTCTGAGATTTATAATTTCAAATAGTAGGACTGTGGAGACAGCCCAAAAGGTAAAGAGCATAGTCAATTAAAAGTAAAAACCTATTTAAACAGGAACTCTGAAAATGTGAACTTAATAGTGATCTGAAAAAAATTATTATTAAACAATTTTTTTTAAAGTCTAAGTTAATGGAACACTTATTTTTTAAGAATACAGTGGAATGTCTTCATATTTGGTCAAATTATTTACTTTTGCCAATTGTGAAAAATAATAGGTTTTGTTAACTTTTTTCCAAATACATTTTACCTATGTGAGAAATCTAGGGCTACAAAGACTAGCAGTTATAGTAAAATGGGTTGAGGTCTTGAAATAACACAAATTAAACAAAACTTAAATAAATATCCTTAGACAACAAAAAATCATGTTTTGGTTTTTTATTTTAAAACATACTTTATCTAGTTTTATCTATGAAATAAGATCAGTTAGGATGCATGTGTGTGAGAGCCTCTGTATGTTAAGTTAAAGAGCCCTTTTATGGATTTCAGGGCTACTAGAGCTTAATCAAATGATCAGGGTACTTTTGCTCCTACTTACTCCATCCCAATTTCCTAAGACAAAACAGTAATTTGAATGGGAATAGGTCTTTGTTTTATACTTTTTCATTTTCTCTGAGGGTAGGGGCCACAATTACTATATCTTACAATTTAGAGTTAGCTTTGAGATGTGTGTTATCTCTATGAAAATTTAAGAAGCAACAGTACAATTAATGACTGACACATCGAATCTTGGTGTATCTGAATAAGGAACAATGGTAAAGGCTGTAGGGAGGGAAATAAAGTAATAAATTACCTTTAACTCCTTTCCAGGCACTCTTCCAAATTTGATCCTGTATGCTCTTCTATTAAGCTGTCGTTTCCACCTACACAACATCATATTTCTAGTGAAAGTACATCAAAAATACCAGCATTAATGTACAGAAAAGTTCTCTCTTATTCCCATTAGTCTTATTATATTCTGAAATGCCTAGTTTCATTTACGTGACAACCTAGACACATTGACTGTGCTGGAAAAACCTCACCAGAAGAACCCACTTGACAGTGTCAGTTGAAGGAGAGAGGCAGGAAGAATTTTACTATGTGAGACAAAGGCAGAGCACAGCATTAGCCACATTCCTTATTCTTGCAGTGGAGAATATCCACCCTGGGCACTGAGTTTAATTGCTGCAAACAACTCCAGAAGGCTGCACATTCATTCCCATTGTAGGTCAATGAGCATATTTGCATGGTAGAAATTATTAGCAACTAGGCCTGTCCCCAGGAGAGCTTCCATGATGCTATTCACAGACCATTAACAGCAGAATTCACCCATGACCAACAGAGGCTGTGAAGAAATGCTCTCTCCTTGGGAACCACATTAGTAGATGCATGGTACTCTCTTTAGACATACCCCTTATGTACTGAACAACTTTTACAGATTTTGTAATGAAACTTTTTAATAAACTTAAAATGCCCCTAACAGAAATGCTCCTAGGATGTTTCATAAGCCACCTTGTAATTTTAACAGAAAATATTATGAATTTCCTTTTCCATTGTTTTCTGTTCATGTCAGCTTTCTGAATGTAAAAATGCTTTGAGTAAAGACATTAATATAAAAGAATTGAAAATAAGTTGTTATTTAATATGGATTTTTATGGCAAAATTTCAATTTATTTTTCTTGATTAAATGTGTTTTACTACCACTGCATGTCAAATTCTGTGTTCTTCACAGATGTTGCAATGGGTCTTGTTCACAGACAGTTTACCTAGGCTTTAGTTTTTACTGTATTACTGCTCCAAATTTTTAATTTTCTTATGATTTATTTAATTATTATTGAAATACAACAACATAGGATCTTCCAGTTTGTTTTTGTTTGTAACTATTAAATGTGGAAAGCATTGATATGAGAACTCCTTGTCTAATAGAGACCTCTGCACATCATTTACCTGGCTTACCTGAGAAACTTTAGATCTTTACTATTCACTGATTGCTTTTCACACATATTTGGTAACTACCATTTCATTCATACCATCTAGAACATGAGTCACTCAGTATAATGTTTTTCTCTTCATTTTTTATTTTAATCTTTTCTTTAGTTGTAATTAGACTTTTTCATACAATGAGTTTTGATTACAGTTTCTTCCCAACCTCCTCCAAGGTTCCCTTCACTTTCAATCCCATACAAATCCACACCCATTTTTTCTCTCCCTACTTAGAAAACAAACAGGACTCTGAAAAAAATAACAGAAAGGAAAAGAAAACAACAACATCAAAACCACAGTAGGAACAAACGAATTTTAAAAATTGCTAAAGAAATAAACACAAAATGGAATACATGCAGTCATAGGGACTCACACATTTCAACACGGAGATCCCATAATAAACATTACCCAGAGTATAATATATACAATAAATGGTCCATAAGGCAAAAGCAAACAAACAAAACAGAACAAAAATCTGACAAAGTATTATTATTCTAAACAGAAACTCCATAATTACTACTGAGTTAATTTTGTATTTACCATCAACAATGGGCATGGGACCTCACCACAGGATTCATTTATATACTGAGACTCCATTGGAGAAAACCAATCTTTCATTTGGGAGTGGTTATCAATTTGATATGACTTTGGGGCTACAGATGGGAGCTTGTGCCTTCTTTTCCTATCAAAACTTGGACCCCATAAGTCCCTGCCCAGTGAACCTCTGTATATTCTACAACAATCTTCTGTGATTTCCTGTATGCAAGAATCCTGAGGTGTTGAGAAGCGTTGTTTGTTTGGTATCCTCCAAATAGTTTTACATATTAATCCCAGTTTCCACACACTCCTGTCCTCCCCTGTTCCCCCCAACAACCCAAACCATCCCCTTTCTGCTCCCTTGGGAAGGTAATAACTTGCATGAGTGGTCTTCAAAGTCTGTCATAGCAGGGCCCAGATCCTCTCCCATGTGTCTAGGCTTAGGGTGTATCCCTCTATGTAGAATGGGTTCCCAAAGTCCATTCATATATTAGGTATAAATACATATCCACTATCAGAGGCACCATAGACTGTTCAGTCCTCCCAAATAACACCACATTCTGGGAATCTCATGCTGGTTTCCCAGCTATAAGACTGGAGTTCGTGGGGTCCCACTTGTGAAGGCCAGCAGTTTCTATGAGTTCCTTTGGCCTAGTATTGACTCATTTCTTCATCACTTCTCCCTCTCTACAACTGGATTCCAAAAGTTTGGTTCAGTGTTTAGCTGTGGGTGTCAGCTCCTGCTTCCATAAGGTACTAGATGAAGGCTCTAAAATGGCATATAAAGTAGTCATCAATCTCATCATTGGGGAAGACATTTAAGGTGACCTCTCCACTATTGCTTAGCATCTTAGTTGGGGTCATATTTGTAGGTCTATGAACATTTCCCTAGTGCCAGATTTCTCTTAAAACCTATAATGGCTTCCTGTATTATTGTATCTCTTTTCTTGCTCTCCTCTATTCCTTCCCTGACTCAATCCTCCTTCTCCATCATGCCCACCTCTCCCCTGTTCTTCCCCTAACTCCCTCTCCCCTCCTCCCATGCTCCCATTCTCTTGGGAGATCTTGACTCTTTCCCCTGCTGTAGGAAACCATAATGTCTCTCTTAGGGTCCTCCTTGTATTCTAGCTTTCCTAGCTGTGTGGATTGTAGGCTGGTATTCCTTTGTTGTATGTCGAAAAACCATATATTAGTGAGTACATATGGTGTTTGTCTTTTTGTGATTGGATTACCTCACTCAAGATAGTTTCTTCTATTTTCATTCATTTGCCTGTGATTTCAAGATTCCATGTTTTTCCCCCACTGAGTAGTACTGTATTGTGTAAATGTACCACATTTTCTCCAGCCATTCTTCAGTTAAAGGGCATTTAGGTTGCTTCCAGGTTATGGTTATTACAAATAATGCTGCTATAAACATAGTTGAACAAATGTCCTTGTTGTTATGAATGTGTATCTTTTGGGTATGTGCCTATGAGTAAAATTACTGAATCTATGATTTTCCAAATGTGAGTTAGTTAATCCATTAAAGATAACCTCAGTGAACTCTAAACCATTAATGCCATATTTACAATTGGAATCAAATCCATTTCCTCTTTGATTAACTTGACCAAGAGTGAGCTCAAATTTGAATTTTCTACTCCTCTCTTTTGTCTTGAGCCTTTCTGTGTTCTGTGTTGAATCTGTTTGACCCTGTTGTTCATCCCTAAGGAATGTTTCACCCTCTACTCATTGAGCACCACAGATCATGACATGGAACAAGTGTAGGAATTCTTTAACTAAATATTTAACAGGGTTTTCTAAGAGAAAAAAATACTTACTGACCACAGCTCATTCAGAATAGCAAACACAACTGAACATAATTATCAGGCTTTATTCTTCTGTTGTTTGCAATACCATGGTAGACACTTGCTGTATAAGGTTGCATCAAATCTGTTTTCTATTTTCCACAAAATGACTGCCACTACACTAGCATACATTATCTGGGTCTGAGCCACAGTGGAATATATAATATAGGAATGTAGCTATGCAGTACCTTAGGTTTTAAAATCTGATTATATGGATAATCCAAGACACAGTAGGGTTCCTCATTACACTGTTCTCTTAAAGGCAGATTAAACCAACAGGCTCAGTACACAGTAAGAGAGCAGGATAAGTCTTACATGATCTCAAGGCGTTTATTAACCTGGCTGTGAGTTCCAGCAAAAGTTAAGTCTTTTTAATTTAAGAGATATTTTTCCTAAAATAATTTCACTTCATAAATTTAAAATATTTATTAGTGTTAAAAATTCCTAGATTTCAAACTTTTGTGTCTGGGAAAAGCAGAATTTTTCATTCTTAATTTTCATCAAGGTTTATTTTCTTAATGAAAAAATATTGACAATATTAATTGTCTAGGGTATTGTCCTATATACTAAAAAGACAAATTAGCTCAGGAGTTTTTGTTCTGTTCCCCTTCTGTGAGAGACCTGTATGAATCTCTTAGATTCCTCCTTGTATTCTAGTCTCTTTTGGCATGTTAATTACAGGCTGGTGATCCTTTGTTCTATGTCTAAAATCCATATATGAGTGAGTACATACCATGTTTCTCTTTTGTGACTGTGTTATCTTTTAAGGATGGTTTCTTCAAGTTCCATTCATTTGCCTGTGAATTTCAAGATTCTGTTGTTTTCTTTTTCCACAAAGTAATGTTCATTGTGTAAATGTGCCACATATCTTTACTCATTCTTCTGTTGAGAGGCATCTAGGTTGCTTCCAGTCTCTTCTATTACAAATAATGCTGCAAGGAACATAGTTGAACAGATGTCTTTGTTGCATGGATGTGAATCATTTGAGTATATGTCTAAGAGTGTGACTGCTGGGTGCTGTGGTAGACTGATTTCCATTTTCCTTAAGAACTGCCATATTGATCTGCAAAATGACTGTACAAGTTTGCAATTGTACCAGCAGTGGAGGAGTGTTCCCCTTTCTCCCCATCCACTCCAGCATAGGACTCCATTGGTGTTTCTAATTTTTGCCATTCTGGCAGGAGTAAGATGGTATCTCAGAGTTGTTTTGATTTGCATTTCCCTTTTAGCTAAGGATGTTGAGCATTTTCTTAATTGTCAGACATTTTGAGTTCTTTTATTGAAAATTCTCTCTTCAGTTCTGTACCCCATTTTTAAATAGGGTTATTTAGTGTTTTGGTGAGAAGTTTCTTGAGTTTTTTGAATATTTTGGAGAGCATATTGGGAGTGGGGAAAGGCAGAGAATGGACTGGGAGCTAGGAGAAAGAGAAGGGGGGGAGAGGACAGCATGCAGGAATAGGAAAATTGAGTCAGAGGAGGAATAGAAGATAGGAAAGAGAGAGAGAGAGAGAGAGAGTAAGAGAGAGAGAGAGAGAGAGAGAGAGAGAGAGAGAGAGAGAGACCACAAAAGAGGGAGTCATTATAAGTTTGAAGAGAAAACTGACTCTAGAGAAATTTCCAGAGACCTACAAGACTGACCCCAACTAACAATTTGAACAACAGTGGAAAGGCTACCTTAAATGCCCTTCCCTGATAATGAGACTAATGACTAACTTATCCAACATCATAGAGCCCTCATCTAGTAGCTGATGGAAACAAAAGCAGACACCCACAGGTAAACCCAGAGAAGTACTGCAATCAGATGCAGAGAGGGAGGATAAGACCAGGCTGCAGAAACCCACAGAGACAGCTGACCAGAACAAGGAGGATCTAATGGGTTCCCAGAATGATAGCTGGGAAACCAGAATTGGACTGAGTCAGACTCCCTCAGCATGTGCCTCTGTTAGAAGGCCTGAGTGGTATAAGGGACTTCTGACAGTGGAACCAGGATGTATCCCTGGAATACACAAAGACTTTGGGAGCACATTCCACATGGTGAGATACTCCATTAACCTAGAGGCAGGAAGGAGGACCTAGTCCGTACTTCAAATGACTTGACAGATTTTGTTGAACCCTTCTGGAAGGCATCATCCTCCCTGTGGAGTGTGGGGGTGTAGGAGTGTGGTAGGGGAGCATGGGAGGGAGGGAGAGTGGGAGGGAGAGATGGAGAGGGAACTGGGATGGCTATGTAAAATAAGAAAAATAAATAAATCTGCAACTTTAAAAAAATAAATAAAAATAGAACTATTATATTTTTTTAAAAAAGACAAAATATCAAAGACTTCTGTAGTATTTTATGTTTATCTATGTATTATTAGAGAGACAGGTTGAAACTTCTCTCAATACACATGAACTTATCCATTGAATTTATTAGGCAATTGTCAGTCTACTTGCCATTGCTTTCAACGTGTGTATTCTCATTATATATTTACATATTGATTGCCAAATTAGAAATTATAAATATTCATTTATAGAAATAGAGAAATACATATTATTCCCAAACATTTAAAAAAGAGTTTAAGCAAATTACATGATCCCCCCCACCACGTATGGGGCACATTTTCAAGCCACAAGCAATGGGGCTTTCATACCCTAGAGTCATGAAGGAAAGTAGCATTTTGTGTTCTACAATAAAGGAACCTCATTTCAATCAATCAATTCTCTTACAAATGCAAAGTAATTACTTCCTCCTTGATATGAAGGTAAAATATACTCTATAATGTCATTTCAGTCTGCATTTTATAAGGTATAGGTTTTAATGGAATGAAATAAGTTATTAGAATAAGAATCTACTTAATTTAAAATGCTAGAAGCATGGCTACCTCTTTGAATCGGTATCAGACCATCTTTCAGCTTTCACTGGTATCAAGCAGAAATGATTTTATGAATTTACATTTTCAAAAAATCTTGTTCCTGAATTTTTATATATAGAAATATTTTTCAGGGGAATCTATCATATTAAGAGGATTTTTTTCTAAACTTTCTTAAAGGAAATGGGAATGATCAGTCATTATGCTGTTCAATGTTGACAATTATGACAGAAGCATTCTTGTCACTTTTGCTCATTGAGTTGATGTTTCAGACAAACATCAATGTATTTTTGACTTTTGTTTTTGCCTGTCCTCTATAGACCCAGTAACCAGAGGAGAAAAGCATCCATCATACTTTGTCTCCAATTAGAAAAAAATAGGCAAAACCTTTGATTTCTATAGGCTTAACTGATTAGGGCAGATAATTGGAAATAAAACCTATAGTTCTAATTCAATACAATGTCCTGGTTTCCTAAAATACCACCAAGTAAAATGACTACACAGGTCTAAATCTTATCCCAGAACAGTTGCCAAATTTCTTGGTATTTTAATCAGTTTACTTTTTCCTGTATTTAAATGTCAAATGTATTAATCAAGATGTAAGAAGAATGTTGCTTTTCAGAGAAGAAATTCTTAAAACACATGTGATGTCATTTTCTGTTTTGAAACTAAGTACAAATGAGAAGAAATGGATCTAGACTCATATAGTAATAAATATTTGCCCATTGACACCAGATTTTTTTTTCTGAGCCACTCAGAGAATATTCCATTTGTGTATGGCCAGCAGCTATCAATATAATTCTCATGTATTTGTATTGCACTGTAATATTGTTTCCATGTGTTTTCATCTACTGTAGCTGAACTTTAACAATCTAACATTGAAAGGCATTTAGTACATATGACTTTTTTAGTCTTGGTTGATTTATATGTCTGTTCTAGATGCCAAAAAGACAGTTTATATTTTCAAGTCTGCAGAGAAAATAGATAAAATTGTCCATTTTTCTACTTTTTCAACATCCTTGTTATTGCATCTGATAAGGTTTTCTTGGCTTCATATATTGAAAGAGGATTATAAATTTTCTTTGTCTTTTATTGTAATAAATTATTTAAATGTAATTACTAATTATTAAGCTCACAGTAGGAAAGGTTAGATTAAGTATACCTGTGGCTATATAAGTGGTGTATTGAAATTTTTGTAAGTTTGGAATTTATAATTATAGTTGTTTTATCTAACAGATTCAATTGTGTTTTACATGCATATTGGATTTTAAAGATAATATTCTATTATTAATTTCCCATAACAAATAAAAAATAGGAGTTAGGAGATATTAGCTAGCATTATTGTTTATATAAAATATCATTGGAGCTAAAATAATATGATTTATATTAAAGTTCTTTGAGAAGTATACTTGTTAATGTGTTATTGGATATTTGTATACTGTATGAAAAAAATAGCTGATAGGCCAATCATTAGACAGGAGTGGATAGGCAGGATGTTTGGGTTAGAGACAATGAGGAGGAGGAATCTTGGTATGGTATGTAGATTTTGCCAGCAAACTCAAGTCGGACATGCTACACTGAGAAAAGGTAATAGCTACATAGAAGAAAGTACAGCTTATTTGAGTTAAAGGAGCAAGTTTAGGAAAAGCCTAAGATGAAGGCCAAGTTTTCATAATTAATAATTATTTGCAGTCTGACAGTTCAAACAAGTCTGATAAGAAGGCTTACAACACCAATGAGATAAAGCAGTACCCTATAGAGCTTATAGATCACAGTTTTTTATTCACAAAATTATGTATATGTTCTGTAAAATTAATCAAGAGTTCCTTACATGATAAGTTTTCCTCATATCTATTTAAATAATCACAAAATTGATAATAAAGTTTATAGTGCTCTATTGGCATAACACCATTTGAGAAATTTGTCCTAGAAACATAAATTAATAGAACTTTACTAATATTTTCTTCTGAATTCTCTAGTTTTCTTTTTTCTTTCTTTTTTTTTTCTTTTTCTTTTTCTTCATTTTAGCTTTTGATTAGAACAACCGGGTGTCTTAGCCAGGCATGATGACAAGATGAAACAAATGCAACACATCTTTGTATAGTTAAAGAAATTGAGCATAAACAAATGTAACACATGTTTCCACAGTTAAATGCAGCATAAAACAAATTTACACATCTTTACTTAAACAATTATACAGCAACATAAATAAATACATCTTTACATAGTTAAACATTATATTCCACACCATGTACCCAGGATTCATGTTAATTCAAAACAGACTTCAATAGTCTCCCTTTCTCTTTTCTTTCATTTTGAAAGAATTTTTTTGTTTAAATTTGAAACAATGCTTGTTTTATATATCAATCTCAGTTCCTGCACCCTCCCTTCCTCCCCTTTTACCCCCAACATCCCCTTCCTCCCCTTTCAGGGAGCCTGAAAGATTCCATAGGGTGTCTTCAAAGTCTGTCATATCATTGGGACCAGGATCCAGGCCCTTCCCCCATGTGTCTAGGCTGAGGGAATATCCCTCTATGTGGAATGGGCTCCCAAAGATCATTAGTATACTAGAGACAAATACTGATCCACTACCAGAGGCACCATAGACTGCCCAGTCCTTCCAAATAACTCCACATTGAGAGAATCTGGGTCAGTCCTGTGCTGGTTTCCCAGCTATATATAAGACTGGCGTCCATGAGCTACCATTTGTTCAGGCCAGCAGTTTCTATGGGTTTCTCCAGCCTGGTCTTTACCCCTTTCCTAATCAATCCTCCCTATCTGCAACTGGATTTCAGGAGATTGGTTCACTATTTAGCTATGGGTGCCTGCTTCTGCCTCCATCAGCTACTAAATGAAGGCTATAGAGTGGAATATAAGGTAATTATCAATCTCATTATCGGGGAAGGACATTTAAGGTAGCCTACTACTGTTGCTTAGATTGTTAGTGGGGGTAATCCTTGTAGATCTCTGGACTTTTCTCTTAAAACCTCTATTACGGTATGTGAGGGCGATCCGGCTGTGACATCTGTCACCACATTGATTGCCAGAGTTGATTTGGCTGATCTGGCTGGCTAGGTAGGTGTGTTCTTCCTCCCTCACTGCTCCATGTGCTTTCCTCCTGAAGTTATACTCTTAGGACCGGTCTTTGGTCAAGGGTATACGTGTAGCTGTGTTACCTTCTAGAACCTCCACACAAGCTCTCTCCACTTTTCTAAGATTACTTTTTCTCTTAAGTAATCAAAATTAGTCATATTAATTTCTGTAAAGAATGTTGAACCATGTGTAAAAATAATCACTTGTGCATGAAGCTCAAATGAAGTTTTCTGACTATAATACTTCATACCATCTTTAGCAGTCTTTCAAAAAAAAAAAAAAACATTGACATCCCTGACAGTAATAATACATCTCCATTCACTCTAAAACATTTTAGTAGACATTTGTGAAAAGATACCTAGTACAACATTGTTTGCACTCATCCAGTCATCGGACATGGGCAAATAATTTCACTCTCATCAAATGCTTTACTGAGTAAAGTGTATCCTTGAAAAAGACCAAGTAACAATGAAAGTACAAGAACTACATGAAAGCAGCAGGCTGACAGTTGCTCATCAGACTCATAAATGGGGATTTTATAATCACTCTTATTTCTGATATACCAAATCTATGTAACTCAAAGTTCTTGGTAAATTGGTAAGCATCAAACTCAGGTAAAGGATCTGCCAGCTAATTGTAGGAAAAACCTGTCTCCCAAGGAAATTTATTAAAGAAAAACTGTCACAATAACATGGGTTAATTCCAAAAGAATAAAATTAGCAAAGTTAGCATTGCTATTTCAGTTAACACTACCTATAAGACAGAATAATAATAAATAACATCAATCATTGTATGTGTGTAGAGGTTGTGTGCACAGGATTACAGTTATCCATGTTGGCCAGAAGAAGATATTGTATTCTAGAAAATGGAGTTTCCAGGAGGTGTATGCTTCCTGATGAGGTAACAAACTTGTGTCCTCTGTGTATTTAGTAAAAATGCCACTTCAATGGATATTTCTGTAATCAAGGTAGTTTATGTTTTCTAATATATTTAAAGATTAGTAATATCAATTATAACAAATGTTTTCATATTTCTCAGGTCTTTGTTGCTAGTTGATTTTTCATTCTTAGCTTTTTTACTCTTTGGGGAACTGATGTACACCTCCTAAATAAACACACACATAAAGATTTATTCTCTCGAATGAATGCCTGGCCTTAGTTTGGCTTATTTACACCAGTATTGCTTAACATAAATCATCTCATCTATGTTTTGCCTCTGACCTTCTCCCCCCCCCCTCTCTCTGTGCCTTTCTTTATTTTTTACTCTGTATCTTGCTTGGTAGCTGGGTCACTGACATCTGATCTCCTCCTCCTTTGCTTGCTCTTCTGTCTTTTCTTCCCAGATCTCTCCTCCTATTTATTCTCTCTTCCTGCCAATCCCACCTATCATTTCTTCTCTCACTATTGGCCACTGAGTCCTTTATTAGACCAGTCAGGTGTTTTAGACAGGCAAAGTCACACAGCTTCACAGACTTAAACAAATGCAATGTACAAGAATGCAACATGTTTTTGTATCATTAAAAATATTCCACAACATGAACAAATGTAACACATTTTAAAATAATGTTTTACAAAAGACCCTCAGATATTATAAAGTTAGAGTTTATACTTCTTTCCAAAAATTTTATAAAACTAATTATAGCACTGTTTTGATTTAGTTAACCTGGTATAAAGCTGTTTCTTGTCCTATTTTTTCCCTTCAGTAATAATGAATTCATGCAATATAATGGAAATATATTATTATAGGTACATATTTTAACACATCAAAATGATTAATAACTCATTAGTTCCCCATTGACCAGCAATTCAAATGCAATACTGTTTACTATCCAATGATAATGGTCCATGTCTTTATTCCTAGCACTCATGAAGAAGCGGCAGGTGGATTTATTAGTTAAGGCCAGCTGAGTCTACAGAGCTTGTAGTGACTCCCTCTATATGGTATCTCTTTTCTTACTTTTTTCTATTCCTCCCCAACTCAGTCTTCCAGATCTTTCATGTGCTTTTCTTCCCTCCTCTTCTCGCCTTCTCTTTCTGCTAACTCCCTCTCCATTCACTGTCCTCCCTCCAATCCCCACTCCCAATTTGCTCATGAGATCTTGTCTCTTTCCCCTTTTGTGAGGAACCATGTAGGCCTCTCTTAGGGTCCTCCTTGTTTCCTGGTGTCTCTGGCTGTGTAAATTGTAGGCTCATGAGTTTTTGCTCTATGTCTAATTTCCAAATATGAGTGAGTACATATAATGTTTGTCTTTTTGTGACTGGGTTTCCTCACTCAGGATGGTTTCTTCTAGTACCATCCATTTGCCTGTGAATTTCAAGATTCCATTGTTTTGTTTTGTTTTGTTTTTTTCTTTTTTCTTTTTCTCCTGAGTAGTACTCTTGTCTAAAGGTACTACATTTTTTCTTATCCATTTTTTAGTTGAGGGAAATCTAGGTTGTTTTCAGGTTTACCTATTACAAATAATGCTGCTATGAACATACTTGAATAAATGTCTTTGATGCATGGATGTGCATCTTTTGGTTATAAGTGCCTGAGAATAGAATTGTTGGATCCTTTGGTAGACTGATTCCCATTTTCCTGAGAGACCTCCATACTGATCTCCTAAATGGCTCTACAAGTTTGCACTCCTTCCATAAGTGGAGGAGTGTTCCCCTTTCTCTAGTTCCTCTTCAGCCATTCTGACTGGAGTAAGATCTTAACTCAGGGTTGCCTTGATTTGGATTTCCCTGATGGCTAAGGGTGTTGAACACTTTAAGTGTCTTTCAGTCATTTTGAATTCCTCTATTGAGAATTCTCTATTCAGTTCTGTACCCCACTTTTTAAATGGATTATTTGGTGTTTTGGTGACTAGCTTCTTGGTTCTTTGCATATTTTGGAGATTAGCCCTCTGTCAGATGTGGGGTTGGTAAAAAATCTTTTCCCACACTGTGGGCTGCCATTATGCCTTGTTGACTGTGTTCTTTGCCTTACAGAAACTTCTCAGTTTCAGGGCATCCCATTAATTAATTGTCAATCTCAGTGTCTGTGCTACTGATATTATGTTCAGAAAATGGTGTTCTGTACCAGTTGGTTCAAGGGTACCACCCACTTTCTCTTCTAGGAGGTTCAGTGTTGCTGGATTTATGTTGGAGTCATTGATCCATTTGGACTACTTAAGTTTTGTGCATGGCAATAGACATGGATTTATCTGCATTCTTCTATACACTAGCATCCAGTTATGCCAGCACCATTTGCTGAAGATGTTTTTCTTTATTCCGTTGTATAATTTTGGCCATTTTGTCAAGAATCAGTTGTTACTAGGTGTTAATATCAGGGTTTTCAGTTTGATTTCATTGGTTGTCCTGTCTATTTTTGTGCCAATACCAAACAACTCTTCTTCATTTCCCAGAATCCACCACTTCTCCTATTTTCACATATCTTGCTTTTCTATGGTCACCAGTACTTTATTTATTTTCCAATAAGAGAAGCATATTTACAGAATGACATCTCCCATCAGGGTGATCAGGATGATGTTTCTCTGATTTCTTTCTCAGCCCCTTTATCTTCTGTATATAGTAGGGATACTCTTTTTGTTTGTTTGCTTTTTGAGTTAGTCTTGTATCCTGCCACTTTGGTGAAGATGTTTATCAACTGTAAGTGTTGCCTGGTAGAGCTTTTTTGGGTCGTTTATGTAAATTATATCATGTGAAAATAGTGAAAGTTTGACTTCTTTCTTTCCGATTTGTATCCCCTTCATCTCCTTTTGTTGTCTTATTGCTCTAGCTAGAAATTCAAGTATAATATTTAAAAGATATGCAGTCAGTGAACAGCCTTGCCTTGTTCCTTATTGTAGAGGAATCACATTGAGTTTCTCTCCATTTAGTTTGATGTTGGGTATTGGTTTATTTTGTATTGTTTTTATTATGTTTAGGTGTGTTCTTGCTATGCTTCGTCACTTCAAGACCTTTACCATGAAGGAGTGTTGGATTTCATTCGTCAAAGGCTTTTTCAGCATTTAGTGAGCTGATCATATGCATCTTCTTTTTCAGTTTTTGTTATGTAGTGGATTACACTGATAGATTTTCGGGAGTTGAACCATCTCTGCATCATTGTGATGAAGCCTACTAGGTCATGGTATATGATATCTCCATTGTGTTCTTAGATTATATTTGCCAGTATTTTATTGTGTATTTTTGCATCAATGTTCATGAGGGAAATTGTTCTATATTTCTTTTTCTTAGTTGTGTCCTTGTGTGTCTTGGGTACCAAGGTAATTGTAGCTCCAATGTTTGCCAGAATTTATTTAGGTATCAAGTAAATGTAAACACTCACTGACACAGGACATGCTACATTGCTCTGCAGTTGTTCTGTTCAAGGGGACATACCACCAAAAGCAGGTCACCTGCTCCTCTCCTACCATCCAAGAGAGCATGAGAGCAAGTAAGGAGGGCCTACTTGCTAATCAATTGTCAAATAGAGGACAAGACCACACCCTAGCTTGATGCCCTAAAAGTCATTGGCTAAATGGATCAAAATCCCATAACAACCAGCTCTATTAAACTTGTCCTTCAGTTTGTTTGTTAATTGCCACTTATAAAGAAGAACTGGAGCGAGGAATACAGGACTTGAAAGCGTGATTTTTGGCACAGTCTGGAATTCAGTGTAAAAGTTCACAGTACATACAAAGTTTAATGTTTCTCAAACTGACACTTTTCTGATAGCTTGATAAATTAAAAAAAAACTGATATTGAAATCACAACTTTCTTAAATTAGACATTTAATAATTTTGTTATTATAAATTATAGAAAGGCAGGCCCCAATATTACTTTGTTGAACTCTAATCAGGTTTCAATTTGCCAATAAATTTTCACAAGGTCACATTTTCATACAAGTTATATTTATTCAATAAGGAATAGAGCAGCCAGGTGTGGGACCACATTGTAGTCTGAGGACTCAAGAGACTTAAGGATGAGGAATAGAGACTGATTTATGTTCACAGTTAGATTTATAACAAAACAATACAGCAAATAAACAAACCAACCGAAACAGACAAAAAGATAACTACGGGGTTAACAAGTCATCCACTGTAAACAAAATAATATTTTCAATTGTTTGATTCATATTTACCTATCTCAGAAAAACAGTCAAAAGAAAAAATGTTTTCTGCTTAATGTTTTATGAATTAATTAATGTTATTAACATATTCATAACTTTATATATAAATTAATTTATACTAACAAATTCAAAGTAGATTACTTTACCTTGATTGCAACATCATGATTTATGAATATTACATTGAGTATAAGAAATTACTACCAACCTAAATCTTCAAGGTTTGAAAGAGGACAAAATATTGAAAATTAAAAATAAAAATTTCAACATATATGTAGAAAAATAACGTGTTAAAATGAGCTAAAACTACTATTTATGATCAGCACACAGAAAATTCATGTGTGGTATGAATTCCACTTCAGCTAAAATGGTGCAGCTTGTTATAATATTAATAATGACTACATATTAAATATGTAAGAAAAAGAACATATTGAGACAAGAAATGTAGCTATATACACAGAAGTATATATAGCCATCTAAACATAGATATAATAAAATCCTTATAGACAAAATATGAGAAATGGAGAGAGAATATATAAATGAATATAAATATATATAATCCGCTACACACACACACACACACACACACAAACATATATATATATATATATATACATATATATATATATATATGTATATATATATATATATGTATATATATATATATATATATGTTCATTCTTTAGGCTATATTCCTCTAGTTTAATAGAGCTGGTTGTTATGGGATTTTGATCCATTTAGCCAATGACTTTTAGGGCATATTCCAACTTATGTAAAAATACACATACATTGTTGTCAGTTGTGTAATTGAAGAGTGAATACTTCTAATTAATCAGCTAATGTTTCTTTAGCACACAGTAGATTATTAACCTTGAAAAGCTCTAAACTAGGATAAGAATATTACAGAATATTTTTCGCAATAATGCAGTACATTTGTATATGCACATAAGTACATTCCATCTATATACCTACAATTTACATATATATATATATATATATATTTATTTAAGAATGTCCCACTTTAAATTTTATTATACGCTCAAATATAATAAAATAGTTTATTATTAACTATTTTATTATTCCTTTTCCTGTTATTACAATTAAGAAGAAGAAACTGAAGGGAAGAAAGGATTATTTAGGCCCACAGTGCAGGGCAGTGTCGATTAGAGTGGGATGTCGTAACAGCAGGAGATTTTGGATGCAGTGGACATATTGTATCTGTAAACAAAGAGAATGATGAATGGTTTTGCTTAGCTTGTGTGATGGCTATTCTTGGTTGTCCAGTTGGCTACATCTGAAATTATCTAACACTCTAGTGGCTGGTTACACTTGCAAGCAATTTTTTACTCCTTAATTAAATTATTTGAAGAGGAAGGGCCCACTGCTAATTCTGAATTTATGTGGTGGGATAATAAATCTTAATTTTTTTTAACTTGAAATTAAGCAGATTGAATGTTCAATCCTAAATTTGGCCATTTACTAATTTTTTTAAATATCATTTTAAATTCCAACAAGAGTTCTCTGTCCCCACCAGCCCACCCAGTCCATTCTTCCTCACAAGTAAAGGCTTCCATGAGGGGGTCAACATAGTAGGGTACAATAAGTTTCTTCAGGGCCAGGCCCCTCTCACATTCATTAAGGCTGAGCCTTCTATAAGATCTTTTGAGTTGGGCTTATCCACCTTTAAGCTGGGACACACTTCCTGGTGACGTGCTCTACATGGGAGAAGAAAGATTTTGCTTTTTGTATGCTTGCTCTAGCTCTTGCTGGTATGTCCGTTTCTTCAATGGCACTGGAGCCTACTACTTCTGGACTCTGGCATATAATAAAGACCAGTAAATACATTCAGCCATGAGGACTAAATAGCTATGGGATTCTTGGTTCTGCCCTAGGTATATAGCATTATTGGAGTAGTTTGACTACAGCAGTTTAGTCATTCTTATTAACTCCCTGCACATACACACACACACACGCAGACTTGTGTGCATGCACACATACACACACACACACACAGAAGTATATATAGCCATCTAAACATAGATATAATAAAATCCTTGTAGACAAACAACATATGAGAAACGGAGAAAGAATATATAAATGAATATAAATATATATAATCCCCTTTATACACACACACACATATATATACACACATATATATATACATACACACACACACACACACACACACACACACACACACACACACATATATATATATATATATATATATATATATATATATATATATATTCATTCTTTAGGCTATATTCCTCTAGTGAATCCTGACTACCAGTGATTCTTTATCCGAGTCAAGTGCATAATATTAATCATTACTACTTTATTGACCTAATCTGTAGAACAACACAACTTTTTGTTCAGTATACATTGTTCACTCATATAGCTGCACTCAACTATATGATGTAATTTAAAATATTTTCACAAAAACTAATGAGATTAATACTGATAACTACTTTGACTTTGCCATTATGAACTCTGTTCTCATCCAGTTATATACACAAGTAAAACAACTAAAAACAATGAGATAATAAACTAAACCTAAAAATAGATATGAATGTATAGCAATAATATCTTTAAAGCAAATAGAATATATTGTTAATATTTGCTTATATTTTTACAGAAGGTGTTTTGTAACTTATTAACATAAATATTCTTAGACTATTTTTTACCAGATATCCCCATTCAGGATCAAACAGGTAAAAGAAAACATTTTTAAAAAAAAATATTGGGGAGGAGCAGTGAGTGGAGAAAGAGCTAGGAGAAAAAGAAAAGGAGGAGAGGAAAGCATGTATGACCAGGTAGATTGAATCAGGGGAGTAATTGACAAGAAAAAAGAGAGAGAAAGAGAGATACTATAAAAAAAAAAGGGAGCCATTATAGGTTTGAAGAGAAAACTGACTCTAGAGAAATGTCCAGAGACCTACAAGACTGACCCCAACAAACAATTTGAGCAACGGTTGAAAGGCTACCTTAAATGCCATTCCCTGATAATGAGATTGATGACTAACTTATCCACCATCATAGAGCCCTTATCTAGTAGCTGATGGAAACAGAAGCAGACACCACAGCTAAAAGCTGAGCCAAACTGGAATCCAGATGCAGAGAAGGAGGACAAGACAAGGCTACAGAAACGCATAGAGACAGCTGACCTGAACAAGGGGGAACTAATAGACCCCCAGACTGATAGCTTGGAAACAAGCATTGGAATGACTCAGACTCCCTGAACATGGGTCTCAGATAGCAGGCCTGCGCAGTCTAAGGGACCTCTGACAGTAGAACCAGGAAGTATCCCTGGTGCACAAAAGGACTTTGGGAGTGCATTGCCCATGGAGGGATACTCCTTTAACCTAGAGGCAGGAGGTAGGGCCTAGTCCCTACTCCAAATGATTTTGTTGTTCCATTCTGGAAAGCATCACCTTCTCTGTGGAGTGGGGGTGAATGGATTGGGAGGGTGGTCAGAGCTCATGGGAAAAAAGGAGATAAGAAGGGAGGGAGAGGGAACTGGGATCAATATGTAAAATAAGAAAAAATTTTAAAAAATGAAAATATATAATATAAAATAAAGCAACACACATATACACCGAACATTTCATTTAGTTTTTTTTTTCTTATTTTTCTTGTGGTTCTGAGGTGAATTCTAAACATTAAGGTTATGTTATGATTTAGAACTATAATTTATTTAAACTTCCAATTTTACATATATATATATGTATATATATATATATAATTAAACTAACAAAACCTAAGAGACATAAAATATTCTTCTAAATGGTTGTTAGAATGTAGGTGAAATGTTCCCTTATTTCAAATTCTTTGCATCACAATAACATAATACTTCTTTCATATCCATGCCTTGGGTGTTTAAATACTGGTTATATGACATTTTTTGTTTCAATTTTTTAATAAAATTTTCACATCTCAAATTATTTATTAAGATTGTTTTTTACAACTTTGGTAATGCAATCAGGTTTCTTTGTAACATACAAGTGTGAACTACTTTGCACATCACTAGAAAGCTTTGGTTATCTGATGGATGCATTTGTATGATGTAATTAAGCTGAAGTGTCAATATAATTTTATTTGTAGTTACTCTTTGCATATGGTGAATTATAACGCTGAGCAGCTAGCAAGAATCTTCTGAACTAGTTTTATATGAGGATCAAATTAACTATAATTACGTTGTCAAGGTCTCATAATTTTAATTTCCTCAATATATCAAATTTCTAGATGACAATTTAGATGCCACTGAGGGAAAACATCAAGGGAATTTATCTGAGTTCTTTTTAATACTATATTCTGCATTTCTTTATTATTAAAACCTTAAAATGGTTATTGATATAGCTAATTTGCTGAGCACATTTCTGTTGGAACTTTCTGAAAATTGCACGCAAATCATCCCCCAATAGGGACACTTCTCTAGAGTATCAAAAGTATAGAATTTCTTTGTAGCACTGACTGCACATAAAACAGCTTAGATGTGTATGCGCCTACCCATGCCAGCAAGGAAGACAGGACTCTGGGAAGATCTTCTTCATGCAGTATTAATCAAGATCCTTGAAACAAGTTCTTCTGACCCGCTAGACTCTGGGGGACCCCTGCACCAGCTTAAATACCCTTGCACTAACCAACCCCAGTGAGCTACGTGGAACCTGCAGATAGGCTACTCTAATGTGGAAACAGACAGGCTGAACAGAATTAACCAAATAAGAGTGATTACCCTTGGGGAGATGGAAGGTGGAAGCCAGCGCCATCTTTAAGGAGCGGGAACTTCGCAGCTCTCTACAGATGTGAACAATAAAGATGCCACAGGGCTACTTCATTCACTGCCCTCCTTGGACCTTTTAAATATTTCGTGTCTCTTACTATTACTCTGTACTCAGAAGTAAGGAATTAGAACGAGGATTGGCAGAGAGAATCCTCTGTATTTGTCATTCAGGATCTGGGTTACCTGTCACTATACTTTGCACATGCATTCATTGCTACTCAATCATTTTCTTTCCAGATGAATAGTAACTCAGTGTGTGTAAGTAATGAGTGTCCATTCATCAGTCAATGGGCATTCAGGTTGTTTGCATTTCCTCTTTATTGAGAATACACCAATAGGGAACATGCCTTACTAAGTATCTCTGGAGTAAGATATAGAATCATGCTGGTGTATATATAGGGATGTTAATGCTGTGTCATTTGGCAGATATGCTTTTATCTTTTTGAGAACTCACCACACAGATCTCCATAGGGGCTGCACCTATTTGCAATCCCACCCACATTGGGTGAGAATTCCCCTTTCTCAGAACCCTTGTCAAAACTTTATGTCAGTGGAATTTTTTTTTTTTTTTTTTTTTTTTGATGTTACCTATCTTGACTAGAGTAAGATGAAATTTCAAAGTGTTCAAAGTAGTGGTAATTTGAATTTTTCCTGTTGTAAAGGATATTGAAAATCTTCCTCTTTCAGGATGTGCTTTGTAGTTTGGTGAGGTCTTTTTTTAATTGTTAGCCTTAATTCCTGATCAAATGGAATCTTTGCCAGAAATTCTTCCCCTTTACTTAAATTTTTGTAGACTCTATCAGTTCTAGCAGTTTTGGAATTTTAGATTTCATAATAAAATCTCTGATCCAGGTGGGACTGATTTTTGTGCAACGTAATAAATATAGGAGTAATTCAGTTTTTTAAATGTAAATATTGTATTTTCACACATTTAACAAAATTGTAAAAGAAAACTGGGTCATGAAGACTACAAAATGCATAGTGGAGAGGAAAAGGACACTGGCACAGAAGCAGCCAAGGAGTTTTCCAGGTGACATGGCTGTAATTGTGAAGAAGATTGGAATCCTTAAAGAAATGCCAAATCTGCATGAGAATTGATGTCTTGGGTAAAGACCCCACCCAGTTAGCTTCAAATCAACAAAAGAAAAAGCCTGAGAAATTAACAATCAAAAGCAAGAGCAGAAACTGGCAGAGCTGCCCATGTGATCCTGGATTTAGAATCAGAAAGGCTACAGGAGTCAAAGGTTGTAGCTCTATAATTCAGAAGAGCAGCTGAAGTTAAGGAACACGTGGTAGGGAAGTCCTTACATGAAAGGGCTGAGAAGGCAAGAGGCCCTCAGTGATCCAGGAAATGCTGTAAACATGAAGCCTGGGTTGCCCTGGAAATTGCAAGATACTGGTGATTCCAGAGCCATGAGACATTTGCCAAAGGAGGGCTGAAGACTGAGTGGAGCCAGTGTAAGGGTAAGAACTATGTTTCAGGTAGTAAAGCCAGGAGGTTGGAGTTCTTTAAGCCCTCTGACACCAGAAAGGGAGCTACAGGATTCAGAGTGGCTTCTGTTGAGTTTTAGTCTTGCTTAATTTAGCAAGAATTCCATAGATATGCCTCCATGCATCCCTGTTGAACTGGTAATAATATGCTATGCTATTTTATGTTGGGAAAATGTCATTTTTTTCTTTGGCTTATGCAATGGGTTATGGTTAAGAGATTGCCTTAAGTCTCTAAATAGACTTTGGGTCTTGAACTTTTACATAGAGTTGTGACTAAAAGACCATGAGGAGCTTTAAAGTTGAACTGAATACACTTTGAGTTTGATTAGGCCCTGAGGCTGTGGAAGCCAGAGAGTGGAATGTGATGGTTTCAGCAAGATGCTCCAGAAATGTACTGGGTTTGAAAGAATTGATCTTCAATTAGTGACTGCTTGGTAGTAAATGAGGAGGTGTGACCTTGTTGGAGGAAGTACATCTCTGGAAGTGAACTTTAAGGTTTTAAAAGCTAAATGTCATGCCTCAGATTCTTATGCTGACTTCCTGTTTGTGGTTTCAGATATGAGATCTCAGCTGTTATTCAAGGTGCCTGCTATGGGCCCTGATATTCTGGATTCGCAAGCCCAAAATAAACCCATTCTTCTACACATTGTTTTGGCCATGGTGTTTTACCACATAAAATGCAAAGTAACCAATACAATGTAAAAGAAAAGCAATGCTTCAAGAGAAAAATTAAGTTTCTGTTTCTACCAGGAAGACCCTGTACTTCAAATGATACATTAATGTTGAAGCTGAAAATCAGGGTTCTTTCTCCAGTGAGGAACCCAATTTTTTTTTTTGCAACTTTCTAGCAGGAATGAGCTGAACCTCATGAATATTGGAAACTTGGCATTCTGTTGACCCTGCCCCCTAACCATGGCAGGACAAGCATGCCCAGTGTGACCATGTTATGTAGCTGCATAAGGACTCAGTAGGGATGTGCAAGCTTCCCATTTTAGGCTAGACTCTCCCCCTCCCCCTTTCTCTTCTGCTCCTGGTTGGCCTACAGCAACACTCTTTTCCATTTTCCAATAAACTCCACATGCGTGCATCGAGTCTGCTGTTCATTTTCATTGCCCACAGCTGCAGCAAAATAACGACATTTTGGTGCTGAAAAACTCTGTCATCCTCTCTCAGTAATTTCTCCCACCACCTGCTGGCAGACAACTGGAGGCACTTGGGGATCCTGATCCCGAACCAGCAGCCCACTTTTCATCTACCCATTCACTGAGACCACCATCTAACACCAGCTATAATTATGTAAGGGACCCCCTCTCCTGGTCAGCATAAACTTGTCCCTAAACCTGAAGGATTGAGTTTTTGGAAAAGAAGTCCCCAACCACAGTCTTTAATTCCACAGCTGATCTTTCTTTCCGACTATCACCTCTAGTACATTTCCCATGGGTGAAGTCCAGCACTGCCCTTGCTGAGCGGTAGACTCGACTTTCTACTTTAAACTCTCATTTGACTTTTGTCTTTATGACTTTGGGGGTTATGGATTATCACCTTTTGTACTGCTGAGTCCTTTTGGGAATCTTGTCCCTTGACCACACTCTGCCATTTTTGCTACACCCATGGAAACTAAGCCAATAAAAGTAATAAGCCCATCCACTCTGCTGGGATGTCTACTAGAAAATTTAAAACCCCTTCACTTAATGCCATTTGTTAAGGCACCCAGACTTACTTATCTCTGTACTAAGAAATGGCCTAGACACCCCCTAGAAAAAAACTCAAATTGGTCATGCAATGGCTGTCTAGACCCAGATATTTTACAGGATTTCCAATTACTGCCAGCAGACAGGTAGATGGAAGATGTTACCATATGTCCAAACTTTCTTCTAACCCTCTGCTCTTCCTCTTTTCTATCCCATGTCCTCCTAACCATGAAAGCTGAACCTGAGGAAACCTCCACTAACTTAGACTCTGCTAACAAACCTCCACTGCTTCACCTTCATCCAACTTCCTCTTCTACTCCTTCTCCCTCTCTAGCTTCTCCCCTCCCATCTTCTTCATCTCCAACTTCTTCCCCCTCTCCAGATTCTTTCTATTCAGCACCAGGCTACTCCAAATACCCAACTGCCATGCCTACTTTCATGCCCCCTATTATCTGCTCTCTAACTGCTGCATGCTCTCAACCTACCAAAGCCGACCTGGCTACAGTTCAAGAAGTGGCCAGGGTGGTTGGTCTGATTAAAGAGCCTGTCCCCTTCTCACTTTAGAACTTTCTCAAATAGAAAAGAAACTGGGTTCCTATGCCTCTAACTCCACTGCTTTCATAAAAGAGTTTCAATATGTCTCCCAATCTTATAGTCTCACTTTCATGATACATACATTATCTTAACCAACAACCTACTACAAACACAGAGGAGTTTAGGAGCATGCTAGAGCCCAAACAGATGAAGTTCACCAGACTTATGCAGCTCACCCTGACAGGTCACAGGCTGTTCCAATTCAGGAGTCCCTTGTGCTTTTTAAATACAAATACAAGATGCTTGCCAAGGCCATCCCACCATCCTCAGAGTCTGCCAAGGATGCCTTTCCCTTCGGAGCTTGAGGACCACATTGCCCATGTTTTAAACGTGGTTAGTAGTGGCACTGGGCCTAAGCTTGCCCTAAATCCCCATGGACCTCTCAAACAATGTCCAAAATGACAGCAAGATGGCCTCTGACCAATATACTGTCTCTTTGCCCCTTGTGGCAAGAGAACATCAGACACGGACTGCCCTCTGACTTCCTAGCTCTGGCCATGGACAACTATAATGAGTGAAGGGACCAGGGCTCTCTTGACCCAACCACTGACATCTCTGACAGGGAACCCCAAATGGACATTAAGGTATTAGAGCAGTCTGTCCCCTTCATCTTGGACACTGGTGCCACATATTCAGTCCTGAGGGACTTTTGGGGACCCACTTCTTCACATCTCCCTATTTTTGGGGTAGGGTGACAGCCTTACCTACCTAAGCAGACTCTACCAATCAATTCCCTTTTCAGGGGAATTCCCCTCTCCCCTGAAACCTGGGTGGTGGGGGCATGGGCACTCCCTGCCATACTACTAACCAGTAGGCCAAAAGAATAGCCCTCACTCCTACCTTTCAATTAGCACAGGGACAAACACTAAAAGTTTACACAGACTCCACATATGCCTTCCACATCCTCTTGTCCCATGCAGCTATCTGGAAAGACCATGGACTACATACTCCAAAAGGATGACCCATAACTATCTCAGATCATATTATGGCTATGCTAAAGGCCTCCCACCTCTTCAAAGCTATGGGGATTATTCACTGCCAGTCTCATCAGACTGACAGCTCCATTATCTCTAAGGGAAACAACTGGGCTGACAAAGCAGCTAGGGCTGCAGTCTTCCCAGACCCAGACTTACTTCACTTCACCCACTGCAGGGAGTTCATACACTACAACCCACATCCTCACAGTCACCTCCTGACACTCACAGAATCTGTCCTATTTACCCCAGCTTTCATCCTAACAGCAAGGCTCTGTCTCATTTTGTTAAGGCTCACCTTCAGCACACTACTGAGGATTTACATTTCTATTTTTAATTAATTTTTTTATTTTTCTTATTTTACATATCAATCCCAGTTCCCTCTCCCTTGTTCCATCCCTCCTTCTCTCCCACCTTCCCATGCCCACCAACCAACATCCCATCCCACCCCATCCCCCACACACAAACCACAGGTAGGGTGATGCCTTCCAAAAGGGATCAACAAACCTGCAAGTCATTTGGAGTAGGGACTAGGCCCTACCTTCTGCCTCTAGGCTAAGGGAGTATCCCTCTATGAGAAATGTGCTCCCTCCCAAAGTCCTTTTATGCACTGGTTCTACGGTCAGAGGTCCCTTAGACTTTCCAGGCCTTCTAACTGAGACCCATATCCAGAGGGTCTGAGTTGGTTCAATGCTGGATTTCAGCTATCAATCTGGGGGCCCATTACCTCACCCTTGTCCAGGTCAGAAGTCTCTGTGGGTTTCTGTAGCCTGTTCTTGTCCTCCATCTCTACATTTGGATTTCAGTTCAGCTCACTGTTTAGCTGTGGGTGTCTGCTTCTGTTTCCATCAGCTACTAGATGAAGGCTCTATGATGGTGGATAAGTTAGTCACCAATATAATTATCAGGTAAGGGCATTTATGGTAGCCTTTCCACTGTTGCTCAAATTGTTAGTTGGGGTCAGTCTTGTAGGTCTCTGGATATTTCTCTAGAGTCAGTTTTCTCTTCAAACCTATATTGGCTCCCTCTATTATGGTACTTCTCTCTCCATTTTCTCTCGTCTATTCCTCCCCTGACTCAATCTTCCAAGTCCCATGTGCTTTCCTCTCCTCCCCTTTTCTTTCTCCTAGCTCCCTCTCCATTCATTGCCACCCAACTCCCAATATGCTCAGGAGATCTTATCCTTTCCCCTTCTGTGAGAGACCTTGTATGAGTCTCTTAGCTTCCTCCTTGTATCTTAATTTCTTTGGCGGTGTGAATTATAGGCTGGTGATCCTTTGCTCATTCAGGATGGTTTCTTCAAGTTCCATCCATTTGCTGAGAATTTCAAGATCCCATTGTTTTTTTTTTTCTGCAGAGTAGTATTCTATTGTGTAAATGTGCCACATCTTCTTTATCCATTCTTCATTTGAAGGGCATCTAATTGCTTCCAGGTTCTTGCTATTACAAATAATGCTGCTATGATTATAGTTGAACACATGTTTTTGTTGCATAGATGTGGATCATTTGGGGATATGTTTAAGAGTAGGATTGCTGGGTCCTGTGGTAAACTGATTCCCATTTTCCTGTGGAACAGCCATACTGCTCTGCAAAATGGCTATACAAGTTTGCACTCCCACAAGCAGTTGAGGAGTGTTGCCCTTTCTCCACATCCTCTCCACCATAAATTGTCATTGGTGCTTCTAATTTTGGCCAATCTGGCAGGAATAAGATGGTATCTCAGAGTTGTTTTGATTTGCATTTCCATGATAGCTAAGGGTGTTGATCACTTTCTTAATTTTCTTTCAGCCTTTTTGATTTCCTCTATTGAGGATTCTCTCTTCAGTGATATACCCCATTTTTTAATAGGATTATTTGGTGTTTTGGTGAGCAGTTTCTTGAATTCTTTTTAAATTTTGGAAATCAGCCCTTTGCCAGATGTAAGATTGGTGAAGATATTTTCCCAGTATGTGGGCTGTCATTTGGTCTTGTCAACTGTGTCCTTTGTCTTACAGAAGCCTCTCAATTTGAGGAGGTCCCATTTATTAATTGTCACTCTCAGTGTCTGTGCTACTGGAGTATTTACATTTCTTAAGATCTGTCACTGCCTCCTGTAGAACCTGTCAGATGTCAAACCCTAGTTCCAGGTATCGTAGCCCCCCTTTTTTCTACACACCAGGCCAGGGGCTCTATCCCAAGGACTGACTGACATCTTTACTTTACCCACATGCCCACAGTCAGATGAGTCAAATATCTCCTGGTATTAGTTGATACCTTCTCAGGACTGGTAGAAGCATTTCCAACCACTAAAATAAAAAAGCACTGACAGTTTCTGATAGTCTCAGACAGTCTCAGGGAAATTATTCTGTTTAGTGAAATATTCACTTTGTCTGCTTCTATGGAACTGACCACGCCCATTGGTGGTGGAGCCAGGGGCCGAAGTGACCTGTAGAAATAGGTCTGAGGAGGAACCTGGGAACACTCTCTTGCTGGAGAGAAGCAGAGAGGAGAGCATCCGATGGAACCTGCTGGTGTTCATCTGTCTAGGTTGCAAGTTATTTCTCCCTGAATAAACATCTATTTGGCCTATTTGTTTATCCTGATCCTTATTAAACCACAATAATTCTGCAGTTTGAAATTCCAGCTTCTCTTCAATCAGACAATGGTCCACTGATCTCCCAAACCCTAAGCTCAAGCTCTCAACATCCCTTGGCATTTTCACATCCCATATAATCCCCAGTCCTCAGGAAACTGTTTTATTTTTTGTTTGTTTGTTTGGTTGGTTGGTTGGTTGTTTTTTTTTTTTTAATATACTTGTTAAAATACCACAGGAACTTCACCTTGACTAGGTAGAGAAAGCTCATGCCTTTGGCTCTTCTCAAGATTAGGGTTCTCCCCAAATAACCCCTTTCATATCACTCTTTACTCAGGTATAGGCAACCAGTTCTGGCATCTGGCCTCTCACCTAAACTGTCACCTCTTTCTGAATACCTGCTTACACTCTTACTTCATCATCTCTGTTCTCTCCTATGGAACTTTACTGAACACTCCCTACCTCAACTATGTACCAACCTGTGTACATCCCCAATTAAATTGGGTACCAAGTCCTTCTCTCTCCTCCAGGCTAACATCCCTCACCCTTTTCCCTTAAATGGCAGGGCCCCTTCAAGGTAATTTATTTATCCAACCTCATATCTTTTACTTATTCACTTGAAACCACCCCTGCAACATAACTTTGTTCTGTCAAGTTTTGGATGACATGATATCAACTATCTTGTCTCCTATTTCAGAAGAATAAAGCTTCACTACTACAACTACACTCTGCCAGACTGGGAACCCCATATGCTTTCCTTCTTGCTCATCAATATCTTCTCTATGTATCCCTCAATAACTCATTCAAAACTTCTAATCCAAGCAATTAGTTGTTGTTACAGGAATGACAGCCATAAGCCACAGATCTGGAGCCACAAAGACCATCAAATATTTGTGCCTACTGAGTAAAGGTCTAAAGAGGCACCAGAGTTCCATACAGCCAGACCCGGGATGAACAACCAGCTTTCCTAGAACATGGCAGCACCCCAGCTTTTTCAGGTCTACCAAAGATGGTCAGTGCCCCTCAGGTCAGCAGGAAGTTTTGAGACCTGGATGTCTTTATTCCCTAACCTGTGGCTCCTAATTCCTCAACTTTTTAAATAATAAGAAGAGGTGGAATTGTTGGGAACTTGGCATTCTGCTGACTTCACTCTGTAATTATGGGCAGAACATGCATGCCTGGCATGGTCATGTCATGACTACATCATGCATTATGGGGCCGTGTAAAGACTTAGTACACATGTGCAAGCTTCCCTTTATTAGCAAGTGTCCCTTACCCAGCTCTTGTCTTCTCTTCTGCTCCTGATAGGCTGACAGCTAACCACTTCTTTTCTCCCCAGCAGTAAACTCCACATGGGCATGTTCTGTCTCATGTTCCTGTTTCATTGCCAGCTGCTGCAGCAAAAGAACAACAATGAATACCTGCAGACCACCTTTCTACAATCTAATTTTCCTCATTATGAACCATGACAAAAGATTAGCAAGTAAATAGTTTAGGGTTTGGCACCTACTTACTAATACCTATTTACTAAATACCTAATCTGCCTTTAAATCATAGAGAAAATTATATGTAAAAATTTTCATTGTTCTAAAAATTTTTATGTAAAATGAGCAGTAAGCATCAAGTGATATCTGGCCAATAATTTCCTAAATTTGATGTAGGTTATAATAAAAAGTAAATTATTAAATACAGTAGAAAAAGCCAGAGAGAAATACCTAAAGAAATTTTTAGGGTCCTAAAATATCTATTACTAATCATGTTTGAACTAAGAGAAAATGCTAGAGAATTAATTATTAAATTTAGCAATTTAAGAAAAGGAAAATATTGTTAAAGGATAAGCTAAATAGTCTTCAGTAGCTAGTGCATAAGGTAAATCTAAGGAAGTTTCTCACTTATAAATAAGTGGAAATTTATATAACTTGTATAAAATAAAAACATAAACATTGTTCCATTTATGCCATTTATATTTATACAAATAAAAAAAGGTAAAAATTTCCCTGTAGAAATATAGAATCTATGCTTACAGAATCCATATTATGTTTGGACTAAGATGGCAATAATACCAAAAATGGAAATACATCACACAAAAACGGATTTAAATATTCTAAATTAATAATCATAATAAAATCTGAACAATCTGATAGCACAACAAATATTTTTATTTTAATGTGAAGAAAAACTTCCAAGGTTTAATGATATCTCAAATAGAGGAATACATAAAGTATCTAAAGTCTCAAGACAATTAACAGAGATAGTTGGTAAGAAGCTAAAAATTCCTGATAAATGCAATCAGTAAAGTAGGAATGCATTCAACTCTGCACCTAAAAATTTTTATGGTATTGAAAGAGAGAATTCCTAACACAGAGCAATTTCACTCTGAGATGGTATGCTACCACCACTAAATATTGTCCTAACATTCTCTAAAAGAGAATATAAAGCGGAGTGAAATGTGTGACATAAGTATTTAGATTGGCAAAGAAAATGTATTGGGTTAAAGATGATAAGTGAATAAAATTTCTTGTGACTGTTTAAATGAAATAATGGAAACATGTATGTAGCACAATATATATATATATATATATACATATATATATGTATATATATATGTGAATTTGAGAGAAAGCACATGGAAGTGGGTAGTGAAAATATGTAAATAAAATACTCGTTTAGGGAAGTTTCAAATTTAAAAACATAAATTACAAAATAAAGACTTATTATATATAAAAGAGTTTAAAGTGAAAGTTAATATGTAAAAGGAAGTATCTGAAGAACAACTGATAAAACTCAAAAAAATGATATAAAATGTTTTATGTATTTCAGAGAATCTATGTTAACATATTTATCAGAAAATGGAACATCTGCATAAGTATTAATGCATAGCAAAAGAAATGGAATCAAAATTAATTCTATGTGCAGAGTCTATGATCATTATTATCTTTATCAAGAGAAAATGTTAAAGTTAGAAAATTCACAAGAGAACTTTAAATATTAAACAAATTTATATATGTAAGAATTGAGTTCTTAAAGATGCATAACAAATTACTACTTAGGAATAAATGTCATATATATATATACATATATATATGAAACATGAAAGCATAATCACAAACTCTGAGGACATTTGCCTTATAATGAACAGAAAGTCCAATAATTTTAATTTGTGTTAATTCTAATATAATTGCAACATCTAATTATCTTAATGGCTAAAATAAATAAAAATATTGTTCATATGAAAATGTTTCAAAGATTGAAAATAATATGAAGGATTACAAATGGACCATAAAAATAAATGGCTTGCTTTTTTAGTCTCATCAAGTTTCTAATGAGATACCCTGGGAATAAAGTTAAGCTGAGTTTGTAACTCCATTAATAAAATGAGAGAAAAATAAATAGGACATCATTTTAAATCTTAATTTTTTTTTAAATTAGGATCTGTTTAATAGAACTATTGAAATGAAATCTAACCTAGATAAAATTATTCAATGCATTCCACATTTTTAGAATGTTATCAAACTTAATCATAATTGAACTCTAAATAAAATATCTCATGACATATAAACTTGTACTCCCTTATATATCTTTTAAATAAATATTGGATTTCTGACAGTGGCTTAATACAAGTGAATATTTCATGAGAATTATTTAGAACCTACCTATTTTTGTGGGTTTTTATTTATTATTTTAAAAATTCTCCAAAGATACCTGGTTAAAGACTTTGTAAATACTTGTAGAAAAGTTCAAGATTTCTATATACTCTACTCAAATGTACATTTTTGAAAAAAATAGAAATGCATATAGGATTTTCACTAATATACTAACAGTTGAAAATAATTATGCCTTTTTTGAACAATTTATAAAAGAAGAAAATACAAATTCAGTTGAAAATACAGACTTTACAAGCAGTATTAAGTTTTTTGAATGGAACTCCTTTCCTGTGAAGTAAAAGTAGCTCCTATCCTAACAGAACTGGCTTATATTTTTTCAGTTTTATGTTGGTATGGGATAATATTCAATCACATGAAGTTGCTACGTAACTTTTTATGTTTGATTATAAAGATGTTCTTGGAACAGAAAACCACAGCAGTCTGTCAGCCAGGCATTCACGATGGTAACCAAGTAATGTTCTGTGGTGTACTGTGGTATTATGTTCAATAGGTTAACTATGTTAAGTTCATTGTTGACGTTCAGTATTTGTTTTAAAATTTAGATGGGTTTATTAGAATACAGCTATTATAATCCAAGAAATATCTGTATTTTTTTTCCTGTAATTTTAGAATTGATAAGAGACAGATAATGAGCTATTAAGTGGTGGAAGATCAACCAATAAGTACATGATAGTCTTCTAATTACTAATTACTCTGGCTGAAGAAGGTATTCTACAAGCCATTGTACTGAATTTTGCCCTTTTATATTCTTAATCCTTCAAACAGGAAATGGTACAGAGGTGCTTGCCCAAATGGAAATCAAAGATGTGAATACATCCCAAGTGTTGCATAGTCCTAATGAGATGGAGATCTCTTGGATTTTTTTAAGTCACATGAGTTCATTCACACCTACCAAGTCAGTAACACTATCAATCAAGTAATGTCATGTTGAGGACACTGCTAAAAAGAACTGGAGGCTATCATAAAGGATGCAGTAATTGAGTGAAGAACCACACATACAAAGCATGCTCTTAATAACACAATGTTTTAGGCTGCTAATTTTAGGTTGAAATTGAAACAATTCATATTATAAATATATATTTGTGTTTTTCTTTGACATTCAGGTAATCCTGCTTATGAAACAAGTCTTTCATCATATTTTCTTCATAACTTTGTTCCTTCATTCTTATCTTTCATTCTTTCAGCTTTGGAGAATGTGTAAAGGAGAATCATGTTACAGTATTTATAGTTATCCTAGAAAGTGAAGAAATGCTAATAAACTCTAATGGATTGCAATTTGCTGATCTAAAACAAGTTTTATTCTATTACTCAGGACTTTATCTCCAATATTCCTTATTTCCACACTTCAGCTATGTAAAGACTTTTCCTAGCAGAATTAAATAATTCATAGAGTTTAATATTTAAGTGAGTGTGATATATAACTTAATATAGTACAATATTCTGATCTTTAAATAATAATGAAATGACATTTAAAATATAAACTCTACTGTGCTGGGAAGTAAAAAATATTAAAAGAAAAACAATGAATAATATAGTACCTTCATTCTAATATTTAACATCAAATACTTAAAACACTTTGGCCAAGATGACCTTTCATTAATTTTGAAACTTGTAAACTTTATGCAATAAGAGTAATGACTTCACCCTAGGCTATAATCCTTTCCAAATGTACCACTAGACAAGTTTATATGTAGCTTTGATTCTAAAGAAAGAATCCTATTAAAAACTTCACTAAATACGTATGTATATGCTGATCATATTAATGATTGTGGATACTTTTGCTCAAATACTTCATTTTATTGTTGTTAATTATATTGAAATATATGAGCTATTCATCCATAAAAATTAACACTGAGCCATGAATTTTTTTCTGAGAGAGTCCAAAGCAGGCTAATGAAAAGAGATTAAAAGGACTTATGAGAATAGGAAAGTAGACAGACTGAGACAATGGGTACATGACTTCTCTTTGCTAACACACTTTGTGTGATGTTTATGGGAAACTAGGAAGGAGTATGAAGGCATCTGGTGAAAAGAGAAACTGAGGTTTTCCCATTTTAGAAATTTAATAGTAAAAAAAGGCTGACACTTAAATATAAGTTATTCTGTCCATTGGTAGTGATTAAAATTCATTACTGTAACTTGTGATGCCTTGTTCAGTTGATGTCCCTAGGAGGCTGGCTCTTTTCTAAAGGGAAACGGAAGAGCAATAGATCTGGGAAATTGCATGGGAACTAGGAGAAATGGAAAAAGAGAAAACTGTTCTGGATGCAACACACAAAGAAGATATAAAAAGAAAATGTTTTAAAATCTCAAAACGAGATTGAAATGTATTTTAACAATGTTGGCTAATGACTAGATATTTAAATGCCATTGAAATGGTATAATTCTCTCAGAAATGCCCTCCTGTTTGCAATTAAGGACTATATTCTTCTCCCAGAATATTACAGTTATATATCTACAATACTGAGGAATTTAAAGAAGCCAGATTATCCTTTCAAATAGGGGTATGGGTAAATACTGGTGGTAGAGAAATCTAAGCTTCAGTTAGTGTATGATCACACTAGAACATCATTCTTTATTTTATTATTTGTTTTGAAATTAAAATATAATTTTAGTATTTTCTCATTTCCTTTCCCTCTTGAGTCCTTTCTATGAAAAACTTTCATCATCTCTGCATTTAAGGTTTGTATCTCTATAGGTAATTCCCCCTGTATTTGTATTTATTGTAAGATGTATTTGTGGATGAAAACATATTTTAATTGATATCCATTCTTTTCTATTTCTCCATTTAATATCCACTTAGGATCAATGTACTTCCACATGCCATATTTTTTGTTGACTATTACATTTATTTATTATTATACATATATAATACTATGTAACTTATTCTTTTTCATATAAGAGATTATTAGATAATTATGTAAAAGTTATCTGCATGATCATCAAAATGTCATAATAGTTAGTATTATAAAATTAATCTCGCTTGATAAAAATACAAGCATACAAAGTAAAAAAGATCATGAAAATTATACCTAAGCCATGACTCAGAAAAATGTTTAGGGAAAAGTGTGAAGTTGAATAATCCTTAGGCAAAAGAATAATCAGTAAGAGTAATTAGTCAAAGTCCCTTACTTTTTCAAATATATGAAAAGATATTTGTTACTTAGTTAATTGCCCAACTTGTTACATTTTTATAAGCAACACCTGATTTTAAAATAACATTTCTTCACTTGTATTTCAATAGCATGTGTTCACATGACATATTTATTTAGATTGTTGTTTAGAATTAAAATATTTGGAAGATCTCAATCTATTATTTGGAGGAATAACATTGTATGAACTGAAAATATATGCTAAGAATGCAAACTATTGCATTAAAAAATATTTCATTTATATCTTAACCATGTTTGTTAAATCGAATTGTGCTTGTTTTGGCCAAGTGTTCTTCCACAGATATATCATATTTTATACAAGTAGAATAAAAAGAACACAAAATGGGAAGACAATGAATTCTTCTCTGTGAAACTCAAAATACCTAGAATATAACCATTAACACTGTATGTGATACTGAATTGCAAGTGAATTTCTATTTTTATCAGTTTATATAAGAAAAGTAAACCTCATACTTGCCAATTGTTGAAAGTTTCATACAGAAAGTCATTTGATTTAGATCTTTTAACACTAGTATATTTTTTGTACATATTCATGTGTTCACATGCATATATACACTTTTTAATACACATATATTATGTGAAATCACATTAGTATTATATGTGATGATCTTAAAAAGAAAATTCTCTCATTTCCTCACTCCCTGTCACTGCCTCTCACACTTAGTGCTGTCAATTTATCATCTTGCTCAAGTTACACAATACTCAACCATTGAGCAAATTTCTCAGTTCAAACTTGTAACAAGTCTTACCTACAATTAGCAGTCCCCATGCCTCATCATTTCCTACAATTCATGTTTCTATGAATTCCTCACTTTCTAGAGAAAGAATAATCAACTTTTGATTTCCTATTTGTTCCCCTCTATCAATAATAATGACCCAGGCAGGGACCTTCTCTCTTTATGCTGTGCCCCTTCATTTTAAAACTAAACTCAACATAAGATTTCTTGTCATTAACCTACTATATGTCCTGACCTTGCCTTCCTCACCATCAGACTTCATTACTTTAAATTTTCACTTCTCATGTCCATAGCCTTTTATCATAATTCAAATAGCAGTTTTGCTTCAACTGACTCCATCGCTTTGCAGCAAATTTCTAAAAGTCTTGGAGGGAGCCAATTTCTAAGCTTGTAGTTATCTAATACAACATTGGTGTTCTCCAAAAAACACTTATGATATATATATATATATATATATATATATATATATATATATTCTTAACACATATTCCCCTATATGTTTTGTTTTTACATTTTTAAAATTTTTAATGTATTTTAATTTGATCAGCAATACAGTTCTTGTCATTAGAGATGACAAGCTTTTGTAATATATATATATCATGTAGTAGACCCGTACTTTTATTTTTTAACACTGGCCCTATAAATCTAATAGATGTCCATAGTGACTATATATTTTAGAATATAATCCTTATGTAATCTCTTGTAATGGGCACATTAAATATCTCTTCACTGTTGTGGAATATTATTTTAGACTGTGAGAAGATGTGTCCCTGCAATTGCTTTAATAAAGATCTAAGTAACCTATTATGAGAAATTTCCTGCAAGCCGGTTTCCTGAGCCATGTCAGCCCAAATCACATGAAGAGACAGTGTATTAATTATGAAACTGTTGGCCAGTTACTAGTGTTTCTTATTGGCTAGCTCTGTCTTAAATATTAACCCATTTCTGTTAATCTAAGTGTTTCCACATGGTCTTTCTGGAAAAATGGTCTAGACCTCTTCTCTCTCATCCTACAGCTTGACTCCTCTCTAATACATTATTCAGAATTCTCTTTGTCTCCTAGTCCTGCCTATCTTGCTTTCCTATTGGCCAACAGAGCTTTGTTCATTAACTCATAAGAGATACATATATACAGAATGACCTCTCCCACCAGTAACCAATAGCTAGGCTGGAAGAAGTTATGCAAGAAGTCTGGGGACAGAAAGAACTCAGATAGAAGGAAAGGCAGGGTCTGCAGCCAGACATGGAGAAAGCAACACGAGCATTACAGAGAGATGAGGTAATGAGCTATGCAACAAAACATAGACTGAATTAAATGGGTTAATTTAAGATATAAGAGCTTATGAGAGAATCCTAAGCAAAGGCTAAACTTTCATTATTAACAATTAGTACCCAAGTTGTTATTTGGGAGATGGCTGCACAGAGAAAGAATTGCTACACTTTCCATTATCACACTTAAAACTTCTTTTATTCATTGCTTGAGATCAATTCTATTTCTCTTCTGAGATTTCCAGAACTATTTTAAGTTCACTGTATGGAGCCAAGAAACAGGATTGTTTTCAATTCTCTACTTGATTGTTTAACCTATGTGAAATTTACTAGTCATGTTTTGTACTATATAAAGAATATAGATAGATTTGATTATCGGTGAAAGTGGAATATTTTGACATATGAATTTACTTAGTCAAATCCATATTTTTTAAAAGATAGTGAGGATTAAACTCTCTGGTTGTGCTCCATTTTTCTAATTGAAACATTTGTTTCTTTCACATCTCCAAAGATGCTGGTGAATAGTTGGTTATTATGACTGAACACAATATGGGTATTTGTTTAGTGTCTCCTGTTCATATGAAAACATATTTTTTATTTGATCTGAGATGCTAAAGGTTTATCTATAAAATCAATTTAGGCAATCTGAATCTTATACCATAGTTCAAGGGTAAAACATAAAAATAGAACTTGAGTATATTGTTTCTCATTTAAAAGGATTCATTTGGAATTATTTGGTTATATATGAAGGCAATGTGTAATCAGATTTCTTTCTATTTCCTTACAGGTACCATAGAGGATTTTGAAGCTGGGTCATCATAGGGTAAGCTATTTCTATATTCATGACTTCAGTGCCAGGAAATTCTAAATGGTGGCATAAGAGTTACCTAGGAGAAACTGAGAGTACAAAGCAGAAATCAAATACAAGGGGATTGACTGCTGTTCTAAGAATTTTGGGAATTCTTTAAAGAAAGTGACTCACTGAAATTTTAGCATACATTTTCTCAAAGCCTTGTAGCTTGTATGTTTTCCACCAGCCTGCCCACCACCATTCTGGGCCCACAGCCGCGCCAGCCCCAAATAACACACTGAGACTCTGTATTTGATACAATCCTGTTGGCCAGTTTCCATTATTGTTTATGGGCTAGCTCTGTCTTAATTATTAACCCATTTCTACTTATCTAAGTATTTCCACGTGGTCATCGTATCGGAGAGCCGCAGCTGGCATCTTCTTTCTCCATGCTCTACATCCTGACTCCTCCTCACTACTTTCTCTTTTCTCCTCCTAATCTCCTAGCTCCGCCTATCTTGCTTTCCCATTGGCCACAGTGCTTTATTAATTAACCAGTATGAGAAACATATTTATAGAATAACATCACCCATCATCTCCTCTTTTCTGTTTAAACCAAAAAGAAGGGTTTTAACCATAACATAGCAAAATATACCATACAAGTTATCAAATAATAATCACAGTTAACTATATTTAGTCCATTAACATTTTGTGAGACTTAAAGAAAATACCATCTACCTTTGTAAGTCCAAAGTCCTATATGTAACTTATATTTAATCCTAACTAAGAAAAAACTATAACCAAGATTATCTGTCTTCAACTCCTTCATAGAAAAGAGATGGATAATATATAATATATATCTTCAGTCCATAGGCCATAGTGTGTCTGGAAGACTCTTTCTTGAAGCAGGAACCCTGTAGTACTGTCCATCGTGCATCACCGTCACTTTCCTGTGGGTCCTGCATGTCCAGTTTATTCAGAATATAGTCAGTCTAGACAAGAGCAGTATCTTGTCCAAATGGCTAGTCTTGCCATATTAGAAGCAAACTTCATTACACATTTCTTCGATGTCCATCTTTCTGATGCAGGTGGTGTGACCAGGAGCAAGTGTGCCTCACTGTCAAGAAAAACCCTAAACCATTTTAAATGCCATATTCTGTAGGTCTTTGAAAGGTTTGAAGAATGCCTATTCATCTCAAATACATCTCTGCAGATCTAGAAATCCTAACTAACTTAACTCTAAGTTTTAACTATCATAGGTAACTCTCTATAATCTGTACTAAATTATATATTACATTTTCAATGAACTATATAAACATAATACCTAAACAAGAGGAGAAATATACATATCACAAAATTGACCTTTAATTTGTATCAATAAATGAAAATCCATTCCAAAATAAAGCTTTCATATCTATGCCATAATACCCTTTTTACCTTTAAAAAGATTGCTTGTGGTTATAACCATTCACAACCAAGCCCATTTAAATGAAAACAAACATTTTTAAACAATATTTTGGAATTTGGGCGTTGTTCTTTCCAAACTACTTCCTGCTGGTAGGGGATGCTGTTATGGGTGTCCTAAGATGATGCAGAAATCTTGGCTGTAGTCATCTGCAAGGCTTTGTCTCAACTGCTTTGAATGTTGGATCACCTGGGGATCTGTTTCAGGGAGTCTGGCTTGATCAAATCACATTAGTCTGGAAGGAATCCACAGCCTTTCATTTTCTGTGGAAACAAAAATAGAAATCCTTTTCTCCAGTAACTTGCCCTTAAGCTTAAATTTTGGAGTCAAAGCATTTTTAAAATATATTAATTGAATTAATCCAGCAGCATTTATCAGTAGTTGTTATTTTCTCAGCAATCAAATAATTTAAAGACAACAGAATCTCATCACGTATAGTATCCAAAATTTCTCTTTGCTTTCCATCTTTATGTAGCTTTCTTATTACTGGATTTCTTCTACTTCTTTTTTTACATAATTTGAGACAGGGTTTCTCTGTGTAACTTTTATCTGTCCTGGAATTCTTTCTGTATACCAGGTTTACTTTGAAATCATCACAGAGATCTGCTTGCTTCTGCCTCCCAATTGCTGGGATTAATGGCGTGCACCACCACAACCATCCATTCTACTTCATTTTTTCTTTTTTAAAGCATTGTATCCTGTTTCTTTTTCTCTCCCAAGCCAGCGTATTTTTTTAAATACCATGTAAACCTTCATTGCAGCTCTCATATACACCAATGAATTGTTAGCAGAGCTCTTTAAAAGCAAGGCATTTTTTTGCCACTTATGCTAATTTTGGAAACCTCCCTTAAAGGAGCCACGCAAATCTCTGTTTACAGCAAAACAAATCCAATCTAGAAAATGCTGCTACCAAAAAATCTTGCTAGTCTCTCTTCCTTTGTTTCTAAAATCTCTTTTTAAGCTTTTATTAGGATTTAAGTGAAAGTTATTATAGCCACGTTGGGCGCAATCTGTAGCTTGTATATTTTCTGCCAGACTGCCTGCCACAGGTCTGGGCTCACAGCTGCGCCAGCCCCAAATAAAACACTGAGACTCTGTATTTGATACAATCCTGTTGGCCAGTTACCATTATTGTTTATGGGCTAGCTCGGTCTTAATTATTAACCCATTTCTACTTATCTAAGTATTTCCACGTGGTCATCTTATCAGAGAGTGGTAGGCCAGCATCTTGCTTCCTCTAGGCTCTACATACTGACTCCTCCTAACTACCTCCTCTTTCCTCCTCCTAGTCTCCTAGCTCCACCTATCTTGCTTTCATATTGGCCACAGTGCTTTATTAATTAACCAGTATGAGAAACATATTTACAGAATAACATTTCCCATCAGGGATTTACTGCTGTTCTAAGAATTTTGACAATTCTTTAAAGAAAGTGACTCACTGAAATTTTAGCATACATTCTCTCAATGCCTTGTTTGTTCCTTAGAATAATGTCTTGACTAATAATATAAAAACATATGATATGGGTGGGATGGCTAACAAAATTTTACTTAGGAGGAAATCAATCGCTTAGGAAGAGTCAAGAAATTGTATTTAAACTATTAAGCATAGTAAATGAATAAGATATTTAAAGCTAAAACATAAGTTAGGAATCTAATGAGGACAAATAATATGCAGATAAATAGAGGAGGAGTACATGTAAATATATAATGATGTAATTTTAACATTCTACTTTTTCTTTAATGACATGTGATTTAATTTGATGTATATATAAAAATATTTGTTTTCTAACATGAAGTCAAGAAATAGGCATATAGCGGTCAAGCATAGTATTATCTAGTTAACTATTTTCTCATGTGGCTATTATGCAGTATCACTGACAATAATGGTTTAATGTAATGAAAAACTTTATATATTATAGAAGGAATTACAAAGCTTAGTATATTTCAACAAATACACATACAGTATAAAATGCTAATACTTATTTTCTGCTATCAGAGAATATATAAGTATGAGCATTATAATGAACTTGTATTTCTATATAATGATATGAACTGCAGAGAACTTCTGAAGTTATAATTTCACTAAAGAATAATTTGTGAAATGCAAAATCAAATTTGGCAAATAATACAAGAGAAGAGTCTTGCTCAAAGATAAAATAGCAGAGACACAGGCTTAAAATAAAAAAAAAAATATTTGTAATCAAGTAAGCAGAAAGAACATACTGAATCCTGTGAGTCACCGAACCTTATCTTCCACTTTAAATTACTAATTAATTCCTTTTCAGCCTGGAGGCATTTGAGGAATATAGAATCCTTATGAATGTTTTGAATTTAGTTAATTATAAGGCACAACTATAGTCTTGAAAGAAAGCAATACATGTGAGTTATCTACTGATTTGAATTTTGTTACATGTTGAAATGATTATGCAGATTTCAAAATGAGTTTTTACCATACATTCAAGCAAGAGCAACTTCAAATTTTAAAATACTAACTATGAGTGAAGCTTGTGCTCATGAGAGATTGCTTTGCATCACTCAAATGTGGTGTGTAAGATTTCTCCATTCAATGTTTGTCTATTTATACAAAGCTTTTTTGATAAATTAGAATATAGATTTCCTCTTTCTTATTTCTGATCAGTCCTTCCTTATTTCTGAATGCATATATTTTAGGTATACAAATGAAATAATAACAAGAGAATGGTGTCATGCAGTGCGATCTAATTTACATAGAAATTATATCAATTATTGCTTTAAGATCCTGTTTATCTAGGTGTAACATTTTGTTGCAAATTTAGAAACACAAGTTAACTTTCATTGATGTCAAGCAGAATAGCTCCTACTCTGCATCCCCAGAGAAATGAATGAGTAACTAGATGTTCTACAACTGACACTTGTATTCCCTAGGAATAGGTTTTATGGTGGAATTCACTTTTACTGTCATTTCAAGGAAATGAGATTGCTTGAATTTCTAGCTGCAGGGATCCCAGTAATTTTTCTCATACACTGGTCCTACAAAATTCACCCACTACAGTGTTTCATGAAATAATGGGGTAGGTAGAAAATATTTAAAACTCTCACAGAAAAGAAAGCCATTGTTTTAATTGTGTTTTGTTTGTGCTATAATAGAAATCATCTCTATTGATATGTGACATGTGCCCAATAAAGAAGTTTTCAAAATGATTAAATGCCTTAGCCCAAATTCAACTATTATTTTCAAAATCTACTTATTTTTACGATAGTATTAAACCGTAGCAAATTTGTGTCTAATCATTCGACTCCAAAGATATTTCTATAAGTATCTCAATATCCTCATATTCTTTGGAGTAATCTTAGTTTTTCAGTGTAATAATTAGAAGACAATTCAAATTTTGCGAATCACTTTTCATTAATCCATGTATTCAATTTCCCCACAGAATTTAAGACATGAATACTTACAATTTTTTTAGTATTTGTTTTTCAAGTATTAGAACAGGGAAAAGTTGTAATAAAATAGATACATGAAGCTTTACATTTTGTAGAATAATTCCGTAATGAGACAACTGCAACTCAGGAAAAAAATAACTACAATTCTAGGAAGCATTAACCAAATCAAACCAAAGAAGATAGTGAATCGCATACAGGAGATACATACTCATCGGATTATTCTAAAAAATATTGACCATTACCAGATGCCCCATAGCTTATGATAATGGATCAGTATTTATCCCTAGCATACAAATGACTTTGGGAACCAATTCCTCATAGAGGGATTCTCTCAGCTTAGACACATGGCATGTGACAGACTTTGATGATCCACCATGGAAACCCTCACCCTCCCTTTCCCTGGAGAGTAGAGATGAAATGGGATGGGGAATAATTGGGAGACAAGGGATGATGGGAGGGAGAGGGCACTGATTGATATGTAAAACAAGACTGTTTCTAATTTAAACTTTTAAAAAGTGGTGTAATAAAAAAACAGTGATCATTATCTCATGAGGGAAAGGTTATACCAATATAATTTATAAAAAGCATTATTGTTCCTTATAAATTCCCCGAGGATTTGCTAATTCTGCAAAGATAAACTTCAATTCTTTTTTTCTTCATCAACTGCTCTTTATATACATGTGTGTGTATTTGTATTTGTCCTTGTTCACTTCCCATTCCTCCCTTTAGTCCTTCCCAATTGTCCTCACAACAACCCATCCAAAGTTATAATTTTATTTCAATTCATAACATACTTTTAAAAGACAAAATTAACACAAAATACTCACCTTCTGTATTGTGCTAGACACTTTATTCCAAAGGCCATAATGTGATTAAAAGAAAAACAATGTATATTATAAATACCCTCATTGTTATAGAACTCTTCCAGGACAATTTAATTTTTGGAGCATTACTTTCTTCATAACTTTAAGCATAAGATGATAAAAGTAGAGTTGCAGAGTTTTAAATTGTTTTCCTGAGTTTAAGACATTGAAATGTGCTTAACTGCCATAAATATCTATATTAAATACTAGAGAATCCCTTTTTTTTTTAATTGCTGCTAGGCAGCATGGTTTTTTCTCAATTATTGAGTTTCCATTTTTTTATACTTTAGGATTATAAAAGGATAATTCCAGTTTTCCAGATGTGCACTGATATCTCTAAAGGAAACAGGAACAAACATTGTCAAATGTTCTTCTTACGCCAAGCACTTTTAGACAGGTAATTGTGTTTGCAATTTTCCCACTGGTGTGACTTTGCTTCTGTAGAGTCCTCATTTTACAAAATAACACTTATCTTCTGGATACAGTAAAAATCTTATCAAAAATTTGTGGAAAATTAATTTATAATTATATATAAAACTAGCACCAATTATTAAGTTGCCTTATCTTTTAACTCTGTATTAAGGACAAGGGTATATTCGACATTTCAGTTACCTATACAAAATTACCCTTATAAGTTCCTGATCACTCAGGCAACATCTGGATATATCCCATTCCATATTTTAGATAAGATTAATAATGGTTAGTTACTCCCAAGAGGTATATGCTACTATTCACTAGTGTGTCTTGCAGATGACACGCATTTGTGGATCAAGGATTTTGGATCAGATTTGATGTTTAATATTTGCTTTTGGTAGTACCCAGGGTACATTTGCTTATAAAAAAAAATACAAAATCAAGAGGGTATAAAGACTACAAGATCAAGAGAAATCCCTAGATAGGCACCTGAGAAAAAGGAAAAGAAGGAAGGATAAAATGATCAATCATTAATTTTATAAATACAAAGTTCCTATGATCATATCAATCACATTTACTAACTGGCTGCATATTATGTCATTTATCAGTTCTAACTGTCAAAATTTCTCTGGCCAGGAAAAGTGACTCATCAATACAAAGGATTCTGAGGTACAAACATTAAGATTTAGAATGCTCATCAAGATGAAATTATTGTAATCATATTGATTTGAAGACATTCCAGAAACATCTTGCTAATCATTAGGTTTATGTTACATTTGAATATTTTAAAAGAAACTACTGAACTTTAAGTTGAAACATTTACATATTAAAATAATGAAGAACAGGAAAAATTATGGTTCTTGTTTGACCTTTTGAACTCATGCTGAGAAAGGCATAATTGGGTAATGAGAATAAGGTCAGAATTAGACTCACTGGACACATATTTTTTGTTTTTAAAAACTATTCTCATATATGATATATTCAAATGAATTATGATTATAGCATTATGATAGGAACTTTAATTCCTTATGGACCAATATTCAAAAGATTTCACTTCCCAATTCGATGCAAAATCCATGGACAATTAATTTAAGTTCTTTTGGTACCAAGGCATGCATGAATAAAACTTAGTAATTTAATTTGAATCACTTACTGCTAGCATACCAAAGGCACATAAGAATAATTTGAACAATTTTCCATTCCAGGTGCTCTAAACTGAGGACATACATATATTTTAATTGTTTTATTCCTTTTAACTATTCTATGTTTAATGAGGTTTTAAAAAATAAATGTATTTCTTTCTGTAAAAGGTAAGAGATTGAAGATATAAATTAAACATACATTTTGGGAAATTTAGGGAGGCATTCAATGAAATTATCACTTTCATCATTCTCACTGGAGAAAAATTTAACCAAAAATATCTTAAAACTTTAAACACAATTATAAGATGTAAGCTATTTCAAATGAAGTTATAGTTCTTGTGGAGTGAGGCATTAATTAACATGAGAAAAAATACAAAATCAATCAATCGTGATTGGGATTTAACCCTAATCAGAGATTTAATCAAAATTATGGAGTAACTTATTTCAGTCTACAAATTTTTGCTGCTTTTCTTTGTTGTCTTTACCTCCACAGATGAGTAAAATTTTCAAATATAGTAGAAAATTGCAGAAATTAAAATTCTAAATATTTGATTTAAGTAATCTTTTAAAAAAGTAGGTATTTTCATCTTTGTTTTCTCACTTAAGCATTTTAAATAGTTTTCTCTTCTTATTAAAAATACAATTTTTTTCCTCATAGAATATTTCCTGTGTAAGTTTCTCCTTTTTTTATTTCTCATAGTGTGCCTCACCTCCTATCAGGATAATTTGCCTTTCTGTCTCTCATTAGAAAAACTACAACAAAAATAATAATAAAAAGCAGGCTTTCATTGGATAAGAATAAAATAAAATATATTAAAATAAATCAAACTTTAACACATGGAAATACAAAAAAAAGGCACAAAATCAGGGATTTCTCATTTTTATATTCATGAATCCCATGAAAATACAAAACATAGAACCACAATGTACCCACAAAGACCCATAGGGGAAAAGAATGTATGTATGAGTGTATGTATGTATGTATGTATGTATGTATATATGATGTATGTATGATGTATGTGTGTGTATGTTTGTGTGTGTTTATAATAACACACAAATAAAATCAAAATTTTAAGATGTTAAGTAAAAAGTAAAAGCTGGACAAAACATTATGAGACAGGATCCTTCAAAGATACTGTTAAGTTCATTGTCTGTTGGCCATCTACTACTGGACATACAGTCTACCTTTAAGAGTTGTGGGCATAGGAGAGCAAGGTAGACCAGTGAGACAGAATATGTATCAGGGTTACAGACCATGATTCCGCAGGTGCCCTCCTCGCCAAAGACAGTCTTGAGTGGACAATGAAGAGGACAAGGAAAATCAAGGAGATGAGACCCAGGTTCAGCAGCCACCTCAACGTCGGTATCACTGCAACTTCAATCACCAACGCAGACACCCAGAGAACCCTAAACCACAAAATGGCAAAGAGACAAAAGCAGCCCATCCACCAGCTGAGAATTTGTCTGCTTCCGAGGCTGAGTTGGGCGGGGCTGAGTAAATGCCGGCTTACCATCTCTACCATCATCCGGTTTGGTCATCCAACAAGAAGAAATGAATGTGAAATTCCAGCAATAAATAATGAACAAAGATTGAAGCTGAAGACCTTAAGTGCTTGCTTATTGCCCGTTGACAAGACACACTAGAACTACCTGCATTATCTATGCAGCATGGGATTTTTATTATTTTTACCTAAAGATGTCTCCTTTTGGTAATGACAAATGTGTTTTTTGTTTTGTTTTTGTTGTTGTTTTTTAAAGGTCTGGTTTTTCTCAATACACCTTTAATGGTTTTTAAATTGTTTCATATCTGATTAAGTTGAGGTTTTTAAGAACTTCATTTTTATTTGTAATGAAAGTTTAAAACTTGATGTTTTAAAGAAAAAAGTCAACAAATTGCAAGCACCTGTTAATAAAGGTCTTAAATAATAGTAATAATAATAATGATAATAATAATAATAATAATGATAATAATAATAAAAAGAGTTATTCACTTTTTTGGTGACAGTCCCTTAGATAAAACTAATTTTTATTTGCAAGTGGTTATCAATTGGAGATAGTTTCTGGCTTAGGAGTGGTGTGTTCCCTTTTATTTTCAGCACTAGAAGCCTACCTCAAGAAGACCCTGGCAGGTCCTGTGCATGTAGTCAAGTCACTGTGAGTTCATGTGTGTGTGTGTATGTCAATCCTGTTGATTCAGAAAACTATATTTCCTTTGTGTCCACCATCCCCTCTGGTTCTTCAGGTCTGTTTTACTCCTCTTCTGAAGAGCTCCCTGAGACCAAAAATGAGGGATTTGATGGAGACATTGCTTAAGATGCACACTGAAAAACCACGGTATATTTATCAAATAATTCTGTTACAGATAGATGGCTGCATGTAGAAGAAAAGAAAGAGATCCATACTCATCACCCTGCACAAAACTGAACTCCAAATGGTTCAAAGACCTGAGAACACCAGACACAATGAACCTGATAAAAGAGATAATAGTCTGGAACTCATTGGCACAGGAAAAGACTTTCTGAAGAGATTGATGAACCTAAGAAGATCATCACATAATAAATGGAGCCTATTGAAACTGAGAAACTTCCACACAGCAAAGGACACTGCCATTTGTACAAGCAGTAGCCTAGAGAACAGGAAAGGGTTTTGTCAACTTAATATCTGTTATAGGGCTGATGTACAAAATATAAAATAGCTTGATAAAAAATACATATCATGTAAACAAATAACCCAATTTAAAATGTCATTCAGATCTAAACAGAGAATCCTCAATAAAAGCAATTCAAATGTCTGAGAAACAATTAAAAGAAATGTTCAATGACTCTATTTATCAGGGTGATACAAATAAAACTTATTTGAGATTTCATTTTTCACAGGTGAAGTAACATTGACTAAAAGACAAATATGGCATGTATTCACTTGCATGTTGATGTTAGCAGTTAATTAAATGGTAACAAAGCTACAACCTATAAGACCACACATTAAGTATAGAATAAAGAATGAGGGAGATGACAGATTCATCTATCTAGGAAAGGGAAACAAATAGATTATGGATATGTGGTATTGGCAGAAATAAGAGGTATAATTGGGGAGGAGAAAGGGGGAGATAAAGGATGAATTAAATTGATGGTCATTTGAGGAGTAGCATTATACTACTCAAATACAATAGAAATTTCTTAAAATAGACACATGCACAAAGGTAATCTAAATGAAATTGTCAAATGAGAAGGGGAAGACAAAGTCCTAACTTGACACCTGTTGTCACCAAATGAAGTTTCCCATAGGTGTTGTAACTAACTGAGTTATTTGTCAATGGGGTTCCATGGGAACTCCCAAACAACCCAGGATATTTCCAAGACTATAGATTACTCTAAAAAAAAATCTGAGGACAAGGTCCTATTGCTGAAGAGAGTACTCACACAGCTCACTGAACATATAGAAGTAAAGGTGGTGCTTGCATGGAGTCTTCACTCCTACATGTTGGTATCCTTGGTATAGGAAGATACTGTGTATAGTACCAACACATCAAAAAACTTTGATCTACAATGTTGTCCTGCCTGCAATATATGCTACAGCATTGCTGTCACAAAACTTGTAGAGTCAACAGCTTATGACTAAAACAAATTAAAACCCACTGCACAAGATGGAACCCATACGTGACACTTCTGGAGTGACTAATAGTCAACAGTCCAAGGGCTTCGGGGTACTATAGTAAAATAGCAATAAAAGTACTCCTTGTGACATTTTCCTATACTCATAGATGAGTGTCATGCTCAGTCAACATTTTCCTGCAAGTAACTGGAATCAAATATAGAGATAATATGTGGAGATTGGGAAGCCTGGATTGTTAAGTCTCCTGAGTATTATGATTCAACAAAGCATTGCAGGCTTTAAATATTTCTTTATTAAACCTTTTAGAAACTGGAAACATGATTCATTCCAACTAATGACAGGTTTTGCTACATATATGATGTAGTCACTTTGAGCAAAAATCCTGTCCATTGATGCTAGTTGTTATTCACCAAATAATACTGTACACAGTTTTTGCTTTGCCTCTGGAACTGAGTCCACAGATTTATTTTTAGCTCTATGCATTGGCAGTTAGACATCATGTTGAAGGGATATCCACCATAATTATTTCATACTAAAGGGAGTCTAACCACTGCTCATGAATTCAGTCATCATTATCCCTATCAGACAACGTTGGCATCATTAGGCTTCAAAGAATAAATTAGAAACACAGATGGAAAATCTGGGAAATATTCCACATGGATATTTTTAAAAGCACAATTCTTATCAAGTACAGATTTATGAGGTAGAACACATAGTTTTAATAAATATTCTCAATATTAACCATATCATTTTCAAAATCATATTATAACATATTTTACTAAAATATTTAAGCAACTACTGTTTAAGGCCAAATATGAAATCCCAATTATTCTTTTCATTATTACATTTAAGCGCAAATTAATTTGACACAATAAATCCATTTATATTTTGGAGATCAACAGCCATATATATTTAAATCTCCTTGCTTAACAAAACATCCACTCTCCCATGAAATGTCAGTTCTCTAAATTTAAAGAGAAATGATATTTCATGTTTCAACTTTTCTGGAGGTTCAGTAGTTTTATTTTCTTTTTTAGTGTGTTTCTCAAATCAGAAGCATGCTTTACTTATCTGCTTACTTTTTATATATATGTTTAACACTGTTGATATTAGGGGATAATATAAATTCTTTAGGATTATCTCCATGGAAAACAAACATGTCCAACATGTTGGCACTTCAGAATGGCACCAAATTCCTACCAAGTCTCATACATGCTCACTAGCTATGACCTTCTGAAATCTTTATTTACCTGTTCCAATGGTGCTTTGAACAAAAACATTGTTGACAAGTTAAAGGAGGAATTCACTAATGACATTTAAAAGGAATTGGTCACCTACAGATAGGAGAAACATATAAAGTGTAGCAGATAGATCATGAGATAGAATAATGTTGACTAATTTCCAATATAATTTCAAAATCTATTTATCCTAGAACACCATGCAAAAAGACAAACAAACAAAAAACCTCAAGTATTCAAGTAGTGCACGAAATGATTCTCTGTCTTGAATGAAATCATTTGGTTTATTAATTCATAAACAGTAGTGTGATAGTTAGAAACATATTTGTGTTCACAATAATTTTTGGAAAATACTTATTTAAAATACATTGGGATTTATACACTCTATTTCTTGGGATCTCCTTTTGTCTTTCTCTGTCTCAACAGCACATAAGGAGTCTGACTATTGTACTGCGTCTAACATCGCCGGGAAGGAAGATGTGACTCCAGGAATATCTTCTTCATATAGTTTTAATCTGGATCCTTGAAACATGATCTTCTGACCCACAGGAGCCCGGGGGACCCCTGCACAGGCTTAAATACCCTTGCACTAACCAACCCCAGTGAGCTACGTGGACCCTGCAGATAGGCTACTCTAACGTGGAAGCAGACAGGCTGAACAGACTTAACCAAATAAGGGCTTGTTTCCACCAGAGAGCACTTACCCTTTGGGAGGTGGATGGCAGAAGCCAGCACCATCTTTAATGCATGGCCCTTCGCAGCTCTCTACAGTTCCACCTTTTTGTTTTAATAATGCAACAGGCAAGGGTAGTGGTCTCGTCTCCAGTAAAGCAGTGGACATTGTAATGACCCTGAATCCTGGTAGTCAGCCAAGTCAGTGCCACACCCATCAGCATCTTTTTCCTGGAGGTGGGGCCTCAGACACCAAACCACATGCAACCAGACTTGCCCTGCTTGGAGTTGCTCACTTCCAGAGCTAACTTGGAGTGCAGTGCTAAGCCATACAACCTGAGCGTGATGGATCAATTCTTGTTCACGACTGTGAGCCATGCTTGGGGAGACTGACCTGCCCCATGGCTGTAAATGCCTGAACAACCATAGCTGCATACCGCTTATGAGCATACCTCATCTTGCAAAGGCACCACAGGCCCAAGAAGGAGATAAGCAACAAGAGGACAGCCATGGCTCCCATTCCCACCCACTCTTTCAGATAATCCATGGCAACAGGAACCACGATGACATTCCTGCAGCCAATCCTGCATCCACACATGTTGAATTTACTGCAAGCATGGCCATTAGCAGCTGTACCATCAAGTCATCAAAGTCAGCAGACCAATATCCTAAAAGATAGCTAGTCAACTGTTGTGACAAATTAGCAGCAGGTGTAAAGTTCTCATATTGAATGCTGGTAACACACAAACCTGGATATTTCATTTCATATGCCAATTGGGCCAGCTGCCACAAGGTATCTATTTGCTCCTGCACCAGATCAATTCTTTGGTTTATAATCATTAAACCTCCTTTTAGTTGAGCACCAATTGTGGATTGAGCATCCAAGGCAGTAGCCACATTCTTGGACAACTCATTTAGCTTGGAGGCTGTCTGCACTGATGTGCTCATAGCCACGGCAGCCATGACTGAACCCACTTGCTAAAAGATAGCTACAACTATGGCTGCTGTAATGCCAAAATCTCTCCCTGCAGCCTCTACCAAATAGGCCATAAAATCTGAAAGTGGTTCCATTGGGCCTTGCAGTATCTTAGTAAGGTTACCATTCACCTCTCCCTTATTGGGTAATGACTTCCACCCTTTTATGGCAATAGGATTTATTTGTTCAAGACTTAAATCATTTTGTAAGGCTTTCCAGACCTCAGGGCAAAAGGAATGCCCTGTACCTGGGCCCCACCCTTCCTCACTCTGATCAGGAGAAGGCGCCAAAGGCACTTTTCTAGGAGGGTCCCTCCCCTTCCCACATCACCATTTCTCCTCTCCCTTCTACCTCTGTCCCTTAAGGTATTGTTTCTGAACCTTTATACAAGGGCTTGAAATTCTTTCTCAGCCCAGCACGCTACCTTGATGTCTCCTGAAACTGTGAACCAAGGTGCTTCGGCATCTCATTCGCTCAGGAATCTTTCTATTGTGCTTCTCTTCTTTTTAAGTTTTTTTGACAAAAGTAGCTCCTGAAGAGCCAGAAAAATTGGATGAAACTGAGAAGTCCCCATTTTGAAAATTTTTCTTTCGGTTTGTTTCAACCTCTTGCTCAATGCCTGAGACTTTATTGCTGCTTATTTCTGTAGTCTTTAACTTGATCCCAACTTACCTTGGACTTTATTGCTCCTTACTGGAGACCTTATTGCCTCTTTACTGAGGGTCTTAAATTTGGTCCCAACTTACCTTGGGAACTTGCCAGCTCTGCCCTGACTGCAAGAATTTCTGATCTGATAAATTACAGGTATGGGCCGCCATTTGTACCGCACCTACCCCTGCCATCAAGGAAGATGTGACTCCAGGCAGATCTTCTTCATGCAGTTTTATTCAGGATCCTTGAAACATGTTTTTCTGACCTGCAGGGGCCAGGGGGACCCCTGCACAGGCTTAGATACCCTTGCGCTAACCAACCCCAGTGAGCTACATGGACCCTGAAGATAGGCTACTCTAAAGCAGAAGCAGACAGGCTGAACAGACTTAAACAAATAAGGGCTTGTTTATGGTAGAGACTGCTTACCCTTGTGGAGGTGGGAGGCAGAAGCCAGCACCACCTTTAAGGCGCAGCACTTCGCGGCTCTCTACAGGCTATTGTAGACTTTTAGCTTGAGGTATTATAGCTTCTGCTTTCCCCTTGCTTTGTTCCTATAGGACACACTGACAGGGATCCAGAGACTGGGTGAGGTATGTGGCATTTGATCCTTTCAGGTTCTATCAGGCTTGACCTTTTAAATTTGCTCCAATCATTTATGCAAAAGCTAGAGAACCTATTTAGTTTCTGTTCTTTCAAGCTAACAACACTCAGGAGAAACAGAAAACATTTCTCCTTGTGAAAGTTTTTAGTGTAGGCAGTGGTAAAAGCATTAATAGTCTCAGATTCATTCCATCTGTATTAAGAGCCTCGTGTAGTTCAGGATGAGGTGTTGGTTCACTTAATGTTGTTATCATTTTTGAGAAATCGTTGTAAACTGTCTTCATGAAGGTATTTATTGCTATTGTAGTGGTTGCTTTTGTTTGTTAATTTTACACAAGCCACAGTTATCAGAGCTTAAGGAGCTTTAGCTGAGGCAGTTTTTCCATGACTGCCAACTTTAAGGTATTTCTCATTTCATGATCAGTAGAAGAGGACCTAATCCAGTGATGTAGTGCCATCACTGGACTATTGGCCTCGGGTTCTATAACATAATCGGTTGAGCAATCCCTGAGTAGTGAGCAAGTCAACTGCTCTGCTGCTTGGTATCTTCATCGATTCCTGCCTGTGAGATCCTTCAATGAAGAACAGGAATGACAACGTGTAAGCCTAATAATCCCGTTCTCTCCAACTTGCTCTTAGGTCATGGAGTTTCCTCTCAGCAATAGAAGCCCTATCTAAGACAGCTTTGAAGAGATACCATGATATTTAATTGGGCAAGAAGGTCACCGACAGTTTCAAAGGTTTAATCTATTATCATCTCATCAAATTGGGGAGCATGGAGGAATTCAGGCAGATGTGGTGCTGGAGCTGACCAGAACGCAGCAGAGAATTGATTGTTATACAGAGTAAAGCTTGTGGAAAGAGATCTTAAAGCTTGAACCCATAATAACACACTTCCTCCAAGTAAACCACATTTATTTCAACAGGAACACACCTGATAATCATGCCATTTTCTTTGGGAGCCATTTTCTGCCACACCGACATATTCCAGTCCCTGGTCTCCAAAGGCTAATAGCAATAATGCTATAAATAAATCTTACTTGTAATTACCCAAAATTATCAGCTACTAGATGAGGGCTCCATGATGTCAGATAAGTTAGTCATCAATCTCATTATCAGGGAAGGGCATTTAAGGTAGCTTCTCATTTTCCTTAGATTGTTAGTAGTGGTCAAACAGAAGTAGACATCCACAACCAAACACTGAACTGAACTCTTGGAATCCAGATGGTCCAGATGGAGAGGGGGGGAGTAATATAAAAATGGGGGCAAGACCAGGCTACAGTAATCCACAGAGACAGCTGACCTGAACAAGGGTGAGCTAATGGGCACCCAGACTGATAGCTGGGAAACCAGCATTGGACTGACTTAGAACCCCTGAACATGGGTATCGGTTAGAAGGCCAGGGCAGTCTAAGGGACCTCTGACAGTAAAACCAGGATGTATTCCTGGTGCATGAAAGGACTTTGGAAGCACATTTCCCACGAAGGAATGCTCCCTTAACCTAGAGGCAGGAACGAGGGCCTAGTACCAACTCCAAATGACTTGACAGATTTTGTTACTCCCTCCTGGAAGGCATAAGTGAGGACCTATAGCTGATTCCATGGTGGATGAAGGACAAAAGTGGTGGGGAGATACACAAAGACCTGAAGATAAAACTTATGTGGAAAGTTTATTGGGGAAAGGTAAGATATCAAGGGAAAAGAAGAGAGAGGGGGGGAAAAGGAGGCAGGAACAGATGAGACAGAGCTGCCTCCTCAAAGAAACTGCAGAAAGGAGAGCAGACACATCCAGAGCTTAAATCTTAAAAGGAACTTTGCAACTACATACAGGACCAGGGAACTGTCTACCATTCATACCAAGTCCCCTAGAGGCAGGGTCAGGACTGCATTTGCCTGGATTTTAATAGTGAATAAATACTGGACCAAAGCAAGACCAAAAACCTACTGGGCATACTACAAATTATGAATCATCATGTCTGATGTCAAAATATTCTTTAGATCACCAACACTGTTCAACTTTGTTGACTGAAACACACTACTTTTTCTGGGGCTGGTTTGACTCCCTGATAGCAGGTCTCCTTGGCAGTATCCCACCACTCTGGCATCTTTGAACATCTAGAGTTCTCCAAGACAATACAGGCTTCAACTTCACAGCAGCATAGAATGGCCTCTCTGCTAGACCTCCATTTAGGGAAACCCCTATTACATGCCTGACCGTTGCAGCTTTATTCTATAGTTCATTTCTTCTATTCTTAACTCTAAACCCAGAACCACATGGCCAAAGATGCCAAGTTCTGCTCATTGCTGGAACATGGTCACCTCATTCAATTACATCAGCAGCAGGTTTCTGTCTTTACTGCCTAAGATTGGCTGTCCTGACCCTTGCTCTATAGTCCAGGCTAAACTCAGACTGAGTGATCCACCAGCATTTGTTTGCCCTGTACTGTGATTGACTGTGCTCCACCAAACCTGGCTCTCAGATTTTCTTTAGTTTCTTTCACAAATTGGAAATTTAGTTGGGTGGGCATTTACTCTAGGTTATCACTCCTTTATTCCATTTCTTAATCCACTTATCTCTTTGTAACACAGGGTTTAGTTTCATCCTACTTTCTGGTGCTGTTTTTCTCATCAAATTTTACTCTTTGTATCTTACCCTGCTCAGCTTGGTCCTGTTCATTAGAAATCTTCATTAGAGTTACCATTAATATCCACTTTGTAGAGAGCTGCGAACTGCTACACCTTAAAGATGGTGCTGGCCTCTGCCTTCCACCTCCCCAAGGGTGAGTGCTCTCTGGCATAAGCAAACCCTTATTTGGTTAAGTCTGTTCAGCCTGTCTGCTTCAGCATTAGAGTAGCCTATCTGCAGGGTTCATGTAGCTCACTGGGGTTGGTTAGCACAAGGGTATTTAAGCCTGTGCAGGGGTCCCCCGGGTCTCTCAAGGGTCAGAAGAACATGTTTCAAGGATCCTGATTAAAACTGCATGAAGAAGATCTTCCCGGAGTCGTGTCTTCCTTGCTGGCAAGGGTCAGGTGAGGTACACATGTGACACTCTAGACTATACTAGAATGTTTTGAGATTTCTTCTGCTAATAGAATTAATCCAAACTTCTTCACTTTAGACTCATTGCCGATTCTTGGGACAAGGGAAAAAGACAGTCACTTCTTCACCAAAATATCAATCAACATTCTCGAGGCAAAAACTAAAATTCTTCTCTTCTGAAAATGCTTGAGTGAAGCCCTGACAGTTCAGATAACTCTTAACTCCTCTCTGTATTCCATGTTTCCTTCTGTTAATATGGCCCATTAAACAGTGATTAAAGCAAACTACTGCTTTCCAAATCCAAAACACCAAAGTCCAAATTTCTCCAAATAAACACATAATATAATAGGCTTATTTCAGCAATATGCCAGTCTCTGGTACCAACTTCTATTTTATTTAAGGTGAAAGATATAAGGATACCTGACTTCTACTAATTGAAAGACAAGAGATTAAAATATAAAGTTATTATTTTCCTTCTTAAGAAAACAAGCTTTGTAGAAATACACCTGCAACACCAAAATTTAGGGTTCATGGAGTTGGACTTGGAGATCTGTATCATCTTCAGCTACACCAAGGGTTTGAGGCTAGCCAAAGTTGTATGAGCTACCATGTCAAATGTATATCTGTAGTGGGTAATTCTCTTTGTGTATACATATGTAACTATATTTTAAGATGTAATTCAACTAAAGGAAGTTCAATATAATTTCATTTCATAAATAGAGACATTAAATCTACCTGAGGGACAGCATGTACAGATTTGAATATTTTTTTAACTTCTGTATAAAGACAAACCAAAATTATCTTTGGAAATGACTTCATGATGTTGGCTTTTTTTTACTAAATGTCAGTTCTTTTTTCGTGCCCTGCAGAGACACTTAAATCTCCAAATGTTCTTCCAAAGTTCAAATGACAAATGTACACCATCTGCAAACTACAATTGAGGACATTAAAATATATCTCAAAGGTTATTTATCACTTACTCTTAAGAGGTAATTACTCTTACAGAAGGAAGAAAAAAGTGTTTCTTTGAATGTAAAACTCAAAAGTTAGATGGTATTAAAATTAAAAATACTTTTGAATACCCCAGGGTGCTATGGTGGCATGATATCTGAACAGCCTGACTTCTAATCAGAAACAAGTGTCTGGGAAGAAAAATGGCAGAAGAAAGCTGGTACAATTGTGACAATAGTTTAAAGATAGAGCTTTTATGCAAGTGAAAAATTGTTTACATAGATTTTGATGAATTGCTACAGGCTACATGTTGTCTTTCATGCAAATAAAAAAAGAATAATTCAAAAAATACAGAGGCATGGAAGTCTGCCTAAGATTTAACTACACTTCTTGGATTTTCCCAATATATCTAAATGTAAAAATCAGGCTATAAAGACAGATACAGATCCTCTAATAGTAAAGGTCTGTAAGAAATGGTTATTTTTCTTATGAAACAAAACAAAACAGTCTTGCCTAAACTTTTCCCCCATAAGAGGTATAAAAGATACTGAAATGTGATAGACTTAACATGAAAAACTCTTAGAGTAAACTCTCCTCCTCTCTTCACAGACACAGTTGTCTAGACCTCCGTGGGTAAGGACGGGATTTATTGCCCAATTCTCCTCCCTCTCTTGGGATTTATTTTGACTTGGGTTGGCACAGGTTTTATCTAAAGTGCTACACAACTTGTAAATTCACATGTCTAGATTCCCTACTGTGTTCAGAAGATAATGCTTTCTTATACTCATCCATCACAACAGGGTCCTACACTCTTTCTGCCCCCTCTTCCTCTGTGGTCTTGGAGTTTTGGGTGGAAGGGGTAGTATATATGTTCTCTTTAGAACTGAGCTTTCTGCATTCTCTTATTCTCTATATTGAAGTCAATTGTGGGTTACTAGGCTAATAAACACATCCTGTAGTTGAAACTTCTCTGATAAGAAGTGAGAGATAACATGATCTATGGGTGGCTTGTCAATGAGAGCCAGGATTTCATGCTGACATCTCAGCTTCCATGCTATAATTTTGCATTGTTCAACCTAGCACAGATATTGTATGTATGCAATCATCTATCATCGTAGTTCTTATAATGCCTCTTCCATCTCAATAGTACCTAAGGGGTGTCTGTCTGTGTGTGTGTGTGTGTGTGTGTGTGTGTGTGTGTGTGTGTGTGTCCCCTATATAGGGTAGAACTCTCCGCAGTCTTTGCACATTGACCTGTTGTGGGTCTATGTATTAATTGTCATCAACTTTAAGAAGAATATTTATTACCTGACTAGACTTGGGATATGCACCAGCCTTTGGTTATTTCAATGAAACAATACAACATTATTTTCAATAATGTGTCTATTTAGCAAAATTGTAGTAGTATCATCCCTGGGTCCTGTCACCTAAGCACAGGATTTCATGCTCAATACCAGTGCCAAGTACAGATTCCACCTCATGGGGCATGCCTTAATTCTAACCTGATATTGGTGACTATCCCCATAAAACCTATATATTTACTGTTGTCTCAGCTATAATATTGCCTATTTATTTATTTTTTAGTTTGTTTACTAATTTTTATTATTTTTTGAGAGTAGAAGACAAGCTGTAGGCGACAATTCTCGCATTCCACTCTGTGAACCTTGGGGAACAAATTGATGTCACTAGTCACCTTAGCAATCACTGTTGCTGGCAAAAATATCTCAAAAGTTCATTATAGTTCTCTTGGTTAAAATTATTCTATAGGTAGCATTTCATCTTCAAAATTGTTTTAGTACTGAAAGTAATAATTATCAAAGAGCAAATTTATTTTATTCTACCATGACAATAAAATGAAAATCATAATTTCCAATGCATTTTTGGCAATTTAGTATTATTCTGATTACAAATTCATAGAAACTACCACTGAAATAAAATTTAGATTAACATCAATCATTAATGCAAATTCAAATACCTTGCATTTGCATTCAGCAATATGCAAAAAAAATGAGCTCTAGTGGGTGCACAACTGTGGTATATAGTGCAATCAATCACTACTTTCATTGAAAATATCTTTGTTTAATTTTCCCTTGACACTGGAGTGAGTTAAGTTTAAGAATAACAAATTAAGTGAAAGATGTCAGGTGAAAATAATATATAGTAATGTTTGCCTATCCCCATATTTCTGACATGTGCAGCTTAATGTCACCTGTTAGAAAAGAGATAAATGCTTATATAAACTAGGCAGTGTAGTCTATAGAGAAATGTGGGAGGCAATTATGGATGAGAGTTATAACAAAGTGACATGAGAATATATTTGAATTGGTTGTGTAGTTCCATGTTCTTAATCATAATGATGCTTTAGTAGCTTCATTCAATAAAATTGAGGCAATATCTCAAAATTATCCCAAAATATATAAGTACCGTTTTAATATTGCTAATTTCTGTTAAGTATTTTATTAGCTAAGGTATTTACACAAGTATATTCTAAATATGTTTAAACTAAAATATTCTCATTTTGAGTAGTTTTAACTAATTAATTTAAGGAATCTAACACAGAATTATTTTTCTTGAAGAAAGTTATTTTCTTAGCCTACTAAGTTAGAGCTGATAACTAGAAAATTAGACACATAAATTAAATGTATTGAAACAACAATAGACACAGCATGAAGCAAAAATTTAAGAACTTAAGCCTATACTATAAATGTGAACATTTAGTGATGAACTTTTGACATTTGTGATGACTCTTATTGCTTACTCATAATTGGGATCATGTACCTTTGAACTCAGCTGTGCAAAGACATATTAGTTTGTTCATAATATTCTATTATATTCCTAGTTAAATATATTAAGTAAACATTTATTTTCAATGCTCGTTCACAGTATGTTAACCTACAAGAATTAACATATTTTCTTTCTTACATATTTAAAATATCACCATAATGGATCAATAATATTTAATAAAACACATAGTAACCGAAGAATATAATAAAAACATTGGGTTTTACCATGAAACAAGAGAAGTACTGGAGATTTTAATTAAGTTCATTGTATGCAGAACTAAATACATGATAAAATTAAGTTCAAGCTATGAAGAAGGTGTTACACTTGAAATGTTAACACTCAGAAAGTCTCTGTCTTTAAATTACTCATGTATCAAGAACATGATTTTTACCTCATAATAACACACTCTTTATGGAAATTTTCACTCGCGAATGGTTTATGATTTTATTAGTCAACTACTGCATGGATTATTTATTCAACATTGCCATAGTTTGACAAAATAGAGAAAATAATTTATGCTACACATTTTTTTTCCCATTATTAATCTTGACTTCGAACTCTCCAAGATCTGTCAGTCTATGTGTTCATGAACAGACACTCAAATACATAGGTAACTTCACAGTTATTTACACAGCAATTTTACAATATTACCTTATTTAAATATTAACTGACATCTGATATATGTGTTAGCATGAAACCAGATTAAATATGAGAAATTAGTCTATTTTTTCCTCTGGCAAAATAATACAGAGACGGGTACAGCCAATATATATCATGTTTCTCAGACAGTAAGACCCACCAAATTCAAGGCAAGGTCTAAGAAAAGAGCAATCCAATTAGACTTTGTTTGTTTTTTAGCTGTGATCCAGTAAAGTAATGCACGGGTGAAAACAGTGCATACATTTGCAATTTAAGCATGTATTACCAAGTTTTAAAGTGTTGTCAAACAGGTTTATATTTAGATATTTTGATACGCTTTTCTTAAGGGAGAATGGAAAGTTTATTTCAGTTCCAGGAATAGAGGAATTTAGGATACAGCTAGAAGTGGGAGACAGTATGTTAAGTTAGTGTGAATTTCACTTTCAGCCAACCTTTCATATTTTAGGTTTTTATCTTTTTTAAACCTAAAAATATGTGTCAAAATATTTATGTATGATTTGAGACCCTATTTTATAGTGTTTATGAAAGTTTGGTCAATAAAGATACAGATAATTTTATTAAATAATGGCCAAATTTTGTTTTTCAAGACAGTGTTTCTTGTTTAGCTTTGGATCCTCTCCTGGAAATCACTAAGTAGAACAGGCTGACCTAGAACTCACAGATATCTGCCTGCCTCTACCTCCCACTTGCTGGGATTAAAGGCATATACAAACACTGCCCCACTAAAATAATGTCTACATTTTAGCAAGACCTATAAGACCATGAACAGAGTGACAGTAGCTAATGTCTCATGTTTTTTTTTAATTCTAACACATTGAAAAAAATTCTAAATAATGAAACACCTCACACAAATAAATTAAAGTTAACAACACAGAAAATATTTGTATTATTCTAAAGTATGATTGTCAGAACAGTAGTGTTAGTGACCATTTAATTTAGTGAAACGAAAGTAGCTTAGATAATGGATATGTTTCTAAGTAAGTATATCAACAAATAGTAAAATGTATGAAAACCATGAATTGTAAGATTTTACAAACAGGTATTTATATTCACAGAGAATTATATATTTTCAGATAAAATTTGAAAAAATAAGATAAACATTAGATACTCTATATTTTTTCTTGTACTGATATAACATTTCTGATTTATTGAAGCTTGCCTGAGGATTCAGAAAACAAAGTCAGCAGCATGCCATAGAAGCCAGACCCACACCTTCAATACCAGCACCCAGAAGCTAGGAGGAGATGGTGGTACTCACCTTTAATCCTGGGATTGGGGATTTTGAGATAGATGGATTTCTGTGAGCCCAAAGCCACCCAGATGTACGCAAGATTGATTCACTCTAAAAGAGAGTTACAGTTCACACCTTTAATCCTAACATTAAGGTAGTGTGTATGATCGAAGCAAGGTCTCACACTGAGGAGAGGCCGCAGTTTGAGATTTGGTAAAGACCTGGTGCATTAATCAGCCAGTCCTTTCAGCCTGAGTTGGTGAGAGTTAGTGGAAGGTTGTTTTGCTTCCCTGATCTTCAGCTTGAACCCCCAGTAAAAGACCCTGGCTCATTTTATTTACTCACTTTACATTTCCTCATTCAACAAATACCTACATCTCCTTAATCTATGCCATTTCTTAATATAGAGTTTTAAACACTTGCTACAGTAATAAGAGAAGAAAAATACATTAAGTGTTTTCAAATATAAAAAAGAAGAAATAATAATACTTATATGTGAAGATCATATGTTATTACAAACAAGACATTCAATAATTCCACCAGAAAACTCCTGGAAGTAATCAACAATTTACCAACAAAGTTTAAGATATTAAATATTATTATAAGAACCAAGAACATGTCTATGCACCCACCTCCAACATGTTGAGAAATAGACCATGAATATATTCCCATTCAGAATATAAGTAAATCTAACAAAGGAAGTGAAAGTCATCTATAGTAAAAATTTTATATCATTATAAAAGGAAGTTGAAAACATTAGACACTGGAAAGACCTCTCTTTTTCCTGGATTGGAACAATTGATAGTTTGATAATAACATTTCTACAAAAAAATTATGAATTCAGTGAAATCCCAATTAAAAGTACTCAAAACATTCCATACAGAAATAGAAAAAAACTTATAAAATCCATATGGACTAACAAGAGATCCTTGTAGTGAAAATAATTGTCAGCAAGAGGAATAGTGCATGCAAAATCTTGTTCAGTTGTTGGTCAGGAGAATACTAATAACTCCAAAAACAATATAAGCAATTACTGTTATACTTGATTACCTTCCAGAATTTAGAATCTATTGTAGAAGACAACACACTTCAGAAACAGGTCTTGGGGGAATCACAGTAGAAATGACCTGAAAGCCTTCTGTTAAGACCTGGCACTTATATTACAAGAAGAGCTTTGCAAAATCTCAAGGGAGCAAAGGAATTAATAGGGCTAGTCAGTTGTAAAGAGAATGAACTACGACTATGACCTGCACAAAAAGACAAACACCAGGATGAAATACTGGTGCATATATCTTCATGAAAATAAATAGCAGCTTTATTAGTCTTAAAGCCTGCTCAACAAGAAATAGTTCATGACTGTTACTGTTATTTTACAATAGGCCACATTGACATTTTATGCTTCTTTAGCATGTGATTAACAATTGTTTTTTTTAATTTGTAGTTTTTATTCTGATATTAAAATATAATTACAAAATTTCCCTCTCATTCTTCTGACCCTTGAAACATACTCTCTTACTCCTATTTAATTAATTCTTTGAGAATTTTGTACAATATCCTTTGAACATATTCATATTCTGCCCCAAACTCTTCACAGATATAACTTCCTTTCCTTAATTACCCAAGTTTGCAGCTTTCCTTTAAAATAATTTGAAATACAACCAAAAGTACAATTTTGGCTACACACACAAATTCTCAAACGTGTAGTTTTAAAACATGGTTTACTAAAAAACAAAAACAAAAACTGACTCTCTCTGTCTCTCACTCTTTTTCTGAGAAGCTATCAATTACCTATGGCCTTTCAGCTATGGGTGTGCCTTTCAGTCATTTCCTCTCTGTGCTGGAATGTGGTATGGTTGAGCTTGCTGAGGTGTGGCATCTGCAGCTTCTGTTGTTTCCAAAGGATATTGTTTCCTTATATGAAATACATCTGGCACTTAAGTTCTTTCAACTCCCTTTCTGAAATGATCCCTTAGATGTGAGAAGAAAGTGTAATGTGAATGTCCCACATGGGGATGAACCTTAAGCAGCACCTTATTATTTGTAACTTGCCCTATTGTGAATCTCTGTATTAATCATCATCTATCAAAAGGAGGAAGAGGGGGAGGAGGAAGAGAAGGAAGACAGAGAAGCTTACAAGTAAGCAAAAGTTTGTTATCTCCAACTTTTGTTTTTATCCCTCAATTACATAGAATATTCCAAAGTATGATCTTACTGTTGAGTTCTTTATAGTAACCAATAGCATTGCCAGTAACCTCTAATATTTATGAGTCTAATGAAAACAATTTCCAACAACTCCAAAACAGGAAAACCATCCATGGCCATGGAGGTTTTTATTCATTGCTCTTTGGGAGAATAATCATTCCTTTTTTATTTTGAACAATATGTCATTATATTGATGACAACTTGACCAGCTGTCAACATATGTTTTGGTTTTATGTATTAAAAACTAGCCATCTGAAGTATTATGTTTACGATTCTACTTATTTTTGTGAATCAAACCAAACTTTCCCTAAAAACAGAAAAGAAATATTCATGTCTTTCTTTCTTTTTTAAGGGTCATATATATTACTTTATATTTACACTTATTGGAACAAGATTGTGCTGTGGAAATGAAATGGGATATTCAGAACTAAAAATACTCGTCTAATCCTAGGAAACTATGTAAAAGTACTAGACGGTTGGCTAAAATAAAATAAAATAATAATAATAAATGAAGTACTGAGCTGTCCTAAAAGGACTCTACCTTTGTAGGAAAGAAATTGCATGTGTTCCTAAAGAGACATAACACACATTATCACACAATACAAAAAATATAACTAATTTCTTTTAGCATTGTGTGTGTGAGAGAGAATGGGATATGGGCAGACTGAATTTTGAACAGGGTGGAATAAAAATGATATAAATGTTGTATGCATTATGGAATTCTCAAAATATAGAAAATATTTTTAAGTGAACTTGTCTTTGGGAAAAGTGAATTCTCTGAAATAAATCATGTAAATTAAAAAGAAAACTCTTACATATGTGAACACAGAATATGGGTGGTGCCAGCAGCATTTGAAGTCAAAGATCAACTTATAATAAGCTTAATTACTACAGACTGTCATAGTTAAATTTTGTGTAAATTAATTCAGACTCAATTTACAATTTTTCAGTAGAAAGGTCTCCATTAAAAACTTTATAGAGAGAGGAGAGAAAGAGAGAGAGAGAGAGAGAGAGAGAGAGAGAGAGAGAGAGAGAGAGAGAGAGAGAGAGAGAGAGAGAGATATTAAAATAACCTGTCTCTCCAATGGCAGGAGATGTTAAGAATTTCCTTGGATTTTGTCAAATACTGCTACATCAGTGATAATTTGATAGATATGATTTGATTATAAACTTCATTTTTTCCCCTTATTTGAACATACTAAGATACTTTAGGCCACACCAAAGTCACCTTGATTGACCACTGTTAGACCCTGCCTGGATAATCAGGCTGATTTCAGTAATGAATTTAATCAGTTAAGTGGATAGCTGTGCTATTTGGGAGGCTCCCTAGATAGATTAAGGCTTTTGCGTGGTAACCACAGCTACATGCTCCCAAAGCATAGCTGAAGTCCAAGAAAATATTATTATGGCAGTGACTATTTTCATGTCACATACTATGATATAAGCCAGCATATGAAAGCAAGAGATGATTCTGTCATCATTTTCACCTGCATAAGAAAAATAGTACTTTCCTAGGTAGCTCAGCAGAGGCCTGTCATAGATGCAAACACAATGTTTCATTAGCATGAGGCATGAATATGATTGGTTCTAGTGTGGTACTTTATTTGCATAAAGTGTCTGATTTTCACTGTATCAGGTGACTTTACTTCTTTCCCTGCCTTTTAACTATTGTCTTTGTGAAATGTTACCTGATAAAAGCCTGCTCCATTAAAGGCCTTTGGATTATTTCTTATCTTTACGATTAGCAAATTGGGCTCTTGTGTAATATGAGTAGAATGGCAGAGGGACAGTAGAGCAAAATCAGAAGCAAACACAGCAGCAACACTGAGTACAGAAGCATAGCCGTGGCCTCTCAAGAGATCCAGAGAAGAACAGAGGCAAATCATCATAGGTGACAGGTGATCAAGACCAAGTGGTGGGAATCAAGGTAAAGAAATGGCATAAGTGACAAAATACCATAGACCTTCCTGGTCTCCCAACTGACACCCATGTTCAGGAGCCAGGTTCAGACCTATGCTGGTTCCCCAGCTGTGACACTGGTGTCTGTCTGTGGGAATACTCACTCAGCCTAGATACATGGGGGAGGCCTAGACTCTGCCCAAAATGATGTGACAGACTTTGATGATCCCCCATACCTCATGGGAGCCCTCACCCTCCCTGGGGAGTTGATGGGGATTAGGATGGGGATTGGTGTGGGGGTATGGGAGGGAAATGGAACTGGGATTTGTTTGTAAAATAAGATTGTTTCTCATGTAAATTAAAAATAGAAACGGTGAAACATACATAAGAATGCTATGACGTGATGCACAGGAGCCTCAGATGCCCTGAGTGGAGTTGAGTAGGACCTGAGGCAAATCCTATAAAAGACCACTGATACCAGAAAATATGGCTCATTTTTGTTTTTTTTATTATCTGCACTTGCCACTGCTTAATGTTGCTAAAGGCAAAAATAATAAAAGATGTAAAGTGCTTAAACTGCCAGTGGATGAAGGTCAGATGAATATGCCTTCAACCTGAATGGCTAGAGCTACAAATCCTAAATCTGCACAGTAGCCTCTGGGGTCTGGAGTGCTAATCCTTTAGGTCTGTAAATCCTACACACCTAGGCCTTGTACCCTCAATGGCCAAGATTTTCAGGTGAGCTTGTGCTACTTACGGTTCTATTCACACAGAGTAAAAGACTTAGTCAGGTGATAGTTAACAAAATGGTTTCTAGTGTCTATTATAAAATGTAAATTTTCTTTTTTTTCACTTCACGTTTATTTTTAGAATTCTTTGATGAATATACACCATCAGAACAAAACCTGTTATCTAATCTACATCCTGTTTTACACTTTCCATGACATAATGACAGTCCTTTTGCTTCTTTTTTCTACATTTTTATATTTATTATTTTCTTTTATTTTACATATCAATCCCAGTTCCCTCTCTCCTATGCTCCCTGACTCCCCTTCCATCCATTCCTCCTCAAACAAACTATTTACAAATAATACATAAAGTATGACAATAAAACAATAATCACAGATGTTTGGAAACTGTAAGGTAGAAGAGCAGCTAGTATATTACCGGTTCTACTAAAATCATACAGTATCAGACAGACACATTTGGGAAGCTAGGTCTATCATAAAAGAATGCTATAATAATGAACTCAAAATGAAAAGTAAATTTTCATATGATCATGTGTAAGCATAGTACAGATGAGTTTTGAAACATTTTTGAAATTAAAAATACACTGATGATACTAATACATTGAAACAGAAAGGAAATAAATAGACACTCCCCAAATGATGTGACAGATTTTCAAGTTTCCCCATGGAAGGCCTCACCCTCCCTGAAGAGTGGATAGGGGATGGAATGGAGGGGTTGGTGCAGGGCAGGAATGATGGGATGGAGAGTAAACTGGGATTAATATATAAAATAAGATTGTTTCTAAATTAAGTAAATAAAGGACTAAAGACACACACACATATATATATATATATATGTGTGTGTGTGTGTGTGTGTGTGTGTAATATATACACATATTTGACAACACAGTGTAATGTTCAAAGTCTTGTAAACAATTTTAAAAGCTCCAACATAGTTATAATTATAAATAAAACAAAGTAAATGCAATGGCAAAATATTTAATGTGATATACAATAATGATAAAATGAATAAAAATATGAAATCTTTACAATAGCATTAGAAAAACAGTTAATGATGCTTAATAATTCCACAAATAGATATAACAAAGAAATGGAAACAAGAATGAATGTATTTCAATATATTCAGGGAATATGTGACAACCCACCTATAATATCACAAGCAGAAGTGAGATATTAATTAATTTCCCTCTTGATATTTTCATGTATTTACATGTAGCTGGACTTAGAAGCAAGAGAAATGAAGTAGTAACAAATGAACTGTGTTTACCTTACAAAAGAAGTTAAAATAGTCTCCACTTGTCCTCCCTCTCTGCATTTGAATTCCACTTTGGCTCAGTGTTTACCTTGGGTGTCTGCTTCTGTTTCCATAAGCTACTAGATAAGAGCTCTATGATGGTAGATGAGTTAGCCGTCACAGAAACCCACAGAAACAGCTTACCTGAACAAGGAAGAGCTAATGGGCTTCCAGACTAATAGCTGTGAATCCAGCATTAGACCGACTCAGACCCCTGAACATGAGCCTGGCAATCTAAGGGACCTCTGACAGTGGAACCAGGATGTATCCCTGGTGTACAAAAGGTCTTTGGGAGCACATTCCCCATGGAGGGATACTCCCTTAACCCAGAGGCAGGAGGGAGGTCCTAGTCCCTACTCCAAATGACTTGACAGATTTTGTTGATCCCTCCTGGAAGATATCACCCTACCTGTGGATTGTGGGGCAGGGGTGGGATGGGAGGGTAGTCTGGTGGGGGGGAGATGGGAGGATGGGAGAGAGCAAGGGAGGGAGGTAGAGGGAACTGGGGTCGATAAGTAAAATAAGAAAAATAAATAAATAAATAAATAAATAAATAAATAAATAAATAAATAAATAAAATGTAAAAAAAAAAAAAACATAGTCTCCATTTGAAGACTCAAAGTAGCAAATTCTAGATGTAATACCCACAGAAAAGTTAACATCTTGGAACCATTAAGCTTATTCAAATTAGGGAATATAAAATGTATATGTAATAGTAGTGATTTATAAAAGTTGAAGATAAATGCACAATGCTTAGTATATTAATGAATAATCAAAATGTAAAGGTGATCCCAAAATCCTACTGAAAATTCTAATGTTTTGTGAGAATTATCTGAAAGATATGGTGACAGAAACTAAAGAATATCCCTGAACTTTGCTATCATGAATAATAATCTGTATTGAAAAATCTATATTTAATTCAGTAACTATTTTAATGAGAGTTTAAGATGACCAAGGTCTTTCTTATAATCACTAAATTACTGTAGAGCAAAACTTCACACTTACAGGTCCTGAAGGGCCTCAAAGTTTGGTCATGTGAGTCTGGCTATTTTTAGTGGATCCAGCATTCCACTTGATTGATATCAAGGTCCAGGACACATCCAGGGCAAGTTTAATGCAGCAATAAATCAGGACTGCCTTCTCTGAGCAGCACTGGATTTCAGTCGCTGATCTTTTCTTTATCCCATCCTAATTTAAATGCTGTAAATTTCATTTCACAAAGCCTTGTTTGCCATTATCAACGAAAGAGCTGATTTTTTTTTCCTAAATAGACAACTTTCTGTTTGTGGATAGAATGATCTCACCACAAAACAGTTTCAAATTGCTTAGAAGCTTTTAAAAGCGTAGACGATGAATCCATGTACAGTAGTTATGATAGCAGAATAGGGATCAAATAAATGGTAAGCAAGATATAAACTGTAGATGCAGAGGGATTAGGCATAGGAACTAGGGGAACACCTGGGTCTTCCCTCGAAGGCAAAAATAGCATAGATTTTATTGCTGGACTAAAGTGTGTTGTGAGCAATGAGATATGAAATATTATGAAGGAAAGAGAAAGGAAATTGGATTGGAAAATAGTGATGGAACTGAGAGAGCTGGAATTGAAGGGCATTTAAGCGGCTGTATGGAAACCTAGTGCAGTGTAAACTTCCTAGACCATATCAAGGCCATCATAATGTCTTCAAATATGAGGAAGACTGAAGCCCTACTGGCCATCTCTTGTCACCAAGGGAAGCTTCCAGAGCCTGAGTTGTTGGATGAAAGGATCTCATGGAAATCTCCAAACAATCTAGGCTGTTGCCGAAACAATAGGTTACTCTCTAGGAACTGACAGTAAGACCTCATTGCTAAAGACACCACCCACACAACTCACGGAAGACAGAAAGGCCCACCTGAAGACTACCGTGATACTTCACCCCATGTTCTAGTCGTGTATATGACTCAAAAAACACCGCATTTTACCAAAACACAAACATACACTAACAAAAACACAAAGCCTCTGACCTACAATCTGTCCTGGCTACAAAATGGGTTAGGGCAATTTTGGCACAAGCCTTGTGGACCACACTACCAATGTCTGATTTGGCTTAAGTCCCATTCCATTAAGATGGAACTCACACATGATAGTACTTTGGTTACCAAGAACCAGAATCTAGATAGTGCAGACACCTAGAGTAAAAACATAAAAATCAGTAGGGTAAAAACAATTAAATGACTCCTGGTGGTATTCTTCAATACTGGAATATCAGAACCTAACTCAGCCATCATCAAAGAGGAGATATATAGAGAGACCCACATCCAAACACGATGAACATAGTGAGGCCTTAGAATATACAGCTCTAAATGGGATATATCCATTAAATCTCTCCCTTCAGGGCATAGTATACCCTATGGAAGATGAGGCAGAAGAATGGAGAGAGGGGCAGGATTGAGGACACCAGGAGAACAAGGCTCTCATAACAACTAAGCAAAGCTCATATGAACTCAGAGACTGAAGCACTAAGCACAGAGTCTTCTCAGATATTCACCACGTCCTCTGCATATATATTTATTACAGTTTTCAGTTTGGTACTTTGATGTATGTATAAACAAGTGGGTCTCTGATTCTTGTGCCTTTCCTTGGGGCTCTTTTATTTTTCTATTGGCTCATGATTTTCAGTTTTGCTGTGATGGTTTTGTTTTATCTTCATATGTTTTATCTGGCTAAAATTAAATTCTAGTTGTAAAGGGGAGGTGGGAGCCTGGAGACATGAAGGGGCAGGAAACTGTGGTCTGGATGTTTTGAAAATAAAAATCAGTTAATTAAAAAGCTAATTGACAAAAGGTTATAAGAAGTGAATCAAATATGTGAAAGTACCAGGAAATACTGTGACTACTTTGCCTTTCAAATTTCACTTACAATTCTTGTCTAAGATAGATAATTAATAATAAGATAATAATGAATTTAACACAAAGTTGGAATAACCCTGCAATATATCTAGCAGGGAAAAAAAACCCAAGAAGCTAAGAGTAAAAAAAAGTAATTATTAAGGTCTGGACATGATCTCTGAAATCACCTATTATTGTTTCCTCAGGGACATTTGATTTTAAAATTTATTCTAATTTATATTAACAGGTAATTTTTGTAAAGTGTAAACTCTATAGTCTAAGTTGATATCTACCCTATTTTTAATCTTGAAAAAAAATTCCACAAAGATACACAAGCTAATTGGAAGTTGACAGTATGTGTAAGTTGATTAGTATTGACAACATGTGTATGAATGATATCAAAATTAATGAGTTATGCATTATACTTGAAAGAAGATCTCTAAGAATATAAGCATCAATTTTCTTGTTTTATATTTCATAAAATGTATGATGAGGAGCATACCCTGAACTAGAGATTTTAAGGTCTTATGCACTTGGTACTAAAGAATAATGGTAATAATAATAAACAAATGAACAAATAAGCAAAAAACACATAAATAAATAAATTAGGTGTCTTCTTATAAATTATTTCCAGTCTTGAGTTCCAGCCAAGAATTTTGATTTTGTAAGCAATCACCTCACCAGCTGTCTTGATGTACCCCTGCCATGCCCTTGCTATTCCTTTCATCAGTGGTGCATGTGCTCACATGTAAATAATAGATAGGGTACATTAAGATATGGGGTAAAATTGAACAGTTTTATTTGGCACTGAGCAAACATCTGCTATATAAAATCAAAATTAATCACCATCATGAGTTTGCTGCACTAACTTATTGTCATACACTTAGAAAATATCTGTTGCTCTAAGTAATGCTAATAAAACACCCACCACTACCCTCCCACCCATAAACACACACATTCATTAGAACTTGAGCCCTGAGATCTAAGGTTCAGAATTCTGTGACCCTGAACTCCAAAGCAATTGCATTTCTCATCATTTTTTGATCTCTCAAAGTATGGTAGGGCTAAATAAAAAATAGAATCAGAATGAGTATACCTATCACCCCTGAAGTTCTTTGCTGTACCTCCACTGATAATCCAGGATCCCCTGCTGGAAAATCTGAATTTAAGAAAGTCCTTCTTTTTCAATGTCTAACTATCAGTCCTCATTCTGTACTTACTCTTCAATACTCAAGCATTTCATTCTGTGACATTGACACCTAATATCACCTATCTTCATTTAAAATAAACCCATAAGACAAATTCTGACTATTTTGAATAAAGTGAAAATGAAACTATTATAAAAATGCTTGCCATTTCTATACAGAGACATCAGAATTTTTTAAAGAGAATACAGCATGGATTTGAAAAATACAATTTTCAATAGTGTAGTGTCTTTCTATATCTACCTAGAGAAGAATGTACAAATGTTTTATTGATATACATATGGACATGGTTAAAGATGATGAAAACTAGGGACTAGCTGATGTTTAGTATACATGCACATAGATACTGTGGAAATCATATATAGCAATTGGTTCATATTCTTGAATGCATACTATGTGGCTTTCTATTCTACATAATTAATTACAACTCTCTCAAAAAAATAAAGATCCCCCAGTCTATAAAAATCTTGGTCAAAAAAAGTACTTTTAGCATTATAATTTCTGTCTACAATATTTTTTTCAATATTGTTTTTTTCCTAAAGGAGAATACTTTGAAAGAAAAAAGACAAATTAGAGAAAAATGTTTATTATACACAAAGTAAATATCAAGTACATAATAGAAAACTGGATGAGACTATACCCATTATAGAATTCCTAAGTTTAGTTTATGCCAGAGCAATATTTATAAGTATTCATATGATCTTAGCATGCTCCCTACAAGATTCCTTCTGTTACATTTCTGCTTAACTGCTTAGCAGCTAATTACATAATTTGCCTCCCTGCTTAGTAAATTAAAATCTCAATTCTCCTTCTTATAGTGCATTCACTCCAGATGAGTCAACATCTGTACAGGAAGGATAGCAGCCATTAAGCAAGGATGCTGCTGTTTCCCAGAGTGAAATACTGAAAATGTCAGCAGGACTCAATACAGAGGTGAGTTCTTCACAGCAAAGGTAAAAACAAGCCAAACATATTTAATCAAATGCATCATACGTAAAGCATACTCTTCGAAAATCTTTACCTACTTTGAGAGTGTTAACCGTGGACTTAATTTTCTTATTCTCATCTGTCAAGTATTATCTGTAGCACAAATAAAAAAACAGAAAACAAAAAACAAAATCAAACAAACAAACAAAAAAACAAGGACAGTTATCTGGGTTTCTGCTGAAGATCAGAGAAGCAAAGCAACCAAGCTAACAGATAGCTTTTACCTCTACCAGGGCTGTGTAGATCCTGTCCTCAATGTAGCTGGAGAATGAATACCAAGTGAATCCTTAAGGCTACGCTCCTATCTTATATATCTCTCTAGGGTTGGGATTTAAGACATGAATTCTGTTTCTCTTTTAAACTAATTCACTCTCATGCAGTCCTGGGTGGCCTTGAACTCACAGAGATTCATTTGCCTCTGTCTCCTGAGTCCTGGGGTTATAGGTGTGTGCCAACACTGCCCAGCTTCTATGCCCATGGCTAGCTTTACATCCTCATATTCAGTGACTTTACTATGTCATAAACAGTATAACACAATAATTACCTTTATATAGCATTTTGATACCTTCTACTTTGATACCTTTTGCTTTATAACATCCCATGAAGCAGCAATCTTCGATATTAGCATATTTAATTTACATATAAGAAAACTGTAATGTCTGATTTCTGTATGATGCCATATCAATAAAGCTTGGAGCCTTTAATACCTCTCTATATATTTACATGTATACATTGCCCTATTAATCCTGGAGAAACAGATTTCCAATTTCTATATCCTTAAAGTTGTGAAGAAGAAAGTTGATTTTAAAATATGAGTTTGAAAAGTAAACTCTCAATGGGAAGAAATTGTAAATGAAAACTAGGAAATAGTCTATCTCTGGAAATACATCATAAATGAGGGAGAATCTGTCACCATGAACCTGAACAATTAATTAGCCTATGAGTTATCATATATTATTTTTATAATGCAAACATCTACTTCATTACCTAAGGACTATAAATGATTGATTCAATTATTCAAGGGTCAGGTATAACTTATCACCATAAAACTATGTCTTCCTATGTCTCAATTCATTTTCACCTACAAATTATTTAAAAGAAATTTTCTCTTTCATAACTTCACATATGCCCTCTTAATGACTGTGATTGATTTGGATTTTAGAGCATGTTCAACTTTCAGGGGAAACCCTCTTAAAGAGAAGTCTCTCTCTCTCTCTCTCTCTCTCTCTCTCTCTCTCTCTCTCTCTCTCTCTCTCTCTCTCTCTCTCTCTCTTTCTCTTTCTCTCTTTACTCCACTCCCTCTCTCTCTCTTTCCCTTTCCTCTATAAGATCTCTAATAAGGAAATATCACCCCTTCTCTAGTGACCATTTATTTCTTTATCTGACTTCACTTTTCAGAGTATTACCAAGTAGGAAAACGTTTCATTCTTTGGTTTAAGAGGAAATTGAACATCACCGGGTTTGTGTGAATAAACGATCATTTTTATGACTGTAATCCTCCTAATAACGAATGGATTAAGTTTCACTAACTCTGAATGAGTCATTAACTATGTTTGTAAAAGTCAACAGTGTAAAATATAAAACCTACTGAAAAGCTCATTTATTTGAAATGGAAAATCAAGCAGGGAGTTACATTTAGGTCAGTGAAAAAAGCATATCAACTATTACTATTACTATTACTATTAATGTATGGTTTAAAATCTGGTAGCTCTTAAAGTTTTGTAGAGAAACTATGTTATTAGTTTTAAAATTTAAATTATAATAGTTATTATCAAATTATTATATAGGTAGTATAGGCTATTATCTTCTCTTTGGTTGTATAATATTATGATTTAGTCATTAAAATGGAGAATTCTGATAAATGATATTTCCCTATTATTATAATAAACATTACATTTAGGCATGTGGAAATCTACAAAATTCCTATATTTATATAAATTATATTAACCTTGCTAAATGTTTTAACTTTCAAAATATGTGCCATTGAAAACATAGGCTTGTATAGATTGTGGTTTTAGCTCTCAGGACTAATATGTATTATCATTTTTAATATCCTAAATTTAATCCCCCACAAGTTACAAAAGGTATGTACATTTAGTCAATGAGACAAAATATAGAAAAAAGTAAAACTGATAGAAAAGTAAACTCCCAAAAAGATTAAAGTACTTCTCATGGGAAAAAAATTTAAAACCAATGTATTCAATTGTCCACTTCCTTTAGGATTTCTTCTTGAATATGGGATTATAGTATTTATCAAAAATGAAATGATCAAATATTTTATTACAATGCCTTCTAGCCTTTACAGAAAGTTATATTGGAATATAGTTTCTATATTCACTCTGTCCGTCATAAACCTTATGCTTCTGACTGCTGGTTTTATATATCTGTTATATATCTATTCTTTTAGTTTGTCAATCATTAGATTTAAGCCACAAAATAATCCTGCAGGACATCACATATTCACCTATTCAAATATCCCAATCCAAACAAGATGATATTCTTAAGTAAAAGCTCAGTATGGGTTTTTGCAGACTGAAGTCAAGTCATTCTCTCCTTATTCAGAGATATTAAATTACTGGATAGAGGGTCTATCAACACTTGGCAACTATTTATTACAATTTCTTTATGAAGACTATAACATGAGAAAAATAAATATATCAGATGTAACAATGGGATATCCAATGTTGCAAGAATCCTAAAAATTAACCCAGAAAATATAACATTAAGATTTGAAAGAGGTCAACATGATGTAAAAATGATAGCCCTGGACTACATAAGCAAACTTTCCTTCTGAGCTGGTAAAATCTATACTGTCTTTATTTGTAGGTCAAACTTAACTAGGTTCATCAGCTTGTGTTTTGTAACTTTACAAAAAATGATTTATTAGAAATGAAACAATACATAAATATTCAGGCAAATAAAAGAGAATAAAATTATTATTTTCAACATCTACTTCCCATAAGTAACAGTTCACATCTATCAATAAAAACACACTGCAAGTAAAAGTCTGAAGCACAATATGATTAAAGATTGAGAGTTTCAAGAATGAAAGGCAAATCATTTTAGTTCCTTCATAAGAGTCAATGTTTCAGGAGGAATTTCTTTCACAGCACTAGGAAGATATTTTGTTACTTTATAAACACATCTTTCAACATTGAACTTCCTTGACTACTAATTGAGTGAGCTGTTTCTTAGAGCAACGCAGTGTAATAAAGATCAAATGACCTCTATTTCTCAAACATTGAATGGTTATATGACCTTGTACTAGTTTCCAACCTTTGTAAACCTCATTTTTCAAGTTCATAATTGGGCTTTGTAGGTTGTTGTGGAGATGCAGTGAGGTGTTGGGGTCTGGATCTTGCTATAATAGCTATTCATTTCATTAGTACAAAACATATATTTATTAACTTACAGTGATTCTATATTCTAAGAGTCTACAGTCATCATTTGTTATCTGAAAAGAGTGAGACATCCTGTCACTTGAGATCTAATTAATATAAAAAACATTTCAAAAGGCACAAGAAAAGGGTTGTACTGAAAGATATTGCAAATAATCCCTATTTAAGTTCTTTATTTTACAGTTAAGCAGAGACTTGTAATAACAAAATCAGTTAGATACCTCATTAGTTTTATATATATCAAACTGTATATTTACAAGGGGGAATATGATTGCTTGAAATTGGACATATTACATGTAAAAACCCACTAATCTATTAAATTGTTCTGTTTTCACAGGGAATTTATATAATAGGATAAAGTGTACTCTTACATGTATGTTGTAGAACATTTGTTTAACTATGTAAAGATCTGTTGCACTTGCTTTTTTTTTGTTAAGATGTGTTGATATTTTATCAGGGACCTGCCTAAGGTCCCTGATTGGTCTAAAACATATAGCCAGAAATTCTTGGCAGGCAGAGTAAATAGGAGGAGGAATTTAGACTGGGGAAAAAAAGAAAGGGAGATAAATGAGAGAAGCCAGGTGCTAGATAGACAGACACACAGGAAACAGAACATTAGGACATAGAGAATGAAAATTCAAAATCCCTGAGGCAAAACGTACATGAATAGAAACAGATTAAATTAAGTTAAAAGAGATAGTAGGACAAGTCTAAGCTAAGGCCAAATATTATATTTAATAATAAGTCTTCATGGCTATATTTGTAATCTGGTTAATAACCCAAAGAAAATTCCAACTCCACATTTATTTTTGGTTTTTTTTGGCTAAGAAATGTTTGTCATTTTACATTGGGAAATTATGAATCATTGTGACATGTTTATTTTATACTTATCAATATGGTTGATTCTAAATATCTCCCTTATGTAGTCCTGAGTAATTTTAGTATGGTTATCAAGAAAATTAATTGAATTTTGACATGATATTTTTCACTCAGAATCCTAATTTTATGACTGAACTAAAGCATTTGGTGTTTAATTTTTGTGATATATCAAAAATGCATATAAAATATTGTTCACACAATAGGAAATTTTAAAACTATTTGAATTATTTACATAAAGCACTTGACCCTTAAGTATTTATACTGTGATTTATACAGTATACAGTGATTTATACTGAAATAGTACACTTCAAATATTTGTAAACATATATGAACACCCATTTATGAATTGGTCTATGAAATAATTTTAGAAAATTTTAAAAAATATAAAATAACTATGATATTGGGATTCTTGGGATATTTTGGAAATATTGTAGAATCTCCATGAATTCTGTACACACAAGATATTAAGGAAAATGTTGTATATATAAAATACTTTGCTCAAATCATGAAATATAGTATTGACTTAAACAAAATCAATTGCCTTATACACAGCAAATGTTCTGAGAATATTTTAAGCTGTATTTTGTCTTTGTAGTTTGAGATGAGACATGCAGTAGGTATATCATACAAAACAATATTCTGATATTATTTATAATAATCATAAACATTCTTACTATTTCTTACTATCTACTATTCTTACTAAAAAACATCCCCACTTTTTATCTATTTTTTTACCTACTATTAACGTAACTCACCTCACTAGCATATAAAATGTACTAACCACACACTTTAGAAAAAAAAATGAAGAAAAGTTTAGTCAACCTAGGCAAAATACTTTGATTAAGAAGGCTATAAATACTAGTGGAGAAGCTAGAGTTAATTTTTTTGACAAACAATATTGTGCACATCAAATTACTTCTGAATATTTGTTTTTACTACCTTAGCTTAGTTATGCAATCAGCTTTAGACAAAGTAGTTGTTTTTGTTTTTGTTTGTAGTTTAGAGCAGTTACTGCATAGCCTGGTGATGTTCAGAGTGTTGTGATCACCAGAATATTAAATGCTCCGTCACAAATAATACATCTTCGCAACTACCCCATCCTCCAAAAACATCACATAGGAATATCAGAATAATTTGAAAGTGGGCTCAATTGGAGGGGTATTTCAGAAGATTAATTTTCAGGTATGTACTGGTTGTTGAATTCCTAAATTCACCACAGCTATAATTACCTGCAAAAGACCTAAACAAGACTGTAAGTATCGCCAATTTCTTATGAATTGTGAAGGTCTTCATTGTCACACACAGCCTTAAGAGTCTACATGTAGTAAAATGTTTATGGGGCAAATAGAAAACATTTTGTCCAGTAGTTAGCCAGATATGGAATTACTCATGCTCTAGTTAATAATTCTTCATGTATGCTTATGTAAGAAATCCTAACTGATTTCATTGTGTGGCTTGGGGGAAAACCATTGTAATTAGAAAGAGGAGAGGATTAGTGTCAATGAGAAAAGTAAGTATAAGACAGGGCAATGGGAGTGAATGTAGTGAAAAGATATGATATACATTTAAAAGATTGTCAAAATTAAAAATACATTAATAATTAAAATAATTAAAAATAAGTCCAGTGATTTAATATAAATTTATTGAATACTGTATAATTTTTCCTATTGAATGTTAGTATTAGTAACATTCTAATAAAATGTAATTATTAATTAGTAACATGTCTAATAAAAATAAATCAAAAAAGAATACAAATATAATATTTCTCTAAGCTAATGCTTCTTAAAATATAATTGGTACTCTTTTCTCCTGATCATTCATATAAACCTACTAAATATTGTTTAGTAGATAAGAATTCACAGAATTGAAAACAATAATCACAGTCTTGTATTCTATTCTTTACCTAAATTCACTTTTTTTATATATACTCACACATAACCATACACATTTACAGTATGTGTGAGTATGTGTTGGTATATAGAAACTAGTACAATATCTGCTGAAGCCAGAAAAGATCGCTGGTCCCTTAGATCTGAAGTTAGAGGCAGTTGTGGGTTGGCTAATTCAGATGTGGCAAATTGTCTTTAAGTCCTCTAAAAAAACAGCAAACATTCTTATCCATTCAGCCATCCCTCTAGCACTGAATATTATTCAACAAATTCGGCAGTTTCTGTGGAACTTCTAACAGTGCAACTTTTTTCCCAAAACGTTGCATGCATATCAGAAGTATACACTGCTGAGAACATTATATATTTAACAATGCTTTGCATATGCATTTTTCTTGCATGTTAATCAGGAGACTCCCAAGGATAACATCTTTGACTATTCCATAATGAGATGATTTTACAGCTATGAGGACATATATTCATTTTTTTTTTTTATTTTTTTGGTTTTTCAAGACAGAGTTTCTCTGTGGCTTTGTAGGTTGTCCTTTAACTAGCTCTGATAGACCAGGCTGGTCTCAAACTCACAGAGATCCACCTGTCTCTGCCTCCTAAGTACTGGTATTAAAGGCACAAGCCACCTGTGATGGACACAGAATCAAATCTTATTAACTAATAGAAAACTGCAACCTGCTGACATGTAGAACTTGATTATCACAATGGCTCAAGCGATATACCAAATATATATGTGAAACAAAACAAGATGAGTTCATATTAGAGTTTAGAAAATATTATACCATAAGATATAATAATTTAAGTGACAGTAAGCACAAAACTATACAAACTGGAGTAACATACATAAGGTGAATTAGTACTAAAACGGGTTCATTATCATTTTTTAAAAATTATCCTCTCCAATTATCTAAAATGATAAAGAAAAAAGATATTATAAAGAGCAAACTACAAACATTCATGATATATTTGATAACAAAACTTTTTTTATCATATTTAGTATTAATAAATGTAAAGGACAACTATTAATATAAATCCAAATAAAGAGAAAACCAGTGTGGATTTAAAATACTTAGAAGCTTACAACATTTTTTGGTGAGTATATAAGGCAAGAGAAATTCAGAATCAATATCACTCTTCTCTTTTTATATGGCTATATGGGAGTTATAATTTATGCTAAGAATACAGAAATGTTGCCTATTTAGAGGATATCTCCATATAATAATACTCATATTGGAAGACAGGTTGGTAACTCTCAGCCTATACATCTCCATCATTGTAAATGTCAGATCAATACAACTCCCACTGCAACAGATTCTCTTTCTCCATCCAGTTGAATAATGTTGGCCTCTGAATAGAACAGAAGCTAAAGTTCAGAAGTGTTCTATATCTGTGAGGTCATGTTTCCATTTGCTGTCTCTGGCCAGAAGATGGCTTTTCACAGAATTTCTCCCTGTCTTCTAGCTCTTACATACTTCCCACTTCCTCTTCTGTTATGTTCCTTGGGCCTTATAAGTGGAAAATTAGTAAAGTCTTATTTAAGGAGAACACTGACCTGTCAATTATTCTAAGCACCTGGCAGTCATGACTCTTTCAACTACTTACCTTCCATTGGACAGAGAGGTACATTTTACTACAAGTGCATTAGCAACTGTCCATGAAAATGAATATAAGTATTTAGAAGACAGTTTGACTCTGTAGGATTTTAGCTAGACTATAGAATTAAATTCCAATTTAGGTTCAGTGACCTCATCCACTAGCTCTCAGGTGGGGAAAAAGAAGCCCAACTCAGTTACAGCTAGATTTTGGTGTTCCATGCAAAGAAAATTTATGGTGTCTTCAGAAATAGAGTTTAATCAATTGATATTGTGAATAACTCAGAGAATTGACAAGAGGCATTATTGCTTTGGGAGCCTCTGGTGCCAATTTGACCAATTAATATGGATAAACATTGTATGTGGCACGAGGGTTTTATTTAATGGTCTATTTAGAAGCGACTTTTGCCAGCTATGAAGGTATTTCAAATTAAACTTTTGAAAATATATATAAATTAGATTTTTTAAAAACAGTTACAAAATAGTAGTTCTCTATGTAGCCTCTTAATGTCAATATCAATGAGCCTACCAAGAGGTAAGCCTGGCTGCATCACACTCTCAGGAAACCCAACGCAGAAATGGATATTTCAGATGCAAGAATCACACATAAGGCCATAGTTAAACTGAATAAGTAACCAAACAAAACCAAGGTCATGGATATGGAAATGCATTTAGTTTTGGAAGTATAATAGGGATGAGAAGGTGATAAGATAGGATGTGAAAGTATAATCAGAATGCACTGTGTGTATATATGCAATTATCAAAAAAATTAATTTTTAAAATTTTAAAAGTTATCTTTACAACAGGTGTCTCAAAAACCATTGTACCTTGTTGTTTGTGCTATAACTACTCTCTAAGAATGCCTTTAGTGATTCTTACATGCATAAAACAGGTGACAAAAGTTAAAGAACCTAAAGGATTTTCATAAAGCAAACCATAGGGTCAGCTTGTCACAAATATCAAACCATCGGAGACCCTCTAATTTACACTAAGCTGTCAGGTGCCTGTATTTGTAGCTATATCCATAGGAGGCCAAAGAGACTTCTGATTAGATTGTCAAGCCACAGGTTCATCAGAAACTATAAATTTTGCTGTGTCAAAATCCTTGAGATTGTTAGATAATAATTTATTCATGTAAGCAATGTTGCAATTCATAATGAACATTTCAAACACTTTAATGTATGTCAGTGAATCATCAATAAGTTCCCCAGTAACATGAAAAAGACACAGACTGGTGATGTATTGAACATCTAATATTTCATATCTATATCCAGTGGAAGAGAATAGTGACATCATCAGCAAATAAATTTCCATTTCAAGGTACACATCTAAACTGAACTTTGAAGATACATTTTATCATTGTGCATCCACATGATTTAATTTTTGCCAATTAAATGTTTGCATAACAAGATAAATCCATCTTTTCCTCAGTGTCCTTCTTTTCTATCTCACTCTGGTTTCTGCCAAGAGATTCATGAGAGTTTACCCATTTGTGGAAAATAACAACTTCAAAACTTAGAATCTATCTTTTGTCCCTGAAAGAGGGTAATAATCAGGGTCATCAAGACCATCATTAAGCATGTTTGGCAGTGATGTAAATAAGCAACAACCTTTTTCTCTATTGGTCTATTGTGATTCAGGCCTCTTTTCTCATTGACATTTTGCATAGAATACACAAAACTTCTCCTTTGAAACCAGCACAGTCTGTCTGTGTAATTGATAAGGGACTATTTCCCACTTCTTCATGATTGATATTAACTCATATGTGACTAGCACAGGCCCATCAATATCTAAGCTAGACACAATGAGAAGCTCAAGAATGATATGAGGGCCAAGTGAGGTCAGTAACATAACCTATCAGGCATTTCCAAAGGGTTTCCAGCACAGTCTTATTCCCAAACTTGAGATTAGAAGCTGAATGGGTGTTAAAAATTGATGTTGCTGACATCTTTCTTTCAAGGCTTAATGAAATAATTCTATTATTGTGGAAAAGAATGAGGGCAGTACACAAATAGAAGCAGAGATGAGAGATACAAAAAGAACTAATACCAAGAATATGTTTTCAGGATACAGATTTAGTCATGCCTAATGTCAGTCATCACTCTGGAATTTAAGTGAGTAGCTTATTCATTGTAAGTATTTGGTTTACTTTTTAGATATAGATGAATTTGAATTAGATTTATTCTAGTTGAAAGCAGACTTCTAACAATACTTATTGTACCTATTTAGCATTTTGTTGATGGCTAATAAAACGATGTTAAAATGTTTAAATTTTAGAAAGAAGAAGCAAAATTATTATTAATGGCACACAATAGCGGACCTAAAAACTTTATTGAATTAAATAACAAATTAATAAGCTTAATGAAGTCTGAACAAGACAGCATTGCAATGATAAGTGTATATTCAATTATTTAACAAAATTAAAGCTATCTAAATGGAGGGGACATAATTATATGTCTATTGTTTTCCCCTCAATAAGCTAAGACTAACAATGGTGATTTCATTAATTTACCAGAATTTGCTCATGGGTTCATCTTGTGACTTCTTTAAGGAATGAGCAATTTGTTCATTTTAGCAAATGAGAAATTTGAATAGTTCTTCACTATTAAAAGTAAAAATAAATCTAGATATATCCTTGCAAACTTCCTTACCCCCTTGCTTAGAGAAATATAGAAGAGGAATTTTAGAGCCTCACTCCACTGGCCTGAGGGCAAAGCATTTAATCATTGTGTTCTCATTTGCTGTTCTTCACTCATTTTTTCTTTCCTTATCCCCTCTCCTCTGTTGTGACTAGTTTGCAAGAGCCATTTACAAATTGGCAGGTTTCACACAACGGAGTTAATACAGGTGAATTTTGGCAATATAAACTTAGAAATATACTGAAAGGTAAGTAGTGAAGGGAGAAATGAGAAGAAATAAAATGATATAATTATATTTTACATTTAAAGTGAAACAAACAAAAATAAATCAAATAATAAGTAAATATTTTAGTTAGTCTTGGAAGAAATTTAAATGGACTATAAAAATTAATTTTAACAACCTCTCTCCTTTATTTTAGAAATGGTTGTTTTAATATTGAGGTTACAGAGAAACATAGGTTTGATATTTTTACTGTCTGTCAGAAAAAATAAAATAGTTAAATAAATAAATCACTACTGAAATGAATACAAGAAAACTGAGTATGCTTACACATTTGTGTATCCGAAATTTTTTATTCCACTTTGAACATATGTAGTTTTAAAGGACACAAATGAGGTATTCCATCCTTAAGATATATCAAAAGCTATAAGTACACACATGCTCCCTTTTCTGTAAGTATGTAGTGTCTTCCCATAAAGATGACTTATAGTGATCCAGATAGACAGATCTCTATATGAAGGACTTTATCAATTCCAACACTGAGAGAACAGAAATGAGGTTGCTTTATTTTGACTGAGTTCAGAAAATGTAAAGGACTTGCTATGACAGACTTGTCCATGTTTAGTCCTCTTTATGCTTACCATTTGCTATTGCATGCTCAAGCAAGCATGAGAAGACGCCATACAGCAAGCATAGAAAACAACATGGCCAAGACGAAGCATGCAGGACATTACAGACAATGTGACGATTGCTGTGTGGTAAAAAGTCTCTAGAATGTTGAACTTTTAGAGGAGGCAACACAATGTCCATAAGAGATCTAACTAGAAGTATAGTTATAGGTGAATAAAGATGCATTAAAATCAAAAGCCAGAGATAACATGAGTCGAGAATTCAGGTTAATTTGAGATACTTAAGGGTCATTCTACCACACAAGGTAACAAACTACGGAAGTGGAGAGGAGCCTTTCCCTGGTTGATACATGGTTATTACACCTTTTTACATGTTTGTATTTCAATCTGATTTTATTGCCTTTTTCTTCTCATTGCACAAAATGGTTTAGACCTACTGTGACAATTTTACAGGTGTGTGTGGCATTCAGTATACATGTTGTCATCCTCCAACATCAAGTCTGTCTATTGTTCCAACTAGATCCCTTTAGCTGGCTCTCTCTCTCACACACACACAGTTTTAAAATGAATGTGGGTGCCAGATAGGAAGTCTGGGCAGTCTATAAGTCCTCTTACCCTGGATAAGTATTTATCCCTAGTGCACAAATGGACTTTGGGAGTCTATTCCCACATGGAGGGATACTCTCTCAATCTAAATACACAGGGCCTAAGCCTTGCCCCAAATGATGTGACAGATTTTGATTATCCCCTATGGAAGGCTTCACTCTCCCTGGGGAGTAAATGGGGGGGTAGAATGAGGAGGATCAGTAGGGGCATGGGAGGTTGAGAAAGAAAGGGAACTGGAATGGATATGTAAAATAAGATTGTTTCTATTATAAATATAAAATAAATTGAAAGAAAAATTAATAAAATGGGTAATTCTGATGGTTGGTGTAGACAGTAAACTTGGTAGGAAGAGAAAGACATCAGAACATATCTATGTGGGTGTTTCCCCACAGGACTAAGTGATGTAAAGGATTTACCATTAAAGTGAATAGTCTGCCAATGAATGTTCCAGGAACCCAGTTCTCTGAGGGAAAAACAGTGTGTACCTGCCTGTCTTTGTTACATACTGAAAGAATGCATCTGTCATGCTGCTGTCAACCTATGCTGACACTGGACTCCAGCCTTCCAACTGGACTCAATATTAACAGCTCCCCAGGGTTTTCCAAGCCTTTGACTCCTGACTAAGACTGCTGAGCCTTACATCTTTGTGGACTGAGCAGATGTTCAGTATGCTGTCTCTTCACTGTACAGATGACTGTTATTGGACTATCCAGCCCCTACTGCATAAATGCATGTAGTAAGTCTCTCTTTTATAACAAAGTATACATTTTATCAGTTATGTTTCCCATGAGAACCCTCTCTAATACAGCAATATAGCTTAAGTCCTATATTTTCATTGGACCCAGAGATTAGATTTCTATTCATTATATTATAGAAGGTCAAATGTGTTAAAAAAGTATCCTTTTAAACTTTAGAAAAGACATTAAACAGCAAGCTAGCAAACATATGCACATCACTTAAAAGCTATGTGCAAACAATAAAGTTTCAATTTTATAATAATGTGGCTGAGAAGCAAGCATATATATATATATATATGTGTGTGTGTGTGTGCATGTGTGTGTATATGTATATATACATACATATATATGTGTATATATATACATATATATATAGTGCTCTGATTTATTACTTTAAAATAATAAAGTATAATGAGACAATCTTAAGTATTGTTAAGCCTACCTCCATCTCTTAACTTATTTAGAAATCACCAAGTGGGCAAACTAACAAATTTTGTAGATATCAGTTTCTCCTAGAAAGCAAAATGCATTCACTCAGATCTTTCTTCTTTCTGAGTATGGGTTGCTTTTCTGGACTGTATTAGTACTCCAACTCCTCAATCAATTTAAAATTTTTTTCCAGTGAAAACCATTGCTATGCAGAAATTATATCACTGGGTGCTCAAATGTGACCCTATTTGTTTATTTTAACTCAAAACTGCAAATAAAACTAGACTATAAAGCTATACTTCTTTCTCAAAATTCTGATCTCATGAGATAGATTTTAGCAGAAATATTTATTAATAGTATAAAATCAATGTGAAGAATAAATAAATGAAAATCCTACAATGGTGACTTCTAAATATCAGTTGAATGTACACACAAACACACAGGTTATTTTACAACTTGGCCAGTTAGCAGAATAGCTAGATGCAAAGGCACTAACATTAAGGTCTATACATGCATTGGTTTGACGACATGGAAAATCCAGCTAGAAGCGAGGTGAAACTCCTTACCACTTTCCTAGTCACAGACAGGCAGTGATGTAGTAGAAGAGTAATAGTTATAGAGTAGTGGAAAGAAAATGTCATTGAGATGCCACAGCACATAATAGAGTGTAAATTCTTGTCTCTCTTGTAGAAAAATATTATACAACTACCTGATAAAAAGTACATACATGGTTTTTCCATATTCAGCAAATGAACAGGAATACTGTGACTAAAACAGACCAAGATAATCTCCCTTGAAATTATGAGATGCATTGTCTATATCATACATTCTATTCTTACAATCAGGTTAATGGCATGAGTGACATCACCTTGTTGGAGAAAACGTAAGCATTAAAAAGAACTTCAGTTTAACAGTGGACATGAGACCAAAGATATAAATAGGTGATAATAATTGTTCCTGTATTTAAATATTTTCTTTTATTTAATGATTAGTTCTATAACCTCTTTAATATCTGCTGTGTGACAAACTTTTCCTTAGGAGTTAAAAAAATATACTTCTCATTATAGACAGTGAGCTCACAACAGACTAAAGTACCAATACCACCAAAGGCCAACTTCGTGACCCGATGAGTTTTGTTGGGGATGCTTACAGTAATATTAGTGAGCAATTACTTTCTGAAGCATAAACAACTGAAATCTAGCTGTATCATTAAATTCCACCCCAGATTAGTGACAGCACAGAAAACTTGAAGCTGGAGCTCATTGCACAACTTGTAGGCAGTTTAACAAGTTAGAGAATGTCTTCCTTTTTCTTCTTTGAAACTTGTTTTATCTGAGAGTGACTGGCATCAGTCATTTCATTTTTTATCTACTCAGTGGGAGAGATGGGCCTGGTATGGACAGGGTCAATTTTGAGGACTTCCTGGAGCAATTTTGAGTTGTCAACTTCCTGTTCTAAGGAGCTTTTCTGCAGAATGGAGTATTTCAAACTTCAGGAAACTGCAATACTGTAGTATCACTTTCCATAGGACACCTCCACTACAGAAAATGGAGCTTCAGCAACAAGGTTCTGTAATGTCATCCATAGATTCTGAGGAGCCTTAATTTCTTACTTTGGTGGGTTATTATAGTGTCATCCAACTCCTAAATAACAGAGTAGTTATTGAATGCCACTTTTCCCTTGCAGTGTCTGAGCGGTGATGCCCCCCTCATACTTTCAAAGACATAGTTGCCTTTAGACTAAATGCTAATGTGTATGCCTGTGCTGTTTTAATATTCCTTCCCAGATATTCATGTCATATGTAGAACATTATTCTTCAGGGACTGAATTGATAAGCATCTTATATACTTAGGGGACTGAATTGCTGCTTCAGCATGCCCTGTTCTAAAACTACTGAGCTACGAAATTCTCAGCCAAGCCCTGATTTTACTTCAGTTATCAAAGATGGCAAAGTGGCCCACTAAGCCACTACAGCATCCTATGATACCAGAGTTAGTAGTTAGAACTGGGTATCATCACAAATACTAGGACCACAGATGCTACTGAATCATGCTTCTTTTTGTGCCTCAATTACCACAGAAACAATTGAGTTCCATTGTCTTTGGCCATTCACTGCTTTACTGCTTCTCATTTACTCCAGCTTGAGTTCCTCTACTGTAAATCCCTTTCCTTGGTTCAGTATCACTAATGTACTTCTACTAATTTATGATGAATCCCAGGTTCAAATCACTCCTCAAAACTCAAGTTGGTGGGCATTACTCTTTCACTGCAATGTTTTTGTCCCATAAATCCAAGATATAGCTTATATGACACGTTTCTATATAAAAAGCCATCAGGGAATATTACAAAGTTATAGGCCTCAGTCTGTGAGAAATCTGTGTGCATCTGTGACTTAGAGAATTCAGTCACAATTTCTGATCAAGATATCACAGATGGCATATGATCCCAAGCACCCAAGGCTCTGATATTGCAGTAATTCTGATTGGAAACTGGTGTAACCACGGTCTGCCGTTGAGTCACAAAAGACTGCCAACAGGCATTCTTTTAAGTTGATTTCATCTGCTGGTAAAAGACCAGGAAAATCTCCAGAGGGCTCAACCATAAAGAATGCAACAGGCCTAATCCCATGAATATTACACGAAACTCCATTAGTAGAAATTTCTAGGTCCCATAAAGTTCCTCGACATTGAGCACAAATGAGTAAAATGCACCAAAAGTAAAATTCTGCATGTCTCAAGCACAAGCTACCAGCCTGTGTTCATCCAGCTCCTTGAACTTACAAAGCAGAATTGGTAAAGAGGGGTCTGACTGACCTTCCAAATGCACAGGCTTTAAAGCAATTTCATGGACACAAGAAAAAAATAGAGAAAACAGGACACCACCAGGGATTAAGAGCTTTTCAGTGACCCAGCACCATGTCACATGAACTCAACAAACACCAGGACGACGATGAAATGAAACTAATTTATAAACTTTAGTTACATACAAAATAACAGGAGTAAATGGTTAAATGAGATAAAATAAAACGTAAAACATACTATAATAAACACTGGGCAAATGCTGTATAAATTCAGTAATGGATGTCTTCAAAGAGGAGACTATGGACGTAAGGATTGAAATGAAAATTGCAATACATGTAACAATAACAGTTTTAATCAAAACGAGAGAAATTTGCAAATGGATTTTAAGAAATAAATCCTTCTAAGTCTGTCCAGTGATTTAGTGAGATAGGAAAAAATAATATTGAAATAAAGTCTTTAGTACTTATTTGGTTTCAAGATATCATTCATCACATTGGTTCACACATTAAGGAAACTCTACAAAGTGGAAAATTTGAGAAAGAAGATATAAAATATTTTAGAAATATTAGCTCAAATACTAAAACACTTGGAAATGTGCTGTAAAATCAGAATTATAAAGCTAATATGATTGTCAGTACCAAAAGATCTTCAGCAAGACATATTAGAATTAAATTATTAAATGGTAGAAGATAAATGCAAGAAAATAGCTTTTTTAAATGCTAGAGTTATTCAATTGTAAAGAGAAGAATGTTAGTTACCAAAGAAAAATACATAAAAGTATAAAATTCATTTATAAATTTAAATACATAACATAATTAAAATGTATACTAGTAGTGTCATAAAACATGATGACAAAAAAAAAACAAGAAAAGAAAACAACAAAACAAACAAATACACCACAGGGATGAAACAGTTTAAAGCATCTCCATGCAGACAATATGCTAGAATTCATAAGTGATCCTAAAAATTCTACTGGAAATGCCTACAGCTGATGAACACTTTTACCAAGGTAGCATTATATAAAATTAATGTACAGTAATCATTAGCCTTCCTATTTACCAATGATAAACGGGTTAAAAAAGAATTCAGGGTAACAATAACCTTCACAATGGCCTCAATAATATAAATTACTTTAGTGAAATTTTACCCAACCAAGTAAACAATATGTAAAATTAAAGCATTTAAGATATTGAAGAAATTAAAGAAGATATCAGAAGATGGAAAGTCCTCCCACAATCATAGATGAATAAAATTAGTATAGTGAAAATGGTCATGCAACTAAATAAAATTTAGAGACAAAACAAATTCCCCTTCAAAATTACAATGCAATTATTCTCAGATCCTGCAAATACAATTCTCTGTTTCATATGAAACAGAAAACAAAAATAAAAAACTACAGCAATAAAAATAAAAGATAACTAAAGTACTCCTGAATCATAGAAGTTTCCATCTTGCACCCTAATTGTACTGAAAATCGTATTGCAGAACTACAGTAATAAAACAAAAACAAACAAACAAAAAAGCATGGGATGGCCCCCAAAGAGAAATACTGATCATTAGAACCAGAGATAAGATTGCGTACCTATGGTATATAAATTTTAATCAAGAGTTCATAAACAAATACTAGGAAAAAGGCAATATCTTCAACAAATGGTGCTGGTCTATCTGGATGTCTGCATGTAGAAGAATCCAAATAGACCTGTATATATCACCCTGCACAGAACTCAATTCCAAATGAAATCGAAGACCTAAACATAAAACCAAATATACTGAACCTGATATAAAAGAAAGCGGGGAATAGTCTTAAGTTCATTAGTAGTACAGGAAATGACTTTCTGAACAAAACACCATTATCCCATTGACTCTAAACAATAATAAACAAGAACTGGTAAAATGGAAATTTTCTGCATTGCAAACAACACAATCTGACAAAGCAGAAGCTTAAAGAAAGGAAAAAAATTGCATAAATTACAAATCAAGTAGAGGGCTAATACCAAAAATATATAAAGAACACCAAAAAAAAAAAAAGTGGACATCATGGAAACAAATAACCTAATTAAAAATGGGGAAGAGGTCCAAACAGAGAATTCTCAAAAGAGAAAAACAGAGTACACAGAAAAATTCAAGAATACAACTCAATCCATTTCCTAATGGGTTTCAGTGGGACAATTAGGCAAAAGGAGCTATGTCCTCTCTGATATGAACAACGCTAAACTATAAAAATTCACATATTCTTAGGAGAAAAGACTGGTTCACTAGTGTTTTCATAAAAGTAATGGAGATTATAGATCAAAGGGTAATAATTTACAAACATATGTGATAAATAAGTCCAGAGATATAATGGACAATATGAGAATTTGTAATAATTATAGCACTGCCCCACTATAGAAATTTATCAGGACAAAAGACTGTTGACTTTTATCAAAACTCAGATTTATTACATAAAATTTAAAATATCACATTTTACTCTAGGAAAGGATAACAATGTTTTTACAAGACACCACATACCAATGAATAATAGGCCCTGTATCAACTGGATTTTCTCTTGAAAATCCAGTTCTTTTGGTCAGCAAGTCTTCTTGTTGGTGAGCAAGTCTCATAGATCCCTAAACATTAAAGGCTATTGCCAATGATGTACATTACTATATAATGGTATGATTTTGAGAGAAGATGCTAGCTTTGTCTTTTATGTAGTTTGCATTTTTGTAGTGACATCTATGCATGTATACTTCTTCTGTTAGTTCTAAGTTTTATATGGACAAAGCAGGTTGGAACAGAAGTGGGACTGTGGAGTTTGTGCTTAGAGGGTTGAAATGATTTAAGAGTAATGCAGTCAGACTGACATGGACTACTGGGGTGATGTACAAGCTGTGTTTGCTCTTCCAAGCCTCAGGTGTGGAGTAGATATGGCTGGTTGTTAAGGTTGTATGTAGATTATTTAGGGGGAAAGTAGAGAATGTCCTGACAGAAGCCTAAAGGTCAGGTGTGTCACAGGCAGGAGAAGCCAGGTTAGGCTAGTCTCTGGATAAGGGATCTGGCTGGTTAATGAGGCTTTGTGGATGTGAAATATCAGGGACACTCACAATTCTAGACCTTGTGTCCAAGGTCAAGCATGGTGGAAGAGTCAGACACAGCTCACAAGGGGTCTGTAGGTAGTAGCAGGTAGGGTGCTTCATGCAGACATGTAGTGATTAGTTGCAATGCCACAGGAGGTGTGGCCAGAATAGTACAGGCAACTTGATGTGAGACTTATGCTATATCTGCTGAGTTGGGAAGAGTCTTTGATGGAGAGATTAGGGAGACAGATGAACTAGACCAAAATTGGATTTTTGAGACAAAAAAAAATATATATTTTTAAGGTACTTTAGTGGTTAATGTACTCATACATTTATCAAAATACATAGATTATATAACATAAGGTATGTCTAAGGATTTTGATTCATAACACTTAAGTTGCATGTTATGAATAGTATTAGAAACAGTGTAGCACTCTAATGCCAGGTGTTAATAAAAGCAAAGAAAAAGAGAGACGACAGGAGAGGAGCTATGTGAGAAGTAGGTATACTCTGTGTATAACAACACAATGAGTCATATTTTAATTAAAACAGACTCCTTAATTAAAACTGAACTTATGGTTAATAATTTGGGTGTTTGTGAGACATATCATGTCATTACATATAGATTCTTTGTCCAGTTTCAGCAGTGATTAAATCCATAGGGCAGCTTTGCTGGAAATAAAGTCAGTAAAGCTGGTGAGTTGGGTGTGCAGTGACTCAGGAATGATTATTGCATAGCAGAGTAGTCAACAACAAAACACTTGAAATATTAGAAACCAGAGGTACTAGAGCACAAAGAACATAGCTAGTTATGTACAGGAAGCTAATTGCCTAGAAATATTAGCAAGAATGAAGAAAAAACAATGACTGAATGAGTCAGACATGCCATGAGTGTGTGATAATACAAGTTATTACATAAAATAAGCAAATAAGCATCTTCCCTCCATTTTTAGATGTGTAATTCATACAGGAAAGAAAACACTGCAATGTTCTAGGAATACGCATGAAGAATAAGGACCCTGGTAACAAACCAACCAATCAGTAGAGCTTAGATGATTACCATTGTATGACACTAATTAGTAATATCAGAAAGGAAATTTAACATTCAAACTATTTAGAGTGGATAAAAATGGAAAGTGCCAAAGCAGTAGCAGAGAGGCCCTATTCCAGGGTTTTCCTTTTCAGAGCAAGTGCTAATCTGTCTTGTAGGCATGGAGCTGGAGTTGCTTTGTCAAGGAAGAAAGATTGCAGAGAAGGCATTATTAAGGCACTGGGTGATACGTACAGTTAGATTTAATTAGGGCAAAGTGATAACTGATGGTTTTAGCAACAGAATTAACACAGATGGTTGAAAAAGACAAATTTAGTATCTTCAGTCTGGAAAATGTCAGGCTTAGCATGGATAATGAAGTCCCGAGAAATAAAGAATCAAATAAAGGCTCTTCCTGAAATCGCAAATAATTCTAGGAAGGAAAAGCCTTCACACACTAGACTTTGAGTTCCTGAATAGATAATGACCACATTAACTCACCTGAGAATTTTCTAGTAATTTAGTAATTAGTAACTAGTAAGTTAATGAGTCCTCAAATTTAAGACTTTTGGGAACATCAAATATTAAGCTAAAAAGTTTAGATTTTCATTTTTGAGTAAAAACTAAAATAAATTTGCTATAGCTCAATTATATATTACATGATATTTGATTTTTTGCCACTCAAGTACATATATAAAAACATTGCTATTGTAATTACAAACACAGATATTTAAGAAAATTTATATTCATCATTTAGTTTTTATATAAAAATGAAATTAAATCACTACCTGTACTTTCCATGTGACATTAATTATAAATAAAGTTTTACTGGAATTATAATTAATATGATAATATTCCAATATTTAAATACTTAAGATTTAATATCATATATGTAATACAGGACAATTATCAAGAAAGAACAAACTGAGCGTGCTCTCTTAAGGGAATAACAGCAATTAGCATAATTCATAGAAATATGGATTTTCATTTCTACATGATGAATAATTCTGAGCTTTGGACATAATTGTATAATAAGAGATATAAAGTCTCCTAAGTAGTAGTGTCTAAAATTCTGTAGCTTAGTATTTCAAGAAAAGTACAACTGATCAGCAAAAATAAACAGTTTGAGTTTGAAAGCAGCACAACCATGGCAGATACTCAGGCATCTTGGAATCACAGAAAGAATGAGGGAGGGAAAGATTCAAAAGAGGAAACTAAAACCCAGCCATTGTCCAACACTCACATTAAACTCCATACATAATTTCTTAGCTTTTAGGCTCACTTTGGCATTCTTAATAAACAGTTAATGTCATTGGCAATTACAGTTTTCTGCCAAGAATCAGCAGCCAGATCCAGTGTCTGCCTTCCTATAGGGAGCAATTGTAACTAATGGCTAGTCACATCATATTCTAAAATCCTTCTAACTAGCCTAAAAACAGGATTCCCCAAAGTCATGGAACTTCTCAAGTTTTCGCTGGCCATATGTGAACACAACCTCTAAATACTCACAATATTAATTTATTTTCAGTGAGTTAAAAATTTCCACCAGATCACTAACTCCTTTTCAGTTCTCCTGATATAAACAGAAAGCAAGTTCTTCCATCTATCAAATGATCAGCCTCTCTACTGAAATTCCCATCAAGATCATTAAATGCTATCTCTAAAAACCCGAATTCAATTAAATTCTTACAGTTAGCATCATCTTTCACAATTGAAATATGTTGTATATGTAGAATATAATGTAAAGTAGAGAAAAAAACTTGTTAGACATTATACATGATGAAATATCCCATTATATTTTGTTAAGAAGAAAAAAAATTAAAAAAGTCAAACTTTGAAAGGCATATAAAGCATAAAATTCAGCCTAGTGTAGGGAAAGTACATTAGTGCACACAGTGAGACTGGTATCCTTAATTTGCAATTCAATTTATTGTCTAGAATATGCTGCAATGTCTGTGTTGGGCTGTTCAATAAGGGAAATAACTGGTTGTGAAATCTTAAGAAGCCTAAATAAGGCAGAGTAACTTATACTAATCTCAGGGGCAGTTTGTCTCCTTTTTTAGTAATAAAAAGTTTAAAGTTATACTATTAACCTCAAGTAACATCAACCAACAGAAATTTTCAAAGAAGGCGATTTTCCATAGGAAATGGATATATACATATACATATATATATATATATATATATATATATATATGAAGCTTTTATTTCTTCTTTCTCTTCCATTCTTCATTTCTTCATCAGAAAATATTTACAGTGACTACCAGTACAAAATTTATGACATCCTTCTATGCTGTGGTGGTTTGAAAAGGAAAGGTCCCATAGGCTCATATATTTGCATACTTGGCCATTAGGGACTGGTGCCACTTGAGAGATTAGGAGTTGTGGCCTTGGTGGAGTAGAAGTGGTCTTGTTGGAGAAAGTTTATCACTATGATGGACTTTTAAGTTTCAAATGCTCAAGTCGGGGCCAGTGAATCTGTTCTGCTAACTAGGGAGCCAGATGTAGAACCTCTCCAGCACCATGTCTACATGTGTTCCACCATGCTTCCCACCATGATGATGATGGACTAAAACTCTGAACCTGACAACAAGATCCAATTAAATATCTTCCTTTTAAGAGTTTCTGTGGTCATTGTGTTTCTTCCCAGCACTAGATCATTGACTAAGACATTTATACATATAATTTCTAAATTGAAGTCTTTTAAAGATCTTTACATTTTATTTATGGATATAAAAATTTAATTTCACTCAAGTGAATTTTTAAAATATTAAATAAAACAATGCACACCCCTCAGTATTTAATGCACCAAAACATGGAAACAAACTTTGTTTAAGGATGAGCTGGCTAAGCTTGAGCTAAATTGGAAGCTATACCAATCTAAAACAATATAACAGTATACTTTTACATATGAAGAGGATACACGTTCAAATTCCTGTAGATTATGAACAACTGACATATGTATTGAACATTTCACATAACACTTAAGACTTAACACTAAAATAAGGAATATCAGGTTGCAATAGGAACTGTGTACTTGGATTTATTGACTACCTTAAATCTACTTTGATTATATTTAAGTTTACATATGAATATTCTATATAAATTATGACTGTTTTGATAATGATAGTAATGGGTAAATACATGGAAAGATCAAAATTCTTAATTATTTAAATCAGAATATGAAAAAACAGCAGGTTTACTATTATTATTTTAATTACCCCAACTCTAGAGTTCTAGATACAGGTCAATATACATAGATAAAGCCTGGGAATGTTGCACGGTAAGAGAACTCAATATAGTTCTTGTGGTTATCAACCATTTATGTGGTTCTTATGCTGAAATGAGCTGGTAAAGTATCCCAGTGTTAAGGTACTACTAGATGAAATGTATGTCAATCATGTCCTGTATGCCTTAGACAATGAATCATTTGTTCCATAATGAATCTTAAAATACAAAGTGAGGGATGCTCACTTTGGGAAAATGTTATGTGTCTAAAGATTATATATGAATAACATTATTCTATTTTCTTGAAAACCTTCCCTGAATAGTGTAATGTTGCTTTACACAAGAAAATAACTGAGTTCAGGCATGAGAAAATATTAGAAAGATTTAACGGACCAGCTGGAAACCCAAGCAGAAGCCTTCCTTTCTACCAACTAACTGCATTAAACCTAATGGTCTAGGAAAATATTAAGAGAACTGAGTTATTATCAATATATCCCAAATATTGATGTCTTGTTTTTTCAAAATGACAGTACTTTGATACATTTCCTGATAAGGTTTTATACCCATTTTTTAAATTTAGCAAATTTTAGTTTTGATTACTAAAACAATATACATGAAAATATGAATGATCCCATATGCTTTCTTGGTAAAGTCTTTTTAACACAGTTTACAATCACCCTTGTTTTTCCAAGCCCAAGGAATTTCCATGTATACTTCTCATTTTGTTAAACCAACTATTAAATCATTATCTGCTAATACTATAACTACTTTCATTTATAGAATAAGAAAAATTTCTCTATGGCTATTAACTGTTAAAAAAGATTTTTAAAAGTCATTGCTAAAGTAACAATAAGCACCCATTAAAGGATACCACTTGTTTCTGGTCAAGAAATTAAAATAATAAACCTTGGTAGAGACCTAGCATTTTACTTAAGTTGGTAAATGACCTGGATATGAGTCAATTTCTTGGGGAGACAGGCTTACCTGAAGGCATACTGAAGAGCTGAAAGGAATATTTTACCCTTTAAAAAGATAATGTAGTTCTAGTTAATAGAATTTCTTCTCTGGAGTCATCATGACTCCATAGTGCCTTCCCTGGAGTCACCATGATGGTTAGCTGATTCTACTGATATTTCTTATCCTGAATATGAGGCATAGCTTATCCTGATTCTTCTCTTCTGCAGTTTTTGTTCTAATACTGGCCAGATTTAGTATGTATTTTGTGACACATTGGCTTTCCGTGGTCCTTCTTAAAGTTCTTTTCCCCCTCCATGTGGTTGTCTCCATGCTAACTTATCCCAAACCACCTGGCTTTTGTTCTTCTCTTTTCTTTTCTTCTTGTCAGCATATGTGGCCATCATATATCAGATCAAAATTGTTAGTAACATTATCTACTTGTTAAGATAATTTTTTCAAACAAATATCATAGGTGATTGTAGGTAAATAGAACAAATTAGTTTACTTCTTAAAAATAAATGCTTTAATTTCACTTTAATTATCACATAGTACATACCTTGTATTCCTATACCTTAATTGCATTGCTCACTTCATTATGTATATATATATATATATACACATATATATATATATGAATTGCATATGAATTGAAAGTAGACAATATTTCAGTACTTGATTTCAAGCCAAGTGATTTTTGCAGCACCTATATTTATATTGATAATCCCATTAACTGATCCATTGCTCTTGATTATTATAAAGATATTACCATGAAAATCCAGGCAGCATTTGAAATAGGAGATGGACCGTAGTGTTAGGATAATAAAGAAATGAAAATTTAGTCACTGGAGTCAGCCCAGTTACATTTCACTATAAATAACATCTCTTAGTGTAACACCTGGAAGCAATATAACTATGTTATCAGTTTTTTTCAAGATATTTTTTCATTATTTCAAAAATATTGATTTTTCTCACATGATTTCCAGACCAAATGGTTCTTAGTTGGCATCTTTGAATTGTATTTCTGACTTACACAAACTTTTATAAAAGAGAAATAATAGAATTATTAATTATAAGTACTATTTATTGAGACCTTTCCCCAGTGTTTTTCTGCCTAAATAAATGCATTTTTTCCTCTTCTTTAATTCAGCTCAATGAAACTCAATTCAATTTAAGTGGGAGAAAAGAATCATACTAATCCACTTTGACGTTTACTATATAATGGCAGTGAATAAACTGGCACATAAGATTCTAAAAATATGGCAAAATATTTTAGAAAAAGAAAAAATTATTCAGGAAATAGATGACCTCAAAATGAAAATTTAGGATAAATGAAGAAAAATCTGAAAACAATACAAAGTGTAAACAGAGAGCTCTAATTGGAGAATGAATTAATGCTGAAATATCAGAATACTCATCACCTTGGTGACAGTTTTGGTTTGTTAGGGAAGGAAAGAGACAAACTATGGTAGAGAACTTTGAGAGAAGAAGGCAGTTTGCAACAGGAGGAGTGAACAGAGCTTTAAATAGTAGAGTGTTACTTAAAATGTTGCAAATAAAGTTTAACATTAGTACCCCAAGGAAGGGAGAGGTTCAGGAGCAAAGGATGCTTATAAGATAACAAGGCTTTTGGTGTGTTTGTCTGGGTGTGTGTGTGTGTGTGTGTGTACTTCTAACTTCATTTTGTTTTTATAAAGTGCACATATTAAGGAGAAATCCCTAGGGTTAAAAGCTAAGAAGTCTGAAGTAAATAAGTCATTAAGCCATTTTCTGTCCTGATGAAAGAGACCACAGCTCGTCTTTCAGAAAGCATGTCTTACACAATGGTGTTAAGGCAAGTGTGATCATTAATGTGCTATACATGAAATTTTATTAAAATTTTCTCTTATTTCAGAGGTTTATAATGACTGAAAATATGCTTTAACATTACAACATTTTGTTCCTTAATAGTAAAATAATAATGAATGGTCAAGAAGTAATATCTATACTATTTAAAAGAAAACTTTGTTAAATCCTTAGAAACAACATGCTGATTTTCACAAGGATATTAATCAACAGGAAAATATGTTTATAACAATTAGAATTTTCTAATAAATAACAATTAACTAAATTAAGTATAGATGTGGAATTCCAGAATATAGGTATATTCACAGACCTTAGGTTTTATATACAGCTGTGATACTTAAAATATACATCTCTGTCTCAAAGTTTTAATATAGAATGCTAAAGATCATAAAAGAATTGGTCTATGGATTGTAACAACAGTTAACTTATTTAATTAAAAAATACTAGAATAAGTTACTTTTCTATATGTTTAACTAATTTTATTAATAATACTAACCAAGACTATTGTTAAAAATTGTATACTCATTTACTAATTTTTTATCTCAGTGTCTATGCTACTAGTACTATGTTCAGGAATATGTTTCCTGTACCTATTCATTCAAGGGTACCTCCCACTTTCTCATCTAAGAGGTTCAGTGTGTCATAATTTATGGTGAGGTATGTTATCCATTTGAACAAAAGTTTTGTTCATGGAGATAAATATGGATCTATATTCAATCTTCTACATGTCATCATCCACTTATGCCAGTACCATTTGTTGAAGATGCATTTTCTTTTTTCTATTGTATTTTAGCTACTTTGTCAAAATTTGGGTGTTCACAGGTGTGTGAATTAATATAGAGTTTTTCAGTGATTTTATTGGTCTACCTATCTGTGTTTCTGCCAATACCAAGCTGTTTTCTCAGCCTAGAAACACAAGAGATGGCCTAGGTCTGACCCTGAATAACACGACAAACTTTTATAATCCCCCATGGAAGGCCTCAATGTCCTTGGGGAGTGGCTGGGAGGTAGGATAAGGGGGTCAGTGCATGGGAGAATGGGAGAGAGACTAAAATAAGATTGTTTCTAATTTAAGTGTGTGTGTGTGTGTGTGTGTGTGTGTGTGTGTGTGTGTGTGTGTGTTCGTGCATGCGTGCGCGTTGTATACTCTCCATGTGAAAAACAGGGAGCCGGGAACACAGCAACAAAGAATACCTGGAATGTGTGATTATTTCATTTGTGTCTTGCCAACTAAAGACTTTTATTAGGATAGTGAAAAGCAGCAGTCAATAAGGAGGTGTAAGAATTTATTTTTAAATTCCAAATTCAGTGAGACACTTATTCACTACTATGTTTAGGACATAATTCTTTTTTAAAATGCTGTAAAGATCAGAGGTAGGTAGGAATTGGAGTTCTGACTTAATAATTGGCCCTGCTTGGCCAGGAAACCTACATAAGCTGATAATTATAACAATATTATCTAATGCAATAAAGATGAGGTCCAATATATATTTATCTTTCTTAGTGCATGAACAAACCATGCATTGTAGTAGAATAAACATGCATTTCTTTGCTTTCAGTTGCATAGTCTGGACATTCAGACAAGGAAAATCTGGACTGTTTCTGATTCTTGTGGCATTAGGTGGCATGGCTGGGATAGATTACCCACTTTTGGGACAGATGACTCACACTTGACGGATATGTTCTCAGTATCTTCTTTCTCTTCATGACATTTTATCTTTCAGAACTACTCAACACTGACCTATACAACCTGTTTCCTGATTATGATTCTGCCAATAATTTTCTTTCTGTGTGTTTTACCCTCTGGGAGCTTGATTCTGCCCTCCCTTGCCATAAGAAAAGAACTGTGATCATTATGAAATGAACTATTCATCCTAGTTCCTGCCTGGAGAAGAGGAGAGACTGGAAATGCTTTCTGAATGTTGTATTATCTCTGATCTTTTCTGCCTTTGCTATAGAATGATTTTTCAAACAGGTAAGTTTTCAGTTTGTTAATTTTTAACACACCTTATTATATATAAACGATAACCATATGCCCTTCTTTATAGGACAAACACTATACAACTTTGTATCAAAAACTCTGACACTTTCCTTAAGATTACTGCAAGTCATTTTGTCCATTTGACCGGGTTAATAAAGGATGTTCATAAGGCCCTCATTGGTGCTCTTCCCTGGTGGAGGGATTCTAAGAACACCCTTGTATGATTCTTGGAAGCACAATTAAGTCTGTCCTTAAAATTTCCCCAGTTCTCATCATAGGATCTTAGAGGCATTCTATTATGAAACTTACTCTGAAGCCTTGCATTCCTCTTACCACTGGATTTGATTCTTACTTGAAAGCTCTTCTTGCCTTGAGAATCTTTACTAAGAGGTGCTGAAGATGAAAAGTGGTTTTATTTCTGAAACCAGCAAGCCTACACTCATATTTCCTACGAATTCTACTTACAATCTGAACACTTCTTTCTTCAGCTACTTCTCCTTGCTATTTTAGCATTGGTGTCTAAAATAAGAAAAAATAAACTTTCTAAATGTTACTTTGAAGCCTTCCAAAGCTTCCAATCAAAAGACTTCTATGAAGAATTATCTAGTATTTCTATTTCTCATATTACCCTAGTTACCATTTTTTTAACATAAGTATCTTTTATTACATGCTGTTTCCCTTTTGTTGTTTCTAGTAATATAGTTATGTTTTAAAACTTTTTCTTGAAAAACTCACTGAAATATTATCTGCTTCATTTTTGACTAACATATAATTCAAAGCAATGCAAACTCTTCTAATTTTTATTTATAGAAATAGGATTATTAAAGCTACCAAATTCTCATGCATCTATAGCTGCAGTAAAAGCAAGCTCCTTTCCTATTTAATTTGCTTAAATCAATCAGTTTAGTGTACCTATAATTTATGGTTAAAGAATAAGTGATGATAGCTCACACTTTCTGTGTCTGAAAAGCAAATGATTACCCTGTCTCTCTCCTCAATGGAAAAATCATTGAATAACAATAAATTTAAAACGTAATGTAATTTTTCAATAATAGTCAGATAGTTCATCTTCCCTTGATAACTCTGGCCAAGGGCAAATACATATTCTTCTATTTTAATCTTACTTATTATTATTAATTCTTATACAACACATAATACAGCATATTTTTCTCTCTATGTGAATATATCTACTCAGACTATTTTTCTCTCTATCTAATGTATCTATCTATATAAAAAATTTATTGTTAAATAGATAATAGATAAATGATAGGTAGACAGACAGACAAATATATATATTTATGTTAAGAACAGGTTTTTCCCCTGCCGTTGGTCTGGTCCTGCCGCCAAGACAGCCCCCAATAACACGCAGAGACTCTGTATTTTATACAATGCTGTTGGCCAGTTACTATCATTGTTTATCGGCTAGCTCTGTCTTAGTGATTAACCCATTTTTACTATTTTAAGTAATCCCACATGGCTCATCTTACTGGTCAGAGCAGCTGGTGTACTACTTATCCGGGCTCTCCATCTTGACTCCTCCCAACTACTTCTTCTTTCCTCCTCGTCTCCTAGCCTCACCTATCTTGCTTTCCCATTGGCCCACAGTACTTTATTCATTAACTAGAATGAGAAACATATTTACAGAATAACATGTCCCATCATATATAAACACACACACACACACACACACACACACACACACACACACACACACGTTTCAAAAAGCTGTGAGGGTTAAAATGCCACCGAAAAATTAAACAATTTTCAGAAGTCCTGAGAAATTGAGAAGCTGAGAGAAATCAAATGGTCTGAATTGATAAGATGCAAAACAAACTGAACTACCAAAAAAGGTGAGTGATGGCAATTAAAACATGACATGTCAACAGTGAGTATAAGCCAACCTACAACCCCTGGGACAGAAAGGATTTTTCTGCCTGCTTGTCTCTTGATACAAACACCCACTGTTCAGATGACAGGTTTGAAGGGTCTTTCCTGTCACATTGTTCAGTGTTCATATTCTTACAGGGGCCATATGAGGGCTTGATACCTTTGTTTTGAACTGATGAGTCTAACAAGTTCCTGGGCCTACTTTTACTGATTGGATTTTCATAGGGTTTTTTTTCCTTTTTATTTCTAGCTGACCATAATACATTTATAGGTAATACCTTTGTACTCTTTAGAATAAGTCAAGTGTCAGCCTATGCTGGGTACATGCTATGAGAAAGACAGTGCTGTCCACTGTAGTAAGCATATTACCACCCTCCATTTTGAAAATAGAGTCAATAGCTGCCCCAAGTCACTTCAGAAAGCACACTTTGAAAAACAACAACAACAACAAGGTGAGCATGGTTTTACACAATATAGTGACAAAAGGACACAATTTTATCTCAGTAATTTTGTTCTACTGAGCAACTTAACCTCTTATCTAAATATAAACAATAGCTTCTATGACTAAGAAAGAAGTTGTCAGTTAGAGAATCTAGCTAATGACTCCTTTGTCTTGATATATATTATTTTTATGTCCTTCCATATTAGTTCTTTCTATCAAGATTTTTTTATATGACATGAGCTTCTCCCAACATGTTTTAAAAGCATTCCAGCTGTTAATATGCATTGTATACCTTGAGACACATTGCTCAAGAATGAGTGTTCCAAGAGGTTCTGGCAGAAGCCTTGGCATTACTTAGCTGCAATAATTCTAAAACTGAATAAAACTAGCTAATACATTTCCTAAAATATCCTTAAATTGTATGAAATTTTCCAAGTCTCAACAAGAGGTTAGCATGTGTTTATAACAGACAATTCACTATAATTTATAAAAGGTGTAAACTAGTAAAAGTTTTAGGAATCATTAAAACTAAGCAATGTTAAAATGAACTAAAACAAGATGTGATGTATTCACAAGATACAGATAGAGATTTAAGTACTAGATAATTTTCAATTACTTTATCGGATAATTCATTAGAGTTATTTCAACTCACTAGTGATGATTAACCTTGATTATAGCTTTAACTGGATTTAGAATCACTATGGAAACAAAACTCCATGGGCATTTTTATATTTATATTAGGTTAAATAAGGCAGAAAGGACCGCCCTAAATATTAGTGGTACCATGGCATGGGGTGGAGATCCTGACTTAACCAATGGAAGAATGTGAGCTTAGCACAACCATTCAGCATTCATTTCACAGCCATGTTGAGTACATCCACTGGGTCTCTGAACCCAAATATCCTGTCTTCCTTCATATCTGTGAGATTTCCTGTGGCAGCAATGAGAAACGTAACTAATAAATGTCTTCTATTTGTAGTTTGACTGTTATGTAATATAAAAGAAGAGAAGAGGTAATTATGTACAAAAAATTGACCAACTCTGATGAAAAACTATGCTTTGAAACATATCTCCTTAGGAAATCTTAACCTCATTTATCTGTTGGAGGCAAAGGAAATTCTGGGAAGAATAGATCCAAGTTCTTTGAGACCAGAACTAGTACACAGTTCTATACAAATTCCCGCTACAAGACCAGAGGTCAGTTCACTTAAGAATCTTATTCTCTAGTGTACTGGTTGAAGAATAAAGTTCAGAAGCAACTTCTCTTACAAAGGCAATGAATTAATGGTCACCGATTTCTTATTTGCAAAGACTGATCTCCTGGGAAGAGAACAGGACCCTGAACAAGTGCTAATGGGTCTGTAGCCTCTAGGCAAAGTGGCCTTTCAGAAGTTTGGAGAAATTTTGTGCTAAGATTCCCTGAGCATTTTAAAAATGAACCCATCTTCTGAATCTAAGCAGTTTCTCAAAAATGTGAAATTCTTTTACTAAAAACTACAAAACTTTTTGTCAGGGAACAAGGGTACAATGTTGTAAGACTTTCCATATTGAAGTGAGGAAAATAATCAGATAATATTTCCATTCTAATAACAGCAGTTCACAAGAAATGGACAGGTTAGATCAGTTTCTACAAGTTTGAAACTGAAACTTTGAACTTAAGAGTCCTGTGAACTCAGTGTTCCAAAAATCAGTAGGAAATAATCTGTTGGCAAGCACAATGAATGAAACCGAAACTAAAATTACCCCACACAAAATAATAATAATAATAATAATAATAGTAGTAGTAATAATAATAATAATAATAATAATAATTATTATTATTATTATTATTATTTCCAGGGGGAATCTACTAATATTTTGTTTCATCCTGTTTGGTATTGTTACATATTTAGTTTAGTAAAATTGATTTTGGGTAACAAACCATTGAACTCATGCTTTCTATTTAGAATCTTCATTCTCCCACTTTCTTCCTCTTCAAACAAAACTCATTTTTTCTTCTAAATTATGTCACCAATACTATTGATACCACTTTAAAAATACTTGCTAATATAGCTGCTCTATGTTAAGCATGTTATAAACATGTTTTATGTGTGCAAAAATATGTATAAGTACATTTCCAAAAGATATAAGAGAAATATTCAAATCTATTAACTCAAACATTAAGCAGGTAGTAATAAAAAAGCTTAATCTGAGTTACACAGCTTATACTAAGATTTTTGCAGGGAGCAAGTGACTAAAGAACCTTACATAGTTCATAGGGAAAGTTCTTTCAAAGTTTAGGTTTGTTAAATTAATCTAGGGATGAAATGCAGGATCAGATGCCCAGAAAATAACCCATTGTTTAAAAATGTGTCCTGTTGTTCTCACACAAATACTGGGCAGTTAACAACCTGTTGACTCTACCTCCAAAGTATCTGATGCCCTCTTCTGGACTCAAGGGACCATGAACTCACCTTTTTACATATAGACCCACATAATTAAAATAATTAATCTTAAAGAGAGTATAGAAAAGGAAGATGATGAACTTTCAGCTTAAAAGGTTTGATGGGAGATGTTATTCTGTAAATATGTTTCTCATACTGGTTAATTAATAAAGCCCTGTTGGCCAATAGGAAACTAGATAGGCGGGGCTAGGAAACATGGAGGAAAGAGGAAGTAGTTAGGAGGAGTCAAGATGTAGAGCATGGAGGAAGCAAGATGCTGGGCCGCCGATCTGTCCGGTAAGATGAGCCACGCGAAAATACTTAGATAAGTAGAAATGGGTTAATCATTAAGACAGAGCTAGCCAATAAGGAATTAGTAACTGGCTAACAGAATTGTATCAAATACAGAGTCTCTGAGTGTTATTTGGGGCCAGCGCGCCAGACCGGCAGCAGTTGGGCTGGTGGAAACATACAAGCTACAGAAGGTTTTGGCTCCTTAATTCATATCTAAGAGTAAGGAAGTTGAAAGAAACATTAAAAGCTAAGGATCTTGGGGAATGGAATATTTGGTGTTTTGAATTTTTAATGATATTTGTGATCATATCTTGAGATCATACCTGTATAAGGTGAAGGATTATGATCCTAGGTATCATAAAAACCATAGCAAGATTCTTAAAAAAATGAAGTACATACATTAATATATTCTTAAATATTCACATGTGACCCTCTCTTCCAATCCTAACTAGAGTTATAAATACTCCCAATTATGAACACATACCATAGATTTTATTCCAAGAAAAATATAACAGAATTTATTTTGAGCCAAAACCAAGTGACCTTAAGTGTTTTGTTTTGTTTTGTTTTGTACAGACACAATTTGCCCTGAAATGTATGTTTCACCATTGAAGCAGTTACATGAATGTGTGACAACATAGAAGAAATATGTGATGTATCAGATGCAGCCAAAGAACATAACAGTCAGTAGATCAGGTCATAAGGTTAGAGCAAGCTTAAAGATAACTAGTAATTCCATAATTCAGGTGTTATGTGATGTCTTTAGTTTTAGTGTTAGTGGAAGATACCAAACTGATATGTTAATATATTTAAAAGGTTTTACCTGGTAGTAAAGCAAAGTTGTATCAGATAGAGGAGAAAGTGATGAATAGTTTTTTAGAAGACTGGAGAAATCTAAGGTAAGTTTGTTTCCCATCTCTAGCATTCCAACCATTCAGAAAAAATGAATCTGTAGTCAGTTTTAAGCACACTTTCTTTGGGCTGCCAGCTCCCAAATAATGACACAAAGTCTTTTTATTATTTATGAACTATTAGCCTTACATTCGACTTGTCCCTACTAACTCTAAAACTTAAATTATCACATTGACTTGTTACCTGTCCTCTGTAGTGTATATCCGACTTCCTCCTCATCTTGCTGATGATTCTCTAAAGTCAAACTCTTTCCCAGAGTTCCTATCTCTGCCCAGAAGTTCCATCTAGCCTATGCTTCCTAGATATTGGCCATTAAACTCTTTGTTAAACCAGAGGATTCCTTACACATGCGAAGAAGGACAAAGTTAACACAGTGTAAAAAAAAAGACTATCCCAACAACCGGTCAATTGGTTTACAAAATTTCAATGTGCTGTGTTCTCTCGGTGACCTTCATCCCCTCTGAGTCCCATACTCTTCTCTCTCCCTTTTACATAAATTATCCTAATCTCTGAGAGAAATTACCCAATGGAGACCTCCATCTTAAACACTGTGATCTGCCTGTGGGTCTCTGCTTCATTCGGTTTCCATCTGCTGCTGGAGGAAGTCTCTGTGATGACGACTGCACAAGGTACCAGTCTAAGAGTGTGGCATAATATCATTAGAGATCATTTCATTGTTTTTTTTTTTTTTTTTTTTTTTTAGACAAATTCTATTTGGTTCCACCCTATGTCTTCTCTGGGCTATCCATATTCCTGTTACTGGCTATCTAGAGAATGTAGGGCTCCCTTTTGTTCTTCAATTCAAGACAAACATTAACCACTCCCACAAGTTCTGTGTTCTCATTGCCCCAGCACATCCTTCAAGCAGAACAACAGATTGTAGGTCAATGGTCTATGTGGCTGAGTAGGTGTCCATGTTTTCATTTCTATCTCTCCCTACATGGAACATAAACCTCACCCTATCCACCAAAGGCTCAGGAATTATTGTGGAATTTTTTTTTCATTTCTTTTAAACAAATAGCTTTATATCAAATAAAAGAAATGCAGTATAATAATTTTGATTTATTTCAGAAGTTCCAGAATGTTGTGTAAATTTTATAACCTTAGTTTGCATTTATAAACAAAAACCCCTAATTTTAAACAATTAATATTCAGAATACCCAAATGGATAAAGGAGAATACAAATACATGTTTGTGAACACACACAAAGAAAATCCAACAGTGAGTTGGCTGTAGTCCAATGTGGAATCAACAATGTAAAAATTAATTATCATTTCTCTGTTAGAAAAAGAGAATGATAAAAATCAAAATGCCAATGTTAAAACCCACCCCCATTTACAATAACCAAAGAGAAGTGTCATTGCACATTATTCACACAAAGTAATCTCTTTCTAAACTGATCTATATTTTCCGTGAGTCTCCCTATATTCACTATCATGAAAGTCTCTGCAGGTGTTGTATGGATACAGGCAGGTCTCAAACACACTGTTTGTGACAAAGCCTTCCGAAATTTGTTATTTTAATTACCCTTCTATTGAAACATATCAAAGTATTAAAACAAGTCAGGAAATACACAAATAGGGAGCCAGATTTATACATGATTTTCACTTAATATTTATCAGGGGCCTCCTATTGCTATCAAATAAAAAAGAAAAGTAACCTTTCCTTACAAATGAAACTAATCTTGCTCTACTATTTTGGCTGAAAAGATTTAAGAAGTAAAATAGTAGTAGTTTATACTAATAGAGAGTAAATATGGAGAAGGTGATGATGATGATAATGATGACAAAGACTGATGTTACGCTTTAGCAAACCCACCCACCCATGCACACTCACATCTCCCACAACACACACACACACACACACACACACACACACAAATACCATACACACACACACACACACACACACACACACATACACATGTTACTGACAGATAAGAAAAACTTGCCTAGCTTCCAAAATAAAAGAACAATAATAAAAGAGGTAACAACAGGTTTCAGGAGTCTAAATTTTGCCAACATTCGTTAGTTGGAAAAAGAAAAATCTGTTTAAGCCTCTAAGTCTCTAATGTGGGCTAGTGAGATGGCATAGCAGGATAAACAACATTAATTTGTCTGAAATATCCTAAATCCCAAATGATAAAGTAGGAAACTGACTTCATAATGTTGTTTTGTAACCTCCACATGCATGCAATAACACATGGTGACATACATACAAAAATAAAAATGTGTAAACTATTAAAAAGAAAGAACTACACGTTGATGTATATATATCCTAAAATAGTCAATGCAGTCTGATTAGGCAACTGTAAAGGGGGACCACACACATGTTGCCTTTAAAAGAGACCCTTGTTTTTTAGTGTCTCAAGGTTCCAAAGTCCAAGATACAAAGTCTGGTAAATTCATTTCTTTTTTTAGTATTTTTTATTATTATTTTCTTCATTTTGAAACAGTTTTAATAGTGTCTTCTTGCACTGCAGACAACCTCTTTTGGTTAGGTCTTTATGTGCACAAAAGCAAGGCAGCACAACTCTCCACTTTCTAGAAGCCCATGAGTCCATTGTGGGTCCTCTCATCACTTAATCTCAGGGAAACTATGTCCATTAAAAAGACTACACACATGATACATTGTATACAATTTGGGAATTCAGAAAATGAACTCTGCAGGGCACAAAACATTTTTTTATCTCATAGCCATGGTAATAACAAAGGAACGAGTAGTATACAGATACTAAAAGACTACAAATGTTTGATCGAGTTTTTACTTTGTTTTGAGATTTTACAGTCTTCAAAATTTCAAAAAGTATACCAAAATTGAGTCTTCAATTATGGTATAGTAGACAATAAATGTAGAGTATGAATTTTGTACACTTTTCTTCAATTAAGGTATACAGAAATTGAGACTTTAATTATAGTATTATAGACAATAAATCTAGAGTCTGTGTTTTGTGTCCTTTGCTTCATTAAAAAAAAAAAAAACAATGGGTTGTGGTCATGTTGTTATTTAAGAAAAGAGACACATGCCTTGCTACAGAGGAGTTTTTGTTTGTTTGTTTGTTTTGTTTGTTAATTAGGGAAAGTGATCATAAAGGGCAGAAAGGGTAGGGGGAGACAGGCCTCTGGAGACAGGAACAGTAGGGGAGAGAAGAAAGGAAAGAGGGGTAGAAAGAAAAAATGGAAGATACAGAGAGAGAGAGAGAGCACACAGGCAGAGAGAAGGATGGTAGTGGAGCTGGGCCCCTTTATAAGGGAACTTAGTGAACATGCACAGGTGGTGCTCTTAGAGGCTGTAGCTGAAGGTGTATTCTGTCAGAACCCCAAGGAGAGGCCAGTACAGCTCCTCAATACAAATAGGCCATTGCTGACACATCCCTTTAATCCCATCACTGGGGAGGCAGAGGCGAGAGAATGTCTGTTAGTTCAAGGCCAGCCTCTACAGAACAAGTTCCAAGACAGGATCCAAAGCACAGTGAAGCCCTGACTCACAAACCAAAATTAAATTAAATTAAATTTAAAAAATAAAAATAGCAGTCAGGTAGAAAAAGACTAAAGATAAGAAACTTAACAGCACTGAAGGAAAGGAAACCATTGAACTATATCATCCTGCTGTTTTTATATCTTCAGGTTTTATTTTTATAGATTTTAAAATTCGTTTTATATGTATGATTGTTTTCTTTGCATATATTTGTATGTATCACATGCATAGCTGGTGTCTACTAAAGTCAGATTAGGGTATCAGATCTCCTGATCTTGGAGTTAGAGATGGTTGTAAGCCACCAAGTAGGCACTGTTAACTAAAGCTTTGTCATCTAAAGGAGACACAAATTGTGTTAACTTCTAGGCCATGCATGCAAACCCTATCATTTACATCTTTTGATGAAGAAAATACAAACAAAATCACCTTATTATTTTTCCTCTGTAAGTGGTGACATGCTGATTAGGTTTGAACAACTTCAGGATTACTGCCTATCAGAACTAAAAACAGTTTTCTTTCTAGAATTGTAAGATGGGAGGAGGAGAAAGAAACCAGAGTGTGAGCAACAAAATAATGATAAATAAGTACAGAAAAGTCTCAATTTGAAAACCAACTTTCTAAATAACAGAAAATTGAAGATACATGACATAATTAGATAGAGGCTCATATAAATCATAAAATGGATGGCTAATTGTGAATAATGAAGGTATGAGCGTATCATAAACAGCTTACTTTTGTAGTTGCAAAAAAGACTACTAATATGCAACACGAAGAACATCCTACCTTTCATCATAACATGCTATATTAAAGACAACATTCATTTAAAATATGCTAAAATGTCTAATATTGCTAATTGCAAGATAAAATACTTAAGGAGATATACGCCTACAAATTGTTTTTAGTGTCTAATACCTGAATTTTCAGTGCTAATTTAGCAGTCAATCCATGATACCCTCATGTTATCATTTAATAGCTTAGAAATTTCTTGTTGTGAATTATTTAATAAGTTATAGGAAAATGAATGTAACTGTGGCTTTTAACCCTTACCACTAAACCTGAAGGATGTTTTAAAAAAAAAAAGTTTTCTTGCCTTTTAAACATTATTTTGAAACATATAATGGAATAGCTTGCTAGTTATATACATGGTGTCCATTTAAGTGAAATATTTAAATGCATTTATTCCTTAAGGTATTTAATCTTTAAAAATAGTGCTTTTATTTTCCAATTCTTTATTCATAAATGGGTAATACATAAATATTATGAATAGGTCTAGTTCTGTGACCTCATGTCATAAAGTAAAAATAAACTCCAAAATTTAATATTACAAAATCAATTTTAAACTCTGTTATATTTCCATTAGACCATGAATTCATAATATTTAGGTGAATAATGTATTGTTTTAATATAATCACCATAATACATAGTGACTGGCTTTTGATTTTGCAAAAATTTTATATTCCTATCTTTTTTTGATCTAGTTTATCTTCTGAAATATTGAAATATGAGTAGGTGATTAACAATTAAGGACTGGTGTGTAAGTTTAGTTTCATAGAGCATTTCATTGTTGATGATAGTAAAAGAAAAGCTTGATGAGTTCCTTATCTCAGAATGTCATGCTAACAGTTGTAAATTACTGAAACTCATAACATTTTAAGAAAATGTTAAGAGGGAATTCATCTGTATACAATATATCTGTATAATTCCCTTGACTTAAAATAACAAATTGAAGTAGTGCCAAAGTAATACCATTATTTGTAATTCTCAAATGTATCCACATTCTTTCTTTGTTGAAGCACACATAAAGCAACTCTATTAGTAGAACATGCTATTACTTGTTGAAATTGGAGATAAACAAAGACTTAGAAGGGTTAACCAGTCTGTTCTGTTCATATCAAATTGGCATTAGCATAATTTAAACATGTTTAGGCTAATTCTATTAATAACTGTAACATACATGGTCAACTGAAGATGCTCTAAACAAATCAATGAAAACTTAAGAGCCTAGAAGGGCAAAGAATTACTTTTATTGGTCACACTGTGCATTTTGCATGCATAAATTTCTTACTTTTGGGTAAATTTCAATAAGAACTATGCCTCAAGGAAAACTAATCAAATTCCATTGATAAATTCTATATACAAGAGGCTTAGCTTAAAGTAAAATATAAGAAAATGATAGGTATAGTCTTAAATAATGACTGATGGAATTAGACAATGTAGAAACCATGGTTATCAGAGTCTTGACCCATTGAGTCACTGGGACTTTTTATAGTTGTGTCCCTTTACAGACCTGAAGCATCCCCATTGGCCATCTTTGATGAGGCATCAATTTACTTGTTGTAAGAAAACATGTTCTTCTTTACAGGGTAATCTGAGACATAGCACATGTAATTATGTAGCATGCATGATAAGTGATAATGTTAGTAACATATTACTGATTTGTGTACTTTCTATATAATGTTTTATGAATATTTAATGTGTTTCTTTATACCCGTAAAAATGATAATAAAGTACTACATCATGTTGGAATACTGGCATCCACATGCACATTATGGTTATTGTGTCTTTGGTTTCATAAGCAGGCTTTGTTAAATGGTTGACAAATATCACCTAAATTTGTGTAAGCATGTTTTGATTTGATCATGACAAATTACCTTTGGTGGTTTGAATAAGAATTGTCCCCATAGGCAAGTACATCTATTAAAGGGTTAATGTTGTAACCCTTTAATAGAGTTCCTCATGTTGTGGTAACCCCCCCAAGCCCAATATTATATTCATTTTAACTTTATAACTATAATTTTGCTACTGTTAGGAATTATAATGTAAATACTTTTGGAGATAAAGATTTGCCAAAGGGGCCATTACACACAGTTTAAGAACCACTGTCATGGACTCATATCTTTCAATGCTTGGGCACCAGCCAGTAGCAATAGTTGAAGGTTAAGAGGTGTAGACTTAATGGAGGAAGTGTGGCGCTATGTTACATCTGATGATTCAAAACCTCATGCCCAGCCCAATGTATCTGTCTGACTGGAGTCCATGAGCTCCCACTTGCTCAATTCAACTTTTTCTGTCTTGTCCTCCTTGCTCATCACTCCTATGGATGAGTTACAGTTTCAGAAGTTAAGTCATTTATCATAATGTCAGGAAACATGGTGGCATTCAGCAAGCATTGTACTGAAAAGTAGCTGACTGTTGGTACAAATGCATAGTCAGCAGGAAGAGAGAGGTATGAGGGCTGGATTAGCATTTGAAGCCTCAAACCCCACCTCCAGTAACACGCACACACACTTTCTCCAACAAGGCCACATGTCTAAATCCTTTCAAAATGTTCTACTACCTAATGGCCAAGCATACAAATTAATGTGCCTATGGGCATCCTTCTGTCTTAAATTTCCAATCACATCAATACAAAAACAACTAACACATGACCTAAAGTTACATTTCCATTAAATATTTTCTATCAAGGCATGCATGCATGACTTTGATTTATGAACATTCTACATTCTGTATTCAAACATTTCACCTTGATATGAAAAAGAAGGATCAGGAAACTTATTAAGTTACAGTTCCACAAGCCTGAGTTCCTACATCTTCTAGGTTATAGAAGTAGTGAACATTTGCTGGGAATCAGGGACTTTAAAATGGACCTGCCTACAAGTTCCTCAAATAGCTGGGGCTATTCAATTTTCCTGAATTATTGACCAGATTAGAGAAGGCTCTTTAATGATACACCTGCCTTTGTGTCACCAGAGTACCTGTAAGCAATTCCAGGAAATTGACTGTTTCCCTAAGGTAGACTTAAGTAGAATTATTTCTTTGGCTTGTTGGTAACTTATTTTGCATAAATAGGTGATTTTTCTCAAGAAAAATAGGATATCATCAATATTTGAGGGCATGTAAAACATGTGAACAAGAGGAATTCACAATTTTGTACTGAAAATTTAAAATCAGTAATAAGTTTTGATTGTCCTTGTACATAAATAACTAAGATTTGATAAAGATAAATTAATTATCACCTGGGACTTCATAACAAGATAATTTGAAGACCTGTAAAACAGAATCAATACAATGAAATGTGGACAGACAAAAACAAAATGTGCCTGATTCATTTTATATTAGTAGTAGGCTTTAGCAATTATTTAGTATATGTTTAATTTGATATTTCTAACACAAAGCAAACATTTCATTCAGATAAAATATAGCACATTAATATTTGACAAATTTATGTTCAATAGCTGAATACCAAAAGTAATAGTATTATTTTGCTATACTTGTAAAGAGTAATTAGCCTTATGAATTTGACCTTTTAAAAATCTAAACTTTGTAACAACTTTCCATAAATAAGTAAATATTCAAAATACACTGGCTTTTATTTAGTGATTGCATGATTTTTACAAAGCAGTAATATTTCAGAGAATGTAATCTATTGAAGGTATATTTACATTATGATTAAGACATATATTATAAGGAAGGATCATACAATTAATGAAGACGTGTAATCATGTAATCAATTTATCTAAATGAAAATGTCATCAATTATATAGCAAGTTAAATATCTCAATTAAAACATAATTTAAGCAGTCATTCATATTCTGTCACCTGTACCTGTTACGAGCACATTTTCCCTGCTGGCTTCTTGACCCACTCTTTGTTCCTCCCCACTGGCTGCCCAGTCCCACCACCTTGCGAGCCCCAAATAAATCTCAGAGTCTCTGTATTTGATACAATCCTGTTGGCCAGTTATTATTATTATTTTTATGGGCTAGCTCTGTCTTAATGATTAACCCATTTCTACTTATCTAAGTATTTCCATGTGGTCATCTTATCTGAGTGCGGAAGACCGGCCTCTTGCTTCCTCTAGGCTCTACATGCTGACTCCTCCCAACTACTTCCTCTTTCCTCCTTGTCTCCTAGCCTCTTATATCTTGCTTTCTAATTGGCCACAGTGCGTTATTCATTAACCAGTATAAGAAACATATTTACAGACTAACATCTCCCATCATGTAACTGTCACCTGTACCTGTCACCTGTGATTTCAGCTAAACTTTTCACATGGCAGTTATAAACAAAACTGGCTAATCACACAGTGGTGGTTTTATTAACATCTCACTTCATAACTTTCACTTTAATTCATTTTGAGAATATTTCAAAAGGGATTAAGGAAGGATGTCTGTGACACAGTAAAACAGACAAGTTGCTGGAAACTTAAATAGTTTTATCTTTACTGTGTGCAGGTGCATAGTTGTGCTGCTTGTCATATGTTTTTAATATAATATGAAGAAAATTTTAACTCAGATTACTATAATGCATGCCTGTTATTGCATCCTCAGTCTATCTGTTTACAAGCCATGATATATCTGTTTTCAAGAATTTGGTTTCTATAAAATTCCTCATTACATTACTAAAAATGTTATTTAAATTGCTCTCCTTTAATATGAAATGTCATTATTTAATGAATGGGAAAATATAATCAAAGTAATTTCTGTAAGAACAAATAATAGTTGACCTAAAAAATAGCTCCAATAATATAAAATAGCAATAAACATGAAAAGTTCTAAAACATTAAGATAAAAATAAATAGTACCATTTTAGAATCAATAATGATCTAAAATTGTCTTACTACTCAGACTTCAGTTTGGGGTTCAGCTAAGTTGTATAGGACATCCTAACCTGTAAAAGGCCATTTATTGTATGTACTACATACACATCAGTTTAGTCAGAAAAATGATTCTTAGTGTTTTATTTTCCTTTAAAAGTCATAAAATGTCTTGTGTTCTACTTAAAAGTTGAGTGTCTTTGACCTTATACTTTTGTTTTGATCATATTACATTGAGATAAAAATATTTCTGATTTGTTACCTGAGAATTTCATACAATTTGTTTTCCTCCTATCCACCCCTCCTACCCACTTCCACTACTTAAAATATCTTGTCCTTATAGACTCAACTTAGTGTATTCTTTCTATTTAAAAAATAAAAACAAGTCCAATTTATGCTGTTTATACACTTTTGGCTATTTGAGCTTCCAGTAGAATATGGTGGACCTACTAATGATCACATCATTAAAGAGATCTGACTCTCCTTTTCTCAGCATCTATCAATTGCAGAGTTGGAATGTTGTTTCAACTTCTACTCTCCATGCTGGATTTTTCCCGGCTGGAGTTGGGCAAGGTTTTGTATATCCTCCAACAACTTCTGTGAGTTTATATGTGCAACTGTCCTGCTTTGTCTACAAAATACTGTCAGTGTAGCTATTAAAACCCTCTCTATTTCTTACAGTCTTTCTGGGCCTTCTTCCACCATTATCCTTGAGTGTTAGAAGGAGGAATATGAAAACAGTTTGCCACTTGAGACTGATAATGCTTTAGTACCTCTTATTCTCTGCATGCTGACCAATTGCAAGTGTCTTTGTTAATTACTATCTGCCACAGAAAGACTATTTTTGAGTGAAAATTGAGAGATGCACTATTTGAGTATAAGAATAAATCAGCTAGAGTCAGGTTAATACTTTTTCCATTTATCATGGTCACAACAGTTGACTTTCTCTTGGGGATTGAAATTTGTATAGCTACATGTTCTTGGCCTGGATGTTTTTGCCAGACATTGGTTCAATCTTAGGTTCAAAACTGAGCCTCAGTTTAATCAGAAAGTGACTGGCTACTATCATGATATTCATGCCACTTATGCACTAACTAGTGGTCATGTATTCCAAGCTGGTTGTTAAAAATAGCTTTCAAACACTGAAGGTCTATTTAAAGAATCATATCAAAGTCTAGCATTTTAAGAGCTTCATAAAATATAAGTACATATATGTGTTATATATGTTCTATTGATGCAGTAAAACATGATTTCCAAAAGCAATTTATGGAAGAGGGAGTTTTGTGGCTTACAGCTTGAGAGGAATAAAAATACACATGTTGAAGAGGTATGACAGTAAGTTGCAAGCATGCTAGCAGGAACAAGAACTGATACATGATATCTTATATCTGCAAACATGAAGCAGAAAGAGAAAACTGTGTTTGGGGTAAGATTAGGAACTCTTAAAAACCCAGTAATTTATCCAGTTAGGCTGAACCATTTCAATACATAACACTTCCATATTGGAAATAAATATTCAAATATCTGAGCCTAGAAGAGACATTCCCATATAGCAATATAATAATGGAAAAGTTCATTCACTTTATCTTTGAAAGACCCCATAGTCTTTAATAGTCTTAACATTGTTTAAAACTCTGAGACTACCATGGCAACCTCTTTACTATAATCCCCTGAAAGCTCAAAATTAAAAACTGGATCTCAAACTTCCAACATAAAATAACACAGAATGTGCATTACCATTTCAAAGGGGCAGAATTGGGGCATAGTGAGGAATACTGGATCAAGGCAAGACCAACATCCAGCAGGGTACACTTCAAACTCGCCATCACTATGTATGATGTAAAGGTGCTGTTCATATAACCAAATACTTTCAGCATTGTTGACTACAAATCCTTACTTTTGTGGTCTGGTTCTATACCAAGTCTGTAGATATCCGTGGAAGGTATCCCATTACTCCTGCATCTCCAAGTTCTTGGGGTCAACAATGAAATTCAGGCTTCCTGGTTAGAGTTTCAAACAATGGTCTCTCTGTATCTCCATGTATATGTAGTATGAATAATAAAAACCCAGAGACAGATATTGGGGTTCAAGCTTCAAGCTGTAGATTAGAAGGAAAGTATCCATCCAGTACCTCTTACCTTTACCAAGGCTGAAGTGATGATCCTGTCTTCACTGTGACTAGAAAATAAATCTCTCGTGAGATCCTTTGCTTCTTCCTTATATACCTCTCCAGTGCTGGGATTAGAGTTGTGAAGTGTTACTGTTTTAGATTGATTCACTCTCATTAGCTCTGAGTGGCCGAGAACTCGAACAGATCCATCTGCCTCTGTCGCTTTAGCCTGCTATTAAGGGTATGTGCCAACACTGTCCAAAACTTCTATGACTGTGGCTAGCTTTTCATTCTAATCTTCAGTGGCTTTATTAGATCATAAACAATATATCACCACAGGGATACTCCTGACACTCACCTTGCCTCAGTGGCTTTCTGTAGTGGGATATTCACTGTGTCTGCTTCTGTGGCACTGACCACACCCATTGAGGGGTGGAGCCAGTGGCGGAAGTGACCTGTAGAACTAGTTCTCCAAAGGAGGCAAGGAATGCTCTCTTTCTGGCAGGATGTGGAGAGAGGAGCATCCAGTTCCAACTGCTGCATTCATCTGTCTGTGTTGTGAGTTGTTTCTCCCTTAATAAACATCTATTCGGCCTATTTGTTTATCCTGACTCTTATTAAACTGCAATAGTTTTCCTTATCCATGGAAGCTAAGACTCCAAAATCAATGTCTTATATCCTTGAATCTAAAGGCAGAACCACATGGCATACACTGAAAAATTTTGGTGCTTGATGGACCTTGATCTTGTTTGTAAAGTACATCCTCACTAGCTTTCTGTTGACTATGGGTTCCTTCATTGCTTAAGCTTTTCTTTAATTAATTTGTACAAGGAAGTTTAGCAACGTGGAGTCTTGCATTGAGCTCACCACTCCCTTTATGGCAATTGGCATCAAGTTTTTCTTCAATCATTTTTATCTCCTCGAGCACAGAATTTGCTTCCATTGCAATTCCTGGTGCTTCCTAATCCTTAAACTTTACATTTTTCAATTTTCCCTTGTTCTATCTATTCCTTTGCATGATAGATCGGCATAAAAGTGGACACTAATAACCACATGACAGTGGATATTAGACTGTCTTGAAATCTCCTCTGCTAATGGTACTGTTTCAAAACTCTTCAATTTAGACTCAGGCAGATTTTTTTGAACAGGGCAAAAATGTCATTTTCTTCATCAAAACATCACAAAAACTGTGTCTAGATCATTTACTAATATTCCTCTCCTCTAAAGCTTTTTTAGGGAAACCATCTTAAACTACATTGCTCTCACCACCTGTCTTCCATGATCCCATAAATATGGTTCATTCAACCCTGCTTAAAGTATTCAACTATTTTCTTAATCCAAAGTGCCCAAATTCACATTCTACCAACAAGTATCATGGTTAGCTCCCTCACAGCAATACTGCACTTCTGGTACCACCTTCTGTGTTAGTTGGTGTTCCATTGTTGTGGAGAGACATCATGACAATTATATAAGTGAGTATGTAATTGGGATTTTGTAGCATGTATGTTTTCCACCGGCTGGCCTGGTCCCATCGCCGCACTGGCCCCATATAACATGCAGAGACTCTGTATTTGATACAATGCTGTAGGCCAGTTACTACTATTGTTTATTGGCTAGCTCTGTCTTAATGATTAACCCATTCCTACTTACCTAAGTATTTCCACATAATCATCTTATTGGAGAGTAGCGGGCTAGCATCTTGCTTTCTCCATGCTCTACATGCTGACTCCTCCTTCCTACATACTCTTTCCTCCTTGTCTCCTAGCTCCTATCTTTGTGATTCTAAAGACCTATATGTAACATATCTTTAATCCTAACTAAGGAAAACTATAACCATAACTGTCTTCAACTCCTTCAAAGACATCAGAAGGATAATACATAAAATCTAGACATGATAGAGACAACATTCTACCTGCTCAGGTACCCGAAGTTCTTCTGTAATGTTCCATCTTCAGCCCATAGGTCATAGTGTGTCTGGCAGACTCTTTCATGAAGCAGGAACCCTGTAGCACTGTCCATCTTGCCTTACCAGCCACTTTTCTGTGGGTCCTGCATGTCCAGTTTATACAGCATAAAGTCAAACAGTCTAGATAAGAGCATTACCTTCCTCAAATGGCTAGTCTTGCCATATTAGAAGCAAACTCTATAACACGTTTCTTCGATGTCCATCTTCTTTTCTGACACAGGTGGTGTTACCAGGGGCAGTTGTGCCTCACTGTCAAGAAAAACCCTGAACCATTTTAAATGCCATATTCTGTAGGTCTTTGAAAGGTTTTAAGAATGCCTATTCATCTCAAATACATCTTTATATCTAGAAATCCTAACTAACTTAACTCTAAGTTTTAACTATTATAGGTAACTCTCTATAATCTGTACTAAATTATACATTACATTTTTCAATGAGCTATATAAACATAATACCTAAACAAGAAGAGAAATATACACATCACAAAATTGATCTTAAATTTGTATCAATAATTGAAAATCCATTCCAAAACAAAGCATTCCTATCTATACCATAATTCCCCTTTTACATTTAAAAAGATTGCTAGTGGTCATTAACCATTTGTAACCAAGCCTGCTTAAATGAAAACAAACATTTATAAACAACATTTGGGAATTTGGGTGTCGTTGTTTCCAAACTACTTCCTGCTGATAGAGGGCGCTGTCTTGGGGTTGCTAAGAAGACACAGAAATCCTGGCTGTAGTTTGCAAGGCTTCTTTGTTTCAGGATGTCTTGCTTGATCAAACCACATTAGTCTGGAAGGAATCCATAGCTTTTCATTTTCTGAGGAAACAAAAATAGAAATCCATTTCCCCAGTAACTTGTTCCACTTCTGACACTATTATGTTATGAGCACGTTTTTCCCCACTGCTGGTTTGGTCCCCCTCTTTGTTCCTCCCCGCTGGCTGCCAGGTCCCGCCGCCATGTGAGCCCCAATAACAATAATAGTAACAGGCCAACAGCATTGTATCAAATATAGTGTCTCTCTGTGTTATTTGGGGTTAGCGTGGCTGTGGGACCATGTGGCTGGCAGGGAGGAACAAAAAATGGGACCAGGAGGTCAGCAGGGGGAAAAATCCTGCTCTGCTTGTAACAGGATTTGCATACACTTTCAGAGGCTTAGTCCATTTTCAGCATGTTAGAAGCATGGTAGAACACAGCACCCATGTTAGCTGAGAGTTCTATAGAGTCGTCAGAGAGCAAGAAGAGACAGATACTTAAGCTACTATGAGCTTTTGAAACCTATATGCCCATTCCTAGTGACACACTGCCTTCAACAAGATGACCCCTTCTAATCTCTCTCAAGTAGTGCCACACTCTTATGACCAAACATTTAAATATATGAGCCCATGGTGGCCATTCCTATGCACATCATTATACCACAACTATATTGGGTAAAAAGACACATACCATGAACTATGGATTTCAAATAAAATCCAAGTGTCATTAATAGAATGCCTATTGAGAGCTGTTTGTCACTGAATTCCCTGAGACCTCTAAATATATAAGTTACCATTAGTGTCCTTTGATAACCACCAATATTGACAGTAAGAATCTATTGTCAGAGATACCATATAATTGAGTCATGGAACATGACTAAGGTCAACCTGGTTTCTGCCTTGAAAGGTTTACCAGCTTTCATAGTGTTAGAAGGTGCTATGCACATTTTTGGAGAAAGAAATAATTCTTAATGTTTCAGATTAAGATTCATATAGGATATTTTCCATGAAAATCTACAATAGTACCTCTTTGATTTAGTTGTTACCTTACTTCACATCACATGAGCTGTAAAGAGAAAGGAAATCTTCGTGATTGTAGGTTTCAAATGGAATTACAGGAGTCTACATTTAGAAGAACAGACACTGTGTTCTTGAAAAATGTAGTTCATGATGTTCAAATAGAGAAAACAATGAAAGAGAATTGGATTAGAAATGAACTGAGAACTCTTCCTACTCCCTGGATATTTCTAGAAGGAGGATCATAAATGCACAAGGTATTTACTTGAAATACACAGTACATTTGGGGATGAAATACTATCCTTTTTATGTGTCAAACATAAAAAAATAAACCTTTACATTACAAACAAAATCATTTTATTTTCTCTCTGAGAGCATTAGAGGTTTGAGATTCAGTATTTGAAACCCCTAAGACTTTTTCTCTTTGACCTGTATTGTAAACTTCCACACTCCAATATATGTACCAATTTAGTAAACAAAAATTGAGTAGGATAACCTCATGTAAATTTTGGTGTTTATTTTCAAATTATTTACCTGTGACTCTTTATTTGCTGCAGTGAGTTTCATTGCCTTGGAGTTAGGAGTTCTTTCAAAGCCAATGATACTTCTGTAATTTATGAAATACCAAGCTGAACAAAACACTAATTTTTGTTATAAATTTCAAGAAATAAAGACAAAAGAATGTCTTTTCTAAGGGATTCCTGTTAGATAGGTGTTGATATGAACATGAAAGAGTGGGAAGCCACTATATAAAGAGAGTAAGGCCTCAGAGAAACATGCATAAGCTGCTCTGGGAAATCCCAACTCCACATTTTGAAGAGATTGATTTTGCTAGTACTCTCTTGCTGAATGTCAAGCTTGGGAGTTATGAGAATCACCAGACCTGAAAGATGGAATATAAGGCTCGTTTTTATAAGAAGAAATCAACAGTTTCTCAGTCTGCAACATCTGGGACCTTCAAAGAATACTAAAGGAACGAGAAATCATACTATTAAACTAAACTGATTCTTATCCAAGTCTTACATAGTGAGAGTAAATTATAAACAAAGACCAAGTAGTTGTAGTACCTAACTTTCAAGGAGATTAATATAGACACAAATGTAAAGTAATAGAAAGAGTACTTAAATTTTTAAGATATATGTAATGATTGTAATTAGGGCTATTTCAATAAGCTCCTACATAAGGTTAAATTTATTTGTAATTTGCAATAGAACAAAGATGAAAACTTCCCTGAAGATGAAGATACTGTGCACTGGTTATCTTAAGCACTACAAAATTCATGAACCACTAGGATCTGTCTCTCTTATTTCCCCATAATACCTGAATGAATCCTACTTGGTTTCCTGTGTAATATAAATACCTTTCCTACTGCCCCCACAATAACAACTTTTTATTGTTTATCATAAATCTTGAAACTATTATAAAGTTTAATTGCTTATAGCTCTTTTTCAATTTGCATATTTGCATGCACATTCATGTTAGGTTTTAGCATGACCAACAGAGCTAATATATGGATGTAGAAGCCTGTAGTTCTCACCAGCTCAACACACAAATGACTGTTTTCATGTGTCTTTACTGTTATATAGTAGAAATGAGGATAGCTGTGTTTTTAAAAAACGTATTCAATAAATTGGGCTATAAATTTAAGCTATTGGATTATAATGTGTCTAACATGTGCTCAATTTTTCTACCAGGAAATAAAATACTCTTTTGAAACAAGAACACACTTATAAAACTAACACTGGATGTAGATTTAAAACATGAAAATTTTATTAGTAATTCTCCATGTCCATCTTATTAAGTACTCTCTTACAATATATAGCAATATCAATGCAAAACATAATCTTCATGTTTTTCTCTTAAGCTTTTATTTAACATAGATTTAGTTTAGGTTTTTTTCTGTTCTGGAATTTCATTAAATTGAAATTAAAGATTGTATTCTTAATTGGCTCAGATGTCCTTCACTAACTCATTCATTTGTTTTTTAACCTCTGCTCATTGGGTTTGGAAAAAGTATTTATTATATCTCATTTCTTTTAAAGTACTTTACCCTTGTTAGTATCTGGGCTTCATACTAAGCTGCCCTTGGGGTCCTGACAAGCTATGTCCTCAGTTACTAAGAGCACCACCAGTGCCTCTCTCTCTCTCTCTCTCTCTCTCTCTCTCTCCCTCCCTCCCTCCCTCTCTTTCACTTTTGTCTCCAGGGACCAGTCATTGCCACAGTCTCGGACTCCTTCTCTGCCCCTTGTCCCTCCTGTTGTAATTAACCTCCAATGTGAGCCATCTTGAATGTTGTGACTTTTCTTCCTGGTGTTTTTAAACAAATTACACCACTGTTTTCCCTGACTGGGGAAGGCTCTCCTAGCGCTGTCTCATGCTTGCTGGAAGTTTGAAGCTTGCCAGGGCACCACAGAAACCAGTCCACATATAACAGCCTCAATTCTCTGGATTGCTGTGTCCTTCTATCCAACACAGAATGATTGGTGAGCCCCTTTCCCCTCCCACCTTTGACCATTTCCCATGAGTGAGGATTTTTCTGTTGACCATGATTCCTCACCTCTTGGACAACATCTGGTAATGGTCAGCCATAAGTCCCTCACCCTCAGAGCCGTCAGACCCCACCCTAACTGTGAGGGCTCATTTCCTGGACCATCCCATTATTTGGGCCCTGCTTCCTGAATGATGATTCACCCGACATGTATCTTTCTTATTAGATTCTTACTTGATAAAAAGCCATATATTTTCTTGACTCCACTTGAGTGACATAAACAGAGTCTAAAGGACCACCAGGTAGATGTATTTCAGCTAACATCAATTGCAGTTTAGGGTATATGTATAGCAGTTTATCTTCTTGCTGTGTAGAATACATATGTAGACACCATGTATATAGTACCAACTAATGGCTCACCTCAGTAACAACCAAAAATTTTCCATTAGCCCTACAGACTTCAAACACTTGGTGTGATCAGACTTTTAAGTGTGAGGATCTTATGTTCAAAGCTTTATTTTTCATTTTAGTAATTGTTAAAGATAGTTATACTTTGTGGCTGTAAATTTGCCATTTGAGTATTAACTTTGTAACATGATATGTCATACTGTCATGACTTTTAACTGTTATATTTTGGTTAATGTGAAATTTAATAAAGAAAATTACAATGTAAAGTTTTAGATTAAAAAATATTATGTGTCCAAATCAAATACTAAAATTGTATCTGACATGACCTCCACTTCAGAACCTATTAAATAATAGAGATTTCACTCATTTACTTTCCTGCCCGGGAAAACAACATGAAACCGAATACAGCAACAATGAAATGCACAGGGTAAAATATTTCTGGTGACAAACAAAATTAAAATCAGTCTTATGCTCCCTATAAATTATTTGAACTGCACTACGAAGGATCAGTTTTTGGGTGACCTCTGTACTCTAGCCTCTTGAATTTTCTCTTTCCTCTTTCTCTTCACACTAAGCTTAGCAGAAACTCTTTGCTGTTTGTAACCAAGCACATTAATCACTACATTTCTTTTCCGTGCCCTCTCCTGACCTCTTTAAAAAGCATGTCTACTAGATTTTGCTCATCTAGTCTGTCTTATATTCCCTGATGGACTGTGTTGGAAAGTGCAAAATGTATGACCTAAAATACTGTGTGCCTGTGTGTGTGTGTGTGTGTGTGTGTGTGTGTGTGTGTGTGTGTGTGTGAAGAGTTTATATAACCCTTGATATTTTCAAGTTTAAATTTCCTGGTTAAAATAATCAATACATTTAAAACTCTATATCTCCAATTTGGGGAAGAAACCTAAGTCTTTTTCTATATTGTGGTTTTATAAAAAACTAATACAGACTTGTGTGTAATGATCTGATTCACACTTTTCAAGCTGGATTACTATCCTGGGACCCAGAATTTTGACAGGTCCTTCTGTGTGCGTTATGGCCTTGCTTAAAGAAAGGAAACTGAAGAAAAGGAAAAGAAAGTGCATAGAATGAAGAAGGGAAAGAACAGAAAGACTAAACTCTGCTACTAAAACTCCTTTTAAAAGGAACCAATCTTTTGTTTAATTCCACTCTTAGCAGACCCATGAAGACACAGCATTTGCAGCCTAATCACCTTTTACAGGATCCAACCTCTTAACTCTCTACAATTTGATACTACATTTCTAAATTATACTTTCTTTGGAGATCCATTCAAACCACAAGACTGGCCTCAGGAGATTTTATTTTATTTCCATTTTTTTCTGCTTTCTCTGTTAGTTTTCTAATATTTTCACTGGAAATACTATCAAATGATTAGATTTTTTTTCAAGACGTCATTTCATAAAATATGCTTTTTTTATATAGTTCACTTGAAACATTTCAGAATATGCCCACGAATGTCTGTGCAGTTGAGTTATAACAACAGAACATGAATGTGCTATAAAACAAAGAGTGAAAGGAGAACAGCACACAATTCATCTCATGCCTTGGGACATGGTGTCATTAAGAATTCCTATCAAAGCATTCTGCTAATTTTATTTAACCTTTTTAGTCACTGCAATTTTGTGTGTGGCAAGGGAGCTTTTTCATGGCAGAGACTAGCAGGTCTGATTCTTAGTTAATTTTACAAATTGCTTTCAAAATATCATCTATGTCTTTGTTCCTTTTAAGATCTACTTTCAGAAAATCAATATTATTGTTGATTTTTTTTTTACTTAACTATACCATGCAAATTTAAAATTTATGTATGTATATTTTCTCTGTATTTTAACAGTTCTTTTCATTTCTTTCAACTTAATTTTTTTAATACTCAGACTTCTCTATCTAAAAAAAAAAAAAAAAAAGGAAAGGAAAAGAATAGTTCTTTGACTTGTTTGGTTTTTTTTTTTTTTTTTTTTTTTTGTCAGTAATTTTCTCACTGATAAATTGTAGCCATAAGATCCAACCTCTGCTATTGAAGAAAATTACTGCTCTTTAAGGCATTTTTACCAAAATTTAAAATGATGTTCTGAGTGTACCACATAGTTAGAGAACATAAAAAATCAGATATCTATGAAAAGAGAGGGTTAAGCTTTCCAGGAAATTTCTCATCAGTTGAATTTTTTAAAAAGCTACCCTCCATGGAAAAGAAGAAGACTGAACCAATAAATGCAAACAATAGAAAATATGACCAACATGAACTTTAATATATGAGTTGTGCTGAAAGGAAATAAATGAAAGAGAATGAAATATATAAATATATATAAATATATAAATTTATATAAATATATAAATGAAATATATAAATATATAAATGGAATATTAATACAGCCAATTCTTTAGGAAGCAGAACTAATCCACATTATAAGTAGCATGAATTAACCATGATAATTTTGTCTGTAGAATTCCCAGTAATACAAAAGTACAAGATGGCCACCATATTAAGAAATTAAATCTGTAATATAACTTTATGATATTTTTAATAGTGAAACATAATTATTCCCTAAGTGAAAATGTGCCCACATTCATGGTTTGCTTTTACCTTTTTACAAATATGTTGTTACTTCAATGTTGCACATTATCCTGCTTCTGTAGGAAAGTGTACTCTCGGTTTGAATATTGAATTAGCAATTAACATTGCAATATTTGGCTACTAAATTATGGCTTTAACACTCTGAAATAATATGACACTAATGTGTATAACTTAATAAGGACCTTTCATTGTCCTGTCATACTTTACTACATCTATTCTAAGACCACAAGCAACAATAAAATTTGCATTTGTTTGATAGTTATCTATGGTAAAGATTTGCTTAGTTCACTAAATTTTCCTAGCACCTTATTCTTAAATATCATTTTTTTTCTTCACTATATCCAGTCATATGGACTGGGAGGTGTTACTTAAGGTAATCTATATGACTTTCTTTCTGGTCTTCCTCAACGAGGACACTTTGTAGACAGTATCAAAGTTCCAATCATAACAGTAAATCATGAAACAAAAGGCAAGGATGTCCATGAGAGCTCGACACTGAAGAGACTCAAATATTTCTGTGTTCATAAGGTAGCAAGTTATGCGTTTTACTATACCCACATGAAAGAATATAAGAGGAACAGTGAACCAAGCCCATTATGTCTCTCAGCAAAACCAAAATCCAAAGAACTTTCTCCCTATTTCTGTATAACAGTAAGGTAAGACCCAATTGCTACCTGTGTAGGCAAGTAACTATGCAGTAGAACCAGAAACCAATGAGGTAACTGTAAATATGCATGGCTCTAGTAAAATGGTTATCTGGCCATCCTCTAAAGAAAGATATTTTAGGCATTAAGAGAGGGAAGAAAAGGCTCATATGGTTTTGTTGTGCTAGTATGTGAGCAAACGTGTTTGAATAGGATAAGAGAACAGCATCACATTTGCAAATCTCCACAGACTTTTGTGCTATCAATAGCTCCCAAAACATGATTGTTTTCTAAATATACTCTTGTCAAATATTAGAATTAATATCTCATAAAAGACAAAACCTTTATAACATTGTCTCTTGATAAAATTGAGGTTTAAGGGTCATAATTGCATTAATTTTCATTTTTTTCCAATTTGTATGCTTTTCTAATTTGTTTCTATATTTTTATTACATTTATACATAATCCTCATATAATACAGATTTTGTTTTCACTTTTGGTTTTCAAGAAGCAACACCCTGGTGACTGGCAAGATTGCTCAACAGGTGAAGACAACTAAGTAAGCCTGTTTCTCTGGAATCTGAGTATCTGTGAAAGGAAGAAATGACTCCTCACTGTATTCTGACCTCCTCATTTACACCACAGCCTGAGTAAAGTAACATCACACACACACACACACACACACACACACACAAACGTGCATGCTCTTTCTCTCTGTCTCTCTCTCTGTCTCTCTCTCTCTCTCTCACACACACACACACACACACACACACACACACTGCATAACAAATGTACACCCCATTTAAAAGCAAAAGAGTTATCCCAGAAGGTTATATGTTTTGTTACCTAGCTCTTAAAATCAATGAAAATATGGTTGGTACAAATAAGGAGCAAAGTGTGCATCAGTTTCTTAGTGAGATTATTTTCTGGCTTTTTGCTCTTAGGAAACTGAATGGTCAATATCTGTGGATGGATGAGCTGTTGGATAAAGCCAATAAAGCAACTATCTTCAGATAAATATGGAGATGAGATTCTCCATATTAATTTGAACTCACAGAAGTTAATAAGAAATACTACTGCAGATTAACACATTTCAAAACATTTGGCAATGAAATAAGAAGGAATAATCATACAAAAACCATAAGAACTTGTAAAAATAGAAGTGAATAAATATATTTGATGGGGGTCATTCTAGACTGAAGACAAGCCACATATACAATGGTGAGGCTCTTTGTAGTTACCCTGTCATCATACACCTGGATCACATCTCATTGTAGCTCTTAAGTATCTTCTCATCCCTTTATTCACACAAAATTTGATGCTGTACTCATGGGTAGATTATTTCAAATTGTAATATAATACTGTGAAAGAAAGTCTTATGCAGATACATTTGTATGATTACTTATGTTAGTTCTGTATGGATGCATCAGCTAGCCTCCATGCCCAACACATTTATCTGTGATTTCCAAAAACTGAAAGTTATAAAACTATAGATTAGATTTCCTAGAATAAATTACAGTTATACTCTACAAATTAGTCTTCACTGACTAAACTAATTCATGCAAAATGTGTAAAACACTGTTCTTTTCCTGATCTAGGAACACCAGGGATAATACATAAAAAAAAATATGTCTTTCCAGCTCCTAACATATTGAGACCAGTAAGGGAAACCTTGCAGCTTCTTACATGTAACAGAAAGGACAATGGAGAAATCAATGAAGAAATGTACTAGCTTTCTGCTAAATTACCTGGCAATCATGTTTAAGGATTATTGCTTGAAAAGTTCACCTGATTCCCCAGTGTTCACCTGACTCATATAATATGAAGGTATCACTTTTGTCTTATTCTCATAATAAATTGGACAGCAATACACTATGACTGTATAGGGCATGGGAGTATGTTGTAATGCATGAATGCTAATAAGCATAGTGTTGCCAGTATCTCCAAGAACACAGAGAAAATGACTAGGTATGGATGCAAAGAAAATCCTGGTGTCCTTAACAAGAAAACATCAATATAGTGAGTCAAAAAGGAAGAAAGTAGTTCACAGAGTTGGATTTCTAAAATGTAAATATAAAAATGTTGTTTATTGAAAATTTATAAACCATAAAAATAGTTCTAAAATTATTTACAATTGAAAATAAGACTTGTAGAGAAGCAAGAATAAGTAAAAATATCTTAAGTATGTAAACTGTTTGAGTTAATAGTGGAATTAGGAAGTATGTATGGGAAGTGCTTGAGGCACTGCCAGTATTTTAGTATGCATCACATTGCATAATACATATCCTTGAAGAAAAAGAGCAACTACAAATATTGCTCTCTCCATAAGGTTGTGTTTATGGGCTGGAAAGATGCCTCAGCGGTTAAAGGCTAGGCTCACAGCCAAAAATATAAGGTTGTATATACTTAATTCTGATGCTAAGAATGCATAAGCTATGTGACAGTTTTGATTTTTCAAAAGAGCTTTCAAAATTAGTATTACATGTCTCAAAAACAATAATAGGTAATAACAATTTATTTCTCATGAAAATAAAAACATTCAACACATTCCTTGGTTTTCAACTTCCATGTAATATGAAACTTACAATCTCCAAATGTTCTTTGAGTCACTGGCAACAGTGTGGTGGTGGTGAGTTGTGACAATTAACTCCACATCATGTAGTGTCACTAAGAAAGAGAAGATCAGTGAGTCTGGATTACATTATTCTATGCACGTGGGTGTGAGGAATTTTCTTAAGTGAATTAACTGAGGTTGAAACCCATCCTGAATGTGTATAGCACAATTTGGTGGGGGGGAGGCTGGACTCTTGACTAAATGAGGAGAAAGATAGGTGAGCAAGGGCATTTGTACATTAGTTCGTTGCACTAGGCTTTTTACTATGGACCTATGTGATGAGTTGCTTCAACTGTATGTTTCTTAGCCTTGACTTCTTCCTCAATGGGTAGTAACCCAGAAATGTGAGCCAAGAAAACCTTCATTTGTTAAGTTGCTTTTGCTGGTTAGGTTGTAAAGCAACAGAAATGAAACTGAGGCATTTCTCTCTGGCCTCTTAAAACATTCTGCTCAAATAGTGATAATTTCGACAAATGGTATCTTACACTTTCTGTGAATTTCAGTAGACATAGTTCTACTTTCAGGATATATTATCCAGACACAAAAACGTATTTCCAAAGTATTTAGCTAACACATAAATAATTAAAATGAAAAGTGGCATGAAAAATTCAAAACTGTTCATTGAATGCTATGTTCTCAGGACATAATAGTGTCAAATTCCAATTTCCAAAAGTCCCTAATTTAAGCAAAATGTCATTTTTATGTGTGTGTATGAGTGTGTATGTGTATGTCTGTATATGTGTGAATGTATGTATGTGTGTGGTACCTATATGGGGTTGTATGTACATGCCTGTGTTGGTGTTTTTGGTTATTTTTTTGACAGCATATTGATACATGAGTAAACACTCAGAATATTGATATTTATATAACTTTTATACATATTTATATTTCTTCAAGACCTGTTCTCCTTCCTCTAGTTAACCAAAGAATCTATTTCTCATTAGAATGCCACTGCTTCTCTCTCATTGCATTGTTTCTCTATAGCTACTATAGACATTTTATCAGATTCTCTAAATGAAAAGAATTTCAATGTCATTCCATAAGTATTTATATTTTGGGTTCAATGTTTTTAAGAATTATGGATAGTCCTATGGTTAGGGCCAATATACTCTTTTAGTTATATAATAACATATTAAAATGAATCTTACAATCAAAAGCCTTTCTGAGAAAATTATTTTAATTACCATAGTATCACTGCTACCATAGTCAGGTAAGATGGTAAGTTGTTTTTCACAGTCCTGAATCTACACTGTGTGTCTTCCAAAAAAAAAAAAACAACAGTTTGAGATTCATCTCTATGTAGTAGATGCTAATGATGTTGTTTACTACATAAAGAAATTGTCATAGGTATTTAGCACACTAACAAAGAAACATTCTTTTTCTTTACTAAAAATGTTTGCTGAGGTAATGAAAAACAAACTTGGTGAAAGTGTTCTCTAAATACATAATTTAAAACTTTTAAAATTTCTTGTCTTTCTGTAGCATTTAAACTTATTTATTTTGTTTACTGAGTGTACAATCTTACATATCTCTCCTGTTTTTCATATTTCAAAGAACACAATGCTTAACAAAAGTCAAATGTAAAGTTATCTTGTATTCTAATTGTATGTATAACATTAAATTTATATAACATGGAAAGTCAATTTTCTGGTTTCTATATGAATTATTTTTTAGAAATTTATACCTGATCATCTAGGAAATGTGAATAAATAAATGTAGACATTACTTTGCTATACGTGGAATGTAATGTTTGACACAGTTTTGACAAACTTCTTTGCAGCCATAAATGAAAGTTGATACCTTTAGCCATCAAGGCCAATAGAATGATTTTATCATACTTCAGGTACTGAGATTGAAACATCCCATTCAGCAGGAAATCTCATTAGGACAGAAAAATAAATAGCTCATAGCTTTAGGAAGTTACTGAAACAGAGCAGATTCACTGGGTCATTCCTGATACCAAATAGTATATAAACCATACAGACTGTTGTGAGTCACTCTCAAAAGAGCTAGATTGCTATAAAATGAAACAAGCTATAGGCTAGAAGAAGCAGAAACCAGACAAAATGGCTGGAAGAGGTTAAGAGCAACTGAGACACTTGGATAAAACATTCTCTAGCCTGTTGATCTGCTACCTGGTTCTGTGGTGTGCTTTAGCTTTCCAGATTCTATGAACTGCCATCCAAGATGGTATGGGGTTTAGCAAAGCAACCATCTCTGAGTCACTTTTTTTCCTTAACTAAATGTTCACTCATACTCCTGTGAGTAACTACAATGAAACTCATTGTTTCCTTGCCAGGCGGTGGTGGCACACACCTTTAATCTCAGCCCTTGGGAGGCGGAGGCAGGTGGATATCTGTGAGTTCGAGACCAGCCTGGTCTACAAGAGCTAGTTCCAGGACAGCTTCCAAAGCCATAGAGAAACCGTGCCTCAAAACAAAACACAATCAAAAAACTCATTGTTTCATCAAGTTGAACTTCATTAGTATCTATACTTTGGTCTGTCATGGGTTCATTATCTAGAGGAGGTGTATGTGTTTTATGTTCCTAGAAAAGGTCTATTACATGAGGTTATATGAAATCTTACTGTAACGAATAAATTAGATATATATCAATGTGTTTAGAAGTCTATGAAATTTCCTCCTGAGCTATTTAGTGAGAAATTGGCTATCCTTTTTTGTAAGAAACCTCTTTATTGTTGTGGAAGAAACTCTGTTAATTAGGATCTATGACAATGTGCTCTAAATATTGTATTGATTTTGTTTTTAGTTACTGGGAAGTGGGTGTATGTGCCCATAAATATATAATATATAACATATATTACATTATCAATTCATGTTATGATATTTAAAAGTAACAGGAGATTAATACGTTTCTGATTACCAGGGAGTTTCTATGGCACATTTCATTTAAGTCAGCAACATCTAATACTCCTTCAAGTTTTAAAAATTTATATAATAAAGAGACATTTTGTTACATAACTGCTATACAGATTTTGACACAAAAATAGTACATAAACCTACAGAAACCAAAAGCATTAAGGAAATGTCAATATGAAATAATTAGCAGTAAATGAAAAATGAAAAACAAATTTTAACACCTCTTTAATAATAATCTGACCAATGTTTGCAAAAATCTTAAAATGGTAAAATCCCTTTAATAAATTTGTGGAAACTGAACTTTATAATTTATCAAATAATATTTCCGGAAATGGAGACTCTGAATGAAGTGTCAACAATCTTTTCCCCCATTGGCATCTCCGGAACAGCGCTTGTTATTTATTCATAACCTCCCATCCTGTGTTCTTATAATAAAATACTTTGACTATCTATTTCCTTTGCTTTTATAAAGCAAAGCCCTTGGTCAAAGACAAGGTTTCTATGGAGCCAATATAGCTATCGCCCCCTAGTGGTCAAACTAAGCCTTTCCTCAGGAGGTGAAGGAAACACAACAAAACAAAACAAAACAAGTATCGTTGTGTATATTTTCTATGCGAACTTAAAATGCTTTGCTTTTTAATTCAGTGAGAACCATCATGTCTGATATTTATATGAAACATAGATCCCTATTTAAGACTTATAAAGTTCTGGTGTTGATTTCTGCATGTGATCCAAATCAGCTCTGACCATTGCAGAGTATAACATAAAAGAGAATTGAGGGAGGGGAACGATTCCCAAATAAAACAAAATTTTAAGCATATACAAAAAGGGGCTAGGGACAGTGCTTAGTCTGTAAATTCATTTCCTTGTAAACACGAAGGCCAGAGATTGATTCTGCTGACCCACAAAGCAAACACGCAAACAATGAGCAATGATTGTTTGATACCAGCTCTGGGGACCAGAAACAATAGAGGCCTGGTGTTCTCTGTCCAGGTCACTAAAATCAGGGGTGTCTCTGGAGTCACTGAGAGACCCTGTAGGAATAAAATAAGTAAAATGGAAAAGACAGAGGACAATATCTAGCATTGACCTCTGGCCTCTGTGCACACTCCTACACATATGCACATCTTTACCCCAAACAAACAAAGAAGTCACGAGCAGTAATTTAAAATTAAGTTCATTGCTACTAGAAGAGTATTTTTTTATTTTGCTAAAGGAATAGTTTTCCGTTTTAGTAGTGCAGCATGGATTTGTTTAGTGCAGGCATTCCTATGAAGAATAACTTTCTGTTTCATCAGTGCATGCTGAGACGTGTAATTTACTGGCAAATATATATGCATTGCACTATCTATACACAATCTGGAGCTCTTTTCATTGATCATATCATGTGAGCAAACATACATACATACACACCTGGCTTCTGAAGAAATCAATTTTCTATTACATGGTAATGCTAGAAACAGTGATATAAGAAATCAGTAGGAAGAATTCCTATCACATCACTTTTCCTCAAATATCACAGCATAGTGGAGTCAGCTAAGGCAAGATATATTTTCTCCCTTGTGTGCCTACATAGAAACATGTATTCCATAAAACAGAAGGGGATTTAGTCCCACCATCCTCATTAATGTCACTGAAAGTTTCACACCTAAATTTTCAAGTATTATATTTCAAGCATAACCTGCTGTTGTTTACTCTCTGACATTTTTTTTGTTCCTGTTACATTTATTCTTTATGTACAGAACTGTATTTTAAACTGCTGAATGGAATCTCCTCTGGAAATTGAGCAGGTGGTAAGATTTATGCAGAGCTCACCGATAAACAGCATTTCGTTACTTAGAAAAGGAATTATTTAAACTAAATTTAGAAGTATTTTTTATTCTTATATCAAATAGAAATTTGTTTAAGAACATTCTATAAATTGGTACATTATCTACAGAATCCATAGAGATAATTTGGCATCAGGGATTTGGCAGTGTGTATTTTAAAAGGTTTAAATCTTCTGGACAAGGTTAATTTCACTTGTTTGGCTTTGTCAAAGTGAAGCTTGAAAACCGTTAATAAAGCCAGCTCATAAGTAACAGCTCATAAGTAACTAGTCTTACTAGTTCTTTTAAGGAACCATTTTAGTAAAATTAACAAAAGTCTACAGTTACCTGGCACCAGGTATTGGGAAAGAGTCCCTGAAGAAAATATCCCAAAGGACATTTAGAGGTATGCACACATTTCTATATAAGGTGGGCATGTCATACATTTACTGCAAACATGGGATGCTCTTATAGTCTAAAAGACTGGCTATTTTATGACACATCTCTCTAACTTCCATATTAATTGAACACTTAAAATGCTTTTGTAACATGTAGAAAATTAATTCTAGAGAGATAATACTTTAAAACCACAAAAGAAGAAAATAATATTAAGTAAATTCTTATAAGTATATGATATCAGGAAAGAGAAGCAACAAGTAATCTGTAACAGTAAAGAATTTCTACAGATTTAGCAGTTTACTGGGAAAAGCTATTATACTCTCTAAATTATAATATACAACCTTATAGACAGAATGACAAATTTTAAAATGGGATAGCATATTACATTGTGAATAGAGTGTTGTATAGTGAGTCTAGAAATATATGGGATCTTTTCATGGAGGCTGTAATAAGATGTCATGGAAAAACTACCAAGACTAATTAATTAAACCCTGGAGATTTATAAGAATTATAAAATATAAAAATGGCTAATTATGTCAAACATCTAAAGAAGCAGTAAATCTGCTGGCATTTAAATATTGTTTTTCATGATTGATAAATGCATCATGTCAAAATAGAAGTTTCCTGCCCTCTTCTGACCATTTAAACACCATTATAATTTGTTAGTATATATGAATGAGAGTTTCTTAATGAGAGCCCAGTTTGCAGCCTGGAGAGCAGAGTATGAAGCCTTTTACAGGTAGAATAGAAAAAACATGCTAAGCCTGTAGTAACCTGTGACTCTCAGAAGAAATTCAGTCCATGAAATGACCAAGTCATCTTAACCCTCCATACCAACATGAATTCTGTGTACATATAACCCTTAACTCAAGGTTCAGTTGTAAATATAGGGCTCAACCAAGCCCCACCGAGGGACCTAGCATTGTGCCATGATCCTACAGACATAAGAAACAGACCTCCCATTCACACATGAAGAACTGTAGATCATAAAATCAAGCCCAAATGTACCTGATTCTAGCATCAGAATTATCATTGAACAACAACTAATATCTTCCCTGCCTGTCCATTGAAACAAAAAAGAAACTAAATATCTTTAGCTTGCTGGAGGAGTGAGAAGATTTCCACACTGAATCCAGCCTTGAAGACTAGGATGTATCTAATTTTAATGTATATGTACCAGTTTGGGTTATGTAGGAAACAAAGGACACAAGCCACAACAAACAAATACAGCATCAGCAAATCACTTAACCATGGCACCTAGACTCCAAAGGGAAACTCAAAATAATTATTTGAACAGCTTATCAAGTGACAAGGATAATAATAATGAAAAAAAGAAACAAAACAATATCAGTAAATTAAAAAACAAACAAATTGTTTGTTATACAACAAAACAATTCTGAAATTCTGAAATCAAATTTTGCTAAACCAAACAAATAAGCAAGCAAATGGCCTGGGATATGGGAGGGAGGGAGAGAGAGATGGAGGGAGAGAAAGAGGGAGGGAAGGAGGAAGGGAGAGAGAGGGAACTGGGATTGATATGTAAAATAAGAAAGTAAATAAATAAATAATTATAAAAAACAAACAAAAGAAACCAATACAACACACACACACACACACACACACACACACTACGTGGTTGCTGGGAATTGAACTCAGGACCTCTGGAAGACTAACTAGTGTTCTTAACTACTGACATTTGAAACAGTCTAGATAGAGAAAGAAGGTAAAACACAAATGTATGTGGAAAAAGGAAAGTAACATTAGTGTTATGAGGTATCATGAAACCACCAAACATTTACTATATTATAGGAAGAAAAAAGAGAGAGAGGACGATTTGTTACATCAAATTACAGAACACTGCCCCAATCTGTGAAGTAAACATGATCGAAAGACCAGGAAGTTAAAGAAGTTTAGACCCAAAGAGTCTATACTTAGGTACCCATTATAGATAGTCAGAATACAAGCATGCAGAGAATTTTTTAAAATATCAAGTAAAAAGTGAATTCAAATGCAATGTTAAATACCACTTTCTATTACAGAATCACCATATTTTTGACAAAATGGAGCTTTCCATTTCTAAGTAAGAGACATTCAAGACAAGCTACTAATTTTATTTAATACTTGATTTTATTGTACTCATAAAGATTTTAGTTTGTGCAGGGTTAATAAGTAAATAAGTTAAAGAAACATTCCATGAACTGGGTAAAGTAGCTACCATTTAAACTGAAAACAGAATATTTAAATTTCAATGAAGATAATATATGCAAGTGAGTGAAACCTTTGACATTCAGTAAAATCATAAGCTGCTTGAAGTTTTAACGATAGTTCAGAGGTATCAAATCACATATGGCTCATGCAGAACATGTGAGCTCACTCACAGAATCCACTGCAGGGAGATTCTTGCTCAGAAACCCAGTGTTGGGAATGCAGTCATGGTTCAGTTGTTAGAAACTCATATTGCTCTTATATAAGACCAGAGCTTGGTTCCCATACTATGCTGGAAAGCTCTTAACATCCTGTAATGAATGAAAGTAACCTACATAAAATCCTGGTCATTGGAAACTATTAATACTCATCATACAAGAATGTGTGTATTTATATTTGTTTAGATATACTTAGTTTGCTTCTAGACAGTAAACACAACTGCCAAATTAGGATGCATGGGTACAAACTATTTCTGTCATTGAAATTTTATGAGGTGTAAAGATGTAAGGTTGTACATCTGATTCTAGAACCTAGATGATCTGTCATTGTCCTCTGCATAGCATGAACTTTTAAGACAAATTCTTACTGTGTATCAGTGACTAACCTAAAACTTGTTATGTTAAGGCACAGAGACTGATGTTAAGGCACAGAGAATTTCCAGTCTTAGCCTCTCAAATGTTGGGATTCAAAACATGTACCACAAAACTCAGCCTGACTGGCCCTTTTTAAATATAGTCATTAATTTACAAATGTAGTTTTCATTTCCTCCCAGCTCTTGGCTCAACTCTTACCAATATAGATTCTGTCTTACGTAGTTTCTTATCTAATATTGAATAAGTTTTCTCTTCACAGTATTAACATTCTCTGACTCATCAGGCAGAACAGATTGACACTAGCCTTGGTTTTATAAATATTGCTCCATAGAGGCTATTTTTGAGTGCTTTCCACTCTCATTATGCCTTAATTAGGATCCTGTTTCAAAATAGACCAAATGGAAGCACAACCTCTTACCTGCATGATCAATACTGCAGCATAAAATATCCTATTGCATGCATTACCTACCAAGTTTAATCATCTTAGATCTTCATACACCGTGAATTAAGTCCACATGTGTCACCTCTGTTTAATTATACTAATTGGAACTCCTTTTGATCCACTATGTGGGGCAGTCTTTTATCTATGCATCTTCCCTTGGTGACTCAGTCATACTTAAAGGTACAAAATCATCTCTTCTTTTGTAAACTAAGATTCCATAAACAGAAGGCTTTTGGTTTTTATTATTATCATTATAGTGGTAGAAAAGCAGCAAATGCTGTCCTCACTGAACAGGGGCATTTAAGGTAACATTACTAGTCTCCAAACAGTTTGTTCTCTTTTCTTTTCATCTACCTCCTCCATATGCCTCGACAGGGTGAAACAGATGCTCATTAATTCTTAAAATTCCTTTAAAATATATACTATAAACTCTCAGATTACTGCGATTAAGACAAATGGTAATTATGTAATTTAAAATTTACACAGATTTCATCAATTGATCACCCTTACTGCTAGCAAGGTAGGCAATCAAGCCATGACATTTTTTTTCCTCCAAAGACTAAAAAGGAAACTCCTTCTCAAGTTGATTGGCTGTCGTGATTTGAGAAAACAAATAGCATTGTTGTACAATGTCAATAGCCTCTGTTCTTTCCCTTGTTTATCTTTTAACAGACTGAGAAAAGACCAACAGCTGTTGCAGAGCTAAGTAGACCAGAGAGGATTTACAGTAGGTGGCACCGCCTGTGATTTTCCTTGTTCCAACCTTTAAAATCTGTTCCTTTATTCTGGATCTGGGTGGAGAACATGGCATGATTCTGCATCAGAGAATGAGTAGTCAGCTGTGGCTTGTATCTCAAGTGGAAGCTGTCCTGATCATCACAAGTGACAATCATGTGCTAAGCCTCTTGTCTGGATTTTACTGTATCCATTTGAAGCATCTAAGAAGAGCACTGTGAATTTAGCCAACTTAACTGTAGGAATGCAAGCCAAAGTTCACACATTAAAATTCACACATGAAATCAATGGGTTTTTTTTTTATCCATACTTCATTTGGCTTTTTTGCCTTCAGATGAAATGAAACAGATTTCTTAGTGAATACTTGGTTGACATTAATAAGCATGGGATTTTTATTTGCAAGAACTTCCAAGGAAACATACATTCCTGGTAAGACATAGACACAATTGAAGGAAGTGGAAAATTAAGTTTAGGGAGTTCAAAAATTGTTTGGGAATGTATTGCTATGTTGAATTTCTGTCTCAACAGAAATTGTTAACTAGCATTCATGCAAAAAGTTTTCTGTTAAACTTATAATAGTATATTCAGAAATATTTAAGGAATGTAATAAAATTTTTAAATCTTTTTACTAAATCAAATATATCAAAAATCTATCATGCATCAAAGACTCCTTAATCATGAGGTAATTTTTTCATCTTACAAGGCGGTACTATTCAATGCAAGATCAATCTACCTGCTGTTTCTTAATCCAGTGAAGAATTACTCAAGGTGTTAATTTTTCATAATTTTGTTGTCTCTGTATTTTCCATTGTCATCACAGAAGTTGAGATCATAGTACATATGAGTAAGTTTTGAGCTGAAATAATCTAAACAAGAAGACAGGTTTCAATAATGTATTAACACGAATGGTTAATTCTCCAACATTCACCATTGCAGGGCAGGGGGTGTTTTTTGAGACAGAAATTCAACATAGCAATGAAGAGTTTTTGTTTCTTGGAATGAGAACTCATGTGACAGAGCTACCCGGATTTTCATATTGTTTTCATGCCTCGATCACTTGGGTCTAATTTGATTTGTTCTCTGAGGAAATAGTTTGCTAAAATATTGCCATGTGGCATGTTGTCATGCTGAAAATTGCTAACAAGATTTTCATTCCTCCTGAAATAAAGATGGAAAAGGAGCTCTGCTATCTCTTTCAAGTATAGTATGAAGATTCTCTTTCAGAAAGTTGATTGAAAAACTCACCCAATGAAACCACAAACCATCACAATTTCATGAATGAAGTCATTTGAATTAACCTGAAGATACTAAATTATTATTTATTGATAACAGTGATTATAGATTTGATTTGGGTCATGGATTACCAGTTTTTATTTTAGATAATAACTCAGTTTTCTTTTGCTACATACTTATCTTAAACAAGCTATTAATAATTGCTTGACATCACTATTTATATATCAAAATTAATAACTAAAATTATATCTTTCACTGGTCATTTATTTCCTTTACCACTTTTCTTTCTATTTCAGACTCATAAGAATATTTTCCTGTTATGGCAGCAACAGTGATAATACTCACACTGAAACTGTACACAATGATTGCCATGCTGTGTATTGGTAAACAAAAAAATGTGTCCAGATAAGTATAAATTCTTCATCATTTTGGCAGCATTTGTACATCTGGGACACAGTGCTGGTGGCACAGTGCTTTGATTCAGAGTTTGAATTTGGCTTTGTGTGTGTGTGTGTGTGAGTGTGTGTGGTAACTATCACACTGACAGCTGAGACCAATCACTTGGGATAAGGACCATCTCACCAAAGACTGCATAGTCAGTGCACTGCCAGGGTCATTCCACATAAGCAACTACTTATCAAGAAGTATTCAATGTAAAGAACAGATTACTCAAGAGATTTTCTTTTCTCTACCCAATGTCAGGTTTGCTTTGAATCATCCACAGCTACTTTTACTGACTTAAATAACAAACTGTAAAAGACTGATGTCTAAAGCATCTGCCATCTGAAAGCTCACCTATGCAAAATGAGAAGCAAGCTGATCCTAATATGCAGACTCATGAAAACTACTTCAGTGAGATCAACATGTCTTTTAAAAACAGATAAATGACGTTTGTCATTACAGATTGAGCAGAAATATCCTTAACTCACTAATCCCCACACTAAAAAATGTTTTAAAAAGATAGATTTTGATGATCCCTCCTGGAAAACCTCACTCTCCCTATGGAGTGGGTAGGGAATGAGATGGAATGGGGGATTGGGAGGCATAGGAAGATGGAAAGGAGAGAGATCTGGGATCAATATGTAAAATATGAAACAATTATTTTAAAAAATTATAAAATACTAAAAGAAGAAAGACCACATAATTTGTGCAACAACAAGGACTGAAAGATATACTTAGCCCAGAAAAGGGAGTCTCTGAGCTACAGCTGAAAAAAGTACAAAAGACAAATATTATGCCAAAGGAGCCTGAGGAACTTTAAATTAATATGCTGGATATTACCTCAGTTTTCTCTTGAACACTTGTCTAAACTTCTCTTTTAAGTGAAATAGGCTCTATCAAATGTTAATAATCAATGACTGAAAACCCAGTCATATTTCAAACAGTAAAATCCATCAACTTGCTTAGGCTGTCAAGTCTGTAAAAAAGATAAAGTCATTAGTTTCCTTGTAAAACCATTTAACATTCCAAGAATTTTATTTATGATTTTGAGTGTACAGCTGGCAAGAGATATACCCAAGAACAGAGGGATCATATAATTTCACTTTGAAACAAATAGGTCAAAATACACTGTCTCAGTATTTACCACAAAATCTCTTGATAGTTGTTTTTGCCCTTATTTTGTATGTAGAAATCTTTTAAGTTAGACATATTTATGTCAACTCTATGTTATCTAAATTGTGTGAGGGCAACTTTGAAAATTGTGGAAGTTTAATGTCAGGACATGGTTGGTGTTAACTGCCTTTAACAGTAAGACTCAAATGATTTGAGTCTCTGTGAATCTGGATTGCTTTTCTGATTTGCTATATTAGGTGCTGATTTTTTTTCAGTCTCCTCTTCAAGGTGAGAGTTGCTATACACCTATAATGGGAAAATCTGTAGACATTCTACAGCTGGCCAGTTTCAGAGTCTATCTCAGTTCTAGTTCAAGGTCACTTTCCTGATCAACCTGCTTACAGTGAAGAAGTAAAGTAGAATAAAGCATCCATCTATTATGAACTAATCAAACATGCTCTGACAGGTTTTCTTGACTACACTGTTCAGTTCCAGGTTGTCTGAGATATTCTGACCATACAATCCTGATCATCTCTCAATGTCTAGATCTATTTCTTTCTTTTATGGGTAAAATATAACTCATCACAACATCTGTTGCAAAGAATATATTGTATGAAAATTATTGTGACCAATAAAATATGGCACATACCATAATAGACCTATCGTGAGGCTCCAGAAAGTTTTGTATGTTTTCATTCTTTTAGAATTCTACCAACACAAAACAAAATAAGTTTGGAATCCTTTACTATAATTTGTGTTTTTGATTTTAGCCATTATGACAGGTATAAGATAGAATCTTAGATTTAGTTTTGTTTTGCATGTTTCAGATACCTAAGGATGGTGAACATTTCTTCAAGTGTTTCCTGACCATTTGAGATTCCTCTACTGAGAATTCTCTGTCTAAAAGGTGAATTATGTACTCTATTATAAATTGGATTATCTGATTTATTGATATCTAATTATTTGAGTTCTTTATATATTTTGGAAATCAGTCCTCTATCGGGTGTGGGGTTGCTGAAGGTATTTTTCCATTCTGTAGGCTGCCATTTAGTTCTATTGATTGTGTCCTTAGCCTTATGAAAACTTCAATTTCATAAAGTTCCATTTAATTGTTTATTTTAGTGTCTGCACTATTGGTGTCATGTTCTGGAAGTTGTCTCCTGTAGCAGTGAGTTCACGGCTATTTCCCACTTTCTATTCTATCAGGTACCTGGATTTTGTTGAGGTCTTTTATACAACTGAACTTGAGTTTTGTGTGGACATATATATATATTCGTATATATATATATACATATACGAATGTATATATATATATATATATATATATATATATATATATGTGCATTGTTCTTGGTTCTGAATGGATGCAGAATGATATAACAAAGGGAAGTAATGATAGAATAAATGTACTTAGTTCACAGTGGCCAGGAAGAAGTGCTGTGTGATATTTAATTGCATTTTGACAATAAATGTTGTTTTGAATCAGAGGGTGAAGATAGCCACTAGCTGACCAAAATTAACTATAGAGGTTTTGGAGTATATAGGAAGTAGTACATGAATCTTGGGGAGAAACAGAAGTAGAAGGTTATTGGTGGCTTCGCCATAGATTTTCCACACAAAACTCAAGTTCAGATTATTATACCAATATCTGACTCTGATTTTTTATTGAAAAGGAATAATTAGGTACATGCGTCAAAGAAAAGAGAGAGAACTGAAGAGGTGGAGTGGGATATATATATATATATATATATATATATATATATATATATATATGAAAAAGACATGTTCCTGGTGACCTGGCCTCTTCAAACTAGACACCAGTCTTAAAGCTTCTACCAACTCCAACATCATAAAATTATTAGGAATAGTATTAGGCAGAATGTTCTCCATGGATAAGTTAGGGGCTAGTTACATAGTGCCGGAAGATTCACCAAAAGCTTAGAAATACTGTAATTTATAGAAGAAACAGAAATGGGACTGAAGTCAGAACAGAAGTGATAGTTCCCAAATGTTACTCCTGATTTCTGAACAAGCATAGAGAAAATCATTGTTTTTATTTTTTCTATTTGAAAGTGGCAAAAAATATCAACCTAAGATATAAAGCTGAACTACAGTGAAATATGTTGTGATGTCAGCATTTCTCCTGTCTTTCAAGACACCATAGTTATTATACTATTACTAGTCTGTGTGTAGTGTGAGTAGACTGTGTGCACTATATCAGAGCAAGAATTTCTTCTCCTTCATGAAAATGTGACCTCTAGTTAATTTTGTATTTGTCGGGTTAGCGAATAACATACTATTACCTCTGTATTTCTAAGCAATGGAGACTATGACAAAAATAACCACTATTTCTAAAGTTCTTCTGGACTTGGAATTATAGAAAAAAATACTTGGTATATCGCCTTAGTTTCAGGCTTCCCTGAGGGCACTGATTCTAAAAAGACTCTTTTAACAGCACTGAAAGCTCTGTCTATGAATACGTGGTAAGAGATATTGAGTTATGTGGAGATGAAGATCCATACCATGCTTCAGACTCTGCACCCAACTTATGCACACAGCTGTCTCCTTGTACCCAAGGGATATAGTTTGTTAGAATATCTCAAGTGGAAACAAAGCCCCCAATTACTTATAGAATATGTCCTTAACTCTATAAGAATCAGGAAACCAAAAGTTACTTTTGAGTGTTTCAGTGTGCAAATCTCATTTACTTCTTTGTAGGTTCCTTTGAAGACACTGCTCATTTTTTTTAAAGATTAATTTGCTTATTATATATATTGTTCTGCCTGCAAGTATGCCCGCAGGCCAGAAGAGGGCACTAGATACTGTTACAGATGGTTGTGAACCACCATGTGGTTGCTGGGAATTGAATTCAGGACCTATGGAAGGGCAGGCAATGCTCTTAACCACTGAACCATCTCTCAGCCTTGTCATACATGTTTTTACAGAAGAAATATGATAATACAGTATTATTTAGGTATTTTTATATTGAGGTTTCTAAATAAGTTTGAATTATAAACAATTGCAAGAGCATGACACATTCTAATATATAATAAAGAAATATCTCCTTGTAGCTAAACTAAGAGAGTTGCCTGGTTAAATATATAAGCAGCTCCTGAAGTTTTTGAGATATATTTCAACTTGGAAATAGTATAAAACTGGTAAAACTTTCCTTCTGTCACCCTACTGTCCCCTTATAATGGAGAAATGACTGCTTCACATGGTAGAAAGAAAATAAAGTTGAAAATAAATGCCTCTATCTTTCTTAATCATAATTTATCAGGCATGAGAAATTTAAAAACGTGTTAGGAAAGTATTTTATGAGTAAATTTAAAATACTTTCAGAGACTGCATGCAGGCAAGAGACGATGAACTTTATCATGTGTCATTATTGTTCCTACATTGAATAGAATACAATAGAATCTATGTATATGTGAAAGTTGATACAGAGAAACAAGACACATTCTAACATAGAAAAATCAATACATACTCTAAGAGGTATAAAATGTAATGAAAAAGGTGAAGTTGATTTTTTGTTTTTGTTTGTTTTTCTGATTTGTTTTGTTTTAATCTTATTAAATCTTTAATCTTATTTAATCTTTAATCTTATACCAGCACTCGGAAGGCAGAAGCAGCCAGATCCCTGTGAGTTTGAGGCCAGCCTGGCCTACAGAGAAAGTTTCAGGACGGGCTCTAAAGTAATAGAGAAATGCTGTCTCAAAAAAGGAAAAAAAAAAATATTTGAAAATAAAATAAAATCAGAACTGAGGCTAAAATCCAAATTTTTCAAAAATAAAGTTGGTGTTACCAGTCTGGTAAATGTTATCTAACACATACAACAAAATTGTTAAATGTCTATAGTATTGCATCATTGTGTGACCTGTTGGGTATAGTTTGTGGCATGTAAATTAATACTAAGAACAAATAGGTTCATTTTGTCAAGATCCCAGATTAATAATCTATGGATAGATATCTGAATATTTTGTTCAAAGAAAATTACGAAAATTATACTCTGTAGTAACTTTTAAATGAATTATGTGTGTAATTTATAGCATTTTATAATCATTACATAAGTTACTGAAAGTCACAGTAACAGTTGTAGCAATCTTTGTATGGCTTAACATTTAAGGACAAAATATTCATATGATTATCTTGCTGCAAACTCAGAGATTTCCTAATTAAACCCACTATAGAGCTTTATACTTTAATGGTACACAGTAAGTTACATAAATGATTGTTTTAATATTGTGCAATAGAAAATTAGTTTTAAGTTTTAAAATAAATTCATTTGTTTCCTTTTCTATAAAATATTTTATTTTTACTTTTATACTTGTAAGGTTCATGAGAAGACATATGTATGTGAGTATCTCTTCGATGTTCTGAGGTCATTCATTTTATCTACAAGTGAGATGACTTAAAAAGGAGTGAAGGTAGAGAGCTTCTCCTACAATAAACATCAAACTTTTCCTATGTGGTAATTATTTATGGCTCCTACCCAGTGTCATAGAAGAGACAAAAGGCATTTACAGTTTTGCTTCAATAAATGTTTCTTTATAAGTAGAATGGACCATCAAAAATACCTACCAGATGACTAATCAAAATTATTCAAGTAAAAAAGTAGAAAAAATACTGAGTATTTTACAGTATGGATTTCCAGATACTAGATAAAAGCATGGGTAAAAATGAAAGCTTAGTGTGTATATGTGTAGACATTACTCCATAAAATTCCTGCATTTTGTTTTTTGGTCCAGTACAGTATACTTTTACTCAAGAAAGACAGAATTATCATTTCAGGAGAGGATATAGAAGTCATTGGTTTTGACTACAAAATATTAGACTTGAATCTCCTGACATTTGCTTTCTTCAGGAATATTTCCAATGAAGAACATATTCAAAATTAGTGAAAATATTTGTATTCATCAACATTCAACAGAAAGTTAATGAATCAATTTTATGTCCATTATTAGAGCTCATAATTTTTAAAATGGGTTTTATGTGGTCAGTTACTTTGGGAACAATTTTAACAATGGCCACTTATTTAAAAATATCTTGAAATTACACATGTATCAATATAGCTATTATAAATATGCGTAAGATTGACAATGAACATGAAATTGTATAAAATATTAAATAGCTCTAAATAAGAGCTGTGATTATATATAATTTTTCTGATGGATAAATAGATAATTCATCTGTAATTTCTATAATAGGTGTATAAAAATAATTGTTAAGTGCATTACAAATTTTCTTTAAGAAGATAAGTAGTCCTTGAATGTCTTACTATATTTAATGAGAAATGATGAGATATAAGATTCTCTACTAATAACTGAAGTTTCACTGAGATTCATTATGATAATTATTTGTCTACATTATTTCAGAATATTTTAAGTTTTTGATACTATAATAAAATTTATTAGTAAAGTGTTATAAGTGAAAACTTTTTATACTGTTTTTAATACTTTCTCCATTGGAGAAATGTAAAGATAAGCATTTTTGTCTTAAATATGAGTTCCATATATTAAACTATAAGATGACCATCAAGGAGCAAATACACTTTCATAGTTAATTAAAATTTAATTGCTGTGAACTCTGACCACCTGGGACAAGTTTTAGTGCTGAAAGTGTCAAAGCTAATGTATGATATTTATTTCATGAAATTATTGTTTACACTACAGTTCTTCAGTGATACTCGCTGCTACTCTCCATATTGACCCATCCTTATGCATAATACACATGAGTGAAGTTAAGAGATTATTCTTAGGAAAGAAGAGCTAGTAATAAAAATAAAATGCTTCTAAAAAGGAAAGTGTAAATAGTGTAAACTTCTTTCGCTATGGTTTAAGAATCTGTTTTCCATGTTACAAATTCTTTATTAAAATTACAACCAGGATAATAATTAGTCTTTCAATCATGTAATTAGAAAAATGTGGTGATCCAGGGATTATTATTTCCCATGTCTTTCATTTTTTCTCCTTTCTGTCAACATTTTCATTATCAGAACATGTGATTAAATTAAATGCAACATAAGAAACTATCTAATATTTTAGACTGGATGAGTCCTTGTTTTCTCAGTATGATCGGCTAAAATTGCCTAACCCATGAATTGGAAAGTATGATTAATCTGAAAATCACTAAATCTCAGAAAAATTAATCCTAAACTTTCTTTACAATGGGTTCATTTGACCACGCAGAATATTTCTTAATCACACCAGTAAAAGTTCATCCTTCTTTGAAACTGTAAAGTATATGAAACATCAAAAATCTTCCAAACACATATTGCATTAAAATATGTTTTCAACAGCAAAATTTCTGATATTTATATTTGGCTAAAATATTTCAATTTAACATTTTAAATCTACATTCATTGATATTCTGTTATCTTTTCATAGAATTTCTACTGGTTTTTTTGTATTTAGTCATGCACACAGAAAATTATGTCCAAGAAAACACTGTCTCTTGAAATATCCTAGAGAAGTCACTATGGATAACAATTTTAAGAAGATACAAAAATCTCATGTCTACACTTTAATCATTCAACAATATCATTTGTAAATGAGAATAAATATGTACAAAATATATATCAATGTCAGGTAACTGATTTTCAAAGCCTGTTTCTTTATATGTCACAGTAATTTAAATGAAGGACCAAACATCTTTTAAAGACCAGGTTTCAGCCTTTAAATAATTTTAACCCTGGCATGCCCGTGGAGACATTGATTGCTGTACATCATTGAAACCTCTGATTCTTGGACCAAGTAACAATCTTCTTTTCATTTTCTATCTAAACTTAATCTTATGTATTGACTGCAAATGTGGGCATAAATTGTATACACTTTGTCAAGAATGCCTCTTTGTATGAGGAGAAAGTCGTAGCTAGCCCATCAAGTTTAAAATAGATTCATTCCTTGTTCAGTTGAAGTCACGATAAAAGAGAAAAAGGGAAAGAAAAAAGTTGATGAAGCCCATCAAAAGAAAGTATTTCTCTCTAGTGAATCAGTGAATAAGAATAAAACATTGAGAAATAATTGCTATGCTGTCTTGTATAAGCCAAGATAAGAAATACTTGAGGAATAGAATATATAGATTGCTTCCACAAGGAAAACCTAATGATTTTTTTAAAGTACTGATTCAAAAATTGCTGTGATTTAAGTCCAATCTCAATTATAGTGCTATAAATTGATGTCCAGCATCATTACACCATTTTCTTCCATAAGTATAGTCATAGAAGCAACAATACTGAATAGAGGAGAGTTTTTTTAAATTACTATTTGCTACATAGTGTATAGCAAATACTCTTGACTACAGATTTTAGTGCATAAAATAAATGATATAAAAACTATATATTCCTAAATGTTTCTGTAAAATTGGCATATTTTGCTTAATTTTACTCATGGCAACCATTTTCCTATCAGTTTTAGAATTTCTTGTATGTAACCATGCATATACTTTTTGTATAAATGACTTCTCACTGATTAAAATTATAATGACCCTAGCATACTAGTTCCCTTTATCTTAATCCATACATCATCACAGATATGTTGAGGTACATCAGTAAGTAAATAAGCTTGCGACTAAGTCTGACAACTTGGGGTTGATATCCAGAGCCTACATGGTACAAGTAGAGTACTGACTCTCATATGTCACCTTGACAATTACTCTTGCGGCATATCCAATGTGTGAGCACATACAGATTAACACACACACACACACACAGAGAGAGAGAGAAAGAGATAGAGAGAGAGAGAGAGAGAGAGAGAGAGAGAGAGAGAGAGAGAGAAACAATCACTCAATACATAAGAAAAATGTTTATAAATATAAATATTAACAACAAATGCTATCAAGGATCAACAGATCTTTCATACATGACTGACTAGCCTGTAAAATAATAAAGCAACTCTGATAAATAGTATGTTATTTTTTGAAAAATAAATATGAACCTTCAATAAGACCTAGCATGTGAACCCTTGAGCAACATTCCAGCAAAAATAAAACTGTGCACTATTTATTTATTTACTTACTTATTTTTATAAAGCTGTTGGCCGGTTACTAGTGTTTCGTATTGGCTAGCTCTGTCTTAAATATTAACTCATATCCATCAATCTAAGTGTTTCCACATGGTCTTATCTTACCAGAGAGAGGGTCTGGACCTCTTACTCCACTTCTTCCTACATTTTGACTCTCCCAGAATCCTCTTTGTCTCCTAGTCCTAACTATCTTGCCTTCCTATCTGCCAACAGTGCTTTACTCATTAACTAAAAAGACACACATCTTTACAGAATGATATCTCCCATCACCTCCTCTTTTTTTTCTAAAATAAAAAGAAGAGCTTTAACTTTAACATAGTAAAATATATAAAATTTTTCAAATGGTAACTATAGTTAATAATATTTAGTTCATTAACATTTAGAAAGATTTAAAGAAAATATTCCATATTATATCCATGAAGCAGGAAGCTTATTGCAATGTCCATCTTTTACCAGCAGTCACTTTTCTGTGGGTCCTGCATGTCAACTTTATAAATCAGATAGTTAACTAGTCTAGATAAGAGCAGTATCTTGGCCGAATGGCTAGTCTTGCTCTATTGGAAGCAAACTCCACAACGAGTTTTTCAATGAGCAGTTATGCCTCACTGTCTAGAAAAACCCTAAATCATTTTAAATGTCATATTCTGTATGTCTTTGAAAGGTTTGAAGAATATTTATCCATCTCAAATATATCTCTGTATATCTAGAAATACTGATTAAAATAAGTTTTTTCTGTTATGGGTAACTATAATCTATACTAAATTATACATTAAATTTTTAAATGAGCTACATAAACACAATATCTAAGCAAGAGGAAACATGTACATATCACAAAATTGATCTTAAATTGTATCAATAAATGAAAATCCATTCCATTTCTATACCATAATTCTTTTAGCTTTATAAAGAGATTGGCTGTGATCATTAACCATTTATAACCAAACCCATCTAAATGAAAGCAAACATTTATAGACAATATTTGGCGATTTGGGTGTCATTCTTTTCAAACTGCTTCGTGCTGGTTGGGGATGCTGTAATACCATGGGAATCCTAAGAAGACACAGAAATCCTGGCTATGGTCTGCAAGGCTACCTTAGCTAATGTGAATGTTGGATCACCTGGGACACTGTTTTAGGGGGTCTTGCTTGGTCAAACTATGTTAGTCCTGGAAAGAATCCACAGCTTTTCATGTGCTGTGGAAACAAAACAGATTTTTTTTTCCTCCAGTAACCTGCCCTTAGAGTTAAATTTTGAAATAAAAACATTTTTTAAAATATATAAATTGTACTATTCAGCAGCATTGATATTCAAGTGTATTTTAGCAGTTGTTCCTTCCTTAACAATTGAGCAATTCAAAGACAACCCAATAGCATACAGTATCCAGACTCACCCATTTTTAGTTTTAGGTGGCTTTTTTATTATTCTGTTTCATTTCCTTTTTTCTTCTTTTTCTTTTGTTCTTTGTTCTTTCTTTCTTTTTTCTTTTCTTTTCTTTTCTTTTTCTTTCTTTTTTTTGAGACAGGGTTTCTCTATGTAACTTTGGTTGTCCTGGAATCCACTCAGTACACCAGACTTGCTTTAAATTTGAAATCACAGAGATTTGCCTGCCTCTGCCTCCTGAGTGCTGTGATTAAAGGTATGTGCCACAACTGCCCAGTCACTTTTTTTAACAAAAGATTCTTTTTATTTTCTCTCCCAAGCCTATGTATGTTTTTTAAACATACTGTAAAAACCTCTTAGGTTTTACTTCATCTAAATTTGTCTTTACTGTATACCTCTACCATCTTTTTTAGTCTCATGTCTTTTATTTACTAAACAACATTGATAAAAATTAAAACCATAGCTGTTTTAGCTTCAGGCTTTCCATATGGTGGGGGTACATTTACCTCCAACACTGAGAGCTGTGCTCACCACCTTGGTCTATGCTGCCATTAAGCACTATGCTGCCAGCTTTGAGATGTGGTCACTGCCATTGTCTGCTGCTGCTGCTCCTACACACCATTCCATTGTTAGCAGGGTTTATTATAAGAGCCATGCAGTTTTTTGCCTCTCATGCTGAGTTAGGAAAACTTTCTTAAAGGAGCCTCATGAGACTCTGCTTGTCTCTAGCAAAATGGATCACCCGAGAAAAATGCTGCTACCAAGAACCTTGCTCTGTTCTTTTCTTTTTAAAATTCTTTTTAAAGTTTTTGTTAAGTTTTAAGGGGAAGTTCTTAGTACGCATTTTGCAGGTGCCATTTTGTTATGAGCAGTTTCCCACCATTCTGGTCCCATTGCCTTTTATCAGTCCCAAAATAACACATATAGACTCTGTTAGTTATAAAGTTCTTGGCCAATGGCTAGAGCTTCTTTTTGGCTAGCTCTATCTTAAATTTTACACATTTCTATTAATCTAAGTGTTTCTATATAGTCTCATCTTACCAGATAGAAGGTCCAGACCTCTTACTCCTCTTGGTCGTACATATTGACTCCTGTGCTCTCTTTAAATCCTGTACTGAAAGATTCATAGTTATCTTGAAATCTCTCTCCCTTTTTTCCTCCTTCCCTCCCTCCTTCCCTCTTTCTTCCTTCACCCTCCCTTCTTCTCTTCCTTCCTTCCTTTCTTTCTTTCTTCTTTCTTTTTTCCTTCCTTTCTTTCTTTTGATTTTTAGACAATATCTCTATCCCTCTATGTAGTCTAGACTATTGTCTTATAACCTGTGATTTCCCCTAGTTTTGCCAACCTTAGTGAAAATGAGTACTCAGCTGAGATAGTCTCTAGAATAGCTGACCCACATAGATCATCCATATGACTGAATTCTCCTTAGATAAAAACATGTAGTATTGTAATGAGTTGAATAATCTCAAGAGAATTGTGCCATATGTGAAGTGTCATTTTCAAAAGATATTTAAAGTATGTTTCCATTTACATAACCTTTGGAAGAATATATTTCTTTCTTTAAATGTCAGTCATCAAAACAGAGTAGCAAGGGGGTTGGAGAATATTTTGAGTAAGATCATGGATACTTGAAGATGTCTTGACTCTACACATTATCTTTAATGAGCTTGGACAAATGCAAATCATACATAATAATAAAAGCATAGAAAATGTAGATGCAGACATACACTTGTATAAATTATAAAATAAATTTGATAAATGTAAATGACTGGTAGAGAATATCAAACTGATATTGTGAATACTGTTTATGTTTGAGTATAAAATGTTCTCTCTATGGTGTGTTTGAAACCTAGACCTCCAAGCTGACAGAGCTATTTGGGAAGCTTGGGGAATATTTTAGCCATGGAACTTGGAGGAACTACATGACAAGATCAAGGCATGCGGATACATATATGTTATACATTTACTCCCCACGACTTTATCTTGGTACACTTAGTGTTGATATATCTATCGTTTTTTTTTTTTTTTTCTGGCAAGCATCATTTCATTTGTACCCCTTGTTGACTACAGTTATCTACTTTCTGCATTTTTAAAATTTTGTCAAAAGTCAACTGTTTATGTGATACCAACTACACAATTCTTTTTGCATCCAAATCTACATTTGCTGTAACCTAGGTTCATATCCCACTTTTTCCAGAAGACTAGAATCCTTTCAGAGAATTTCAATCATTTTTACTACAAAAAATTAGTGAGGAATTTTTTTTGGGGAAATGTTTTCTATAACATGTAGAACTTAATATATTAAATTATTTAATGACATGTCACAGTTTTCTTTTAAGATAAGAGCTATGTCTTGGTGTTTCTGAAATGTTTTGTAATGTTTCAAATTTTCCAATGGTTGTTCTAACACAAGATTGCTAAATACTTACTTTGTATCAGACTGAAGTCCGTCATACCTAAATTACCCAAGAAATGAAAGTCTAAGCATTTCTAAGGAATAAAGCATATGACTAACCATGTCATCTTCATGGTATTCTAGACACATAACATACCTCAAATTAAATATACAGAACATACAAATCAAAAACATATACCTTACTAGAATAATTTAAAAATACCTTGTAATGAGTATGTTTTCCATGCCAGTAGGTCCCACTACCACGCCAGCCCCCAATAACACCTAGAGTCTCTGTATTTGATATAATGCTGTTGGCCAGTTACTAGTTTCTTATCAGCAAGCTCTGTCTTAATGATTAACCCATTTTTATTAATCTAAGTATTTCCACGTGGTCTCATCTTACCGAGAGGGCTAGCATTCTGCTCTCTCCAGTCTCTCCATGCTGACCTCCTCCTTACTATTTCCTCTTTCCTCCTTGTCTCCTAGTCCATCCTATCTTCCTTTCCTATTGGCCAACAGTGTTTTATTTATTAACCAATACTGTACTGCGCCTACCCCTGCCAGCAAGGAAGACTCAACTCAGGGAAGATCTTCTTCATGCAGTTTTAATCAGGATCCTTGAAACATGTTCTTCTGACCCGCGAGAGCCCAGGGGACCCCTGCACAGGCTTAAATACCCCCACGCTAACCAACCCTAGTGAGCTACGTGGACTCTGCAGATAGGCCACTCTAACATGGAAGCAGACAGGCTGAACAGACTTAACCAAATAAAGGCTTGTTTATGCCAGAGAGTGCTCACCCTAGTGGAGGTGGAAGGCGAAAGCCAGCGCCATCTTTAAGGCTCGGCACTTCACAGCTCTCTACACAATACAAGAAACATATTTACAGGATGACATCTCCCATCATCTCCTCCTTTCTGTCTAAAATAAAAAGAAGGGTTTTAACCTTAACATAGCAAAATATATAACAACACAGTAATCAAATAATGACCATGGTTAATATTTAGTCCATTAACATTTAGCAAGATTTGAAGAAAATATGCCATCATCTATCCTATCTTTATGAGTCTGAAGTCTTATATGTAACTTATCTTTAATCCTAACTAAGGAAAACAATAACCATAACTATTCATCTTCAACTCTCTCAAAGACCACAGAAGGATTATATATAAACTCTAGAATGACAGTGACAACTCACTGCCTAGTCAGTCATCTGAAGTTCTTCTGTAATGTTCCATCTTCAGCCTATAGGCCATAGTGTGTCTGGCAGACTCCTCAGCAAAGCAGGAAACTTTAAACTGTCCACCTGTATTGGCCGTTTGTAAGTCACTTTTCTCTGTGTCCTGTAGACTGTCTAGAAGATTCTTTCATGAATCAGGAATCCTGTAGCAATGTCCATCTTGTATCATCAGTCATTTTCCTGTTGGTCCTGAATGTCCAGTTTATACAACATGAAGTCAAACTGTCTAAACAAGAGCAGTATCTTGCCCAAATGACTAGTCTTGCCATCTTGAAAGCAAACGTCATCATGTGTTTCTTCTATGTCCATCTTCCTTTATGATGCAGGTGTTATTGCCAGGAGCAGTTATGTCTCACTGTCAAGAAAATCCCTAAACCATTTTAATGCCATATTCTTTAGGTCTTTGAAAGGTTTGAAGAATGCCTATTCACCTCAAATACATCTCTGCATATCTAGAAATCCAAACTAACTAAATTCTAAGTTTTCACTATCATAAGTAACAATCTATAATCTGTACTAATTTATACAATTACATTTCTAAATGAGCTATATAAACACAATACCCAAACAAGAGGAGAAAATTGACCTTAAATTTGTATCAATAAATAAAAATCCATTCCAAAACATACTATTCATATCTATACCATAATCCCCTTTTTACCTTTAAAAAGAAATGGCTATAGTCATTAACCATTTATAACCAACCCTATAGAAATGAAAACAAGCATTTATAGACAATATTTGGGAATTTGGGCATCATTGTTTCCAAACTGTTTCCTGCTGGTAGGGGGCGCTGTCATGGGGATCCTAAGAAGATACAGAAATCCTGGCTGTACTAGTCTGCAAGACTGTATTGTCCAAGCTATTTTGAATGTTAGATCACCTGGGACTCTGTTCCAGGGGGTCTTGCTTGATCAAACCACATTAGTCTGGAAGGAATTCACAGCTTTTCACAGTAACTTGTCCTTACACTTAAATATGGAAGTCAAAGCATTTTTAAAATATATATATTGAATTAAACCAGCAGCATTTCTTTTAACAGTTGTTATTTCCTCAGCAGTCAAACAATACAAATACAAAATAATACTGTACAGTATCTATATTCTCTCCATCTTTACATGGCTTTTTTATTATTTTATTTCTTTTAGTTTTTTTATTTTTTGAGACAGGGTTTCTCTGTGAAATTTTATCTCTCCTGGAATTCACTCTGCATACCAGGTTTACTTAGAAATCACAGATATCTGTTTGACTCTGCCTCCCTTGTGCTGGGATTGAAGGTGTGTGCCTCCACACCCAGCTACACTCTTTTTACTATGCTTTCTTAAACCATTTTATCCTGTTTCTTTTTCTCTTTCAAGCCCATGCATATTTTTACCACACTGTAAAGCTTTAGAGGTTTTTCTTAATCTGAATATGTCATTACTGTAAATCTTTATATTTTTTTGGCCACGAGTCTTTTTTTAAGCTTTTGTTAATTTTTAAGTGAAAGTTCTTATTAGCTACATTGGGCACCTTATGTACAGAGCACGTTTTTCCCTGCCAGTCTTGGCCCATCACCATGCCAACCAGCCCCAAAACACACTGAGACTCCGTATTAGATATAATTCTGTTGGCCTGTTACTTGTTTTTTATCGGCTAGCTCTGTCTTAATTATTAACCCATTTGTATTAATCTAAGTAATTCCACATAGAAATCTTACTGGAGAGAGGGCATGGACTCTCCAGTCTCTCCATGCTGACTAGTCCTTCCTACTTCCTCTTATCTTGTTGTCTCCTAGCTCCTCCTATCTTCCTTTGCAACTTGACATTGAACTTTTCATATAAGTCTCCATAAAATTTCCTAATTAAATTTTTTGTGAGTTATATGCTTCATATTTCACAATTGTTCAGGACTCTGTTATTCATAGGTATATGTAACAAATGAATGATGTATGAAAGGAAAATATTGTTCATAAATCCATGTTTTAAGCTGAATGGAATTGAGAACTATCATACATAGAAATTAATGTTGAAATTTTGACTATGTTTTCAAAGGTAACTTTATTTAAGAAACATCGTACGTTAAGGAATTCTCATATACAATTCTCAGAAATGAAGCAATATACATAGAATAATTTCCTTGGGGAAATAATGTTTTCTTTATGAAAAAGTGACTTTCATCAGAAATTTTAACATATGACTCTGTGGTGAGTAGAGGATTACTTATATGACATTCCTGCCAGACTTTTATATTCAATATATGAAGAGCTGGGCAAAGGCCCAAAGTAAAATGTAAAGTATGACTAACTGTTTGAAAATAGTAATCCCTGTCCAAATGCTATATACCAGTTTAGGATGAATAGTTATCAATGCCACTCTTCATTTGATTTGCAATTATAAGAGTGCATTTTGAACAGGGAATGGTAGGTATATATTATCCTCTGTGCCAAAACCTCAATGATGTGAATAGGGTACACTTTCAGTTCAATTTCCAGGGGAGAAAAAAATTTTGGCACTTATCTTGTCATATGTTTGTATCAAGAGTGATCTGGAGATGAAAGCTAAGATACATGCTTCATGGAGAATTAAGAAAAAAAAGGCAAAAATTAGAAGGGAAGAGTAGGAAGTCACATCTATTCTTTTAGGGTCATTAGTGCCTTCTGGGAAGATTTTGACCAATGTTTAGTGTTTACCTCAATTTTGATTCCATGTATCTCTGCATATTTTAATGTCTCCCCCTGAATATTCATATATATTCACTTCTTTACAACCTACATTTAGTTATTCACATTAGTTTCTCCCTTTGAACTCTGAGGTCCTTGGACAAGGTTCATAACCCATGACAATATAAAACCAACTGGATGCCAGATAAACTCCCCTTGGACAAGTTACATATTTTCATATGTTTATTGCCTCAGCTACTTTATTAGGTCAAATCAATGTCTATGAAATGTTTCACACTGAAGGCCCTCAATAAATGTTTACTCTGATCATCCCTGGCTCAGATATTAATTAGAGGGTCTTTGTCAGAGTGGTTGCCACATAGCTTGAAATACCACATTGATGGTTCTATAAAATGCATCTCTGGGATTAATATTTATTTCTTGTTTAAAAATTTATATAGTAGGTATCACTTTAGAACCTAGATGCTTTGACAAGCTACTATTTTAGCATTAGAATAAAGTCAGTGGGAAGAAAAGACATGTTATTTACAATTAGTTTTAGATCAGTCCAAGGCCAGGGCTGAATAATTTTTATGGAACTAAGTATATGAAGACTGCAGATATTAGTTGGTATTTATTTCTCTTAGTAACTAAGTGCCCATTACCTTTCTTGTCATTAAAAAAAAGTTTCTGTCCTATGCTTCCCTGAAATATTTCTTACTCCCCATTCCATAATACACATTTACTTATTTACTTTGTTCTGACTCATAGATTACATCTATCAACCTTTACTTCGTCTATTACCATGATATTTATATTACAACTTAAATTATATCTACATTCTACTTCTTCTGTTTCCTATATTTTCTTAATAATTTTTAATGTATCTTTACATTTATTTAGGGTGGATGTGTCCTCACATCCATTTGTGCATGCACACATGCATATGAGCAAACATGTCATTGCACTTGTGGAAGCAAAAACCAAGTTGTAGGAGTCAGTTCTGTCCTACAACAATGTGATCCCCAAAGAATAAGACTGATTTTACTTGCTGAGCAATTTCACCAGACTTAGTATCCTGATTAATGTGTACTCTACTTGAGTTCATATACAATCCCTAAATTATTACATCAAAGAGAAAACATGATTATTTAATAAATGAGAGTTTGTTTCCTTTGGGGAAAAAAAGTGCCTGGACAGGAAGTCCAGTGCTTAAAACAATGGTTCTATGGGATGGAGATATGATTTATTGGGCTTTGCTGCTTTCAGGCAACTAATATCTGCCTGCTCCATTTCCAAGGGATCCAAGGGCCTTCTGGCAGAGGTGACATCTACATGGTACCGTCACACTCACACATACATATAAGTAAAATATAAAGTTCAAAGAGAAATACTTCATATGGGTTTGAATCATATTCTACTGTCATTTTCTTCTGGGAAGCTGTAAGTCAGAAAAGGAAAAGGATATATAAGACATTTTGGTTTTATAATAGATTGATAATTTATTGAAAGAAGTTCATTAAATTTGATTTTACGACATGTACTTATAGAGTTTATTTTTATGAAATACGAAATTATTTAACTAGGATGAGAAGAGCAATTTGGAGAATTTTCAGGAAATGTACTGTTTTTATTTTGTTCTCCAACCAACTTTAATGACATGGGTAAATGTTCAGAAGTTCTTGATATTTCTCCTAAGTTAGGTAATTTGACATAACATGTATACCTCATCTTCAGAAACATACTAAGGGGAAATTAACTTTATTTTTACCATTTTATAATGGCAAAGATTTAAAGTAAAAACATTTTAAGCCAATGTACATGAAACATTTTGCACTGTATCTGCTAAGGGTATCTTTTGATCTTATGTGGACTTGATGACACCTCTTAAAATTATATGGATTAGTATAATTCAGTGAGTTTTCTGTGACAGATGAAAGAACAATTGTCTAATTTATATGAAGACCTTGATCAATGCATAATGTATAATTTGTTTCACCATGTAATCTAAGATTACAATGTAATTTATAATTCTTAATAAAATCATATACTAGAGACAATGCCACACTGCATAGCCAAAGCTGACCTTCCTCATATTATGTAATCTTGGTTATCTTTGAACTTTTTAATTTTCCTGCCTGTGCTACTAAGTACGGAGTTCACAGGCCAGAGTCACATATGCAGTAAATTCATATTTAAAATGGTAAAGACACACAGAAGAAACTTATTGTGACAATTTGCTAGTATGCAAAAGATTCCAACTTATTTAACCACCTAATGGAAAATTGAAGAAACACAAGTTAATTTTGGGCACACACACTATTGTGTGAATAGTTAGGCAATGACTTGAGATATTTATGCAATGATGATCTTACTATTTGATTTCATTGTCTACTTCTTGTTCCACTGGAAAGACAAATTTATCTTAGCATGGTGAAAATTGATGAGGCATAGCAAATTATGGATCAGTTTATTTAGCAATTTATTAGCCAACAATATTACTGCTACAAAGCAATTGTATTTAAAAAATATCAGCAAGACATAATAATTACAATTAATTTATAATGACTATTATTGTAATTCCTTTTAATAACTAAAACACAGCAATGCTGCTAGAGTATATGTAAATATCACATAATGAATTTAAAAGACAAATATTTCATGACAGCATTATCTTCTGGATGCCAAGTATATAAAACTGATTATAAGAGACTGAAGCAATCACAGAGCAAAGTGGGTCATTGTTTTAAAATATATTACAGTTAAACAGAAGGAAGACATTTTATGTTCTCTTGTATAGCAAAGAAAGTTAGATAACAGTTACATACTATGTATTCTGTTTTAATAATTTATTTTAATATTTATTTATATACATGTGTGGTTTTGTACCTGCTACTGCATCCATCAATCTGAAACAACCAGATGTTGTCAAAAATCCTGGAATTGGAGTTGTAGGTGATTACGAGCCTTCTGATATAGGTGCTGGGATCCTATACAAGACCAATACGATCTGTTAACCATGAATCCGTCTGTCCAGTCAGTCATGTACATATCTTTATAAGGGTTAGTGATTTTTAAAACCTTTTTCTACATAAAAAAAACAAAACACCATGGATGCTTTTTCTTTACCCACAGTAAATGATGATATCTTTTATTTAAAATGTTTACTCCAAGAAATATATACATATAAGTGTGTGCATACGTATATATATGCATACATATATATATACACGTATATATATATATATGTATGTATATGTATACGTATATATATAGTAACAGCACTAAAACAGGCACCTTCATCTGAATCTCATTATCCTCATTTCTTCCCTTCATGTACCCTCTAGTTGATGACCAGAAGACTTCAGGAGCGCATGGGTTGCCAGAGCGGTAACCACCAAGGGCTTTTACATTTCTGCTGTTCTAAAGGAATTTCCCTGTGGGAAAGCTCAGGAGGACATATTAGTGTAAAGAAAGGGGTTGTGACTGGGCACATGGATCTCTCCCCAGAAGACACTTTCTACCACCACCACCATCACCCCTCTGTGCCACTGCTCCCAAGGCCTCTAGCCAGGGATCTTCCTGGAAGATGCAGCCAGCTCAGCTCAGGGCTACTGCATCCTCAATTCTCTTGGTGGTCATACAACTTCAGGAAAACTCCAGGAAAGAAGGAGCAGACACTGAGCAGCATTCTCCAGAGAGAGGCCAGGGAAGGCTTGGGCATCATGTTGTGGAATCAAGGAGTGGTGTTTTGGGGAGAACTGGACAAATCATATTAAACGAAGCATCACCACGGCTGAAGCTTGACCCCGAGAACTTACTACAGTCGGACACATAATGGGAAACAGTGGGAACTGGAATCTGCTCCCACCAGGCCACGGCACTGGCCACGTCCACCACACTTTGCAAAACCAGAAGCTACTGCGAAGCCCTGTGGCAGAAGGAGCTATGCATAGATCAATTTCAGCATAGCAAGTGTCACAACAGCAAAGAAAAACCCATACATTTGAAGAACAAAATTTAACTTTGCCATCGATCCAGCCTCATTCTTCAATCCACCACTCCTTCCCCTGCAGAGCACCACTGACCTAAACCTAGTTAAATCAGCCAAAGCAGCCCAGACACTCTGGACACTAAGGCAGCCTGAGTTGCCACCACACTCCTATCCAGTGAGGAGGAATCAGGAAAAGGCGCCTCAGAACTTAGCCACAAAGTCAATACCAGGACAGGCTAGGAGAGAGGATACTTGTGAGGATGTGTGTGGCAGTAAGAGCATCTCCAATGGCATACAGACCATGGGATATAGTCAGGAATCCCATCTATTTGGTAACAGAGCCAAGCAAATGCAAGTGGCCAAAGAGCATAGGGGAAAGCAGAAAAACGGCCAAGTCTCATTATAGAGAGGCCATCCCAGGCAGAGCAGACTGACAGCAGGAGCAGACAGGCACACAGGCAACAACAATGGGAATTAGAACAACTGGCTGATCAATCTCTCTGCCAAGCATAACCTGGGCTCCACAAGGAGCCATAAAACCAGGCCTTACAAAAACTAAAAGGATTCTCACCTTGCCGCTTCCCCCCACCCCCCACCAGGCCCTGTATCTAATGGTCCCTGATTCTCATTTGGACTTGAGAGCTACAGTAGACATAAATGGATAAACACAGATGCCAAAGCCACCACCAGAGAAGGCGGGGAGAATATCTAGTTCTACAAATGCTTCAGCCAAAAGGTCATGGGCTTTGCATGCCAACAAACAAGTGCCCTGATCTGCCAAGGCAGGCAGGTGGATAGAGACCAACTACCAGTGATGTTTTTAGCCTAGAAGCTGTTGAAAACCATGGACTCTTAAAGTGATCACTATATTTAATCCAAATTAAACACTCTAGTATGATTATATGTATTAAAACATCAAATTATACCTCATTAATATGCATTAGCCTTATTGTTTCCTACCTGAAAAGGTAGAAGACATATGAAAAGGTAAATATATATATATATATATATATATATATATATATATATATATATATTTAATTTTTCGTTTTCTATTTTGTTCTGAGTGTGTGGTCTATACATGTATGCATATGTGCAGGTGTGTTTACACACATATGTGCCTGTTTGCATGGAGGCTAGAGGTTGACTTGAGGTGTGGTTCTCCATGAGCTTGAGTTTTGAGATAGTTGTGGTGTTCATTGACTCAGCTATCCAGTGAACCCTGGACTCTGTCTCCTTTACGCTTTAAGGATAAACTGGATTTAAGTGTGTGCAAGGGTTTGTAGCCCTGATCCTCACGCCTGTAGGGCAGTGTAGTAGTTAGAAAGAAAATGGCCCCAACAGGAGTGGCACTATTAGGAGGTATGGCATTGTTGGAGGCAGTGTGTCACTGTGGGGGCGGGCTTTGAGGTCTCTTTTCTCAAGCTTCCCTCAGTGTGGCCGGCAGTCAACTTCCTGTTGCCTGGAAGGTAAAGCGCTCTCGGCTCCAGCATTATGTCTGCCTGCATGCTGCCATGCTCCCATCATGATCATAATGGACTGAACCGCAATGAAATGTTTTTTGTATGAGTTGCTGTGGTCATGGTGTCTCTTCGCAGCAACAGTAAACCCTACCTAAAACAGGTAGGCACTTTACTAAATCAATCATTTCCTCAGCCTTGAAAAGGTAAAATTTTATAAGTAAGATAACTTATGACTAGCTTTTAAAACAAATTTTATACTTCAAATAATTTTAAAGAGCATCATTTTCAGGTTTGAAATGAAATTCATCCATGTTGCCATTTTTCAAAAACTAAATGTGGTTAAGTTAAACACTCTTTATATTTTGAATTTTCATATGAGGTACCAGTTTATCATCATGATATACTTGTCATAGAAAATCGTGTAATCCACTCACATGATGACATGAATGAATGATTAGTTCTGTCCAAGGGTTGATGCTTAAAGTCATTGAGGAATTAAGCTAGTAATTCCAAAATCTGCAGTGTGAAGCACTCACAGTTTTCTTACACTACTGTCTAATTATATTTGATTCTCTGAAAAATGCAATAGGAAACAAACTATACTTAACATCTATCGCCGTGTAGGTGAAGTTACTGTATGAACGTTGCACTGAATAAGTTCTCCAATGTCTGAAAGGCAGGCATTTGAGGGAGTAGCAGAGTCCCTCCTAAACACAGGAGTGTAGTGCATTTGTCCACACACATTTTTAAGCTATACTTCTGCTTTTTGCCATCATTTGACATTCTGTTCAGTTACAAAATACCTGAACTTCAAAAGAGACAGCAGTCAAGACATCATAACTTTAAAGAGTTCTAATTGAACAATGATAACAGCCTGAGCCCTCTTCCAAATTATCAAGTTTATCAGCCACACTGTCAATAGCTTCATTGTGCTTCCTTTTCCAGTTTCTGTACTTGAGAATGAAAGATATTCCTTTGTGTTAAAGCAAGGAGTCGGGGATTATATTCTGTAAGAACCACTATGGGTGATGGACGCCTAAGTGATCTCCTGCTGCTGGCCTTGGACTGTGAAACAGCTGAGAATACTAATGGCAACCAAGCAGGGGCAGTTTTTGCTCCTTTAAAACCCTGCCAGTCTCTATTGATGTACACAGGGATTTGATGGATGCGGTGATCTGTCTGCTTTCTACAAAAGCACATGAAACTTCATTTAAATTGTTTATCCTTATATATTTCATCTGCAACTTGGGATGGACTGTGGTTGAACCGGTGCTTATATTGGAGTATGACTTTGTGGCAAACAAGCTAGCACAATGCTTCTTTCCTCACTATGTCTTTTTGCTTTCTGTCAGTTATCATCCCCACTGAATTTACTGAGAGTACAGTGAAATTTTAAAAGAGAAAAATGCTGCTCGGCAAAGGCCTACTGGTTCAAAATCTGGGATGAAGGGAGAATATAGCAGTTTTGGCTGTGGAAGCAACATTTAGGCCCCTCACATAACTGCTGATTTTCACACCACCTCCTCTCGGTGTGGACGTGTCTGGGATATACAGTACCTTGCAGGGACTGTCTATCCTGCAGAGAAAACCTGCTTTAAGATTTCTTTCTCTGCACAGCCTTCCTCTCCAGAATTCACAAAACATACTCTTATTTCCAGACTCAGCATTAATTTCTCCTGTTCTCAGTTACTAAACAGTAATGTATTTGGAGTAGATTATTATGAAGGCAAATAATGTGAAATGTTGGCTTGCATATTTTCATGTATCCAGTGCTGTTTCGTGCCACAGAGACTTTTCCTTCCATCAATATAGAAAGAAAAGAAGTTTTTAAAGACTAAACATGGGGAAACACTAAAGCTGAGTGTGGACTAGACTCTAAACAACAGCACTCACCTTCTGATCTCCATAACTGATTCAATTTGGCATTAACTGAATGGCATCATGCCTGGGTGACATATACCCCATATCACTGTGTAATGGCTAAAGTTGATTTTCAACTTGACACATCTGGAAAGGGGGGAACTCAACTGAGGAATTGCCTCTATCAGACAGACCAATGAGCATGTCTATTAGGGTATATTCACGAGTGTTAATGGACGTAGGAAGGCTTAGCCAACTGTAGGCTAGGTAAACTAGTCAGAGCAAGAAAACCAATGAGCAGTGTTCCTCTGTGCCTTATGTTCAAGCTCCAGAAGGAATGTGTCTTAGCTTTACCTTTACCATCCTGCCTGTATCTGTTTATCTGAAGGGCAGGTATGTGGCTCCTTTAGCATGGCCTATGTGATTTCAGTGACACTAAATATACCAGTGTGTATCAGAGTACCAAAAGTTGGTATCTCTGTCTCCATGCCAAGCAGACTGTGTGCCAGTGATTAAAGTATGATGCAATAGCTTCAACCACAGAGTCCTGTGACTCCTCTTATTTCCTTGTGTGTACTAGAATTTTATGCCTCAAGAGGACTATTTAAACAGAACTATATGGTATCAATAGAATTCCATTTGGAAAAGAATACTCCCTAGGGAGTGTTATATTGTATTCTGATGGGGGGAGTGTCCTTCTGTATATATGTTTCTCTTACTGGTTGATGAATAAAACACTGATTGGTCAGTAGCCAGGCAGAAAGTGTGGGGGCCTCCCAGAAGAGGAGAATTCTGGGAAGAGGAAATGCCAGAGAGATGCCCTGTAGCTGCTGAAGGAGCAACAAGTCCGGACATTCTCTCATAAGATAAGACAATGTAGAAATACATAGATTAGTGGTTGTAAGTTAATAATTAAGAGATAGCTAGCTAGTAAGAAGCCTAAGGCATCAGTCAAACAGTTTATAATTAATATGAGTCTCTGTGTATTTATTTGGGGTTGAAGGGAGGGCGGGAGCAGGCTGGACAGAACCTCCTTATACAGTTTTGCTAAAGGATTGTTAAGGAACACTGTGTTTCTCGTAGACTGTAATATATTGCATCAGAATGAAAATGATTCATAAGTTGAAATTTCTTTCTGGATTAAGTCAAAGTACTGGTAATTTTCCCTGCCCAAACACACAGCATAGATTTAAACACTACCTTATATCAGTTCTACATTTTTTTTAAAATCTCCAGTGCGGTTATTCTGAACCATTTTCATTTGTATGTGGTACTGGTAATTGTTGCCAGTTTTTGAACAACAGAATGATGGATGTAAATTCTAAAGCCTAGTTGTTTCTCAATTAATCCTGCATCACTACCCTCATGTGTCAAGACAGTGGGGAATTTGTGCATACCATCTCTCTCTATGGCCTCTAAAATCCACAAAGGGCAATATCCCTAACAAATGTCTCAGAGACAGAGGTCTATCAATGCAAAACTAAACTTAATGCTTGCAGTGAAAGTAGTTTTACTTTACCTTAAGCCAACATGGAAAATTATACTGACTGAAAAAACCAATATTATAATATCATCCACTTGCATAGCACTATATTTCTGAAAGATTTATGTGTTTATTCTTACTACAACTCTATGGCATTAACACATTTTCAAACACCAAAGGTCACTGAATTATATGATAAAGGAAAATTTTGTGGAGTTAATATGAGGAAACATATTTCAACATGTGCATTCTATCTTCAGATTTCATTTTAACATTTTATTATATTTCATAATATATGAATATATTACTATATTCAATTACTACTTAATGAAAAGGTAATGATAGTACTAGAGAATAGAATTTTCTAAATCCTTCCTCAAGAGATCATTAGTCTGCTCTATGTGCTCTGTGCCAACACACTCCAACCTTTAATTAAAACTAGCAAACCCTAGCCTCCATTTGCTACCAAAAGCTGCCAATATTGCCACTCTTTGATATCTGTGCCAAAAGGTATCAATGACTGTGGATTTGGACATGTGGCCTCCTGAATTACCATAAACTATTCATGGAGCTCCCATTGTGTTCAATGGCAGAGTTTTAAGTCCTACTGAGGACAGTGTACTTTTCCCTGCTAGGAAGGACACATCAAAACTCATGGCCATTCAGTCTCTATTAACATTGAATCTATAATAGGAGAAGAGTCTATTAAGGATAGTAGAGGATGCAATAATGAAATAACTGTGTAAGAAGCAGTTTCATTAGATTTCTTAATGAATTCACTTCACATAAAGAATGTTGTGATTTTATTAGTAATCCAGTCTTGGTTTATAAAGTTATTTTTTCCCCAAAATGAAACATATCTCTCTATATATAACAGTAGCTGAATATATATCTTGTTAATATGTTATTTACATTTCTCAAAAATAAACTTGGGATTTTCATACTTAATGTTGATTTAATGTTATAATAGATGTATTTTATGTATAAATCTTCCCAGATGAGGTCAAAAAAATTGGAGTTTGACAGCAATGGCAATGGGAGAGGAAACTCAAAAAAAAAAATAAATCTTCCTTCTCAGATATATATGTCTTTAAAACATTTAAAATGCATAATATTTGACTGTTTTTACTGTTGACTTGAGACAATTGTCTATACATAGAACAATGTAGTAAAGTAGTAAATGAAGAAAAACAAAGACAAAATATTTTTAAAATATAGGAACCAGGAATGTATAATGATAAATTGAAAAAAAAAAGTAGATAGAGCTTATTTTTTGTACCATCATCTAAAGAATTACTTATTCCCCCTCTGTTATACACAATAAAACCTGACTCATTTTTAAAAATCAGTGAAAATGCTTTCTTTTTAGCATGGCTTTTATTAAGTCATTCATATATGGGTTTTGTTTATGTGTGTGTGTGTGTGTGTGTGTGTGTGTGTGTTTCTGCTATAGTGGTCATAACTGTATGAGGACACATATGGTACAGTATGTATGGGTAAGTCAGAGGGCAATCTCAAAATCTCAGTTGTATTCTATCTTTGTTTTGAACAGGTATTTCAATTGACCTAACATTTCACCATGCAGGCCAGGCTATCTAGCTCAAGAACGTCTAGGGATCTTTTGTTTCCTGTCTCCCATTTTAGTATCATTGATATTGTAAACATGTGTCACCTTAAGGCATTTTCCTTGGAATCCAGGCATCTAAATCAGGGGCTAATTCTTGTGGGGTAAGTGCTTTACTGACTGAGCTATCTCCTCGGGGCCAAAAGAAGGGTTATTTCTCTAAGATGCTTCTGAATATGTTTTTAGTATTGTTAAAATAAATACTCTGAAATTTTAATTTGAAATGTGTTTATACAGCTATACATTTTTTTTTTTACTTCATAAAGTCTAAAAGTGAGTTTTCCTTTACAAAAACGTAAGTGAATTGAGAGATAACCAGTAGAGTAATTGAATTTTAGCAAAAACATGTTTAAAATATGAGGTGTCCTAAATAAGTCACATTACATATTCAATTGTAATAGAATCAAGAACTTCTAGAGAAAATGGGTTAACATAAGAAATGATAGGATTTTGACATTTTAGTTATGGAAGCATGGTATTTACCAATTCAACATGAGGATAATTTTATTTGTGATTGCTAGAAAATTATAATAAAATTATTTTTCTTTCAGGTTTACTCATTTTCTTATAAAATATGTAATTTACAGGATGAGGACATTGCAATATGAAATAATGAAGATTCTGAATATCATTTGGCAAAACTATAGACTGTACTCCAAAATCTACAATTATGAATCAAAGCTGGAAAGAAGCTAAGAAATAGCTGAAGTTATAAACATACACAAACACCTACCTGATGGGAGATGTTATTATGTAAATATGTTTCTCATACTGGTTAATAAATAAAGCACTGTGGCCAATGGGAAAGCAAAATAGGAGGGACTAGGAGACAAGCTGACTCCTCATAGTTAGGAGGAGTCAGCATGTAGAGCATAGAGAAAGCAAGATGCTGGCCCGCCACTCTCCGGCAAGATGAGCCACATGGAAATACTTAGAGTAATAGAAGTGGGCTAATCATTAAGACAGAGCTAGCCGATAAACAATAATAGTAACTGGCCAACAGCATTGTATCAAATACAGAGTCTCTGAGTGTTATTGGGGGTGGCGTGGCAACGGGATGAGACCGGCGGCGAGATACACGGTATGCCAACCCCCGCACACACACACACACACACACACACACACACACACACACACACACAAATACACACACATACACACACAATGAATTTTCTTGATTTAGTTTCATTAGGTTTCCTAAAACCAGGTAGAAATAAGGTGAGAGTTTCATTGTATACTTTGATTCTAAGATATAAAATAACATTAGACTGGTTTTATAACTTGTCACTCCTTGACCTCTGTCCATTTTTAAAGCATTTAGAAATTAAGTTAAAGTATATATCATACCTAGTCCATAACTGCCACTGTTGCATTATTGATTTGTGTGTTATAGATGACAGTGTAAAGATTCAAATTAGCATAGTTCCAAAATAGCATTCGGCAATGTGAGGCCAGAAAATTGACACTGATAATTTCATTTTGCAAGCAGTACTTTTTGCTCTTTCAATTCATGTACTAGGAATCAGAAGAAAATTTCATCACAGTCATCTCTTTGGATTCATGTTTCATTTGGTTCCTTATGGTATGGTATACATCTTCACCTTCAGCCATATCTGAAGGAAGAACGTGTTAGATATGGTGATGATGGTTATCTTCATTACTTGATTGCTACATCAGTAATTTCCACCTTCTATGTTTGCAGGAGACTAAGAAACAAACTTATATACTTATATACTCATTATCTATCCTTTATGTAATTTTATGCATCAGAGTATTTTGTTGAAGGTTATTAAGGATGTTCACCAAGTATGTTCCTAGTGCATCTGCATCTTGTCAATGAAAATAATAGGAGAGCATTGAATTTCCTAGAACTGAAGATACAGAAAATTGTAAGCCACTATGATGGTACTAGTAACAAAACTTGGTACTATTTTTTTTTTCTCTTATATCTTTGGTTGTGAGTCTAGCCTTTAACAGCTGAGCCATCTCTCCAGCCCATTGTTTTTGTTTTTGTTTTAGTGTTTCAAAGTCATCTCTCTAACTTACTGAAGTTAAATAATAAATCTAGTTCTGCCAAAAAATGTATGACACAGCAAAATAGAAAACTATTAACATAATAATTACAGTTATTAAATACAAATACCATTAAATTGATTTTGCTTTCATTAATTCTTTGAGAATTTCCCACTGAATCATATTCATTCTTCCCCCTCCCCAACTCTTCTCAGACTGAACACCCTACTCTTCCCATCCAATATTGTGTCCTTTTTTTTTCACATCAAGGACAGTTTCTGCTGCCCCAATACTCTTGGATGTGTGGTCTTTTGTTCTAGGCCATACTCACAAGGAAAATCAATTTTTCCTCTCCAAGCACTTTGATGGAATTTTGTGCCTAACTTGCCTTTCCATACTGAGATTTGATATTGCTTGGGTCTGTAAGGCATTGTTTATACTTTGTCAACCACTGTGAGTTCATGCACACCTTTTCTCTGCTATGTGCAGGAGATACCTTTTCCTTGTAGTCATCTTTGGCCCCTGGCTACTGCACTTATTACATCTTCTAATCCACAATGATTCCAGTGTCTTTGAAGGAGAATGTGTGCCACACATGTTCCATTAAGGTTGACCATTCTGAAGTGTGTTCTTCACTATTTATTGATTAATTGCAGGTCTCTATATTAGTCAGCTACAGCAAATATAACTTTTAATTCTGTTTAAGATCAAGATATATATTAATCTCTGGGTATAATGCTATGTCATTAGGAGTTATTTAATGCTATACCTACATATAATAATAAAAGTAACATTTTTTGTCCTACTGTCTATAATTTCTCTGACCAACATTTTTTGGTCTAAAGATGTGGCCAGTCAATACTGCAGCACAGATGATTCATATATGAGTAAATGTGATTAAAATTTTCTCCTCTGTTTTCATTCACAGAAATTTCCAAGTCAATGAAATGCAGTCACTAAAGTTGAAGCTTCCATATCAGTACTAGCATCTTAATATTCTATGGCTCAAGTGCATTGTTTCCTCTGAAATAAGACTATGCATTGAGCCCTAGGTAATAACCAAGAGCATTGCCGGTGATCTGTGATGTTTGCAGTCTTTAGGGACTTACTTGAGTACAACTCCAAAAGAAGTACTGCATTTATTGCTGAGACAGTGCTTTTTATCTCTTAGGCTTTATGTCTAGTGGAGGCATTTCTGCTATAAGGTAACCCAATTGAACTCTTGTATGTGTGTGTGTAGATATATTTCAGAAGCTTCCACACTAGTAGGGTTACACATTTTTTAAAAATTCCTAAAGGGTTACCTTGGCTTTAAAAGAATTAATTTTATGTCTTCTTGGCTGAAAACTTCTTAGTGGATAATCAATAAGCATTCTCATCCCTGGGAAAGGCTAATTCTTCTCCCACCAGCAATTAGTTACATTAGGCTTTTTTTTTTTTTTTTCTGGGAGTGGTTCCCCATAAAATTTCCCACCCTCCATGTTAGCATGTCTTTTGATATTGATGTTATTCTGGTCTTGAGTGTGCAGCCATTTTTAGAAGAAGCTATTCCACAGTAGACTTCTCAGTATTCTGTCTCTTATACATTTTCTTCCCCTTTTCCATGATGTTCCCTGACACATACATGCAGGATCTGTGATGTATATGTAACCATATAAACAGTAAAACAAATATACAAACAAAATCTGCTTGATTCAGAATTTATATATTTTTGCATTCATATATACTTGCATATATTGCACACATATATATGTAAATAATAATGAAAGAAAAAGAATAAGGGCCATGTAGCGGTTCTTTGGGAAAATAGTGGTTCTGAAAGAAAAAAGAAAAGGGGACATTGATATAATTCTTTCTTAATTTAGAATGTATTAAGACTGTCAAAGAATTATGTTCATTAATAAAAATAAACACTAAAGTATGGAAGGAATAAGTCTCTGCTATCTACAGAGGTTGTACTTAGCATTTGAGTCAAGCATAAGCTGAAATTGAAGAAGATTCTTAAAATCTAAAGCAAAACAAAGCAAAAAGGTAATGAAATTGATGCTTATTGAACAAGGTTGTGGAAGTTGGAAAGAAAATGGCTTCCAAAGGAAGTGGCTCTATTAGGAGGTGTGGCCTTGTTGGAAGAAATGTGTCACTGCTGAGGTGGGATTTAAGGTTCCTTTTGACCACTTAGTGTGGTACACAGTTCCCTTCCTATTGTCTGTGGATAAAGATGTAGATCTCTCAGCTTCTTCTCCAGCACCATGTCTGCCTGCATGAAAGCTCGTGCCACATGATAATAATGAACTAACCCTGTGGAAATGTTAGCTACTTCAATAAAATGTTTTCCTTTATAAGAGTTTCTGTGGTCATGATGTCTCTTCACAGCAATATAAATCCTAAGACAAGGGTTTAAATTGAAATTGGTGATAAAGCAGAAAGATCATCATATAATTTTAAAAGGTCCAGTTCAACAAGAAAATGAAGCAGGTTTAAATGCATGATATTTTAAACTTACATGTAGACAGCATTAGAAATCTAAACACAGTGAATATTAACAAACAATATTAGAGAATGACAAAAAATTCAGGGATTTCAATGCCGTGTGTTCAAAACTGGATAGTTCAAACAACAGAAATCATTTCAGGGAAGACCACAAAAATTACACTTTTGCATAAATAGTCAAAAATGCAAATTCTCACATTTCCACATCAATACTTAAGTGTACATTGTTAACCAGAATATACAAAAAAAAATCTTCAATGTTAAAACATGTGTTGGGCTGCAAAACAAGTCTTTCCAATTTTTCTAAAATGAATTAATGCTAAAGTGAAAAATAAATTTTAACTAAAAAGTCAATCAATACAGATGGCAATAGTATGAAAATGGTAATAAAAAGAAAGGGAAAGTTAAAAACTATAACTATGTAGAAAAATCAATAGCTCAATGAAGAAATTTAAAAAGAAAAAATAGAACACAAAGTCCACAGAAACGGGAAGATAAAATGAATCATAAAAGATATAGTGAGGAGGTTTTAACTGAGAAGTACTTAACAATAAGTAACTAATTTAATAAGAGCACATTCAACTTGAATGTATATTTCAAGAAACTGGACAAATAATGAAAAGTTGGTCTTAGAATTTTTAAGAAAGATAAAAATGATAAAAAATAGGATAGAGTTGAGTAATATTAGGAAACTAATAGAAAAGAATAATGGAACAAAATTACCTTCTTGATAGAACAAAATTTCAAAAACTAGCAATATTAATAATAGTGATTATATAAATAAATATAATCAGCAGTAAAATGAAACATTACAGCTATTAGTCCAGAAATATAAACAAATTTAAAAGAATATTTTAATAATCACATGCCAACAAATCCAATATCTAAGATGGATTAGTCATTAAATTTCAGGAAATATGCAGCCAGCCAAGAATGGAGTAATGAAAAAATAGGCAAATTGAAAAGATGAATAGTAATTAAGGGATATGAATTAGGAGTAAAACAGTAACAACTGATAATAAAACAAGAATCTGTTCATATTAGTGATGAATTCTACTAACCATTTAAATAATTAATATCAATCCTGTTAAAACTATTGTGGAAACACTGAAGTGGAGTGGACAGTCTCCAGCTTGTTTTCATGACAACAGCATTACACTATTTTACATTATTTTAAAGTCAATAATAATACTGTGAGGAAAAGATCATGGTCTAGTGATCCTGATAGACGTAAATAAGGAGGCTGAGACTAGATGTCACAGGATAAAGTATTTGCTGAAGACCCTTGGGTACCTGAGTTCAGCTTGCCAGCACCAATTTGAAGTCTGGGGATTGCTTGTTTTAACAATGGGCTCAGAGAAAGGCAGATCCTGGTGATTGTCAATCAACCAGGATAGCTAAAATAGTAAGTTCCATGGCCAGTGAGGTATTCTCTAAAAGAGAGAGAAACAGAAAGAGGGAGGGAGGTAAGGAGAGATGGAAGCAGGAAGGGAAGAAAAATATAAAAATTTAAGGAAAGTATGACCAAACAAGAGCTGGCTTCCACATACTAATATAGAAAAGAACAAACATTTCCAAGCATAGATGCACATATTCATACGCCCACCAAAAAAAGAAAGAAAGAAAGAAAGAAAGAAAGAAAGAAGAAAGAAAGAAAGAAAGAAAGAAAGAAAGAAAGAAAGAAAGAAAGAAAGGCAAACCAACAAAATAATCAACAAGTTGGCATAATAACATTTTCCACTGAGATTTATTCTTAGACACTAAGGATGGTTCAACATAGAAATTGTAATTAATGTCATAAAAACACATTTAAAATGTTAAGAATGAAAAAAATAGTAATACAAAATCATCTATGATTATATACTTTGACAATAAAAATTCTCCAAAGATTAAACATAGAAAGAATGCACCTTAATTTCATAAAAGTTGTAAGTGAGAAGCAGGACTCACTGCTTCTTAAGAGAATTAAAGAGCACATTAAAGAATGTGCTCTTAAATAAGAAACTGTGCAATGAAATCTATCCTATTTCAGTGCAATAAACTATGTGAAATATTGTAATATCAGGTCATTAGTATTCGGGCATCTGTGCTGGTCTGACTGTGGGTTCTGATAGGACCCATCCTCAGCTGTAACCATTAAGCTCACCACCTGTGTACATTCTCTCTCTCTCTCTCTCTCTCTCTCTCTCTCTCTCTCTCTCTCTCTCCTTCCCTCTCTTTCTCTATCCCTCTCTCTCTCTCTGAGTCTCTTTCTGCTTCTCTGCCTGTTTCTTTTGCTGTCTGCATACCCCCCTCTCCCGTCTCTCTTTTTCTCTGCTGCTGTTCCTTCCATAGAGGCTGGTTTCCCCTCTTCCCCTTTTTCCCATTACTATTTCTCTAGTAACCCCCACCCCCTGGATGAGCTCTTTCACTTGGTATCTATCTCCCACACTGCTATTTAAATTACAACACAGACAAAATAATAAATGCATAGTTAATAGACCAATTTTATACAAGAAATGTTCTTATATATAAAATAAACCAGAATTCCACAAATGTTAGAACTTACATATAAATTTAGAAATGCTGAATTACCTAAAATTAACATACAATAGTATTAAGTCTTTTGTCCACTATCAGAAAAATTAATAAGGAAAATTAATTGCCAGTGGCATAAAAAAGAATATTGTAATTTGATAATAAATTTAATAAGGAAATGCAAGTATATAAACTCATAAAGCTTATATTAAAGAAATAAACTACATATTAATAGAGATATATTTTTGTTCTTGTTAATTTTTTGTCAAATTGACACAGCTAGAGATCATCTGGGAAAAGTGAACCTCTATTGAGCAAATGATGACATCAGATGACCTGATGGGATCTGAGCAATATTGTTGTGGTTTATGGTTTATGTGGAAGGGCCCAAGCCACTTTAGCCATTGCCAACTCTGGGCAGGCGGGTATACCAGGTAGCAGGAAGAAAACTAAAGATGTCATGAGAAGCAAGTGACAGTAGTGTCCCTCCATGGTCTCACTCACCACCATCTTTAAGGACTAGATAATGTGAACCTGTCACTGCAAATTTACTCTTCCTACAAACAAGAACTTCTTAGAATTACTATACTGCATTGTAGATACTGCAAATTCTAAACATCTGTAATTTGTCCCTAAAATAACTGATACAGACATCAGTAGAATTTCATTTTTCTTAAATGAAGTTTTATGTAATTATGTAATGTTTTCTCAATATTAAAGATGCTTGATTTTTCTTCTGAAATTATATTCAGTCTTAATTTTTTAACTCAAACATTTCTCTTTGCATACTTATTGTTTTTTCCAAGTCTACTTGTACTACTCATGCCAAGTACTGCCAAACACAGCCATTATCATGATATTCATAAAAGGCAAGGTGTCTACTTTGCATTCAAGTGTCCCTACATCTCTGCAGGTCAATATAACTCCCCCAAATGAACCCCTAAGTTTGAACCAGGGACTACTCCAGCATTTAAGGTACAGTTTGCAAGAATCCCAACCAAAGATAACTGCCAATCCCAGTGCACATAAAGTCCCTGAGGAAATTCATATGGGGTGATGTCTGCAGTCATTGATGCTGTCACATCAGTGTCCATCTCTCTGGACCCAGGATTTACTATGATCATGTGATGGTATATAAAGCAGAAAGGTACCTTTTATGTAAGCACAGATTCCTCTTTACTTTATGTTTTGTTTTCCTCTTCCAATTATTGATCACTTCTTAATACAAGTAAAAATTCATTCACAACAAAGTCTCTTTCAATGTATTGAATTGAAGGTTGAAACAGGATTCCCCAACTTTGTGGCAAGTTCATTTAGAATGTCTTTAGATTTGAATAAAAATATTTATATATAAAGCCTAGCCTTTTATATGGAACTTGTTTGGAGACACAGGAAATGAAAGAACCTCTTTTTCTATCATATAGAATATTTCATTTATTACAATATCCTTTAAAATAATAGGTAATTTAATTGACAATATAGGTATATATGTATACGTATATATATATAAATGTATATATTTACATATATATGTGTGTATATGTGTGTATGTGTATATATGTATATATATATATATATTTATATATACAATTACATATGTAATATATACAATATATATAATACTATATATGTATATATATACATATATATATTATACAATTCCCCTAGCACAATCTATTTTGTTATTGAAACTTATTCATTTGATTCACAGGGTGCCAGGGAATCAGGGCCTGCTCCATCCTCTGTGTTACAAGGCAGGATTTCTGGGCTGGGAGAGCTCCCAGTACTTTTGACTGAGCAGGTACAGCCATCCTGGGTAAGTGGAGGCACAGATGCTTGGTTAACGATGCATATCAGGTGGAGAGGAAGGGGGTTCCACACTCAGGCAAACAACAGGATACCCTTTCTGGCACAGTCCTATCTTAGTCTCATTGGTATATAAATGGCAGCACTCGGCACATTCTAGGGTCTTGGAAAAAATATGAATTCTCAAGCACATAGGGCCCTGGCTGTGTTGCACTTGCAAAGGCAGATGTACCAGTATTGGAGGCCAGAACATAGTGGAAAGCCCCAGAACCAAGCTGAAGCAGTGATTGATTAATAGGAAAGAACAATTAGTATCATTAGAATATGGGAGATGGAAGATGCCAAAATAAAATGCCTCTCAAGGGAGGCTGGGGACACCTCAGCCCCACTTGATTTACCCAGTTCTCCCATGGGGTGCTGGAAGAAAATCCAGATAGGCATAATACAAAGACCTTGGACAGGACTTCAGTGCCATTACTGGATATGAAAGACGTGCTTAGAGGTGGTGGTGAGGTGCAGACCATGGTGTAGATGGCTTCTTTGATCTAAACACAAGCTTGTAAGATAAATGACTATTGCAATCTTAACTTGGTCTGTTCTCTCCAAAGCATGCAAAACCTCTGGGAATTTTTGTGTGTTTTTTGTTTTGTTTTTTTACTATAATTGAACAAAACATTTTTAGTTTTACTTTTGTTTTTCAAACTACATATCTTGCCATATTTTTGAGCTAGACTGCAAACTCACATTTTAGATGTCTCATGATCAGCAGTGGTTAAGTATTAAGGGATTAGTTTCTTACTAATAACTCTAAGAAATGTTTCCAAAAGACAATTCACAGATCTTTTAAAATGGGATTGGGATGATTGGGGGGGGGGAAATGCCTTTAAAGGAAATCAACAATGCAGCTCAGTTTATCTACATAAATTTGGATAAAGTGTAGCCAGTGAATATAGGATTATATAATGCTTTTGTTCAAAGATGAGATCCTAAGAGTCATGATTAGAAATTATATGAACTGCTGTAACAAGACAATCCACATTCACAGAAATCACAAAAAGAAACAGAATGTTTCTTTCACATAAATAGGATCTTCAGGATTTCCTAAAGTTGAAATCATGTTTTCCTGTCCAATAAATTAGCTTTACCCTATGACATTGGAAGAAGAATTTAATATGGTCATTTACCTTAAAGTTGCTTAGGTTGGGAAAGTAAATCATATTATATCCTACCTATAATCCTTACAAGATGCATGTTTATCAGTTTGATTCTTTGTTTAGCACCTAATTCATTCTAAGATGTTACTCACTCTAGAATTAAAACCTGTGACTGATTTATCATTGGGCATCTTTATGTCTCATGTACAGGATACAATCATTCAGAGCTATTTAACTTGTATCCTTATATGTGGGACTTTCTGTCAGCCAAATCAGCAACACCAAATCTTACACAAAAGTCTCCTTTGCTCATTTTTATACCATGACTATGGCTTCCTACTGGTGTCTTTCAAGAATATTGACACTTAGCACCACAAAGGGTTTATTAAATATTATTTCTCTTTCCCAAATTTCAGCTAACAAAGCCTGTGCATTCTACAGCTATGGGCTATACTTGATGTTTCAGGTAAGAACTCTGCCTTGGGCTGGTAAGATGATTTAATTGGTATAGGTATTGGACACCAAGCCCTGAAATTCTGAGTTTCTTCCTGTGATGGAGGGAGAGAACTCACTCTCCTAGCATCTCACTCTCCTAGATACTCCTATGGTATCTATTTGTACTCTTTGGTATGTGTATGCCTTCCTTCAAACATGCAAATGAGTAAGTAAACATAGTTTAAGAGAATTCTTATTTGACTAGCCATGAAATCATATTGATATCTATGGCTCTTTTCACCCATTATGCAAGGCATGCACTTCTCCTTAATTAAAATCTTTGACACATGGCAACATTTCAGTCAAAGACAGACTACATAGATAAGGGTATCTGTTATATAGGCTAGGTGTGTAATAGACTGCATCATCTAGGTTTCTGTAAGTAAAGTCTATAATGTTCCCACAATGATAAAATTGACTAATGGTGCATTTCTCAGAATGGTTCCCTGACAGGAAGTGACATATGACTGAATTTATATCTATTACATATACTTTTGTGATATTTACTAAATTGCAAACTCCATGAGAGTAAAAATTGGCAAATTTTGGAGACTAAAACACACAGAACATATTTTAATACTTACCACATATTTGTTACATTTTAAATATTAGAATGCCATGCAAGGAATCTAAATCATTTATAAATTAATTTCTATTATTCATTTGTGCTTGTCTTTTACAAAATCTTTAACCCATTTTTAAGGAAAGTGAAACAATGAAATGCAGGAAATTAGAGACAAATTTGTAATCAGTCCTTATTACTGTGTCTGGGAGTCTTGTCCTACTGAATTCTACTCCTTTTACTCTATCTTTGAGAAAAGAGGGGAAGGGACAAAAATACTTATTTATCATCTCAACTCCTGGATTACAGGAATGGGTACTCACAAGAGAAAATAATCTGTTAGAAATGTATTAGAGATTTGATTTAATTTTAATCATGTGATATCAGTTTTGGAGTTTGTGAATGTCCATGCTTGTTCCCAAGAAGATTAGACCCTTGAGTTTTCCTATCACAGGAACTACAGAAAATTCTCAAAATCCTGACCTAGGTCCTGGCAATGACCTTATCATTATTTTGCTTATCCATATCTCTAATCCTGCACATATTTTACATCCTTTTTTATCTTCTTGATATCAGGTTACAGGGAAGAACTCATAGAAGAGAAAACAGTTCATTCAAACAATTAGTAAAGACTTTAGACATCATACTTGTCTTTAGTTTCAATTTAAAAGAAATATTTAGTGTGAAAAAAAGATACTGATTGATGTTAAGATTTGGCAGAATGAGTATTCTCTGTGTCCTTCCAGCCCATCATATCGGGAACATGGTGACATCTCGGCAGGGTTGCTACCTAGGACCATGTCTGGTTCCATGATCCTACCACAGCTAGGGCCTGTATTTATGTCTGTGGCATATGTTGCCACAAAAGACCACACAGATGCCCATGGTCTAGGATAAAACCTGTTGCCATAAGGGTGTCCTGGGTCACATTGCAGCCAGGGCCTTGCTGATATGAGGGGCATGTTGTGTCACCAGGGGTTATGGTGTGCTACAGGCAAGAGCTGCTTCAGAGAGTCATGTCTGAGTCCATGGCCCTATAGCAGCTAGGGTCTGAGTGAATGCCTGTAGCCCTTGTTATCACTGAGACCCCTATGCATATGCAGGGCCTTGACATCCACTCTGTCAGTGTCCAAGGACTATTTAGCAGCTAGGGCCATAATGATCTCTGTGTCTGCTACTGTGACCTGGGGCAATGGGGACATACAGGTCAAGGCTGATGCCTAGGCCCTTGTTTAATTCGGTGGCTCTACAGTGGCCAGGGTCTCAGGTGATATTCATGGCAGCTGTTACCAGTGAGGGTTCTGCGGTTGCCTATGGTGTGGTCAGCCACCTGAGACCATGTTGCTCCTTGAGGGTATACTGCACCAGAGCCATAATGGTTTGGGTGGCTTGTGGTGTCACTGGGGTCTTGGTAGTGTCTAGCCCCGAGCTGCTGCCAGGGGACATGGCTTGAGTTCAGGCTCCTATGCAGCTGCAGGATATCCTGATGTCTGTGCCCTGGGTTGGCACAGGGGTCATTGGAACCATGCTCTGCTGGGCCATCTAGCACGTAACTGGCCTGTCACTGGCTCTGGGATGGCTGGCCCTGCCCCTTGCTGAATAATGGGGGGGTTGCCCCTTCAGGAGAACTGGCCCATGCATACTGTCAAGATGATTGCACCCCTCACAAAAGGTTTCTTTGGTTTGTTTAGTCTTCGTTTTTTCTTTTAAATTTGGCTTTGAATTTTTTTGGGGGGGTGGATCTAATAGCAGAGGGTGGATGTGGGGGGGACGAGAAAATAAGCATGAATGAAAATCCACAAAAGATTAATAAAAGTTTAAAAATCAATACCAAAAGCTGGAAAAAGAAGCAGGATAATTTTTTGATCATTCAGAACTGACATCACTATGAAAATAAATGCACAATGAATCAGGGTGCTTCATCATTCAGTCTCTGCATTTAAATTTTTGTGCTAGGAAACCTAGTAATAATAATTTGTACTTCAAAGATAGACATGGGCACTTCCCATTGATTAAATAAAAAAATTAAGACAGGTAATAAGGAAGCATAATGACTTTTAATAAAGTACTTTATTTGTATTATGCATATATATATATAAAATAAAATAATACATACGCATCATATATATGAAACTAGTCATAAAACCTAGTTCATTCTGCCTCACTTAACTCATTAATGCCTATTTAATATCTTGTTATTTCCACTAAGGTGATTTTAATAGCATACTGAAATCCATCTGACTTGTTAATATTTTATTTTATTGAGATTGGCAAGGAGAGCCTAGAAAATTTCTTAAGCTAATTTTGCAAGGAATTAAAACAACTATTTTGTGTCAAATATACAGTGATATCAAGCCAGAAGTTCTACTATGCACATGTCATGATGGAGAACACACCATCTTACGGTGAAGAATACATCATGAACTCAGAGAATGAGAGAGTAAAGGGTGGGAATCTACATTGGGAAGAATCAAAGATGTGTATAAGCTGTTCATGGTATGGGTTAAGACTTCATGTAAAAGTATCAAAATGAGTGCTGTCGATATTTAATCCTGATAAAGCTCTCACTTCATATTAAACTATCACTTTCAGGGTATAATTAACTCATACCGACCTAAAAAATATGGTTTCTTGATGAATTATCAGGTCTGATCCATACATAGAAAAAAAATTTGCTTTTGTCAGCAACTCTAGACTAGTGTGTGTGTAGAACTTTGGGACACACTGGTATAGAATTTCATCAAATACAGGGATAAATATTTAATGTTAACAATTGCATACTTATTTTGGTGAACTTAAGAGTCAGAGCTGCATATTTGTTCCTAGTTAATATCTTTTCATTTACTACAAAAGTTTGCATGAAACATTCACATATTCACATTAAAACTTAAACATAATTGAATTTTAAAAGAATATAATCTTGATAGGTTGAACTAATTTAAACTGATTTTTAAATTTTCACTTTATATTACAACCAAAGTTCTTCCTCCCACCCCCTCTCACAGTGTTCCTCCCACTCCTCCTCCCACAACCACTCCCCCTCCTAACAGCCCACTCTCCATCCACTCCTCCCAATAAGTAAGGGTTTCCACGGGAGCCCTTGGAACCTCAAGTTGTAGTAGAACCAAGGCCTTCCCCCTTGTATTAAGGTTAAGGATGGAATTCATTCATAGCAAATAGGCTTCAATAAGCTAGTTCATGAAACCAGGGATAGATCCTGATTCTAGTGTCAGACGCCCCTCATGTAGACCAAGCTACACAACTGTCTCCCACATATAAATGGCCTAGTTCAGGCCCATGGAGGCTCCACAGCTGTAGGTCCTGAGTTTTTGAGTTTCCATGAGCTGGTTTCAGCTCCATCATGATTTTGACCTGCTTTGATCATACATTCCCTCCTCTCTCTCTCTCTCTCTCTCTCTCTCTCTCTCTCTCTCTCTCTCTTTGACTAGATTTCAGGAATTCAGCCAGGATCTCTGCATTTGGTTCCATCAATTCCTGGATGAAGTCTCTATAATGACAGGTGGGTTATTAACCAATCTGAAGGGGAAGGCCATTTCAGGCACTCTCTCCACTATTGCTAGGAGTCTTAGCTGCTGTCATACATACGGATTCCTGGGAATTTTCCTAGTACCAGGTTTCTCCATAACCCCATAGTGGCCCTCTCTATCCAGGTATCTCTTTCCTTCCCCTCTCTGTGACCCCTTGACCATCCTGTTCCCTCAAGTTTTTATCTCTCATCACCTTCGGTTTAATGATCATCTTGCCTCACGTTTTTCCAGGAGATATCATCTAATTCCCCTTCCCAGGGTGACTCATGTGCCCCTCTTAGGATTCTTCTTGTTACCTAGATTCCCTGAGATGTGGATTTAAATCCTTTGCTTTACATCTAATATCAACTTATCAGTGAGTACATACCATATTTGTGTTTCTAAGTCTGGGTTACCTCACTCAAGATGAGTTTTTTCTAGATTCATCCATTACTCTAAACATTTCATCATAACATTGATTTTTTTACAACTAAATAATACTTTATTATGTAAATGTACCACACTTTATTTACCCATCTTTTGGTTGAGAGGCATCTAGGTTGTTTCCAGGTTTTGCCTATTACAAATAATTCTGCCATATTATTTGTTGAGCAAGTATCTTTGTGGTATGATTGAGCATCCTTTGGGTATATGTCCAAGAGTGGTACAGCTAGGTCTTAAGGGAGATTGATTTCCAATTTTCTGAGAAACCACCATATTTCTTTCCAAAATGGCTGAACAAGTTTTTACTCCAAACAACACTGAAGAAATTTTACCCCACTCCACATTCTCTCCAACATAAGCTGTGCTCAGTATTTTTTATCAAAGCCATTCTGAGAGGTATAAAATGGTAACTCAGATATCTTTTGATTTGCATTTCCCTGATGATTATGGCTGTTAATCAATTTATTAAATGTCTGTCATCTTTTTGAGATGCTTCTGATGAGAATTCTCTGTTTAGCTCTGTACCCCATTTTTAATTGGATTATTTGGTATTTTGATGTCAATTTTCTTGAGTTCTTTATATATTATGGAGATCCGCTCTCTGTCAGATGTGGGTTTGGTAAAGATATTTTCCCATTCTTTAAGCTGTTATTTTATAATTTAGAATGAATTAAAAAGAAAAAAAATACTTTGACATCTGAACAGTTTCAAGATAAGTATGCAGGCTTCTTTATTAACACCAGAAACCTAAGAATATTGTACATCAGCCCTGAAGTTTCACCAAAATAAACAACAACAACAAAAAAAAGTTTGAAAACATACTTACCTTAGAAAATTATGATTTACAATCCCAATAATACTTCACTACTTAAAATAATTCTTTGAACCAAAGCTCCAAGATAAATCCATTTAAAGCAATCAATTTGCTATTTTTAAGACTCTGTAGCAAAATATAGTGATAGGCTTCGATTATACAAGGCTAAGTGAAATTATAAATCTACAGTGACATATGTGGGTGAATGCTTAGTTTCTTCCCTCATGTTACCTCTCAAGTAATTTGCAAATATTAAGGCTAAAAATAGATCTTTCTTCTTAGACATGTCATTTCAATGTAGGGAAAGATAGATGGCAACATTCAGAAAACGCAAAAAGTACAATCTTGAAAATACCTGGGTTTGAAGTAGATGAAAGAAGAAAAAATTAATGGAGCTCAGAGACCAAAATGGGCATTTATTTTATCATCAGGTCTATTATCTTGCATAAATTGAGTGAGTTAGCAGCATTAGCTGGCTTTACACATAGTCAGAAATTGACCAGCATGCTCCTCATTTTTCTCTCTTTCACTTGAATATTTGTCTTTCTCCCTAAATCAATTGAATGATCAATATGTGGTAGCTATGAGGATATTGACTCATTTCTCTTGCATCTCAGAAAATTAATCTTGCTGATGCTTCAGTTGTATATAACTCTTACTTAAAATAATACTAACCAAGATGGTAATCTGTCATTTACTAGCATAGTATGATTTTTTTAAAAATACATTTTCATGAGAATTAACACTTATCTAAATTATTGCACATTCTCCTAAGTCAGTAAACCCCTAAGATGTTGGAAAACATTGCTTTTATTATTAAATTCATAAGAAAATAACCAGAGTTCTCTAATTATGCTACATTAAAAGTTAAGTAGGAAGTATGAACTGTTGGCAAATACAGCTTTTAGTCTTGTTGCCAGTAGGATGTACTTTTGTTTTGTTTTCTCCCCTACTGTATCCCATTCTACCTATCTTTGAAACCTTCTTTGGTTGAAACGCTGATGTGAAAATAGTGAAAATATAGATCACTGTTCTAATCAAATCGATAAATTATTGAAAACTTATTTTTGATCTGAGATTTTTCTTTATTGAAGATGAAAGTTTCTGTTCAGCCCCAAATAATATGGATACTATATTATTATTAAACTTTTGGCGATGGCTAGTGCTTCTTACAGGTTAGCTCTGTCTTTATTATTAATCCAGAACTATCAATCTATGCATATTCATGTGGTCATGGCTTACTGAAGAATGCCAAGACATGTTACTCCTTTATGGAGTAAATGACATCTAAATGGCATCTCTTGGACCTCCCTCTCTCTCCTCACTCCTTCCTCTTGTGATTCCTTCTATCCTTCATTGGGCTAACTGTTCTATTCATCAACCAATAAGAGAAACATGTATACAGAAAAGGACCTCCCCCCCATCAATTTAGGCATGTACTTCTTTATCTCTTCAGTATCAAGCTGCATGTCTTGAGATCAAAAGGCTGAATAAAATGTCTTACTTGAATTTATTTCCAGAACAGAATTGCATAAGGATGTTGAAAAAAATATATATGCATACTACACAATTCTGGTCTCTTTTTTAAAATTCTTTTTCATCTCTCCTGCATTTAAATTTCAATTTCAACAATACTAAGAATACATTATGAGATGTTCCCATATCATAAGAGAAGGGTTTCCTTGTTTATGGGCATCTCAGAGTTTGCTCAAAATTAGACAGAAATATGGGGCTAAGGCAAAATTGGTAAATGAACATCTTTCTCTCCCCAAGTCTCCAGTTACTATCGCATTTGACTCATGAGGCTCAATCTTCCCCAAATAACTATTTAAATTAATGGTTACAGTAAGAAGAGACGTCATCTTCATCAGTAGTCTAATCACTGATAAATTGTTCTTAATGTATCAAATAACACACAGAAAATGCCCACTAATTAAATACCATGAGAATGGAGATAGTGGAACATAGACCATGTAAAAGGCGTGAGAGAAAATTCTACTGTTAAGAGCTATGAGCAGAGGGTAGAGGAGTAGGGCTTAGAAAGAGAAGAGAAGGGTACACTGAACTGAGAATGTTTGAAAATGTCAGCTGAAACCCTAATATTTTATACTACAAAACACACATATATGTTTCAATGTAGTTACTATATAATGCTAATTCCAGATGCCGAGGATTGCCACACAAAAACTGCAGTGCAAGATGTAGAATAGCTCCTCATAGCTCATTGTTCTGAGAAGTCCCCAGAGATCCCCAAAGCAATTTAGACTATTGCCATTACTCTTGCTTGCCTAAAAACTTGATAGTAAGACCCTTTTGTTAAATATACTATACAATTTAGAAATAGTACAGAGAAAAATCAGTGTGTAACCGTTATGATAGTGTCCTCCTTGTTGGCTGCCTTCCATAGTACCAGAAGGTATGATGCAGTCACCATGGAGAGAAACATTACTATGATGGCTCCTCTTTGTTGGTACCTTTACCACAAAACAACAGCAACAATAAAAACAACAAAAGAAAACAAAACAAAAAAAAACCCCTACAAATAGCTTGGTATGGGTTTAGATTTTTGTTTCTGTTTGATTTTTCATCAAATCTGACACACCATTTGGGGAAGGCCCTAGCCCTCCCTGGTGTATCTAGACTGAGAGAGTATCTCTCCATAGGGGATGGGCTCCTAAAGCCCATTTGTGCATTGAGGATAAATAGTGGTTCCATTGCTTGCTAGGGGCCCTACAGATTTCCCAGGCCCCCAACTGACACTCACATTAAGGGTGTCTGGTTTTGTCTTATGCAGGTTCCTCAGCTGTCTCTAGAGTCTGTAAGCTCCCACTTGCTCAGGTCAGCTGTCTCTGTGGGTTTCCCCAGCATGGTCTTGACCCCTTGGCTCATTACTCCTTCTTCTCTGCAACTGGATTCCAGGGGTTTGGCTCAATGCTTATCTGTGAAATCTGCCTCTGCTTCCCAGATTTAATACATGGACAGGTGCTTAGTCTCACTGCAACTCGATATGCCATGTTTTGTTGATAATCATGGGAGACCTGAATAGAAACAGTAGAGGGGGAACAGTGGGTATGGGAATAGCCAGATTAACGAATTTTTCAAAAAAATATCAGTGGTGGAAGCATTAATAATTTAAAACAATTAATCTACAGAGAAAGGACAATATTTACTATGAAAGTAGCTAAGTATGTACATATGTATGTGTGCATGGATGTGTTTATGTACATAGTTATATATGTATATATATATATACAGTTGACTATATCTATACATACATGTGCATGCACACATACACATATCAGTATATACCATATATATAGCTAGTAATTAAGCACTTTGATGTCAAACTGTCAAAATTTGATATATTAAATGAAGTATTACTTGTAAACTTAAAGGAAGAAATCTACACTCCTGTACATGGTAAATTCTGTATTGTAACATCCATTAGGAGATTCAGAATATAAGGTCAACTTCTACTTGAATGGAGGCCTGAGAAACAGCCTGAATTTGAGTCCAGATGCTGACTCATACTGAGCAACACAGCATTAATAATATAAACATAAAGTGAGAATATCCTCTCATCCTCTCTCTCTCTCTCTCTCTCTCTCTCTCTCTCTCACACACACACACACACACACACACACACACACACACAGACACACACACACGCACAAACTTTCTTTCAGCACTCTTAAATAGTAGATACTGATATAGACATAAATTATAATAAATATATTACCTGTGCAAAAACAACAAAGGGCCACTGCCATATCCATATCCTCAGCTGCATCTAAACACCTTATTCACTATTTTTTTTCTCTCTTCAGAAATTGATATGCAAAAGATAATGTCTAGATGTTAGAGATTCTTTCCTTTTAAGATTCACTGCTACAACTTAGCATTTCAAAGTGAGGCCTATTTAACAAATCTCCAGTTACCTAAACACAATTAAAACCCATAATCGCTGATCAAAAAATTAGCATAGTTTGTTTGAGAACATCACACAAAACATCAGGCCTCTCTAGGAGCATCACCCGCGGAGCTGTTAATGAACATGCCTCAGAGAACATGCTTTGACCTTGTTTCTTTGAGTAGAGGGGAAAAAGTACAACATAAAAAGCACAGGTGGAGAGAGATTCAAGCCAGGATAGATACATACAAATGTTACATACAAATACAGTTTTTCAAAAAGGAGCAGATGATGACAGGGTCATCATCTCAGAGATCATAGCTATTGTTTTAGAAATCAGAGTCTTGAGAACTTGGTTTCAGCAGACAACCAGAGAACTTAGCACAAGATTTCCCCCTCCCCTCTGAGTGTATATGTGGTGCTGAGGATGTTGCCTTCCTTAGATTGCTATATAGTCATGGGCAAGACCTGAATGCATGAAGGCTACAAATATGCATTTCTTAGCCAAGAACTTGAGAAAGCACAGATATCATGTTGTCTTACTAATCAAATATTATCAAAAATGCTGTCCATAGAAATGGTCTATATTGTATTTCATTTCTGTGATAGAGAATCTGTGCTGGAGGCACAGACACAGTCTAATTTTTGTCAACTTAACACAGCCAGAGTATTTTAGAAAAGGGAGCTTCAACTGAGAAAATGGCTTATCAGATTGGACTTTGGGCATTCTTACCTTAGTTGATAATTAGTTGATCATTGATGTTGGAGGGATCAGCTCACTGTGGGCTGTGCCACACTTTCGAATTGTCCTAGGTGCTATTAACTGGTAATCCTGTGAGCTAAGAGAAATCAGGCTGGGAAAGTCATGGCATGCAATCCCAAGCCAGTAAGCAGTACACCTTCAAGGCTTCTGACTTAACTTTCTGTCCTAAAACCCCAGTGACAGCCAGTGATATGGAACTGTAAGTTGAAATAAACCCTTTCCTCGCAAGCTGCTTTTGGTCATGCTGTTTTATCCACAGTAAAATAGAACAGTGAGTGAGTTAGGGAACAGCGATGAGATATAAAACAAGAGGACTGTCGAAATATATCAGTTGGAAAAGTGCTTGACATAGGAATTAAGATCAGAGTTCAATTCTAACAAACTACGTAAACAACAACAACAACAAGCAAACGAAAAGACTCTACTGTATTTTTATGTGCTTGTAATATATGTGGGAATGCAGAGAAATATTGGCCCTCGGGCTGCCTGGCAAGGTAGTGTCACCTACCAGTGGATCTCCAGGCCAGTGAAACACCCTGACTCAAAGAGCAAGGCCATGGTTTCTGATAAATTGGTCCTTTGGCGTCACTCATACATGCTCACATCTGTACACAACACATGTAAAGCCTGACACATATGTGTACCAGTACATAATCACACACACAAACACACACACACCCACCCACACACACACACACACAACACACACACACACACACACAAGGAATAAGTAAATAAAATAAACTACTAACATATTGTATGTCTATAAACCTGTATAAACACAAACAAAGGTTTTCTTTTTTCTTAGATAACTATGTATTAGTATACAGACTTAGTTCTCAGATGACACTTGGTATTTGATGGAATACCTATTTCTGAGACACACAGTTTGAAAACTTATTCTCTTAACTGTTCTTCGTCTGATATTAATTAATTACCACCATCTTAGTTCAGAGAACTGTGCTTTGAACAAACTATGGATTTTCTTCCTTGTGCTCACCGAATACCAATGATAATAGACAGGAAAATTTATGCCATGGGTTTCTCTTAATTAAGCTTGCTTGCTTATAAACCATTTCAAGAATCAAAGGGCAATCACAATTCTGAAGTCTGCAAATATATCTAACTCATGGTTAAGTCATTTTCATTAATCTCATGAATATGATTTTTCAATTTGTAAGTGATTTTTTGTTTAAGATAATGGTTAATATGTACAATAGAATCTCCTTGGTATTAATACTCAAACTGGGGCCTGAAGAATTTTCATTAATTTACATATGGGGTTTAACTTATTGTCCTAAAGTTCTATTCTTGCGTTCTACACAATTGTATGTAATTAATTGTTTTTATCACTGAATGTTTGAATATTAATTTAAAGATATCAAGATTATTAAAATTCTGAGTCATGTTGATTTTTAATATTATTATTATGCTGTGTTGCTAGAAAGTTAAACACTATTGGCTGTTTATATTAAATGAAATGCCCCTTAACATTAGCTTTCTCTACTTTGTTGAGAGGTCCAGTGGATTTCTATGTGGTACTATGGATTTGCTACAAACCCTTACTTGCTAACTTCACTGTAGCTAACTCTAGTTTTAAGTGGGTCAGAACCACCTTGGCTTTGATGGTCAGTGCAACACTGAATTAAGATAAATATGAAACCATGAATGGGAAGTTTACCTCAAGTTATCGATTCAATATGTTCCTCATACTAGGCAAAGCTGTTTGATCTAACCTTATTTTATCATGTGTCTATAGCAGAAGTGAATGCCTGGCTGAAGATTTTACTATAGTCATATATTTTAATGAATCTCTGAAAAATTAAAATTGCCACAATTTAAAAAAAATATTTTAATTGAAATAGAATTGCATCAATTTCACACCTCATTTTCCCCTTTATCCTCTCTAGAAACTCTTCTTCCTCACCCTCTACTCCCACATGTCAAAGATAAGAGCTTTTTTTTTCTTTTTAATTTCCATTACATACATACATATGTATGTATATGTACAAATGTACAAATGCCATTATCGATTACTTTTTAAAGTGTGTTAGTTCAACAGGTAACGAAAAGAAATTCCTTTTACTAGAATATCCTGAAATGACTGGAAGTTCTTTTGATCATATGTTCTCACTCATGACCAGGCTGTAACTTGGGACTAAACCTGGTATGAACCAGTGCATGCCCTTGGTTTACTGCCAGCCTCTGTAGTTAATATTTTGTCAGTCCTGTTTTGGATGGAAGATACTGTTTCCTTAAAATCATCTATCTCCTCTGGCTTTTATATTTCTTCAACCTCATCTTAAATATAGGTACTTCCCTGAGACCTCTGAATGAAGGGATTTGATGAAGCTATGCCATTTATGACTGGTAGTATTAAAGTCTCTCACTCTCCACACATTGTCCTGTTATGGGTCTGTGTATTGGTTCCATCTATTGCATGCAGAAGCTTCTCTGATGATACCTAAAGGAATTGATCTACAAGCATAGCAGAGTGTCATTAGTAGTTATTTTACTGATACTTTCATTGAGCAACATGGTAGTTTTATGCTAAGTCAGTGACCTATCTATTTTCAGGTTCTTGGCCACCTGTACAGTTTCATGGGCAGTAGGCCTTAATTCTAGAGTGGCTGGTTAGCTATAAAAGCAACTGCCAACCTAACTGTAAAACCTGTGTCTTTGTTTTTAATCTTTGGAATTTCATATATAGGGGTAATTGTATAAAAATGTACAACCAATTTCCCCCCACAATTTACCTGGAATGCTCTTCTCCAGTATAAGCCCTTTTCACTTCCTCTCATCTAGTTTTTTGAAAACTCACTAAGAACAGTCACAAGTTACCATATTTGCATATTTCTTAGGTCATCGACTAGAACAAGGGAAAACTAGTGACTCTTTATTAGAAAAGCCTTTCTTGAGGTATACACAAACCAAAATTATAATAACTTTTAAATTATACAATATCATAGAAGTCTGAAAATTAGAGTAGTGGTTAATAATAATACATCTAGAATGTTCAACAAATTTTAGTCCCCACAACTGAATTGTGAATCTCCCAAATTTAACAATGATTAATTCTTGAATAATAGTGTAATATGGAGCCTAAATACTTACATATTTATATTTAAGGATAATTGAAAGAAACTACTGTTGATAAATTTAAGATTTCAATGTAAACATCTAATAAATGACTATATTTTGGGGAGTAAAAACAAACTAAAAAGGGGCCAGCATTGGATTGTGAGCTGGTTTTAGGTAACTACTCTACAAAATATTTTTTTCATTAAATTCCTTTTAGAATTTCATACATGGGTATGTTGTATATGTGTTATTCTTACCCTCTCCTCCAAATCATTTTGTGTCCCTCAGACACACCTTCTCAAATTTTTTATATCTTCTGTATTTATTTATGTTATATATTTATACATACATATATATATATATATATACACACACACACACGTATGGGTATATAGGGTATGTATATATATATATATACCCATTAATTCTTATTAATAAAGCTCTTATTTGCTTATGTTAAAAGCTATTTTAGCCATATTAATCATGAACACAATGGAATTTTAGATTATTCTAATTACCAGATTTATCAGATATTTCCAGTCTTACCAAATTCTTACTAAACCCTCAATTAATGGAAACATTCTATTTTTCTTAAGAAAGAGTTCCAAATTCAATATTTAGTCAACAATGTGACACTAAACATTAGCAAATATCAACTGTTTCTTAAGACCAGCTATAAAGCTGGCCTTCCACCTGTCAAGGTTGAGAACTTTCTAACTACGTGATAAAAATTTTATGTTATACATTTCAAAAATGATATTAGCACATTTGAAGTAAAAAAGTAACATGTAAAGAAATTTTATTTCCTCTTTATCAGACATTCATATATATTTCACAGTAGAGACTTTTCCTGTTTGGTTCATTGAGAACTTAGTTACTAAATCTTTATAGATTCTATAAATTATAAAGCATTTGCTAGTACTGGAGATTGATAGAATAAATAATTTATACATATATTTTAATAAAATGTTAGTATTACAACAAATAAGGTTAGTCAAGCATCATTTTTTAAACTTAAATACCATAACTAATACAGTTACACAAACTGCTCTATGTATATATAGCAGATCTCTGGGAAGGGAAAGAGAATATTTGGAAAGTACTTTGAGATCAAATACTATAATCTTTATGTTTGTATGCAGTCTAAAGTCATTACACAAAGTATCTCAAAATTATACTATGACCCATCTAGATCACCTTTAGGTATCTATCCAGAAAATTCCACTTGCGGTTATAATTTTTAAAATTGAAGGCATGATTATTTATCCAAGAACTTAATTTGATCTGACTCCATTGAATTAAAAGAACAATTCATTCATTGCTTAAGATGCTAAATTTCAAACTATAATGTAGATAGTAAACTACATTTTTGCACAAACTGCATAAAGGTTTGCTGTGTTATTTAATGCAGAAAACTTACTTTAAACTTATTCAGTGTGCAGTGATTTCTTTTATAGTTATCTTTTATCTCTATGTTTGTTTAAGTAATGTTTTTCATCATTTTAAATTCATCAAGCTGTGTCTCAAATGGTTGATCACAGACAGAATAGTTAAATGAAAACACAAACTTTCTCAGTTGCGCTAAAGTGCCTGAGGACCCTCATTCAGGAATGGTTCTTTTGTACAAAAAAACTCAAACAGAAGAGTCTTAATTTCCGTTTATTTGTTGGGAATTCTCACTTTCTCCTTTGTCATATCTAAAGCAGAGTCCGTGTATTAGCTAAAATATTGTCCTTAGCATCCCACACCTCCTTCAGACCTAAACTTCCTGGGGATGTTCCAATAGAGGAATCATGCAGTCCTCTGACATTCAGATAAATATGTGACACAAATAAATCAGCCTATTTCCCACCTCCCTTTAATGAACTCTTTCTTCACTTCTCTTTTACCATCATGAAACAAACCATCAGAGGAACAAAGTAAAGATACCGAACAAGAGCACTTAGCTCAAGTTATTCTTCCAGGTGAACAATGTGCAACCTCCATTTACACAACGTTAAAAATCAGCCTTTCTCTGGATCAGTTAACAGGATGGTAGCTAGTGCCCTGCCGTAAACAGAAAGAAAATTCAAGGAGTCCTTCTAAATGTTCTATATTAGATTCATATAACATAATCTATCAACATTATTTGGACAAATTTTGACCATTGTTTTTACTTAACATTGAAGTTTTCAGATTGAATATCTAAAGATTCAGTATGAACTATTCTTATTTGTACTTAGGTCTTCTGAGGCATTAGCCACAGCATATAAATGTGATTGGACACAACAGACATGAGCCTCAAATACAGACTGTAACACAAAGCCCAGCATGGTCTGCACATTTGAAGTCTTTGTATATAACTGTTGTGTGAAGGTATGGGGAAGGATTTTACTTTAGTTATTTTATTTTTCCCTAGAATTGGGGTCTTAAGAGCTCTAAGCAAAGAAGTTAGGTCATAAATTTTATTTTTGGCCTGTTACTACCTAGAAAGGAGAGAAGGGATAAACATAATATTTCATGGCTGTCCCAGGGAAAAGGAATTTGAGTTTTGATGACCTATTTCTAGAAATTGAAAGTCTGCTATGCCTCACCTCAAAGGAGAATGAAGGTGAGAGACAAGAGGTCAGAAGATCAGAGAGAGCTTTGTTCACCTTATGTTGCTATTTTCTGAATCCATCATGTTCACAGTCTAGTGTGTATCTGTTTATGATTTAATTAAAATGCAAGATTCATACTGATATGCCTATATTTCCTGACTAACAAAGGGAAACTATCACCATTTTAGAAGAGACCACTTCCATAGTAACAGTTCTAAATACTAAATATAAAAATTACTGACTTCAACCAGTGAGTGTTTATAAAATTATTTCAGACCCAAACAGCATAAAGCAGCATAGTTTAAACTGTGCATGAGTAACCAGAGGACAGAGTTAAACTAGAACATTTGGAAAAAGACAAAAACACCAATTTAGCAAAAGCTATAGAGGAAATATACTTTACCCCAACTCTCCTTCTGTGATGATTAATACTGATTTCAATATCATTTTATATTAATAGGATATAAAATGATTTTATATCATTGAAGAAACAAACATCTGAGAATGCTTGCCAGAGATTAGCTATATTGGGTAAACTGGGGTGAGAAAACCAACTCTAAATTTGAGAAGCAAAAGTTTAGTATGCTGGGGATTTGGGTTAAGCATGCATCAGAAGGAGAACTGAGCACAAGCATTTACTGTCCATATGATTAAAAAGCGATTGCTCACCTTGAATTTCAGCTTCAATGGCTTCCCCACCATGACAGAGGTGCTTCAGAACTATAAATCAAGATCATCCTTCATAACAAACAGATAATGAAGGAAGTCACATGGAAGTAAAAATCTGTGCAGAAAATGACGCCATCATTTGAGCAATGCAGGAGCATAGAGAATTGAAAACCATCTTAACCAATTACATATCTGACAGGAATAGGTTCTAAAATATATATACATATGCATACGTGTGTGTGTGTGTGTGTGTGTGTATGTGTGTATGAACTAAAAAATATCCAATTAATAATAAGATGTAAAACTAAATTGAGAGTTACCAGAAGATAAAATACAAATTGCTAAGACATTTCTAAATTTTTTAACATCTTGGCCAACAGGAAAATATTAATTAAAACTGTTTGGATATTTAATCTAACCCTAGGTATAACATGCAAGATAAACACAACAAAGGACAGCACAATCTAGAAAGGATGCTGAGAAAGAACATTGATTTTTCTGCTGGTGCGAGTGAAAACTTTTACAACCTCTGTGGAAATCAGTGTGGAGGTTTCTCAAGAAATGAAAAATAGATATGTTACAAGTTCTAACTATAATACATTTCATTATATTCCCAAATGACACTATTGCTGTTTGAAAGAAAACGGCCACAAAAGGAGTGGCCCTACTGGAGGTGTGGCATTATTTCAGTAGGTGTGACCTTGTTGGAGGAGATATTTCATTCTGGGGGTGGGATTTGATATCTCCTATGTTCATGACATGTCCAGTGTGTCAGTTTGCTTTTTGATATCTGCAGATTAAGACGTAGAATTCTCAGCTCATTCTCCATCTCATAGCTTCCTGCTATAATGATAATGGACTAAACATCTGAACTGTAAGACATCGCAAAAAAAAAATGTTTTCCTTTATAAGAGATGTCTTAGTCATGGCGTCTCTTCACAGCAATAGAAACGAAGGGAGCTGCTTACTGCAGAGATATTTGCTAATCCTTATTTATTGAGACTCTGTTTATAATAGTCAGCAACTGGGGAAAGCCTACAAGTCAATCAGCTAGATGAACAGGTTAAAAATCACATGGCATAACCTTCACAATGAAATATTATTTAGCTCTTAAGAAAAGTGAAATTAAAATATTTGCAAGTAAATGGATGGAGCTATAAGTGATCATAATGAATGAGAGGGAGCCCAGACCCAGAAAGACAATCAGAGTCTCCTCTCATTTGAGATGACTTTTAAAGCTTTATGTATGTGTATCAATTTTTAAATTCCCAGAAGTTAAATACTTAGTAAGGACCAAATGAGGAAGAGATGGTCTTCAAAAGGAGACATAGCATATAGTGTTATAAAAAGGTACAGGGGAAATTTAAGGAGGAGGATTAAATGTGGACATGGTTGGAACTTTACAAAAGACTATATATGGAAGGGATAACTAACATTAAAGGCCTTTGGAAAAGCCATATAGAAACCTACTACTTTAGAACCTTCCAAAAATGTGTATGGGCATGTATGTTAAATAGAGTCATAAGACAGGGAGACCATATCATCTTATGCCTCCCAGTAAAATCCCCAATAGCAAAATGGTTTACATCAAAGTGAATTATTGACTAAATTTATCGAATAGACCTCATACTAAAAAATTGCTAAGGTAGTCCTGCACAACATGAGAGTAAGGTCCCATTGCTGAAGACCTTGATAACATACTTTCCTATGTTATCAAACAGGGAAATGCTGAGCAAACATCCACATAGAAGCTTGACTACTTCTAACTAGTGTCTATAATACTGGAAGATACATTTCATGCTACTAGAGCAGAAAAGTATTCATCAGTATCACTCAGCTACAATTTTTACAACCTACAAAAGCAAACTGCCTGCAAGGTATACAGGTCAAATAGTGGCACAAATGCAATAGGACCAACCGGTTTTTTTTGAGTGGATTTATGATTCACTCCAAAAAATGGAACCCAAACCTCACACTACTAAAGTAGGTATTTGCCACCCTGTCCTGCATACTGAAGTTTTCTAAGCATGCTCACTTTGGGAGATACAAATAGCTTAATTCAAGGTGCTTTATAAATACAGTAAAAAAAATATTCTACAGATTAGACCTTAAGAAATATGGATACTTGTTAAAAAATTCTTCCCAATAACAAGCAGAAGCACAATTTAAAAGTTGCAAAAAATAAAAATAAAAAATTAAAGTTGCAAATGGAATGAGAAGGAGATGGAGTTAAACCCAAAAGAATTTCAAAAGGAAAGAGTGATGCAGTGTTAGAAAAAGAGACCCTCAGAGAAAACACTAAGGCTTCCCATTCAGTTTCACATTTTCATATCTAATTGTCTTAAGAAATGGCATTTGATTAATTTTAGACATTTCAAAAGAAATCCCTTGAATAATGAATGTGGATGAATGTTTAGTATTATGTGTGATATAAGAAGGATGACAATATATAAGCTAAACATCAACTGAGAACCAAACAAATGAAAGAAGACTTATTTGTCTAAACCTTTACATGATCACAGCTGAAAATTAAGACAAAAGTAGAATGTGTAGTAAGGAAAATTGCATATCTGTTACATAATAACTACAGTAGTTAGTTGTGACCTAGTCTGTGACTTTTGACATGTTCTGTTCATTTCCAGGAATCTGTGGCAAACCACTATCACAAAGACATGGCAGGTCTTAGAAGTGGCCATGACTAAAGTGGGAAAAACATCTTTTTCAGCATCTCAGATCTGAATTTTATAGTTGGTTCTTTATGTTTTTCTATTCTAATACTTTGTCTTACTATTATAAAATAAACAATCAATGGTTATATTAATAATTTAATGGATGTCATATTAAAATATAATAATATACTTAATATTGTATCATGCAAAATAATAATATTCACTATTTCTACACAGCACAGGCAATGTATTCCTATATTCCTACTTTACACCTTAGAAGTTAAATAACATTGATTAAATAAATTTTTTTTTAAATCTTAATTTCCACCTATAATATTCAGGGATGTATAAGTTACTTCTTACCTAGTGTCATAAAGGGGGTAAAGAAAGTATTACATTCAATTTTCATAGAAATAACAAAGATAATTATTTAATGAATATAATCTATTATTAAGTAAAATTAAATGTAACCAATGAGTGATATACAGACTATATAAGCATGTATGTTTTCTCTATCTGTATGTATGCATATATTTATCATGATTTATAAACCCATTTATAGTCCAATTCACTGTGTGTTAACATAAATTTTTTAAAACTTATTTAACAAGTCTGAGCCTTATAAATTGTAACCCATGAAATTTAAATATGTAGACAAGATGCTGTAAAAGTGGAATTTCTAGTTGTCAAGTATTCCCTCAAGAGGAGAATAGGATTCTTTCATGCCTGGAAAAATGCAGTTTTTTTACACAAACATGTACTGGAAACTCTAATCCACTTTCTTCCTACCATCGCACCGACAGATTATGAACCAGAAAATTGTTTGAGCAGCCACAGATAAGGGATGACAAATCTCGACGTCTGCGAATCATATAAAGCAGATGTAAGGTTAATTTGCATGGTTTAGTTGGCTCCTTCTTTTTCTCAATGTATTCCAACAGCTTGAAACTCTAAAAAACTGATAGCAAATAAAAAGATTTCTATAGGCTGTCTGATTTCTTGCTGAGTAAGCTGTCTGAAGGAAAAGCCAATTACTACAGCATGAATTTCCTCGTGCAGAAAGCAGAACATACTCATTGTTAAATAGAGCCATTAAATATTTAGGGGAGGGAGGAAAGTCGTATGACTTGAGATGAAAACCATGCAATACTACCTATGGATCTTTTCCTCCTAAACAATAAGAAAACATCTTCCTAAGAGTAACCAGGAAAATCTCAAGTGTAAAATATGATTTGATTTAATGTAATTCAGTGGTCTTTGAAAATGCTGACATTTTTAGGTTGGCATACAATGAAAAGGGATAAAAATACAGATATAAAGCTAAAGTTTTGCCTCAGAGTAATAAAAGGACCAATATGGTTGCTTGAACAAAGGACTAGCTGAAGAATTGAGATTCTATTTTTAGACTAAACAATGACTTGCTCAGTGACCTTGGACATATCACTTAAATGGCTTTGTGCCTCAAGATTTCCAGCTGCAATACAGAGATTATAATGCCTGCCCCTACTACACAGGACTCCAGAATGCTCTTAGTGGAGTTGGTTTAAAAAAAAAAAACAACAACTCTCAAATGATTTTGAAACTCTCAAAACTTACTATCAAATCCAAATATCTTATTAATTTCTTTAATGTCGATGTTATTTTCTTTTAGTCTTTATAATCTTTTTCTTTGGTTTTCTTTGGTTTTAAGGATCATCCTACCAGTGAAGTAAAATTAAGCATATACATTACCTGGGTTGGGGAGATGGTACAGTGATTAAGGAAAAGAACTTGGTGATTTTCCAGAGGCCCTAATGTTAGTTCTGCTGCCTACATTGGGCAATTCCCAACTTCTTGTCATGCAGGGTCCAAGAGATCTGAAATCTTCTGTTGTTTCCTCTGGATATCTGTGCTCACATTCACAGACACTCCTTCTCCCCCAACACTCACACACACACACACACACACACACACACACACACACACACACACATATATATATATATATATATATATATATATATATATATATATATAATTAAAAAATAAAATGCTCTACTAAGAATATACATATATGGTCAACTGGTTTAATTTCTATTTGTCAACATATTTTAAACAATTATGAGAGAATAATCATATTAATTTCACTAAATCTTTAATTGGAAAGAAAAAGCCTAGCTACTTTGGGATCCTTTATCATTTCTTGAGAGTTTCTTTCAATCATTAGTATGGCAACAGCCTTCCCAATTGTATGTCATATTTATCTTCCACCCAAGAAAACCCACCAGTGTCCCTGAAAAAGCCATCCTCCATCTGCATTGCTTCCTTCTAGATAGCAGTAACTAGTCTCATGCCCCATGCTACAAGAAGAGTTTCAAAACACTTGGAAGACATCTATAAAGGTATGTTTTGTTGATTCTTATATTGTTATATAATGTTTTATTATTCCCACAATTATTATTTCTTCAAGATTAAAATTTTTTCTTCAAATTCCAAACTAAAATATTGCATGCTAACCGTGGAGGCATTCTTTTTTCTAATTTTCCGCAATATTTCTGTATTTTGGCTTTTATATAAACTCCTAAAACTTTTGAATTTAAGATCACATTTCTCACCAACAAATTAGAATAATCAGAAACAAATCAGCTTTCTTTATGTCATTTGTTAAGAGTTAACTTTAAAAACTAAGAATAAATAAATATATATATATATTTATATGTAATTTGTGTGTATGCATGTATATATGTATATATATATGTATGTGTGTATGTAAGTATGTGTTTATCATATATATATATGATAAACACATACACAGTCCTACTAAACAAAAAAACAAAAACAAACATTCCTACTTTAATTTATATGGCAGAAATAATGACTTTGTGTATACACGTGTGCCAGTGCAGGTGCACTTGGTTGTGCATGTGGGTAAAGACCACAGGACATAGGATAGTGTATGGTGTCTGCCTCTCTCATTCCCTGCCTTGTTCTTATGAGACAGAGTATTCCATTGATCAACCTGAACCTGTTGTGTCTACTATTGAATTGCAGTGCACTTATAGGAGTTCATGGGTCAATTCCAGGCCTCGTACATTAATTCTGGAATCAAACTGAGTGGCATGATTTGGCAGCAACATACTTACTTTGTGAACAATATCTTGGGCATCTATTTAGGGGATTTAATGATCTATCACTTATTACTAGGTATATATTTTTAAAATGCATTTTATCTGCATCTGACCATTTCCTATATCTCGGAGTGCTTTCAACACTCCCCCCCCAACTACTTATCTGTGTTTCTTCATATTTGTTCCCCTTAGATTGTTCTCTCACTACATATGTGGGCCTTCATATATGGCTATAAAACTCCTATTTCAAACTCATTTAAAATATATCATTCTGATTCTCAGAGCTAAGAAATAGCAAGGCTTCAATTTAAACCTCCTTAAAAAAGCCTCCTTGGTCTCCAATATTACTCTGTATGCTATAAATTCACCTTCATAATGTCTTCAGAAGAACATGCTTCTACAAAGCACATCAGAATATTTTATTGATTGATATGCTTATACACAATCCTCATGATTCACAAAATCAATATTTAGTAGTCCTTATATATTCTCCAATTGATATATTGTCTCAAAATCATAAATTATAAAATTTTAATTTTTGATCAATTTTAGAGTTGCAAAGAAGAACAAGACATAGAATATCTCACTGTTACTAGATGAAAACAAAACAAAACAAAAAAAACAGCCAGATATTGTGTCTTGTTTTTTGAATCACATATGGTAGACAATTATACTGTCAACAGGATTTGTGCATTATTATTTTTAAAGTAGTTACCCATTTTGTGTTTGTATTGTCATTAAGAATGACCTGGAAGAATAATTTAGAAGTAGTGTCTGAGGTAGAAAAGTTAGTTTTTGTTCTTAGAGCCAAAATTGCATGTGTAGGTGAGCTGAATTTAGCCATGATCTAGAATGCCATTGGCCATTACTTTTAAAATCAAACATACATTAAACAAAATGTGTATTGACTTGTTTTTTTTAAAGTCATGATCAAAAATTCTTAGTAACCTACTTTTAGATTCTTCTTGGGAACATTAGTCAATATAGGCTTTTGAATTTTGGAATGACTTTCTAGAGCACAATTATTTAAATATAAAGTTATTAAAATCCACTACATTTATTTTATTTTCAAATAAATACTTCCTTCAGTTATATTTTAATACCTCTAAGAATTTCATTATTTTTTGCAGATTTTTTTACACTTGGAATTTTTTCAGTTACATGCACATTCTTAGCAACACTTATGGTTTCAATTGAATATGTACTTTAGGGGGTCTCCTATTTCTTTGTTATAGCTAGCACGATGTTTATCCCAAGAGTAAGAGTGAAGCCATCTTCTTTACTCTTCTTTTCTCATTATTCTAGATTTTGTTTTCTTTGTTTAAAAGGAGAAAGGCATGTAGTTACTCATCTAAGAAGCTGCAGTTCTCTCTTCTTTATCCTTGCAGCTCTTGCTGAGACTAAGTGGCCATTCATGTTCTCCTCATGGCAGTCATCCAAATACTGACTGGTTTTTTTGTACCCAATCTTGCACTCTGTGTGCAACTGTATCAATGCACTAGAAGCTAATGAATGGTTTCTTCAATAACTGTCGCCTCTTTCTTCCTTTAATCACTTCATTCTTTCTGGCTCATATACATGCTCTTCTATTATATGTCCTTTAAATAGTTACCATGGTAATGATTACTATAATTCTTGGGGTTTTGATTCTCTTCCATTGAAAGAAATTTTGGGATTACTTTCTGCTAAATTGGACATTATATCAAGTCACATTTTTATTTTTAGAATACAAACTACTAGTAAATAAAGCATAATTGTCCATATCTCATTTTTAAAACTACATTGGCTATTGGATCTCCATGAAACTACTCACATGAGAAAAGTCAATACGAAGAACTCTGTCCAAAATATCAAAGTACATTTCTGCTTTAATAATAAATCATGTGTCATTAGCTTCTAAATTCAGCAGATTATAAAATAAAACATTTATTACAAGCTAAAATGTCATTGGTAAAATATTTCACAAAATTATTTCATTAATAATTTAGAAGGAGGGTTGAGTATCTAAGAAATTTATATAGTAATATTAGTTTGAAGATAATGTTTCAGTTATTGGTTTCTTTAAGAAACATATTAAAAGATACAAAGGTCAGAGAAAATAATATAGATATTCTTCAAGTACATACAACAGATAAATAATAATGGTCAAAATAGTTTCATTTACCAATAAGATGTTATGATATCCAGTTCAAGAAAGATGTACTTAAATGGATTTTGTGTGTTCCTATCTGCTGCCTTATAATACCCCTGTGTTTCAACTAACATGGGGCTGTCTTGTTCAGAATAATGACCCAAGTTCAAGAAAAAAATGGCATAATCATTTACCTAGAGGGAAATTTAAGGAGGGGCACACTCTCATTTCCTCGTGGTTCTTTTCCGAGAATATGATAAAATAACAATATAGAACAAGACAGTTAAAGGAGACTAAAGATCACAGAAATTGCTGAAAAGTGGTATTAACATTAATTTGATAAACCTATGATAAATGCTAACATTAAAAGGGAAAACCAGCATTTAAAAACTAAAATGATTGAGGTCATCTATTGTTACAATATTTCAAGATGAAAATAAATATGCATTACCCCATAACAATGTAGGTATTTAGACAATGTTGTTCCAGGTATTGCATATCCATCAATTATTAAATTAATTGAGATTTTTTTATTTCTCATGTGTGTATGCGTGGGTGTATATATGCACTTGTGTGAATGTATCAGTATATATATGCATGACTGTCAAACACATAGACCTGTAAGAGTTGGCTTTCTCTTTCCATCATGAATGTTTTGAGGATAAAACTCAGGCTATCAAAGTGAGAGGCAAATTCTTTAAAGAATGGATAATTTTACCAGCACAGACTTAGTTGTGTAACTGTATTTATGTGAGGGACCTTGGAGCATTCTACTCCTAATGGGATGTCTCCATCAAATTCTTCCCCTAAGGGCTCAGAGAATCCTGAAAAGAATCTGCAAGAAGACTGTAAGAGCCAAAGAGGATGAAGGACACTAAACATCAATCCACTCTAAGTAAGCATGATCCAAATTCCTATGAACTCACAGAAACTAGGGCACCATGCAAAAGGCTTGCTGCAATTTGCAACAAGTCCTCTGGTGTATATTATGGCTTCCAGTTTAGTGATTTTAAGGGATGCCTGAGCATTTGAGTGAGAGTCTTTATGATTCTTTGTCTTCTCCTGAGAAGTTTTGCTTCTGTTTGCTTTTTCCAATTCCAATTTGTTACTTTTTCTTTTATCTTCTCATTTATGTCATATTTTACCATTATCATTTTTTTTTCTTTGAATTCATTTTCCTTTCAATTTACATTCCAATCACAGCTTTTCCTCCCACACATCCTCTTACCTCACCTCCCCCACAGCCCATCCCTATTCACTCAACCAAAGGGTAAGGGCTCCCATGGGGAATCAACAAAGCCTGGGCAATTAAGTTGAGAGAAAAGCAAGCGCCTGCCCCCACCCCTGCATTTAGGCAAAGCAGGGCGTCTCGTCATAGCACATGAGCTCCAATAAGCTAGCTCATTCATTACAGATAAATGCTGGTCCTAACGACAGGGGCCCCTTAGATAGACCAAGCTTCACAACTGTCTTCCATATACAGAGTGCCTAGTTCAGTCCAATGGATGCTCCACAGCTGTTGGTCCAGTGTTCAAGTTTCCACGAGCTTAGTTCAGCTGTCTCTGTTGATTTCCCCCTTATGATCTTGACTACCCTTGCTCATATATCCCCTCCTTCCTCTCTTCGACTGGATTCTAGGAGGTTGGGCTGGTGCTCGGTTGTGGATCTCTGCATCTAGTTCCATCATTTACTGGATGGAGGCTCTATGATGACAGCTGGGGTATTCACCAATCTTATTACAATGGAAGGTCAGTTCAGGCAGTCTCTCCATTATTGCCAGCTGGGGTCTTCCTTATGGGGTGCTGAAAATTTCTCAAGCACCAGTTTTCTCTCTAACCCGATAATGGCTCTCTCTGTCAAGATAACTCTTTCTTTGCTCTCCTCCCCCAAACCGGACAATCTCATTCCCTCATGTTTTCATCTCAAACTGCCTCCAATGGATTGCCCTGGGAAGGGTAATTAGATGCCATTTACTATTACCTCCTAAAATACACTGTTGTAATTTAAGAAAAGCAGTGCGCAAGAAAGAGATTGAAGCCACGTGGCTCAAACAGAGGGCCTTTTTATATTAGGGAAAGGAATCATAAAAAGGGGAAAGGCAAGGGAGTAGACCAGCCTCCAGGGACTGGAGAGCAGGAAAGAGGAGAAAGGAAAGAATGTGAGAGAGAGGAAAATGGGGAGAGGGGGAGAGAGAGGAGGAGGAACAGATTAGAGGAAGAGAAAGAGAGAAGAATGGGAGATAAGCAGGACCCTTTCAAAGGGGAATAGAGTAAATAGGCACAGGCTCTTAGTAGCAGCAGCTGAGGGCCTAACTTGTCTGAATTCCAAGGGCAGGCCAGTACAGATGCCTGAATACTAACAGCCACTATCACTATATTTTCAAAGGCATTTTTCGTTTGTTTGCTTGATAGTTGGAGACAGGGCCTTGATATTGTTATTAGCCATAGATTACCTTGAATATGTAATTAGCTTTCAATTTTTTGGTTTTTTTCTGAATATAACCTGTACATTTTCTAGATGTTTATGACAGAAAATTACTCCTGCCATAGTTTTGTAAAATAGTTTTGTTGATCCTAGTGTCTTAATTGAAACTAATATTTCTTTTGACCAGAAGTTATCCTTTCATTTTTCCATTTATATGGGAACTAAGTAAGAAACAATTATATAAAACACTGAATGGCAATATCAACACAATTGTGTGGAAGAGGATTGAGGAATCAAGTTTAATAAGGATAGAATTTCTGTTTTACAAAATCAGAAAATGTTTGGAAGAGGGATGCTGCTGAACTCGGAACAGTATGAAAGATTTGACAACACAAAATAGTGAAGCTGGAAATTTAAATTAGATTTCTTCAGAACAATTTTGACTAGAAATATAATTGTTTAAAAAAGAAAAATAATGTTATAAATTTTATAACATACCAGTGATTAAATGTACAACAAAAAGATAAGGACCAGAAAGAGAATCCATTCAAGTAAAATTTATTTACCATACTTTTTTACATGTGAACTACCATGGTAGCCTATGGACCATTGGAAAGTTAAAAGTAGGTTAACAAACTTTCATCTATTCAAATAAGTAAATCTTTTTAAGTAATCAGTCACAGTGCAATGCAAAATTACAAATAGTATTCATTTAATATAAGATGAAAAGGAAGGAAATGGTAACAAAGAACATATGAGAAAATAGAAAGACAATATCAAGTTCATAAAATTAAACTTTTAATTGATAAACTCAATACCACGGGATCCAGTATATCCAAAACGATATATTCCCTTATAAGAACATAACAAATAATATTCATAGAGGCTTTATTCATGAAATGCTAAACCTGTAAAAACAGGAAATATTCACAAGGAAGTGGATGTGTTCATAAATAATACAATATCTTTACAGAGAAATATAGCTTAGCTTAAGCCAAAATATGCATAAGCAAACAAACAAATAAATATCAGGGTTGATCAAGAAAGAGAAGGAAAAATTTTGACACATGCAACTAAATAGATGTAAGTCAAAGTAACCATGCCTTGTAAAAGAAAAACATCATGAAGAGAAACTACTACACAAATATATGTTATTAAATATCCTGGTGTACTCTATCTAATCAATGATAATACAAATAAAGTTAGTTGTATGGGGAAACCAAAATTGATGGTGAAAGACAGAAGACTATGACCATTAAGAAAACAGAGGCTTTCATGGACTTTAGATGTAAAGGAATTTGATGGTGTTAATTATTTTAACTGCCATATACTCTGTTAATTTATACGTCATTTACTTTCCACTCCTCTATTCTCGGGTGAACACAGGTTACTCTTTCATGGAAAATTTATCAATGACCACAATGTGAGGCCCTTTGGAATTTGCATGATAATGAATAAAACAATGCTTTCTTTATTTCACAAAGGGGCAGTTTTCACCATTTTGGCAATTGCTTCATTCTCAAATATTCAGAAATGTCTCTTGGCGCTGCATTTTCTTTTTCTTATATGGTAGATTTACCAGTAGAATCTGTATCCACATGTAAATAAGCATATAACATAATAAATATAATATGCAATATGATATGATAGAAACCGTATGTATAAACATATCCTGGCATAGACGAAAGGTACTGTAATTTACATAAAATATACTGTGGACAATATAGTTTTAATAACCTTGTGTTTCTTTCCTTTTTATTTTATCTATTTTATTTATTATTTATTTATTTATTAATTTTGTTTTTGAAGACATGGTTTTCTGTGTATCCCTGGCTTGTTAGAAGCCACCCTGTAGACAAGGGCTGTCCTTAAATTCAAAAATCTGCCTCCTGAGGGCAGGGATTAAACACGTGGGCCACTACATCTGGTACTTCTTCTTTTAGCTATGAATTTATGTAGGAGGTAGACTTATTAAATATGATTTTTTATACCCTTGTACTAAAGTTTGGCTGATTATATATTTAGCATTTCATTTTTAAACTGAATGTACTTAATATATTAAATTTATTTTACTACAAATACTAGGTAACCATACAGACACTAGTTTGGGAGTGGTCATATTTTAGTTTGAGGGTAGATATTAAATCTCTTCCTCTTATGCTGCCAGTTTATAAAGCATATTTCCCTACCATGTTCTTGCTAATATTAGCACACTAGCATTGAAACCTAGCTGGTGACAATCGCACTACTTGAAATGTTTCTCCTAATTATGATATTAGTAGAGGATATGTTGTGAAAACTGTTGGCTTGCTTTGCTAAAACTTGAAAAACGTGAATTTTGTTGCATTAGCCATAAGTTGTTGAAAAAATACAGTGCCAATATTTAAGTTTTGTTTTTTAATGAAAACAATTTGAGTCATTCATATATATATATATATATATATATATATATATGTATATATATATGAGTCATATATATATATTCTTTTGTAAGTGTTTCTTTTATTTTACTCTTGAGAAGTTAAAATACATTTTTATAAACACAAAATTATTTTAATTGTCCTTTTTTCATGTAATTAAAAAATCAGTTTTGTTTTTCTGACTTTAAATTCCCATTTTAAGTATTAGCTAGAAAACACTCTAGACCAACAGAAAGCACTGGCTGCTGGAGGATTTTGTCAAATGAACAAAACTATAATAACTTTGTTATTCTCATAGAATCATTGCAGACACTATCAATCATGGAAACATATTACTAGATAGAGCAGCTTTTGTCATTAACTTTCTTAAACTGTCAGATACTTTTTTCTCCTTGCTTTCCTGCATCTACAAGACATACATGTATCTGCATGAATCATGTTAGTATAAACTTCCATCTCCGCAAAAACCACAGCTTTTAAATGATGTAGAAAGAGAGGCACTGCTATTTCTCCATAACAGAAACCAACGTTGGGCCATCTGTGCTTCCTTTGTTCCTTTGGAAATTTCTTGGATAAGTCAAAGCAGCCTAGATGCCTGGCGTGACCTACCCCAGGAATTGAAATAAGTCATTCATTTTGTTTCTTTGTATAAAGGTTATCTGAATAATGTCTCTTAAAAGTTTCTACTACCCCATATTATCTGTGGATCCTACTGACCTTCTAATCTAACTACCCCAATTTGTGGCTGTATTACTGCCTCAATGCCAACAGGCACCTGGTGCTAATCTAGAGGCCACACCTGTGAGCAAACCAGGTAGATTGCATGCAGGCCTTCTCCACTCTCTCTGTACTCCCAAAAGGGCACTTAGCACTGCAACAGAACATCCTTCATCCCTGCCAAAATCTGTGAATCTTACAGACCACTCCCTTTTAAGATCCCTTCCTCAATTTATGAATTTATTCCAGACCCCAACTCTAGTAAGCACCACATGTTAAGACAAGGGCTGCTTCATCCAAGGCAACAAGTAGGGTAAAGGCAAATCCAAACATCTCCTGCTTACATTCAATCCCCACCCCCAATGTAATCACATGCTCTGTTATTTACATGGGTCTCCCTTTTCTCTCTTACCCTACCTCCAAGGGATCATCAGAAAGACTTGCTTGTTTATCTCAAGTCATAACAGTTACCCAGAACACAATAGCAAGAAACATTCCCTGTAAACACACCAGCTGAACCTACCCGGAAAGCAAGAAACACATAACCATCGCTCTCTTTGAGAAAATCTATAGATAAATAAATAAATAAATAAATAAATAAATAAATAAATAAATAAACAAAACAAAAAAGTAGGAAAAAAACACCCACTCAACAATGATGAATATCTAGAAACCAGTACGTAGACACTTATTCATCCCAAACCCAGGTACTTAGATGCCAGTGTAAGAAGAAAATCAATAACAGCCAGGGAAATATGTCTCAACTCAAGCTCAGTGAGTTAGTTAGGGTTTCTATTACTGAGAAGAGACATCATGACCATGCCAATGGCTATAAAGAAGGCATTTAATTGGGGCTTAGAGTTTCAGAGAATTGGTCCATTATCATCATGTGAGAAGCAAAGTTGCATACATGCAGACATAATGCTAGAGAAAGATGGTATAGGGAATGTCAAGCTTGAAGCTATGAAGAGAGAAATGAATATGTAGGTTAGAACAACTGTTAAATTTAAACAATAAATACACAAACTAACAAACAGAAAAAGACCTCTTCACACAAAGCATCCAGGATATCTGAGACACTATAAAGACAAAACCTAATAACAGTAGATGTAGAAAAAGGAAAAAATCCAGATCAATGGCCAAGAAAATAGTTTCAACAGAATCATAGAAAAATTTTCTAACCTAAAGAAGAAGATGCCTGTCAAGAAGCATGCACAAGAAGCATGCATAAAATAAATATGTTGGAGCAGAAAAGAAAGTCCCCTTGCCCACATAATAATCAAAACATTAAACATAAAGAACAAGATTACTAAAAGCTGCAACTGGAAAAGACAAAGTAGCATGCAAAGGCAAAACTATTAGAATTACACCTGTTCATAGGACTCCTGGCAGTGGGAACAGGATCGATCCCTGGTGAATAGGCCGGCTTAAGAACTGTGATTGGTATATAAAATGAATAAAGAAGAAAAATGAAATAAGCAAACTGAGGGCTATATTTAATAAAATAGAAACTAAGAAAACAATTAAAAAATCACTTAAACAAAGACATGTTTCTTTGAAAAATTCAACAAGATATGCAAACTCTCATCCAAAGTAATTAAAGGAGAGAGTGAGAATATTCAAATGATAAGAAAGGAAAAATAGAAAAAACCACAGACATAGAGGAAGGACACAAGGACATATTAAAAGTCTCTATTACATCAAATTAGAAACTCTAAAAGAAATGGAGCTTGGTGTTGGTGGCACTTGCCTTTAATTCCAGCAATCAGGAGGCAGAGGCAGGTGGATCTCCATGAGATTGAAACCAGCCTGGTCTACAAGAGCTAGTTTCAGGACAGGTTCCAAAGCAACACAGAGAAACCCTATCTCAAAAATAAATAAATAAATAAATAAATAAATAAATAAATAAATAAATAAATAAATGTTTATAAAAAAAGAAAGAAAGAAAAGACATGGATATTTTTCTCAATAGGTAACACATACCAAAGCCTAGTGCTAGATGTTATTAACTCAGAATTCTACCAGACTTTCCAAGAAGCAAAACTCCAACACTGCTCACCTCAAAGTATTCCACAAAATTCCAACTGAAGGAACATTGTCCAATTACTTTTATAAGACCACGATTACCCTAATACCCACCCCACACAAAGACTCAACAAATTAAGGGAATTACAAACCATTTTTTCTTAAAAAGACCCCAAAACACTCAATAAATTTTTGAAAACTAGATACAGGATAACATAAAAAAGAGCATACACAACAATCAAATAGGCTTTGTCTCAGGGATGAAAGAATAATTCAATACATGGAAATTAGTAAATAACCTATTTTATAAAATATCCTGAGCAACAAAACCCACGTGATCATCTCATTAGGGGCAGAAAAGGCCTTTAACAAGTTCCAATCCCATTCATGACAAAAGAGCTGGAGAGGTTAGAGATTTGAAAGACACACATCAAGAAAATAAAGGCAATTTATAGCAAGCCTGTAGCCAACATCAAATTAAAACAATTCCTTTAAAATCAAGAAAAAGAAGAGTTTGTTCCTTCTCTCCATATATGTTCAATATACTACTTAAAGTCTTAGGTAGAACAATTAGACAACAGAAGGATATCAAAGGAATACAAATTGGTAAGGAAGAATTCAGAGTATCTTTATTTACAGATGAGATAATAATTTACATAGCTAACCCTAAAAAAATTCATCAGGGAACTCTTACAGTTGACAAACACCTTCATCAAAGTAGACTGTATACAAGATTAACTGAAAGAAGAAAAAAAAAATCTGTGTCCTTCCTATGCACAAAAGACAAATTGACTGATAAAGTAATCAGGGAAATAACAACTTTCAAAATAGCCTCATATATTATAAAACATACCACAGTATCTCAAATCAAGCAAGGAAAAGATTTCTATGGTAAAAACTGAAATCTTTAAAGAAAGAAATGGACAGTTCCCTCATGCTCATGGATCACTAGGATTAATGTAATAAAATATGGCCATACCGCCAAAAACAATCTACAGAGTCAATGTAATCCCCCATGAAAATCCTAACACAATTCTTCACAGATATTGAAAGGACAATTCTCTGTAAATGGAGGATTTCTGTGCTGCCCAGTATCAAAGTTACCTTTAAATATAATTACTCAGAGTCTTAATATTAATGACAAACTGTTTAGCTTATTGCTCAGGTTTATTTTTATCTGGCCCCTACTTTTTATAAAAGCCCATGTCTTTTAATCTATGTAGTGCTAAGTGAGTGGCTCATGGCTTTATCTGCTGTCTAGTACATCTTGTTGCTCTGGTAGCAAGCTAGCATCTGCCCAGACTCTGCCCTTTTTCTCCTGTATCTCTGCTTAGATTTCCTGTCTGGCTCTATCCTGCCTTGCCATGGGCCAATCAAGTTATTTTATTAACCAACGGGGGAAAGAAGAACATATTCACAGCTGGGCTTTGGTGGCTTATGCCTTTAATCCAAGCACTCGGGAGGCAGACACAGGGAGATTTCTGTGAATTTGAGGCCAGCCTGATTTACCCAGCTAGTTCCAGGACAGGCTCCAAAGCAAACTCCATAATGAGTTTCTTTGATGTCCATCTCCCCATCTGTCGAAATTAATGTTACTAGTAGCAGTTGTACCTCACTTAGCAAAAATCTTAAACAATTTCAATACCATATTCTGTAGGTTTTTGAAAGATTTAAAAAAGTATTTATCCACCTCAAATACATCTCTGTATATCTAGAAAACCTAACTAAAGATTTTGACTATTAAAGGTAACTATCTATAATCTGTACTTAATTATATATTGAGTGTTAGGGGATAGGTAGCATCGTAGACTTTTTAGAAGTGTGCTGCATTTGATCCTTGAGAGGGTCATGCCTGGAAAGGATAGAAACTGACTTTTGACAGGGCTCTGGGGTCTAGAGGTTAAGGCTCTAGAGGTTTTAGTACCACCATGACCATTGTAATGGATTGTGCTAAACTTTCAATGACTCAAACATCACAAGCTGGTATTTTTACTACCACTATTATCTGAAAGGGCAATTGCTATATATGTAGCTCATTTTTTTATCTACAGTGCCACTGTGAAGCTTGTTACTATACATGGTGGAAAATGCATGTTTATTTTTAAGAGAACTCACCATCACAGTCTATTATTTTTGTTAATGAACACACCCAAAGCACAGAAAACCTACAATCCACTTTGATATACCTTTATTGACTGACTTATCTTCTTACCATTGCAATTGTAGTATTTCTTGGATACTCTTTGCTTAAAACTAATATTTCTTATTTATGATCACCTTTTAATGCTGGCTACTTTCTGTTATTTATTACTATACCTCCATATTAGTCTGTTTTCTAATAACTTTCTCTAAAAACGTTTTTCATTTTAAATACAATACTATTAAAAATCCACATCACAATTCTTATCTTCCTTAGTTATAATGACTTCTAAGACGTACTATATTTTTTAAATGAAAGAGAAAATTAAACAATTCTTACCATAAGACCAAGAACTATGACCTTCCCAAAGGGGGAAAAGGGAGATTATGCCAATAAACAAAATGTTGCAGCATTCAGCTTAAAGCATGATGGACAGGGATTGAATATTGCAGATGAATGAGCAGGGTAAATGATAACAAGCTTTAGTGATAGCAACATTAAACAAGCTTTGACTGAGGAAAAGTGCAATCTGAACATTATATGTCAACAACACACAAAACCTCAAAGCAGATTATCCAAGAATGTAACAAAGATCAAATTAGCATTGGAATCTATCAAGCTTACAAACATCATAAACCAAGATAAGAAAGTTTGTTATGCATATATACGAGCAAACAAAGCAAAGCAAACTCCTATATTAATTTGGAAAAAAAAGATGATTTTTAATCATGATGGTTAAATACAATTATGTTATTAGGGAAAAATACATATATGAGGGACATATATATATATATATATATATATATATATATATATATATATATACATATACATATATATATGGGACATATATATATGTATGTGTGTGTGTTTGTATGTGTATATGTATATATATATGTGTATGTATATATATGTGTGTATGTGTGTGTGTGTATGTGTATGTGTGTGTGTGTGTATATAATCTTTATAAGTAGGATACAACTATACCCTTGTAAAATTAACATAATTTAGCTGCAATGCTTTTGTGGTAAATATTTAAACTATGTGCTAATATAAGAAATAGATGTATTTGAGTTTTGAAATTTAGCATTTTCATTTTAAATTTTATTGATAAAATTACTTAAAGTAAAGTAACCTATGAAGGAATTCCTAATTTTTCAAACCTAATTTTTAAATATATTTAATCAAGACAAAAGAAAAACAAGTCAACTTTCACTCTGGAGCAAAGATTTTAATTAATAGAAAGCTGCTGTATAACATGCTACATATATACATTTATATTTCCTCTTTAATCTAATGTATGTTTATTTGAAAAACTCTTTCCAAAAGGTTAACAGTATAATATTTACATGTTGCCACACAGTTGTGTATGTTATCATCATATACTGACAATGACTCATATAATTCTAGAAAGGAGTTATTCCTTATTATAATTTAAAATTTTTATTTAAATGCTCATAGGATCCTCTCTTGCAGAATCAAGTACCACCACTGTGTGTGAGTGGTGTAGATCCTATGTGACAATATTGCATAATGTAGATTTTAATTACTGTCATTCCATATGAGTTTTCAATAAATGCTATATGGCTACATAGTATTAGATATATAGGGAGTGCAGCTTGATGAGTCAACACCTGTACATAATGAGGTATTAATAAATTAGGAAATTACTGTCGCCATATTATTAAATATTTATTATTTTTACAGTTGAGAAATATTGAGCTTCTCTTTTAGTTACTTGTAAAGGATATAATAAAATATTGTAAGTCATAATCAGTAAGATCTCCTGAGCAATTTGGGAGCATGGTGGGAGTGTGAAAGGAGGTAGGAGAAAGAGGGAGGAAGAAGGGGGGAGAACATTAGGGATCAGAAAGTTCGAGTTGGGGAAAAAATAGAGAAGGAAAAAAAGAAAATAGATGCCTTAATAGAGGGAGCCATTATAGGATTAAAGAAAAATCAAGGATGATCACAACTAAGAATCTAAACAATAGTGTTTCGACTGACTACCTTAAATGCCCTTCTCCTATAATAAGATTAATGGTCACCTTAAATGTCATCATACAGCCTTTATCCAGGAACTGATGGAAGCAGTCTGACAGCTGGAGTCTGACAACTGCAGTCTGACAGCTGGAGAACCAGCATAGAACCAAACCAGGACGCCTGAATGTGGATAGTTAGGAGACATGGGCAGTCTATGGGGACTGTGGTGGTGGAACCAGTATTTTTCCCTAGTACATGAATGGGCTTTGGGAGCCTGTAGCTTGTTTTCTGCCAGCCCCAAATAAAACACAGAGACTCTGTATTTGAAACAATCCTGTGGGTCAGTGACTATCATTGTTTATGGGCTAGCTCTGTCTTAATGATTAACCCATTTCTACATATCTAAGTATTTCCACGTGGTCATCTTATCGGAGAGTGGCAGCCCGGCATCTTGCTTCCTCTAGGCTCTACATGCTGACTCCTCCTTACTACTTCCTCTTTCCTCCTTGTCTCCTAGCCTTACCTATCTTGCTTTCTCATTGGCCCAACAGTGCTTTATTAATTAACCAGTATGAGAACATATTTACAGAATAACTTCTCCCATCATCTCCTCTTTTCTGTCTAAAATAAAAAGAAGGGGTTTAACCTTAACATAGCAAAATATATCATACAACAGTTATCAAATAAGAATCACAGTTAACAATATTGAGTCCATTAACATTTTGTAAGACTTAAAGAAAATATCATCTATCCTATCTTTTTGAGTCTAAAGTCCTATATGTAACTTATCTTTAATACTAACTAAAGAAAACTATAACCATAACTATCTGTCTTCAACTCCTTCAAAGACCACAGAAGGATAATATATAAACTCTAGAAATGACAGAGACAACACATTGCCTGGTCAGTCACCCGAAATTCTTCTGTAATGTTCCATCTTCAGCCCATAGGCCATAGTGTGTCTGGCAGACTCTTCAGCAAAGCAGGAAACTTTAAACTGTCCACCTGTATTGGCAGTTTGTCAGTCATTTTTCTCTGTCTTGCAGTATGTCTGCTTCTTCCATGAAGCAGGAATCCTGTAGCAATGTCCATCTTGAATCAGCAGTCACCTTTTTGTGGGTCCTGAATGTCCAGTTTGTACAGCATAAAGTCAAACAGTACCATGTCCAAATGGCCAGTCTTGCCATATTAGAAGCAAACTCAATAATGTGTTTCTTCGATATCCATCTTTCTTTCTGATGCACATGGTGTTACCAGGAGCAGTTGTGCCTCACTGTCAAGAAAAACCCTAAACCATTTTAAATGCCACATTCTGTAGGTCTTTGAAAGGTTTGAAGAATGCCTATCCATTTCAAATACATCTCTGTACATCTAGAAATCCTAACTAACTTAACTCTACGTTTTGACTATCATAGGTAATTCTCTAATTTGTACTAAATTATACATTACATTTGCCAATGTGCTATATAAACACAATCCCTAAACAAGAAGAGAAATATACATATTACAAAATTGACCTAAAATTTGTATCAATAAATGAAAATCCATTCCAAGACAAAGCATTCATATCTATACCATAATTCCCTTTTTACCTTTTAAAAAGATTGCTTGTGGTCATTAGCCCTTTATAACCAAGCCTACTTAAATGAAAACAAACATAAACAATATTTGGGAATTTAGGCATTGTTCTTTCCAAGCTACTTCCTGCTGGTAGGGAGTGCTGTCATGGGCATCCTAAGAAGATGCAGAAATCTTGGCTGTAGTAGACTGTAAGGTTGCAATGTCCCATTAACGTTGCTTCAGGGGGTCTTGCTTGATCAAACCACATTAGTCTGGAAGGAATCAACAGCTTTTCATTTTCTATGGAAACAAAAGTAGAAATCATTTTCCCAGTAACTTGTCCTTGAACTTAAATTTTGGAGTCAAAGAATTTTTAAAATATATACATTGAATTAATCCAGCAGCATTTCTTTGATCAGTTGTTGTTATTTTCTCAGCAGTCAAACAATTTAAAGATAACAGAGTCACATATAGTATCCAAAATTTCTCTATGCTTTACATCTTTATGTGGCTTTTTTATTACTCTATTTCTTTTACTTCTATTTTTACATATTTTGAACAGGGTTTCTCTGTGTAACTTTTATCTGTCCTGGAATTCACTGCATTCCAGATTCACTTTGAAATCACAGAGATCTGTTTGCCTCTGCCTTCTGAGTGCTGGGTTTAATGGCATGCACCACCACACCCAGCCATTCTACTTCCTTTTTTCTTTTTTAAACCATTGTATCCTGTTTCTTTTTCTCTCCCAAGCCAACGTATTTTTTAAAACACAGTGTAAACCTTCATTGCAGCTCTCATACACACCAATAAATTGTTAACAGAACTCTTTAAAAGCAAGGCGTTTTTTTGCCGCTTATGCAAATTTTGGAAACCTCCATTAAAGGAGCCGCACAAATCTTTGTTTATAGCAAAACAAAATCCAACCAAGAAAAATGCTGCTACCAAGAAGACTTGCTTGTCCCTGTTCTTTTGTTTCTAAAAAGTATTTTTTTTAAGCTTTTGTTAAATTTTAAGTGAAAGTTTTCAGTTCCACTTCTGACACTATTACGTTACAGGCAGGTTTTCCACACCTCTGGTCTGGTTCCACAGCCCCGCTACCAAAGCTGTTGGTCAGTTACCGTTATTGTTTATGGGCTAGCTCTGTCTTAATGATTAACCCATTTCTACTTATCTAAGTATTTCCATGTGTTCATCTTACCAGAGAGTGGCGGCCTGCCATCTTGCTTCCTCTAGGTTCTACATGCTGACTCCTCCTTACTACTTCCTCTTTCCTCCTTGTCTCCTAGCCTTACCTATCTTGCTTTCTCATTGGCCCAACTGTGCTTTATTAATTAACCAGTATGAGAAACATATTTACAGAATAACATCTCCCATCAGGAGCCCATTCCCTAAGGAGGGATACTCTCAGCATAAATACATTGGGGAGGACCTAAGTCCTGCCCTAAATAATATGTCAGACTTTGATGGTCTTTCGTGGGAGGTCTCATCCTGCCTAGGGAGTGGGATTGGGGGTTGATGGGTAGAATGGTAGGACTGGAGAAAGAGGGAACTGGGAGTGGTTTGTAAAATAAAATTGCTTTTAATTTAAATAAATATTTATTTAAAAGAACAGTAGCATCTTGTGAAAAAACAAAACAACAAAATACATAATATTAAAAAAAATAAATCTAACCAATGAAATTGTTATCAAACATTAAAAAAAAAAGCATTTCATCTTGGCATTCTGGTAAATTGTTATTACCTAAAATTTACTTTTAGGCTGTTTGATGAATTACATATTCAAGTATTAGAGATGATTATTTGACACAATAGTTTAAAGAACAAGAATTCAAAGAAACAGCAAAAAAAATAAAGGACTCCACTTTCTGAACTTCAAATTCTCATCTTTCATATTTGAAGATTTTTTTTTTGTTTATGCATGTGTGACTTTGAAAAGCCAAATTGTGGCTTATGTTTCTTTCCGCCCATTCTTTTCAAAACCTGTCACCATCCTGGGCTCAGCTTCTCAATTTAATGGGTAGCTTGATGCCTATTTTTAAAAAAGATCCACCCCATCCCCAGCTCTGCAGTCCCATCTGGTCGATCTGCTGCTCCTAATGTGGCAAGTAGTCAGCCTTTCTGACACAGTCTTTCTCTCTCTCTCTCTCTCTCTCTCTCTCTCTCTCTCTCTCTCTCTCTCTCTCTGTCTGTCTGTCTCTCTCTCCCTCTCTCTCTCTCGGTCTCTCTCTGTCTATTTTCTCTTTCTCTCTCTCTCTCTCTCCCTCTCTCTCAGTCTCTCTCTGTCTATTTTCTCTTTCTCTCTCTCCTCTCTCTCTCTCTCTCTCTCTCTCTCTCTCTCTCTCTCTCTGTGTGTGTGTGTGTGTGTGTGTGTGTGTGTGTGTGTGTGTGTGTGTGTTTGTGAGCTGCCTATTGATAATGTTCTGATGATTTCAGCTACCTGAAGCATCATTTACATTCTCTAACCCCTGTCCTTTGTCACCTGTAAGCCCTGCCTCCTATTTTGGTTTTTCTCTCACCCTTTCTGTTTATCTAAATCTTACTTATTTCTCATGACCCAGAATAAGTCCTCTCTACCTTATTGCAAACTTCCTTTGATTACTTTTGCTGACACTGACCTTTACTTTCATTTATTCTATTGTATGTATAATCCAACTTCCTGGCCCATGCATATTTTGTAATTACTCTGCATGATTTCTTCTTTCTACAAAACATTATTAGCCTCTTGAAGGTAAGGGTCATACTCCTTATTACTTTATATTTTCATATCCATAACAGTAACTCACAGTTCAGGGAGAACATTTAATGTGTTCCAAAAGAGGTAAGTTGATTTGCAGTTTGCTTCAAAATCATCCACAAAAATTTTTCAAGCAAATTGTTATACAAAATATGCAAATATTATTATAGTGAAAATTAATTTTATACTAAATACATACTAAAATTATTGTTTTCTCTTCCATCCCCATTCCTTACTTAAATCTCTCACTCATCCATACTTCCTGTTTTCTCCTTTGTTATATACCTAATAATTGAGATATATAACAATATACTTCGTATTTAAATACCTCAATACTTATTCTCAACGACATCTCTCCTGCAAAGTGACATTCATATAATGCTATGGATAGATACCAAAACAATAACTAAGCTATTCTAAGATATAAATTATTTTTCCTCTGTGGGAATTATTTTGGTAGTATGAACCTTGTCCCCACTTCTTAAGTATGGGTGGCAGTCAATCAGATATTTTCTCTTTTCTCCTTCAATATTGATAACTTATTTTAGCCAATACTTTGTTCAAGAACTATTCATTAATCTTTGGTCTCCTTATCTGCACTATGTTATATATTTTCCTACACAAAAATTCTACCAGAAAAAAAAACCAAAAATACATTCAAAGGCTTTATTGATCAGACTTCTTAGTTCTGTGTGCCTTGCCATCTATTAGTTTATTATAATAACCTACAATATGTCCATTTTTTCTTTCAGTTACTGATATTTTAATGTGATGTTTACTCATCAAATACGTGGTCTCCAAAACCCTCCAGGATTTCACACAATCAATTGCTCTTTCTATTTCAATAACTACTAACCAGAATGAAACGTTCCATTTTGGTTCAAATTCTGCCATCAAAGTTACCATTGGCAATCATCATCCCATAAAGTTTCTTTTCATCTCTTTTTGAAGTTCTTTAAATAGTAGTATATTTTCACTTTCTTCTCTGATTTCCTTCCTAATTGCTTATCAACCCATAAAAGTCATGGAATAAGAGAAGCACAAGCTTCACCAATGACATAGAATTTCTTCTTGACTCAATGCTTCCTCAACAAGAATGGGTGAACTCTCTTGCTCTCTGTTGTTGAATGAGTTGAGATAGAAATAATAGCAACCTTTTAGTAATGTCTTGAAAATAGAATCAGATAGTACAGGCAAAGCAATTAATAGCAATTGACACAGTTAGAACTTGCTTCTTTGTTTCTTATTCTTGTTTTCTGCTTGTTTACTTTGTTTTTGTTTTTTGGTTTTCTTTTTTGCTTTTTTTTCAATGGTCTACTTGCAGTTGCCTTAAGTAATCCAATGCTCTGCAACTTTTAAAAGCTATTGTGGAACTCTCCATTTAAATATTGCCCTCTTACAGTTAGGAAGGAAAGAAAGTTTACAATATAGATTGATGTATAAAAGGAAGAAGCATGTATCTCTGCATAATTATTCAACATTGAGAAAAAATCATGAATATGTACAGGGTAGTGTTCAACAAACAAGCAAATAAATACATGAATGTTATTGAAAAGTGATTTATAAATGACCAATTAATTAAAGAGCACAATAGGGATGTAATTTAACTTCATAAGTAGATAGGATTCTCTGAAAATATTTTATTTAAACACAGACTGGGTGCCAATCCTGGCTCTCACCTATCACATCATATCCAAAAGGTAAGATATGAGAACCATCATAAGTTTGAGGCCAGAAAATGTTTCATAGGTGGAGATAAACAGTAAGACTTGAAGATGAATAGTAAGATACAAAAGGTAAGACTCCTTGTCAACTGTCCAATAAATACCCCAATGTCCCTAAATACAGAGGTGATGGGGAAGATGGAATTATAATAATTATAATAATAGTGAAATATTTAATATTTCTTCATTCTAGACGTGGAGGAGTAGTTCAACAAATGAAAATCTGTCAATGTAATCCACCATACAATCAAAACTGGAAAAAAAAAAGCACACATGATCATCTCATTAGGTGTTGAAAAAGCCTTTGACAAAATCCAACACCCATTCATGATAAAGCATAATAAAGGTATTGGAGAGATCAAAGGTACAAGGAACATATCTAACATAATAAAAACAACTTAAAGCAAGGCAATGGCCAAGATCAAACTAAATGGAGAAAAACACAAAGGGATTCCACTAAAATCAGGAACGTGACAAGTCTGTCAACTCTTTCCATATTTATTCAATATAGATTTGAAGTTCTAGATATAGCAATAAAACAACCAAAAGAGATAAAGGGGATACAAATTGAAAAGGAAGAAACCTAAGTTTCACTATTTGCAGATGATATGATAGTATATATAAGTGACACCAAAAGTTTTACCAGGGAACTCCTACAGCTGAGAAACAACTTCAGTGATGTGGCAGGATACAATATTAACTAAAAACAGTTTAATTTTCAAATGAAAGGGATAGTGAGAGAAGGTGATGTTCAAACCCACCAAAACGGAATTTCTATCTCCTTATTTTATATCATCTACAGAAAAATTATTGTGTTACACATGGAGGTTCAATACAATTTCAAAGATAACCAGTCCCATTTTTAAATATTTTTTGAAGAAAGAATAAATTATCATTAGGCATAAGATCAAGTTTTCAAGTTATTTAGTTTCTTACATTCTTTCAGGATACATCTGTGTGTTTACATGAATATATTTGCATTCACATGCTTTGGCATGTTCTAAGGACAGAATAGGACATTGGATCCCTTGGATCTGGAATTACAGGTGTTGTGGTGACACAAGGCTTTTTTGTGAGTGACAGAATCTGAATTTGGACCTAATAATTGCAGCACATCCTTAAGGATATTACTGTTTACCTGCCTCTCTGAACAGTAGCCTGAAACAAGCTATCAGTCCTGAACTGCCTAAACTCAAACTAGCACAGCATAAACAGAGATTTGAGTCCCAAAGTCTAAAACATCATTTTCAGTTTTCATAATCAGCTAAGAACCTTTTGAAATATTAGAATTTTTAAAAATGGATTTTGTGAGCAGTACAAAAAAGATATGCATGGAAGATAAATGTATCAATCTGCTGCTGAGCTTATGAACAAATAAGTGAAAAAGCTTATCTTGGCAGCTAATTTGGCTAAAAATTTCAGTAGGGAAAAATTCTATTATACTTCAATTTTGCATGTGCTTAGCTAAAGTTACAGAGAAAGATAATTGATGATTACGTTCGTACCAAGATAGAAGTTGTTTAGTTATATTTTTTTCTTTCTGCTGCTTTCCTCTTTGTCACACAATTATCTTTAAAACATTCAGTTGGTATTCAGTAATGTATTTTACATTACGTTCTTAGGCTGTGCAGGTAAATTGAATTATTTGTGCTTTTATTTTGCTGTTGATTGGGGGTTTTGTTCTGTTTTTTTGATTTTGTTTTGATTATCTTGCCAGTTCACAGAAGTTATCTTCTGAATAGATAGTTTCAATCCTCTTTTGCACAGTGGCTTTTCAAGTGGTGACTTCTTTTAATTTTTTTTTTTATTTTACATATTGACCCAAGTTACCTCTCCCTCCCATCCTCTCATGCCCTCCACAGACCTCCCCATCCCATCCCCCATCCATTCCCTAGGGAGGATGAGGCCTTCCATGAGGGATCATCAAAGTCTATCAAGTCATTTGGGGGAGGGCCTAGGCCATCCCTGGTGTCTCTAGGCTAAGGGAATATCCATGGGGAATGTGCTCCCAAAGTCCTTTTGTGCGCTAGAGATACATCCTGGTTCCATTGTCAGAGGTCTCTTGACTACCTAGGCCTTCTTACTGAGACCCATGTTCAGCAGATCTGGGTCTGTCCAATGCTAGTTTCTCAACTATCAGACTGGGGTCCATGAGCTCCCCTTGATTAGGTCAGCTGTTAATGTGGATTTTTCCAGCCTGCTCTTGACCCCTTTGCTCATTACTCCTCCCTCTCAGCAACTGGATTTCAGGTGTTTGACTCAGTGATTAGCTGTGGGTGTCTGCTTCTGCATCTATCAGCTACTGGATGAAGGTCCTAGGATGGAATATATGGTAATCATCAATCATATTATAAGGGAAGGACGTTTAAGGCAGCCTCTCCACTATTGTTTAGATTGTTAGATGCAGTCTTCCTTATAGATATTTTCCTACTGCCAGCTTTCTCTTTAAATTTATAATGGCTCCCCATATTATGGTATCTCTTTGCTTGTTCTCTATTCTTCCCCGGACTCAATCTTTCTGACTTCTCTATACAATCAAAGCGAAATGAGATTTCCAAATGTTTTCCAAATGTTATACATTCTAAACACTGGCTGTAAAGACACCAACACAAACAGAGATCCCCTCTAATTGTATTACTTGATGTGAATTGTATCTTTAACTATGTAAAAGTATGTTACTTTTTTATGCTGCATTTTTTACTATGTAAATATCTGTAACAATTCTTTTTACTGCATTTGTTTAACTATGTAAAGATGTGTTCTTGTTTTGCCTTACCTGTTTAAGGCACCTGATTCCTCTAATAAAAAGCTGAAAGTCCAATAGCTGGGCAGTAGAAGATAAGAAGGGACTGGCTGGCAGAGAGAATCAGTAGATAGGAGGAAGAAACTAGGCTTGAGAGAAGAAGACAATGAGGGATAAAGAGAGGACTTACACTTAGGCCAAGCATCCTGGCACCTGCCAACTAGGCACACACCAAAGAAGTAGGAAATAAAAGTACAAAAAGAATGAAAGGAAAGTAAAACTCTGCAGGCAAAATGTAGATGATGATTAACAAGTTAAATTAAGGTATAAGAGCTAGTGGGACAAATATAAGATAATGTCAAGCATTCATAACTCTGTGTTGTGATTTAGGGGCTAGTGGTCCAATAAAAGCCTGCTGCAATCACTAACTCTTAACATTTTTCATTTTATATTAGGAATTTGATCAAACCTAGAAAAAAACAACTTTGTGATATGTTTAGAAATTATCAAGTCGTCCAAAAGCAGACTCAATATAAATAATTCAAATGTTCTCATACATAGAATCTTGAAGCAAGAACAAAGACAAACACAGTGTCATTACTCAGCAACAATTTCCCATATAATATACTTTTGTCCAAACACCCTGACATAACATTCTCTTCTCCAAATGTGCTATGTGTACACAACCTTCCAGCCACCTCTTCAGAAGCACTGAAGACACAGCTTACAAACTGACAGAGGCCACTTGCTAGCAATTTGTCTCTGAGTCTGGTGTATAAGTCACCAATATGACAGCTACAAAGACATGGTATTGTCACCATTAATTAAGCACTCAAAATATGTGCATGTAGAGTATAAGAGGAAAACCCCTTTATTTTCAGGATTAATACACTAGTAGCATTTTTCAATATCAAAGGTAATCTAAAGATAAGCAACACATTGTCCATCATGAAAGCTTCTGGCATACCCCAAACTGTCAGAATTCCAGCTGGCTCCTCACATTGCCTGTGAGCCAGCTCTTCACAGGGGAATGTGCTACATGACTTTGGGCGAGAAAGCAACGGAACAGATATTTGTGAATAAATATTGGTTTGACAGGAAGTCAGACATACTACATTTTTCACCCAAAGACATGAAGTTAAGTAAAAGATTCCAAATATAATGTCTATTTAAAGAGAAAAAAATAAAGAGAAAAATCTACATTTTAGTGTATCTGAAACAGATGGTGAAAATTGGTCCTTTGTTAGTCACTAAAGTTTAAATAAAATTACTCTAAATTAGAGAGGGTTTTTAAGTCTCTTTTATCAAAAATAAATACTTCTAACAGCACCTACAACTTCTGGAATATTTTTGTTTCTCTTTCCAATGTTCTCAAAACATACTTCTGACTCAAAGTGTTCAACCCAAACAAAATTCATGTAACTCAACCATTTTAAACTTAGGAATCTCTCAGGAGTCTGATAAATATTTATTGGTTTTAGGATAAGCTTTTAGTTAAAGCAGAATCTGTAACTGTGGGAGGGGAAGAATTTTTCACAATGAGGACTATACATTTTAAAATTATTTATGAACTGTGAATTCATTCCTCAGGACATATTATAAAAATACAAACATTCCATAAACCTTTTATCATCATCTGTTATCCTATATGTGTTCATATGTATTACATAGCTAGCGGTGTCTGTGTTCTCTCTCTCTCTCAAATACAAAAATTCGAACATCATATAGTAACAGTAGTAGACTTGTTAAAACACTCATGGAAAACAATTAGAACTATTTGACCCTGTAAATGCTAACTACTTCTAAGTCTGTCAGTTGTTCTGTGATACCTCTGTCACCATACTATCATTGACATAGTCCCCTTTGTGCAGAGCTGTCATCACAAGTGAACAAAATAGAGGTACTTGCACATCTAAGTTAATTGGCCTACTAATCAGAGTAGCTAGGATACATATCCATACCTGGTATTCAAAATCATTGAATGGATAAAAACTGTGGTATGTATACATGATTGATTTTGCAACCATAATGAAGAAAAAAGTTATAGCGGTTGTAGTAAAATGGAGTGATTACCATAGTAAGTAAACTAAGTCAGTCTCAGGATAAATATATGCTTTCTTTTATTTTTAATTCCTAGACTTCATAATTAAACAATATTGTCTATGCTTACACAAAAGAAAGAATAAATGAAATTGTCTATGAAATTAATTGTTAACTGTTTGTGTTGATACAGAAAGGTGATAAAACATTCAGGATATGAAACCTACTGTTAGAAAGTCAGGTTACTGTAGTGTGCATAGGAAGGGGCAATTAGAATTAGAATTCCTACCTTTTTTTTCTTCTCTTTCACTTCTCAGCTACCACAGGGTCAATAGGCCCCTGTCATACTATGCCTCCACAGTTCTAAATTAGATCCAAATAACCATGGGTCCAAAATCCCAACACAAACTAACATCTCTTTTCCTTTATTTTATGTATTTACTTACTTAATTAATTTTATTTTTAATTGAAAATTAAAGTTTCCCTTCTCTCTACACTTCCCAGTTCCTTCCAAATCCCTTCCATCTCTACTCACTTCCTTTCTGTATTTCATTATTTTTAAAAGAGAATGCTAAGGGATACTAATGAAATATAAAAAAAAATACATAAATAAGATAAAATAAAACTATCACATTGAAGTTAAACAAGACAAAAGAACAGAAGGAAAAAGCCCAAGAGAAGGCATAGGAAGTAGACCTCCACTCATTCATATTTTCACAAACCACACAAAACGATTAAATTGGAAGCCATAATACACATGCAAAGAGCTTGGTGCCAGACATGTTCTTGCTGCCTCAGTCTCTGAGAGGTCATATGAGTTTTACTTATGTGGCTTTAGACAGACTTCTCTTTTAAATCCTTTATGGAGCACCATATATTTTGCCCAATGTTGATCTTTGGTTTTCACATTGATGAGCCATAGGAGGGAGCAAGCAAATTGTCTATTTTGAAGTTTAAAATTATGCTAGAAGTTTTCCATTTCTATCTTTCACAGATAACCAAATACATTTCTTTAAGGAAACACTCTTAGGAACATAAAATGGAACAACAAAAAACTAGTATTCCTGTGGCTCAACTGTATGCAGTTCTATCTTGAAGGGGGAACTATGTAAAGGTTCAGTGCTCCGCATGCCCATGTAATCATCCTCCAACTTAGAAGTGCATAATTGACTCAGAAAAAGACGGCCATTGTGACACACATCTAAGATTTTCTACTCTGCCTGATATCACTGACTCTTCTCCAGAGATGTGGAAATGTAGCAGCATCATTAGAGTTACATCTGATCATTGGAAGAGACAGTTTTCTAATGTTTGGCTTGGTGCATAGACTCCAGGTATTCCCATGAAACCTTTCTTAAGCTGCAATTCAGGTTGAAATGTTTCATCCACTCAGCCTCTTCCTACCTTTCCTTGGACTTACAAGTCTCACAATACAGGCTGATGTCTCCTTCAACTTTCTCAGGCTCCTATGCCATTTGCTTTTATGATGCTCATTTCCCTAATAAAGACTCTCTATTAATATCAGTTTTGCATCAATTTGAACTATTTTATTATGTCATACTAGCAATTATATACACAGAGGGGTGTGTGATCCCCCAATGTAGACAGCATAGTTCATGTTATTTATTTTTCATCATTTATATAAAATTACATATATGTGTACTTATCTATGTGTTTGTAATTCCCTAGGGTATATTATATAGCTGTATATGCTACCTTGTTCACTTCAGGAATAATTTATGATTTTAATAAAAAAATCCTTACACAACAGAAGATTGTATATCATGTTCACTGAAATACTAATCTCCATAAATTTACTTCATCCTCTTCTATGTAACAAAGTAATTATCATAATATAAACATTCACATTTTAAATAGCTTCTCATTGAGAAAGCTACTTCTACTGGAATCTTGATCATCAATGCTAGATATTAAATGCACAGTTTTCTTTTATACCCCTTTTTACTTTGGTGTTTATGGATGCAAAGCCTCTGTTACTGGCTTTTATCTCAGCATATCTAAAGCTTCATTAACATATGAGAGATGGAATGACCTGGAAAAACAAACAAACAAGCAACAATAAACAACCACTGTCATCATGATGTGGTAAGAAGCCCTGCTGCAACTCATGAAGTTAGTTCACAAACCAAATTTATAGTCTTTGTTTTTATAATCCCAAAAGTATTTAACTATCTCACTTTTGATTATTAATAATATTTCCCCAACTTTTGCTGTTTTAATTGAGAATATTTCTATTTCATGCAATATTCTAATTCTAGAATATTCTGCATTACAGTCTGCATTATCTTTACATGTGAAGTTCTTTCAAGTTGATGAAAGAGGAGTGTGAACTCTATACAGGTAAGCACACAGGACTGTTTTCCAATGAATATCTAATTGCTCCTTAGGTCATCAGGGTTTCCAATCTACTAGAGTGAACTGCTGCTTTGCTTTTTAAATAATCATAGATTATTCAGAGGGCACCCCGGGATGCTATTAGTGGAATTCACAAAGCCACAAATTAGCATAAAATTCTGATTAATCTATTCAGCAATTGTGCATTATATTTTGCACTCTAGAACTAAAGTTTATGAAAGGCTACCTTTGAATGATCTCTGTAACTCAAATGAGAGAAAGACAAACATAATTGAATAAATAAAATTCACTGTGATAATTACTCTCCCAGAATATCAAATGATGTGTCTTTTGTGCCTAAAAGTGAGAACAATTAACTGTGCCTCAATCAATTTGTGATGCTATATGTGGAAGATTGTTGACCTTGGTTTTGAGAATGTACCTTTACAAAAGGAAACAAAAGAATTGAAAATTAGCAAAGATTTTGTATAGTAACATACCAAGGCATGTAGAATAAAGACATTTCCAAACTAACCAGAAGCCAACTGGAGCTGGGATATAAAAAAGACCAGGGGGTGGGTGTTGATGGGGCAGTAATGTGTCACATCAATTAAGTCTTTCTAGATCATTTAAGATATTTGCAATTTTTTTATTAATACTATGTCTTCTTTTCATATCATTAAGAAAGAGAAGCAGTAAAGTTAACAATAGGTTTCTCAGGAGCCACTGTAAAATTGTAAATTAGATTTTATTGTCTCAATTGATAATATGAAAAATAATTTTGTATTTCTTTAATGACTGAATAAATTAATCTTTATAAAATTATTGGATATATAATGTTCTGGAAACAGAAAAAAAAGTATTTTCTGACTAATTTTTAAAATTTTTTAAATGTTGACAATTTTAAATGAAAGAGATGGCTATATCCTCTATCACAGTAGGTACAATTATTAAAATAGTAAAAGCACGTATATGCACACTATGACCTGAACAATTAAGAGGTGCAAAATAATAGATAAATACTTTCAGAAAAGAGATGACAAACACACGTATTCAATAATAGCCTGTTCCTTCCCTGTGAGATAATGTTACATTGTGAACTCTACATAGAGATGGAACTCTGTGGCTTCACATGGAAAACTAGAATAAAAACTAGTTAATTTTTCTCCAGAGAGGTCTTATAGAAAGACATTTAAATTAGCCAGTCTGGCATATACCTTCTCTCTTCACTTTTAGAATGTAGAGGCAGGAGGATAAGGACTTCCAAGTTCATCCTTGTCTATATAGAAAGTCTGAGAACATTCTATATTACATGGGACCCTGATTCTAGTGAAAATCCAAATAAATGTCTGATCTCACTCATGAAAACAGAACCCCATGACTCATCCACTTCCAAAGAATTCTTCTGCTAATACTAGTATACTGGAAATTAAGTTTCAAATTAATTTGTAGAAGGAACAATATCTGAATATTGAGTTTACTCTTCCTACATCAGTTAACTACTGATGTCAGTGGGGTTGTTCCCAGGGTGTAAATTCTTTGTTTTGTATGTTCAGATTAGCCACATCTTAATTTCTTCTGGGGCAAAGGCTCCAAAGTAGCCATGGCTTGTAACTGGTTTAAAACTTTTTCCCAAAGCAAAAATATAGCATGGAAATAATATTTAAGACAATATGATAAAAAATAATAAAAATAGGGTCTTCTATGTATGTTCAATAAATCAAATTCTAAAGAACACACTAGTCACACCTGAGTGTCCTGAGTGATTGTGATGGCATTGCACCTTGGTTCACAGTTTCAGGAGACATCAAGGTAGCATGCTTGGCTGAAGAAGAATTGCAAGCCCTCATAAAAGGAGTTCAGAAACGATCCCCTAAGGGGCAGATGGGGAAGGGAGAGGAGAAATGGTGATGTGGGGAGGGGAGGGACCCTCCTGGAACAATGCCTTCAGGGCCTTCTCCTTATCAGAGTGAGGAAGGGCAGGGCCAAGGTACAGGGCTGTCCTTTTGCTCTGAGGTCTGGAAAGCCATAGATATGACTTGAGTCTTGAACAAGTAAATCAGATTCCCATAAAAGCATGGAAGTCATTACCCAATAAGGGAGAGGTGAATGGTAACCTCACTAAGATACTGAAAGGCCCAATAAAACCACTTTCAGATTTTGTGGCCTGTTTGGTAGAGGCTGCTGAGAGAGATTTTGGAATTACAGCAGCCATAGTTACAGCTATCTCTTTCGCAGTTGTGGGTTCAGTCACAACTGCCGTGGCTATGAGTACATGGGGCAGACAGCCTCTAAGCTAAATGAGTTATCCAAGAATTTGGCCTTGGATGCTCAATCCACAATTGGTGATCATCTAAAAGGAGGCTTAATAATTGTAAACCAAAGAATCCATCTGGTGCAGGAGCTAATAAATACCTTGTGGCAGCTGGCCCAATTGGGATGTGAAATGAAATATCCAGGTTAGTGTGTTACCAGCATTCAGTATGAGAACTTCACATGTGCTGCTAATTTGTCAGGACAGTTGTCTAGACATCTTTTAGGAATTTGGTCTGCTGACTTTGCTGACCTGATGGCACAGCTGCGAGTGGCCATCGTTGCAATGAATTCGACACTTGTGGATGCAGGACTGGCTGCCAGATTGTCATCGTGGTTCCCATTGCCATGGATCATCTGAAAGAGTGGGCAGGAATGGGAGCCATGGCTGTTCTTTTGTTGCTTATCTCCTTCGTGGGCCTGTGGTGCCTTTGCAAGATGGGATTTGCTCAGAAGCGGTATGCAGCTATGGTTGTTCAGGCATTTACAGCCATTGAGGCAGGACAGTCTCCCCAAGCATGGCTCACAGTCATGAACAAGAATTGATCCTTCATGCTCAGGTGTATGGCTTAGCACTACACTCTGAGTTAGCTCTGGAAGTGAGCAACTCCAAGAAGGGCAAGTCTGGTTGCATGTGGGTTGATGTCCGAGGCCCCACCCCCAGGAAAAAAGATGTTGGACGGGTGTGGCACTGATTTGGCTGACTACTAGGATTCAGGGTCATTACAATATCTACTGCTTTCCTGGAGACCAGACCATTACCCTTGCCTGTTGTGTTAGTAAAACAAAAAGGGGGAACTGTAGAGAGCCGTGAAGTGCCACGCCTTGAAGTGGCGCTTGTTGCTCTTTTGATGCAGCTATTGCCTAAGAAACAAAAACACAAGATTCAGCACCCATGCGGAGTTTATTGAGAGAAGGGAGAGGAAAAGGGAGGGGGTAGCTTGTGGCCAACCGAAAGCGGGGACAGAGAGAAAGACAGAAGGATCACGAAGCAAGAGAGAGATGCGCTTGGCACGCTTGCTTTAAAAGGGGCACTTGCACATGCATAACCCAGTCTCTGCGCAGCCAGGTAGAAGCTTGAGCAGCTAGGTAAAGCCTGACGTAGTGATTACGTGGCCATAGGCATGCAGCCCATCAGAGGCAGGGTCCACAGACTGCTGAGCCCCAACAGTGCTGGCTTCCTCCTTCCACCTCCTCATGGGTGTGAGCTCTCTGGCATAAACAAGCCCTTAGTTGGTTAAGTCTGTTCTGACTGTCTGCTTCTGCATTAGAGTAGACTATCTGCAGGGTCCACTTGGCTCACTGGGGTTGGTTAGCTCAAGGGTGTTTAAGCCTATGCAGGGGTCCACCCTCTCTCTCTCTCTCTCTCTCTCTCTCTCTCTCTCTCTCTCTCACTCACTCTCTCTTGCCTGCCAGAAGAAACATGTTTAAAAGATCCTGATTAAAACTGCATAAAGAAGATCTACCCAGAGTCGTGTCTTCCTTGCTGGCGAGGGCAGGTGTGTACAACAATTCATTTATATTTTAAGGAAAATATTATGTTAAATAAATTAGCCCTCTAAAAAGAATATTTGAAAGTGTTGTATTAATAGGAAAACATTCTTAACGCAAATTGCCAAACATTCTTAACGCAAATGCATTATGGGTTACATTTTGAATTTTAAAGTTGTTTCCTATTAACTAGATATCTACTATCTCCTTGCAGATATCATTAAACATATTTTGAACCCAGTGTCTGATAAAAACACTTAACAGCCAAATATGAAAAGAGTGAAAGGGGACAGTTTGTAACCTCGTTATATCAAGAGACTGACATGCTAGGATTGTTTATAACCTAACAGAAACATCTAAAGTTTCAGGAAAATGGAACACATGAATTACCCACTTTTTATGTTAAATGTAATATGATAATATCTATATATTGTTGAAGAGTTGAGGTTAAATTAAGTGGAACTTTTGCTTGTTTCCTTATTCTCCTTTATTCTTCACTCTATTTTCTGTGACATGTTTGTCTTTAGTTCCTTACAAAGACAGCATCCCAGGCTATGTACATTTCTCTTTCCATTTTTAATCTTCTCTAGTATGGCAATTGCAAATACCTTGCAGGTAAATGATTGCATTGTTATTGTTTTACACTGAATCATGACAGCAGTAATAGTTTCACTGATTTCTTAATTTAAACAACATAGACAGAGAGCATGAAATAAATAAGATATACAGTGTGAGGGATCAATTAGGGTTATAATTTTTTCCAACTAGAAACTGAGTTACTTTAATTTCATATTCTAAATTTAACACAGGCTTAGTTATGCTTATTATCTTAAGCTTCAATATTTTCTAGTAATTTTTTGTTATTGTTTTTATGTTGTTCTTATATAAATGACAAAATCTAGGTCAGTATAGCATTCCATGGTGTTGTTGCAAATTTATCCTCACATTTATAATATTGAAATATTAATTTATGTTTGGAATCACAAAACAAAAAATTATCCATGAAATTACATATATTTGTTGAAAAACATTAGTCAATCCTTTAATAGAATTGTCACTTTATTTTAATCAAAAGTATAAAATATTGCTTAAAATGTTGAATTTAACAAAAAGTCAAAGTAATAGTATAAATGTACTAACAAACAAATATCTGTAATTTCTTGGCAAATGGACTGAAGATATTGTTAGGACAGTCATATGCTTGAAAGACAAACACAGTAACCTGAATTTGATCACTCTAACCTACAAATGAACAGGGTAAGCATGGTGCTATCATGGAAACCATCTGTAATCCTAGGATTTAGAGAGCAAATAAAGAGGATGTCCAGTGTGGTGAAATAGACAACTTAGCCTGCTTAGTGAGTACCAGGCCTGTGTGAGATTATAGATCAAACAGATACAAACAAAATTCCCCAAAGAACAACAAATTAATCAAACATTTAACAGAGCTTGAAGAAGGATATGTGCGGATTTCCTCTGGTGACCCGGTGATAATGTTTACACATTCACGTATATCACATGCATGTCTGAATAGGTAACACAGGAGCCTACAGTATAAGAAAATTAATTTCTAAATTAAACATGTCAAAATAAACGATATTGTATCAGAGTTAGTTTCAATATATACTTATATTAATTATACCTAAATAGATGAATGAATTATTTAAATTTTTTGTAATTATTTTTCTTATTTATTTTATTATTATTTCAGGGGTGATTGATTGAAACACATGTGGAACCTCTTGAAATTGCCAAATTCTGCCACACTCTTACATCTTCAGTCCATGGATTTGTTACTGGAATTGCAAAGCTGTTCAGTTGAAAACAAGACATGGATGATGTCATTCAATTTGTCAGAAGTTCATGATGGTTATGATGGTTTTAGAATCTTTTATTTTTTCCCTGAGACAAGGTTTCTCTGTATTGATTTGGAGCCTGTCCTGAATCTCGCTCTGTAGACCAGGCTGTTCTCAAACTCACAGAGATCCACCTGCCTCTGCCTCTCGTATGCTGGGATATTAAAGGTGTGTGCCACCAATGACCAGGTTTGAGAATCTTAAGGAGGCTTCTGGCAGTTCACCTAGGTACCCTTCATATTTCACCACTTCTGGTGGATTGCATGGCAGAGAAGAAATCAAGTAAACTCCAGTGTCAGGGGATACAGCTTAGATTAACTGTGAGGTAAAAACAGATGTAGATGTCCATTAGGAAATGCAAACACCCATGAAAACATTCAAATTCCCCCCAATCTTTTATTTTATTAAAAACTCAAATTATCTTTTCTGGATGGTTTTTACTCAGGTACCATATGTCAGTTTTGATTGTAAAGTTCATGGGGGAAAGAAAAATAAGCATTGAACTTTTCTCAAACTGCACAAAGCATCACAAAGTTCAACTGAGCCCAGTATATAACTAAAATAAAACTCAAAAAACAGTGCAGTTATCACTGTAAACCATATGATGCTTATTTTGTTCAAGAATCTGTTCTAAAAGCTTTAAAAATGTCACCACATTTCCACATTCCAACTGTCCTTACAGGTAGGTAATGCAATTTTTATCATCCTGACTTTCCAGATGGCATAAGTTTCTGTCACTTAGATCCTAGGAAGTTAAGTCACGTGCCTAAGGCACACAGATGGTAAGGAATGTAGATGAAATTAAAGGCAGGTCTTCTAGTGTTGAGTAAACATTTAACCATCACAATAAAATGACACTCTATATGCCTTGGAATGCTAAATACCTCATGTGAATATTACAATATTATTTGTTGAATTATTTTTCTACATCTTTATGCTTATCTTCCACCATTTTTTATCTCAATGTACCTTATCTTGACAAAGAATAGTTTATCATAAATGAGTCATCTTTTGTTGCTTTTCTCAGTGTGGCTGTGGCATGAGATGTTGTCAAGAGATATATGGAAGAATTAATGATTTCCCTACTCTTAGAATCTTAGAAGCGAAAAAAAAAAAAAAGACCATTACTCTTTAAGAAGAGTGGTGTAGGCCTTTCCTTTGGAGTCTTGTATTAAGAAGCAAGTATGCAAAGTCATTGCTGAAAGAAGAGCCTGTCACAGGTATAATAGTCTTTTATTTGATGAAAGCATCATTGCATGTGCCCTCAAATAAACTCCTCTGTTCACAATGTGGCTACCAGATGGATGTTATTCACCATGTGTGCCATCTGGTAACTTCCCTTTTTAGCTAATAATTTTTGTTAAGTAGGGGCAAAGTCTTCAAAATTAGTATTTTCATGTTGCATCATCTAAATTTGGGAGAATTGTGTCAATTCTCCATCCTTAATTATAGTTCTGTGGTCTGGGCATAAAATTCAAAGAAGAACAAACATCAATCATCCAACAAAGTATTAAGTAAGTGGGCAAAATGATGAGTTGTGAGCTCTGAATGTTCAAACTCTGAAACGTCCATTGTTCAACCCCATGAAAAGATCAACAGCAAGGAAGATAGTCAAGCTTTCATCAGTGACTGTGATGGAATGAATAAAAACATACAGATTTACTTTGTCTGAGAATCATCAAAGATTACATATCATTTGTTATTCATTTGCTTAATATAAAAAATCTGATTATTTATAACTCTTAATTAACTTTATAATTCTTGTAAGAGATGACCTACAAGAATAATAGATTTTGTGGTTCTACAAGTAGTTGTGAAGAATCATGTAACTATCCAGTTGTTATGACATAAATCCTTTGTCTTTGACTTACAATGAACAATAACTACTTGTATAAAAAGGCTACCTTAAAACATATCATATTTTATATTTACTATCAAGTTATGAATTGTAAACCAATAAATATTAATTATTTAATGTATCTGAAAATGTTATTTGCAATTCAAAAGTTTATAAAGGCTAACATCTCTGCCTTTGTGGTTGTAATTTTAATAGGACAGGTTCTTGAAATGACAGCGTGAGTAAACAATGTACATATATTTCTGTATTTCCAATACTTTAGATTTGAAAGCATCATAAAGGATAAGATCAGTGTTAGTTTGTCCCATAGTCTTTTCTAATGATTGAGTAAATATTGAGAAGAAATGCACAGTTTGAGTTAAGAATCAAATATTGAAATACTGTATTTCTCAAGCTTTCATGCAAATGTTTCTTGCAGTAAACAAGCTACCGGCTATCACAGATATACCTGAGATTCCATCTACATTATGAATAAAATGTCTAAAACTTCTGTAAATTCATCCAATCAGGTTTAAGAAGGCAACCTTTATTAGAGTGATACAGGGATGACATTCCTTTCACTAATCAAGGACTTTAGATCACTGTGATCAGCCATTTCCTTCAACTGTCTGGTAGTCATCAAAAAATGACAGACCACAGCTTCTAGTATTTAGGCAGATAGAATTTTTATATGCCGCATTCTGGATACATGAATGGGAGACAAGATGCCCTTTCTTTTAAAGATGCATAATATTCTTTACAACAATGCAATTCCAATTTCTTTCAATTACATGGGCTTTATAGTTCATTAAAATGAAGAAAGGAGCTACTCAGCTCAGATGATTGGCTACAAAATTTACAAAAAGTAATTGATCCATGTGATTTTCTTAAAAGCCACTTTAAATTACCACATAAAATAAAAAAATGAAGGTATCATGTAGTGTTTTTAAACATGTGGACACCATGTACTAGCTAATTCATTTTTAAATATATTGATCATGTGACTTCAAATGTGCCTTACCCTTATTGTGAGTAGTATGAATGGGGGCCATCAACAGAGAGCATCTTATATGCAGACTTCTGAGCTCCCTACGGGTGATCTTTCTACTTGCTGAACAAGTCACAGATTTTCTATGCCTGACTTAACAATGGCAAATACTTTGGCTGTGTTCAAATAAATTCTAGGACTTCAAGGGGAAGGAATGAGAAAATCAGTGGTTGATTTACCACATTGACTGCCAACCCTGCAGCAAGTGAAAAGGCCTTTGACAGAACTATATCGTCTCACCACTTCTGCAGATGAGCACCACATGCCATTTTAGCACCTCATTATCAGTAGTAATAAAGGCAACTAGCATCAATAGAACATCCCATTTTTATAGAGAACTTGGAAATATGCTTTCTTTAATGACATGCTTAGAGTGTAAATCAAGTTTAATTTGCTCCTGCTCTTGCTCCTTGAAGCAACATTGGAACTCAAACAGTGAGCTGTTTTCTTCTCCTTCTTGAAAAGATATTAAATTAATTTTCAGAACATCTATTGTAATTTAGAAAGCAAACAGTTCCAAGTTGAAGGAAGAAGAATTCCTAAAATTTTAAGGAGCTTACTGTTTAGGAGCTTTGAATCTGGATTGAATAAAATTCACATGGTTGTGTGGATGTGTCATTATCACAATAGAAATTCATCAAACCAAGGTTAAACTATGTATGTGTCTGTATTAAACGAAGATTAACTGACATGATTTAATTGCTATCTCCTATTGAAATCACTTTTGTAAAACTAAATGGGAGATAAAAAAAAATCATAAAGCCAGTACTGAGACACAGAATAAATTTAAATGTAAAGGCCTTGCTAGCCAAATAGAATAGTAATATGGAAGATATAAATAGCCAAATGACTTTAGTTTATTATAAATGAAAAAACAGATTTAACTCTTCATTGAGAATAAAACCTATTTCCAAGTATTTTCTTTTCCTTAAAACAAAATAAACCAAAAACAAACAAATAAAAAGAAATAATCAATATTAAGGACACATCTGACAGTCATGACCCTAGACTATCATGTTCTCTCCTATTATTGTTGTCTGTTTCTACATGCACAAAATGCCTTGATTGACTTGACCAGTCAAAGCAGATCATTGATTTTCTATTCAAAGATCATCCTTGATGCAGTTTCCTTGGGCCCCTACTGCTTCTACAGTTCCTAATCAAGTACAAAGGAAAAAGAAGTAGACAGATGGAGCAGTCTTAGTTAATATGGACTGTATTATTTAGTGAGTCTTGCAGATTATGTAATTGACTTCAGAAGAAATGAAAATCAAAAAACAAACAAAACAAAACAAAAAAACCCTGAACACTAGAAACCCAATTATTTTTAGCAACCCAGCAGGCTATCCCTTTCAGATTGAAAGGTACACCTACCTTTCAATGTGTTGTGTTCACCACACCTGCCTGCACTATGGTTAACCTGTAGTTCGATGTTTTCTTAATATTCTTAATACTGTCATGAATAATTTAACATCTCAGTCAAAGAACTAGAAAGCATGTGCCTTTCAAGGGTTGCTGCATTTCTGTGACTTTCTTCTGTTTAATCTATCAAATTGCACTTGTAGTAAAATTATAAGAACAAAACAATGCATTAGTTACTGAATACTGTGCTTATGGTAATATAAGCTTACATGACTAAAGTATATGTAATTCAAAAGGAGGAATTGTACTAGTAAAGTAAATTACTGTACTGTCAAAAATCTGAGCTAATTTTCTAAAACTTATATTGGTAGAAATTTTACAGTGAAGTTAGCATTCTAAAACACATAACATGATGTTACTAAACTTTATAGTCTAATTTACTTATAAAGACTGCAAACAGTGGTTTGGTATTTGACATCAGTTGTTAAACTAAGGTAATTACATATGCAGGAGGCTCAAATTTTCAAAAGTATAAACTATAGAAATCGTTTAACTGGAAGACACCTTAAAGTGTGAATAGAATGCAGTTGCAATCCATAAAAAATGTCTGAAGGACCAAAGGGAGGCACCCTGAACAAAGGCTGCTTGATCCTGCCAGAACAGATGCTCTTACATATTTATTCTTTTGCATTTCACAAATTGCTTCAACGGGAACTTTTAAAAGCAAAACCACAAATTTATACCTAAAACTACAGTGCGCAATTTTAATTTCCCAATAGAAATAACATTCAGGACTACTTGTTGAGTGTGAAACTGTTAAAAGTTAAGGGAGGAGGCAGAGAAAAGCAAAGCAAAGAACTGAAAGCTTCAGGAGAAAACTTAAGGCAATTTATTTATTTAGGGTGAGGCAATTTGGTTATACCCTAAATCTCAGTCAGACAAACATTATGATTGTCATTCCTTGTAGTTAAAATGATAAAGGCATGTTAATATTACTAGTTTCTCCTTCCCCTGGACTAGAATGTCTAGAAGGAAGATGAGGTGAAATTGCAATCCTACATTTATTTATAGTTTACTGCTTTGGTGCTTTTTTAATGCAACCCTTCCTTTAAATGATCATACATGTAGTAGTTCCATGTGGTGGCTAATTTTGTCGCATTTAAAGAAAACACCGTATGGAAATCCTTTGATACCCATCATCTTCTCTGAAGCAGATTAGTGCTGCAAATTACTGGCTTACATTCCTAAAACATCTTAAATGCCAAAATTTACAGATCTCTGAAGTGGCTGAAGACCACCTATCTATCTACAATATATTGTAGTTTAACCTTGAAACATAGGTATGACTATAATTTTGATTTTTATAGATACTAACTACTAATCTTCACTTCTTAATTATTCTAAACAGTTTATAACAGCAGCTTTCAAGTACTAGAAATTTACATTGCATTTCAAACTATTCTACATATGTCAAATACCTTAAATAAGAGTATAAACATGTATACAGTATACTATAACAAAAACAACCACTAATTTATATCAACATATAAAAATCCATGACAATATATTTTTTTAAATGAGTAGTTGCATTTTAGTAGATTGAATAATCTACGCCTTTATTATAACATTCCTATATCCCCTTTTTCTTTATTTTTAGCCACCATTCCCAATTTCTTCAACACTAGATAGAAGAGAAAGGATAGAGGAAAGTAAAAGAAATAAAAGAAGGATAAAAGAAAGAAAGAAATCATTTAATCTAACCTCTTTGTTTAGATTTTACCCTGATCATGATCAATAAAAATTTGCAACTAACCCCACAAACAATGACCAATATCTATCACGCAGTAAATATAAAAAATCACCCACCCTACCTCTTGGGAATGTGGGGGGCATGTTTTCTAGACAGCTTGCTGTTGTCTGGGAGCAATTACATCCTTAGGATACTCTGAGAAAATTGGAATAATGGTCAAGTCCTGGGTGAGATAGCTACATCATTTTGTGTCTAGTCTCTGTGTGATGGGAAAGTCCTAGCTGTAGTAGTCTACAAGGCCTGACCAAATTAGCTACCCACTTTGAAGTTGTGTGGATAGATATTTTTGAGGAAATGGCAAAAGAGTCATTCAGAGAGGCTGGATCACCTAGCTACTTGTCTTCATTGACATCTAGTCCTTTTTTTTTGTGAAAATACATACTTTTAGTGTTAACATACATATCTTCATTAATACAAGTGGGCAAAATGTAGTGTGCCCATGTCAGATAAAAAATTTCTTTGTTTATGTTTGAACAGGTAAAAGACATCTCCCATCTTATAAGTCCATTTGTACTGCATTTAAATCTCCATCCATAAAATTTTTCATGTATGACACATGATAATACTTCATGAGGACTCTGTAGAAAACAAAATTTATCATATATCATCTGGTCTCAGAGCTGTTCCCATGTAGAAGGATCAGTAAATATGCCACCTGTCTAGTATTTTTACGTAGTTTCTTCTTTTGTCTTCAGACAAGATTTCCAAATATCCCTTCATCAAATCTGATATTTATTAATTTTGAAGTAATCCATAATTTTTGTTTCCTGTGGAAACAAAGTAATAACTTCTCTCCCAAAACAACACATTTCTTGGTTTCCATTTAAAATATTGGTTGTTGGCTGTATTAATTCTGTAGTGTTTTTTGTTGTTTTTTTTTTTTTACAACCCAATATCTCTCAAGCAAATATTTGTTTGTCTATTACCCATTTTTCTCCTTCAGCACTTAAGCACATTTTCAAGCATGCTTTACCTATTCAGATGTTTTCTCCTTCTGGACCTGGCTTTCTGCATACAGAGACTATGGGAAAATGTTGCAAAAATACTTCAAAATCTTTCTGTGCAACTGCAGGCTATCATTAGCATTTGGCATGGGTAGCAAGCTCTGCCCAAGTATATCTATGAGAGCCATGCCTCGTGCCCACAAACACCAAACAGGAGCTACCTTTAACCACCCCAGTTCTGGGAAGTTGCTGAACCCATTCCATAGCAGGTATTTCTATATAGACTCCCACAGCGTAGTGTACAACATGCTCAGAAGCCTTATGCTTGGATGTATGTGCCTCCATGGTGGATGCCAAATACAGTCAGACTTTGAACCATCAGCTCCCAAATAATGACAGGGAGACTCATGAATTTTGAATGCTTGGCCTTAGCTTAGGCTTATTTCCAAGTAGCTCCTAAAACTAAAATTAATCTGTTTCCGCACATGGCTTGTTACCCGTCATTCATACTAAAGCCCAACTTACTCCTGAATCTCACTGGCAAATTTCCCGCCTCCCAGATTCTTTCCAGAGTTCCTCTTTCTGATAAAAATCCCGCATATTCTCTCCTACCTAGATATTGACCATGCAGCACTATTAAACCAATTGAAAGGCTCCTTATGCAAATGAGGTAAAAGAGAGACACACATTCACAGTGAAAAAAAAAGATTATCCCACAACAGATAATTTTACATTCTTCTACTTGACGACATCCAGTTTGACAAGCACCAATTGTTGAAGACGAATTTTTTCTAGTGTTTTGAACCATCACTGCATTTCTATGTATGATCATTTTTATGTATCCTTGAGAAATATGTAGTGTCTTTTTCTATCTCTTTTGAATAATTTTAGTTTGAAATTTATTTTGTTAGGAATTGAAATGGCTGTAGCCAATTGCTTCATTCATTCATTTGATTGTAATATCTTTATCCAAATCTTTATCCTTCATTAATATCTATCTTTGATGTGTGTTTCTTGGAAACAGCAGAAGGATTACTGTTTTTACATTTATTCTTTTAGTCTGTGTCTTTTTATTGGGAAATCAAGACCATTAAATTTGAGAAGTTTCAATGATCAATGATTCTTAATTCATTTTATTTTATTGTTGTTATTGTTGGTGGTGGTGGTATATGTGTGCATGTGTGTTTGTGTGTTCTTCCCTTCTTTTGAATTTGCTTTTGGGAGATAAATTTATATTCTGTGTTTTCATCTATATAGCAAACCTCTAAGGGTTATAATTTTCCTTCTAGTACCTTCTTTAGGGCTATATTTGTAGATAGATATAGGTTAATGTTGATATTATCATATTCTCCAGCTATGGTAGTTAAAAGTTTTGCTGAGTATAGCAATCTAATCTGACATCTGTGGTCTCTCAGAATCTGCTGCATGTCGTTCCTGGCCTTTCTGACTGTTGTACTATCTAGTAAAATTTCAGGTATACTTTTTAGTTTTGTCTTCAAAGTTATATTATTTTTTCCTTGTTAAAAGGAATACTACTGGATTAATTCAATTCATATATTTTATAAATGCTTTAACTTCCAAATTTAAGTCTAAGGACTGGTTACTGGGGAAAAGAATTTCTATTTTTGTTTCCACAGAAAAAGAAAACCTGTGGATTCCTTCCAGACTAACATAATTTAGACAAGCAATACCCCCTTAAGCATTGTCCCTGGGACAAGGCAGTCTTACATACTGCTACAGACAAGATTTCTTCATCTTCTTAGGATCCCCCTGCCCCCTATGAGCAGGAAGTAGTTTAGAAAGAATGATGCCAAAATTCCCAAATACCATTTTTAAATGTTTTCTTCATTTATATGTGGTTGGTTATAAATGGCTAATACCACAACCATTTTTTTAAAAGGTAAAAGGGGGATTACGGTATAGATATGAATACTTTGTTTTGGAATGGATTTTCATTTATTGATACAAATTTAATGGTCAATTTTGTGATATGTATCTTTCTTCTCTTGTTTATTGGGTTTATATAGCTCATTTAGAAATATAATGTATAATTTAGCACAAATTATAGATAGTTTCTTATAAAAGTCAAGACTTAAAGAGTTAGGTTAGTTAGGTTTTCTAGATATACAGATATTTGAGATAGATAGGCATTCTTCAAACCATTCAAAGACCTACAGAATTTGGCATTTAAAATGGTTTAGAGTTTTTCTTAATACCTTAAGATAACGATGCCCCCTTTCATGGCATTTAAATATTTAAATGTTTTCATAATAGTACTCCGTTGACATGAGACACTGCTGCTCCTGACAGCACCATGCACTTTCCTGAAAATATGTTGGACACTGTTGTTGCTTCTGGAGTTCATCCTCACTTCAGCTAGTGGCCTCTTGGGCAAGGAACTGCCTCAACCTTGACCACTGATTTGGAGATGCGGTCCTATGTGCTTGCAAGAGACAAACATAGAAGACTGCTGAACTTTGCCAAGCCTTTCTACCTCCCTGCTTTTGTTGTGGTCTGTCAAGTACTCCTGGCCTTAGCCAAAACTGGCTGTACAAATGTTGCTGCGAGACCTTGGGTGACTGTCCAGGGAGCTTGCTGTTTCTGTCCTCACTGCACCTTTTGGAAGTTGGCCATCTGCACTTCGTTTCTATCCTAGTATCGTTATTTTCCTTCTCAGATCTTGATGAGGTTGTAGATTAAACTATCACAAGTATTATTCTCTCTTCCTAGTTAGATATATTAGGTACTAGACTTAAGCTTTCCAGCTTAAAACAACTCTATTGTAAACTCCCTTATGCCTTCACCCTAGGACTAGATATGTTTGTGGTTTTGTTCTTGATTTTCCTTTTATTATAAAACATTTGTTATTCACTGTTTTGTATATAGTTTTGTATCAAGCTTAAATCTTTTCGTTAGACTAAAAAAGGAATTGTAGTGGGATATTCACTGGGTCTGCTCCTGTGGCACTGACCATACCCATTGAGGGGTGGGGCCAGGAGTGGAAGTGACCTGTGGAACTAGGTCTCCAAAGGAGGCAGGGAATGTTCTCTTTCTGGGGGGGACGCGGAGAGAGGAGTATCCAGTTCCAACTTCTGCGTTCATCTGTCTGTGTTGTGAGTTGTTTCTCCCTTAATAAACATCTATTCGGCCTATTTGTTTATACTGCCCCTTATTAAATCGCAATAACTCCCAATATGGTAAGATTAGCCATTTGGGCAAGATATTGCTCTTGTCTGGACTGTTTGACTTTATGCTGTATAAACTGGTCATCCAGGACTTATAGAAAAGTGACTACTAATGCAAGATGGACATTGCTACAGGGTTCTTACTTCATGGAAGAGTCTGTCAGATATTCTACAGAACACAGAAAAAGTGACTGACAAACTGCCAATACAAAAGGACAGTTTTAACTTTCCTGCTTTGCTGAGGAGTCTGCCAGACACACTATAGCCTATGGGCTGAAGATGGAACGTTACAGAAGAACTTTAGGTGGGGTGACTGAACAGACAAGTTGTCTCTGTCTTTTCTAGAGTGTATATATTATCTTTCTGTGATCTTTGATGAAGTTGAAGACAGATATTTATGGTTATAGTTTTCGTTAGTTAGGATTAAAGATAAGTTACATATAGAACTTTAGATTCACAAAGATAAGATAGATGATAAAATATTTTCTTTAAATCTTGCTAAATGGTAATGGACTCAATATTGTTAACTGTGCTTCTTATTTGATAATTGTTGTGTGATATATTTTGCTATACTAAGGGCAAAACCCTTCTTTTTATTTCTACAAAAAAGAGAAGATGATGGGAGATGTCATTCTGTAAATATGTTTCTCTTATTGGTTAATGAATAAAGTCATTTTGGCCAAAAGGAAAGCATGATAGATGGGACTAGGAGACAAGTAAGGAGGAGAAGAAGTAAGGAGGAATCAACATGGAGAGACTTGAGAGAACAGAGATTTGGGCCCTTCCTCTGGTAAGATAAGACCAAGTAGAAATACTTAGATTAATAGAAATGGGTTAATATTTAAGACAGAGCTAGTCGATAAGAAACTAGTAACTGGTCTGTAGCTTTATATCTAATATAGCATCTCAGTGTGTTATTGGGGCTGGTGCAGTGCTGGGTCCAGGCTGATGGGAAAAACCTATTCATAACATAATGTTGTCATAATGTGGCTAGTAAGAACTTACACTTAAAACTTAACAAAAGCTTAAGAAAGCATTTTAGAAACAAAAGAACAGAGACAAGCAAGGCTTCTTGGTAGCATCATTTTTCTCAGTTGTACTCTGTTTTGCTAAAGACAGAGACTTGCGCAGCTCCTTTAAGGGAGGTTTTCTAACTCAAGATAAGTGGCAAAAAAACCACAAGGCTTTTAAAGAGCTGTGCTAACAACAGAATGGTGTGCATGAGAACTCACAATGGAAATGACCACTTCCATTGTGGTCTTCAAGCCGCAGATGGCAGCATAGACCAAGGCAATGAGCTCAGCTCTCAGCTCTGGTGGTAAAAGTACCCAGCACCATATTTTCTTTTGTAATTTAAATTTGAAACAAGGTTGTTATACATATAAATCCCAGTTCCCTCACCTCTCATTCTTGCTATCGCCCCCACCAAATCCCAGCCCACCCCCTTTCTAATCCCCAGGAAGGGTGAGACCTTCCATGGGGAGTCTTCAAAGTCTGTCATAATATTTGGTGCAGGGGCTAGGCTCTCCTCATGTGTCTAGGCTGAAAAACTATCCTTCTATTTGGAATGGGCTCCCAAAGTACATTCATATACTAGGGATAAATACTAATCCATAACTAGAGGCCCCATAAACTGCCAAGTTTACCTAATTAATACTCACATTCAGGGGTCTGGGTCAGTCCTGGTTTCCCATTCTGCCTTCATAGGTTACTTTATTTTATTTTAATTTTTTTTTGCAGTTTTTAGTATTCTTTTTTCTGCACATTTAATTTTTGATTATTATGTGGTAAGGGGATTTTCTTTTTCTGGTCCTATATACATTCTATTCTGTATACTTCTTCCACCTTGATAGGCATCTTCTTCTTTGATTTAGGAAATTTTTCTTCTATAATTTTGTTGAAATTATTGTCTTGAACTTTGATTCTGGGTTTTCTCTCCTTCCTCTTTAGGTTTGGTCTTTTCACATTACCCCAGATTTCCTATATGTCTTATGTCAGGAATATTAAGATTTAGCATTTCTTTGTGTGTGTGTGTTTGTGTGTGTGTGTGTGTGTGTGTGTGTATTCTTATTTTACACATCAATCCTCATTCCCTCTCCTTCATTTCTTTCTTCCATACCCCTCTACCCCCTCCCATCCCATCCCCTTACTCCACAGAGAGGGTGAAGTCTTCTAGGAAGGATCATCAAAATCTGTCAATTCATTTTGAGTAGGGTCTAGGCCCTCCCTCCTGCCTCTAGGCTAAGGGAGTATCCCTCCATGGGAAATGTGCTCCCAAAGTCCTTTCATACACCAGGGATACATTCTGGTTCCACTGTCACAGGTCCCTTAGATTTCTCAGGCCTTCTAACTGAGACCCACATTCAGGGGGTCTGAGTCGGTACAATAATGTTTTCCAGCTATTAGTCTAATGTACCCTGAGCTCCCCCTTGTTCAGGTCAGCTTTTTCTGGGGGGGTCTCTCTGCGCCCTGGTCTTTACTCCTTTTTTATCACTCCTACCTCTCTGCAACCAGATTCCAGTGTTTAGCTGTGGGTGTCTGCTTCTGTTTCCATCAGCTATTAGATGAAGGCTCTAGGATGGCATATAAGGCAGTCGCCAATCTCATTATCATGGAAGTTCATTAAAGTAGCCTCTGCACTATTGCTAAGATTGTTGGTTGGGTTCATCCTTGGGATCTCTAGGCAGTTCCCTAGTGCCAGATTTCTCTTTAAATCTATAATGGCTCCCTCTATAATGGTATCTCTTTTCTTGTTCTCCTCTATTTCTTTCCCCTGTCTCAATCTTCCTGTTCCCTCATGCCCACCTCTCCCCTTATCTTCTCCCCTTCTCTTTCTCCTAACTGCCTCTCCCCTCCCTCCATGCTTCCATTTTTTTTTCAGGAAATCTTGTCCCTTACCCTTATGTAGGGGATCATGTATGTCTCTCTTAGGGTCCTCCTTGTTTCCTATCTTTTCTGGAGGTGAGAATTATAGACTGGTAATATTTTTGCTGTATCTCTAAAATCCATATATTAGTGAAGACCGTGTTTATCTTTTTGTGACTGGGTTACCTCACTCAGGATGGTTTCTTCTAGTTCCTTCCATTTCCCCACGAACTTCAGGATTCCATTGTGTTTTTTCCACTGAGTAGTACCCCATTGTGTAAATGTACCACATTTTTTCCAAATATTCTTTAGCTGAGGGGAAACTAGGTTGCTTCCATGTTCTGGCTATTAACAATAATGCAGCTATGAACATAGTTGAACTGATGTCATTGTTGTATGAATGTGGATCTTTTGGGTATATGCCAAATAGTGCAATTACTGGATTTTGAGGTGGATTTTTCGCATTTACTTAGGACCGCGATACTGATTTCCAAAGTGGCTGTACTCGCTTGCACTTCCACCAACAGTGGAGGGGTGTGCCTCTTCCTCCACATCCTCTCTACCATAAACTATCTTTGGTATTGATTTTAGCCATTCTGACAGGAGTAAGATGGTATCTCAGAATTGCCTCAATTTTTATTTCCCTGTTGGCTAAGGATGTTGAGCACTTTCTTAAGTGTCTTTCAGCCATTTTAGATTCCTCCATTGAGAATTCCCTATTTGGTCCTGTACCCCATTCTTTTTTTTTATGCTGGACATAGTTATACATGCCTTTTTTTTTTTTAAAGAAAACAAACATTTATAAACAATATTTGGGAATTTGGGCATCATTTTTTCCAAGCTGCTTCCTGCTGGTAGGGGGCATTGTCATGGAGGAATCCTAAGAAGACGCAGAAATCCTGACTGTAGTGGTCTGCAAGGCTGCATTGTCCCATTGATGTTGCTTCAGGGGATCTTGCTCGATCAAACCACATTAGTATGGAAGTAATCCACAGCTTTTCATTTTTTGTGGAAATAAAATTAGAAATCCTTTTCCCCAGTAACTTGTCCTTAGGCTTAAATTTTTTGAAGTCAAAGCAATATATATATATTTAATCCAGCAGCATTTTTCCTTCTTTTATTTAATAATAATATAATTTAAAAATTTTACATTTGGGTCCCAGTTTCCTTTCCCTTCCTCCCTCTAACCCTCCCTCCCTCCATCCAAACTTCCCTCCCTTCCTCTTACCCTCTTTCCCTGTGACATGCAATTTGGCCACACTCCCCTCCCATCACCCCACCCACATTCCACTTGTAGTGCTATGCTATCCAGGTTGGGTCATGTAAGTCTGTCAAATCATTTGAAGTAGGGACCAGGACTTCTCTCCTATCTCTAGGTTAAGGGGGCATCCCTCCATGGGGGAATGTGTCTGCAAGGTCCTTTTGTGCACCACAAATAGATCCTGTTTCTACTGTCTGAGGTCCCCCAGACTGATCATTCCTTCTAACTGAGACCCATATTCAGGGGTTCTGAGTCAGTCTCTTGCTGGGATTTTAGCCATAAGACTGGGAGGCCCAAGCTCCTCCTTGTTCAGGTCAGCTGTCTTTGTGAGTTTCTGCAACCTGGTCTTGTCCCTCTCTCTGCATCTGGACTCAGTATTTGGTTGTGGGTGTTTGCCTCTGTTTCCAAAAGGTACTAGATGAGGACTCCATGATGGTGGATAATTTAGTTGATGATCTCACTATCAGGGAAGGGCATTTATGGTAGCCTTTCCATGGTTGCTCGAATTATTGGTTGGAATCGGTCTTGTAGTTCTCTAGACCTTTCTTTAGTTTCAGGGTTCTCTTCAAACCAATAATGGCTCCCTCTTTTATGTCCCTCCACCCTGACTCAACCTATCTAGTCACATGTGTTTTCCTCTCCTCCCTTCTCTTTCTCCTAGTTTTCTCTCCTAGTTTTCACTGCCCCCCCATTTCCCATGTCCTCTGGGGGATTTGTCCCTCCCCCTTTTGTGAGGGACCATATATGAATCTCTTAGAATACACCCTGTATCCCAGTTTGTCTGGTGGTGTGTATTATAGGCTGGTGATCATTTGCTCTAGGTCTAAAATCCATATATGAGCAAGTATATACCCAGTTACTCTTTTTGTGACTGAGTTACCTCATTTAGGATGTTTTCTTCAAGTTCCATCCACTTGCATGTGAATTTCAGATTCCATTATTTTTTTCTGCAGAGTAGTATTCCATTGTGTAGATGAGCCACATTGTCTTTATCCATTTTTCAGTTGAGGGGCATCTAGGTTGCTTCCAGGTTCTTGCTATTACAAATAATGCTGCTATGAACATAGTTGAGCACATGTCTTTCTTGAATGGATGTGGGTCATTTGGGTATATACCTAAGAGTGGAATTGCTGGGTCCTGTGGTAAGCTAATTCCCATTTTCTGGAGGAACTGCCATACTGATCTCCAAAATGGCTGTAAGAGTTTGCACTCCCACCAGCAGTGAAGGAGTGTTCCCCTTTCTCCACATCCTCGTCAGCTTAAGTTGTCATTGGCGTTTCTAATTTTAGCCATTCTGGCAGGATTAAGATGGTGTCTCAATGTTGTTTTCATTTGCATTTCCCTGATAGCTAAGGAAGTTGAACACTTTCTTAAGTGTCTTTCAGCCTCTTTGATTTCCTCTATTGAGAATTCCTTCTTCAATTCTGTACCCCATTTTTTAATAGGGCTAATTGATGTTTTGTTGGCTAATTTATTGAGTTCTTTGTATATTTTGGAGATCAGCCCTTTGTCAGATGTAGGATTGGTAAAAAAATTTTCCCAGTCTGTGGGCCGCCTTTTGGTCTTGTCCACTGTGTCTTTCACCTTACAGAAGCTTCTAAGTTTGAGGAAGTCCCACTTATTAATTGTTGATCTCAGTGTCTGTGCTACTGGAGTTCAGGGAGCGGTTTCCTATGAATTTGTTCAAGGGTACCTCCTATTTTCTCTTCGAAGAGGTTCAGTGTGGCTGGATTTATGTTGAGGTCTTTGATCCATTTGGACTTGAGTTTTGTGCATGGTGATAGACATGGGTCTATCTGCAGTCTTCTACAAACCATCATAAAATTGTGCCAGCACCATTTGTTGAAGATGCTTTCCTCACACCATTGTAATTTTTTTAGCTGTTTTGTCGAAAATCAGGTGTTCATAGGTGTGTGGATTAGTATCGGGATTTTATGATTTGATTCCATTGGTCTCCCTGTCTATTTTTGTGCCAATACCAGGCTGTTCTCAGGACTATAGCTCTGTAGTACAGCTTAAAGTCAGGGATGGTGATGCCTCATGAAGTTCTTTTATTGTACAGGGTTGTTTTAGCTATCCTGGGTCTTTTGTTTTTCCATACAAAGTTGAATATTATCCTTTCAAGGTCAGTGAAGAATTGTGCTGGGATTTTAATGGGAATTGCATTGAATCCATAGATTGGTTTTGGCAAGATTACCATTTTTACTATATTTAACCTTCCAATCCAAGAGCATGGGAGATCTTTCCATTTTAAAGATCCACTAGACAGTACCACCAATCAGAAACTCAACAAAAAACAAAAGAACTAATAGAAGATATGTCACAACTGGGTTTAACTGACATCTATAGAACAATTCCGTCCAAACACAAAAGAATATACCTTCTTCTCTGCTCCACATGGAACCGTCTCTAAAACTGAACAAATATTAGGTGGCATAACAAACCTTAACAGATACAAAAGGATTGGAATAGTCTCCTGTATCTCATCAGACCACCATGCTTTAAAATTGGAATTCAACAACAACACAAATCACAGAAACCCTACAAACTCATGGAAACTGAACAATCCAAATTAAAGATCTTCTTTAATTTCTTTCTTTAAAAACACAAAGTTTTTAATGTATAGGTCTTTCACATGCTTAGTAAGTGTTTCCGCGAGATATTTTATGTTGTTTGTGGCTATTGTAAAGGGTGATCTTTCTCTGATTTCTTTCTCAGCCTCTTTGTCGTCTGAGTAAAGTAGGGCTACAGATTTTTTTTTTTTGAGTTTATCTTGTATCCTGTTAGTTTGCTGAAGATGTTTATCAGCTGTAGGAGTTCCCTGGTAGAGTTTATTGGGTCGCTTATGTAAACTATCATATCATCTGCAAATAGAAACAATTTAACTTCTTCCTTTCCAATTTGGATCCCGTGATTCTCCTTTTGTTGTCTTATAGCTTTAGCTAAAACTTCAAGTAAGATATTGAAGAGATATGGAGAAAGAGGACAGCCTTGTCTTGTGCTTGATTTTAGAGAATTGCCTTAAGCTTCTCTCCATTCAGTTTGATGTTGGCTGTTTGTTTACTGTATATTGCTTTTATTATGTTTAGGTATGTTCCTGTTATCCCTAAGCTCTCCAAGACCTTTATCATGAGAGGGTGTTGAATTTTCTCTAAGGCCTTTTCAGCATCTAGGGAGATGATCATATGGTTTTTCTTTTTCAGTTTGTTTATATGGTGGAACACATTGATAGATTTTCGTATGTTAAACCATCCGTGCAATCCAGGGATGAAGCCTACTTGGTCATGGTGGATGATTTCTCTGATGAATTCTTGGGTTTGGTTTGCCAGTATTTTATTGAGTATTTTTGCATCGAAGTTCATCAGAGATATTGGTCTGTAGTTTTCTTTCTTAGTTACATCTTTGTAAGGCTTGGGTACCAAGGTAATTGTGGCCTTGTAGAAAGAGTTTGGTAATGTGCCTTCTGTCTGTATTGTGTGGAACAATTTAAGGAATATTGGAATTAGCTCTTCCTTGAATTTCTGGTAGAATTCTGCACTGAAGCCATCTGGCCCTGGGCTTTTTTTTTTGGTTGGAAGGCTTTCAATGACTGTTTCGATTTCATTGGGGGTTATAAGTCTATTTGTTTGTCTGTACTTGGTTTAATTTTGGTAAGTGATAGTTATCCAGAAATTTGTCCATTTCCTTTGAATTTTCAAATTTTGTAGAGTACAGGTTTTCAAAGTATGACCTGAAAGTTGTCTGGATTTTCTCTGTGTCCATTGTTATGTCCCCCTTTTCATTTCTAATTTTGTTAATTTGCATGATCTTTCTCTGCTTTTTCGTTCCTTTGGATAAAGGTTTGTCTATCTTGTTGATTTTCTCGAAAAACCAACTCTTTGTTGCATTGATTTTTTGTATTGGTTTCCTGGTTTCTACTTTATTGATTTCAGACCTCAAATTGATTATTTTCTGGCATCTACCCCTCCGGGGTGAGTTTCCTCCTTTTTGTTCTAAGCCTTTCAGTTGCACTGTTAATTCTCTAATGTGGATATCCTCTGTTTTCTTCATATGGGCACTCAGTGCAATGAACTTCCCACGTAACACTGCTTTCAAGGTGACCCATAAGTTTGGATATGTCATGTCCTCATTCTCATTGAATTTTAGGAAGTCCTTAATTTCTTTCTTTATTACTTCTTTGACCCAGGTGTGGTGCAATTGCCTATTGTTCAGTTTCCATGAGTTTGTAGGGTTTCTGCGATTTGTTGTTGAATTCCAATTTTAAAGCATGGTGGTCTGATGAGATACAGGAGACTATTCCAATCTTTTTGTATCTGTTAAGGTTTGTTATGCCACCTAGTATTTGTTCAGTTTTAGAGATGGTTCCATGTGGAGCAGAGAAGACCATATATTCTTTTGTGTTTGGACGGAATTGTTCTATAGATGTCTGTTAAACCCAGTTGTGACATATCTTCTATTAGTTCTTTTGTTTCTTTGTTGAGTTTCTGATTGGTGGTACTGTCTAGTGGTGAGTGTGGTGTGTGCAAGTCTCCCACTATATGTGTGTGGGGTTTTATGTGAGCTTTGAGTTTTAGTAGCATTTCTTTAACGAATGTGGGTGCCTTTGTATTTGAGGCATAGATGTTCAGAATCGAGACGTTTTGTTGATGGCTTTCTCCTGCGATGAATATAAAATGACCATCTTCATCTCTTTTGATTAATTTTGGTTTGAAGTCTAATTTGTTAGATATTAGGATAGCCACACCTGCTTGCTTCTTGGATCCATTTGATTGGAAGATCTTTTCCCAGCCCTTTACCCTGAGGTAATGTCTATCTTTGTAGCTTAGGTATGTTTTTTATATGCAGCAGAAGGATGAATTCTGTCTTCATATGCATTCTGTTAGCCTGTGTCTTTTTATAGGCGAGTTTAGACCATTAATGATGAGGGAGAGTAAGGACCATTGATTGTTAATGTTTGTTTGTTTTAGATATGCTTTTGGCAGTGGTATTGTGAATTTATTTGTCCTCCTTTACCTTTGGTTTCTGGTGAAGTGGGATTATCTGTTGCCTATGTCTTTGTGAGTGAAGTAAACTTCCTTGGGTTGGAGTTTTCCTTCCAAAGCTTTTTGTAGGGCTGAGATTTGTAGATATATATTAGGAAAATCTGGCTTTGTCATTAAATATCATGTTTTCTCCATCTATAAGCATTGAGATTTTTTTTCTGGGTATAGTAGCCTGGGCTGGCATCTGTGGACTCTTAATACTTGTAGAACATCTATCCAGGACATTCTGTCCTTGAGCGTTTCCATGGAGAAGTCAGGCATAATTTTGATAGGTCTGCCTTTATATGTTACCTGTCCTTTTTCCTATGAAAATGTTTGGCATTTTCACAGTGTCCCACATTTTTTGGATGTTTTCTGTTAAGGATTTGTTGGATTTACAATTTTCTTTGGTTGATGAATCTATTTCATCTAGTTTATCTTCAGCACCTGAGATTCTCTCTTCCATCTCTTGAATTCTGTTGGTTATGTTTGCATCTGCAGTTCCTGATCATTTGTCCAGTATTTCTATTAACACCATTCCTTTGGTTTGTGTTTATTTTATTGTCTCCATTGCCATTTTCAAGTCTTGAACCTGTTTGTTTTTTCTTGGCTTTCTGTACATTCTTTAAGAATTTTATTCATTTCTTCCAATTTTTTGTTTGTTTTATCTTCCATTTCTTGAAGGGATTTTCTCAGATCTTCTTTCAGAGCCTCTATCGTTTTTATAATGATAATTTTAGGTCATTCTCTTCTGATTCATTTGCTTTGTTGTGTTCTGGTCTAGTTGGTGTAGCTTCCCTAGATTCTGGTGGTGTTATGCTTGTCTTTCTGATGTTAGGTGCTTTCTTGCATTTCTGTCTTCCCATAGCTTCTTCCAGTAGGTGTTGGTGGGGTTAATCCCTATCTCTATGGACTTAGGAGGGTCAAAGATTCAACGTCTGTAGTTCTGGTTGGTCCAAGCTCTCTAGGATGTTACTCTGTAGGCAGGAGGCCAATGATGGTGGTGAAAGTTCAGGCTCCAGCAGAGGAGAGGTGAGGCTTCTTTGGCAGAGGCTAACCTGCAAGATGTTTCCTCCGGAATAGTCGGGTCTAGCTCTAGCCAAGGCTTCTAGCCAAAGTCTGGTGTTGGGGAACTAAGGCTGGGCTGATACTAAGGATGTTTCAGCACCAATAGGCGAGTCTAGCTGGCACTCTCCAACTGAGTAGTGCCTCATTAGCTGAGGTCCTGCAATGGGGGTCAAGGATCAAGCCTGCAGGAACTCAGGGTGGACTCATAGAGATAGGCAGGTCCCTGGGAGGTGCCCAGAGCTCCAGTAGAAAACCGGTGGTAGGGGTCATTGGAATTTGCCGGTGGTCCCATGTGGATAGGCTGGTCTATTGTGCTCAGATAGGCTCCAGGAATTTCCTGGAAGGTGGCTGGATTGTTGGCTCCACCCTCTGGCTCAATGCTCAACCAGAGCAGTGGGACAGTGTGCATGGTAGGGAAGAATACAGTGGGAGGGCAGGCTCTCGCTGTGGGTGGGTAGGGATATATGGGAGCTCCAAGAGCACTCTCTATGGGGACAGGACACAGGGGCAGGGAGATCCAGTACCCACCCAGGGATTTCCCCAGGAGGGTGTAGGGGAGGATCTGCAGCCCCAGCAGGATTAGATCCAAAACTAACCTGTGGCCGAGGCCCGATGACAGGGACAAAGGCTGGCTGTACCCCACTTTTTATTGCAGTTTTGGTTACTTGCTTCTTAAGTTATTTGTATACTTTGGAAATCATCCCTCTGTCAGATGTGGATTGGTGAGTAACTTTTCCCATTCTGTGTGCTACCTTTTTTTTTTTTTTTTTTTTTTTTTGTCAGTGTCCTTTGCCTTATAGAGACTTCTCAGTTTCAGGAGGTCCCATTTTTTTAATTGTTGATCTCAGTTCAGGAAGTGGTCTCCTGTACAAATCCATTCAAGAGTACCTCCCACTTTCTCTTCTAAGATGTTCAAAGTGGCTAGGATTATGTCAAAGTCCTTGATCCATTGGAACTTAAGTTTTGTGCATGGAGATAGATATGGATCTATGTGCAGTCTTGTACATGCCAACATCCATTTGTTGAAGATCCTTTCTTTTTTCCATTATGTAAATTTTGGTTCTCTGTCAAAACTCAGGTGTTTGCAGGTGTGTGGTTTAATATAAGGGTTTTGAATATGATTCCATTGGTCTACCTGTCTATTTTTGTGCCAATACCAAGCTGTTTTTAGGACTACAACTCTATAATAGAGTTTGAAGTCAGGGATGGTGATGCTTCCAGAAGTTTCTTTACTGGATTGTTTTGGCTATATAGGTCTTTTGTTTTTCCATAAGAAGTTGAGTATTGTTCTTTCAAGGTTTGTGAAGAATTGTGATGATATTTTGATGGAGATAGTATTTAATCTGTAGATTGCTTTTGGCAAGGTTGTCATTTTTACTGTGTTGATCCTATCTATCCAAGAGCATGGGAGATCTTTCCATGTTCTGGAATCTTTAATTTTTTTTCTTTGATATTCAAAGTTCTTATTGTACAGGTCTTTCACTTGTTTGGTAAGCATTACCCTAAGATATGTTGTTTGTGGCTATTGTAAAGGGTGATGTTTCTCTGATTTTTGTCACCCCCATTATCATCTGTATATTTTATGGCTACTTTTTTTTCCTTTTTTGAGTTAATCTTGTATCCTGAAACTTTGGAATCTAGTTACAGAGAAGGAGGAGTGATGAACAAAGGGGTCATGACCTGGCTGCAGAAACCCACAGAATCAGCAGACCTGAACAAGGGGGAGCTCATCCACCACAGTCTTATAGCTTGGAAACTAACATAAGACTGAACCAGTCCCCTTGAATGTGGGTGTTATTTAGGAGCACTAGGCAGTCTATGGGGCCTCTAGTAATATATCAGTATTTGTCTCTAGTATACAAATGGGACTTTGGGAGACTGTCCCACATAGAGGTATATTTCCTCAGCCTAGACACATGGGGAGGGCCTAGGCCTGCCCCAAATGATATGGCAGACTTTGAAGACTCCCCATGGAAGTCCTCACCCTCCATGGTGATCAGAAAGCAAATGGGATGGGGTTTGGTGGGGTGATAAGGAAGGGTAGCGGGCCAGAGAACTGGGATTGACATGTAAAACAACCTTGTTTCAAATTTAAATAAAAAGAAAACATAAAAAAGAAACATACATAATACCTGTTTTGCATCCAAAAAGCTCTGACCGGAGGTTGTTATCAACCTCATGATCTTTTTGCTAACTGAAGGGACAGGCCACATCACAATTCTCCAAAGCAATTATCTCAGACTCTTCCATCCCTAGACCATCATGCATTCTTTAGGTAAATGTTACAAGTATGTTATGGCCTGTTGAACTCTTATGGTATCTATAAGAGACCATATTAGATTCTAGATTTTAGGCCTTTTAGGCACAGAACCCAGCTTCATAGTTACACATACTTTATGACAGTTTCTATGTAGTCACACCTCACATTTCATTATGAACCAGGTATTGGTTTCAGTGGATTGATTGTTTCCTGGAATATTTTGCCAAATTATTCTGTGTTTTGAGCATCCTGACAATGAACTGCTCTGCATTATACTCTATGGAGTCTGATACAGATTGATGAAATCAAGGTGTACTAGATTTTCATTCAGATTTCTTTGCAGTTTGTCTCCTTGTATGACACCTGCAGGAGCCTGCACAGAATGGATGCTTTGTTCCTTGGTTGTGTTTCCTCCAGTCTCTGCATTCTCAGAGAGTGTGATTCCCTGTTTTACTCTCCTGTTCAGATGGTATGTTCACAGGGAATTTCTGCTGGTGTTTCATGCTGGTTTTCTGCCTGATGTGGCTGTGTTTTAACAATGCCTACTGTAGAATCAGCCAATTTAAACTAATTGTATTCAGAAGAAGCCTGGTTGACTTTTAAAAAATATAGATTAGTGACAACCTGTGAAATATGTAATACCCAATGTCACAAGAGAAATCTGTGATTTGATATTTATAAAGTTTAGATTATTGAGTTAGATTTCAAAGAAATATTTATGATGTCTATTACAATGGCCATGGTGTTGTACATTCAGTAACAAGGAGTTAAGAAGAATCATTTAATTAGATATTAAGTAAATGCTATTGTCATAATATAATTATTATTATTAAAGGAGAACAGGAAGTGAATTTTTCTTGTAAGCACGAGTTAATATGCATTCAAACAGCTTAGCTGTTTCAATCTGAAACCTCTCTAGAATGTAAGAAATGACCCTAAATCCCCTTAAAAGTATGTGGAGCCTGTCCACATACTTATGCTCAGTTTCTTGAGCATAAGTACACTGAGTTTCCATGTGGTGACATAAAAAATAAGATAAACGCAGCAAGTGTAAGAAAAACACACCTTCCTGTGGCAATATGATTAAAGGCAGAAATTTGATGCCACTAAGCCGCCTTGGAATCAGCGATGGTGACATGAAGTAGTCAATGACAGTCAAAACTCATCATCAGACATCAGCAGATGAGCACAATCACAGTTTTACTGTTGGAGGAATATTTTCACTGCTCTCACTTTTTTTTAAGTGAAAAATTAGTAATGAGATTAAAGTTGAAAAAATTTTCTCTGGCCCAGAGTCTTGTGCGATGACAGTAAAACATGTTAATTTCTTGACAAGCTGAAAACGAAGGATAAAATTCCTTTCTTTGTAGTTGAGTCTGGACCTATTTCAAATCTGGGAGAGAAACTCAAATTCATACACTTTTAAAAGTGAACATCTTCTTAAAGTGAGAGAAGTCACTGCTAAGTCACTGCTGAAAACACTATCCTCCAGAACTGTCATTAGATTGTCCCCTCATTGTTTTGCACAATATGGAAGACTGTAAGAATATTCTGCTATCCCATCTGCCTCCTAGCTTATCAAGACCATACCTGGCTCAAGAAATCCAAAACATGCAAAGCTCCCACCTATAAACATCAAATCATGTGTGACCTAATACTGGTGCGACTGAAAGCAAAAGAAAATTTTAGAGAAAATTGGCTCCGAGTAACATGTCTCATAGACTCAATTAAGTAATACAGTTGCACAAAGGTAATAAATAACTTCTTATACAACCTAATTGTCATAAAGTTTGAGTGATTTAATGAGTTCCCCCTCTCCAGTATCTAAACACATAAAAACACCACTCTAGATCACCCTCCATGAAGTCTTCATTTAGCGGATCATTTTCCCATCTTCCCAACACATATATTTGTTCTTTTATATGCTTTTTCTTCCTTTTCTAAGTAAATCTGCTGGCTGGCCTGCTGATGTAACGGTATATAAATTCATTACATAAACCTTGTTAGAAAGGGTATGCCCTCCATATGAGCAATCTTTACTGTACGACTTTAAAATAGTTGTTATAAGGTAATGAAAGGGTATACAAGACATACAACTAAATTTTGTGTTAAAATTTTAATATAAAAACTCATGTTATAAAATTATCACAAATGTTCTAAGAAACCACCCTTTTAGTCTTCTTGTAGTTAATCCTGTATATTTTAGTAATTAGAATCTTATTGTAGGAAAATTTCAAATACAAATATTATTCAGTGGAATTAGCCAGAGTCGATGTCTACCCATCTCAACAAATGTCTATACTGAAACAACAGTGATTTTGAAGCTGCAGAGTTTCACAGTTGATTTTATACTTTCATTTCATCACTTATATGTTATACACATATCTACCTATAAGTAAAACCTTCATTTAATCAATGATAGAGTTTTAATTAAATAATAGTTTTATAAATGTTTTCATGATATTAAAATGTTTGCTACTTGGATTCCATCCCTCATCATGAATGAATGTGTACCCTTTCTTTTACTTCATTCTACATCTTTCATGTGAATATGTTTATGTAAACACACACACACATACACACACACACACACACACACACACACACACACACACACACACACACATGCCATGTATTTAATAGGCTAGAATACACTCATGAGAAAGAATACTCACATTTTTTTCTTTTTCCCCTATGATACTGTTACCACTTTTATATTATTCATTCTTAGTCTACAAACTACACATTTTTGACAATGTGGTATTTGCACAATGAAGTACTGCCCAGCAGTACTTGAAATGTGCAGGCAAGTGAATGGAACTAGGAAAAAAATCCTGAATAAAGTAATTAGGCCCAGAAAGATAAACAGGACATGTACCCACTCATACATGGATATTAGACGTAAAGCACAAGAATAACCATTCTATGGTCTATGACCCCAGAGATGCTAGGTAACAAAGAGAACCCTAAGAGAGACATACATGAAGCCCCCCTCAAGGAGAGGAAATAGACAATTTGTGATTTTATTACATGTTTGTACATAAGTGTGTGTGTTGAAAAGTGCATATGTGTATTATATTTACTTTATTTCCCCCAGTTCTTTCCAGGTCAGTATCTCCTACTCTATCCATCAAACTTGGTGCCGCCCCACACACACACACATAAGGCCAATTTGTGTTACCTAATTAGTCAAGAAGGTTTTGCCATCTCCTGGATAATAATGAACTTATCAGTCACTATACTCTCATAGAAAACTGAGCTTTTCTGTCCCAGGAGCTAAAAATTTAGGCAAACTCCTCTTACATGGGTTGGACTTCATGCACAGTTCTCCTCTTCTTGCTGGGATATACTTTGGCTTGGGCATGCTCAGGCCTTGTCTATGCTGTCATAGCCTCTATGACTTCATATTTGTACCAGAATGGAAGCTACATTTTTTTGGCCTTTGTTAAAATCAGTTTGTTCCAGCTTAGGTTTGTCTATTTAAGCACTAGTTTAGAAAATTGTAACAAGGATGTAGATCCCAAAATAAAAGTCTAATGTTGTATTATGATAAACATATTATAAAAGTAAAAAACTTACATAAGCACTCTACACTGCAAATTAGAAGTTTTCATTAATCTTTTTATAATTTTGCTTAAAGAGAAGTTCTAAAAGTCAAACATTAATACAAAATAAAGAGATAAGAAACAGTATGATATATAAGCATCTTCCAGTAAAGCCATTAAAACTGAATCATTCTGTTCTCCTTCTTCTTCCATGGGTATTCTAATGGCTCCACACTATGCAAGCCAGTGAGACTAATAACAGAATCCATCCTCATAAGCATGCCATTAAGGCAAAAGATGACAGCAGGAGCAAGAGGAGAAACAACAGTATACATGAATCACACTGACCTAGAAGACTGAAGCAAACACAAAAGTAACCATGAGAACACAACTGGCAGCAATCTTGGGAGACACAGGAGGGGTGGGATGGCTGGCAGTATTGCACACAAAAAGATATGACTACATATAAAATCTATGCCTGATCGTGGAAATCTAAGAACTGTTTAGAATGATACAATGTCAAGCATCCATCATTAGTAAAATATTTCTTGGTAAAAACTCACATTAGCATATGATGTGTCAATATCCAACAACACACAGAAACTGTTCCTAGACACCAAGATGACAAAATAACATAAATTGAGTATTATAGGTAACTTTATCAAAAAAATGGACTAAACAGTTGTCGTTCTTATTCAGTCATATTGATGACATCCAAATCTTAAATATTTTATATGTGAAGTAAGTACTTTGTTATAGACCATGGGTGTCCTGTGATTTTTTTGTTTTGTTTTGTTTTGTTTTACTTCAGCCACCAGATTCCAATTTATTTCCTTTGTATTTTCTCACTGAACTTATTTTCAAGATGTCCATTGGTCATAAATATCTACTTGGTTGATAATGAAAAGAAAGCTGCATTTAAAATAATCTCTTAAAGTGTGAGCAATCTCTTAAGCTATGAAATATTCAAATAATTTGATAAAATTTAATACTTGGATATTATTACAAATTCCTAAAAGTATAAATATATGGCAAATGCTGATGGTATATGACAAAAGTAAGAATCAGTGGATTTTCTTTCTTAACAGATAATGACATTCAGTATGCAGGGATATATCAAACTAGTCTATCTCAAAGTTATTCATCTGTCACTGATGTTGGAACACACACAGAAAAGTACCTTAGTCAGAATTTCTATTGCTATAATGAAGCACATTGACCAAAAGCAAGTTGAGAAATAAAGGTTAATTTGGCTTATACTTGCTCATCTTAGCCTATCAATGAAGGAATTCAGGACAGGGCAGGAAACTGGAGGCAAGAGCTGATGTAAGATGCTGCTTACTGGCCTCTTCCTCATGGCTTGTTCATTCTGCTTTCTTCTAGACACCAGGACCACCAGCCCAGGGATACTACACACAATAGACTGATTCATCCCATATCAATCACTGATTAAGAAAATGCCCTATAGGCTTCCCTGCACCTCAATCTTATGGGGGAATTTTCTCAGTTATGGTTCCCTACTCTTCAATGACGCTAGCTTTTGCCAAATTGACATAAAGCTAGCCAGCACAGAAGGTCAATTGATGCACATGGTCTTTTCTCCAGTAAAAGTGTGTATGGATAAAAACTACCAGTGTGTCAACCTTGGCTTATTGTCTAGAACTTTCCTATGAATAACTTAGGAATATATAAAAGCAAAATAATAACTGTAACTAAGAAATGTTATCTATAAGAGCCAGTATTTTTCTTCTCATGCGGTCTTTTTCTTATAATAAGAATATTGCAGGTATTCTGGATGAGATACTTAAGTCCACTATTTCTACTGATAATTTTTAGTATTTCTTAATTAGAATATATACATATAGCTCCAAACTCAAAATCTGTAGTATTTTACAAAAATATGAGTGTGTGAAATGAAAAGCACACAATTGCTAGAGTGTTCTCAACTTATCATTCTCTGTAAGTTGCATATTTATTGCTCCCCTGCTCCCCTATATCTAGCTCCATTATTCTCCTATCCGGGCACCACTAAGGTCAAAGATAATGTACTTACAAACATCAGCACAGGTGTACCTTTTTGTAGAATATGTGTTAGGTACCGGGACCTTTTCCAGGTCTGTGCACTGGTTCATGTTGTGATGCTGCCGATTAGGAAAGATTTTCAAAGAATAGATGTTACAAGCACTTTCACAGATCAGAAAATCTAATCTACTTATTAATTCTTAATATTTCTAAAGAAAACAATGTGCTCTTTTGGAATTTTTTAAAGCTATTTTGCTTTGGGGATTGAACAGCTAGGAAATAATATTTATTTTTATTTCTGTGTGTTATAAGGAATGTGCCCTTCACTCTTTGGAGAAGCAGCATCCTTCACTGTGTCAGAGTTTCCCAGTGCTCCAAAGTAAATGGAAATTGTCATTCAATTAATAAAATGTGTAAAGAAGCATAAAATTGTAAAAGTTACCACATCATGCATGATTCCCCTGACTTATTCTAGTGTTCTCCACAGAATTTAGAATGATGAGCTCCTTATTTTCTTCATGTCACTTTTGGAGACTTTTGTTGCTATTTTATTCTCTGTAACATTTTTCCTAGTTATTCATTTTAGCAGTTAAAGTTGGGTAGAAAAAAAAAATGGCCTCTCTTCCTCTGACTTTGAGTGAGGTGGCTCTCAAGTTCTGCAGAGCTGGTACTTTTTTTTCTGACTATTTATAGATAATGGAAGCAATTTTGTAAATGTATCTCTTGTATTAAGGGACTCTTTCTGAAAGTAATAAATTCAGTTTTGTAATTTTAGCCTCTTCTTAAGGCTTAGGCCAGTATAGGTGGGAAGCACTAGGGTAGATACCTATTACCCAAAGCATCTCTTTAAATATGATATTCTTAGATATTTTCTATGTTAGGAAATTGCAGACACAGATGTAAATTCAATGAATTTATCCAAACAATATGATTGCATTACATTGTTAAATCTGTCATTACCCTTATACTAAAATGGAAACAAAAAATTTAGTTAGATGACTTAAATTCAAATAATATGACTGCAGTGATAACAGTAATAAAGAGAAAGGTGGCCCTATTCTGTCTGCAACTCTTCAGGGTTGTAAGCCCAAAAGAAACAAAAAGTTCTGTTTATTCTAGTATAGAATAGTATAGTAGTTGCCTCTTAGATCACAGGTGTTTTCCAATGATTTTCACACCATCACAATTAAAACCCTGAAGTCCTCAATCCTTGAGTCATCAAGTTGTTTGCTAAACAGCAGCCTTTATATGATTTACTTCCTAGATATTCCATCTCTTAGAAATGTCTGACAGGTTTCTTTTGCTGGGGAGGCTTTCTTGGGCTTTGTTCTTTCTTCAGACTAGTCACCCAGTCATAATTTCTCAGTTGTGTTCAAATTTACCAACCTGATTCATCCTAATTTGATACCTGATGTTTACAAGAAGGACCATAATTGGTTCAGTCACATGATATAAAATCCTTGCTTCCAAAGGCTACTAAGCAACCCATTTTCAAGACACCCTCGCACTAATGGATTGCCATAACAAGATATCCTCATTTTGTGCTTAAGAAGTCACAGTGTGTATAAGACTATATATATATATATATATATATATATATGTATATATATATATATGTATATATATAATTATTCAAACTTCTGATCAATTTAATCTAAATTAACTAATTCTTGAGATAATTGATTTTTCTTTTAAATATTTATTTTTGTTTAAGCATATGTGTATGCTTGTAGGAATGAATGCTGTATGTATGAAGGTACCCAGGGAGGTCAAAATTGTCTGTTCCCTTGGTGATGATGTTATATAGGTGATGACTATTAAGAACCAAACTGGATGGTCTGAAAAAGCTGGAAAGGTTAACCATTGAACAACCTCTCCATTCTCAATAATTATATTTTTTATTTTAAATGTTTTTGCTCTTATTCCAGTTTCCTCACCCTCCCTCCCTCCCTCTCTCCATCCCTCCTCTCTCCCTTCCTCCCTCCCTCTTTCTCCCTCCCTTCCATGTCCCCAACTACCCTCCCATCCAACTCCTCCCATTCCACATGGAGGGTGATGCCTTCCATGAGGGGCCAATGAAATCTGACAAATCATTTGGAGTAAGGACTAGGCCCTCCCTCATGCCTCTAGGTTAAGGGAGTATTCCTCCATGGGGAATAGGCTCCCAAAATCCTTTTGTGCACCAGGGACACATCCTGGTTCCACTGTCAGAAATCCCTTAGACTGCCCAGGCCTTCTAACTGAGACCCATGTTCAGGGGTCTGAATCAGTCCAATGCCTGTTTCCCAGCTATCAGTATGGGGGGCCCCATTTGCTCCTCCTTGTTAAGAAGTCTCTTTTTAAAAACACAAATAAATATATATCTCTCAGGGCCTGGAGTGATGGCACTACTGTTAAAAGTACTTACACTTCTTGCAGAGGACCTAGATTCTATCCCAAAACAAACATAATAGTTCACAACTTCCATAACTCTAGTTTCAGAGAACCCAGCACTCTCTTCTGATCTCCATGGACACAGAGCTCACGTGAGGTATACACACAAACATTTAGACAAAAATACTTATCCACATAAAATAAAATCCAAACAAATAATCAAAGAATATATAGAACTTTCAAAACAGATAAAGAATTTGTTTCACATTTAAAGAGTTGTGAAAAATAAAATCTGTTTAATTGAAAAATTCAGTGAAATCCAAAAGTATTCAGTAATAGCTACATGATAGGAATATTATAGAACTAAAAGTCTTATAGTTCTCTGAATAAAATTTTGGCATGTAATGACAGAATAATACTGTAAGAGAAAGACAGATGATACATGTGTATCAGATACTGAAAACTTAATTCTAATGTCCTAAATAGGAAAACTTTTAGTAAAAGATTTATAATTATGGATATCAAATGTGAGTGATAAATTTTAATCTACTATAATGAAACCACTAGAAAATGTAATTGTAAAATCAGAGTGCAAGAGATTTATGCAATGTGGGGAAAAGAGGCAAGGACAATGAGTGACACTCTCATATACCTATGCCCAAGTTCATCTTTAGTGTCCCAGCATGACGGTGAGATTTAAATAGAGTATGAGACACAGAGACTGGGACAGAGAGAGAAAGTTGCAAAAATAAGCCTCCCTACCAAGATGAGATCTGCACCCACCAGTGTCTCAGCTCCAGGGTCCTCTCTAGGTTCTTCTGATTTTTTTGTGACAATTTATAAGGAGATAAGTTCCTCCTCTGCTTGCCCCCAGAATTTTAGTCTTTTCTTACCCACACTCCCACACCAAAAATGAGATTCCCTGGGAATTTTTATTCTTGGATCCAATTTCTTCGGTAATCAGATAGCCAAAGAAAAGGAAACAAATGTCACTTTAAAATGTATATTAATATATTTAAAATGTATACTGATAAATTTCCATGCAACATGACAGTTGACACACTTATATTTCCCCACTATTTGTTTTATTATCTCATCTTTAAGTGAAATATCTGTCTGAAATAACTACCACAAACAGACCACAAATAGAAACCAAGATTAAAAGGCATTCTGTTAGTGTTAGGTAACCATGCAAAGTACATTTTCTCTTGCATCATTTTGTCATTATTTATTTATTTATTTATTTATTTATTTTTCATATTTTACATATCAATCCCAATATTTGCTCCCTCCCTCCCATGCCCACCGACACCCTCCTATCCCATTCTCCCCCTCACTCCAAAGGAAGGCTGATACCTTCCAGGAGGGGTCAACAAAATCTGTCCAGTCATTTGGAGTAGGGACTAGGTCCTCCCTCCTGCCTCGAGGTTAAGGGAGTATCCCTCCATGGGGAATGTGCTCCCACGCTTGCCTGTAATCCAAGCATTTGGACAGCTGAAGTAAGAGAATAGTAAATCATGATGGATAAAGATTGGTTTGTTATTAAATGAGAAGGAAGGAAGGAAGGAAGGAAGGAAGGAAGGAAGTAAAGAAGGAAGGAAGGAAAGAAGGAAGGAAGGAAGGGAGAGGGGGTAGGGAGGGAGGGGGACATGACTACTCCTAAAGCATGAAAAAGATTTTTCTTACAGATATAAGGGAGAAAGCAGACAGAGGGGACAGTCCAGCCTAAATTTATCATGGACTGAAGACTAAACAAGACCATTAGATAAGAGGTAGGAAGGGAGAGCAAGAGAGGAACTGCAACAAAGAGACCAAAGGCCAAGAGAACAAGAAATGTTTTAGACAAAATAGTTGATTTATACAGGTATCTCGCTGGGGGTGGAAGGGAAATGGAAGTTCAGACCCTGAAACTGAGAGCTTTAGGATACAGAGTGTGGTGAGAAGTTCCGGAGGAATCACAAGTACTGAGTGAAAGTTGGCAGGGAATTGAGACCTAACAATTATGATGCTAAAGTGAAAATGGTAATCTGTTAAAGATTGAAATCTTTTTATAATATATTTTTCTTATTTTACATATTGATCACAGTTCCCTCTCCCTACCATCCTCCCATGCCCCCCAACCGTCTCTTGTCCCCCATCAACTCCCCAGGAGACTGAGGTCTTCAATGATCCTCAAAATCTGTCAAATCATCCTTGGAAGGGCCTAGACCCTCCCTCATGTCTCTAGGCTCAGGGAGTATCCCTCCATGGGAATGGACTCCCGAAGTCCGTTTCTGCACTAGGGTACATCCTCATTCCACTGTCAGAGGTCACATAGACTGCTCAGGCCTCCTAACTGAGACCCAAGTTCAGGGCTTCTGGGTTGGTCCTATGCTGGTTTCCCAGCTATCAGACTGGAGTCCATGTGCTCCCCCTTGTTCAGGTCAGCTGTTTCTGTGGGTTTCTCCACACTGGTCTTGACCCCTTTGCTCACCATTTCTCCTCTGCAGCTGGATTCCAGGAGTTCAGTTCAGTGCTTAGCTGTTGGTTTCTGCTTCTGTTTCTATCAGCTACTACATGAAGGCTCTAGGATGGCATATAAGGTATTCCTCAATCTCATTATCATGGAAGGGCATTTAAGGTAGCCTCTCCTCTATTGCTTAGATAGTTAGTTGGGGTCATCCTTGTAGGTCTCAGAACATTTCCCTAGCATGAGATTTTTCTTTAAACCTATAATGACCCCCTCTATTATGGTATCTCAAATCTTAACAATTTGTTAGATTATAAACATGAAGGAAGAGAATTGCAATAAATTAAAAGTAGATTTCTCATTGGAATCCTTGCCATCCAAAAGAGAGTAGGTTATTACCAGACTTTTGCAAGAGAAAGGAAATGTCAACCACATTAGTACTCTGGGCAAATTTATCCTTCAGAAATAAAGGAGACTCCCAGAGAGTTCAGCAAGTTTGTCATTACTAGGTTTTCTAAATGTTTATCTCTCAAAACTAGAAATGATATCAAGATCCTACGAAATCTTGTTACCATCAAGAAACTTTAATTGGCAATTAGAAGTTACCCCCATATGGCAAAATCCTACCAATGCAATTTTATTGCAGAATTCTATATAAGAGTGTCAAAGAAAAATCATTTCAATATTGCTGAACGGGATTGGGTCACATAAGGCAATTTTCACTTAAGTATAAAATATATTTTGATTTAATATCAGAAAATATAAATATATATTATTATGTTTACCAGCTAAAATAGATGACCTATATGATCCTGGCAGAAAGGATAGTTCCCAGTATCAGATGACTGCTTTCTTCATTCAAGGAAATATCAATTTTCATGACCTTAAACACTAAGTCATGAAAGGTAACACAAGGGTGAGGTTTCACGAATAGGAGTCTTTCCTAAGGATGATAACCAAATAAATAATCTGAAAAATAGTGGACACTTCTCTGTGTCATTGTGTATCTGTCATTGTGGATTGAGGTAAAGAAATTAATATTATGAAATTAATAGCAAATGCATTTTATGTGAAATTCCAAAGTATCACTTGTATAATTTCACAATTCACCTGAAACAAAGAGCCACTTCCCATTAATGTTAATCTCTAGTCACTTTATATGTTGAATTGCTATATTAATTGACTCCTAGTATGCCTTCCTGTACACAGTGAAAATGAAACAAAAAAGTTATAATTTCCCCTTATCTACAAGGCATATTTGAAAACCTTCAGTAGAATCCTGAAATGCTAGTGTGATAACTAATCTCTACTGTCAACTTGATGAAAGCTAGAATCACCCAGGCAACAAGCCTCGAGATAAGGTTGTGAGGGGTTAGGTGGTTAGGTGAACACAGCTGTGGGGGATTATACCAGCTAGGCTAATTGAAATGGGAACTTGCACACTCCATGTATCACAGTACCTTGGGCTGTGATTCTGCCTGCATAAGTAGCAGAAAGTGATCTGAGAGAAACTTTGTTCTCTGCTTCCTGACTGCCAATGCAACCTGACCAGCTGCTTCAAGCACTTGTCACCGGGATTTCACTGCTATGATTTCTGTGATCTTACTTCCATGAACACATTCTTTTGTTGTTGGGCTATTCTTTAATACTGATGTACTAAATGTGCTTCATAAGGACTATAACTCAAGTTCAGTAGGTGACTTGTGAAAAGAATGTAAAGAAAATGCATTACAGATTTTTTTGTCCTCTGACAATAGAGCATATTAAAAAGAAGCAAAGGATTAGGAATGTGCCTCAGGAGTTGGAAAACTAGGTGCCCAAGTCTGAGGGTTAGAGTTCAGACCTCTAGAACCCATATAAATATTAGGTGTATGTAGTGGTCATCTGGTAATTCTAGTCTCAGATGGCAGAGACAGAGAAATGCACAGAGCTCTTGGCTTAGCCAAGAGATGTTGTCTTGTTGAATAATATGGAAGTATGATTGACAATGATTATATTAAGTGTGTGCCTCAATTTACATGGACCTACATACACATCTAAAAGAATAAGCATCCACGGACATACAAAGACACTGGCACAGACACATGCAAGCAACATACAGAATTTAAAGGATATGAAGCAAATAAAATATGACTGATTAAAGGCCAGTCACTAGAACTCTTAAAAATAAAATTATTGATATTCCATGGAGGCCTCACCTTCCCTGAGGAGTGGAAGGGGGTGGGATGGAGGGTTGTTGTGGGGAATGGGATGACAGGAGGAACAGAGAATTGGGATTGGTATGTAAAATAGAATTGTTTTTAATTTAAGTAAAAATTAATTAAAAAATAAAATATAAACACATTCTAACAAACAGAAGAAAAATAGGAAAAATAAGCAAAAAGAAAAATTTAATAGATTACTTTTTTGAAGATAATCTATAAAATTTAGTAGAAGGCATTTTAAAGAAAACACAAATAGCATAGTCATATAAAAACATGTTCATCTCATGTAACAGCTAATAAATTGTAAATTCAAATAATAGTGAGGTACCATTTTCCACACAGTATGTCATCCAAACTCACAGAAACTGATATACTACTTATCTGTAAGAGTAAAAAAAAAATAAAGGAGATTATATGGGTATTTTGTTGGAAAGGAAAAGGAATGGAAACAAGGAACCATATTAATAACTACACTCTAAGAATAAAATGTGTGTGCAATGGGAGTTCTGAAAACACGGTAGGTAAAGAGCACTTACTAACACGGGAAAATTGCATTTAGTACATGGCTTCCAAAGTAGTGCATCAGGATGCCCTCAGGTACTGGATGAAAAATGAAACCAGTTTCATTTTGCATTCTGTAAGGATGATTACAATTCAGAACCTCAGAGGAGGGGTGTGAAGCAGAAAAGAAACTGAGCAAAAAAATTTTATACTGTAGCGTTCTGGGGAATGAATGAAGGAAAAACAAGTCAAAGTCATGTGGCCTGGAAGACAGGTGTTCTGGAAGCAAGTGGAGATAGAATTGGGTGGTACTTCACTTCTTCTGACAAGAGAGCTGTAGAAGGTTGGCAGAGTTTAAAATAGATTTGGCTGAAAGCATTTCATCTTCCAATCCAGATTAATAACTTGTTTACAAAGCCACCATTAATGGACTTATGGAAGCAACACTGAAATTGCACTATGAATTTATAGTACCATATACAAAAATCACAGAAGTACTTTAGCCTTTTCATGAGTCAGATGAAATAATATCTGAGACAAATTAGAAGTCAGTGCTATATTGCAACATTCATCTGATGTACATATATTAAAAAGATAAAAATCTTCTTCCAAAAGCATCACTTTCATGCAAGTGGAAACAAAATTATTTGAACTTTGATTTTAAAACATCATTTGCAGATGCTAGAACTTCAGAGCTACATTACTAAAAATTAGAGTGATGAATGTACAATCCTTCATCTGGTCTATCCCTCTAATTTGAAAGAGTAAGACACCAAATGAGTCTCCACAGCATACAAGCATACTAGCAGTCTATGGTAGTTGTGGTCCTCCTCTTTATCTCTTACCCTTGTTTTAGATAAGTTATTTTTTTTCATGGTTTGTGGAGAATAATTTGAGATTTAATATCCTGGTTTTTATTGCATTCCTGCTTTGTGGAATCATTGTAGTCTGTTCTCCAAATGAACAGTAGTTGTCTAAGACTAGTCTTTGATGAATTATAATTTTGTTCCCAGTGGATACTCCAATAACTTTCACTGGAATAAATTCCACTGGAAAGCTGCCTGACCTTTCTCATCCCAAAGAATCTGTTTATATTCTGAAGTGTGTGTGTATTATCTAGGAAGTGACACGTTTCTCATTGTAGTAGATTTCTTTTCCAGGGAAGTGAAAGAAACTAGTTTAATCTTAACCTCAAAAAATGCATATATAACATATTTTAATAAATATGTTGGCAAATCTTTGTGTGCTAAAATTAATTAACACATTTGAAATAAGGAAGTTTGGTAACTTGGATTTGCAAACAAGTTAACTTCCTATTTGGATTCTCTGAAGTACATCCAGACAAAAATAATATTACTCTGAATATAAGTGAGTATGAGAAAAGAACATTAGGAAAGGGACATTGATGGTATATGTTATTCTGTAAATATGTTTCTCATACTGGTTAATAAATAAAGCACAGTTGGCCAATAGGAAAGCAAGATAGGCTGGGCTAGGAAAGAGGAAGTAGTAAGGAGGGATCAGCATGGAGAGCCTAAAGAGAACTGCACGCTGGGCTGCCGCTCTCTGGTAAGATGAGACCACGTGCAAATACTTAGATTAATAGAAATGGGTTAATCATTAAGATAGAGCTAGCTTATAAGAAACATGTATCTGGCCAACAGCATTATATCAAATCAGAGTCTCAGCATGTTATTGGGGGCTGGCGTGGTGGCGGGACCAGGTGGCTGGTGGGGAAAACATACTCATTACAGGACATAGAAAATAAGAGTGTAGATTGTATGCAATGTCAAGGGGCTCATATTTGCAAACACCCTCACAGAGTGGGTAAGCCATAAGAAAAGGAACCACACTATTATGTGTGATTGCTTATTGTGGGATTTTGATGGCTATCTTAAGAGATGGACTCACTTTCATCCATCAAGCTGTATCCCTCATTCAAAATGATTTCATCAGCATTTGACCCTTGCAGTAACATCAGGAAGACTCTCTATTAGATGAACTCTGTCTTTCAGTCAATGTTCTTTTCTTCCTTCATAAAGTTGATGACATCATTATTAAAGTTACTTACATCAATGAGACATCTGAGTTGATCAAATACATCCATGCATTCTATGTTGACCTAGTTGCATGAAACATATATTATCCCCAATGACTATGCACTCCAGTGAATTCATGACATGGTAGTTCAATAAAGTCAAAGAGACAGCAAGGCAAGTGTTCTTCGAAGTGCAGGTGCTGACAACAAAGGATATCATGCGTCTCTTTTTAAAATTCATTCATTCATGATTTCAAAAGTGTTTACAATGTGATTTGGTCACACACACAAACACACACACACACACACACACACACACACACACACTCCATAAACCTTTTATCTACCCCCACATGCTACTATTGAACCCCTTCTTCACAAATATTTTTTCCTCCCTCTTTTATGCTGTCATTTTGTGAACTACTGAGTTTAATTAGAGTTGTTTTCATGTGCATGGATGGGTTGTTTTATACTGGATCATGAGCAATTAACCACTGGCTACCTGACACATTTCACTGTAATCAGTTCTCTTTGAAGGAAGAAGGTATGTGTGTTTAGAAATGAAAAGGATCTGAGAAAAACTGTACTGTATCCTTTGTAATTACTGATTCTCCTTGGCATTAGCCAATAAGTACTAAGAAATAATGGAAGAGAGAAAAAAATTAAAGGACTATTTCCTGGGAACTTCTTTCATGTATCAATTCTTTATTACATTACAGATTTTGTAGAATAAGCACAAGTTAAACAGTGAAATAAATGCTTGACCCAGTTAAATGTACTCTTTCATTTCCATGTTACTAATAACAGCAATATTCATCAAATATATATATGTATATATATATATGTGTGTGTGTGTATATATATATATATGTCTATATATATATATATATGTATTTTCATACATATAGAGAAAGAGAAGGGAAGGATAAAATACCATTTGAAATCTAACTTTAAGGATGAAATAAATAATACACTAGTTATGAAAAGCAAATTAAAATTTCAATGGCACTGTATGAGTTAAGTGACACAAAACTTTTGTTCAGAACTTAAGTTTCTTAATAAAAGATACTATTTATCTTATGAAATTAATTCCTGAATTTTGAATAGGCAATAAATAATTGAGCACAATGAAAGGATTTACCATCTGAAATCATAATAAAAGGATTTATAGGAATCTAACTGAAACTATCTTCCTGCTTTTTTAAGGAACTTGCACCACAGTTATAATAATCATTGGTTACTACAAGAGGCAAAGGTAGTTTTTAGTAGATAGCTTAAGTATGTACATATCTCATTACCTATGACATCTGATGTTAACATATTGTGATTAACAAGGACAACATCTGTCTATTCCTACCCATCCCCTTGTCTCACACAGAAAAAAAACCTACTTGTTTCTAATTATTTTTGCCCTAAAGAAACACAGACTCTTAAGAAAGATAACTAAACACAATTTTTAAAAATCTTATGAATATACATCTAGTAAAACAATTTACAGCCCCAATTATGATTAGAGGCTTACAGATGTGTGTACCACAGTCTGTAGATTACATGCAGTCATGACAAATTGCCCATGTGGTCCAATACAAAATCAGATATTAAAGTATTTAGAGATTTTTGTGATTTATTTGTAATTTGGTAATGGAATTTTTGAGCGTATTTATAGATGGCAATGTCTTATGTCATTGTTAAAGATCAATCTAATACTCACCTTCCACCTTTGGTTATTGCCCGTCATGCTTTGGACTGGCACTTCTTTGGGTTTATCTGAATATTGTTGGCTTATTCAGAAGACTACTTTGACATGTCTGGGAAGTTATACTTTATAAAATGAGCTTAAAGTGGCACTTAGAGGAAATGACCAGTGGCCTGGAGGCTCAATAAACAATATATGACATTATGTTGTAGAAAATTACTTCATTCATTTTTTTTTTGATTTTTGATTATTAGGACATATGAATGAAACTATACATATACAGATATTGTAAATTAGGAGCCTGTGTTCAAACTTCCTTGAAAGTTCTATTTGTTCACTTTTCCTGAGTGAAATATAACTCTAAAATTGACCATAATTCATTTTGGGCAATCATGAATATACATGAAGAGGAACTATTGTTTTGTCCTCAAAGACAGCCCAATCTGTCCAACAAACTAATGAACTCAAAGTGTTAACCTGGCTTCATTCTATGCTTGGAAAAGGAACTGACAGTTTTCAAAGGTGCTATCTAATCTACTACCTTTATGTATACTCCACTCTCTAACATGTATCATTCATATATATGTATATGTGTGTGATGTATGTACATATGTATATGTGTTTACATATGTATGTATGTAAGTGTATATGTATATGTATATGTATATGTATATGTATATGTATATGTATATCCATGGTGGGATGGTCACCCTTCTTGAAAAAACTGTAATTAGTCAGTCATAGCACCACAATCCTGCTAATTATAGCACCCTTGATAACATTCAGTACTAATGGCCAGAAGGTTAATTATGCTCATCTTGCAACTGGCAGTCAAGCATTGCCACCTGGCCTTTCCTTTGTTTTGGAATTAGTGATCAACATTATAGTATAGGAAATCTTTCCACTGAGTCTCAGCCCATAGTGTCTTTATTGTCCCTGTTGGTTGGGCTTTCTTTATAGTTTTAACAATGAAGATTCACAGTTTAAAAAAATGACATCAGGAAATATTCAGCCAAATGGATGAAACTCTAAAAAGTCATACCTAGTAAGGTAACCTAGATCCAGAAAGACAAATAAAGTATGTTTTTACTAATAAGTGTATAAGTGATGATCATCCTACATTCCACAGACCCATGTGTGTGTGAATTTATATCTAGGTCATCAATTAGATTCCATTGATCAACATTTTTATGCCAAAACCATGCATTATTTATTAATATACCACTGTAGTACAACTTGAAATAAAGTGTGTAAATACCACCCCAGTAGTTCTTGTATTGTTCAGGAGTAACAGACTGTTGCTGACTGCCATGTGTGATATGAAATTACACCCAAGCAGTCAATGCTCTTAACCACTGAACCAAATGAGAAACAATTTTATTTTACTTCTCAATCTCAGTCTCCCCCCCCCCATCACCAATGCCTGTCAGCGACAACCCACCCCATGCCTCTTCTGCTTCCATGGGGATCAAAGTCTGCCACATCTTTGGAGACAGGGCCTAGTCCCTCACCCATGTGTCTAGGCTGAAAGAGTATATCTCTATGTGGAATGGGATCCCAAAGTCCATTTGTACACTAGGGATAGATACTGATCCATTACCAAAGGCCTCGCAGACTGCCCAGTCCTCCCAACTAACACCACATTCAGAGAATCTGGGCCGGTCCTATGCTGGTTTCACAGTTATCAGACTGGGGTTCATGAGCTCCCCCTTGTTCAGGTCAGCTGTTTCTGTGGGTTTCTACTGTCTAGTCCTGACCCCTTTGTTCATTATTCCTCCCTGGAACTGGAGTCCAGGAGTTCAGTGCTTAGGTGTGGATATCTGCTTCTGCTTCCATCAGCTACTGGATGAAGGCTCCAAGGATCCTCTCTTTACAATGACAGGCAGCACAAAAACTAGATGTATTTTCTCAAATGACAGTCTCATGCTCAACCTTAAGCAGAATATATCATCTTACTGAGACTGTGGGAACAATGTGGGATACAACTCAGGAAAACTCTAAGATCTGGAGGACAGGCTGTGACATTCCAACATGAAAGCATAGCACAGTCAAGGAAATCATGGTCTCAAAACAGAAACCACTGCCGGCAGTGGATACAAGTTAAGCCTGAGCCTGTTAATACTCAACCATAGACAAATGTGGGACCTTTATGACACTATACCTTCTTGTTGATCTATAATGTAGAATATAATTAGGAGTAAGAGAGGTTGTAAGAGTGGTGCTGTCTATTAACAATTAAACAAGAGTAGAAAGAGTGAATCACAGACATGAAGCTAAGATATGCATGTGTTGATAGTTTACCGCTGTTTACCTTCCACATGTTTTTTTTTTTTATAGAAAATTATATATCCCTACATAGAGATAATATTGGTTTGGGGTACTTAAACTCCATGGTTCTATGATAAATTCCCTTAGCCAGTTCTGTTTGCTCTCTTTCTTTGATGCAGGTCAATGGCTGTTTACCCCAAGGATATCCTTCTGGCCCTTTTAGAATAAATCGTAAATAATGTTAAACAGAATGTTTGTACTTTGAACTTCATAATTGTTAATTCTTTGTGAAATGGGCTATTAAAAATTTAAGTTATATTTGTGGGATAAGTGTGATATGCATATCTTATACCTCCCAGGAATTTTAGGAACTAAACTTACAGTTAAGATTTATGAGCTAAACATAAGCAATAATTCAATCTCCATGAAGAAAGTCTTTTTAAGTGACTAATGTAACAATAATGCTAAGAAAAGACACAATGATTAGTTTGATTTTGTGTGTTTTGAATTTTGACTTTTTGTTGAGATTCTTCTGTCTACATGTTCCTTGCTATTACAGTATTTAGATCACTTATAACATAACAATATTTGACTATAAATACACATAATTTCAGTCCTGTACAATGACAATTAAATATTTATTTTATTCCCCTATAGTATTATAACTTAACCACAAAATCACTTCCTATCCATTTTTATCTAAATAAATACCTCTCTTATGTTTAAGATACAAAGATGCCTAGAACATGTTGATATCTATTTTTCTTGTTAAAATCTGTGTGTTTGTTCTTTTGGTCTAATTGCATACCATATCATAGCTATGAAATTAGTCATTATGAAATAAGTGAATGTCTTTTGTACTATTAGTATCTGGGATGCTTTCATGAGAACTTATGAAAGCAATACACATACATAGTAAGTGCCATGCAATTTTCAAGAAAATAAATAACTCAAAAATATAATAGGGTATTTTGGTTTAAATGAACAAGCAAGAAGAAAAGGAGATAATTTTCCTTACAATCTGCTGCTATATTGCTAAACAAATCAAGCTAAACTTGAGTGACATGAGAAAAACCAAATTTTAATTTTTGCTAAATCAAACGTACCAATAGACTAAGGAGAACTTTTAAAATTAAACTTATTTTAAACAAGATATATAATTAAATCACATATATATATATATTTATATATATATGAAACAATTAAATGATGTATTCAAAATAATGTGTTATGAGTGATTCAATACTACAGACCAAGTACTCTAAGAAACATTAAAGATATAAAAATTGACCATTTCAAAATTTTGAATTATTTTATGATTATTTTATTTTCTGAACCTAAGAATACTATTTGCTGTATTATGAAAGAAATATAAAATATAAACTATAGTTTGGGAAATCAATTATTTAGGCTGCATAACAAAACATCAGTGATTAATATCTTTAATAGTTTAATGTGTCTACAAAAAAGCAACAAAAGAATCATCATTTATTATGGTTGAACAATTACTATGTTCAGAGGATCAATTACAATGAGGCAAGCTTTTACTATATTAATTTCCATTGTGGAGTCATAGAAAGTTGGTCACTGTTCAGTTCTTTTGAATATGAACATTAGACATTTTAATCTAGTCTGTAGTGGTCCAGCAGAGTGATGGTGAGTAGCAAATGTCAGTTTCTTTATGGTCTACCTTCTTGTATTATATAACTTTGAAACATCAAAAGATATTATTCTAGTTTAATGAAGTGGTAGTTTATACTCATTCAGCCTCAGCCCTACACTGAGTACTGCAAATAGACATCTAAAAATTGATGAGAGTGGAAGAAATATTCTTCCTCAGAGACGAACTTGCAAATTTGCTATCCAATACCAAATGGTCAAACTTGAAAATAGAAGTATTTGTAATATTGTACAGACATGTGTGTGTTTGTGTGTCCAAACAATGTAAGAAGAGGTTATGAATTTGTAAGAAGGGAAGGGCATATAAATGAAGGTGTGGAGAAAGGAATGGCAAAGGAGAAATGATGTAAAATCATATTATTATATCAAAACAATAAAATAAATCATTTTTAAAAATTAAAAAAGAGGTGAGTATATGTTAAAATCATCTGGCAACCAATTTGAATGGCTAATGAGCTTTCTCGAGCTTAAACACCCTTACCTGTATGGGCTCTCCTCCAAGCCAAAGTGGTAGATAGATTTTCCTCTGCACTATGCCAATTCACTCTTAAGAATTGTACTGTTACCAAAAATCTAAGGCATAGGTAATTTTCCAGACCAAATTGAAAAGGCTGAGTAAAAGCCCAAGATAGTTATTGGAGTGAGAAATAATTGCATATAATCTAGGAACCATTTAGAAATATACATTTTTAATGTCAAATGAAATGCCTCTTAATTCTATAAAAACCCACATAAACTGTATGGAAAAAAAAAGAAAGGAACCACTCTATTGTATTTGTGAATACTGACAGTATCATCCTTATTACCAAATATTAAGCTACATCTTTCTCTCAATAAGCACGTATGATTAAAAATTTATCACTGTTATATTATAGGTAGTTGAGATGTTAAGTATGTAACCTAGAGAAATCAATGTGTCCAAAAGATCAATGGTCAATTAAAGCATTGAGTGTGAGAAAATTTAGGAACTTGGTGGGACTTCAGAGCTTTCCAAATCAATCCTGGAGTTGCTTAGTAAGGAAAGCAGAGATCTGAAATGTTTTGAGCTCATAAATTATTAGTATTTAGAAAAGTAGCAAGAATAATATTTGGGTTGTGGTGTTATCTCTAAAACAAGTTACATGATTGAGCACCATTGTAGCATGTATGTTTCCGCCAGCCCGCCAGCCCGCCAGTCTGGGCCCACAGCCGCGCCAGCCCCAAATAACACTCTGAGACTCTGTATTTGATACAATCCTGTTGGCCAGTTACCATTCTGTTTATGGGCTAGCTCTGCCTTAATTATTAACCCATTTCTACTTATCTAAGTATTTCCACGTGGTCATCTTATTGGGAGCAGCGGTAGGTGTCCTACTTCTTCCCTGGGCTACATCTTGACTCCTCCTTCCCACTTCCTCTTTCCTTCTCCTAGTCTCCTAGTCTCCTAGACCCACATATCTAGTTTTCTATTGGCCACAGGGCTTTATTAACCAGTATGAGAAACATATATACAGAATAACATCTCCCATCATCTCCTCTTTTCTGTCTAAAGTAAAAGAAGGGGTTTAACCTTAACATAGCAAAATATACCATTCAACAGTTATCAAATAAGAATCACAGTAAACAATATTTAGTCCATTAACATTTTGTAAGACTTAAAGAAAATATCATCTATCCTATCTTTGTGAGTCTAAAGTCCTATTATGTAACTTATATTTAATCCTATCTAAGGAAAACTATAACCATAACTACCTGTCTTTAACTCCATCAAAGACCACAGAAGGAAAATATATAAACTCTAGAAATGACAGAGACAGCTCACTGCCTGGTCAGTCACCTGAAGTTCTTCTGTAATGTTCCATTTTCATCCCATAAGCCATAGTGTGTGTCCAGACTCCTCAACAAGGCAGGAAACTTTAAAATGTCCACTTGTATTGATAGTTTGTCAGTCATTTTCCTCTGTGTCCTGTAGAATATCTGGCTATCTGGCAGCCTCTTCCATGAAGCAGGAACCCTGTAGCAATGTCCATCTTGCATCAGCAGTCACCTTTTGGTGGGTCCTGATTGTCCAGTTTCTACAACATAAAGTCAAACAGTCTAGACAAGAGAAGTACCTTGCCCAAACGGCTAGTCTTGCCATATTAGAAGCAAACTTCATAACGAGTTTCTTCAATGTCCATCTTCCTTTTTGATGCAGGTGGTGTTACCAGGAGCAGTTGTGCCTCACTGTCAAGAAAAACCCTAAACCATTTTAAATGCCATATTCTGTAGGTCTTTGAAAGGTTTGAAGAATGCCTATTCATCTCAAATACATCTCTGCATGTCTATAAATCCTAACTAACTTAACACCAAGTTTTAATTATCATAGGTAACTCTCTATAATCTATACTAAATTATACATTACATTTTTCCAATGAGCTATATAAACACAATACCTAAACAAGAGGAGAAATATACATATTACAAAATTGACCTTAAATTGTATCAATAAAAGAAAATCCATTTCAAAGCAAAGTATTCATATCTATACCATAATTCCCTTTTTACCTTTAAAAGGATTGCTTGTGTCATTAACCATTTATAACCAAGTCCATTTAAATGAAAACAAACATTTATAAACAATATTTGGGAATTTGGGCGTCGTTCTTTCCAAACTACTTCCTGCTGGTAGAGGGCGCTGTCATGGGGATCGTAAGAAGACGCAGAAATCTTGGCTGTAGTCTGCAAGGCTTTGTCTCAACTGCTTTGAATGTTGGATCAACTGGGGCACTGTTTCAGGGGGTTTGGCTTGATCAAACCACATAAGTCTGGAAAAAATTCATAGCTTTTCATTTTCTGTGGAAACAAAAATAGAAATCCTTTTCCCAAGTAACTTGTCCTTAAACTTAAATTTTTGAGTCAAAGCATTTTTAAAATATATAAATTGAGTTAATCTAGCAGCATTTCTTTTATCAGTAGTTATTTTCTCAGCCATCAAACAATTTAAAGACAACAAAAGCGCGTATAGTATCCAAAATTTCTTTGTGTTTTCCATCTTTACGTGGCTTTTTTATTACTCTATTGCTTCTACTTCTACTTTTACATATTTTGAGACAAGGTTTCTCTGTGAAATTTTTATCTGTCCTGGAATTCAGTGCATACCAGGTTTACTTTGAAATCACAGAGATCTGCTTGCCTCTGTCTGCAGAGTGCTGGGATTAATGGCATGCCACATTATACCCATTCATTCTACTTTCTTTTTCCTTTTTTAAACCATTGTATCCCCTTTCTTTTTCTCTCCCAAGCCAGCATATTTTTTAAAACACAGTGTAAACCTTCATTGCAGCTCTTGTACACACCAATGAATTGTTAGCAGAGCTCTTTAAAAGCAAGGTGGTTCTTTTGCCTCTTATGCTAATTTTGGAAACCTCCCTTAAAGGAGCCTCGCAAATCTCTGTCTACAGCAAAACAAATTCAAATGAGAAAATGCTGCTACTAAGAAGTCTTGCTAGTCTCTGTTCCTTTGTTTCTAAAACATTTCTTAAGTTCTTATTAGTTTTAAGTGAAAGTTGTTATAGCCACGTTGGGCGCCATCTGTAGCGTGTATGTTTCCGCCAGCCCGCCAGCCCGCCAGTCTGAGCCCACAGCTGCGCCAGCCCCAAATAACACTCTGAGACTCTGTATTTGATACAATCCTGTTGGCCAGTTACCATTACTGTTTATGGGCTAGCTCTGCCTTAATTATTAACCCATTTCTACTTATCTAAGTATTTCCACGTGGTCATCTTATTGGGAGCAGCGGTAGGTGTCCTGCTTCTTCCCTGGGCTACATCTCGACTCCTCCTTCCCACTTCCTCTTCCCTTCTCCTAGTCTCCTAGCCCCACCTATCTAGTTTTCTATTGGCCACAGGGCTTTATTAACCAGTATGAGAAACATATATACAGAATAACATCTCCCATCACACCATACATAACCTCCTCTTGAAGAACCTTTTCTTTGATTCTTGAACTTTTTCTCTTCTCATATTTAATAAATTACCATTCTTGGGAAGAAATTTTAGAGAAGGACACAACAATAAACTGAAACATGACCTGAATTAGTCTCTCTTCTCTGCCAACTGACGTTGGAAAAGGTTTGAAGATGTTTTAAGACAAAGTTATCTTATTAATAAAAAGAATATTTTCCTCCTGGGTGCCCCAGTACTCTTCAAGTGTCAAGTGAGTGGCTCTGGAAATTCTTTGTAAACTATGCAGCCATTTCTAAAATTGACAAAATTGTGAAATCATATATTGAGACTAAACAAATATATTTTTTAGAAACATTTGCTTCGAATTGTATTTGCCTTTCTTCAATTTTCTGTGATAAACAAATATATAAAAAGTTAAAGCAGTTTTTTATCTCTACAAATGACACTTGGAATTGAGTATATGACAGGAATATATACAGTATTCTCATTCTCATTATTGGCTATTTTAAATCTTATCCTATGCTTTCAGGCCATTATATAAATAGCCTCAGTGTTCAACTTATTGAGTAATGGTAACAAAATTGACCTTTTCAGTTTATGTCACCAGCTAATGCATTTCTTTACATTTTCTCTTTTTACCTTATACTCTTAAAGAGATTTCTCAGAGCATAATCTAGAAAGACAAATTATGTTCCCTAAATAATATACAATAAATTTATCGATATGCGATTTTCAGTTCAATTAAATGCAAATATTAAATGGAAAACCCAATCGCAAACACAGAGGCACATAAGCATTGAGCCAGATTGTCTTAGGTCAATTCACTATTTTGCCTCTTAGTTGCAGTTTCTTTATCTGTGAAGCACAGTAATAATAACTCCTGTTTTAGCTTGGTTCTGCCACAGGTTAATGTGCCATACTTTGAAAACACCCATGGGAAACCTGCCTCTTTCTCAGTAGAGATGGAGGAGGGATGGATAGGGGTTGAAATAGAAGGGAAGCAGTGGGAGGGAAAACTAAATAAAAAAAAATTCAGGCAATAAAATAAATAATAACCCCTGTTTAGAAATAGTGTAAATATATATATATATGTATATATACATATATATATATATATTCTTTGGAATATGTATGTATGTATGTATGTATATATGTATATATATATATACATATATACATGCATTTATTCTTGACACATAGAAAATATTCCATATTGGAAAGGAGTTATATGTAATAAATAATATATAATATTTCATGGTATATTAACTTGGTGGAAAAAATTATTATATTTCACATAAACTTTAAGAGCATGCTAGAGAGATGGTTCAGAGTTTAGGAGCACTGACTATTCCTCCAGAGGTCCTGAGTTCAACTCCCAGAAACCACAAGATGACTCATAGCCATTTATAATGAGATTTGGTGCCCTATTCTGGTATGTAGGGAGACATGCAGACAGAACACTGTATACATAATAAATAAGTGAATCTTTTTTTGAAAGAAAATTTAAGAGAAAGATTCATATAAAATTATTTTCAGGTAAAGTCTAGAGAGAGACTGGTTTCTTGATTCTAGTTAATGCTAATAAGCAAAGACTTTGTCAAAATAATGAGATTTATGGAGCAAATCTCCTTAAAAGCATTGTGAAGTGAGAATGTTCATAGGAGTGATAACCATGATAATGTAAATTTCTTTGATAAAAATGTAAACTGTTGTCTGAAACACTACTTCAGTCCCACGCGCACGTGCGCGCGCGCACACACACACACACACACACACACACACACACACACACACACACGAAGAATCCAAAGATGAGTCTTAAAATACCAGTCAATAAATTGCTCTGCCAATGACACACATGCTGACCGAAATGTTTCATGAGAGGTAAATGGCTAATTCATGCTGAGGGCTTGAATTTAAGATTGCCACGAAGTCTAGTGCTTTCATTTTCTTTTAGTTTAAATTATAAACAATCTTATTTTGTATATCAATCTCAGTTACCTCTCCCTTCTATACTCTCATGACCATTACTGACCCCTCCCCATCCACTCCCCAGAGAGGGTACGCCTATCATGGGAGATCATCAATGTCTGTCACATCATTTGGGGCAGCGCCTAGACCCTCCCCAATGTGTCTAGGCTGAGAAAGTATCCATCTATGTGGAATGGCTCCCAAAGCCCATTTATTTGCTAGGGATAAATACTGATCCACTACCAGAGTCCCCATTGACTGCCCAGGTCTCCTAACTGGAGACCTAAGTTCAGAGGGCCTGGTTGTGTCTTGTGCTGGTTTCCGATCTGTCATTCTGGGGTCCATGACCTCACAGTTGTTTATATCAGCTGTTTCTGGAGGTTTTCCCCAGCCTTGTCTTAACCCCTTTGAGGGTCAGGGTCAGTACTTTTAAATTGTCAATAATTAAGTTTACCTTCTAAGATAAGAATCTTAGAAGATTCTTTGTCCCTTTAATATTTTCTCTATCATTATTTTTTACCCTCAAAGATGCTATTTTAGTACTTTGATTTTTTCTGGCAATTTATACAACATGTTTAATATTTCCATAGCTAAATAAAATTTACATAGCTAATTTGATGGGTGTACTTATAGGAAATAAGTTACTAAGTTAAAATTAATACATTCTGTTCAATATCAAAATGTTGAAAGCAATTTCTTTTATTTTTGACATTATAAAACAATTATGTCATATCATCTTCTCTTTTGTCCCTCAAGGTTCTCTTCTAATTCCTCCTTCCTCTCTTTCAAATTCATACTATTTGTGTAGATTGTTCTTAGTTACACACACACACACACACACACACACACACACACATACATATATATATGTATATATGTACACACACACATATATATGTACACACATATATGTATACACACATAATTATATTTATTTTGTAATATAACCTCAGATTGTATAATCTTGTATATGTGTTTTCTGGAATAATCATTTTTACTGGTTAAAATTGATTCTGGGGAATGAGTATTTCTCTCAATCTCTGTTAGCCAGTTATGGATATGGAGTGGCACACCACCCTCTACTCTCCCTGCTTAATTACTGGTTACTGATAGATTCTTAAGGAAGTTCTCTCATTTTCTTCAGCTGTTTATCCACAGAGGAGCCCATCAAGCTCCAATGGATAGTTCAAGCTCATGTGAATGTAATTCCTGCCTAAACACATTGATCTCAAAACAATAAAAAGCAAGCAACAACAAAAATAACAAAAACACATTACTTGAATGTGAGAAAGGAACCTACCTAAACGAAGAGAGCAAATACTATAGGAAATTGATTAGAAAGTTGTTTGGTTAAGATACATAAAAGTATTCAGAATGTACTTTACATATGTATAGAATTATCATAGAACTAATTTAGTGAAATTATTTAATGGATTCCAGTTTCCCACATTGTAACCTTAATAATGGATTGGAAAGTTGAAGTAAAGAACAACACAAAAGTAACTTTTAAAGTACTGGTTATAAAGTAAGAGACGTGCATAAGAACACAGCAGCCAGCTGGGCAGTGGTAGCACACACTTTTAATCCCAGCATTCAAGAGGCTGAGTTAGGTGGATTTCTTTTAGTTCATGACCAATCTGGTCTACACAGCTAGGTTTAAGACTACCAGGGCTACACAGAGAAACCTGTCTCAAAAAAAAGAAGGCGCATCAAGTAGCACTTTTAGTTGACGAGCTAATTGAAGCCATCTGGAAAAGAGAGATGCCTCCCACGCTCCAGAAGATGGTTTGTATATACAGATGGACATGTCCAAATATGCAGTTGTATATGTCTGTATATACAGTTGTATATGTCTGTATATGCAGTTGTACATGTCTACATTTGCAGTTGTACATGGCTGTATATGCAGTTGTACATGGCTGTATATGCAGTTGTACATGTCTGTATATGCAGTTGTACATGTCTGTATGAGTAGTTGTATACCTGTATATGCAGTTGTACATGTACTAGGCAGCACTAGTAGACTTGGTGAGCTTTAAAACCAAGCACATGAAGCTGGAAGAAAAAAGTTGGGAGGGGATGGAATGTGGATTTAATCAAAACAATTACCAGCAGGTATAAAATTATCCACGTATAAAAATCTTCAAGAAAATCATAAATGTTTGACTTGTTACCCTGTTCAGCTCAGCTCCTACTATCTCCTTTCTACCTTTCCCCTCTCCTCCACTCTCCCTTTCCCTCTCCTCCACTTCCCTCCCCTCATACTCCTCTTTCCTTTTCCCTCTTTCCCTCCCCTCCCCTACTCTTTTCAGAAAGGCTCTTGTGTAGCCCAGGCTAGCCAGCAAACATGAAATGTACATTCTTTAAATAATATGGTATCAAACTATGAATCAATGACTAACAGAAATTCCCAGGGACCTTAATATAAAATGGGCTTTTCTAGAATATGCAGTTGCTTAAAGAAAAATGCAATGGAAAAAATTAAATTACTTCAGAGAAATTAAATATCATGATTCAAAACTTTCAAGATGCAGCAAACACAATACTTAAAGGGGTGTTATAGTTTTAAGCACACACATATATACATACATACATATACATATATTTGATATTTAATACATGTAAAATGTATCTTGATCACGTACAACCCTCACTCCTTCTTCAGCTCTTCTCAGTTACCCTCTGTGGTGGTGTGAATGAAAATGCTCCATACTGTTCATATATATGAATATCTGTTCCCTATTTGGGAGGAAGACTTGAAAGTATTAGGAAACATAACCTCATTGGAGGAGGTGTATGACAGCAGTAGGTTTTAGGTTTCAAAAGTATATGCCAAACTGTCTTCTCTCTGTGTGTGTCTCTGTATCTCTCTGTGTTGTGTTTGTCAATCAGACATAAGCTCTCATATAATGCATCTGTACCATTTTTAACTTCCAGCCGCCACATTTCCACCTTGATGGTCATGGACTTAACCACTGAAACTGTCAACAACCTATCAGTTAAATTTCCTATTTTGTAAGTTGCCTTTGTTGTAGTGTTTATTCACAGAAATAGAACCAGAAACCAATAAACTCTCCATTACCTCTCCATCTCAAAACCATGTCTTCCTTTGTATTACTTAATCATTTATCTTAACCCTCTGAGCCTAGCTAATGCTACCCATACATGCATGGGCATGTGTCATCCACTGTACCATGGAAATCCTACCAATAGCCACATCTCCAATGACAGGTGAGCACCCCTCCCTTAGCAGAATCAACTGCCAACAGATCCTCCACAGGAGCTGTTCATTCATCCATGATTGGTCTTTTACTGGTTTGGTCTAGCGTGTAAGTAGCCACTACTTACTGTAAGTTCTTGTGTGCAACAGCCATGGCCATGTCATATTCAGAGGATAGTACTTCTCCCCATCCTGTACCTCTCAGACTCTTTTCTATTAATCAAGTTTTTTGTTTCTATCAATAGAATGGTTTATTTCTTTTTTCCATTTTTTTAAACTTCATTTTATATTCCAACCATATTCCTCCCTCCAGCCTCTTCTTCTGAACCCTTGCATTGTGCTACCTCCTTCACACGTGCACGGACGCATGGACACACACACACACACACAACAACAACAACAACAACAACACATACCCAGTCCACTCCTGCTCATAGGTAAGGGCTCCCATGAGGAGTTTCTAGACTCTTTCTATACTCTCTTCCTCAGTGTTGACTATGCCTTGGAGAAGGGCTGATATGTAATTTTAAATGAAACATAAAATTGCAAAAGCCAGAATTGTGTTGATCAAAAGGAGGAAAAACAGGCTTTCACTTAACTGATCAAGAAAAAAAAAGACTTTAAAATTACTTATAAAATATAAAACATTTACAGTGCTATTGTCCTTAATATAAATCTGTTAAATAGATAATTGAAATTAGTGTACATGTACTAGTGAATAAATTTATTCAAGACACATTGTTATCAGTAATCAAAGATTTACATTTTAAAGTTCAAATGACAAATTATCATGAGTATATGATCCCCAATTAAAGTTTAAAGTTTAAATTTATAGTTTTAATATGTTTTCAGCATTTAATGTTATCACCTTCCAGCACTCCAGAAGCAAAAAGACAATCCTGTTTGCCTGGGTGAGACATGCATTGTGAAATCAGATCAGCCACCTTTAAAGAAACAGAAGCCACAGGCATAGATTAACTAACAAACACAATTTCATTACTCATCACAACTTGGAATAGGAGCTGAAATCATTCTCTTAGCTTTGTATGGACACTGCTTGCCACCTCCTCATCTGAGCCACCCGATGGTTAGCATTTCATCTAAACTATTTGGTGTTCTGCAGGAAAACCAATCCCACTCAGGTATAGACCAATATACTTCAACTGAATGCTGGCTTTTATCAATTTAAACAGGTAAATTGATCACTCAAGTAAGAAAAGAAAAGCCAATTTGGGGCCTAAGTTATCTACCCTGGATGATCCAAATAACAGGATAATAGCCACATCCTCATTTCACACAGCACAATATGAACAAAACTAATGTATAGGATTTCACAGCCCCAAATGAAAGTGCACATTGACAATCATCTCGGTAATTTGAAGTGTGGATATTCTATCTGAAGATCGGAAACAAAACAAGATTACCTCACATGTCATTCACTCACCTGAAGTAGTTCAATTGCTGTAAACACACACATTCGGAACATTTGAAGAAAAGATTAAGCCATGCAGGTCACATTTTATGCAGAAATGCTAGGTGCCTTCGTTTTCAAATATCTTCTTTCTAACTAGTGAATGAACAAATGTTCCCTTACATGAAGCTGTAAGTCTGAGCCACTAACGGCTCACAGCTGCTGCTTCTGGGGAGAAATTATCATCAGAGCAACTGGATCTTTTCTCTGACAGCTACAACCTTATCCTAAAATACTATGAAATATGGCTGATGGATAAGGAGTAACCAGGTAAGTTCTGTGACCCCAGGGAGGAAATATGTGTTCTTAGGCTTTCTTTTAAGCTGAAATGGCAGCTGGTTTCTTGGCTGTGACAGTTTCCATCATCCACTGATTGGTCTTTTACTCTGTGTCTTTAGCAAGGCCACATATCTCTATGGGAGCATTGGGTTGATACAAAATTATTACATCACCAGCTACAGAGAAAAGAAACACAGAATAGAGCCAAAGGTCAACAGTTTCTTTGAAGAACAATGCTTCAAGACATAAGGACCTAAACTTATATATCATACCTCCTAAAATTCCATCACCTGTATATGGCGCCATTCTGGGGATTAAATATCTAACACATGGGCTTTGGAGAGGTAACATTCAACCTCTTTGGGGATAAAAATAGAATTTTGTTCTACTCTAAATCTACCCTACCCTGTATTCCCATTTCCCTATTTGTGAGAAAGCATTCGCACAGAAAAGTATTTGTATATCATGCCATATACTGGTCTAGTTAAAAAAAAAAAAACCTGAATTACAAAAAGATGTAGAAGTCACCCTAAGTAGAAGACTTTACTATTTAGACTCTTTCATTAAATTCTGCTAACAGGGATAATAAAGAGGACTTCATTACTAGGAGTGCATAGAAAATGGTAGCTTGGTGCTTAGCTGTGGATCTCTACTTCTGCTTCCATCAGCTACTGGATGAAGGTTCTAGGATGGTATATAAGGTAGTCATCAATCTCATTATAAGGGAAGGGTACTTAAGGTAGCCTCTCTGCCACTGCTTATATTCCTAGCTGGAATCATTCTTCTGGATCTCTGTATAATTGCCTAGTGGAAAATTTCTCTTCAAACCTATAATGGCTCCCTTTATTGATGTGTCTCTTTCTTGCTCTCCTCTATTAATCTCCCCACTCAATCTTCCTTATCACTCGTGTTCTCCTCCCACTCCTCTTCTCCCTTCCTCTTTCTCCTACCTCCTTCCTCCATCCCCCAGGCTCCCAATTTGTTCAGAGGCTCTTGTCCCTTTCCTCTTCACCAGACTACTATGTATGTCTCTCTCACGTTCCTCTTTGTTTTCTAGCCTCTGTGCAGGTGTGGATTGTAGTCTGGTAAACCCTTGCTCTATGTCTAATATCCATATATGAGTGAGTACATACCATATTTGGCTTTCTGTAGCTAGGTTACCTCACTTAGGATGGTATCTTCTAGTTCCATCCATTTGCCTGGAAATTTCAAGATTCCTTTTTGTTGTTGTTGTTGTTTTGTTTTGTTTTGTTGTTGTTTGCTTGTTTGTTTTGTCTGTTAAGTAGTACCCCATTGTGTAAATGTACCACATTTTCTGTATCCATTCTTTGGCTAAGGGGCATCAACGTTGTTTCCAAGTTCTGGCTATTACAAACAATGTTGTTATTAACATAGTTGAACAGATGAACTTGTTGTATGAATGTGCATCCTTTGGCTATATGCCCAAGATTTGAATTGCTAGGTCTTGAGGTAGACTGGTTCCCATTTTCCTGAGGAAACACCATACTGATTTCAAAAGTGGCTGTACAAGTTTGCACAACCACCAGCAATGGAAGAGTATTCCCCTTTCTCCATATCCTCTCCCACATAAACTGTCATTTTAGCATTTAGGTGTTTTCATTTTAGCCATTCTGATGGGTGTAAGATGGTATCTCATAATTGTTTTGATTTTCATTTCCCTGATGGTAAAAGATGTTGAGCAATTTCATAAGTGTCTTTTGGTCATTTTAGATTCCTATATTAAAAATTCTCTGTTTAGCACTGTACCCAATTTTTTGATTGAATTATTTGGTGTTTTGGTGACTAGCTTTTTGAGATCATTGTATATTTTGGAAATCAGTTCTATGTCAGAGATGGGACTGGTGAAAATCTTTTTCCATTCTGTGAGCTGCCATTTTGTCTTGTTGACTATGTCATTTTCTTTACAGAAGCTTCTCAGTTTCAGGAGGTCACATCTGTGTTACTGGTGTTATGTTCAGGACCAATCTCTTGTGCTAATACATTAAAGGGTACCTCCTGCTTTCTCTCCTAAGAGGTTCAGTGTGGCTAGATTTATATCTGAGATCATTGATCCATTTAAGTTTTGTGCATGGTGATGGATCTGCAGTCTTCTACATGTCTGCATTCAGTTATACCAGCCAGCAACATTTGTTGAAGATGCTTTCTGTTTTCCATTGTACAGTTTAGGTTCTTTGTCAAAAATCAGGTGTTCATAGATGTGTGGGTTAATAACAGAATTTTCCATTCATTTCCATTGGTCTACCTGTCTATTTTTGGGCCAATAGAAAGGTGTTTTCACTACTAATGCTTTATAGTAGAGCTTAAAGTCAGAGATAGCAATGCCCCCAGTAGTTCCTTAATTGTATGGGTTTTTTTTTTTTTTTTTTTTTTTAGCTATCCTGGGTTTTTTGTTTGCTTAGTTGTTTGGTTTTTGTTTTGTTTTTCCACATAGAGTATTATCCTTTTTAGGTTTGTGAAGAATTGTGCTGAAATTTTGATGGGTGATTGCATTGAATCTGTAGATTGCTTTTGGTAAGATTGCCATTTTACTACCTATCCAAGACTTTGGGAGATATTTCCATATTCTGGCAGATTCTTTAATTTCTTTCTTGAAAGACTCAAAGTTCTTGCTATATAGGTATTTTACTTGTTAGGTTAGTATTACCCTAAGATATTTTATGTTGCTTGTGGCTATTGTAAAGGGTAATGTTAGGCATATTTCCCCCACCAACCTGGTCTCTGACCTTAGTCAGTCCCAAAGAAACACACAGAGACTCTATTAGTTATAAAGCTGTTGGCCAAGGGCTAAAGCTTCTTATTGGCTACCTTTGTCTTAAATTATATTCCATAATTACTAATATATGTATTTCTACAAGGTCTTATCTCATCGAGATAACCAAACTCCTGTCCTCTCCTCCTGAGATGACATCATGACTCTCCTCCATTTCCCAGAATCCTCCACCTCTCCTAGTCCCACCTATCTTGATTTCCTATTGGCTTTATTCATTACCCAATAAGAAAAACATATTTACAGAATGACATCTCCCATCAACTCCTTTTTTCTGTAACTTTAACATAGCAAAATATATAACAAAATAGTTATCAAATAAGAACTATAGTTAACAATATTTAGGCCATTAACATTTAGCAAGATTAAAAGAAAATATTCCATCATTTATCCTATCTTTGTTAATCTAAAGTCTTACATGAAACTTGTCTTTAAACTTAACTAAGACTGTAACCATAACTATCTGTCTTCAACTCCTTCAAAGACCACAGAAAGATAGTAAAGAATAGTATATAATCTCTACAAATGACAGAGACATTTAGCTACCTGGACAGTCATCCAAAGTTCTTCTATGAATTGGTGCATCCATGTTTGGCTCATAGGCCACAGTGTATCTGGCAGATTTCTCAGCAAAGCAGGAGACTTCAAACTGTCCCACCTGTGTTGGCATGTTTCAGTCATTTTTCTCTGTGTCCTGCATAATGTCTGGCAGAATCTTCTGTAAAGCAAAAATCCTGTAGCACTGTTCATCCTTTATAAGCCGTCACTTTCCTGTGGGTCCTGCACGTCTACTTTATAAAGCATATAGTTAAACACTCTAGACAATAGTGAGCCTTGCCATAATGAAAGCAAACTCCATAACGACTTTCTTCAATGTCCATCTTCCCTTTTGACACAATTGGTGTTGCCAGGAGCAGTTGTGCCTCAGTTAGGAAAAACCCTAAACCTTTTTAATGCCATATTCTCTAGATCTTTAAAAGGTTTGAAGAGTTCCTATCCAATTGAAATATATCTCTTTATATAAAAAAAACAAAAACAAAAACTGACAAACCTAACTTTAAGCTTTGACTATAATAGGTAACAATTTACAATATAATCTGTATTTTATTATAAATTATATTTTAAATGAGCTATATAAACACAATACTTAAACAAGAAGAGAAATATACTTATTACAACATTGAACTTAAATCTGTATGAATCAATAAATGAAAATCCATTCCAATACAAAGTATGCATTTCTTTATCATAATCCACTTTTTACCTTTAAAAAGAGATTGGTTGTGATCTTTAACCATTTAGCCAACCCCATTAAATGAAAACAGACATTTATAGACAATATTTGGGAATTTGGGCATCGTTCTTTTCAAACAGCTTCCTGCTGGTTGGGGACTATAATACCATGAGGATCCTAAGAAGATCCTAAGAAGTCAAGACATTTTTAAAATATATAAATTGGATTAATCCAATAGTATTTATATTATCAGTTTTAGTATCCAGACTCTCTGGGTATCTTTCATTTTTACATGGCTTTTTTATTACTCTATTTCTTTTCTATCTTTCTTTCATTTTTTTTCATTTTCTAAGACAAAATATCTCTGTGAAATTTTATATGTCCTGAACTTCACAGAAATCTGTTTGCCTCTGCCTGCTGAGTTCTGAGATTAAAGGCGTGTGCACCAGTGCCCAGTCACTTCATTTCTGTTTTAAGTGAATATTCTTTTTATTTTCTCTCACAAGTCTTGTATATTTTTAAACACAATGTAAAAATCTTTTAGGTTTTACTTCATCTAAATCTGTCTTTACTCTATATCTCTACCTTTTTTTTTTCTAGCCACAAGTCTTGTATTTGCTAAATAGCATTGCTAAAATTAAAGCAACAGCTGTTTTCGCCAATGTGTTTCCAAGATGGAGAGAGTACATTTACTGCCAGGACTGAGGGTTATGCTCACTGCCTTGGTCTATGCTGGCATCAAGAAGCATGCTGCCAGCTTGGAGATGTGGTCACTCCTATTGCCACACCATTCAGTTTTGAGCAGGGCATGTTAAAAGAGCCCTGTGGTTTTGTTGCTTATGCAGAGTCAGGAAACCTCCCTTAAAGGAGCTGCAAGAGCTTCTGCTTGTCTCTAGCTAAACAGAGCCCACCAGAAAAAAAAAAAAATGCTGCTACCGAGAAGTCTTATTTATCTCTGTTCTTTTGTTTTGAACATTCCTTTTTAAGCCTTTGTCAAGTTTTCAGAGGAAATTCTTAGTACCCAAGTTGCTGTATAACTATAACAGTGCTTTATTCATTACCCAATAAGAGAAACATATTTACAGAATGACAATCTCCCATCAGGGTGAAGTTTCTCTGATTTCTTTCCCCCTTCCCCCCCCTTTTTTTAGTTAACCTTGTATCCTGCCATTTTGCTGAAGGTGTATATCAACTATAGGAGTTCCTGGTAAAGTTTGTCGGGTCACTTATGTATATGTCATATTATCTAAAAATAATGAAAATTTCACTTCCTCCTTTTCAATTTGTATCCACTTGTTCTCCTTTTGTTGTCTTATTGCTCTAGCAAGAATTTCAAGTACAATATTAAAGAGATATGGACAGAATAGACACTCTTATCTTGTTCCCGATTACATAGGAATCACATTGAGTTAGAATCCAGTTTCAGAGAGGGAGGAATCACAAACCAAGGAGTAAAGACCACATTGGAAAAACCCACAGGAACAGCTGACCTGTGCAAGTGGGAACTCATGAACCCTGGTCTGACAGCTGGGAAACCAACATATTACATAAATCCAGGCACCTTGAATTTGAGTATCAGCTAGGAGGACTAGGCAATCTATGGGGCCTCTATCAGTGGAACCAGGATGTATCTCTAGTGCATAAACAGATTTCAGGAACCCATTTCCCATGGAAGGGATACTCCCTTTGCCTACATACACAGGGGAGGGCCTAGCCCAACTCTAAATGACTTGACAGATTTTGGTAATTCCCCATGGAAGGCCTCACCCTTCCTAGGGAGTGGATGGGGGCATGGGATTGGGGGCCTGGAAGGGGGCATGGGAGGATGGAAGGGAGAGGGAACTTGGATTGATATGTAAAATAAGACTTTCTAATTTAAATAAAATTTATTAAAAAGAAAATGGTAGCTGTGGCAGACCTTACCACTGAAATCGTCAAAACTTTCAACTTTGATAAACTATAATGAGCAAGGAGAATCCTAAGGTGATGCAGTAGATGTAAATGTTGACAAGCTGTGAGAATATCACAGCAATAAGGGCAATGGTACTGATGAATGGTATTGAGAACCTGGGGGCCCTTACCAAACCTGGGTACTGCAAATCTATTCATTACTTATTTAAAGCAATGCGGCTGAGCAGAAGTTCTTGGCAGCACTTGCAATTCTTATCTCTTACCTGTGAAGTCCAGGCACAGCAGAAGATAAGGCTCAGAGCTCACGTATAAGTGTGCCAAGACCTCAAACAATGCATAATTTATGCTGTATGCAAACCTCCTACACACAACATGAACCTAATAGAAAAGAAGTAGGACTCTAAAATAGAGATAAAGATACAGAAGAATAATTACTTATTTGCTAATTGCTAATTTGGCATAATTGTAGTAAGAAGAGACTTATCTGAAATTGCAATGAAAAGGTCTGAATTATTGGTGTTCATTAAGAAGACTCCAAACATTGTGTTTTAGAAGGTAAGTAATTGATGATCTCAGAAGATATTGTTTAATATACATAATATAATACATCAAAGAAGGTAGAATAAGAATGCAGAAATGAACTATAATTGGCATGTTTAATCATTTTTTATCTCTAATTTGGTTCTCAGACCTAGATCCCAGGGGCCAAAGGTGAAGGAGCCTCTCCAAGAGAAAAATAAAATAAAATAAGATAAAAATAAAATAACATACTATAGTAACAGAAGAAATGATTATTTCAGATCTTCATAGAAAACTATGAGTACTAACTCAAGTAACAGACATTTCTAAAAATAACACTTTGGACAAGAATCATGAAACTGCTAAGATGTTGATGCAACCTGGAAAGGTTTTCTTCATTCCTCAAAAAGATTATGGACTCTATTAAATGAGAAATAAATAAGCTCTCAATAATTTCCAGTGGTCCATTTTAGGGATTTTATTTTTAATTTCAATTGATTTATACCAGGGAAGAAAGTAAGACTTGCACTGCATCTTGCTGACCCTATTTATGTCTCCTGGTGAAGGAAGTATACTCAACCTTTGAAACTACCAATCAAGCAAATTAATTGTATAATACATATGGCTTCTAACCTGAGCAAACTCTATAATGACACAACCTGGGGAAAGCTCCAGAGGTGTCAGACAGCTGTGTAGGCAGAAACAACTGAGCAATACAGGTTGGTGGATATCATAGTATTAGGGAGGTATGGTCCAGAAATGGAGGATGTCTCTGATACCCTCAGTTAAAATGTCACAGTGCAGAACTTGAAAGGTGCATGGTGATATTATCTTTCACGGAAAGCTATATAGTGTTGAAAAGTAGCTCTACTACAGTTATAGAACTTTGACCTATAAGAACCATTTTATATGTGTGAAGAAGCACACCATGGAGCCAGAACTCTAGCTGAATGAGCCCAATTATATTTTATACAGAAGTTCCTTAAAGCATCTTTTTTTTCTGTTCTCTTGATATGGGTTCAGTGTTCTTAGCCTGGTCATGAACATATTATGTAGCTAAAGAAGAACTTACATTCCAGAACTTTCTTACCTAGAATTCCCGAGTTCTGGGATTACAAGTATGGTTTACGTCATCACACACAACTCTGCATCAATATTTCTCCAAACCAAAGAGGGGCATCAAGGACTAGATAGATTAAGAAGGGACAATAGAATACCCAAAGGTGGGAGACAGCACATTGTCACTTAATGTATTAATATTTCTATTATGTGGGACACCAATGGTCTCTTGTGAGTATTCAGTAAGACATGGTTGCAGAAAAGAAAGAATGTAATTGTTTCTATGTTTGACTAATTGGAGGATGAAAAATGAATATGAATTGGTTGATCAACATGTAAACAAAATCAGGAATATACCTAAACATTGCAGTAAGAGGAAAGCTCCCCAATAAATTTCTGATGTATATCAGGTTTTCTGTGAATATGAACAGTTCATAGAAGAAAAAAAATTCATGCTTTTCTATGTTGTCATTTCTCCATACATTAACCTATCATAGAAGCATATGTAAATTGATGTATGAGTAAGGGTTTTCTTACTTGAAGATGTAGCTAAATGTATGTTGTAGTTTGTCATACAGAATGTCCTCTAAGGGTTGATATCTAAAATCATCTTTGGAGTTCTTTAATGTGCTTACCATGTTCCCATTTTTACCTTTTAAAACCTCAGAAGTTTTTCTTCCCAAGCCTTCAATCTAGGAAACTCCCTGTAAAAAATTATGGTTTAGAAGCACATTTGATGATGTTATCTATTAACTAAGTATAAATATCTTGCTTAGCATTTTAAAATATCATACTATCTATAAGAATAATAGTGCAATAACATTACGTGAGATTTAAAAATCAATATTATAACCAACATTAGCTATTTAAGTAGCATAATATACTCTAAAATAAACTATTGTGTAGTCAATCTTCTAAAGATTACAAAATGATATTTTAATATCTGTCTCTTTTGGTGTGTCTCTCACTTTGTGTGTGTGTGTGTGTGTGTGTGTAGGTGTGTGTGTGTAGGTGTGTGTGTCTGGGTATACCTATAGTTGATATATTGATATGTGTATATGTGGAGCCCAGAGGGCATATCAGATTCTTTTCTCTAATTTGATGTCTACCATCAGTCCATTACTCAAAGTGTACTTTCAAAGATGCTGACAACTTTTTAGTTCCTAATAGTTCAGAAAGCTAACATTTTAGAGATACATAAAACTGAAATGACTTCTTGTGTGCATGTAAGTAACAGTACCTAATCGTCGATACTAAAACATTCCTCATAATCAACCTCAAGTGCTGATTATTTGTGTCCATGTAGAAAGAAACAGAGAGAGAGAGAGAGAGAGAGAGAGAGAGAGAGAGAGAGAGAGAGAGAGAGAGAGAGAGAAATTAACCAACAAGTAAATTGCCCTTTAAAAAATATTTGGTTTATAGGATAAGTATTTTGACAGTGTGAATGTCTGTATATCTCATAAATATCTGGCATCCACGGAAGTCAGAAAAAGGAGGAGGAAGAGCAGGAGATAGAAAGAAAGAAGGGGGATAGGGAGGTGGAAAAGAAGATGTCAGATCTCCTGGGATTAGAGTTATACACAGTTATGAGCCTCTAAGTGGGTACAGAAAATCAAATAAGGTCTTAATCATATTGAAGAACTATATATTAAAGTACTGTTTGAAAGAGAACACATGTATATTTTTTGAAAAATCTATATGCCATCATTGCCTTTATTTATTGATCAGACATAACATGTCATAGAGAAAGGCTGAAACTTTAGACTATGTTTCACCTTGATAGTAGGCAAATAAATCATCAAAGTAAATAATGCCACAGGACAAAGTAAAATTTATTTAAAATAATATTAATGTAATCCTTCAAATCAAAAGTGGATCAAAAATCTGATTTATACTTTCTGTGTGTTTGGAAAAAGAAAGGGAACAAAGATGTCTCTATTAATAAATATTCCTCATCCAAGGATTTAAGTGTTCTGCTTAAGTCCATATATCCAGGAAGGAGACACTGAGTGTCTTGAAAAATATAGTATCCACTGGGATTTCTGTATAAATTATATTTCTTCAAAAACATATATTTTCTCAGACAATATAGTCTGGCTGCTTTTTTAATGCCAAGGCATTTGCTTATACTCCTAAACATCAACCACTGAGTAGAAAATTTAAAACAACAACAACAACAAAAAAAAACTGAAGTATGAGTTTGCAGATCTGTCAAAGAACATGCAGGCAGTCCATTTTTTACATATGATGTTTTTTACAATTCTCACAAATACATTAAACATTGAAGTTTAAATTAAACCCAAATTTGCCAGATATTTCAATGTATATTTTTACTCATTTTGCTTTATAAAATGAACAGTAACATCATTCACACATTTTAGAAATCTAGAAATTATTTTAAATGTTTCTCTAATTTCATTTGCACCTATACATAACCATAAAAATCACCAAATATGTAACAGGCTCCTCAATTCCTTACGCACACATTCTGTTTGATGAGTTTCTTGAAGTATGAGGAGGAAATAAGTACAAGATTTACAGGAAATAACTTATGCAATTACATTGTGTCATGTGGCATGATTGGCTTTAAGAAATTGAAATTAGACTGGGACAATTTTCCCTCATCAAACGAGCCCTTCAAAAGAGACCTTGATATTCCAGAAGGAGGACATTCCTTGCCTAAAAGAAATGCCAACCATAATAGTTGCTGGGATTTTTACCGAACTAGGGCAGACCTCTTTAAGAGCAGTGCTCACTGTAGGCCACTGAGTCATTTATAACTCTTTAGTGTTTTTTTTTTAAAGAAATACATTATTTTAAATAATTGCTTTGCCCAAACTGCTTCTAGAACCTAACAAGTGGCCACTGTTAATCAAAGGCTGAGCTCAGGACCTACCTGGAGCAGGGAAGACTACAGTAAAAGTTTCTTTATCTATGTTTGGCTAATAAATGCACATGCCTGTTATATAAATGAAGGAATGTGTGTCATTCATAGCACTGTTCTAAGACCATGATGAAGCTAGACTCAAAAAACGCTAAGCAGAAAAGTGAACTGTAGCAGAGAATAGCAAACAAACAAATAAATAAATAAATAAGATTCCTGATTTAACCATTTTATCTTCCTAGCTCTTGAGTATGTGGAGAAATAAATTGAGTTTTCACTAAGTAAACTTAATTGAGCTCTAGTTAGATGTAAAAGTGCTATTTAATACAATATTCAGATGACCTAATTAAGAAGAAATCACAGTAGGAACGTACTTCTTTTAGCTACAAAAAATATTTACCAGAAAAATCAGAAGAAATGAAGACATATTATCCAGAAACCATACAACTATATACTAAAATAGAAGTAAGTATTAAATGAATTATTTGGTGGGAATTTCAGGACATAATAAACACAATTACAGTATTTTTTAAATTTTAATTAATAAAGAAATGGACAATGATGGTGTGGCAGTTAAAATTTTTTGGAAGAAACATGTGCATATTATCTTAGAATTCATCATACTTAATAATTGAGCAGATTTTTTAAATTTTCATGTGTGTATGGATGTTTTGCCTTTGTGGAATTGAGTTACACATATGTGCCCGGTGCCTGCGGAGGCCTGAAAGCTTCAGATCACATGGAACCAGAGTTACAGAGGGTTATGAATTCCTCGCATGTGTTCTGAAAATCAAACCTGAGTGCTCCAGAAAATCCAACATTGTCCTTAACCATGAAGTCATTCTGAGAACCGAAGGATACATTTTAAGTATGTTCTAGGCAATAGATAAGGTTTGGAAAATTCTCAAGAATAAAGAACATTAGGGAATATTCATCTTATAAATGGATTACAACAATAATCAAATGCTGACTACAAATCTACAAGTAAATCTAATTAAATATTTAATGAGAATTCACAAATCATTTTGTAGTGTGACAGATGACCTCTATATTGAATCTTGATATGATTGAAAATATATTAAAGAGTATCTCCATTGGTCAGTATAGATAATTGTCTGAGATTTGGGTATATTTTTATCCATTTTCTTGGATTTCACTTCTGGCATCCATAATGAACATTTACTAAATTAACTGAATTAACTAAAACAGATCTTGGTGAATAAGATTTTTTTCTGGAGTTTGATTACTTATGTACATTGTATATACTTGCTCTCAACCAATATTTGCAGAAAGTATTTACTTTTTCAAGTTAGCAGACCAGTAGTGTGATTCTCTGTTTGCAGTTCACTCCCCCAAAATCAATTCCAAATAAACAGAACACAAATAGAAAAATATACAATGAGAGACATGATTGACAAAAATTTCTTAAAAAAAAAATTTGAGGACAAGCAACTACCAGAATTCAGTCTGAAGGGAGCAAAAATGCTTTTTTTCTCCATTTTAATTTAATGAAACATCTGTTGGGAACTAAGAATTCCACCTGGATTAAAAAAAAATGCTTTCCTCATGATGGCATTCTATAGATGTTACATAAATGAGCCAAAAATGGCCTTTGCAAACTGGCTTCTAGGCTGCTTACATCTTCACAGCCTGCTAACGCCAGTTACCTCTAAACACTATTGTGGTGAATACAATTTTTCACACATCAAATATAGCTTTTTTAACATAGCTCAGAGAAGAAGGATTTTAGGCATGGAGAGCCCACAAGGATTTGATTACACTCAAAACTGCCAAGCATCCACCAGTCTTAGATATGGTAAATCTGAAGACAACAAGAACCTCAATACTGCTGTCTTGCAAATTTGTGTATTAGTAACTGATCTAGTTTTTTTTCCTCATCAAAATAACTACTAAGAGTAACTTAAAAAATGCAAAAACTTAATTTTGCTTCAAGTTATAAAACTTAATTCATCATGCTGAGGAAGTCATGGCAGCAAGAAGTGGATGCAACAAATCACATTGTACACAAAGAAAGGAAAAGGAAGTGGGGGCAGAAATTGCTGGTTCTGAGCTTTCTATCTTCTTTTTATGTGATCCTGCAATTTAGACCACGTTGGGTCTTTGTGCCTTAAATATCTTAATCTAGAAATCCATCACTGAGCTACCTTATGTTTCCAACTTCAATAAAGTTGACAATAAAGGCTGTCACATTGTGTGACCCAATTATTTCTCTATCATGCTGAATGATGCTATCAAGAGAAAGCCTTCTCCAATTTCGATCTCTACCTTTTATTTGAAGTACCCTGATTTTTTAAAAATCTGAATGGGGACCATTTAACAGAGTCTTCAAATAGTATTGGGCTATAAGCAACTGCTTTTCTTTGAAAAATTATCAAAGGGTTGACCAAATTAATTATATTGCCTCCTTATTTTCAAATATCTGTTCTTGATCAGCTCTGATACATCCATTGAACCCAATATGGTAGAGATATATTCTTGGGGACAGAACACTCTGGTGGGTAGCCAGAGACTTCATCAGAATGCATATTATATGGCCATTGTACTCACATTTTTATGTAGTGTTTCCTAAAGAATTGACACCATGGTGAAAAAATGTGACAGAGAACAGTAATTATCACATATCAAGCAGGGAGTGACAGATCAATAAAGGAATGTTCTGATAAGAAGATATACTTGGTGGTGTTTACACTCACACCTGAGCTCTCCTGCCACCATGTTGGCCACCATTGAGTGAGAGTTTGAGGAACTTGATGCTCAGTATCACTGGCAGCTATTATACCTGGCTGAATAAAAATAACTAGCAATTGATAGACAAAATCTGTGTAAGACAGGATTATACAAGAGAACCATTGAAGATTCTGTTGAAGCTATTATGAAGGGAGTTCTGTCACCTGCCCATTGCTTTATCATCACCACCTCATAAAAGAAATTACCAATAAATTATTCATTCATATTTTCATTACTTTACTTATTCATTTATTTATTGACTCTGTTCTGGAACTCATGGTGATCTATCTACTTCTCACTCATTAGTGTTGAGAATAAAGGCATGTGCCACCATATCCAGATACCAATAGATTTTTAAAACTTCTATTGATGGCCACATCATAGTGTATTACAATTATTCAAAATAAACATTTAGCATGCTTTCCTTGAAGAAAAATGAATAAAAGTATGAACTATAACACAAAAAAGGGAAAATCCAAATGACTCCCATGACTATCCTCATAGAGTGGTCAAGTATCCAGAAAACAGAAATCAAAACATATATACAAATGCAAGCCCGTATGATGGCAGTCTTGTTAAACTGCAAAGTACTTTAAAATGATTATATTAATGCTACCTTAGTTGATACAGAAGAGACACAAAGAAGTTACATCTCATCACCCGGTCCACTTCTTAACACAGGTTGCCACTTCTGGTTCATGGTATAACAGCAGACGACCAAAGGAGTTGTCATGTTAAACCAAACTGTTCAGAAAGAATCTGTTAAATGTGCACAATACTGGCCAACAAACGACTGAGAGATGTCATTTAAGGAAACAGGATTTAGTATGAAACTCTGATCTGAAGATGTGAAGTCAAATCATACAGTACATCTACTGCAGTTAGTAAATACCAATAGTAGTAAAACCAAAACTGTCTCGCACTTTCATTATACCACCTGGCCAGAATTTGGAGTTTGAGTCACCAGCTTCATTCCTAAATGTCTCGTTTAAAGTTAGAGAGTCTGGCTCCTTGAACCCTGAGCATGGACCTTCAGGGATCCATTGCAGTGCAGGCATCAAGTGCTCTGCAGTAGACACCTGTCTTGTTCTGATGTAATAAGGAAAGGATATTAATGTGAAACAGTATTATTGAATATGAAAAAGTATCGAATGGGACTTATTCAAACCCCAGGCCAGCTCAGATTCTCCAACATGGCCATAATAGAAGGCTCAAAGTACCCACAAGAAGATTCAAATATACAGAAACAGTAGAGAGAACTTTCTAAAGGAGAATTGTCTTCTGTTTGTGATCATTCACAAAACAGAACAATGACTGAAAATTGTAATGGAAAGAAAAAAAAAGGTTCAGAAGATGAAAAACTAATGGGACTTTCTTCTAAGATTCAAGACAATGGGGAAAAGAACACTGAAGAGTATTCTGAGGAAATGTATTCGAGAGAACAGAAAGGACACTACAGCTCACAGAGTGCAGCAGATAAAACAGAGGCTAAATGAAACTGAACAAAAAAGAAAAAGGTGGTTATATTGGCCACCTATTCTCACTAGGAGAGGGTTTGTGTCAGTCATTTTGGTTGGGGTTGGTGCTTTAGTTGTCTGGACACTGTTTTATCAGTGGCATGTCCTATAAGTAAACAATTTTACCCAGCACCTTTCTGCACTGACAGGTGACCCTGCTGCATTAATCTCAAGGTTTTGTTAGCAAATGCCTCATACACCAAAAAAAAAAAAAAAAAAACATTGCAGTAGACTAAGCATCAACCAAATAAGGGATATTTACAGGCATAAATAAACTCAACATCTCAGGACTCATCACTGTGGTTCCTCTGAGACCCAAACTGTCAATGACTCAAAATAAAGACAAACGTGCTTGTTGAAAACTGTTACATCTTACAGCTGTGTTCACACATGTCAAGCATCATGCTTCACTGACCAATACTGAGAAATCCTTATTACAAAGACTACCTTTTGGAGGCTTTCTGGAGTTTAAGCTACACTTGATATAAGCAGTAAACATTATGGTTTTATGTTTTTTTCTACATTACCAATGGACAGAAAATATCCTTTAGTTAATGTGTGTAATATGGAATATATTGTTGAAATGGGCATTAAAACTTTATATGCTTAAACATTTCCAGTTAAATGTATTTTATAATTACTTACAAAAAAGAAGATATACTCTTAGGAGCATGCTCCCAGTGACTCATTTTTTTCTTATTACACCCCATAGAAATAATATATTTTTTTAAAAACTAAAATAATAATAATTCAATGAACTGATAAAATTAGCACATACTTTGCACTCTCATCAGAACTTTGACAGAAGACTAAACAATTAATACATGGACTTTTGGGGGTAAGATTATCCATTCAAGTCTTAATCTCTTGTTGGACCTTGGAGGTATAAAAAGGCATATCTATCTCAGAAATAAAAATCCAACTACTCATTCTTCAAAATTCTCTAAAATATAAAAAGGTCCAATATTATTCATAAATCTAACAGTTTGCCTTATAGTTTAAGAATAGCTTATACCTATAATTCCAATTATAATAAATAAATATATAAAAGACATAAATACCACAGAGTAATCACACTTGATAAATGAAGAACTATTGGGAAATTGGGAAGCAGACAGTAATGACATTAAAATTAGAGCAAAACTTAGCAAGGCAATCATTGAAGTCTATAGCTGCATGTCCTGCATTCATAGCATCAAGTGTTTCAAAGGGTTTAGCCAGCCCTCCCCAACCCTTGCCAATAGAAGCCTACCTGGATTCTGTCCTGGCTTTGCATGGTTAAAGCCTAAATCTTTCCTAGATAGATAGATTTTCAAGTGCCTACCAACACTAACTTAACTGTTCTTTACTAAAACTTAGATATTACCTTCAGATCTTCATGAATTGCCCCATTGGTACATGCTCATGCACATTTCGACTGTTTCACACATGAATTGGATTCAAATAACCGCCTTTTGAAATATGGACGGAAGTCTGCACAAGACAACAACTGTGGTATTCATCATGACAGCAAACTAATGCAGACAATCCTAACATATATTATCATCTTGAACAGCAGCTAGGCTCACTTGGAGAATTACCACAGTGACCTCTAACCACATAGATGAAGTCTGAAAACAAACACTTAAATTTTCCAAATTCAGCCTTTACCAGAAGGTACCCTTCAGCTCTCTTCTCAAAGAGAATATTGCATATATAATTACAAATTTGAAGAGCAGGACCTATGGTGTGTGATACCCAGCCTATTCTACAGAAATTCCCAGGATATCTTTTGTAACTTGCCAACGTAAAGTATTTGCTAGTCTTGCTAATTTCTATAACAACCATACCATTTCTGGCCCCATATCTATATACACTCCTTTTTTGGCTAAATTTCAATGTTTTTAAGAGATGCTGCCCTATATATTTCAACCTATATGCATAATTATCTTGACATTTTCTCAGACAATTAGTCTCTCACATTTCTATTCAGCTTTCCTCACTTTCTCCGGTTATTGACAAAATGTGGACACTCTCGATGCCAAGATATACAATAAATTGTCTGTAGTCCAGATCTCAATAGAGCCTGTGTTTTCTTATGAAATCTCATGTATACAGTTCTCACTGTCCTTATTTCCATCTATATTCTGAGTTTACATCAGAATAATCCATTTGTCCTCTGCTAGTAACATTCTAAGATTTATGTAATTGGCTTCTACAAATTTTGTAGGATTTGACCCATAAGTTTGTTTTTGACTCTTTTTCTGTCTTTTGGGACCCAACTTTTCTCATACTAGATTGGCTTGACCCGCCTTAATACATGGGGAGGTTCTTAGTGTTCCTGTAACTTGATATGCCATGTTTTGTTGATACTCATGGGAAGCTTTCCATTTACTGAACATAAAAGAGAGGAGGAATACATATTAGGATGGGGACAAAGAGGGGGATAGGAGAGAGAATGGGAGGATAGGGGAGAGGGGAAACAGCAGAAAGGTTGTAAATTTTTTTTAAAAAATGCCCCAAAAGACAATTGAATCAAATAGTTTTGTATAGCCACATAAGCAATTTATGTCTTCTTTAACAATTTTTTGTATCAGTTACTTTTCAGTGTCATGAAAAAAAGACTTAACAACTCCATTTAAAATAGAAGGATTTATTTGGGCTTATACTTTTGTTTTAATCCATAGTCAACTCACTCTATTACCTTGAGTTCCCAGAAATATATTATCTGCAATAGTCTAGAATATAGCAGAGGACTGAGCTTACCTCACGACAAATAAGCATCCCATCATTGACCTACATCCTCCAAGTAGAATCTACATCATATTTTCACATTTAGGAATGAACTTCGCAATGCACAAATTATTGAAGAAGTTTTAACACATGTTTCAATAACATGTCAATAACACTGGCATTCAAACATATAACAAATAGGACATAGAGAGTCATTGCAAATTGGAATCATATCTTGGAGCCTTCTAGGATGTTACTCCAATCACTTGATCCAATAGTAACCTCTGTCAATATCTTAATAAGTCACATTGTTTCCCAGAATCCTGCAGCCCTCTTAGCCCTACCTATTTTGCTGTCCTATAGTCATGTTACACACTGAGACTACAGAATTTATTCCTGATGGTACAGACTTAACTGTAGAGAGCTGCAAAGTGCCAAGCCTTAAAGATGGCACTGGCTTCTGCCTTCCACCTCCCCAAGGGTGAGCACTCTCTGGCGTAAACAAGCCCTCATTAGGTTAAGTCTGTTCAGCCTGTCTGCTTCCATGTTAGAGTAGCCTATCTGCAGGGTCCATGTAGCTCACTGGGGTTGGTTAGCACAAGGGTATTTGTGCAGGGGTTCCCTGGGCTCCCATGGGTTAGAAGAACATGTGTCAAGGATCCTGATTAAAACTGCATGAAGAAGATCTTCCCGGAATCACGTCTTCCTTGCTGGCAAGAGCAGGCCCGGTACAAATGGCGGCCCATACGGGGAATTTTTCAGACCAGAACTTCTTGCAATCAGGGCAGCTCTGGCAAGTTCCCAAGGTAAGTTGGGACCAAATTTAAGACCCTCGGTAAAGAGGCTATAAGGTCTTCGGTACGGAGCAATGAAGTTCCAGGTAAGTTGGGACAAAACTGAAGACTGCAGAATTAAGCAGCAATAAAGTCTCAGGCATTGAGTGAGAGGTTCTAACAAACCGAAAGTAAAATTTTCAAAATGGGGAAATCTCAGTTTTCATCCAATTTTTCTGACTCTTCAGGAGCTACTTTTGTCAAAGAAACTTAAAATAAAGAAAAGCACACTAGGAAGATTCCTGAGCAAGTGCTATGCTATTGCACCTTGGTTCGCAGTTTCAGGAGATCTCACAGTAGTGTGCTGGGACAAGTTAGGCAGGGATCTTGATTTTGCTTGGGAACAAGGGACACTAAAGTCCGGAGTCTGACTTGTTTAGAAGTTAGTGTGTAGCTGTATTGAAGACCAGAGGTACTGTGAAGAGGCGATAGAAAAAGGGAAAGCTGTGCTAGAAATGCTACATGAAAAAAGATCAGAAGAGGTTGAGAGCACAGGAGAGTCAGGTACGAATGAAACAGATTCTGAGAAAGAATTGCAAGCCCTCCTAGAAAACATTCAGAAACAATCCCTTAAGGGGCAGAGGGGGAATGGAGAGAAGAAATGGCGATGTGGGGAGGGGAGGGACCCTCCTGGAACAATGCCCTCAGCACCTTCTCTCTATCAGAGTGAGGAAGGGTGGGGCCCAGGTACAGGGCATTTCTTTTGCCCTGAGGTCTGGAAAGACTTACAAAATGACTTAAGTCTTGGACAAGTAAATCAGATTGCCATAAAAGCAAGGAAGTCATTACTCAGTAAAGGAGAGGTGAGTGGTAACCTCACTAAGATACTGCAAGGCCCAATGGAACCATTTTCAGATTTTATGACCTGTTTGGTAGAGGCTGCAGGGAGAGATTTTGGCATTACCACAGCCATAGTTGCAGCTATCTCTTTTGCAGTTGTGGATTCAGTCACTGCTGCCGTGGCTATGAGCACATTGGTGCATACAGCCGCTAAGCTAAATAAGTTGTCCAAGAATGCGGATGCTCAATCCACAATTGAGAGTTTAATGATTGTAAACCTAAGAATTGATCTGGTGCAGGAGCTAATAGATACCTTGTGGCAACTGGCCCAATTGGGATGTGAAATGAAGTATCCAGGTTTGTGTATTACCAGCATTCAGTATGAGAACTTTACACGTGCTGCTAATTTGTCACAACAGTTGTCTAGCTATCTTTTAGGAAATTGGTCTGCTGACTTTGATGACTTAATCGTACAGCTATGAATGACCATCCTTGCTGTGAATTCAACAAGTGTGGATGCAGGATTGGCTGCCTGATTGTCATCTTGGTTCCCGTTGCCATGGATCATCTGAAAGAGTGGGCGGGAATGGGAGCCATGGCTGTCCTCTTGTTGCTTATCTCCTTCTTTGGCCTGTGGTGCCTTTGCAAGATGAGGTTTGCTCAGAAGTGGTATGCAGCTATGGTTGTCCAGGCATTTACAGCCATTGAGGCAGGACAGTCTCCCCAAGCATGGCTCGCAGTCATGAACAAGAATTGATCCTTCATGCTCAGGTTGTATGGCTTAGCACTATGCTCCGAGTTAGCTCTGGAAGTGAACAACTCCTAGAAGGGCAAGTTTGGTTACATGTGGGTTGGTGTCCGAGGCCCCACCTCCAGGAAAAAGATTCTGGACGGGTGTGGCACTGACTTGGCTCACTACCAGGATTCAGGGTCATTACAATGTGCAATGCGTTACTGGAGACCAGACCACTACCCTTGCCTGTTGCGTTATTAAAACAAAAAGGGGGAACTGTAGAGAGCTGCAAAGTACTGCACCTTAAAGATGGCGCTGGCCTCTGCCTTCCACCTCCCCAAGGGTGAGTGCTCTCTGGCGTAAACAAGCCCTCATTAGGTTAAGTCTGTTCAGTCTGTCTGCTTCTGCGTTAGAGTAGCCTATCTTCAGGGTCCACGTAGCTCACTGGGGTTGGTTAGCACAGGGTATTTAAGCCTGTGCAGGGGTTCCCCGCTCTCCTGCAGGTCAGAATAACATGTTTCAAGGATCCTGATTAAATCTGCATGAAGAAGATCTTCCTGGAGTTGCATCTTCCTTGCTGGCAAAGGCAGGTGCGGAAAACTTAACTTCATTAGATCCCATACGGGTCTGCCAGGTCCTCTGGCACAAGGCAATGATGAAAATGATTGGTTATTGATAGGGCGTGTGCTAGAAGTCTCAGAGTTTTATAAGAAACACCATGTAAATAGCAAAGGTTTGAAAAATGATTTTTCTATCACTTGACAACAACCCAAGGAAATAATATGAAAATGTCCTACTTGATCATTCTATAACCAAACTCCTTTACCACCAGGCAGTAACCCTAAAGGTGTAAATAAAAATGAAATATGGCAAATGGATGTGTTTCATTTTGTAGAATTTGGAAAATTAAAATATGTGCACCATACTATAGATACATTTTTAGGGTCTCAATGGGCTACTGCTCTGAGCTCTGAAAAGGCTGATTCTGTTATCACACACCTATTAGAGGTATGGCCATTATGGGCATACCTGCACAAATAAAAACTGACAATGCTCTGGCATATGTTTCAAGCAAATTGAAACAGTTTTTTGAGTATTATAACTTAAAACACATAACTGGCATACCACAAAATCCTACAGGACAAGTAGTAGTTTAGAGATCCAATCGTACATTAATGGAAATGCTCCATAAACAGGCAGGAGGAACCAAGACACCCAAACACAGATTACATAATGCTTTATTAACATTAAAATTTCTTAATACTAATGAAAAAGGACAAACACTTGCTGAAAGGCACTGGACTATAGAAAAACTTCTGAAATAAATCATCCAGTGTACTTCAAGGATGTGTTTACCTCAGTGGAAACCAGGATATGTGTTACGTTGAGGCAGGGGTTTCACATTTGTATCTACAGGAAAAGAAAAGCTATGGATACCATCTAAGTTAATCCAAATATGAGTTAAACAAGGAAACATCTTAAGAAAGAGGAATGACAAATCATCCAACAAATTTGAACCACAAAATGTGTGGAGACCTCTCAAAGTTAGGGGAAGTGTTCTGTTATTGTCCTTACAGGAAAACAGAGAACACCTATCTTCAAACAACCAAGAGACAATGAACATGTAGGTACCTACAAAAGAGAAGACAGCTCTCCAAAAAAAACATTTAATGAAGAGGAATCTGATTTATGGTAAAAATATTTAAGTCTAGTAAACTTTTCTATACTAAAATCTATTTCTCTTTACTATATAGTATTCCTGTAGTCCCGATTTATGTAAACCAATGCTGGCTCTGGAGTTGGATTTGGCTTTCCTTCTCTAAATTCAAACATGTTGTTAAGGTTAAATTCACAGTTTCTGCCTTATATCAAGAAGCCAAGGTGTAAGGCAGAAGAAAACAAAATCTAGAGACTCATTCGCTTATACACATTTTTCTCTGAAATCCTAATTTTCTCATATACGTGTTAAATGCTTATTGTTGCCTTTCCCCTAATACATACCATAAAACCTGAAAATTTTACTTTGATATTGATATATAAGTTTTCCACAAGGAATAATAACAGTTCCTAACAGCAATCTTTGAACTTCTGGAAAGAAGATGGGACTCCAATTGGACATATCTACTTGACTCAACCTGATGCATCTGGACTACAAACTTCACCCTAAAACCAGTTCGAGACTGCTTTGCTCGAGACAACTCATGACTAGCTAGCTGTATTGGTGCACCTTCTTATTACAACCTGGCCAGAGTTTCAAATAGAACTCCAGTCAAGCATTTTCTGCCACATAATAACTACCTTCTTCATATGTCACAGTCAGTTCTATTGAGAAATTTGGTTGCTTAAAATTTTATTCCTACAGGATCCCATTGAGCAATCAACATCCCATTTCAACAGGAAGTAATCTTAAGATAATGATGCCCCCTTTCCCCACTCTTGAATTTAGGGATAATATTTATCTTCATAGGGTTGGTTTTAGTTACTTGGGGTTGGGTATGGAAGGTGATATTTAGACTTGGTTATCTCTTTTAGACAGGAATAAAGTTTGGTTGGGAAAGGTATGGTTCAGAATGGATATAGTTAGATTAGCCTATCTTCTTGTAAATTATTTAGTAAGAGTGAGATATTAGTATTACAGCTTACATTGTTATATATTCTTATCTGTGGTAACCTATGTACTGAAAGAATTATATATTATATTTTGTTGTATTGTGTGAAATCTTTCCATTTATGATGTTTTGTGCACATTATTCTTGCCATATTCTATGTATGTATACTTCTGCTGTGTTCAAGACATTTTGTATATGGATACAATTTAGGATATTTATCTTGTTGCCCTTTAGAGCTCTACCTCTTGTGTAGATATTGCTACTCTACCTCTACTTTAGGAATTTACATATGCATAATTATATTGTTTAGGTATGTATCCTTGCTTTACTCAAGGAAGTTTTAATCAGGTTTTTTTAGCTAAGTTCCTGAGTATTACAGATTATCCTCACCCATGTTTCCTTTACCTATGAGATTAGTCAGACATAGATGCTTAATCATCAATAACTTCATAGACATGCAAAACATGGCATTTAAATATTTTAATATTAGTACTCCGTTAACATGAGACACTGTTGCTCCTGAAAGCACCTTGCACTTTCCTGAAAGTATTTTGGACACTGTTGTTACATCCTCACTTCGGCTAATGGCTTCTTGGGCAAGGAACTGCCCCCACCTTGACCACTGATTTTGACATTCGGTCCTATGTCCTGGCAGGAAACAAACATAGAAGACTGCTGAAACTTGCCAAGTCAGAGTAAGACAGCCTTTCTACCTCCCTGCTTTTGCTGTGGTCTGTCAAGTACTCTTGACCTTATCCAAAACTGGCTGTACCAACGTTTCTGTGAGACCTTGGGTGACTGTCCAGGTAGCTTGCTGTTTCTGTCCTTGCTGAATCTTTTGGAAATTACCCATCCGCACTTTTCTAGTATCCCTACCCTACTCTAGTATCCCATCCCTACCTACTCTAGTATCATTATTTTCCTTCTCAGGTCTTGATGAGGTTGTAGATTAAACTATCACAACTATTATTCTCTCTTCCTAGATAGATATATTGGGTACTAGACTTAAGCTTTCCAGCTTAGGATAACTCTATTGTAAACTCTGTTATGCCTTTACACTAGAACTAGATATGTAGGTTGTTTTGTTCTTGATTTATCCTTTTTTAGAGCACACTTGTTATTCACTGTTTTGTATATAGTTTTGTATCTAGCCCAAGTCTTTTCTTCAGACTAAAATGGGAATTGTAGTGAGATATTCACCTTGTCCATTGTGGGTGGAGACAGGGCCGGATGTGACCTGGGGGAAAAGGCTGAGGAAAGGGTCAGAGGCTCTCTCTTGCTGCTGGGACTTTGAGAGGATAGGATCCTTGTGGAACCTGCCACATTCATCTGCCTATGTTGTGAGTATTTCTCCCTGAATAAATATCTATTCAGCTTAATTGTTTATCCTGATCCTCATTAAACCGCAATAAAACAGGGCTTTATTCATTAACCAATAAGAGAAACATATTTACAGAATGACCTCTCCCATCATCTCCTCTGTTCTGTCTAAAATAAATACAAGGGCTTTAACTTTAACATAGTCTTTAACTTTAACATAGTAAAATTACATGCGACAAAACAGTAACCAAATAAGAACTATAATTACCAATATTTAGTTCATCAACATTTAGCAAGATGTAAAGAAAATATTCATCTATACTATCTTCACAAGTCTAAAATCTTACATATAACTTTAATCCTAACTAAGGAAAACTATAGCCATAAGTATCTGTGTTAACTCCATCAAAGACCACTGTAGGATAGTATATAATCTCTAGAAATCACAGAGACATCTGACTACCTGGTCAGTCACCAGAAGTTCTTCTGTAATGTTCCATCTTCAGCTCATAGGCCATAGCAGGAAACTTTAAACTGTCCACTAATATTGACAGTTTGTCAGTCATTTGCCTTTGTGTCCTATAGAATGTCTGGCATATTCTTCCATGAAGCACTGTGCATCTTGTTTCAGCAGTCACTTTTCTGTGGGTCCAGCATGTCAAGTTTATATAGCTTAAAGTCAGTCCATACAAGAGCAGTATCTTGTCCAAATGGCTACTTTTGCCATATTGGGACTAAACTCCATGAAAAATTTCTTCAATGTTCATCTTCACTTCTATTACAGGTTGTGGTGCCATGAGCAGTTATGTCTCACTGTCAAGAAAAACCCTAAACCATTTAAATGCCATATTCTGTGGGTCTTTGAGAGGTTTGAAGAATGTCTATCCAATTGAAATATATCTCAATATATCTAAAAACCCTAAACAACCTAACTATAAGCTTTGGATATCATAGGTAACTATCTATAATCTGTTCTAAATTATACATTAAATGTATTATTATTATTATTATTATTATTATTATATTATATTATTATTGTTATTGTCTTATTTACAATTCTCATTGATTATTTCTTTCCAAACAATTAGGTCACAAGAAGTCTTGAAGAAGAGATTGGGCTTTCTTATCTAATTAACCAACTTGCCCCAGCTTTATGAGGCTTCCAAGTGACAAGAAAAGCTCTTTGTGTTCATAGTGCATAGCATGACACTTTGAGGTATACATACTTGGTAAGATAGTTAACTCAGAACAGTTACAAAAACACCAGCATTATATGCTTAACTCCTTTTGGAGGTGAGAACATATAAGATCAGTTCACTTTGCAGTCCCAAGTCTCTGGCCAGACTTTGTCATGGATCTCTCCAGCTTACTTGATGGAGAAACTGGTTTGTTTTTACTTCTCTTCTTTGATTAGGAGTGAGGTGGAAGAAGTACTTCCTGTCTTTCTTGTATAGTCTATTCTTGGAACTGTCTCCTCCAGGGTTTGTGTATCCATTCAGGTTTGTTCTTGATGTTGTGTTTGCTCCCTTGTATTCTCTGTATTCTCTACAAATATTTTATTATTCAAAATGTTCCTTTTTCTCCTATTCCAATGCTGCAAGCTTTAGATTTATTTATGCTATGTCATTTTTCTTCCCAAAGCCTCACTGTGCAGCCCTGGCTGGTCTGGAACTCAGGGTTCTCCTGTATCAGTTTTCTGCCTGCTGGGATTATAGGAATGCACCACCACACCCAGCTATATCATACTTTTGAGGTGTATTCTATTTTATGGCCTTCTAGTTTTTTTCTATGGTTATAATAAGAGTTTCATCTATCTGGAATTCCTCTTAGCTTATGTGTATTAAATCAAATTTAGATATACAACGATGTACTAGAGGCATTTTCTTTTATTTATTTTAACTTTATTTTAACTTTTTAAGTTTTCTGTTTTTTACCAATTTGTTGAAGATAGGTCTCTTCTAGCAGTACCTCTTGAAACAACGATTCATTTCTTGTTAACCTTATTTTTCCCCACAGTGGTATTAAGTATTGAACTCAGGGCCTTTCATATAATAGGGAAGTGCTTTAATACTGAGGTATATCCCCAGTTTCTTATTCAATGGACTTGGTTATAAATGGCTATAACCACAAACAATCTTTTTAAAGGTAAAAATGGAATTATGGTATAGATATGAATACTTTGCTTTGGAATGGATTTTCTTTTATTGATACAATTTAAGGTCAATTTTATGATATGTATATTTCTCCTCTTGTTTAGGTATTGTGTTTATATAGCTCATTTAGAAATGTAATGTACAATTTAGTACAGATTAGAGAGTTGCCTATGATAGTCAAGCTTGGAGTTAGTTAAGTTTTCTAGATATATAGAGATGTATTTGAGATGAATGGGCATTCTTCAAACCTTTCAAGGACCTACAGAATATGGCATTTAAAATAGTTTAGGGATTTTCTTGACAGTGAGGCACAACTGCTCCTGGTAACACCACCTACAGAAGAAAGGAAGATGGACATCGAAGAAACACATTATGGAGTTTGCTTCTAATATGGCAAGACTAGTCATTTGGGCAAGGTACTGCTCTTCTGGTCTGTTTGACTTTATGTTGTAGAAACTGGACATGCAGGACCCACAGAAAGATGACTGCTGAAGCAAGATGGACATTGCTACAGGATTCCTGCTTCATGGAAGAGGCTGCCAGACAGCCAGTCTACAGGACACAGAGAAAAGTGACTGACAAACTGCCATTACAGGTGGACAGTTTAAAGTTTCCTGCCTTGTTGAGGAGTCTGGACACACACTATGGCCTATGGGCTGAAGATGGAGCATTTCAGAAGAACTTTGGGTGACTGACCAGGCAATGAGTTGTCTCTGTCATTTCTAGAGTTTATATATTATCCTTCTGTGGTCTTTGATGGAGTTGAAAACAGATAGTTATGGTTATAGTTTTCCTTAGTTAGGATTAAAGATAAGTTACATATAGGACTTTAGACTCACAAAGATAGGATAGATGATATTTTCTTTAAGTCTTACAAAATGTTAATGGACTAAATATTGTTTACTATGATTCTTATTTGATAACTGTTGTATGGTATATTTTGCTATGTTAAGGTTAAACCCCTTCTTTTACTTTAGACAGAAAAGAGGAGATGATGGGAGATGTTATTCTGTATATATGTTTCTCATACTGGTTAATAAAGCTCTGTGGCCAATAGAAAACTAGATAGGTGGGGCTAGGAGACTAGGAGAAGGAAAGAGGAAGTGGGAAGGAGGAGTCAAGATGTAGCCCAGGGAAGAAGCAGGACGCCTGCCGCGGCTCCCCATAAGAGGACCACGTGGAAATACTTAGATAAGTAGGAATGGGTTAATAATTAAGACAGAGCTAGCCCATTAACAATAATGGTAATTGGCCAACAGGATTGTATCAAATACAGAGTCTCTGAGTGTTATTTGGGGCTGGCGAGGCTGTGGACCCAGCCTGGCAGCAAGTGGGATGGTGCCAGCCGGTAGGAAATACATGCTGTAACAGACAAAGAAGAGAGAGGAACTAGCAGAGAGGAGATTCAAGATGGAGGACATAGAGAGCAGAACACTGGGCCTTCTCTCCAATAAGATATGACCACGTGGAAATACTAAGATTGATAGAAATGGGTTAATATTTAAGACAGTGCTAGCTGATAAGAGATGGCAGTACCAGGCTAATAGCTTTATATCTAATACAGTGTCTCTGTGTGTTATTTGGGGCTGGTGTGGCTGTGGGACCAGGCTGGCAGGGAAATAAAAGTCAAATATGACATTACAAATTATTTATGCTTGGATTGGATTTGAGTTTCCATTTTCTTGAAACTTGTTAACTCTATAATCTCTCCCAGATGTACTTTTTATTACTCTGGCATCTCTCATTGTATAAAAAGTCTAGGAAAGATAGTTTGAATCTTAAAATACCCTTGTATATTAAAAATGATCTTTTATTCAGCATAATTGATAAATTAGTCTATATAGTAATGGATTTGATTAGGGGAGTAAAAGTAATACTTTGTAAAGAAAAACTTCCAAATGGAGCCAGATTTCCTGTAATGCAAATAAATAAATAAATAAATAAATAAATAAATAAATAAATAAATAGAAGTTATCTAGGTGATGTATTTAAGAAAAGTAACCAAATAGAAAATCTGTCTTAACCCCCCACATGGCTCAGGAAAATTATGACAAAGGTTAAAATAAAAACAAGAAAAAAAAAAAAGACAGACAAATATATGGCAACCAGAAGATAGGGAGACATGTTTCCAAATGATGCCTTTGAGACATAACCTAGCCATCTAGACATTGCACCCTTGAACTTGCTGCAGCTGTGTGTGCAAAAGAACTCACAACACTAGGGTCACCATTGCATCATGCTCAAGTAAGTACTCATGAGGCCACATAACTCTATTAGGAGCAACACAAAGCTAAGGTTACTGGGGTGTCATTTTATTCTGAGGTGTAGCCACTGATAAGTTGCCTATACTCCATATCCATGCATACTTGAGCCACTCTGAACTCAGTGGATCACACACAGAAACATGATATAAAAGGAGAAGGAGACTTGTAAGAAAGAAAGGGAAATTCAGTGCTAGACAGAGAAGATTGAAGGAGAGTGGGTGTGAGGAGAGGTAAGCATACTTAAAATACATTATATAAATGTATCAAATTGTCAAGGATTAAAAAGTTGAAAAAATAATAGACCAAGGTGATAGAGTTATCAGCAAGGCAAATAACAATTGGTTGCTAAGTAACCTAAACTTCTGAGAGGTCCAGTCACTTCAAGAGCAGAAAAGTTAAGCTAATATCTTGATCACATGGAATTATTTCATGATATCTATTGTAAATACAAATAAAGGGTAGATCAACTTCTAACATTTTACCCAGAGAGAGCAAAGTTATTCCAAAACCCTTTTATTACTGATTTGAATGAGCATGACTTTGCTGAAAACACAAAGCACTGAAAAAGAAACCCAGATATTGAATTTGCAGTTTGTAGAATTACAATGCCAGTTAATTTACAGCTTGACCATATCTCTTAAGTGAATGTTAGGACATTGATTACAAAAGACTGGACACTTGCTAATTGCTATGAGGGACACTGCAGATTAATTGAAAGACATGAACTAGGCCAACCCCCCCATTCCAATAAAACATGCCAAATGACCTTTTTTTTTTTTTTTTTTTTTTTATAAAAATCAGTACTGTCCTTGGCCAAAGAAATTGTCCCTGAGGAAGACAAATAGAAAAATAAGTTTCTCCTGCTCAGTAGTTGACTACTGAATGACAAAAAAAAAAAAAAAAAAAAAAAAGGAATATAAATGCAACATGACTTTGGTCATAGGGGGCAACTGATAAATCATAGTAAGATAAAATAATGTGATCTACACAAACTCAGATGAATTGCACATTAAGATATATATACTGATTTCTAGAAAGAGAGTAAAGCAGGCAATTTGAGAATAAGTAAGTAATGAATTTAAAGCATACTGAAGTCATTGGTACCGTGAGCCCAGGATTTAGTGTTCTAATTTTGCATGTTTCTATACTGCTTTATGAGTCCATGGCTACCTCACAATAAATTATTTTGAAAAGACAACATTCTTAAACTAAAAGAGAAGCATGGCAAGAGTTCATTTGTTTGCAGTCTGAGAAGATCAGAACCAGGAAAAGCTAAATATCGGAAAATATTTAATAAGCCTTTGGAATTTGGTTTAGATTAAGTTTAATGTTTCAACAGGGAAAAAAGGAGAAAAATAAATAAATGTTCCTCAAAGGATGCCCATTCTAAAATAAATAGATGTGGATAAAGGGTGTTTTGGATGGAAGTTTGCCTTTAATTCATTCAGTCCCTTCAACTTCATGAATAGCATTGTGTCACCCTAACGCCAGGGATGAATATCAAAATTTTAGCAATATGGGCTTTGCCTGATGAAGATTGTCCTCAAGTCCTGCCAGACGTTCAGTAGATTTAAACGGAAATTTGATAGATACAAGTAGGCTCACTATTTTGATTTTTTTTTAGAAGGAGATGGAGTTGCAGCCATGCTAGGACATTCAGAGATAGGTTCTGTTTTATTGTGCCTGTCCTCGGACTTTAAATCATTTTGTCAGACAGGATTGCAAACAAGCTTACCTAATGAATCATATTACTAGCCCTGATTCATTATTTTGCATTCTATAAAGGACATTTAAGAATAAAGAAATAATCACAAAGGTATACACAATGGCCTTTTATAAAATAATGAAAATATTTTACTAGCATAAATCTATGAAGAATATGAAGTTATTACATACCATCACAACAAAGTGAGTTCAGTCTTTTTATTTTATTTTATTTTTGAGACAGGGTTTCTCTGTGGAGCTTGGTCTGTCCTGGAGTTCCTTCTGTAGATTGGGCTGGCCTCAAACTCACAGATCTGCCTGCCTCTGCCTGAATAGTACTAGGATTAAAGACAGACATGTGCCACCACTGCCAAATTCAAGTGATTTCTTGATCTTCATTTATTCATCTGCATACATTCAGTTTCCCCTCTCTCCACTCCTCTTTGTTGCCCCTTCTCCTATCTCCCAAACCTACTATCTCTTCAGACCCTCGTATCTCTTCAGAAAACAGAAGGTCTTCCAGGAATAGCAAACAAATGTAGCATAATAAATTGCAACAATACTAAGCACAATCCCTCATATCAAGGCTGGATGAAGAAACCTAATAAGACAATAAAAGAGTCCCAAGAGCAGTCAAAAGAGTAAGAGACACCCCACACACACTCCCACTCAAAAGAGTTTCACAAGAACACCATGCTTGTAAGCAGAGGACCCCTCTAAGACCCACAAAAATTCTGTCACTACAGTCTCTGTGACTCATGTAAGATCTGCTTAGATGATTCTGTGCACCTAGTTCTCCTGGTGTCCTTGACCCTCTGGCTCCTACAATCCTTTCTCCCTCTCTTCTGCAGGATTCACCAAGCTCCAACTAAAGTTTGGCTGTGGATCTTTGAATCTGCTCCCATCAGTAGCTGAATTAACTCTCTCAGATGGGGATTAGGCATTGTTTTATGAGTACAGCAGAATATCATGAGGAATCATTCCATTGGCTTATTCATTAATTATTATCCGTTGTATTTGGTTCAGTATATATGTTCCTTGCTCTTTTTCCCTTGCAGCTTTTAACATTCTATCTTCTGAATGTTCAGTATTTTGGTTACTATATACCAAGGAGACTTTCTTTTCTGTTCCAATCTATTTTGTGTTCCGTATGATTTATGGACCCTTAAAGAAATCTCCTTCAATGATCTGATTGAAAGTATTTTCTGGGCCTATAAACTGGGATTCTACTTCTTTTATTCCTATTATTCTTAGGTTTGATCTATTCAGTGTCTCAAATATTCTTACTATTTTGTATCAGGTATTTTTTAGATTCATCATTTTCTTGTATTAGCTATTGTATCTTTAATGTCCAAATTTCTGTCTTTCATCACTTGCATTCTCTTCATTAAGCTTTCCTCTGTTGTTACTGTTCAAATTTCTAAATTTTTCATTTCTAAATCTCCTCAGTTTGTGTGGTTTTTTTTAATTGCTTCTATTTCTGTTTTCAGATCTTAAACAGCTTTAGTAATTCCTTCAACTGTTTGTATTTTCTTGATATTTTAAAAATGATTTTTAGGGTTTTTTTTATTCATTTTCTGAGTTTTGTGTTTTCAAATAATTGGTTGTAAATGGTTTTTTTGTTTTGTTTTCTTTTTATTTGTTTATTTTTCCTTCATCCATGTTGAAATAATCAATGCCTGCTGTGGTAGGACAGGTGGACTCCAGTGTAGATATGTTCCCCTGCATGTCAGTTTGATCTTATGTTAGTACAAAGGCATCAAGGTCTAGGTGCTAATTTCTGTGTCTGTCTTTGTTAAATGGGTTTGATGGGAGATGTCATCCTGTAGATATATTTCTCTTAATGGTAAATGAATAAAGCCTTATTGGCCAATAGGAAAGCAAGAGAGGCAGAGAGGAGACAAGGAGGATTCAAGGAGAGGTAGGAGGATTCAAGATGTATAGACTTGAAAGAGCAGAGGTCTGGACCCTCTATGTGGTAAGATAAGACTGCCTGGAAATACTTAGATTATTAAAAATGAGTTAATATTTAAGAAAGAGCTAGGCAATAAGAAATGCCAGTAACAGGCTAACAGCTTTATATCTAACACAGTGTCTCTGTGTGTTATTTGGGGCTGATGTGGCTCTGGAACCAGGCTGGTGGGAAAACTGCTCTTAACAAAATGGCTCCTTCAATATGTGGCTGAAAACTTTCACTTAAAACTTAACAAAAGCTTAAAACTGTTTTAGAAACAAATGACCAGAGAAGAGCAAGGCTTCTTGGTAGCATCATTTTTCTTGTTTGGACTGTTTTGCTAGAGACAAGCAGAGACTTCTGCAGCTCCTTTAAGGGAGGTTTCCTGACTCAGCATAGCGGTTAAAAACCAGGCAGCTTTTAAGAATCCCTGATAACAATTCAGTGGTGTGTTTGAGCTTCTGGCAGTGGCAGTGACCACATCTCCTAGCTAGCAGCATGCTGCTGGACGGTAGTGTAGACCAAGACACAGCTCTCAGTTCTGTTGGTAAATATACCCGTGCCATGTTTGATAGATGGCAGCTAATACAGCTGTGGCTTTCATTTTAGCAATGTTGTTGTTTACCAGATAAAAGAGTCATGGCCAGAAAAAGATAAAGATTTACAGTAAAAATAGATTCAGATAAAGAAAAACCTCTGAAGGTTTACAATGTGTTTAAAATATACGTAGGCTTGGGAGAGAAAAGAAAACAGGATAAAGTGGTTTAAAAAAAATTAGAAAGAGAGTAGCTGCATGTGGTGGCACATGCCTTTAATCCTAGTTCTTGGGAAGAAGAGGCAAACAAATCTCTGTGATTTCAAAGCCAACCTGGTGCACAAAGTGAATTCCAGGACAGAAAAAGTTACACGGAGAAACCGTGTTACAATAAATGAAAAAAACAAAAGTAAAACAATTGCAGTAATTAAAAAGCCACGTGAATATGGAAAATACACAACACAGAGTCTGGATATTGTATGATATTGTGTTGTCTTAATATTGTATGACTGCTGAGGAAATAGCAACAACTGCTAAAAGAAATGCTGCTAGATTAATCCAATTTATATATTTTAAAAATGCCTTGACTTCAAAATTTAGCTCTAAGGACAGGTTACTGGGGAAAAGAATTTCTATTTTTGTTTCCACAGAAAATGTAAAGCTGTGGATTTTTTCTAGACTAACATCGTTTGATCAATCAAGACTCTCTGAAGCAGTGTCCCAGGTGATCCAACATTCAAAACAGCTGGGACAAGACAGCCTTGCAGACCACTACAGCCAGGATTTCTGAATCCATTTAGGATACTCAAGACAGTACCCTCTACCAACAGGAAGCAATTTAGAAAGAACAAAGCACAAATTCCAAATAACTATCTATAAATGTTTGTTTTCCTTAAAATGCGGTTGGTTATAAATGGTTAATGGACACATCAAATCTCTTTTTAATGATAAAAAGGGGATTATGGTATAGATATGAATACTTTGTTTTGGAATGGATTTTCTTTTATTGATACAAATTTAAGATAAATTTTGTGATATGTATACTTCTCTTGTTTAGCTATTGTGTTTTTATAGCTTATTTAAAATGTAATGTATAATTTAGTACAGATTATATATTGTTACCTATAATAGTCAAAACTTATAGTTAGGTGAGTTAAGTTTTCTAGATATAGAGGTATATTTCAAATGGATAGGCATTCTTAAAACCTCTCAAAGATCTACAGAATATAGCATTTAAAATGGTTTAGGGTTTTTCTTAACAGTGAGACACAACTGCTCCTGGAAACACCACCTTTGTCAGAAAGGAAAATGTACATTGAAGAAGCTCATTATGGAGTTTGCATTGAATATGGCAAGACTAGCCATTTGGGCAAGATGTTGCTTTTGTCTGGACTGTTTGCCTTTATGCTGTATAAACTGGACATGCAGGACCCACAGAAAAGTGATTGCTGAAAGATTATGGACAGTGCTACAGGGTTCCTGCTTCATGTAAGAATCTGAAAGACTTTCTGGAGGACACAAAGTAAAGTGACTGACAAACTGCCAATACTGGTGGACAGTTTAAAGTTTCCTGCTTTGCTCAGGAGTCTCCCGGACACACTATAGCTTACAGCCTGAAGATGGAATATTACAGAATAACTTCTGGTGACTGAGCAGGTAGTGGGAGTCTCTGTAATGAGAGTCTCTGTAATTTTAGAGTTTATGTATTATCCTTCTGTGGTCCTTGAAGGGGTTGAAGACAGTTATGGTTATAGTTTTTGTTAGTTAGGATTAAAGGTATGTTACATATAAGATTTTAGACTTGCAAAGATAGGAGAGATGATGGAATATTGTCTTTAAATCTTGCTAAATGTTAATTGACTAAATATTGTTAACTATAGTTCTTATTTGATAACTGTTTTGTCATATGTAATTTTACTATGTTAAATCCCTTGTTTTTATTTTAGACAGAATAGTGGAGATGGTGGAAGATGGCATTCTGTAAATATGTTTCTCTTATTGGTTAAGGAATAAAGCCCTGTTGTCCCATAGGAAGACAAGATAGGCGGGACAAGGAGACAAGGATGATTCAGAGAGAGGTAGGAGGATTCAAGATGTAGAGACTTGAGGGAGCAGAGGTCCAGATCCTCTCTCTGGTAAGATAAGACCACATAGAAATACTTAAATTAGTAAAAATGGGTTAATGTTTAAGACAAAGCTAGCCAAAAGGAATCACTAGTAACAGGACAACAGCTTTATATCTAATACAGTGTCTCAGTGTGTTATTTGGGGCTGATGTGGCTCTGGGACCAGGCTGGTGGGAAAACTGAAAGTAACATGAGTTTTTGTTTTTTGGTTTCTGTTTTCTCTTTGGTCTTCTGGTCTGATGTGGCCTCTGGTCTAGCGAGCAGTTTCTTCCTGAGCTTGGGCTTGGAACACAACGTTGAGGAAGTGAGTATGAGACTGAGAACAATGTGGTGATGGGGGGGCACAAAGAATGTGGAGGAAGTCAGTGGGTGTGTATGGCCTGTCTTGCATTCTGGCAGCTGGTATGGACTCTGGTCCAGCAGAGATTCTCTATCTGAGATTTCCTACCTTTTCTCCTGGCTGGCATTGCTTGCATGTGAACATATCTGGCTGAGTTGAGGATGGAGACAGGACAAGTGGTGGGTAGGAATGGAAGGCGCAGTGATGTTTTCCATTTGGGGGAACAGAACTGAGAATGTGGAAGATGACTGAAGGTGGACAGCCTACCTGTTCTTCTGGCTGGCATGGTCTGAGTAGGATATGTCTGGACTCCTTGATCTAAGTCCCTAAAGAACCCTCTGTTGTTTCTGGCTATCAATGAAAACTTCCTCTGAGACATTATCTTTGGAATTTGATTATGCTTCTAATTGCCCTTTGATACCAGTTGTCTTTAGTGTCAGAGACTCATGACAACTTTACAGGTTCCTTGATAAATAATAAAAGTGATGATAAAAACCCAATATTTCAGCATCATTTTATCAGAGGTGTCATTCACTCAACAGTCCCATGATCATTTTACAAGATTTCACATAGAAGATACTGCCACTATTCCATCCATGTCCCTCCCATTTTCCAGTGTTATCTGGCAGAATAACAAGAAAAATTATGTTCACCTCTGAGAAAGTGTCTCTCCACTAACACCATTGTCTTTCCTCTTATAGCTGGTTGTGTGACTGCATCCATATCCAACACATCCAACACCTAATATCTTCATTTTTCTTACAGAAACAAATGCAATTTCCATGCTGTATTTTCTCAAACAGTCCCTAAAGCAGTAAGGGCTCATTGTCCTTTTCTGTCTTACCCTGTATGTTATCTTACACTTTTCCTAACACCATAGTTGTCTTCTCTGACTTCCTCCTTTTATGTCTTTGTATTCTTGTATCAAGTTATGCATGTGGAGGAACCCAATCTCCTATTTTTATGTAGGACAATATAGTAGTTCTCATTCAAACCATTCTTCAGCACTTGGGACTTCATTTCCTTGTTCTATTTTAGCATGGTCCATGAACTCACTGAATATTACATACATGGTCTTACATATCTCAAAGCATGGCCTTCAATAATGTGTTCCACTTTGTAAGTAAGGATGGGGAGCCAAAAACAAATGCCAGGCACACTCATTGCTTCTGTCTTCTACTTCATCAAACTCAACCCCTTACACATTTAACAGTGGTATCACCAAAAGGCTATTGTAATTCAATAGCAACAAAGCAAATGAATGAAAGCATGAGCAGAAAATTAACAGCCATGTCTATTCTTAAATTTATGATTTCTTAATCTCTAAGCCTTCAATTTTTATTTTGGAAATGAGGAGAGTCATTGATACCTCATGAGATTGTTAATATTAAAAGACATGACATATATGGAATAAGATTCTTTAATGGGACTCTGCTTTGTCTGGAAATATTTGAAAATACAAACCCAAAAATACTGAATACTAATGACCTCTATATTATAGCAAAACTTTGGTACATCTACATAGGATATGACATAAATAAAATAGGAAAATGATTTTTACTGTGCCTAGGTCACAACATACCTTGAATATGTAAGAATGGCTTAAAATTGAACAGAATAAAATCATAACATATTAATCTGTTATGAAGCTATTTTTATGTCTCTTTGTCTGCCATCTTTGAGAAAATATCTTGATGAAGTTATTTCAAATAAACAATTACAATCCTAGTTTATCAGCTAAAATACAGGGAATGAAACTTGACAAATACCTACCAACCACAAGAGATGATCTAACCAGGAGATTATAGCTGAAGGTACATAACATTAAGCACAGATAAAAGACAGTGAGTACTTCATGGTCATGGTACTGTGAGCACCTGCTAAGCAAAGGATGACTTTTCTGTACATAAGGAAAACAATGTAGAAGTGTATCATATTCCAGAGGAGTATTACATTTAGGATCAAAGTTAGCATAATAGAATTTCTTGGCCTGAAAATCAATTGAGTTACCTGATAGAATAGTCAGAGAACTTACTTCATTAATATATAATGAATGGAAAATCTTCAATAATTAGAAAGTTTAAAACTCTACCATATAACCAATATTTGGACAGCTGACACAAACCCATTTGAAAATTCTTCAAGTATCCTTGTGCTAAATCAGTAAATCAGATTTTTAAAAATACTTTTTCTAAATCAAACCATCTGTAATGACCATACCAATATAAAATTATTTTAGCAAATAAAGACCAAAATCTAACAAAATATCCCCAATCTAAATGACATTGTAGGTCTGTTTTGCATGAAGTATGTCTTTGTAATTTAGCCTTTCATTTTCATTTTTTCTTTCCTTTTCTCAATATATGAATCAAAGAATAGGCAGTAGACACACACACACACACACACACACACACACATAGAGAGAGATAGAGAGAGAGGGAGAGAGGGAGTGAAATAGAGATACATAGATGATAATGAATAGATACATAGATTAAAGATGATATACACACATAGATGTACACATATAGATGTTGGTGTAGACCTGGGCTGAAATGGAGCCTGGTGCTAGAAGATTTGTATTATTTACAAAGTTAGAAAAGCTACTCTTACCATAAACACACAGGAAAGAAGTATCTATAAACATAAACAATTATACAGAGATACATATAAATACATATAGATATATATGACATATATCTATATGTCTCATACATATATATGTAGGTGTATGAATTGCATTATATGGAAAATTATACTAACAGTAAAAATCATTATTAACTACTATTAAGGGATTATATGTTTTCATGACTAATATTGAAAGGGAAAGTCAGATTGTATTATATTTCAATGGTTAACTCAAAGGGAAAGTATCTTTTCCATGTCCTCCATGTAACAAGCAAGTACCAAAGCTTTGGAACTATTGCAAGTAAATGCTTTTTAATTGATAAGGCGTTTAAAGCAATGTAACACAGAAGAAATATTCTCTGAAGAAAAGCAAGCAAAAAAGCCTGGAATATTTAATGGTCAGGGGAAAGTAGCTGCAGTCAAAAGATGGAGAGACAGTGGGACAGACAGCTCCTGGCTGATCCAGAGCAGTGGGGAGCAGGCAAGCTTTGTCTGATTAAAGCAGGCAATTTAGTGGCTTGGGATGTTGAGCTTTGACATTTCAGTGCCAATCATAACCAAGGAGTATGGACCCCAACAGCCGCGATCCTTATAATACCTTCAGGGGACAAACTTTCTTCCCTTGCAAGAAGTTAATCCCTACTCAACCACTTTCTGGGCCAAAGGTTTCTCAAAGGCTTTACAGAAAAACTCATACCTAAAAAAAATAAATAAACAACAACAAAAAAGGCATTTAACTGTCCTACCTATCCACTCTTTTTCAATTCCCTGTAACCTTTAAAAATTTGTTGCACAATCACTTATTTTATAAGTCACAGTGTGTTCAAATTAATCTTAAGGATAGGCTATGTTATAATTAGTTAAAGACATAGTATACAATTTTGAAAATCTCTGTCACCATCCCTATTGAAGCAAATCCACAATTTGAGGGGTTTATTTTATATACTATAATTCTGTAACGATATTAAACAGGCAGGTAAAATATATTGGGTTTTTTTTAAATGTAGACACATAGTGTAATTATAAATTAATCAAAATAACACTCATATGCCTTCTATTAGTTGTAATTTCATGTAAATGAAAATTATTAAGCTTACATTGATCCTACAATTATGTTATGAACTTTTTTTGACGACAAGAAATTCTTTTAAGATGACACACACACTTCTATTTAGATTCTCCTTAATTTTTTCCTAAATTATTGTTTTAATAGAACAGAAACCTTTATAAATGATCATGCTGTTTTCATCACATCTCAGAATCAAGGCATTGCTGTCTCTTTTCAGTTTTGTATAAAAAATGCTTAGCCAAAGCCAAGTAGTCAGAAGAACACATTTTTCAAGTTTAAGATGTACATAGACTAAAAAATTTATATTTCTAAAAATTTACTGCATCTGTTTTAAATGCAATTTGCTTCGTAGTATAAAATTGTAAGCTGATAACTAGTTGCAAATAACACATACTGCTCTTCTAGAGGATGAAAGATCAATTTATAGCATCAGTGTTTGGTGGCCCACAAAAGTCTGCAACTTCAGCTTCAACTGGATCTAAACTACATGAACATATGTACTAATGTGCACATGATAACCACACACATACTCAAAAATACACACAGTTATATATCATAGAAATAAATATTAAAAACCTTGTAAGATGAAAATAATCGATGGCCGTTTTCAAATATTTGGCTATTTGGACCACAGAGGTGAAAGAAGATGTATATCCTAGTGTTGTAAGTATTCTCCAACATATCCTACTATAGTAGAGTTTTCCTGTCCCCGCAGTCATTCCCAAATAACACACGTGGAGACTTAATATGAATTAAGTCTCATCCAATAGCTCAGGTTTATTACTAAGTAGGTCTTACAACTTTAATTAACCCATGTGGCATTACCTCTCTTTCATCTTGTACCTCCTGTTTTCTCTCTGTGTCTCTCTGGCTACTCCTCTTCCTCCAACCTCCTTCTTCCCAGCATTCTCTCTGCCATAAAATCCTGCTTAGCCATTGGCCAATCAGCTTTTTACTAACAATGAGGGTGATATGTATTTACAGTGTAAAAATATTGCTCTACGCCATCCTTCTATTCTCTGCCAATGGATGGGGCTCTCTTAAACACAGTTTTAATTTCGAGATAGGCTAATAGAGAGGGAAAAGAAGACCCTACTTCATATACTAGGTAACAATGAACAGATTAGGTTGCTTAGGTTCTAATCATTATAAACCAGCTAAACCTAAGTAGAATATCTTCAACAGATAATAGATCCATTTATCAACAAAGTAGATTAAAAACAACCATAATCGAAAGAAAGCATTCATTACTAGTAAGTTTCTTTCTTTTTTATTTTATAATTCTTTAATTTTGCATGTCCATCCCAGTTCCCTCTCCCTCCCTTCCTCTTTCCTTCTTTCCCTCTCTCTTTCCCCTTCCTCCTCTCCCATCCCTCCCCCACTCCACATGTAGGGTGATGCCATCCAGGAGGGGTCGTCTAAATCTGTCAAGTCATTTGAAGTAGGCACTAGGACTTCTCTCCTGTCTCTAAGTTAAGGGAGTATCCCTTCATGGGGGATATGCCCGCAAGGTCCTTTTGTGCACCAGGAATGCATCCTGGTTCCACTGTCTGAGGTCCCTTAGACTGCCCAGGCTTTCTAACTGAGACCCATGTTCAGGGGATCTGTGTCAGTCCCATGCTGGATTCCCAGATATCAGTATGGGGCCCATTTAGCTCCTCCTTGCTCAGGTCCCCTGCCTCTGTGTGTTTCTGCAGCTTGGTCTTGTCCTCCCTCTCTGCATCTAGATTCTAGTTTGGCTCAGTGTTTAGCTGTGGGTATTTGCTTCTGTTTCCAACAGGGATGAGGGCCCCATGATGGTGGATAGTTTAGTCATTGATCTCATTATCAGGGAAGGGCATTTATGGTAGCCTTTCCACAGTTGCTCAAATTGTTAGTTGGAGTGAGTCTTGTAGGTCTCTGGACATTTCTTTAGGTTCAATTATCTATTTAATCCTATAATGGCTCTCCCTTTCATATCTGGAAAATTTAAGTGAGACTGAATTCAAAAGTAATAGACTAAGTGGTTTAGCAGAGAAACTCCCAACACCAGGTAACATTCAAGCTATAGTACTGTTATTGCCCATAGTATTTATCTTGATTTATCATGTGAAAGAAGAAGAAGGCACAGGAAAATATAAAATTTGGTAAATCAAAAAGCCAGAGCAAATGAGTAACTGAGGAAAAGATGGGATAAAAGTATAATCTGAAATTTTTGAAGCGATTAGAAGCATCTAAAATGATTGCTTTTATAGGGGTAATAGACAGAGTGCCCTGGAGTCAAGAAGATCTAGTGTATTAAAATTTTCAGCTTTTAAAATGGCTAAATAATTTGTGTTTACCAGAATTGATAATACTGCATTGTGGATTGGCTTCTCTAAAATATCCACATGGGGCAGTACTTGCAAGGATTTAGTTACAAAGACATACAGACACTGGCATATAAGTGGTATAAGTGGGTTAGGATATAGTTCTGTCAACAAAATCTGGCACTGTTTATACTGCAGTGACTTGTCAGACACTAAAATGGCAAGAGGCATAGGAATGATAGAAACTTGCATCGCAGTTCCAAGAAAGTACTGAGAACAGAAGTTCATCAATCTCCTGAGAAACTTGTGCATAAGATGTGAAGCTAAAATTTAGTTATAGAAAAATGCATCAGGAAAAGGAATATTTAAAATGACATTAAATGAGGAAAACAACAGCTCAGATAGCACAAGAAAGAGGTCATAATGGCCTCAGCACGGAGCTGAAAGGGTTATGCAAACTCATTAAAGGACCGATCAAGCCATCTCAAATTAAAAGTATTGTTCAGCAATATGGGAGGGATTGATATTTGATAAGTTAGATTTCATTGCTGTTTGGTTTGATCTTTCTTTCCAATTTTCCATGTTTCTCAGTGTTTACAGTGTTTATTCCATGCTATAGTAACATTGAATTATGTTTTTTTTGGAACTCACATGTGAGAGACTCCTTTTATTTTTAAAGCATGCTAGAACTCAATTAATCTTCACCAAGTCTGCTAATTTCTTCCAATCACACTGATCAAAATCTATGATGTGTTTGGGAGAATCCAAGGCTTTGAGCTAAAGCGTTTAGGAGTGACCCTCCTTAAATTATATGCATCATTGTTTGAAGCAGAGGCTCAGGAAAAGGTTGAATGTCTGTCTAAGAGGTACTTCTGCACTTCTGCTTTACTCGCCAAGCACTACACAGGGAGGAAAATCAACATGAAGACTTCTGACCTGGTAAAGAATCATCCCATTAGAAGCATGTGTAAATGTGATCATCAACAATCCAAAATTCTCGGTGATACCAAGTCCAAGGGCGAATCTTCATTCCATGAGAGGATAGTGTTGGTAGGAAGAAAGTCCTCCTGTCCTCCTCTATCTATTTGTAAGTGCCCATTGCTTATACACCTGAGGTAGCTGTTGGGGCATGAAAAACATGGGTATCCTGCTCCTCTGAGGAGAACAGCTTTTCTGACAGGAGCTAGGAAGAGGCAGAATTGTGACTATCCATCTATCTATGTACTTTTACACACATCTGGAATGTGCTTTCTATCTTAATAAACTAGAAAAGCACTGAGAGGGGATTTTCATATATTAAAACAATTGACTCATTATCTCAAAAAAAACTTTCAGAGATTTATGCTAATGGATACTTCATTTGTTATGTGCCTTTAGGATCATGCCCCCAAGAATTCAAAGTTGTTTTCCTATTGAAAAGCAATTTCTATGAACTTCATTGGATGCCAGTTTCTGTGACTTCCTCACTGTTATGTCAAGCATTCACCTGCTGTTTGTTTCTTAATATGAACTTTCAGCCCTTGGCAAGAAAGTGTATTAGCTAGATGTTATTTCCTGTAGCTACCAGTCTATTTCTTGACTCTCTGGTTTCCTTGTCCTGTTCTACCCATGTTCATGCTTCATCATTTCAGAATCTACCTTGCTTTCATTCATCAGCCAGCAAAGATTCCATACCAAGTCTAAGCCATGCAAGTTTTCACCATCATATCATTATTATTTTCCACTCTTTGCTCATGCAATTTGCTGTATATTATATACTGTTTAATAATTTAGGTAAATATTACCTAAATTTAAGCACATGCTCTTTCCAAGTAAGGTGGTGAATTACATTTCTTTTGACTTACCCCATGAGAAAATCATGAAAATGAATGACTACTCACTTTATTAAACTGTCCCTTAAATCAAATTAGATGTTTGATTTATAATGTTAATATAGCTGATAATGTATACCTGAATAAATATACATATGTGCACAAATGTGTACATGCATACATATTTGTGGATAATCTTGTATAAATAAATGCATATAGATTCAAGAGAAAAAATGACTTTATATAACATGGCATATAGCAAACAAATATTTGAACACTAATCAAATGGAACAATTTAGATGCTTGAGCTTTGTGATATTTAGGAATAGAAATTATTCTTGCATTCTATACTCAATACCACAAGTATATAAATATACAAAATAAAAAATAGGGCCTAGAGATGAGCATCATGAAAAGACATGATAAAATCATCTTCACAAAATGAAAATTAGTAGAAATGTACTTATTACATGATATTTTAAAGAAGTTAAAGAAACCTAATTTGAAAGGAATGATTTCAAAATCCTATATACTAATTTGAAGCCACAATATATATTTTTCATACTTACATTACCTGCAATGCCTCATAGTTGTTTTCTATAATTACAGAACAGATATATTCTTTCATGTTTTTAAATTTTATTTTGTTTTTATTTTGTGTGTATGGATACTTTGTCTGAATGTACCTCATGCCTGAGTACCTCATTCCTGTAGAAACCAGAAGAAAGAATCAGATTCTTTGAAACTGGAGTTAATAGATGGTTGTGAGCTGCCATGTACCTACTAGTAACCAATCAACTACAATAGCAGGAAGTATGCTCAATCACTGAGCCATTTCTCCAGCTGTAGGATATTCTAACATGACAAAAAAAAATAACATGGAAACAATAAACTGAGTGGCATATAAATTTACATTTATAAATGTAAATGTGATTTAAAATAACTGCAAAAGCCAAACCTTCATGAGCTTTAATATAAAATTAATTGTTACAGATATCATAAGAAACAGTTTCCTTTAGTTACAAACATTATAAGTGATAGAATATTTATAGAAATATTAAACAAAATATACAATCATAGATTGTTTACATACTCACAATAATTTTCTCTATGTTCTTTCGATTGAATATGTTTTGAGTCATGTGACTTATTTTTCAATTTAATACAAAGGGACATGGAATCACCCTTAACAATTCCTAGGTCTCCAGTAAAACAATAGAAGATATTATGATCACATAAGCACATATGTGCTTTCTTTTTCTGTTCTCCATTAACAAAGAATACAAGGTCTAGATCAAAAAGGGTTGGGTGTTAGAAAATGACCAATGATGAATGTACCTATATAAATGTAAGAGAAATAAATGTTCTTTTTTGTGAGAAAAATGTCAAAATATAGGATTATTATAACATTGCAAATTCAAAGAAAAATAAATAGCAATAGACAATCAATATAGTTCCTGTATTTTCAATATACTCAATCTCAGTCAACATTTGCAAATTAAAATCAAATATAATGATAACTATCTAAACTAATAAAATTAGCTAAATTTTGTAATCAGTATTGATAATGCTATAAGAAAACAAGCACAGTTGATATAAGCATGAAGCTGTTCTGTCTTTTCTTCTGAATGTAATATTTTAAAATAATGTACCCATAAGAGCTGGTGATTCTACTCTTGATAACTTACATATAAATTTTTACATTCATACAATGATTAGTATGAAGTGATACATATTGTATGGCCTTTTACACAAAAAGGTAGGAAGGAAGAAAGAAATTAAAATTTAAAAATAATCAAGCATGAGAGATTTGTTAAATGTATTAACAGACTTATAGAACAGAATGTTATAGGACAAAAGAGGTCCATAGAAATAGATACATGAAGACTATGCAATGATAGACTGTTAATATTGAAGTTTACTTTATACAACACTGTCAAAGTGTTCTTACTGTTTAATAAGTGAACAGTAATCTATGTTAGTATACATAAGACATATTTATGGCCTAAAATCAGTGCACATATGCACACACACACACACACACACACACACACACACACACACACACAATTTGTTAGCTACAACACAACACATATTAATTATCCCCAGATTTGAAGACTAGGAATCTTTGAACTGCTCACTTGGTTCTTCTGTTGGAAGGCTTTGATAAAAGCTTCTACAGTTTTACATATTGGAACAGAACTAAGAAATACTTTTATAACTGCAAGCATTACCGTGAAGCAATTTCTACACATTGCTATTTGCTATTCTACATGAATGTTTATATATTATATTATTCACTGTTATTCTGATTGGAAAACCTAGTTTCCAAGTGAACTGAGTTTAACTAAGACATGTTGAAAAAGAAGTTTGAGCTGAGTTTGATCATTGTTGTCTCACATCAGTAAGCTCACTATCCTGGACCCATGAGACTCTGCCGCCACCTGTGGCAGAAAACATGAATTGAAGTTGAAGGCTTTGAGAGGTGAAAAGTAACAGCAATGAAAATGCAGGGTCATTATCAGGGGAAGTCCCCTTAAGTCATGGAACAAATTTACATCACTTAATGGCATGAAATACACAATTTAAAAAAAATTGATTAATCATCTGGTTGCAGTTATATTAGGTAATAAGTAAGGTTGGCATTCTACTTTAGAACCTGTATCAAAGATGCAAAGTTCTGTTTCCCTTAAACCAAAAATAATTAAATAAGGGAGAAGGAAAAGCAAATTGTAACTCGCTACTGGATACATGTTGTTGCGTATCACTTTTTCTAGTGCCATCAAATGAGGCAATGTTCAGACATTGTATTCTTCCTTCTTTGGCTAGGAGTTCACAGGAAAATTGTCCTCAGTGGTTTATGGGACCCTTCATGGTGGTTACTGAAACACATTCAGGCAGGTGTTTGCCTAAGGTATGTGGAGTACCCAGCGGTTTTCAGGTTTTGTTTTGTTTTATTTTATTTTGTTTTGTTTTGTTTTGTTTTTTGCCTTTTTCCCTTAAGGCCACAGTTCCTAGTCCCTGCTGAGCATGGCCAACTTAGCTTAGAAGATTTCATTTCACTGTACCCATCACTGACAGAATCACTGAGTAATGAATAAAGGAAACCACAGGGAGTAGTTTCTGGCTGTAGTTTCTGTCATGGAGAAAAATTAATCACAAATTGTTAGGCACAGGCACATCATCTTTTAAACTATAATTTAAAAGGATACAATCAACTAATTGAAACTGGAAGCAAAATGCCTAATAATTTGTGAAGTAGGTAACTTCATCCAAACTATTTCTTAAGCATTTAAGATGTGTTTCTTCCCCTCTTTTTTTTTAATACTTAAAACCACACTGGGAAAATATGACAAATCTAGATAAAGTTACTCTGAAAAATTGAGGAAATAGTTTTCAAAATCCTATAAAGACAGAAAGAAACTTCACCATCAAATACAGTGACAATAACCTTAAATTCGTAATTTATGCAATGTGTAATTTACTTTTTATTATAAAAAATAACATTGTTGTCCTTTTACTGCAGCTATTGCCTAAGAAACACAAACACGAGACTCAGCACCCACGTGGAGTTTATTGAGAGAAGGGAGAGAAAAGGGGGGTAGGTGGTGGCCAACTGAAAGCAGAGAGAAAGAGAGAGGGGGTCAAAGAAAGAGAGAAGGGGCCCCAGAGAGAGAGAGAGGTGTGCTTGGCACACTTGCTTTAAAAGGGGGGCTTGCGCAAGAGTAACTGGGTCCACTGTGCAGGCAGGTAAAGGCTTGAACAGCCAGGTAAAGCCTGAAGTATTGATGACGTGGTCATGAGTGTCCCGCCCATCATCAGGGGCAGGGTCAGGACACTGCTTGTTTCCAACATTCTCACCTCTTATTGTTTAAAAAAGGTGGGGGTTGGGTGTGATCCAAAGGGGTCAGGAGACTGCAGGTTGACAAATATGACTTGAGGATATTTGTCATCTGTGTTACAGTAAGTGGCAGTGATAATATAGGCCTGTAGAATCTCGACATATTTTTTTATGTAACCATCCTCCCAAACAGAAGTAAAATTAGCACTGAACCTCTGATAGAGTTAGGAGTATGCTATTCCAATGCTAACTTCTGTCCTTGGAAATTTTAACTTTAGTACTATAAGCAAATACTGTGATTAGGATAATAGTGCTGTATGGTAATAGCCTTGTTACTCCCTTTAAGCAGCAATATGTTTACAATGAAGGTCACCAAGGTTGTTTTAGATAGGTACAGATATATGAAAAACAAATTACTCTAAAATGTGCTAGCTACAGACAAAGTATATTAATTACCTCAAATTGGTAAAATAGGAATTGTAGCAGGCCACCAACTAGCTCCCAAATCATGACACATAGCCTTCTTGGTTTTGAATGATCAGTCTAGTTTAGGCTTATTTTTAACTAGTTCTGTAATTAATCTATTTCTCCTTATCAAACTTTTGACTCTGTTTTTTCTTTCTTCTCTTTCTTTCTTCCTTCTCTTTCTTTCTTTCTTTCTTTTTTTCCTTCCTTCTTTTTCTTTTTCTTTCGTTCTTCCTTCTTTTTTCTTTCTTTTTTCTTCCTCTTTCTTCTTTCTTTATTTCTTTTTTTCTTACCTTCTTTTTTCTTCCTCTTTCTGATTCTTTATTTCTTTTTCTTTTTTTCTTACCTTCTTTTTTCTTCCTCTTTCTCTTTCTTTCTCTCTTTCTTTCTTTCTTTCTTTCTTTCTTTCTTCCTTTCTTTCTTACTTCCTTGCTTCCTCTCGTGTCTGTCTGGCTAGTGGCTGGCTGGTGGCTGGCTGGCTTTGAGCCCCAGGTGTGTCCCCCTCTTTCTGTCTTGTTCTCTCTTCTTTCTTCTCTTTTCCCTCTTGAGCCTTGATTTTTCCTCCTACTATTTCTTCTCCTAGCCAACCCTGCTTAAACTTTCTTTGTCTAGCTATTGGCTGTTCAGCTCTTTATTATTATTAGGCAGAAAAGCTTAGACAACTGTAACCCATCTTTACATAATTAAACAAATGCAGCACAAATAAATATAACACACCTTCACACAGGTAAAGTACTATTGCATAGTATAAACAAATGTGACACATCTTTACATAGTTAATCTCTATGTAGATTCCTTTAACAAGGAAACTGCACTGTTTAGCTGACTTTTGTGTCGGAAGGTTTTGAGAAAGACTTCAGTGTTGTCATGGCCAAGCAGCCTTTGGGATATATCACTCCCAAGCTTGGGAGACAGTTGTAAGAATAAACTCCACAGAAGGCATTAAACAGAGGATCCAGTCTTTTGCTTTATTGTAAGTAAAAATTGCTGTCAATAAGTTGCTATCTAAATGTTTGTCTCATTGCAGCTTACTTTGTCAAGAATCCACTATCAAAATAGAAGGAAATGTGTTTTCTAACATAAAGAATCATGGCATCTCATGAGCTATGTGATATTACCTACACTGAAGATAATTAAATTCGGGTCACCTTTAAAAGCAGATAACTAAACAGTGTGAAAACCTGGAGATAGTGCTAGCTTGGACCATGAAAGTCTGTCTACCATTGAAGGTTTCACATTAGAAATACTTTTCTTGCAATTCTACATTCTAAATATCCAGAACCAAAATTTGCCTTTTGTTGTTTACTCACTTTTTGGCTTGCACACAGCTTTTCAGACTCACATATACTTCCCCCCACCCAGCATTTCAGGAAAGATAAAGAAAATCATAAACATGGATTTTTTATTTAGGGCCACCAACCATGTTATCATATGGTCTTATTTTAAGGGACTGAGTATATGTACTTTCTCCTGTCATGGTTTGATTCTACTCTATGGAAGTTCAAATGGGGAAATATTAATTCAAGAATTGGACTTGGAGATGGTACTTTTGAAATATTTAGGTAATGAGATCAAGAGTGTGAGACACCTATGCTAGGATTAGTGAGTGGCTTTTTAGAAGAAAGCAGGATTCAAACTTGAATCCATGATAGGATTTGCCATGCCATATCTACCATATTTTTATGATATAACAGCAAAGCTCTTACCAAATGCTGGTTTTGGAATTCTGTCTCCTGTACCACTACACCAATCAATATTTCTCCTTAAAGTGCTTGCTCTTCTGCATTCTGTAATAGCTACATGAGCTTGACTAAGATGCATTATAATTCTCATTTTGAAGCAAGAAAGCAATGATTTGAGTATAGGATCTTTCTATAAATGACTAAGCTTGTGTTAGCTCACAAGATTTAAGTTCTTTAACAATAGGGTAGTTGTGCTTCTAAGCACCACCAAAGACATGTTCTGTTCCTCTCTGCATCTATTGGAAAGCCCATGTAAACAGAACATGAAATATAGCCACCCACAAGCACAGGCACTAGAAATTCTAACAAAGCTGGTTTCCTGGTACCTTGATCTCATGCTTCTCAACTTTCAGAATTCTGGGCTTTTTTAAGCCAGCAATCTCCTGTATTCTGCTAAAACAATCTGAAAAGATTGTGATCCCCTCCAGTCTCAACTACTCAGACTATATCTCTATATGTAGTAACATTGGAGGCTTGGACTTTAACTTATTAATTTGTAGAAGCCAAGGAGACAAAGCATGACATAAGCTATATAAAAGGTACAAAAATACTAAGCAAGAATTAGAAAACTGCTAAGGAATGTGATAGCATTTAACCAGAACAATGGATTACAAGTGTATTTGCAAAAGACATAGAGGACTAACTATGAACTTAGGAGATGCTTACACATTTATATTAAAAAGAAAAGAGCAATCCCTCATTAACAAAAGACATATATGCCCAAAAGGAGATTGTGCAAAGGGTATAAAAAAAAAGAACTAGTAATACAGAACAGACATTGGCCAATAAGAATCTGAGAATCTCCCTATTCATTCTGCATCTCTGTAGAAAAATGCAATGTTGAAGAGTAAGATTATTAGTAAGATTATTTTTCTTTGCAGGTACTAGCAAAACACAAATAACAATGGAAAAAATAAGTTCTCACTGAATTTGTTTTTTTGTGTTCAAAGAATATACTTATTGTTGAATGGTAGATTGGTTTTTAAAAAATTAGGAAAAATGTTCAAGTTTCTACCGTAAGTAAATACCTCAGGCTTTCCATTATGCATTCTACCCAACTCCCTCGCCTATAAAGAAAGAGACACACTGAACTTTAAGTGATGAGATTGAGATTTATTTTGGAAAATAATATTAAAACTAGTTCAAATATCTTCCTCAGAAGATATTTGCATAATTGTAAGTTATAAGCTCATACAATGAAATAATACAGAACACTGGGAAGGTTGAATAAAATTCTATAGGAATCAACCTAAGTAGACTCTACTACAGAATACTGAATGGTAAAATAACACAAATCAAATCATAGGATGTCATCCTGACACAGTTGAAGTTATGAAAGGTCTATGATGAAGGAAGACATAAAGAACATACAAGCTAATAGTGTGTGTCACCATTCCTGCTTTCAGGGACAAACGTCTTAGGAGAAAATTTTCCTGGGGGAAAAAAGAGTAGGAATAGTGGAAACTGGGTTATATAGAGATATGGTCTGTAAATTGATAGAGACCACTGGTGTTACTTTTCATAAATCCCATAAATGACATCTAGAATGATCTGATACTCTAAATGTCCCACCTTATCAGCTGAACTTGACCCTCATGTTTTAAAGAGGCAATCACTTTAATATATTTTTAACAAGGTATTAAGTCTTCAAAACTGTAGTCAAGCCTTGGAATGGAATCTGGGGTGGACTGGCTTGAGTTTGTTCAGGATGTAGAACTCACGGGACAATCCTAGGAGGCTCCTGGTAAACAGACCAGGTCTGTCTTCCTAGCTGAAGCAGTTAGAAAGGTAGCTACACAACAGCTTCCTCAACCCATTGCCTTGGCTCACTGACAACTCCAGCAAACTAGAGCAGCTGGTGAGAACAGAAGTTTTCTAGCTTCTTAAAGGGACTGGTTACATATTAAAGAGTCACCTATCCCTCTGCAACCAGTAGTTGTGTGAACAATGGAAGGCCTTAAGTTAGCCAATGAGAAAGCAGCTGTGTTCCTTCTTCTAACAGGCATTATCTATATTTCAGATTGAAGAACTAATGCAGTCCATAATGTGACAAATTACTACAAGGACACAAAAGTATTATGTAGTCACCCATGTAACTAAAACACAACTGAGAGTTTGCAAGTTAAGTCCATCTGACATTTTATATAGCACCTAGCAGTATAACTCATATTTATCCTGCCCCTGTGTCTCTGGATCTGCTTATCAAGCCTGATTTCTTGTATAGCACTGACAAGAAATTATTATGCAGATCTGAGTGAGCTTAAATTCTACTGAAAGAACTCTTGGAACTTGACTGAGGAGATAAATGTTGAAATGTACTTATAAACTTGGTTTAGGTGTATTTGCCAGTTGATAAATGTTTAGCAATGAACAGTCAGTGGGAACCACTCAGTAGCTTTTGTAAAACTCAAGGGTATCATTGTGTGAACACACTTCCTATTCCTATGTTTGGCTACAATATTTGCCAAAATGATAAAGCCAAGTGACCACGGACTGAAACCTCTGAGCACATGAGGCAAAATCAATCTTTCCTCTCTTACATAAATTTTAAGGTATTCTGTCACACTAATAGAAAGTTTAAACACCATAATGTGGCTTTTCCTGAATAACTACAAAGATTAAAAATTCATGGAGAATATTACCCTAGTATCACAATATTCTTTTGTTCTACATTCCTGGTTTTAATAATATTGCACTTATTTGAAACAAAGCAAAAGCAGCATGCTTTTTAGTGTGACACTGTAACAGAAAACATATGAACAAATATGCTGTTTCTAAAAAAAATCTCAAATGTTTTATTCTTATGATGATGGTCTGCAAAGTACAGAGAACTTAAAATGTCACTTCCCACTTCTATTCGACTTGTTTATCTTCTGATCACTGCTTCATATGAGATAAAGTTAGAGACGTGTTTGGGTATTTGTAATCTTATAGTTAGTTTTATGTTGGCTTTCAAAGGGTAAGGCTTTTTCTGTAAAATACCATCAATACAAGTTTAAACAATTGATCTGTACACAGGAAAACTATAAGCAACACCCATCTTAATAACATTGTATTATAATTATATAGAAAAATGACATAAATGTACAGTTCAAAGCTGGAATGTTCTGAAGGATTTATCTGGTAGTTTCAGCCTGGCATTATGCTTGGCACAATTTCAGATTCTGTTTCATGCAAGCTTATTGAGAAATACTGTCATACAAAACAGGCTTATTATGTTCACAGTAGACAATGCAAGCCACACATTTTCTTAAGAATTTATGTACTTAATTTACATTTTAACTCATAATAATTCTGTAAGTTAATGAGGCTTGTTTATATTCTGTGCATATTTTACCAGGCCCAGATCATGTCTGTACAACCTACCACCTTAGATCTCTAACCACATATGCCCAGCACTTTTGGCTGTCCCTAAAAGTCACTTTTAATTGCTTGCATTTTGTTTGCTCCATTTTTAGTCCTTGTTTCTGACATTCACAATTCCATTCTGTGCTTTACAGGACTGACTTACTAATTTCTGAAAGTGAGTGAGAAAACGTGACCTTTGTCTACATCTGTCTGGCTTATTTTGCTGCATACAATATTCCAAAGCCATCCATTATAAAGGGATGACATAAGGTAAGACTGTTCCTGAGGCGATGTCAGCAAACATCTACTCACCTCAGATAAGGTGAACTAAGACAGACCAAATTAAGGATGCAACCCAAGTCCAACTTGGTGAAACAATATATTTTTATTGGGGTTACTTATAGTAATATTGTGGGAGATCACTGATAGCAGGAAATGACATAAAGATAGCTGTATCACATGTCCACTATGACAAGGGTGATGGGTAATGAAAGCTGGAACCCCGGAGCTTCCACTCAACTCAACTGGCTAGAGTGTCTCTTTCAGGCACCTCAGCTCCTCTGAACCTCTTCCAGCCACCTGAACTCTGTTTGTAGTCTAGGTAACTAATCTGCTCTCTCCTTCAAGTAGCTTGGTTGGTTTTTGCATCTTCTATTTAGCTAAATTTGTCTCTCAAAAGTTTTTACTACTTCTATAAAATCATGGAGACAGAGATGCCCAGTTTGTAATCCAGGCAAACCTATCCCCGCCTCTCATCCACCTGCACATGGCAGGTATATGTACCCTGGATTTTTAAAAGAAAGGCTCCACCCACTTCTGTTCTCTTTCCTAGTGTTCCCTACAGCAGATGGGACTTTTCCTGTTTCCCTCTTCTGTCCTCTCGCTGTCTCTGTGTCTCTGTACCATATTTTCTTACCTCCCCTTCAATAAAACTTTCAATTAGTCACATGTACAGATCTCTGTTTCCAGATCCTAATGCCATCCACCTCAGAAACATGATCCTGCAGGTCCTGGGGCAGGTCAGGGACTGCCATCCCAAAACACTATTCTTTATTCCTAACACTTAGGAAATCTGGTCAGTTTCAGAGAATTTCTGACGCATTTTAGTTGTTTCCTGACTAAACTGAACAAGCTTCTTTGCAGGATAAAATGTTTCCCCTCTCTTTAGAACATCCCATGTCTTAAGGTTCTTCCTTTATAGCTTTAATGTTTTCTCTCAGAGGAAATATAAGGATGGAAAAATTTAGCCTAACTCTCCACTGACCCCAGGAAGCTAGAAGTTTAAATCCCGGACCCTGTCACCTGGTAGTGAGTAGGCAAAAGATCACATTATTTGCTGATCACTACAGGGCTATTTACGACAGCACCTGTGAGTGAGTGAACACAGGAAATGAGCTTTGTCACCCCTCCCAGAAGTCTGTGCAAAAGCAGACTTCTTGGGCTAAATGCAGGCTTGGATAGTTTAAATTAATTGGTCTTCACTGGATGCTATGAGATGATTGGTTTATGATGCACCTACTTTGTTGTAACCCTATAAAAGCTGTCTCAATTCTGTATCCAGGGTTTCCAGTCCTCTACCCCATGTGGAGTATGGCTGTGGACTCCAGTGCACTTGGAATATAAAAGACCTCTTGCTTTTGCATCAAGACCACTTCTTGTGAGTGATTTGTTGGGGCCGCCTTTCCTGAGTAGGGGTGTGAGGGTCCACGCTCTGTGGATATTTCAGAAATTGCTTCACAACACAGAAAGACACATTTTTATAGGTGGATAGTATTTCCTTATGTCACCACTACATTTGCTTTAATGTAATAAATGCTGGAAAGGCTACAGAGAAATGAAAATGTGAACACACTGTTGGTGGAAATATAAATTAGTAAAATCTATTGTTATCAGGGAAATCAATATTTCCTCTTGTGGATTTTTATCTTTCTAATATTAGAAGGTAGAAATGGACTCAAAAAGAAGCTTGATGACAACTTGTTAGTCTTTGAAAGAAAAATGAGAAGGTATCCAAGCAGTAAATCTCAGTAGCTGCTTGGTGGAGAGAGAAGGGGGTGCAAGTCATACCTTTGGAGTTGAGGTTGAAGACTGGCTTATAACTCTGTAGGTGTTCTTCAGATAAACAGTGATAAAGCCCAGTGTCAGGGAAAGCATAGTTAGGCTTTTGGAGACAGATAACAGGAACTGAGAAAGAGTGAAAGACAAAAAGTGATAAAGAGATAGAAAAGTAAAAGCTATGCTACTTGAATTAGAGCTCAGTCAAGCTGGCAGGATTAGCAATGAATGTCTGCAAATGGCTAGATATAAAGTGAAGAGACAGACTGGCTTCCAGGAGGGATACATACATTAACTTATTAAGGGGATAATTTCATTAGCATGTCTTTAGGTGAATCAACTTTTTTATTCCGTTGTCTCCTGGCCAAGTGATTGGCAGGCCCAGCTGGATTCTCTCTTAAGGGAGGACATAATCATATGTAATGTTCTAATATTTGCAGCAGATCAGAATGTCAACTCTCCACAAAGGGACAGAGGGTAGAACTTGGATTCCTTTCTTCTGACCAGCAGGAAGTCCCTTTTTATTTAATGAGCCTCAACAAAGCTACAATGCCTCCTTCCTTTTATATGTAATTTTAAATCCTAAAAAGGCACATATGTGTTGTTTCACTTTTTAGTGCTGCCAGGAAAACAGGAGGTAAGGTCAAATGCTGATGATAAGGGAGAGAGCCATTGTCAATGGCCTTGAATCCTACTGATCCCTATCTGGCTACTTAACATTCCTCTCTCAAGATTTAATACCTAACATCATGCAGGTTATGGGCATTTAGTCAGTCTACTTCCAGCAGGGTAGTTTAGTTCTTCTCCAACCAGCTGGCTCGAATAATCTCATTTTGCCTGAATAAAAATTCTTTGTAATTCTTACACAGCCAGTACCATGAGGCTGACAATTCAATAATATAGCAGCAAGAGGCAAATCACAGTAGTCATGTGACCTTATTTTATCGGATCTAGTTTCTCTACTGGGTGAGTGGAAATCTCTCAGGTTTTGAGGAGAGGCTTGCTACTGTAAAACTCATGGTCTAAACTTACTACTCAGGGTCTAAAGCATTAAGAGGGGTAAAACAAAGATAACTCAGTATTTGACATTCCTTGTACTAAGAATTAGGTTGCTTAGGTTGGAGATATTTTAAAGGTATTTGCATAATTTAGGTTAAACACACATGCACTGTTGCATGTAGTTCTAGATTGTTTTGCATGTTGTATGTCTTCTTAGTGTGATGAATCTCCACCCAGGTGTATGTAATTTTGTTCATAATGAGCTATAAGTCAGTTTCAGACTCTTCAGGGTGCCTCTGCTACATTCCAATGAACACTTTGGAAGTTATGAAGGGTGTATAGCTAGTCTTTTTTGGTTTTGTTTTGATTTTTTTGTTTTGTTTTGTTTTGCTTTAGTTTGATTTTGCTTGGTTTACCTGGCAAGGTTTCTCAGTGTCACACTCCTCGTTATCCTGCAACTCACTTTATAGACAAGGCTGACCTTGAACTCACAGAAATATGCCTGCCTCTGCCTCCCAAGTGCTAGGATTGAATGTGTACACCACCAATTCCTTACTGTAGCCAGTCTTTATCTTTGATTTTTTTTTCATGTACTACTTTTGTAAGACTTTGTACATGTTGCCAAGACCTTGCTTTCTACCCTCATTTAGACATTGTGTATTTATTTCCAAGGAAGTAAATCAATTCCATGTTTGTTATATTTCAGTTCAGTCTAATGGGTAAGTAGTTCCAGGACTCTGAGATACCACATAGGAAGTGTTATTTATGAAAGTAGATCTGGCAACACACAAAGGTTTCTTGAACTTTCCTAACAGAGACAAACTATTTGGACTCCATTTTTCTTTTTAAACTAACAGCAGTAGATTTGTCTTAAATGTCTTTTATATTGCTATTGATGGCTATAGTTTGAATAAGAGATGTACCTTATAGATCATGTATTTTACCACACAGTTCCCAATTGCAAATTCTGTTTGGGAAAGTTAGACAGCATTAGAAGGTAAACTTTTGCTGGAGGAAGTAAGTCAATGGAAGTGGGCTTTGATTCCTTTCCTGTTCCCAGTCTCTGTCTCTTTCTGCTTCTCCCCATCCTCTCTCCTTATTACCCACCCTCTCCCCCCCCATATCCTACCCTGTATTTTCCTCTGCCTCTCTCTTCTTTCCTTCTCTTCTTCCTGTGTACCAATGAAGTGCAATGAGCTGACGTCATGGTCTTGCTGCCATACCTTCTCTTTTTGATGGACTAGTTACCTTTTGAAACTATGAGGCAAAATAAATCCATTTCTCTTCTAAGTTGCTCTATCTCAGGGTATTCTATTACAGCAACCAAAAGGAATCAAGTAACTAATATGTTGTTCTAGTCTGACATCCCCTATTCCAACATAATCTCCTCTCTTATTCCTATTGAAGTCCCTTCAGTGCTCTTCTACATCTGAAAAACCATGGTTTCTTTCCTTCTATACTTGTCTCTGCCATGCCAATATCATGCTGATAATGTAAGATTTGGGCTTGTTTCAGGTATGCCAACATCATGCTGATAATATAAATTTTGAATTTTATTATGTTATTGAAATATATTACAGAAATTTTTACATCACCTGTGGGAGTTGGGAAGTGTTAAATTAGGAAGTAATTAGGCCATAAGAATGTAGCTCTCATACATGTAACCACTGTTATTCTAAAATAATCTACCAACACAAGTCCCAACACTTTTCTTTTCTGGACTGTGAGATTACTAGTCTGCTAGGAATAATCTTTCTGTACACTTTAAGTATATTACTCTCATTAATTAATGAAAAGCTGATAGGCCGGTAGCTAGGAGGGAAGTCACTCAGAAAAGGCAAACTAAGAATGATGGAAGGAAGGAGGGTGGAGTTAGAGGAGATACCAGCCAGCCACTGAGGAGCAGAACATGTAGAAAATGAGGTAACAGGCCATGAATCACATGGCAAAAATAGAAATATGGGTTAATTTAAACATAAGAGTGAACTAATAACAGGCCTGAGCTATTGGTCGAAGATTTACAAATAATACTGTCTCTGTGTGGTAATTTGGAACCTGCTGCCTAAACAGAGAGCAGGTGGTCAGGAAGAAAAAGCTCCATCTACACAAGTCAGCATTAGTCTTCATTCTGGAAAATGCTCCTAATCATATTTTCTGCCTGATGATACTTAAGCTTGAATTCCTGAACTACTGTTTACATGCTAACAGTTATATGGTAATTGTTTACAGCAGCTCAGTGGGCTTTCTAAACCAGCACATGGCTTGCTCTTCCTTATTAACCAATAAATTTTTCATTTTACATTCAGCAATAAGTTATACTTTCTCTAAATTCCTAAGTCTATGAATGAGCATCTCTACTTACAAATATATCTCAAATGCATATCCTTAAATTGATTTTGTATACAAATACACTTTTTGCTATTATTTCCTATTTTGTTTACCTCACCAAGCAAACACTAAAACAAAACTTTTTATGATATGAAATCAAGATATTTTAATATGTCTACATATGTTTATGTCTTTATACTGTTATAACCTCTATTTCTAAGTGTTTCATGGGTGTTTGCTTCTGTTTCCAACAGGTACTATATGAGGACTCCATGATGGTGGATAATTTAGTTGATGATCTCACTATCAGGGAAGGGCATTTATGGTAGCCTTTCCTCAGTTGCTCAAATTGTTAGTTGGAGTTAGTCTTGTAGGTCTCTAGACCTTTCTTTAGTTCAGTTCTCTCTCTCTCTCTCTCTCTCTCTCTCTCTCTCTCTCTCTCTCTCTCTCTCTCTCTCTCTCTCTCCGTTTTCTGTCTTCTATTCCTACCCTGACTCAATCTACCTAGTCGCACATGCTTTCCTCTCCTCCCCTTCTCTTTCTCCTAGTTCTCTCTCCATTCACTGCCCCCCCATTTCCCATGTGTTCTGGCAGACTTATCCCTTCCCCATTTTGTGACTGACCATATATGAATCTCTTAGAATACACCCTGTACCTTGTTGTCTGTTGGTGTGAATTAACTCATGGTCGTTATTCATCATGAACTCTGAAAATATTCTAAGCACTGCTTAGTCTGTTGTCTGTTGATATTGTACATGTTATATGTATCTAAGAAACATAAATTCCATCCTAGACTGAATTGAGTTAGGCAAGATCACTTTGTTAGTCTTCAACCCACATCACCTTTCCTGAATTCTGGTTACTAAGCACAACTTGTTTCACTTAAGACAGTAAGATAGAACATGAATAATAATTAAATTCTTGTAGTTACTGGGTATTTAAAAGGAAGAGTGAATTTCCTTTCAAATACAAATACCTTGTTCTTTAAGGTATTCAGTGTTTTTTAAAAACTTTTATTACTACAGTCAACATTTTACATGCCAAACACAGTTCCCCCTCCTGTCCTTTCTCCACCTCCCCTTCCCTCCCTTAACCCACTCCTAACCATCCTTCAGAAAGGGTAAGGAGTCCCATGGGGAGTCAACAAAGCCTGTCACATTCAAGTGAGGACATACCAACCCCTCTCCTCCCATGAACAAGGCTTAGCAAGGCACACCAACACATGGATTGGCTTCAAAAATCTAGCTCATTGACTAGAGATAGGTCCTGGTCCCACTGGTACAATAAATAAACTTAGCTATAAAACTGTCGCCCACATACAGAGGACCTAGCTTGGGCCCATACACGTTCTCTAAGTGTCAGCCTGGAGTCCAAGAGCTCCCACAAGTTCAAGTCTCTGTTTTTTCCCCCACCATGATCTTGTCCCACCACCTTGCTCCTATAATGCCTCCTATCTCTCTTCAACTGGACTGCCTTAGCTTGGCCTAGTGCTTGAATGTGGATCTTTGCATCTGCTTCCATCAGTTACTGGATAAAGGTTCTATGATGCTAGTTAGGATAGCCACCAATTTGATTACAGAGGAAGGTCAGTTTAGACATGCTCTTCACTATTGCTAGGGGTCTTAGCTGGGGTCATCCTTGTGGATTCCTGGAAATTTCCCTAGCATTAAATTTATCTCTCTATCAAGATATAATTGTCCTTGCTGTCCCACACCAAACCTCTCCCAATTCAACCATCCCGTTCCCTCTTGTTCTCATCCCCATCCCATCCCATTGACTGCCTCCCCTGCCTTTAGTTTACCCAGGAGATTTCATCTATTTCCCTTTGCCAGGGTGATCCATGTGTCTCTCTTAGGGTTGCCCTTCTTACCCAGCTTTTCTGGAGCTGTGGATTGTGGCCTGGTCATTTTTTGCTTTACATCTAGTATCCACTTAAGAGTAAGTACATACTTTGTTTGTCTTTCTGTGTATGAGTTACCTTACTCAGGATGATTTTTTTCTAGTTCCATCCATTTGCCTGCAAGTTTCATGATGCCATTGCTTTTAACAGCTGGGTAACATTCCATTGTGTAAATGTACCACATTTTCTTTATGTATTCTTTGGTTGATAGGCATCTAGGTTGTTTCTAGGTTCTGGCTATTATAAATAATACTGCTATAAACATATTTGAGCAAGTGTTCTTGTGGTATTGAGCATACTTTGAGTATATGCCCAAGATATTGGGTATTGCTGGGTAATGAGCTACATTCTTTAAAAGGAGAATGAAATTTGTGTCTGTTAAAAACTTACAACATCACTGCATCTAAGTAAATTCTCTAAATTTCTAAATACCCTAAGTGAAAGAATCACTTACTCCCTATTATCACTTTGTCTACTTTCTCAAAGAACATTGTGCTTTGCTTATAGTAATATGCAGCATTGATGTCAGGTTATATTTTAATCACTACACTGAGAAAAGAGGTCATTATAAGTTGGTGTCAATCTCCAAGCTAATAGATCATCATATAATGTGCTCTAGCCTTTTTTGCTCTCTGAGCTAAGAAATCTTTATATGAGAATACTTTACCTACATGAAATTAGGACATGAATTTCCTAAATTACATGAAGCTGAGACAGATCTTCCTGTCATGATGTATGCAAGGAATAAGAGGAATACACTGAAAAGGTTTTATAGGTATCATTCTTTCTTACTCATTGTTAGAGGAAAATCATAGCAAACTGACCCGACTCTGCTTTAAAACAACATCCAGTGGTTCTAAATATAACCTATGCTTTTTGAGTTTGCATTTGCACATACTCAAGATGTATAAGTCAGAAACCCAGAATTATTAAAAGCATTTCAGGAAGAAAATAAGTTATTAAAACAAACTTTGTGGCGTAAGTCATATTTTTAAAATTAAGTTGCTCTGATATTGATACACCAGAATAGTAATTCATTAAGTTACAATACCATTAATTTCTTACTTGATAAAGCATATTAATGTCAAAAGTTAGTCTACTTATTGCTCTTTTCAAAGAGACTCCGTATTTCAAATAACAGAAAAAAATAGAAATTTTATCACATATGAAAAACAAATTGATCAATTGCTATAAATATATACAAAATAGAAAAAGATAAGAAAAAACTTGCATTTGCAATTTAAAGTTATCAGGCAGGTGTGTAATGTCACATGCCTGCAGAATCCTATTTATAAATGCACATTTTAATACCAACTCAGTGCCCTATTCATTAAGGGGAAAAGTGCTGATTACCAACAATTTTCATTTTTTTCAGTGCACCCCAAGAGTTCCTTTTTTCTTAAAAAAAAAAATTCTTTCTAATTAGATAGTTTAGGCTCATTTTAATTAATTCATAAATTCTCTTGAATTCATAAATATTATTTCCCTTAGATTGTTGCTTAAGCAGCATATACATATGCATTTACATTTACATAATATAAATTATAATAAATTGCATATGTGTATATGCATATTTGTGTAATAAAAAGTAATACATGATAAGTTTAACTAAAGAGAAATCAAAATGGACAATGAGCACAGGCATTTGTATCCCTAAATAACCTAAAATGAAATGACCAATTTTAAAAATAAAAAATTTTAAAGTGGAAAATCAATGTGTTGCCTTGTATTGATTTCCATTTTTTCTGTAAAATAAAATTTGTCCATTTTGTTTCTTAGAAAACATAATTGTCTTATTGTCATCCTAAATCAGACTTTATAAAATATTTTTCTAATTTTTTAGTGGCAGCTTTCAAAGTGAAAAGGAGATAGATTTGATTTATGTTATAGAAATTTACATGTATATAGCTGTGCAGAAGATCAATGATAGACCAAAATATTTTGAGCCTGCCAGAGTGGTCAGAGAAATAGTTAGGATCTGTTACCCCTGAAAAAGTGATGATGAACCTTGGAAACACAGATGCAGTGCTGGAAATGAAAAGTGGAAGACAGATCTTCAAGATATTCAGGAAGAAGAATTAACAAGATGTGCAGTCTGATTGATTGTGAGAGATGAGATAAATGGATGAGTTGAGCATCATAATGAGGTTATCTAGCTTGGGTGACTTACTGAATAGTGATTTCATTAACTTAAGGGAAAAGGAAGGAAGAAAGAACAATTTTGGAGAGGAAGATAACTTTGACCTAGAGAGCCATGAAACTAAAATCATCTATGGGCATCCAAAGAGAATATATCTAGTCAGCCATTTTAAACTTTAGGTCTCTGTAGTATATGACTGAGGCGATGTTATTGATGTAGTTGGAAGAACTGTCCAGGATAAAGAATTATCCTCATGAAGAAATCAAATCATCCCAATAAGATCACATGGAATTTGCTGCAGAACCATTCAAAACCTGAACCCTGCAAAATACCGCTATTTGAGGCAGGTAGGGAAAAGGTAATGAATGTTAAAAAATAAATAAATAAACAAACAGAACTGACAACACAGTTACCAGACTGGATCTGGATATTATACAAATGAGCTCTATGAGAAACATCATGGCCTGATGTTTGAAATTTGAAGCATTCATAGCTAAAATTCCACTCACTACATAGAAAAGCTCTAAGGAGATTCTGGCAGATTGCATCTCTGAGTTGGTAGAGTAAAAACTGGAAAGTATAAACTGGTCATGAACCTATTCGCATATTTCCAGTTGCTTATTCTGCAATTGTTCTTAATTTTGTCATGGGCATGCCTTCCTACTCTCTGAGTTAGCTTCAGACAGCATGCTGCCAGGTTTTTGTTTTGCATAACTTTAGACCTTTTCTTAGCTTATAATTAACAGAGATTGATCCTCTGGCTAAAGAACTTAAGTACAATTATTCCTCACATTCTTCTTGAACTTTTATAAACTTAGAATCTTAGATACCCACTTTGGCACTGATAGAAAATGGTGGAAACCTAGAGAGAATGATCCATCACAAAGGAAGGTGGGACCTGAATCCCTTCATCTTCCTTTTTCTCACTTCCTTCTCTTTGAGTGAGAAGGCTTAGCTCCACAGTATGCATCTTACATGATACTTTACCTCACCACTTACATGTTAGGGTCAAACACCCAATGGATAAAACCAGTAAACTAATAGACCAAAGGAAGCAGCTTGCTTCTTTTATAAGTTGGTTATATCTGGTCGTTTATTTTAATAAATTGAAAAATACAATTATCTATTCATGAGAAATGTAACTAACAGATTTTATGTAGAATTTTGATATCTCAGTCAAAGTGTATTTAATCCTTAATAACAGGTTTTTATTTGTTTGGTTTTGTTGTTGTTGTTGTTTTTGTTGTTGTTGTTTTTCAAGACAGGGTTTCTCTGTGTAGCTTTGGAGCCTATCCTGGCACTTGCTCTGTAGACCAGGCTTGCCTCAAACTCACAGAGATCCACTTGCCTCCACCACCTTGCCTTATTAACACTTTTACTTGTTCCAAATTTGAAGGCAGTGTCTGAGACAAGGCTTAAAAGTACAGAAAAGAAGGAGACACTGTTATTATTGGTGTTTGAAATGTCAGATAACTTATTTAATTTAGAAACCAACATATTAAATATTTAATCAATGGCTTAAACCAAGGTCCTTCCCACCAAACATGCACCTCTTAAAGATTTGATGAAAACTCTATTGTATGCAGTGAGCATGTCTGACTCATTTGCCTGCTCAGGGGACTATATTTCTCCTGTTGTGTGCCTTGCCCACTCCAATAATGAGGGAGTTTACCATGTCTTATTGTATCTGTATTAAGGCTGGGCATTTAATTCAGAATGAGGAACCCCATGATCCATCCAAAGCATTGTCTCTGCTCCCATTATTAGGAGTCCCACAAATATACTAAGCTACATAACTGTCACATATCTACAAGAGGCCTAGCCCTGTCCCATACAGATTCCCTGTTTTTTTGGTTCAGACTCTGGGAGTCCCCATGAGCCAGACTAGCCATATTTTGGGTTATCTCCCATATTCCTGCCCTCTCTGACTCCTACAATCTCTTCTCCCTCTCTTCAGCAAGACTCCACCTTGGCCCAACAATTGGCCATAGGTCTCTGAATCTGCCTACATCAGTTACTGGATGAAAGCTCTCTGTTGACAGCACAGGTAATCATCAATCAGATCACAGGGGATGGCCAGCTCAGGGTCTATGTCCACTGCTTCCAGGATTCTTAGTTGGGGACATCCTCATAGACACCTGGAAGTTTCCCTTGTATCAGGTTTCTATCCAACTCCCTAACCCCATCCCCACCCTCATTCTTTCCAAATAGGGCTGTGTGGTTTTAATGTGTTTTGATGACCTGTCATTGGTTCATCTCTAATTTTTAGTTTATCAGCTTAAACAAATAAAGAGTACATGATATGCCCACAGCTTCAGATAAACACATTCATTCCTGCCCTTGAACATACCTTACTAGCCAGGCTCATTGGACAGAAGGCAAGAGCTGCTTGAGGAAGGACATCTTTGGAAGAACTTTGGCTATGGTCAGGATGGTGGAGAGGAAACCATAAGTTTGTCATCTTTATGTGGCCACTCTGCTGTCTGCCTTTCAGAGATCTGTCTAGCTCCTATCCCTGAAAAGTATTTTATGAAAAAATCTGATAATCTTATGTCTTGAATTCTATCACTGGAACTCATGGAAAAGTGTTTTTGAGTTGACAAAGCTGCATGCTTGCCATGCCTATACTATGATAGGAGGTGGGTGAAAGGAGAATCCACAGAAAACTCAAAGGCAAGCAAGGGTGAAGTAAACTGAATAGCAGAAACAATAAAGAAAAGCAACTCAACTGTGCAAGGCAAGAACCTGCTCGTGAAGATTGTCTAAACTCAACACATGGACCATGCATGACCACCCCCACCCAATCAGAAACAATGATAAAAAGGGATCATATATATATATATATATATATATATATGTATGTATGTATGTGTATATATATATATATATACATATATATGTATACATACACACATGGACACATGCACACAAACACACACACACACACACACACACAATATTCAAACACATGTATTCAGTGATTGAAAGGCTATGTAGCATGTTTGGTTCTCAGAGAAATGACATTCTAGCACACACTAGTATAATAATTTTAAAAAATCAGAGCAAAGGACAAATGAGAATCTGATATAAGGTACTGCTGCAATATAGAAGAGTCTATACTGTTAGACATTCCTTCCATATTACTTATTGATGTGACATGTGCATAATTCATCAAAGCAGAGTATAGCCTATGGCTAAAGCAGTTTCATTTCCCAAATATATGCAAGTGATAATTTTGTGCACAAAAATTTATATAACAATATGTATATCACTAACACTTATAACAGCAAAAAATTTTTAATATATTCAAATGTTGGCCAATAATAGAATTAATAAGGTGAAGTCAAATACAGAATTAAAATGAACATCCAGTAGTATGAATAAAACTTATAATTTTCAGTGAAAGAAGAGCACTGAAGAAAACAGCATGTTTTCATTTATATAGCATTCATTTGTATAGCATAACATATGTTGAGTTATATAACATAATGTTGGAAGCAGTGTTCCATGTCTCAGTTTGAATTATGTATTTTTTTCACAAATGCTACACACTGGACAATTTGAAGTTGTTCATTTATTTGCAGATAGTATAGTAAGTAGTAAAAATAATATGGGTGAAAGGTCATTAAATGATTCTTTAGCAGCCTAGCAGTCCCTCTAAGTCTTGGTCAGAAGCCCTTACATGATAGCCAGAAGTACTCTGTATCTGTCTAATTTGGTGTCACTTGCTGAGCAGATGACAGGGAGCATATAAAATGCTATGTCTGAAAGGAATCACTTTGAATAAAGTTTTAAGTTCTCCCTGAAAGGTAACTGAGGGTTTTGCAAACAGGGATGTATGGAAAAAAACAAAACAGCTGAATGTGCAAGAACCAAATGAGAGAAGAAAGTGTGTGTGTGTGTGTGTGTGTGTTGAATATTTACACATATATGGTTGTGTTTGTAATATGTGTAAAACTAGATAATAACATTTTATTGGCCAATAATTTATAATTAATGATAAGTCTCTATGTTGCTTATTTGGGAACTGATGTTTCCAAAGAAAAAGTTCACCTATGAATGCTCATACTCTAGGATTAACACAGAGTTTGCATCAGAGAAGCCTACTCAAATGGCCTGTGCAGCTTGATCTTGAAAACTTAATTAGGGATAGTGAGACAATGAAGAAAGGACAGACAAATAGACAAACTTACACACACACAGAGAGAGAGAGAGAGAGAGAGAGAGAGAGAGAGAGAGAGAGAGAGAGAGAGAGAGAGAGAGAGAGAGAGAGAGAGAGAGAGAGAGAGAGAGAGAGAGAGAGAGAGAGAGAGAGAGAGAGAGAGAAAATTGGGACCAGGTAGGCTCCTCTGACAAAGATGAACTAATATTTCTATTATTATATCATAGTGGTTGTGGGTATCTGTAGGAGAACAGTCTTCGGCTATAACATTCACAAGGATGAAGCTGTGGTCATGTTCATTAGTTTCTATCCAAACTGGTTAGTAAACACTTGTGATTCCACTCATTGTCAAAACTTCTACCTGGACAAGATGGAGCCTCACCATAGGGGGAGGGGAAACATTGCCAATTTTCCACAACTCTAATGCACAGAATTCTTCACACAGGTATGCCAATTCATCAGTCCACCTTCACTCTGTACTTCCTCTTCTCTACATTCTTAATTCACCAGTCCACCTACACTCAGTACAGTACATTCTCAAGGCTTCATCTTCTTCTTCCAAATACCAAACAAGTGTGTCACAAACAATGCAGAAGGCCAGGGGAGTAAGGGCTTGTGAATTCAGGAAGGCAGAAGTGTGTAGACTTTCTAAGACCTACCCTTCCACTTTGAACCACTGAGAGAGCAACAAAACAGAAAAATTTTATTAGACCTACCGTCCAATTGTTTGTCTGTATGCTCAAGAGTCCTAAACTTGGTTGGACTTTGTGATGTCATAGACTGAAAACACAGACTGTCACAGTAGCGGATAGGACAAGAGCAGTAAATGTAAAAGTATTATGCAAGCTTACTTTTTTCCCAAATTTAAATAACCACTATGTATTTCTCATAAATTCCAAGATTGTACTAGGAGAGTTAGATTCAGGAACAGAAATTGAAAACCAGGGTCCCAGGAGATCCTAAAGATCTCATGGTTTGAAACATTTACATTTTTTTTCTAAATCTGATTTTTGTCTCTTAATCTAGTTTTTTAAAGCTATTCATTACTTTCTTTTTCTGTCTGTTTATACGTGCCAATAAGAGAGCTCTTGAAAATAAGAGCTTTTCAGATTTTTACAATTATACTGGAAAAAAATCCTTGTAAGACACCTTTTCTGGCCACTACAATTAGGACCTGAGATGGAACATACACTCATTCAAATTCTACCTTTCCATGGAAAAGGCAATAGGTAGACTTTTCCAAGATTAGAATATGATTTGAACATTAAAAGAGGAATGCATTCTTGAAAAGGATGCAGAAGAGATATCTCTCATGGTTCATCAAATTTACTTTTAGAAATAGATCTAAGAAAACCAAAGACACATTACCACAGACCATTAACAATAATGTTATCTTATATGCTGAAGATGTTTCTTCAGCATATCCAGGCTTTTGTTGGCACAGGTACACACATACTTGCAAACACTTGAAAGTGTTTCTGATCTCACAATTGATATTATGAAATGCTGTACTGAACCCCTTGCTCCTGTGTTATGGGATATTATTTTAACTAGGCAAAAATCTGTTATATTTGTTTATGCTGCAGAATGTTACTTTAACTGTGTAAAGGAGTGTTACTTCTGTTTATGTTGCATTTGTTTAAATATGTAAAGATGTGTTGCATTTGCTTCACTTTGACTACGTAAGACAGCTGATTGGACTTACAAAGAACTGAATGGCCAATAGCTAAGCTGAAGAAGGATAAGTGAAGTTGGCAGGCAGACAGAACAAATTGGAGAAATCTAGGCTCAAGAGAGGAACAACAATAGAAGAAGAAAGGAGACTCCTGGGACTAGAAGTCAGGCAGCCACCAGCCAGCCAGACATTGAGAAGCAGTGAAAGTAAAATATACAGAAGAAAGGAAATAAGCCCCAAGGCAAAAGGTAGATAAAAAGTAAGAGGTTGATTTAAGTTAAAACAGCTAGCCAGAAATGAACCTAAGCTAGGTCAAGCATTCAAAACTATTAATAAATATTCGTGTCGTGATTTGGGAGCTAGTTGGTGGCCCAAAAGAAAAAGCCCAGTGTACCCTGAGGTTTCTTAAAGACAAATTCCTCTTCCAACTTGACATAATTTGACAGAGTGTCTTCCTTAAAGTCACAAATGTGTCAATTACTGCTTCTTTATAAGCAAACACTTGATTCCCTTGGGTGGTTAAGATCAAGAAGGAATTTTCTCATAAAGACAACTATAAAGATCTGAAGAACATTGACAAGATTGTTGAGGATATCCTGTGACTTTTGCATCTGTGACCCACAACAAAAATTTGTCTATTAAGCTACCTATCTAAGGAGAAATGAGACAACCCACCAATCTGCTGGTGTCTTATGTATTTATTTATTTATTTTATATTACATATCAATCCCAGTTCACTCTCACTCCCTCCCTTTCTCCCTCCCTCCCATGCCTCCTCACTACCCTTTTATCCCACCCCATCCCCAATTCACAGGGAGGGTGGTGCCTTCCAGGAAGGGTCAACAAAATCTGTCAAGTCATTTGGAGTAGTGACTAGGCCCTCCCTCCTGTCTATAGGCTAAGGGAGTATCCTTCCATGGGGAAAATGGTCTCAACGTTTTTTTTTTTTTTTGTTTTGTTTTTTTGTGCACCAGGGATACATCCTGGTTCCACTCTCAGAGGTCCCTCAGACTGCCCATGTTCAGGGGAGTCTGTGTCACTCCAATGATGGATTCCCAGATATCAGTCTGGGGGCCTATTGGCTCCCCCGTGTTCAGGTCAGCTGTCTCTGTGGGTTTCTGTAGCCTGGCCTTGTCCTGCTCTCTGCATCTGTATCTAGTTTGGCTCAGTGTTTAGCTGTGTGTTTGCTTCTGTTTCCATCAGCTACTAGATGAGGTTATATAAGTTAGACATTAATCTCATTATCAGGGAAGGACATTTATGGAAGCCTTTCCACTGTTGCTCAAATTGTTAGTTAGGGGTCAGTCTTGCAGGTCTCTGGATATTTCTCTAGAGTCGGTTTTCTCTTCAAACCCATAATGGCTCCCACTTTTATGTTCTCTCTCTCTCTCTCTCTCTCTCTCTCTCTCTCTCTCTCTCTCTCTCTCTCTCTCTCTGACTCAATCTTTCCTCATGGAAAGGGAAAGGAACAAGATCTACTGTGCATATTGGCAGTTGGGGCAGTAAGTGTACTGCTGATCTCTTTTGAACAACCAAGCTATGAGAGTTTTAGGACCATGTATCATCCTGGGATAGCCTTCACAAGACAACACAAGTAAAACACAAAGCTACTAGTGTCCTTTCTATTTGGAAAGGGGGAGGAGGCAATGTATACTCAAGTTAGCATATACCAAAGTCAGTATGCCTAAAGACTACTCTCAATGAAACAAAAGCTGTTTTACTATTAAACTGAATTTGGGAAATGAGAAGGTGACAGGATAGTTTGTCTATTCACCCAGATTGCACATATCAATATCTGTATTTTGATTGTGCTGCCATGTTAAGCTGTGTGTACTCTTGACTCTGGTCCTTCTACAAGACTGACTGTAATCAAGTCACCAATTGTTCACTAAAAGAAAATCTTCCTCTGTTCCTTGAATCTTTTTAAATTTAAAAGAGAAATTAAAAAGAACAATGAACACCCAAATTTATTGCATGCATAATTGCAATAACACAGCCTAATTACCTACTCACCTAATTTTTCAGAAACTTATGATGCTTTCCTGAATGGGGAAAGGAGTATAGGTAACATTTCAAAAGATACAGCACATTGTCAAAAGAAGTCATGGGATTTTGAAAGAGTATTGGTCTTAGACAAACTTTAATTGGCCCACAGAACAGACATGGCTTCAAATAATTCTTTTTGGATTCCACATTTCAGACAATGAGGTATAGGAAATGGTATAGCAAAAGACATACAGTTATGTCTTCCCTGGTGTGTCTAGAAATGTGCAGTTATGTTAACTAAGCAGTGAGCATCTCTCAACTGAGATGGACAGGGCAAGAGAAGGTCAAAAGAAAACGAGTTGCCAACGGCATCGAAAGTGTCTCAGTGAGTCAAACCAAGGCTTTAGGGGGAATTGTTTCAGAGCATTAACAAAGCTAATGAACCAAATGAATAAGATACTCCCGCAAACACATGTCTATTTGTAGCATTACACACAAATGGATCCACCCCAACACTCTCTCTCTCTCCCCTCTCTCTCTCTCCCCCCTCTCTCTCTCTCCCTCTCTCTCTCTGTCTCTCTCTCTCTCGCTTTCTCTCTTTCTCTCTCTCCCCCCCTCTCTCTCCCTCTCTCCCTCTGGCATGCACGCACACACACACACACACACACACACACACACACACACACACACACACGTTGAGGAACCTCTTATTAGAGTAGGAGAGGTCACCATAGGATGGGTAAAATATAAGGCCCTATTAGCATTAAAGTCCTTTGACTTTGCTGTAATGATTTCAGAGCCTTCTGTTTTTTCCTAGGTTATGAGTCTTCCCAGGCTTCACTTTCCCATTCTGTAAACTGATGAGACTGAAAGAAGTGAGCACTAAAGTTTTGTCTTCTGCCAACTCTGAGCTCTTCTTGCCAATTAAGATTTATTTAAGTAGATGATTGTTGATGGATGGATGGAACATTAATGTGTGAAGTAAACAAGCCTTTCATGCTCTTTCAAATGTTTGTGCCTTTGTAGATGTACTCAAAGCACATCAATATGAAATTGTAATCAATAAATATCTAACAGTTGCTGTTCTAAAAAAAGCAAGCTAACCAGATTAGCAGTAAGACAAACATCAAGATGGGGGGGGCAAGTTCTAACTCAATCAATCTTTTAACTTAAGTGTCACAAGAAGCTAAACATATGAGAATGGGTGAGAGAGAAGATGTCTTCATGATATGTTTTTGTAGGTTGAGGATCTAATTTTATCTCATCTTTGAGAATCTTAATATCTAAAGGAAAGCAGTCAATAATTAAACAGAGAGGTACCTGTGTGCTTGACAGTTCCCATATTTTAAAAGACAAATAAGATTTTCCTTCAAGAGAAAATATATTTTCATGACATATATGGAGATAAATTCTCTTCCTTTAAAACAGTGCATCTGACAGTAATTAAGCCTCTATTAAGTCTGTTGTTTATTTTTAAGTTCAAATTTATTTAACAGCCATTAAAATCTCAGTGTTTGCATTTGCCTGTAGTGAAATCCTTCTGTGTGCTTTTCCATGGTTCACAGCAGGCAGTCCTGCCTAATCATAATGGCATGTTAATATTACAGGAGACTGTGAGCCAGAGAAAAGGAGATAGGAGACACTGTTTTCAAAGCAAACCTTATTGTGAATTTTAGACATTTATCATTTCTGGTTTCAACATGCTGTAACACTGGTTTATAAATGAGTGGGTTTTTATTAGTTTTATGTATGTTTAGAATCCCTCTTTTTCTCTGAGGCCAAGTGGTATAAAATGTATCCTCAGTTTGGTGGTAACTGAATGCAAGCAAATTGAAGATTGGATAGATTGTAAAGTAAGAGGCCCTGCACTTTGGCGTCTAGTACACTTGTTTCTATTTACAAAGTCATTTTCTTATTACCAAATTATCCACACAATTCTTTAAACCACAAGAGGTGTAAAAATAAAAGAAAACTCTCCTCGACTTAGAGGTCTAAACCAACAACAACAGAAGGACAACAAGAAAAAGAAGATAGTGTATGTGTTTTGTGTTTAGTAACTGTTAACAAACACCTTTCAGACAAGTTTTGTTAAATAGAATCCAGCAGGATGTTGAGATGATGGGTTTGGATAGTAAAATCATACACTATGAACAGAAGCAAAGCAGATATGGCTCTTATGTATACACAAGTGTCTATGATCTCTCAGTGAGCAAGTACCAGCTACCTCTAGTCAGCAAGATCTTCCTCAATTGACTCGTATGAAGATTTGCTTATGCATACATTTCGCTGTTAGTTGCTTTTTTCTGCTATGGGAATTTTTGTTTTTGAAGACCCCCTTCACTAGTATTTTTTGAGACAGATACTTGTGTAAAGGAATCATTTTATTATTTTAGTGGATAATAGTTTTATGATCACTCGAAGACATATTTAGTGGGTTTATAGATAGCTTTTTAAATCAAAAGGAACTTTATAAAACAATGATTTGATTGCTTCATTGCCCTCAGCATTATGAACAATTAACATCATACTCTATCATTTCAATTTTATATAAATGATATTTTACTATCTTAGAAGTCTATACATACATTTTTTTTTTTCTCTAAAATTTCCTAGATTTATTTGAAACAAAGAAGTTTTCCTTTTTTAGGATGGAAGATGAAAAATTTCAAAGAAAAATGACTATTTTCTCTTATAAAAAGCAGAGTATCAGTGCACTGCTATAAATATTACCAGTACCTCGCAGAAAGAGTATATTTAAGATAAAGAGGTGAAGAGTTAAAATTGTGCTATTTATCCATTGCGTTTGCTATAGATTGAAAGGGATTTGTAAGTCAAAAGGAGTGAAATGAAGGCAAGAAAAGGTCAAAGAAACTAACCAAGACAGAATGCAGAATAGGTAAACGTGTCTCTAGGGGAAAACACAACAGAAAAGGCTTACAGATATATGACTCAGTATGTATATGGAGAATTTGGTGCCAGATTTGGTTTTTGTGCAGTGATTTAGGAAATTGGAATGAAGACTTCCATTGTGAATATGTGTTTAAGTGCCTGTTCCTGTAATATTATTGCATTGATTGTATAGCCTGAAAATAGTAGTATCTCAAAGGGATTTACTTGGCAGAATAGTCATGTTAAAAGTGAGTGAGGTCCTTCCCGAGCTCCTATGCTTAAATCAGAGGACAAGAATGTCTACAAAGCTGATGTAAGACCAGCAGAGTGAAGTCAGCTCAACATGAGAAGAAATCCCTTAAATTGAAAAAGAATGGATAATAGAAAAATGAACAAAAATAAAGCTTTTAGAATTTTGTCATGTGTAACATAATTTTCCCATTGCCTTATTTAAATTAAGTGCAAACTTCAATGTTTTATAACAGCAGTGTTTTCCAAACTCTAATCGTTTTGATCACCCCCAGATATATTTATACCATACAGTGGTAGGTAGGAATTCCATAGCACCTTTGCCAAGTATTTTGTCAATTGTTGCATGAACATTTTACCCCCCACCATGAAACAACTAGTGTGTTTCTTGGCTTTTTAATGTTACTTGATCTTTGCTTACTCTCATGGCCTATGCATGAAAATCCCATTTATGTGCAATTGGATCATTTTATTAATTATTTTTCTGTTGCTATAGTAAAACAGCATGATCACAGATCTCATGCATAAGTGTTTATAAGAACAAGAATCCATTTTGTTAGAAAGACAAGCTAACAATGAACAGCAGGCATGGTAGAATGAACTAGACCCAATAGCTCACATCTTGAATTGCACAAAGCAAAGCAAGCAACTGGGAAGCTGTATAAGGCTTTTAATCACAAAGTAGGTTCCTCAGGAATATATTCAGACTAGCAAAGGTATACTACCTTTGTCTCATTAACTGGTGTCACATGGTGGAGGCCTTCAAAGGCTAAGATGATGAGGGACATTTCCTGTCCAAGCAACCACCAGCTGTAAGAAGAATGTTGCTTTAGACAATATATAAAAATGTGAGTAAAACTGTATTTTTTTAATATGCAGTCCTTTCCAGGATGTTTCATGCTTTCCTATTCTTTTGCACAGAGATCCACTACCAAGAATCAGGCCAAGGTCCAGGAATCCAGATGAAGGGAGGGAGGAGAGACTATATGAGCAAGGGAGGTCAAGATCATGATGGAGAAAGCTACAGAGACAGTTGAACCACGCTTGTGGAAACTCATGAACTCACTAGACAGACTCCAGGTAACCATACTAGGCCCTCAGTATGCAGGAGACAGTTCTGAAGCTTGGACTAGCTGAGGGGGTCCTGGCACTAGGACTATGATACAAACCTGGTACTTGAGCCAGCTCTTTGGGCCCATTTGCTATGATGGGATACCATGCTCAACCTTAATGCATGGGATAGCGGCCTGGCCCTGCCCCAACTTATGTTGATTCCTCATGGGAGCCTTTACCAGTGAGCAGGAGTGTATTGGGGGTGGCCTGAGGCAATGGGGGTGGGTAGGAGGAGATATGGGAGGGACAACTGTGGTTGGAATGTAAAACGAAATTTTAAAAAAGGAAAATAATCAGCTTGTCAATGCCTTTTTTGTCAGTGTTTTTTAAAATGAGTCAAGTAATACAGATAAAAATAAAGAATAAACTTATATTCATCCAGTGTTTTATATTATCATTGTTTTATTTTTCACAGTTTCCTTAGACTCTTCTTAGCACACAATAATGAAGGTGAGTAGCCAAGTATAATTATACTCATTTAAAGAAGGAAAAACTGTGCATGTAGAAGGAATGAATAAGAAGTTTGAGCAGAAAATTTGGTAAAACTGTGTGTAAACTGCCAATAAATATCTATCTATAGTACTTGTAGAAGAAATCCAGGGAAATATATACAATCCCCTCCCAATGCTATAATTCTTTCCATTAAGGTTTTATAGAACGAAACTTTTTTTGTCACCAATGTAAAAGTCCACTAAGCTGAAATGTTGATGTATGCTACAAAAACACCAGCAAAGAGATTATAAAAACAAAATGAACTGTCACCTTTTTATGTAGCCAAAGCCAAAGGTTTCAGCAGCATATTCCACATGTTAGGCAGATTAATAAAACAGTTCATAAGTATACTGACAGGGCCCCATGTGTTTGGATGCTTGGTTCCCTGTTGGTGGAAATGTTAAGGAAGGATTAGGAAGAGGTGTATCACTAGGCATCAGCTTTGGGATTTCAAAAGCTCATGCCAGGCCCAGCTAATTTGCTCAACCAGCTGCTATCTAATCAGGTTGTAAGATCATAGCTACAGCTCCAACGACCAGACACTTCTTCCTCACTATGGTGTTCATGACTCACCGGCTAAGCTCTAAGCAAGCACCCAATAAATATTTTCTTTCTGAAGTTGCTTTGTTTGGGCGGACTCGTCGCAATATAGCCTAAGACAGACAGCTGAACACCACCTTTGGATCCACAGGCAAAGTACTTAACAAGGTTCAGCTCTTCCTGTCGTAGACTGCGGTAGACTCAGCTTCATTGTTTGTTAAGTTTGCCACGTAGAAATGTTCCCATTCTCTTCAGAAAGACATTACTAAGTTCCAAGGCTGATAAACAGATAAAGACTAATCTATTTGTTGAGATGATTGAAATACTTTTCAAGGACATAAGAAATTGATTCTAATGATGTATTCTAAAGTAACCGTTGTTTTAAAATGTTAGATGCTTTTATCCCGTTCTCAAGAGAACCAATAGTGTCTCAGTTTTCCTCCTTTTTTTTTTTTTAAAGTAATTAAACATTTTCATTTAGTTTACATCCCAACTGCAGTATCCCTTCCCTACTGTCCTTCTGTTTCCCTCACCTCTCCTCCCATCTGCACCCCCCCACACACACACCCCCTTGTATCTGCCCCTCCTCTGCTTCTTTTCAGAAAGGGGCAAGTCTGCCATGGATCCCTGGGTGTCAACAAAGCATGATCTATCAAGGCTGGATGAGGAGGCATCCGAGTACAGGGAACAGGTTTCCAAGAGCTAGCTCCAGCAAAAGTGTATTATTTTTAACTAGCAAACTTCCAACTCATAGACGTTTACTGACCATGTTTACTGGCCTCTGGCTCTTCTGCCCATAACAATCTGTACCAGATGAAACAAGGAATCAGAAGCAAACACATTATTTGGCAAAAGGCACACCCATTGTTGCCTGGATGAGGCTCAAGGACTCCCTGATGGTTTGCACAAATGTTCCTTGCACAGTATGACTGAACAAGAGCTTCCAAAACTGACTTTTCTCTTCCTGTGCTAGCATGGAATCAGCTTTGTATCGTGTTTTGAAGATGGCTATAGTCTTAATTAGCTCCTTCCTCATAATTTACTATCTGGAATTCACCCAAGTAAAATCCTTTTGTGTTTAGAAACATTTTTGCTAGTTTTTTCTTGGAAAATCTGGATTGACATACTGCAGGTAAGGCTACTACTATATTGTTTTGTTACCATGGCACTAATGCAAATCCAGACTGAAAGTAACACATACATCATTACAGAATTTATTTTATTATTTTTGTTTTTATTTGAGAATTTTTTAAATTTTCATTTTACATTCCAAACAAAAATTTTCCTTTTCTTTTCCTGCACCTCCTTGACTCTCCCAAACTCCATCCCTATCCACTCCTCCCAATAAGTAAAGGATCACATGGCACATTAAGTGGGGCAGGACAAAGGCCCTAACCCCCTGCCTTAAGGTTGAGCATGGCATCCCCTCATAGGGAATGGGCTCCAACAAGATGCCCCAGGGATAGACCCTGGTCCTATTGCCAGGGGCCCCTCAGATAATCCAAGCTTCACAAATGTCTCCCACATAAAGAGGACCTAATTCAGTTCCATGGAGTCTCTACAGCTGAATTTTATACATGAATAATTTACTTACACCATTCTCCTCTTCTCCTCTGCACATGTCTCCCTCTCTTTCAAGTTCCTAAACTTCTCTTCTTTAATTAGTATTATTATACACACACGCACAACACAAACATGCACACATATATGTTTATATAAAGACACTCTGATAAATATATTTTTGTTGCTTGTATGTTTTTATGGCTAATTACTTGTGACTGGATAATCCCCATCCACTCCTCCCAATAGGTAAGGGCTCATTCATAGAGGAGACTGATTCTCCCTTTTCATGTAGGAGTGAGGTAGTTCAGTCACAGAAAACATGGTATGTACTCACTCATAGACATGGAGCAAAGGATTTCCAGCCTACATTTCACATCTTCAAAGGAGCTAGGAAACAAGGAGGACCGTAAGAGAGACATATACAGTCCCCTGGAGAAAGGGAAAAGGACAAGATCTCCTGAACATCTCTTGTCACCAAAACAAGTTTCAAAGTTACATCTAATTACGGTGTTGGCCAAAGGCCTCCATGTGAGAACATAGAAACAAACCAGGCTTTTGCTGAAACTAAAGCTTCCTTTCCTAAAACTGAGAAAAATGCCCCATTACTGAGGATAACACCTATACAACACATTGAATACGGAGAAATTGATGTATTACTCTACCTGGAGTCTTTACCCTTTACCCTTACATTCTAGAATCTTTGGTACAGGAAGATTCTCTGCACAGTTGCAAAGAAGAAATGTGAACACTTATTCAACCACAAAACCCTTTGATTTCCAGTGGTGTTCTCACTGCAAGATAATCTGATGCAATAGTAGCACAAGGCTTATGGCAATAACCAATACATATCTGAATATAATAATATATAATGTTTTAGAAAATATATATTTTAATAAAAAGAAAAAAGACATAGCTATTGCTACCTAACCACATAAAGTTAGAATGTCTGAATTTCTTCAACTGAGTGAAAGGTGCAAAATAGTTTTAATACAAATACAGTTCTCTAATATGTATGATCAAATGTAATAATATTTTTGTAAAACTTTTACTAGTTATGCATATATGGTGGAATTTACTAAATGTGGTGCTAATAAAGTCCAAAACAACAAAAAAGGCCAATTCTGGTATTATAGGCCACCATGTTCCTTCTGATGAGTGTCCAGGGAACTGAAGTCAGGTCATCCAGAAGAGGAATACACTTATCATACACTGGTGAGCCATCTGCTCAGCCTGCACATGTGATAATTTCATATAAAAAGTTTGTTATGGACATAAACTATTTTACCATTTGAAGGTTCTGTCATAAGTTCATAAGTTAAACTGTATCTATCTACCATCTATCATCCATCTATCTATTCTATTACCTACCTACCTATCATGTGTCTATATTCTCTCTCTATCGCTCTATCTATCTATCATGTATCCATCTATTACCCACCTACTTCCCTATCTATCATGTATCTATCCGTCTATTTATCTGCCCACCTATCTATTTATCCATACATCCATACATCCTTCCATTTATCTGTCCTCTATCTACCTACATATCCTCTGTCCATCTATTTGAAAAATTTGCAAGATAGCACAGAGCAGGAATAGTATCATTTATAAGAATTATTCTCATTTTATTTCCTGAAGCTAAATTGTGTGAACTGACAGAAGAGGCTGTTTCATTTTTGCCTCAGTCAAAAAGACCTTTAGTATTCTAAGGGACAGTGCATAGCTGAATGACTATTTGGGAAGTTACTTGTTCTATACAACAGGCACCATAAAAATTTTCATTGTAAAGAACTTGCTTACTCCTCTGGAAATTGAGAAATTTTACACATAGAGATGTTCTAGTGGCTGATTAAAATTGAATAAGCTTGAGGACAACAATTCCTCAATCCTCTACAATATTGAATGCTGTTTCTCTGCTAGAAGTCACAAGCCAGGAAAAGAATTCTGAGAGAAAAGCAAAAGTGCTTCAGACTTTTTAATGATGCTGTTTTGCAAAATTTAAGGAATTATCAGAAATATACATACTTAATAGTATTATAGATTACAATGAACATGCTGGATACAAATTCTTAGATGTCATCTGACAGCACATGCTATTTCTGTGACTGAATTATTCATATCCTTTGGCCTCTATTGTGTTTTCTGTGAAATAACAATACTCATAAATTCTAACTTACCTAACGATTGGTAGAATTTGCAAGATCATGTACATTAATGCTTTACTCAATCCTAGGATAATGCCTATCATTCCATTTTCTTTTCATTTTATCTTATCATACTTATCATTGCATTTTCTAGATATTAAGTAATTAAGAGAAGAAAAGGTTTTAATTGTTTTTACAGAAATAAGTAAATAATAAGTAATCATTTGCAGAAGTTTCAGAAACGTTTGTACTTCAAAGGCTATGACAAACTAACAATAGTGATGTTAGCAATAAGCATTATAGACATTATGAGTTAAGCACATATTTATTAGTTACAGTGGCCACATACTACCTATTCATAACCCCATGAGGGTGGGGCTAATAATACTTACGTGTTCATCTTAGCAGTGAAGACAAGGGTAAATAAATAGGTTTAGTTATGTATAAAATTATATATCTAGTAAGCAGCAAATGTGAAATTCTAACAGACCTTGCAGGGTCTTAGCTGGGACCAAGGAAGGGTAAGTGTGCCTCTAATCCATTCCCCAGCCTCCCAGGATCCCGGAGACAACCAGATGCATTGGGGAGTCTAGTCAAACAGGAACTTGTTTATTGTCCCATAGCAAGTGTCTCTTAAAGCAAACAACTGCAGGGCAGGGAAAACAACCAGCTAGCCAATGGTTTTAAAAGTCAACCTATCATACACTTAGATGCTCTATGCTTTACCTAGTGAACATGAGCCATTCAGGCAGTAAACTCATCTGGTTCAATCTTAGCAACTAATCACCCTTTTTTGTAAACATCTCAGTATTCACCCTCTTGACTTCCTCCTTGGCATCATCTTTGACTGGCTTATGCCCTTCAAAGTCTAACTCTTAATTGCCCTTTAATTTCAGCTTTGTTATACTGCTTTTCAAAGAGCACATGGTAGATAGAGACTTAAAAACACCCACTGATCTTGAAGAGGAGAAGGGTTTGTTCCTACTACCTACATCAGGTAGCTCACAATTGTCCATGACTCCAGTTTCAGAACTTCTGAGGACTTTTTGTTCATATAAACCCACACAGACAAACAGACATAAAAACCAAAAAACACTTGCTATGAAAGTAATACTGGAGCACAGGGGACAGACAGGATGAAGGGAAATGGAAACAATTAGTGGGGAGAAAAACGTAGAATAAATACTCTTTGTTCATAAAATGTCATGATGACTTCTAACAGCTTGCATATTAACTTAAAAAATGGAAAGTTGTGAATAGAAATATGATTCAACACACATTTTCTAGATAAAACAATGTGTCTCTTTTCATGGTATGCATTCTTTATAGGTATGCTTGTTGATAATAGATTCAGAATAATTTTAGTTTTGCAAAATGCATTCAGGATTTTTACAGGTATTAATGCCAGGATGTCCAAAAGGCAAACTGAAATGTAGTGCCCTGGTATCCCTTTCTTTAATTGAGCTTTTAAAATATATATCATTTGAATGAAATTATAATGCTTTCATTAACCTAATTTGCACTTTCTAAAATATGATGACTATAAATGTGAAAGGAAATTAAAATTGCCCATTGCTTGAGGAAAGCAATCAAGCTAGATTGACCAGTATGCTTGCACACTTGTCTGACAACACCCCTACCCCCCCATAGAAAAGCTGTAGAAAGAGGATCATTCCAAATATTTATTCTTCTACATAAAATCATAACAGCTTGGCTCAGAAATACAGAGAATCGACTTCACAGAAACAAGGTCTCTAGATTTTATTTTATCTAGTTTAAAAAAATATAACACATATTAGCTTCTTTTGTTATATGAAAGATGTGAATGCATACAAACTAAGAGATTTTCTGTTGCAGGCTTAAAATGGCTCCACAAACAACAAGTCCTTCAACATGGGTCAGTTTCAACGTCTACAGCAAGAGGCTATTAAGCAATCACAGGTGTGCATGTTCATTTCCTGGACACAGTACAAGCCAGCTGGTCTGTAAGGCCAAAAGAGTTTCACATTTGGTGATGTGTCATCTTCAAAATTGGAGATGTATCGGTGACATATAGTTTACAAGGGGAAATGTGAATATAAAAGTAAGTTGATACTTGAATAAAAGGAAAATAAAATAACAATGAAAACAAAGTATCCTACATGACCAGCCTTTCATTGTATAAGCAAGTCTTTCATTGTATTATTCTCTTCCTATGTCCCCCCCCTCTCTCTATTGGTCTGTCTCTGTCTCTGTCTCTCTGATACTCTCCCAACTCTCTATTATTGGTAGAAATAATTCTAAATTCATAGAAAATAAAAAAGGCCACAAACTTCACTTAATAATGGCAAGACACTCCTCTAATGCGGTCCTGTAGGTTTAGTCTATGAAAAATGATTACCCTAGAACATATTTCCAAAATGATTTTCTTTCCAAGTAGACATTCTCAGGCTTATGTGTCTTATAGAGTATGTCTACATACTTTATCTGAAAGCCTACACAAATACAGAGAAGTTTGGAGCTGTGGAAATCCTGAGCAAGTGTGTATGAAGAATGAAATTTTTCATGAATATATCTTGTTGACATGGCACAGCCATGTCAATTCCTCTGGCTGGCCCATGAGATATTTTCAAAGCCTTGCTCATACTGACCAGACTCAGAATTTTCAAAGCTTTCCTTTAGTTTTCAGTGTATCCAAAAAGTGCACCTCTCTCAAACCTGATGTCTACATCCTCAGATTGCTTGCCTAAAATGCCTACTGAAGAACACTAGCAAAACCATCCTTCATATGTTTTGAAGGATGTATTGTAAAAGAGCTGTGGTTCCAGGTTACAGTACATAACTATCAGATGCACCGCACCTGATCAGAGTGTTTCTATATGTTTATCTGTGTCTCAGTTCTTTCTTCATGTCCTTATCTTTCCCTCTTTCTAGTCAGGTCAAAGTGCCAAGTCTCACAGGCCATGCTGCACAGTTTTTTATTATTATTTTTATTAAAACTTTCAAATACATTTTGATTATAATTTTTTATTAATAATATAATTTTTAAATTTTACGTGTTGATTCCAGTTTCCTCTCCCTCCCTCCTTCTTACCTCTTTCTCTCACTCACATGCAACCTGACCACCCTCCCCTCCCATCCCCTCACCCCCATTCCACATGTAGGGCTATGCTATCCAGGTGGGGTCATGTAAATCTTTCAAGTCATATGAAGTAGGGACTAGGACTTTTTTTGAGGTAATTCTTCTTTTTAATTAATTATTTTTTAATAATATAATTTAAAATTTTTGCATGTCGATCCCAGTTTCCTCTCCCTTCCTCCCTCCCTTCCTCCTTCCCTTTTACCCTGTTTTCCCCATGACATGTACCCTGGCCACCCTCCCCTCCCATTAATGGTGTTTTTCCTCTTAATTTTTTTTCTTTTCAAATTTTATTAGTTTGTCTTTGGGAAATGTTTCCATACAGTCCACATTGCCCCAGGAAGTGTGAATCTTCTTTGTATCTGATGATGGTCTTGAACTAATGATGCCCTTGCTTCCACCTCAGAAGGGATTGGAGGAGAAGCATAAGCATATGCTGTGACATCCATTTTGTCTTTTTCTTTCACTTCTTCTCATAATAAAATTCCATAATATTTTATTGTAGTATGCAACATGTTAGAACTGAGTCATTACCAAGACAAGATTAAAGTTTATCCTTATTTGAATGAAATGATATTGTTTGCTTTAGTGTCATTAACTACCAGAGAAGTGCTGCTTGGAAGCTGCTGAAGCAAAAGTACATTCAACAGTATCACGATGAAAGGTGTTTTTCTATATAATGTTCATTGCAAAGACCAGTCAAGTTTTCTTCTACTACTTAATGAATTCATTGTAGTAGGGTGAGTTTTGCATAGAAGAGTTCTTGGAAGGTTAGGGACAATATTATCCTTTATTGTTTTTCTTCCCTTAGGAACCTTAAGGACAGGGATATCGACCCATACTGACAACTAATGACAGTTCCATGAAGCTGTTATTTAGTTATGGTAGTCTATAGGCATTAGTGTTTTTCTTGTCTAGATCTTTGAAGCTACTTCGAAAACTTCCCTTTGTTCACAAATGTTTAAGAAATGTATAGTTATTTTATTCTGGTCACTGGATCAATTTAAAAAATAGCTCAGATTTTTCTGTATTTAGATTTAACATAAAAAAAAATTTTAGATTAGAAATCCCCAAAGCCATGTTAAATGAAATATCTAAAAATTAGGCTTTTGGAAATTTTATCAGAAATAGGATTTGCAGCGATGTTTATGTTCAAATCTGGTACAATTAATATAACTGCTTCACAATATTGAAAGGTAGCACTAAAGCTAACACATTTATAACATAGTTGTACACACACACATCCTCTAATCAAGTATGCAGTCAATGAGGACATCAAAAATATTAACACATTTATGTCTGAGGTGCTAAAATTTCACTCGCCTATGTATTTAATTTCATTCAAATAAATAATTAGCATGGGTAAGTTTCATAAGTAGACAGTATAATGAAAAAAGAAGTAATTAATGAATGTATGACTAGAAGGGTGATGAATAGCACTCTTTTCTACATTTACTTCTGAGCAGAGATGTTATCTAATTCTTTTCTTAGACATTTAAAAGATTGATGTGTGTGTATGAATGTGTGTGTGCGCAGGTGTACGTGTGTGTCTGTGTGTGTGTGTGTGTGTGTGTGTGTGTGTGTGTGTGTGTGTGTTCAAGCACATGTGCAAGAATGACTGTGTGGATAAATTGAAGAAGCCTGTTCTCTCCTTCCATTTTATGAACTACAGGGTTCTAACTCGTCTTTAGCTACTGAGCCATTTCAATGACTCAATATGCTTTAATTTGCCATTCTTCATTTGTCATTTTATTTGACATAGCTGTAGATTTCATGAGATACAGAAAATATATAAAAAGGTTGGACAAACAGATCTGTGATACATTGTTATCATATTTAAGACTATAGCTTCAATTAGAAAGAGACAGACAGGTAGGCAGACAGTGAGAGAAAGAGAGAGAAGTAGGTAGACAAAGAAATAAACAACCTACAGAGATGAATATTTCTATATTGGATTTGCATATGTGATGCCTTGTGTTATAAGATTATCTTAGATATTATTGCCTAATATGCATATAAAATATATTTAAATATCATATTTTGTTGAAATTACATTATTACATGTTCATCCCTCTGTGTTAATATTAATTATTTTTGATTTTGTGTACAATTTACATATCAGAATGTCCTATTGATAGCACTAACATTTTTGAACAATCTAGTAGTGTTAAAAGAAAATGTCTTACATTATTTCTAGTTTCATTTTCGATGAAAATAAATAAATAAAATATAGAAATAAGTTATTATTATAAGAATATACTAAAAGCAAAAACCCTCTAGAGACAACATATTAATTTCTTTAAATATAATACAAGCAGAACTATTATAAAAACTGTTAATTTTCTTGTGACTAATTGTCCCATGTTAATGAAATTTCCAAGGGAAATTTGTGTCATCTTTGGATTCATTTCCAGAAGGGCCAATCCTTGTGCTTGGAATATGTGGGTTTACTGAGACAGCAGCCTAAGGTCTTCTAATTTACTGTAATTCAAATTGTGTCGAAAATTTTGCTTTCACTTTCTAAATCCCCAGTGAAGACTTAAAATGCATTAGTCAATTAGGCAATAGCATCTGCATGCAATGCAACCTTACAATGCACATTTGTGTCCTGTCTCTGATTGTGTTTACTTTCCCAGAAATGCCCAGGAATCTCTCTTCTTGAGAGTGTTCAGACTATTGATACATAGAAAAGTTAGGCAAGCATGCTGGTCTCCTGTTTCTGGCACCTTGAGTTATGCAAGCTTTGCAGACATTCTCCTACCATTAAGTGTAGGCTGTCGACAGTGCTATTGGGAAAAGTCTTCACATATTTCTGCAATGTTCAGACAGATGGTCTCAAAGAAAAACTGTATTGTTATTGTTTTACTGATCAAACATTTGCTTTGTTGAATTAAAATTAATATATATTTCAATTTTCCTTTCCCCATAAACCACAATATCTCTTCAATGTTTCAAAGCCTCTTGATTTCTTCTCCTACTGAGGCTGTGTCTTATGGCATGCTTTAGAAGGATCAGAGGTCATAGTCCAGTTATGCTGGTGTCCAAATTTTTATAAACATCTTGGAAACAAAAGTCCTAAAAATAATCCTAAATGAAGAGTCCAGCGCTGGACATTTTCAAATGTTTTAGTAAATAACATGCTAAAATGTGTTTAATTCAATTATAGTTATTGGGGTACTGTTTTCTTTGACTGTCTTATTTCTAGAGGTCTTGTAATTGATACTCATCAATAAATCACTTCCTTATTCTTTTGCAAGTACCCTGTACTAGGACCAATTCTGTTTTCTTATTTCCAATGATTTTTGGCACACACCAGCTACCATCTAGAGAGAAAAAGCATCGCCATTGTTTGTTGTGTTTGTTGTTGGTGTTTCCCAGTGTCAGACTATCCCGCTGGATTTTACAGCCCTTTCCACTTACTTTTCCACATTTATTACATATCTTTGTATATGTTTTCATCCTTAGCTGTCTTCTTTTTCCCCTCTTCATGTTGTCTTTATATACCCCATATTTCTGTGTGAATTTCTACTTCCAAGGCTTCAATGGGATTTCTCAGCCTCTGTATTCATCTAACATTTCTACAGCTATTTTGCTCTTTAAAGCTGTTGGCTTGATTCCTTCCCAAAGGAATCATTTTATATCACTTTTAAATATGAGCCACCACTTTGTGACATCTGGAAAGGTGAACAGGGATCCTCTATCTGTGATCATCTCTCTTATATTTTTTAATTTCTTCTTTTTCTCATAGGGATATTCTTAACCTCCAAATATCTCTGCCAAATTTTTTTAGTTTTGTGAAATTAATTTCAGTTATTAACATACCAAGTTCAGAAAGCTAACATCTTTCACATTGCCTTATGCAACCTCTATATTTTCTTGTACAAAAACATAATCAATTCTCTGACCCACTTTTCAGGGATTTTTTAAAAAATAAATAATCACAACTGTGAGTATCTCTAAATTAGTATCTTCCAATCTGGTAGTACAGACAGGCTGAACATTTTAATTATTGGCAAGTGTTTTAGAGTCAGACAGACCTTGAACTCCAGCCACTTATGAATTGAATGATTCTGCCTTTTTATTTCAGGGAGGTAATACTCATATGACGTTTGCTGATTAATTACTGCTGCATTTCAGATATAGTACATTGAGGGTATTAGCAAGATATATCTTTCACCTTAAATATACTTATTTGTTTAAATTAAAACAGTAGCCCTTCATTTGCAGATATGTTATAATATCTTTGTGTGAACGTGTGTGTGTGTGTGTGTGTGTGTGTGTGTGTGTGTGTGTGTGTGTGTTCATGTGCATTATGACCCTTACAACATACAGATGTGGAGATGAGGAAAATGTTCATGGTTTATCTTTGGAAATTATTCTATTTCTGTATTATTTCCTCATATCAGTTTTAATATGTTGAATATTCATGTGCTTATACACATTTGTATTTCCTTTATGTAGAAATGACTTTGGATTTATTTTAGCGTCTCTGTCTACAAGATTTCCAACTATAAAGTACACAATTTGAATGTCACACCCTGCCTATTTGTTGTATGAATTAAAGTACGACATAAATATTGGTCCTGAGACCAGAACATAGAAATATGCTCATTAATAGCTTTCTCTGTATACTGTGTTGCATATATACACATGCACAGCTTTTTTTTCCTTAAAAATATGTTACAACCCTTTCCCTTTATGTGATGTGTCTGAAAGTTCTAAACATGGCAAGTAGCATGCTAGTCATTAGAAATATAGAGGTAAAGATAATGTTCTTGCCCAAAAATGATTTCTAAAGTTAGTAGGAGGTACATCCACATAAAACACAGAATTACAGAACAAAGTGATTTTATCATGTCTTTCAAGGTTCACTTTGATCTCCCAGGTTCCATTCTACCTATAATTCTTCTCAAGTGTAGCTTTTAACTTCCTTTCAAATCCTATGTTAATTCTTTCTTTTTTTCTAGGATTTGGATTGCAATTTTAAGGAGACATAGTCTTCTTAAACTCCACTTTTATTACTAATCAAAATTACTTTTACTTATTTCTCTGTGGGATGTTCAAAAAATCAAGCCTTTTATGAAACAAACAGAGTATGGTAGAATGAACTCCCCTATTTGCATAGATTCAATATTTATAATTAATGTTTTATTAGGTTGGAAGCATTATATTTTGTCTCATGTGTTATTTTCTGTTTACCTCAAGCAAAGTCATTTATGTGATCAGCCACATAAAGAGCTAGCAACCATCAATTGTTTCCATCATCTGCATTAAAAATCTAGTCCATAATTATAGTCATTCTATTATATTCACAGATCTTGGTCAGGAAACTTTGTTTAGCAAAGTACCATGTTTAATGTGTACAGTTAGTCCCTGGCAACTTAGCAATGGCTCTGTATAAACCATCCATGGCCTTTGATTCATAGATGCTTTCTCAAAAAGTATCTGCTATATCCTTGACTTAATTTTCTACCTGTGCGCTTTCCAGCATCCCAGTCTCAGTTAGTTGGATTTCTTCTTATGAATGAGTAGCTCAACATTACTGTGCTTTCTCTGACCTAAGCTTGGAAGTCATATAACTTTACTGCCATTGTGCTTCATGCTTCAACATACTCATAATTTTATGCCTATTTCAGAGAAAGGTGACATGTTTCCTGAGTCTCAATGAATGGTTTGTCAAAGAAACTTGATGCCTTGTTTTGAAATTTAGTCGAATTTATGACTAGTACATATTACCAATTCTGTATTTCAAATTTTGTGAAAATATACTGTCACTTACATTACTCCAATTGGACACCATATGTGTGTATGATAGTTGTTACTTTTTTAAATCTCTGCTGTAGTAGAAACAAGTAAGATTAATCCTGTGATATGAGGAACAGGGAACCAAATCATATCAATGTGAAAGATATATTTGGAACATCCTAGAATGTTAAAATGGGCAACTCAATTTGGCCATTTGTATCAAGGAAAAACAAGAAATGTGCAAGAGGTTGTAGATATAGTAGGATGCCCATAAAGCTAGCAAAATATAGAACACACAGTTTTCAATTTGGAAATAGAATAGAAAATGAGTGAGTAGGACCGAGGAGTCAGATGACAGTAATTATTCTTTAGAGGGATCACTGACACTGATTTGGCCAGTGAATTAAAGAACAAAAGTTATATGTGACTTCTGAAGTTTTCTCCACCCTTCCTTGTGGCTCATTATTTGCTCATTCTTGTCTCCCAGCTCCCTAGTCAACAGAGTGCTGAAAATCACTGTCATTCTCCTTCGAGCCCCATTATTTCTTTGAAGCTTCTTTTGACATGAAGCACTGATCTCTCCTTTCATGTGCTGCTACTTCATGTTATTTACCATTATAATAATATCTCCCCATTTCTCTTGTAATTGTGTCTATTTTCCAGTTATCTTTTGAACTCTTGAGTACTTTGTGAGAATAGTATAATGTTTCTGCTTTATTTCAAATGTCTAGAAGAACACAGAGCACATCTAGTATTCTGCGGGTGAGCATTGAATTAACTGATAAATGATATTAATTTTGTGTGGTCAATTTAAATATTTATTTAAATTTATATCTTAAAAATTCTATCAGACTATTTTGAGAAAGGCATTTAGTTATTATAGAGGGCATAACATTTATTTTCACAAAATTCTAATGATGTCATTATAAATTCTACTTACCCTCATCTTTCGATGTTTGTACCTCTTATTTCTATAACTTTTGTAAGAAATCTTTTTAAAGGATTACAATATAAATTATTGGTTTGATTATATGTTAGCATTTTTGCACATAAAATAGTAAATATCAGAGGATAAGAATAACTTTGTTATTTTACTTATCTGTTTGTTTTCTTTTGAACAGGGTCTCTCCTACTGCTGAGGCTATCATGAAACTCAGTATGCAGAAGAGAAAATCCCAAACTTCTGACATTCCTCCTGATTCTACGTCACAAGTTCTTGTCCCACACACTCAAAAGGAAATAACTGGCATTTATATACTTTATTATTATTAACTGCAAAGTTCCCTGAGGAGTGTATATGCATGAAGAGAGCCAGTTGTAGCATGCTTGATATGTGGCACATATCATCTCCACAGGGCTGTGATATTAAGGGGAGATTATTTAAATTAAAAGTACATAAGTATGAAAGTTTGAATGGTTTGAATGAGACTGATTCCCTAGGCTCATATGTTTGATTTATTGGTCCCCATTTTGAAATATTTGGGAAGTACTAGTAGGTATGGCCTTGTTGGAGTAGGTGTGACTTGTTGGATGAAGTATGTCACTGTGGGGACTTTGAGGTTTCAAAAGCACAAATACTGAGCTCAGTGTCATTCTTTTTGCCCTCTGACTGCAGATCAGGATGTAAAGCTCTCAGCTAGCTTCAGCACTACATCTGTCTGTTTCCCACATGATTGTCATGGGATAACTCCAAACTTATAAGCAAGTTCTCCATTAAATGCTTTCTTTTGTAAGAGCTGTTTTGATCATGTTGTCTCTTTTTGCACTAGAACAGTACAACACAATTGCAACAAGGAGCAATGCAACACAAATTAATAAAAGACCCAGTGTCTGATGTAGGGGTCCAAGCTTCAAGTTGATTATCAGAAAAGCAAAGCAGTTGGCCACCAGCTTCGTACCCCTACTTCAGGCTAAGTGGGTTGGTGCTGTCTCTGTGAGTTCTCACCAAGCCTCAGAGTGTAAACTTTCCATGGTGTAGCTTAAGAATGAATGCCTCTCTGAGACCTTGCTTCTGTCTTATATACTTCCCTAATATTGGGATTAAAGGTGTGAGTTGTAATTCTCTTTTAGACTTATTCACTCTTGTATAGATCTGGGTGGCCTTGGACTCGCAGATATCCCTCTATCTTTTAATCCCGAGTCCTGTGTTAAAGGTGTGTACCACCACCTCTACCTCCTAGCTTCTGGCTGCTGGGATTAAAGGTCTGTGCCTGCCCTTTAAGGCTTGTGGCTGACTTTGCTTTTCTGAATCCTCAGTCAAGCTTTAATAAATCATAAATAATACATCACTACAGAGTAATGGTTTCAAAAAGTTGTTCTGTCCTTGTTGGACCAGCATTGCAAGGAGTAGCTGATTTCAAGTCTGTGAAAATATCAGGTTTCTTTATGTAACTCCAGTTTGCTAATTCCCAGTGGTCCAAATAACAGCCCCAAGTGTCTGAATTATCCAACTACTCCACTCCGCTTGATTTTACAAAAGCCTTGGGTATCATGGTTTAATAGGGATTGGGAAAAAATAGATATGCTGAATAGATGTTTGTTCAGGGAAAAATAACTTACAACAGAGACACATGAACACCATCAGGTTCCTAGTCCCAAGGATGCCTGTGGATGCTCTCTGTCCCTGTCTAGCAAACAAGAGAGTGCTCCAGGACTCGTTCCCAGACCTAGTTCCCCCAGGTCATGGCTGCCCTTGTCCCCACCTCCAATGGCTGTGTCAGTGCCACAGGTGTGGACAAAGTGAATATCCCACTACACTTGAGAGGAAATGTCATGATCCTATGCCAATGCTGTCCTTTTCTCACAGATCATACACTCCTGTAATCATGATCCTCCACCCCCCTACATAGACACTGACCAAAGCCAGCTAAACCTCCCTCTCAAGGAAGTGTGTTGCAGTCAGTCCCCCTGCTGCTAGCTTCTAATAGGCTTTTCACCTTGCTATTCAGGTGATAGGCTTCCTCTTGTCAGCTAATAAGAGTTAAAAGATGAACTTAGAGACCAACTTGGGTGAAATGAAGTCAAAATCAAAGATTATTTTTCCCCAGATTCCAACTGGAAAAATAAATTTTGCAAGACTTCTTAAAATAACAACAATGACATAGATATAAACATGTATTTTATAATTCTAGCAAAATAATTTACATTGAAACTCAGGATATCTTTGAAATAAATGCATCATTTCTTTAATCCTTAATCAATACTAATAACAGCACAATAGGGAAAAATTGACAAAAATGTGCCAGAAACCTGCAGGGTGTCCCTATTGTTCTTGCCTTATTTTTAATTTCAAGCAAAATGGAAGCAAATAAATGCAAATTTGAACAACAGAACAATGTGCAACCATGGGAAAACAAAATAAAAAAAATGAAGCCCAACAAACATGTGGTTAAGCATGGTTTTATAATAAATGACATGATAAAGAAATAATGACTAACATCATTCTGTAAATGACTCAAGAAGAGTAAAGTCTGAGCATAGGTGGGTTGTCAGAGTTCAGTTCAAATGCTCTTTTTATTTTCCCTTTTAGACTCTATACATATTCAGACAATATACATAATGGAGATATCAAGTGATATACTTGATTTTCTTATTTCTAGAATAAAACATAAAAACCCAACACTTACAATTTTATTTTAATTTTTTTCTTTAACAGATTATATTGTATGTACCTACAAATCACATATCCTTTGCCTGTATTTACTTATTATTCACGTATATTGAATGATTAATATAATTATAAGCATCATAAATGTTTAATTTTAGACAATTTCCCATTTACTTTTCCACCTGTATGGAGTACACTTTTCTCTACTGATGCTGGATCTGTCCTGTCACTTCAGTATCAGAGTATGTGTATATATATATATATATATATATTCCTTTTTTGTACTTACCGCTGTCACACACTTTAGCTTATGGTGTATATTCTGTTACAATAAAAACAGACACAAAGCATGCCTAAATAGCAAATTATTCACTCCTGTACTTTTTGGCATTAAATTATGGAGATAATTCATCATATAATCCATTCATCTAAGAATAATAAGAGACATTCGACATGTGGGAATATACTTTTATGGAATAAAGCCCAACACATCACAAAATATATCATTTGAACATTGCCCAAGCCACAGGTACTCCAAATATAATAAATGACAAATTATTTAGGCTGCCAGGCACAGAGGTAAATTATCCAACATTATCTGTAGCTAATGAAAATATAAAGCAGTGTATAAAATGAAAATGCTATGGCAAAATATATCCTTTCTTCTTTATCTATTTATTATGTAACCCAGAAGAAAAGTAGTGACAATTGGTGATAATATTTTAATAGATACAAGAATGAAGAAGTATATACATTTAGATGATCCAAAATTTTCCAAAAAAAAGGATTTCTGGAAAATTTTGAATCATCTAAAAATACATTTACATATGAATTTAGATATGAATTTTTGCATGATATTTTGGTAATCTTTAATTTCACTTATCTTTAGGATATTTTTATATAGGTAGATAAATGTCTGATTTAATCTTTCCTGTTTTTAATGCCCTAGTTATATTCCATTTCAAAAGTCTGTCATATCACATTAAGCTATTTTTCATTTCTACATATTGTATTCTTTTGGAATTTTGTACCCAATTTTGAATAGTGTTCATCTAATCTTAAATCAAGCTCTCTGGGAATGCAGTACCAACTCAGTTTATGTGAGTTTATTGAAACACACAAGATCTAGATGAATATGTGCTTTGTAGCTTTCAGTTCTGTAAGGAGGGTACTGAGACTGGAACACTTCTTGAAAGTCTTATCTGAACTCTATTTAGCCCATTGTCCAGAGTGTCAGGTGCCTTCATTTACTTTTACCATGAAATTCAAGTGCATTTGAGGTCACCAATTGTCTAGGGTGCATGCTCATTTTGTTTCTCTCTGGAGCTATATTTCTGCTCTTATAAAAGCTCCACTATTCAGTCATAAGAGGTATTTTGATTCATTTACATAATTCAAATTATTCCCCATAGAGAAAAACAATAATCAAAGTGCTACTACTTTCTTAATATCTCACAATGGCATTTGATTATAACACACAAACCCTTGAGGAACACTTCAAACCTTATCCAAGCACTAGCAAAATGTCATTCTTACTCACCCAATGTCCATTTTAAGTATAACACATGACTTTTCTCTCCTAACATCATAGGATAAAAGTGGAAGATAAACAAGAAGATAATAATTAAAATTCAAACATGTATTTGCTTGACACTTATTAAATATTTAATGGTTATGAAACACTGTATCTGTCCTAGAATGCATATTTTTAAACAAACATAAGTATCTGTTTATTTATGTGCAAAGGGTAGCAGAATATGTTACTCTTAAGTACATCCCCTAAACATAAGGATTCTTTTCAGCTAATGTCAAATAAGAAAATCTGGAAAACAGAAAAATAAACTCCATTTCCTCCCTGTATGTTGAAAGAAATATTTGCATGGGAATAGCCCGCCAGTGTCTGTACGTGGATGGGCAGAAGCCTATAACCTCAGGCTCTAGATCTTTCCTGGCAACCCCTATAGATGACAGTCAAGAGCCATGCAGGCCTTATTAACCATTCTCACCTGGCATCATTCCCCATAGCTTTTGTGCCCAAACCTCTAAGTCCTCTTTCCTTGTTCAGGGACTTTCTCCATGAATTTTTTTTCCATTCTATGCTACATGCTATTGATATTAAGGGTTTTACCACCCATCTAATTACTCATCATTGAGCTCTCCTGTGTGTAAATAAGGTGCACAGGTTAGGCAACTCCAGTCTTTCTCTCCATGTTGTATTTTACCACTGTGATTTTCAAGGCCCCAGCCAATGAACCTAAAATACTATAAGAAAATGCTTTTGTTGTTGTTATTGTTGTTGTTTTTTTCCTACTCACACTGATTCAGTCTCCTTACTGTTTAGTTAAAAGGGTGATGTTCAACATAAGATTCAGTCAAAAAGAAAAGCAATTAAAATGTTTGGCTAATGGACTTGGACCCTGTACTTGTATGAAACTCAGAGCATGTTTCCAACTATAATGAAAAATTTATAAAGAAGTTTGAACTTCCAGAGGAAGAAATTAGATATTTGAAATAAATTAATCACAAGAGGTGATACAATAATATGAGCTACCATTTGTTGAGGGCCTATGCTATGACAAGATACCTGCATGAAGTATTCATTTAATTCTAACAGTAACTTTGTAAGATAGATTTCTTTTCTTGACTTTATAGTTAATACAAAAGAGGTTGACAGACATTAGTATTATTCATGGTGGATCCAAAATCATAACAACAAAATTTAGTGCCTCATTTTGTTGATCCAAAGTTCTTTCTCATGCTTATGTATAACATACTAGTTCTAGAACACAGTACAATATTTAAAAGTAAACTTCCTTCCTTCCTTTCTTTCATACATACATGTATACATACATACATATATATGTATATATATATATCATATTCACACACACACACACACACACACACACACACACACACACACACACACACTACAATTTTTCCTGTTAAAAGTAGAGCAGGCAGCCTGCATCCAATGTAGGAGGTACCTCTTCAAGGACCAGGTGTGGCAGAATACTTAGAACTTAGTAGGTAGGGATAGGAGGCCAGAATCTTCTAAAAGATACACTGCCTGAAAAAGGTTAAATGCTCACAACATTTAATTATTGATTCAAGGTGGGCAACAGAGTGAGTTGGAAGTATTTTATAGTATCATTTTTATTTATATACTAACCATCCTTATTTTACTTGGGAATGCAGAAAATACTCTCACTTTTATTTTTATATGGTTATTGTTTATAAAAGTTTACAAATTATTACCATGAAAAGTATTCATTAGTGATATATGTATTTGCAGTAAAACACATGATTTTAATTATATAAAATTTCAGCTAAATAAGGAGTGATCAAAATATATAATCTTGTCAAACCTAGATATATAGCTGTTTGCTTCCCAAATTCCAAATTAACAAAATGCAAATGAATTTCAGTTTCTAGATAAGAATATGAGGATTTCTACTATTTGCAAAATAAAAAACTTTAAAGCTCTTAAACATTTACTTTCTGAAAAAAATAAGTTATATTTGCTCTCGAGTTTCTTATTTTCAAATCACATCAACTGGGAGAAGATTTCTATCCAAGCACGTTTATATGATCTTTGCATACATAATTAACAAAACACAGATAAGCTAACAAAACAAAAATGCTATACAGAGTGAGGCAACATTATGGGGTTAGCTGATATTAAAAGTACTACAGTCGAAGGTATTCTAAGATACATGCAAATATAATAAGCTAAATAAACATAGAACACAATTAAATTTTCTCTAAATCTACATCCCCAGAGTCGAGGTTTTTATAACATTTGCTTAATCATATACATGATAACAAACTATTAACATGCCTAAAACTTAAAAGAACAGTGTATTATTTGGGGACATAAAAAATCTTTTAATTCATGAAATAATTGGTACTAAATTTTCCTAAGACATATTTAATATTATAAACTAAATTTGTTTAAATTCCCTATAATTATGGTATTCAATTATACAATTCTATGGATATCAATTTTTCTTTTTATATGACTTCTCTGGGGTAAATGTAATTTTGTTCAACCAATAAGCCTTTCTTGAGTCAGAAAAAGTTAAATACTACAAAAAGAAAACTAGGGCAATATCCAAAGATGCTGACATACTCCTTTAATTACAGCCCTCAGGAGGTAGAGGCAGGTGAATTTCTGAGTTCAAGGCTAGCCTCAGCTATGTAGTAAGTTCCAGGGCAGCTAATACCACATGAATACATCCTACTTTAGATGAGCATGCCCCCCAAAGACACCAACCAGAAGATTAGTCATGTGTACATGCAAAGTATTGGATCTGAACTCTAACACGAAAAAGTTAAAGAACAAATATGACATAAAACAAGAAAAATATTTTAATTGAACTGTAATCTAACACAATTTTTTACCTTTTTATATTATATTTAAATTAGAAACAATCTATTTTACATACCAACTTCAGTTCCTTCTCCCTTCCATCCTCCCATACCCCTCTCATCTTATCCCCTGTCAACTTCCCAGGGAGAGGAGTCCTTCCATGAGGGATCATCAAAATCTGTCAAGTCATTTGGGGTAGGGCCTAGCCCCCCACCCCCATGTATCTACACTAACGGAGTATCTCTCCATGAACAATGCACTCCCAAAATCTGTTCATGAACTAAGGATACATCAAGGTTCCACGGCCAGAGGCCACACAGATAGACCAGACCTCCTAGCTGAGACCCACTTTCAGGGGTCTGGGTTGGTCCTATGTTGTTTTCCCAGCTGTCAGACTGGGTTCAGGTCAGTGGTTTCTGTGGGATTTCCCAACATAATATGTAGTGTGTATGTTTACCGCCATCCGGCCTGCCGCCGGTCTGGCGTGCCAGCCCCAAATAACACACACAGACTCTGTATTTGATAATATCCAGTTGGCCAGTTACCATTATTTTTATGGGCTAGCTCGGTCTCAATTATTAACCCATTTCTACTATTCTAAGTATTTCCACGTGGCTCATCTTACCTGAGAGAGGAGGCCCTAGCATCTTGATTCCTCTAGGCTTTAAATCTTGACTCCTCCTAACTACTTCCTCTTTCCTCCTTGTCTCCTAGCCCCGCCTATCTTGCTTTCTCATTGGCCACAGTGCTTTATTAGTTTACCAGTATGAGAAACATATTTACAAAATAACATCTCCCATCAATAATCTTGACTCCTTTGTTCACTACTTCCTCCATCTCTGAAACTGGATTACAGAGGTTTGGCTCAGAGCTTAGCTGTGGGTGTCTACTTCTGCTTCCATCAGTACTGGATAAAGGCTCTAGGATGGCATTTAAAGTAGTCATCATTCTCATCATAATAGAAGGGCATTTAAGGTAGCCTCTTACATTCCTAATTGGGGTCAGACTTGTGGATCTCTGCACAAGTCCCTAGTGACAGATTTCTCTTTAGACCTATGATAGCTCACTCTATTGATATGTCTCTTTTCTTGTTCTCCTCTATTCATGTCCTCACTCAATCTTCCTGGTCCCTCATGTTCTCCTCCCCCATGTTCTCCTCCCTCTCCTCTTCTCCTACCTCCCTCCTTCCCCCCCCCCATGCTCTGAATTTTTTAGGGATTCTTGTCCCTTTCCCCTTCAATGGGGGACCACTGTATGTCTCTCATGATTCTCTGTGTTTCCTAGCATCTCTGGAGGTATGGATTGTAGTCTGGTAAACTTTTGCTCTATGTGTAATATCCGTATATGAGTGAGAACATACCATGTTTGTCTTTCTGTCTAACACATAATTTTTAACCTCTGTAAGATGTTGGAAGTATTCATATAACTATTTAAGGAAAGTCTGGTATCTTCCTAATATTTTTTTAAACTAACAGCAACTCAGATTTTTAATATTTTCACTGCTTTTGTGTTATTACTTCTAAAAGCTTTAATTTGAGACTTAACTGCATCCAAAAGCAATTATTTTTCAAAAGAATAATAATCCTTTCTTGGAACTCTGTACATACTTCTCACATGGAAATTTTTTGTATACAACCTGTTGAAATTTTGGTGACAGCGTAGCAAATGTACTACAAATGTAAACTGAATTGGCAACTGGGCTATCAGCAGTTCAATCTTATCACTCAATGTATCTGAGCAAGTTCTCCCTTCTTCATTGCAAATTTATATCAATGTTTTAGGTATTTAATAATATCCAGCTCCTGCAAACACTATTTTGTCTACAGAATCAATATCTTTTTAAATGTTAAGAAGCTAAATGTGATATAATACCTAGCTACAGCATTAATGAAAACTAATACTCACCAGGAGAAAATGTACTTCAACCTTTCTCTTGAAGTCAAACTGAAATTATTAGTTTGTTGTCATTACATCCTTAATATTTTCTAATGTTATTCAGTATATTTCTTACGCAAATAAAACAAGGCTACTATAAGGACTCTAGAAGGGAAATGAATGCAATAAAAGTTAAATTTTAAAAATGGCGTTTGTCTGTTTAAATTGCATTTGTGGCAACTCAAAGTTTGTCTTCAAATAAAAGCTAATGTAATTTAAAAAGGTGCAATTCACAGAATGTTACATAAATACCAACATAAAAGGTGAGTGTCTGTGAAAGAAATTTAAAGATTCATGGAATTTTAACATTAGGGGAATACCTGCCTAAAAACAAAGACAGCTAATTTAAAGAAATTCTTTTGTCAATAGCTAAGTTATTAGTATTGAATACAGCTAGACTTCTATGATTGGATTTTATTATTATTATTATTATTATTATTATTATTATTATTATTATTATTATTTGGGACTTTCTGAAGCAAGTATTGGGAAAAGAAACCCTGAGTACTGGATGCTTATTAAGTGAAACTGGAATACGGCTTCTCCAAATCCTGTCATTCAGTCCTTGTATGATCCAATTTAAAAGTCACTGCACTCTGTAATAAATAGCACATTCGAAAACAAAGTGAATAAGTAACAGTCATTCCATATTAATGCTAGATGCCAAATCAATAAAAATAGAATACTATAAGTACAATGATATCAAGACAAAATATTGAAGAACAGTAATTTAGTGCAGTTTAATTATGTATAATGTAAATCATTAGTTAGTGGGTTCTTCTTTCGGTTTTGATTTCTATTACTGCGATAGAAACCCTGACCAAAAGCAGCTTGGAGGATGAAAGAGTTTATTTGGATCACACTTCCAGATTACAATTCATTGTTGCAGGAAATCAAAGGAGGAACTCAAGTAGAAACTGAAGCAAAACTTCAAGTGGAAGTTCTCCTATTTCCTTCTTGGCTGTTACTCAACTAGAATTCTTATATAGGCAGGATCCATCTATCTATCATGGTTTGGGGCTAACCATGTTATGATGCCCCCTTCCATGTTCAGGTATTTCCTCACAGTCCTGGCCACCAACAGATGTCAAATTTGCCCGCTGAAGCTAAGGAAACAGAAAGTAGCCTTATTGATAAGTTTGAGAAACTGAAATTTCAAGAATTGAGAGCCAAGATAAAGGGTGACTGGGGGGGGGGGGGCAAGGGAAACAAGAAGAAAAGCAAACACAAAACACAAACAAACTCAGAACAAACTACTGAACAAGCATATAAGAACCTGACTTCAACATGAGGGATCATTAAGGTCCATTAGAGGGAAAGACCGAGAAGTAGTGCAAAGAGACACCTTGATAGAGGGAGTCTATGGGCTTAAGGAGAAAACTGGAACTAGGGAAATTCCCAGGAATCCCCGAGGATGACACCAAACTAAGAACCTAAGCAATAATGGAGGGGCTACCTTAAAGCCCTTTCCCTATAACAAGAATGGTGACTACCTTAAATGTCATCATAGTCTTCATCCAGTAGCTGCTGGAAGCAGCAGAAATTCACAGGTCAGTACTGAGCTGAACTCCTGGAATCCAGTTGTAGAGTGGGAAGAGTGATGAGTAAAGCAGTTAAGACCAGGCTGGAGAAACCCACAAAATCAGCAGACCTGAGCAAGTGGGAGCTCACGGACTCCAGACTGACAGCTGTGGAACCAGCATAAGACTGAACTAGGCCCCCTGAACATGGTTGTCAGTTGGGGGGATGGGGTAGTCTATAGGTCATCTGACAGTGAAACTAGTATTTATCCCTATTGTGCAAATGGGTTTTGGGAGCCCATTCCCTACGGAGGGATACTCTCTCACAGCCTAGATACAGGGGAGAGGATCTCAGTCCTACTCCAAATGATGGGACAGACTTTGATGATCCCCCATGAGAGGATTAAATCTCTCTGAGGATTGGATGGGGGTGGATTGGGAGAATGGTAGAGTGAGTGAGAGCTTAGGAGGGAGAAGAAACTGGGAATGGTATGTAAAATAAGATTGTTTCTAATATAAGTTATATATATATGTATATATATATATATATATATATATATATATATATATATATATATTGACTTTAGATCTCCACACCCATGTAAAAGGCAAGCATAGTAGTACATAGTAGTAGGTATTAATTAGTGGTCAAGATGCATGTTACATCTTTCCAGGTTCTTCTCCTTTTTTTTTTTTTTTGAAAAATTAAAAATAGATGTTCACACAGAGAAGAGAAACAAGACATTATTCAGAACACAGAGTTATGGCAGGTTACACTGGTATATACTGCAAATATTGACAGCTGGATACAGGGATTCAATTCCATCATTTGAGCATTCTTTTTATGGGTCTAAAGAAGTAGGAGCTAGTTACTTTTGTTTATGCTGTGGAACATTTGTTTAATGACATAAAGGACATAAAGATGTGTGACTTTTGTTTACGCTGCATTTGTTTAACTATGTGAAGCTGTGATGCTTTGCCTCTCTAAAACACCTGATGGTCTAGTAAAGAGCTCAATGGCCAATAGCAAGCCAGGAGCAAGGACAGGTGGAGCTGGCATGCAGACAGGATAAACAGAAGGAGAAAGGAGGAAGAAGAGAGCAAATAGCTGCAAGAAACAAGAATTATTCTTTAGCAGCCAATATGTCTAAACAGCTCTCACAGTATCTTTTAGGTAATTGGTCTGGTGATTTCGATAAGTTGATGCACAACCTGAGGCTCTCTATCGTGAATGTGAATTCCTCCCTGGTCAATGTCTTCGTTGCTGAGGGACTGTCTACATGGATCACCCAAGCCACTAATCATCTGAAAGAATGAGTGGGAATGGGTGCCCTGGGAGGGGTGCTTATCCTAGTCAGTCTCATTGCCTTATGGTGTATCTGCAGGATGAGGGTTACACAGAGGAGAAGTAATGCCATGATTGCACAAGCCTTCACAGCCCTGAAGGCAGGGCAATCACCTCAGGCTTGAAAGGGCTAAGCAGTCATCAAGCTCAGGATGCGAGATGAAGTACTGCACTTGAGGCTAGCGTCTATCAGCTTCATGGAGGGCAAGTCTGATTACATATGTGTTGGTATCCTAATCCCATCTCTAAGAAAAGATACTGAACGGGTGTGGCACCAGCTTGGCTGATAACTGGGCGTGGGGCCATACAATGTCCCTTGTTCATCAGAGATCAGACCACTACCCTGGCCTGTTGCGTTTAAAACATAAAAGGGGGAACTGTGGGAAGCCACAGCCCCAAGATGGTGCCTGGCTGGATGCCAGGTAGTTCGCGCTTAGCTGTAAACAAGCCTTATTTGGAAGTGCTTGATGGGTCTGGTGTGCTTCCTCCTTCTGTGACCTATCGGGGATCACCAGGTGTCATGAGTTGATTGGGCTGTGAGCACATGTAAAGGCTTGCTGGGGCTGGGAGAAGTGTAAGCTGATGAGAGAAGCAGGGGAAGCTGATGGGAGAAGTGTAAGCTGATGGGAGCAGAGGAAGCTGATGTACAAGGATCCTGAATAAAACTGCTTGAAGAAGACTCCTGGTTGCGTGTTTCCTTGTTGGTCGAGGTAGGCGCGCAACAAGATATCATTTCTTATTTAGCATTGGGATTTTTGGTGAGTTGAAGGGCTTCTCTTGTTTTTAAGTGCCTTGTGACACCAGCGATATTACTCTAATATTTGCACTCACAAGAGACCTCAAGTAGCAGTTAGAGCAAAGAAAGATTAGACTGTGTTTGCAAATTGGACTAGGAATGATTTGTGAATGTTGAATTTAGCTAACATAAGTAATTATACTGATATGAATTGATATGAATTGAACAGATCTAGATTAAGTGATCGACACCAGGATTATAGTGATTTAAAAGTAGAAAAGTGGATTCTGTAACAAAAGAACAATCTATATCTTAATTCTTAATTATTCATTGTTACCAAGTATATTAAAATTTTACTTTTTTGGAGCATAATTTGTGTTGATGCTTCAGACTATAGATGACATATAACTTTCTCTTCATCCAGTGGTCTACAAAAATTTGCAGATATGGAAAGCTTAAATGTCTTATATAGTGTTTTTCTTTTTTAAAAATACATTTGTTTTTCATTTTATTTGTATATGTGTTTGTGAGCACAAATTCGTCATAGCATACATGACGAATACACACAATTAATTGTTAGTTGAGGTGGGAGAGACATTTTCTTCAGTGGTAACTCTTTGGTAAGTTGATAAGCTCCTACAAGCACACTATCACTTATGATCCTATAATAAATCCTAATGAAACTCATGGATTACAAAACAAACATGCAAGCATGCAGAAAGTAGCAGGGTGCTAGCAGAAAAAAGTAACAAAGTGGGAGAGAGACAAGAGAGGGCACCAAGGGGAGATATGTGAATAATATTGAACTACATTATTCATTAGTATGGAAAGGTTCCAATGAAATCCATTATGATATAGAATTAATACATGGAAATAAAAACATCAAAAAAGAAAACATAAATATTTAAAGTCAGTTTATTTCAAGCAGGTATAAGATTATCAATCACACTGCAGTTATGAAAGGACAAATGAGAAATCAAATGTCTCTTACTTCAAGAATGTAACATGATTTATGGTATATTCATATGCAAACATTGAGGTAGAAATCTTGGAAGATTTTCGTTAGCATTTGGAAGCTAGGCTAAAATATATAATCAATATATTCATGTACTCTTTTAGTAGTTAGTAATCATTTCTCAAGCTCTATTTTAGTAGATGGAGATACACTGACAACTTTTAAAGAAAAGTTAAAAATTTCCATCTTTATGGACTTCAGCTTCTGCCTACCTACCTACCTACTTACCTACCTATGTATCTACATATTTATTTGTACAATTATTATCAATGAGATTCTCACATGTAACCTACCAATTTAAGAATCAGTACCATAAGCAACTTTCTCTTGCATTTAATGACATCAGAAGAAATCTATAGTGAAAAGATAGTTATTAAAATGGCTAAAATCTCAATAAACTTAAGCTAAGAAACAATGTAAGTGGATACACTTTATGTTTGACAAGCTTTGGGCTAAAATGATGAGTGATAACCAAAACTAGTTCTAGAAGGTTCCTATATGGAGAAACTGAATGTCATCCTCAACCTACTGGACAACAGAGATCTGTCTTTAAAGGAGAGTAAAAATGAGGACTCTCAAAGTCTTAAAGAATAAGGAAGTAATTTAAATCCTGAACTAAGAGAAGGCTTCCCTTCTGCACGCATAGGACCACAGCAGCAATGCTCTTGTTCTGAAAAAGAAGTTGAGTCCAGCTCACAGACTTTCTGATGCCCTAAAGAAGCCTTCTCAGTCTCCTCAATGGCAGAAGCCCTGATGGCTAGACCCAAACCCCTCTTTATAATTCTGTTTCCAATCTATGACAGAGACCTTCTTTTGGACTCCCAAGGGACCATTAATAAGTAGAATCTTTCTTCATCAAAGTCTGTATTTGAGCTCTCTATCTTTTCAGGACCTAAAAGTTCCATAAAATTTTTATCAGGAGTTTTGCCCTAGACTCACAAGGTCCCTTCTTATGTCTGTATTATCAATGGCAACACCTTCCAGTTTTAACTTCCAAACTCACACAGCTGCATTTCCATGACTTTATAATAGTTCATTTGCTCAACTCATATAATTATAAATATTAATTCATATGAAATTGTCTCTATTAGTAAAATGGTTTACATTTCCTGACTACATTGTAGTAAATCAAATTATACTACAGAAGTCATGCTACTGAGCTCATTATCTGTGGAATGGACATATGGAGTATTTCTGCAAAGGCATCTAAACAGTTGTATTAGCATTTATCTACCAATCTATTCTCTCCTAGTGTTCTTTTTCTGACTTTGTGGATTATAAGAAAAAAATAATTGAAAGCAGACATTTTAAAGGAAATACTTCAGCATATTACCCTTCATCAGACCTTTCCATAGTCTCCAAAATTTATTTGTCACAAACTCACAAAGATAGCAATGCTTATGTGGTACCATTACTGATACAAAATATATTATTCTTTTTTTTTCTGCTTTTATATTTAATAATATAATTTGAAACTTTTACATGTGGATCCCAGTTTCCTCTCCCTTTCTCCCTCCAACCATCTCTCCCAACTTCCCTCTTACCCTCTTTCCCCTGTGACATGCACCCTGGCTACCCTCCCCTCCCACCCCCCCAACCCCCATTCCACTTGTAGGGCTATGTTATCCAGGTGGGGTCATATAAATCTGTCAAGTCATTTAAAGTAGGGACTAGGACTTATCTCCTGTCTCTAGGTTAAGAAGGTATCCCTCCATGGGGGATGTGTCCACAAGATCTTTTGTGCACCAGGAATATATCCTGTTTCAACTGTCTGAGGTCCCCCAGACTGTTCAGTCCTTCTACCTGAGACCCATATTCGGGTGGTCTGAGTCAGTCCCATGCTGGATTCCCAGCTATCAGTCTCGGGGGGGAGTGGGGGGGACATTAGCTCCTCCTTGTTTGGGTCAGCTGTCTTTGTGTGTTTCTGCAACCTGGTCTTGTCGCCTCTCTTTGCATCTGGTTTCTAGTTTGACTCAGTGTTTGGTTATGGGTGTTTGCTTCTGTTTCCAACAGGTACTAGATGAAGACTCCAAGATGGTGGATAATTTAGTTGATGATGTCACTATCAGGGAAAGGCATTTATGGTAGCCTTTCCATAGTTGCTCAATTTATTAGTTGGAGTCGGTCTTGTAGTTCACTAGACCTTTCTTTAGGTTAAGTTTTCTCTTCAAAGCAATAATAGCTCCCTCTTTTATGCCCCCCCTCGCATCCTGACTCTATCTAATCACACGTGTTTTCATCTCCTACCCTTCTCTTTCTCCTAGTTCTCTCTCCATTCACTGAACCCCACATTTCCCATGTGCTCTGGGGGACTTGTCCCTTCCCCCTTTTGTGAGGGACCATATATGAATCTCTTCGAATACACCTTGTTCATCAGTTGGTGTGTATTATAGGCTGGTGATCCTTTGCTCTAGATCTAAAATCCATATATGAGTGAGTACATACCCTGTTCCTCTTTTTGTGACTGGGTTACCTCATTCAGGATGGTTTCTTGAAGTTCCATCCACTTGCCTGCAAATTCCAAGATTCCCTCATTTTTTTCAGCAGAGTAGTATTCCATTGTGTAGATATGCCGCATCATCTTTATCCATTCTTCAGTTGAAGGGATCTAGGTTGCTTCCAGGTTCTTGCTATTACAATAATGCTTCTATGAACATAGTTGAGCACATGTCTTTGTTGCATGGATGTGGGTCATTTGGGTATATACCTAAGAGTGGAATTGCTGGGTCCTATGGTAAGCTAATTCCCATATTCCCAAGGAACCGCCATACTGATCTTCAAAATGGCTGTACAAGTTTGTACTCCCAGCAACAGTGGAGGAGTGTTCACCTTTATCCACATCCTCTCCAGCATAAATTGACATTGGTGTTTCTAATTTAGCCATTCTGGCAGGAGTAAGATGCTATCTCAAAGTTGTTTTCATTTGCATTTCCCTGATAGCTAAGGATGTTGAACACATTCTTAAGTGTCTTTCAGCCTCTTAGATTTCCTCTATTCAGAATTCTTTCTTCATTTCTGTACCACAATTTTTAATAGGGCTATTTGGTGTTTTGTTGACTAGTTTCTTGAGTTCTTTGTATATTTTGGAAATGAGCCGTTTGTCAGATGTAGGATTGATAAAACTTTTTTCCTAGTCTGTGGGCTGCCGTTTGGTCTTGTCAACTGTGTTCTTTGCCTTACAGAACCTTCTAAGTTTGAGGAATTCCCACTTATTAATTGTCATTCTCATGACTGTGCTACTGGAGTTATGTTCAGGAAGTGATCTCTTATACCAATTTGTTCAAGGGTACCTCCTACTTTCTCATCTAACAGGTTCAGTGTGGCTGGATTTATGTTGAGATCTTTGATCCATTTGGACTTGAGTTTTGTGCATGGCAATCGACATGGGTCTATCTGAAGTCTTCTACACACCATCATCCAATTGTGCCAGCACCATTTGCTGAAGATGTTTTCTTCCCCCCCATTGAATTTTTTTAGCTGTTTTGTCGAAAATCAGGTGTTCAGAGGTGTGTGGATTTATATCAGATTTTCGATTCAATTTCATTGGTCTACTTGTCTATTTTTGTGGCAATACCACACTGTTTTCAGGACTATAGTTCTGTAGTAGAGCTTAAAGTCAGGGATGGTGATGCCTCCTGAAGTTCTTTTATTGTACAGGGTTGTCTTGGCTATTCTGGGTCTTTTGTTTTTGCATACAAAGTTGATTATTATCCTTTCAAGGTCAGTGAAGAATTTTGCTGGGGTTTTAATGGGCATTGCATTGAATCTGTAGATTGCTTTTGGCAAGATTACCATTTTTACTATATTTATCCTTCCAATCCAAGAGCATTGGAGATCTTTCCATTTTCTGGTATCTTCTCTAATTTCTTACTTTTAAAACACAAAGTTCTTATTGTATAGGTCTTTCACATGTTTGGTAAGCGTTACCCCGAGATATTTTACGTTGTTTGTGGCTATTTTAAAGGGTGATAATTTTCTGATTTCTTTCTCAGACTTTGTCGTCTGAATAAAGTAGGGCTACTGATTTTTTTGAGTGTATCTTGTATCTTGCTAGTTTGATAAAGGTGTTTATCAGCTGTAGGAGTTCCCTGGTAGAGTTTAATGGATCACTTATGTAAACTATCATATCCTCTGCAAATAGAGACAGGTTGATTTCTTCCTTTCCAATTTGGATCACCTTGATCTCCTTTTCTTGTCTTATAGCTTCAAGTAGAATATTGAAGAGATATGGAGAGAGAGGACATCCTTGTCTTGTTCCTAATTTTAGAGGTATTGCCTTAAGCTTCTCTCTATTCACTTTGATGTTGATGTTGGCTGTTGGTTTACTGTGTATTGCTTTTATTATGTTTAGGTATATTCCTGTTATCCCTGATCTCTCCAAGACCATTATCATGAAAGGGTGTTGAATTTTGTCAAAGGCTTTTTCAGCAACTAGGGAGATGATCATATGGGTTTTCTTTTTCAGTTTGTTTATATGATGCATCAAGTTGATAGATTTTGGTATGTTAAACCATCCTTACAACCCAGGGATGAAGACTATTTAGTCATGGTGGATGATTTCTCTGATGTATTCTTGGATTCGATTTGCCAGGATTTTATTGAGTATTTTTGCATCGATGTTCATCAGGGATATTGGTCTGTAGTTTTTTTTCTTAGTTGTATCTTTGTGAGTCTTGGGTACCAAGGTGATTGTGGCCTCGTGGAAGGAGTTTGGTAATGTGCCGTCTGTTTTTTGTGTGGAAATTTGAGGAGTATTGGAATTAGGTCTTCCTTGGATTTCTGGCAGAATTCTGCACTGAAGCCATCTGGCCCTGCGCTTTTTTCTTTTGTTTGGAAGGCTTTCAATGACTGTTTCTATTTCATTGGGGGTTATAGGTCTATTTAAGTTGTTTGCCTGTTCTTGGTTTAATTTTGGTAAGTGATAGTTGTCCAGAAATTTGTCCATGTCCTTTGAATTATCAAATTTTGTAGAGTACAGGTTTCCAAAGTAGGACCTGAAAGTTGTTTGGATTTCTTCTGTGTCCATTGTTATGCCCCCCTTTTCATTTCTGATTTTGTTAATTAGCATGATCTTTCTCTGCTTTTTTATTACTTTGGATTGTCTATCTTGTTGACTTTCTCAAAAAAACAACTCTTTGTTGCATTGATTTTTTGTATTGTTTTCCTGGTTTCTATTTTATTGATTCCAGCCCTCAAATTGATTATTTCCTGGCCTCTACTCCTCCTGTGTGAGTTTGCTTCTTTTTGTTTTACTGCTTTCAGTTGCCCTGCTAATTTTCTAATGTGACTATCCTCTGTTTTCTTCATATGGGCACTCAGTGCAATGAACTTCCCTTGTAACACTACTGCTAAGGTGTCCCATAAGTTCGGATATTCATGTCCTCATTCTCGTTAAATTTTAGGAATTCCTTAATTTCTTTATTTCTTCTTTGACCCAGGTGTGGTACAATTGCACATTGTTCAGTTTCCATGAGTTTGTAGGGTTTCTGAGATTTGTGTTGTTGTTGAATTCAAATTTTAAAGCATGGTGGTCTGATAAGATACAGGGGACTATTCTAATTCTTTTGTATCTGTTGAGGTTTGTTGTGCCACCTAGTATGTGTCCGATTTTAGACAAGGTTCCATGTGGAGCAAAGAAGAAGATATATTCTTTTGTGTTTGGATGGAATGTTCTATAGATGTTTGTTAAACCTAGTTGAGACATAACTTATGTTAGTCTTTTGTTTCTTTGTTGAGTTTCTGATTGGTGGTCCTGTGGTGAGAGTAGTGTGTTGAAGTCTCCCACTATGATTTTGTGAGGTTTTATGTGAGCTTTGAGTTTTAGTAGCATTTCTTTTATTAATGTGAGTGCCTTTGTATTTGAGGCAGAGATGTTCAGAATTGAGAATTTTTGTTGATGGATTTCTCCTGCGATGAATATGAAATGACCATCTTCATCTGCTTTGATTAATTTTGGTTTGAAATCTAACTTGTTAGATATTAGGATAGTCACGCCTCCTTGCTTCTTGGGTCCATTTGATTGGAAGATCTTTTCCCAGTCTTTTACCCTGATTTAATATCTATCTTTGTAGCTCTAGGTGTGTTTCTTGTATGCAGCAGAAGGATGAATTCTGTCTTCGCATCCATTCTGTTAGCCTGTCTTTTTATAGGCGACTTTAGACCATTAATGTTGAGGGAGACCATTGATTGTTAATGTTCGTTTGTTTTAGATTTGCTTTTGGCAGTGGTATTGTAAATTTATTTGTTCTTCTTTATCTTTGGTTTCTGGTGAAGTGGGATTATCTGTTGCCTACATCTATGTGAGCATAATTAATTTCCTTGGGTTGGAGTTTTCCTTCCAAAGTTTTCTGTAGGGCTAGAATTGTAGATACATATTGTGAAAATCTGCCTTTGTCATTAAATATCTTGTTTTCTCCATCTATTGTCATTGAGAGGTTTGCTGGTTATAGCTGCCTGGGCTGGCACCTGTGGACTCTTAGTACTTGTAGAACATCTATCCAGGACCTTCTGGCCTTGAGGGTTTCCATGAAGCAGTCAGGTGTAATTTTGATAGGTCTGCCTTTATATATTCCCTGTCCTTTTTCCTTCACTGTTCTTAATAGTCTTTCTTTATTCTGTATGTTAGGTGCTTTGATTAATATATGTCGAGGGGTCTTTTTTCTTTGGTCCAGTTTATTTGGTGTTCGGTATGCTTCTTGTACTTTCATGGGCATGTCATTCTTCAGATTGGGAAAGTTTTCCTCAATGATTTTGTTGAATATGTTTTTGGCCCCTTTTTGCTGGGCTTCCTCACCTTCCTCTATACCTATTATTCTTAAGTTTGGCCTTTTCACAGTGCACCACGTTTCCTGGATGTTTTGTGTTAAGGATTCGTTGGATTAACAATTTTCTTTGGTTGATGAATCTATTTCCTCTCGTTTATCTTCAGTGCCTGAGATTCTCTCTTCCATTTCTTGAATTCTGTTGGTTATGTTTGCATCTGCAGTTCCTGATCATTTGCCCAGTTTTTTTTATTTCCAACATTCCTTCGGTTTGTGTTTTCTTTATTGTCTCCATTTCCGTTTTCAAGTCTTGAACCATTTCCTTCACTTGTTTAATTGTTTTTTCTTAGCTTTCTATACTTTAAGAAATGTATTCATTTCTTCCCATTTTTTGTTTATCTTCTACTTCTCTAAGGGATTTTCTCACAACTTTGAGGGCTTCTATCATTTTTATGATGATAATTTTTAGGTCGTTCTCTTCTAATTCATTTGCTTTGTTGTATTCTGGTCTATTTGGTGTAGATTCCATAGATTCTGGTGCTGGTATGCTTGTCTTTCTGATGTTAAGTGCTTTCTTGTATTGCCGTCTTCCCATAGCTTCTTCCAGTAGGTGTTGGTGGGGTCTCTCCCTCTCTCTATGGATTTAGGTGGGTCAGAGGTTCGACATCTGTAGTTCTCGCTGGTCCAAGCTCTCTAGGATGTCTCTCGGTAAGAAGGGGCCCAACGATGGAGGTCAAAGATCAGGCTCCAGCAGAGGAGAGTGGATGTTTCTTTTGCAGAGGCTAGCCCCCAGGATGTTTCCTCAGGGATAGTTGGGTCTAGCTCTAGCCAAAACCTCTAGCCAAGGTCTAGTATTGGCAACAAAGGCAGGGATGATACTCAGGATGTTTCCTCACCGATAAGCAGATCTAGCTGACACTCTCCATCTGAGTAGGGCCTCTTCAATAGAGGTCCTGTGATGGGGGTCAAGGATCTAGCCTGCAGGATCTCTGAGTGGACTTCCAGAGATATGAGGATCTCTGGGAGGGACCCATAACTCCAGTAGGAGACCAGTGATGGGGGTCAGAGACCAGGCAGGTGGAAATTACGGGTGGTCCTACGTGGATAGGCTGGTCTATTGTGCTCAGGTAGGCTCCAGGAATTTCCCTAAGGTGGTTGGATTGTTGGCTCCACCCTCTGGCTCAGTGCTCAACTAGAGCAGTGGGACAGTGGGCAGGTAGGGAAGAGTGTAGGGGGAGGGCATGCTCTCGGTGGGGGTGGTTGGCGGTATATTGGAGCTCCAAGAGCACTCTCTGTGGGATAGGGCGCAGGGGCAGGGAGATCCAGGACCCACCCAGGGATTTCCCAGGGAGGCTGTAGGGGAGAATCCGCCCCAGTGGTATTCGACCCAAACTCACCTGAAAATATATTATTCTTATGTAGTAATTTCTTCTGGAACATCTTATTAGTCCTTATTTGGAAAAGAAAACAGGGTTTGAGAGATGTTATTCCAAATTCCAATATCTTTCATGTGGTGTAGAAAGTATCTACAAAATTACTACATATTCAATAACTAAAAAACCCTATCACAATAAAACCCTACAAGTCACTAAGTTTTAAACATACATCCAGTTTTTGGGATAACTAAATGTTCAAACATGTTTAGAAATGCTAAATTTCACTAAAACAACGTTTTGAAATGTTGTGTTTCATTACAACATCATTGTCCAAACTCTTTTAATATGTGCCAGACTAAGCAAAACAAAGTATTATCCTAATAAATTCCTATAGTGAGTGATGTTTTTGTTCTTATATTGGTTTTTATTTCTTCCTAATGACTCTCTGCCTCCCTGTCTTTCTTGGTTTCTATATTTCTCTTCTCTCTCTGTCTCTGTCTCTGTCTCTGTCTCTGTCTCTGTCTCTCTCTCTCTCTCTCTCTCTCTCTCTCTCCTTGTATGTTTGTCAAAAGTTTTGTCATTCTGAAATGTCAGGTAAAAGAGAAATGACAGTAGGAGACAAACTGTTAGATGTGTATGAAAGAGTATGAGAAGGACTAACATTGATTTATTCTCTGAATCCTTATAGTGATCGACATAAATCAAAACTTCCATGACAGTAGAAAAAGACTGGAAAGCATGGAACAAAAACATGATAGAGGTTTATTTCTCAGTGTAAAAGATGGTTCCTTTCACAGTGACAATTGCAGTAATAACTTCCAGCAGTTTGCAAAGATATTATTCTATTAGGTTCTTAAGTATAATTCCAAGGATATTCACAATGATAATGGAGTTAATATAGGAACAAAATTCTTAGGGCAGACTAGTGAGCATCACTGTTTGTCAGGAGAGAAACAGATAGAAATATATAGGAGTTTATAAGTTTTTTTAAACTTTAATTAAATATTGATGTTAGCACAAATGTATGAGTTTTTTCTTAAAGGAAAAAATAATGATATTTTCTCTATAAGAAACAATCTTGTGTACCTCTCATACAAAGCATTGAATGTAAAATTATATTAAGATGCAATGATGAAGAGGACACAGTCTACTCAAGGTAAGAACAAAGTTCAAAAAGTATTTTAAAACTGTACAGACTTGGCACATCTTCTGACATAGCTGGCCTCTGTGGTTCAAATTATCCCCATCTTCTTACCAGAAAGGGCCATAAGCTCCAGTTAAAGTATTCAACCATTTTTTAGTCAAATCCCCAAAGTCCATATTCCTCTATATAAAGCATGATCAGGTCTACCACAGTAGGACCCTAGGCCCTCTTAGCAACTTCTGTCTTAGTCAGTATTCTATTACTAGGAAGATACATTATCACCATGGAAAGTCTTATCAAAGTATTTAATTGGGATTTTCTTACATTTTCAGAAGTTTAGTTTATTACCTATATAGCAAAGTCCGTGGCAGCATTCAAGCAGACATGGTAGCTGAGAGTTCTACATTTGGATCCTAAGTCAGAAACGAGGGACACTAGACCTGGCTTAAGCACTTTGAAACCTCAAAGCCCACAAAAATGACACGCTTTGTCCAACAAGGCCACATGTACTCAGCTCTCTCAATCAGATCTACTCCCTAATGACAGAGCATTGAAATGTACTAAATATCTGAGCCTAGGAGCAAATTACTATTCACACCACCACAGTATTATACCTTGTGATTTTTATTTCCTCTAATAACATATTGCTTTAAATGTGACCACCTGAATTGGAAAAATATCATTTAGTTTTCACAAAATAATACAGTCACTTTTGGGGAAGAGTTGAATCTGCTAGCATTAACATACTGATTTACTGGAGTATAGTAAGCCTTATTGGTCACAAAACTACAAAGTAGAATAATTTATTTTTACCAGAACATTCACAATTGTCCCAGACCACACTTTCCCTGAAACTTTCTGTATTTACTTCTTCACACTAAAAGTTCTATTTATTTTTGTTTCAAAGCAAGTTTGACAACAGTGCCTTAAAAATAAAATACATCTTAATCAAAGGAATCAAATTTTACTAAACTTCTACCTCAAAATTAAATGTGTTTTGTTTATTTATTACTTTGGTGACTCTTTCCATGTAATAATACCCATACCTAAATATATAGAATCAATTATTTCCCAATAAATGAATAGCAGTGTTGTAATAAGAAAAAGTGATTTTCAAACAGATGTCTTTATTAGTAGCTAATTGAAAACAGACATTTAAAAATTGAAGTAGATAATCATCGTGCTAAATCCTATCACTATAATTTTTAAGAAAAGGGAGGGAGGGAGGGAGGGAGCGAGGAAGAGAGGCAGGGAGAAAGGGAGAGAGGGGAAGGGGGGAGGAAATTAATGGAGAGAAGGAAGGAGTTCAAAGAAGGAGGGAGGGGGAGAGAGGGACAGATAGAGATAGAAAGGAAAAGAAGATAAATGAAACAGTGACACCCAAATACCCAGACATCTTGAGTTGCAATATTGGAAGATAACTGTTTAGTTAATTATAGTGACATGAATTAGTCTGTAAGTATTCTGTAAGGCTGGAAGTTTTGAATAAGTCTAGATCAGAAGAAAAAGACTGAAGTTACAACTGCTTTTCCACTTGGATTTATCATCTAAAAAATGCAGAAGTATACAAAGTGTATTCATTAGTCAGTATTCAATCAGGTTGTGTGTGTGTGTGTGTGTGTGTGCTGTTCAGAGTGTATTTAAAATGTTCAACTACCACATATACATAGTTGGGGAAATACTCTACTCAGTCCATAGATTTCAATGTCATCTGCATCCAGACACCCTCGACGACACATTACGAATAATGTTTAACACTTTCCAATCTAAGCAAGTTGACACATAATATTGAGTATCAGAGTCATGAAAGATAATTGTAAAGGGATATCTCATCATGCAAAGAGCTTCCACCATGTTTTCATAATGAATTGACTACAGTTTCAGATATACTTCAATTCATCTACACTAACATCCAGGTGTATTGATGAATGATTTATCCAGATAGTAATAATCTTAGAGCAGTATCATTAGAAACCTAAAGGAAACATTGGAATATACCATTAAGGAAGAATGTTTAAGAACTGACAAAGGTTGTAATGTACTAAGAACATAAGAAGACTGATTAATCACCTAAATGTTCTTAAGCATACTGCATCAGAGGACATTCATCAACAGGAGAAATAAAAAAAAGTATCATTTTGTGAAACTCACTGTATCTTGTTGCTGCCCCTCTGGTGTTTATTCTTCAGATTCAGTCAAACACTGGGAATGAATACTGGTCCTCAAAGATAGGATTTAATTACCAAGAAACATCCATTCTTTAATGACCAAATATACCATAACCTACATATGGTATCTATTCATAAAGGAAAATGTAGCAGTAAATGGGTGTTTCCACGTAATGTCTTTTTGTTTTTCAACAAAGAGAACTGGCAAACATATTAACATCCTCATATAACCTTTATGTTGCTTTAACCTTCTTTTCATATGGTTTTTGGCTCTCCTTATCATTAATGGGTTTATGAGATGGATTATTCACCCATGCCATGACCCAGGATACCGCTTTTTACCAAACCATTTGCTATATCAAATCCTTAAAGTGATACAGTATTAACAAAAGAAATTATATTATTTCATATTATTACACCATTACCAAAATGTAACTGAACCAATAATAGAGGGTATTGTGTTTTAGAAGATACATTGTGGCACTTTCTAATTAACAACAGTTTTTAGGATTGTAGCTGTGTTTTAAAAATTTAGTTGATATTCTCATGATCAGGATGGTGCTCTATATCTCTTAGAACAGAAGTTTGGAATTGACAGCTGGAAGTGTAAATGACTCTCCTTTCATGGTTAAGTTTTATATACTTCCTTGATATTGCTTTTGTTCTCTGTAATTTCATTTTGATGGTTTAGGCATCTTATGTTCCCAGGGGAAATACTTTGACAAGGACACAATAATCATTTCAATGAACTGGACATTGAGAAAATTATCTCAGAATTCTGGCTCCCTAATCTAATAGAACCAACCTGTAAAGGAATTTGCTTTAACTCTCTAAGTATATAATCCTATCTTTCGAAAGGGGTAACACAATGCATGTTACACAACATAGTCTGATAGGATAAATTAGTCAACCAAAGAATTCTTCAACAATTTTTGGGAGATTTTTGTCATAACTGCTTATTTGTTTTGTGTTTCTTTCTGTGTGATTTGCTTATATTGATTTTTACAAATGAATCTTTTTATAATTATTTGAGAAATAATTTACTTCATATTCACTCAATTCCGCTACTCCTACCTGACCTAGCCCCATTTCCTTTCTTGTCCAAATTTGTATCCTCATTAAAAACAAACAAACAAACAAAAAAACCCATAATGTAAGTCAAATTTGTGCCAGCTCTGTAGGCTTGGTTAAGAGTTCATCCTCTGGAATTGGTCAAACTATCAGGAGACATCACTTAAAAATATTGGCTCTCCCTTTCCCAGAAATTATTAATTGCCAGCCAATTGCTCCTTTGAGAGGAGTGTGACTTTAACCTCCTCTCTCCATACTGAAATTTTGTATGGCTTGAGCTTATATAAAATATATGCATGCTGTAATAACCACTGTGAGTTCATATAAAAAAATTCTCTGTTGTGTCTAAAAAACAACTTCTTCCATGACTACCTGCAGCCCTTGATTTTTGACGTTTGACCAACAATGTCTCTCAGTGTTAGTGAATGTTTACTTTGAAAAGGATCTTGTCTGATGAGGATAGAGAGATGCACTAATCTCTGGCTATAATAACACATCTTCAGGTGTCAGTTTAATATTATTTCACTTTAGCAGAATCATAGTATAATTAAGTATCAGGTTTTTGACCTTAATAATGACACCAGGTATGGCTTTTATCATGTAGTGGGGAATACATCCAAGCAGAAAATGGATGATTACTCCCCTTTTGTTCATGCCATTATTGCACTAATGGCTGTGTCTTTCCTGGAAAACTGTTATTGTAGCTTGCAGAGTTCACAACATGGAAAAGACTGATGACTCATGTTCTCCTCCTATAGTCTTCATAGCTGTGTTTGGCAGTAAGGTCTTACATGTAATTTTTTTGGTGGAGGCACAAAGCATTGAAAATAATAAGTAATGTTTGGGGGACCATGGGACATCAATGGCTAGGAACTTCAAAAGAGACACCACATGCATCATATTGAGCAATTTTACTTACACACACACACACACACACACACACACACACACACACCATGTATATTTATGTTTAACTTAGGAAGCAACTACAGTAGTTTCAAAGCAACATTAAGCAAAAAAGTCTTTATTGATAGTTACTCCTCCTTGAATTTTTTCTTTTACCCTGTCTTCTTATACCCAATGCAAATTAACACTTCATATTTCATTTTTACATTTATTTCTATATAGTATGGAAATTATTTCTCCATGTCACCTCACTAATTTCCTGACCACTATGGCTAGTATAAATAAATACACATATATGAAAGTTCAAAGCTAGTATCTACAAATATGATAAGATATCATACATTGGTTTTTGTGGTTGTGGATGGATTATCTCAGTTATAAATTTTGATTGTTCTCAAATTACTCCACTTATCTATAAAGTGTAAAAAATCCATTGTTCTTGATAGCTGAGCTGTATTGCATTGCATAAAAGCATCACATTTTCATTATCTACTCACCCACTGATAAACATCTGCGATGTTTCCATTTTCTGACTATTGTGAATAGAGCAGCAAAGAACATAGATGGGCAGATATCTCTATAATACAATATAAAGTAGTTTCAGGATATGTTCAGGAGTGGTGTGTCTGAACAATCTTTTAGGTTTTTAAGTAAGCTTTACACTGATTTCCATAGTGGCTGACTAATTTGCATTCCCACCAATGTGAAGAACTGTTCATCTTTCCCCATATGTCTGCTAGTATTTGTCCTTTGTTTTCATTTGTTTGTTTAATTTTCATTCTGATTGTTGCAAGATAAAATCTCAGAGTAATTTTAATTTTCATCTCCTTGATAACTAAGGATGTTGTACATTTAAAAAATATTTATTATCCATTTGGATGTCATCTTTTAAGAACTTTCCTATTAATTCTATGTTGAAATTTTAATTGGTTTGCTTTGTTTTTAATATATATATACTTTCAGATAAATTTTATATAGTATATTTTATGTTTTTCTTTACTCAATCTTCACAGATGTTTCTTACTTCTCTACGCACCCAACATCATGTTCTCTTACCCTCTCAATCAATACAGACCCAAAAAATTTTTAATAAAGAAACAAATATAAAACCTATAAGGCAAAAATGCCAAGAAAAGCCACAATAGCAACACGAAGTTCATTTTGTGTTTGTCAACTATTCCTGGGCACCATGGGAACTTTACTGGAGTGTGATTGATTCATAGCATTATAGTAATTACACAATTCACAGATAAATTCTCAGGTGCTCTGGGACCAGATGCATATATATGGCGTCTGAAAAAATATAGCATAGGATTAAATTAGTGTTTGTTGATGGCTTGTGAGAGAAGGGACATGGAAAGGGCAAATGCCATTCAAAAGTTTCACGTTTGCAAATACATAGGATGGATACATCTCGGTATGCTGTTGCAAATAATTGCAACTACGAAAAAAAAAACCAATGTTCTTCAAATCTAAATTAAAATGCCCTTTTTGTATCAGCTGAAATATGTACTATAGAAATATGCATCCTTCTTCATCATTTTTCATCTGAATAATTACTTTACCCTTTTCACCTAATTTTCTGTAAAATGTACTGATAAGGGTGCCTTACGGTTGAACAAGAAAATAAGTGTTGGAGTGCTGCATCTAGTGACTGAAATCCTTGAGAAGGAAGAAAAGACAATAATGGCATACATTACCTGATACTCCCTTCATCATTTGAGATAAAACAATGAGTTGACTATGTATTATTGGTCCTGAGAAACCAATAGGAAGAACTGTTCCAGACTGATCATTGGTACCTAGCAACATCCTCACTCTCTTCTATTGACTTTCATCAGTTTTGAAGCTGGTGCCTAGAAAGTATATTTCTCAGTAAACCTTGTGGGTATACTTTGAATAGATTATAATAATGTATCATATATAATAATGACTCTTCTTAAAGCTGGGAGGTAGTTAGCAGTCATAGCTATTCTTCCTATTGCAATTCCAGGCAGCTACATAGACTTGGTAGGCTTGAAGTATTAGTGTCCATTGGCAATTTTCCTGAGAATCACTTACTTTGGAGCTACAGGTTTCACTACAGTGACCAGCATCAATGACTTCCTGTGTTTTTTAACTGGGCTGCAAATAGCAACTGCATAATTCCCTGAAAGCTACCAACAAACCTCTGTTCTATTTGTGCTTTCGGTGACCTTTAGTCTTCAGTCCTTTAAATAAATCTGTAAGCATTTAATTTCCTGTGCTAAATTCCATACTACTCAATATGTTTAAAGAGAATTTTGTTATTCTGAACTGTCAGTGACAAAAAGGCATAGATTTAGTAAAAGGGGACTAAAGAAAAAAATTATCCTACATATAAAATAATGAAACATTCATTAAAATATCTCTACTTATGTGAAAAAGGATTACAGACCTACATCAATATTGATATATAGAGACATAATCACTATTTGTATTTCTCGACATGAATATATATATATGTGTGTGTGTACATAGATATATATGTATAAATATGTACACACACAAACATAATTGTGTGGTGTTACATGCAAACACACACATACACATATATATGCAAACACACAGACATATATATGAGCAATTGATATCAACAATCAATAGTGATACAAAATATAAGTTCTAAAATAAATTATCAAGTAGTATTGAACAAAGTATGTATTCTTATAGCAAGTATTTATAGCATCTGTACTTAGAGCATATGTGGCCATCTTCCTGCATATTTCCTTTTTTTCTTATAAAAATATAATTGAAACAAAAGATAATGAAAAAGAGAAATAGCCTAAGAATGCACGTCACAAAAAAATATGTTTGAAGAAAAGAGGCAGCAATATTTCCCACATAAAACTTATGTTTAAAGCACTAAGATTTAGATAAACAATTTAAACAATGTACCAGAAGTGCTGAAATGTCTTAAGTCTTTGATGTCAGTTTTTATGAAGTACAATTTATATTCATCTTAAAAATGGCAAATAGAATATTTTCTTTTTTCTTTTTATTGAAAATAGATTATTTTCTCATACAATATGTTCTGGTTATAGTTTCCCCTCCCAGCTTCTTTCCATCTTTCCTCACTTCCAGATACACACTCTTTATGTCTCTCATTGGAAAAGAACAGGCTTCTAAACTATAATAACCAAACTTGACAAAATATAATGTTATATAATATTCATGTTATAAAGCAAAAATTTTATATAGCAGTTGGACATAGTAAATTAAGAGGAGAAAAAGAGACCCAAGAACAGACAATAAAGACAAAAACCCACACATTATCTTAGTCAGGATTCCTATAAAAAATACCAAGTTAATTGCTATAATATATATCAGAGGATTTGACATAGACCTATGTAGACCCTGTGCTGCTGCTTCAGTCTCTATGAGCTCATATGTGTCTTGCTTTGTTGATTTATATGGTCTTGTTCTCCTGGTTTCTTCTGACTTTTAGAATCTTTTCACTTCCTCACTTTGCAGAATTCCCTGGGCTCTGAGGGGAAGGATTTGATGGAGACCTCCAATTTAGACTCTCTACAGACTGTTTGGCTGTGGGTTTCTGCATCTGTTCCCATCTGCTGCCAGAGGAAACCTTTCTGATGGTGACTGGATAAGGTACTGATCTGTGAATATAGCAGATTATCATTAGGAATCATTTTATTGACTTTTTTAGACTAGTCATCTTTGGATCAATTGCCATACTGATTCCCATCGTGGCTGTCCAAGTTCGCATTCCCACCAGCCATTTAGGAGTGTCCCCCCTTGCCCCTCATCCTAGAGACTTTGAACTGTCACTTGTGATATTGATTTTACCCATGATGAGATGTGTAGGATCTAGTTGCAAATTAGTTTTGATTTATATCTCCCTATAGCTAAGGATGTTGATCATTTCTTCATGTGTTTCATAGCCATTTGAGATTCCTGTATTGATAATGCTCAGTTTAGACCTGAACCCATTTTTAAATTGGATTATGTGATTTTTTGATATTCAGTTTCTTGATTTATTTTTATGTTTTGGATATTAGGTTTTTATTAAAAGTAGAGTTGGTAATTTTTTTTCAATTTTTTCAATTTTTTCAAATTTTTTCAATTTGCTAATATGTCTCAAGTTTACTACAGGATGGTACACATAAATCCATTTTCATTCTTCTACATGCAAACATATTTTTCCAGCATCATTTGTTGAATGTGCTGTTCTTTCCTCAAGTGTCTTTTTCTGGCTTATTTTTTAAAATTCAGATGTTCATATATGAATCTGGACCTTCAACTTGGTTCTATTTATCAACGTGTCTGTTTCTGTGCCAATATCACGTGTTCTTTATTATTCTTGTTCTGGGTAAAACTTTAAATTGGGAATGGTGGGATATCCAACAGTTCTTTAAATTTCCAGAAGTATCTTATTTATACTAGGTTGTTTTGTTTTCTCATATGAGGTTGAGAATTGTTAGTTTAAGGTTTGTAAAGAATTATGTTAGAATGTTGATGGGGATTGTAATGAATCTGTAGATTTTTTTCCTCGTGGAATCTTCACTTTTAGTATGCTAATCCTACCTATTCATGAGCATGGGGAATTTTTTTCATTTTATGATACTTTCTTCATTTTCTCTTCTCAAAGACCTGAGGTTTTATCATACAAATCTTTCACTTGCTTGGCTAGAGTTCCCAAAGATATTTTATGTCATTTGAGCCTAGTATGATAGGTGTTGTTTTCCTGATTTCTTTCTTTGTTCCTTTGTCATTTATATATATGCAAGGGCTATTATTTTTTAATATATCTTGTATCCATCCACATTGCTGAAAGTGTTTATAAGTTATAAACTTTCCCTGGTGAAATTTTTAGGATTGCCTATATATCCTATCTTACTATTTGTAAAAAAAAAAAAAAAAAATACTTTGAATTCTTCTTTCTAAACGGTATCCCCTCAATATCCTGCATAGTCTTATTGCTCTAACTAGATTTCAAGAACTATATTGAATAGATATGAAGAAGGAGGACAGCCTTTTTTTTGCTTCTGATTTTAGTGTAATTTCTTTCCATTTAAATTGATATGGGCTATAGCTTTGCTGTAAATTGCCCTTATTATGCTTAAGTATGACCCTTGTATCCCTAGGACTTTTGAAAGAATCTCTCCAATGGAGTATATAGTGGATTGATATTAGAATATTTTATCAAAGAAAGACAACTTAGATGACTGTTGTGAAGCCAGTGAAAGATTTAGTGGGGACCAACATGAAACTGAGGTTTGAAATTGACTACCAAAGTTGAACACACATATGTGCAGCATGTTTTCTTATAACTGCTAGGAAATAAGCTGTTTTATTTTTGGAACCAAACTTATGTCATTTTTGTAGTATAAGAAATCAGATAGGCTAGAAATAAAAGTTCAGGTAATCAGTTGACTTTAATTTTCATTTTCAGGTATAGTAACTCCAAAAAGACTCAAAGGGGAAAATGTGGTATAAGGAACATATATAACAAAATACACTTTGGTGATAAAGGGCACAGATCAAGTAATATTGAATGCTGAATTCATCTATTATCTATCTATAATCTACTTGCCTATCATCAACTATTAATCTCATTGATATGCCCTTTATCCTGACCATTTAAATTCCATATTAATAAAAAGGAAAAGTAGTACAGAAATTGTAATAATCATTGCCTCAATAGTGAAGTTAAGGGGGTTTGTTTAAATTACTAATTTACTAAAAATCATATAAATAAAATAACAAAAACAAACAAAGAACATATTGATTAGAATTAGGAGTGAATGATGAAAGGTAAAGAATGAATGAAGGGACTATTATACATTCATTTCTTTTAATAGTCAAGAAGAACTTTAGATGGTATTTTGTTGCAATTTATTTCAGCATAGTTACTAAAAGTATCTTTCTTATCTCAGAAGGAACACATAAAATTAAAAGTGTGTGTGTGTGTGTGTGTGTGTGTGTGTGTGATAAGACAAATATGTATACAATAGTGTGTACTACACTGAATTATTGAATTCAAGAACAGAGTAAAGGAGGAGGAGGCAAATATTTTATTAAACATAATTTGTTATGCTTTGGCTTTGATGAGTAACAGAAAATATTTCTTGGTTACCTTCATTTCCATAGATTGTATGGCAAGCCTTCTCTTTTACAGAAAAAGTAACTATGATTTTAGATAACTGCAGCATTTATTCTAAACTTACCCCATCCCATTGAAAATTGAAGGCTATATATTAATGGTGAATTGATATATTAGATATATTTACCCTAATACAGTCTCTTAAAAATGTATTATTTGATGAAAACTTAAGCTATTATCATGGAGTGAAAGAGTGTGGGCCAGAAAGGCCATGGAGGAAAATTAGTTATATACAGTTCTGAAAAGAGAATGGATGGTATGAATGTATGGAAGCATGCTTTTGTTTTAATTATTTTGCATGTGAACTTTTTCAGTAATTTAAAATTAGCTAGATTATTAATAGCTGATTTACCTGGTTTATATTGTTTTGTTTATAGCTCACTGATTTATTCCTGTTGCTTAAGACTGCACCTGTTTTCTTGTACTTATTCACTAAACAGCTGTTGAATACCAGACTGACGCAGAGGAATACATAGTTCAACATTTATTTGTCTTATTTCCAGAGGCAAAAGGAAAGGAAACAACTGGTCAATATTTTCTTCCTGACCATTTTTTCATTAATCAAACACAAACATACAATTTCAATATAGACAAATATTTCCAAACTGAGCAATGTACAATCTTAAACACACAGAATATATATATATATATATATATATATATATATATATATATATATATATGTACAACCATGTTGTAGTCAAAACAAAAATTAACATTATAAAAGGCTATTTCACTGAAAATATACATGATAGCATCGAAATAAGATAAAACCAGGTGCTTTTATGGTACACCGTGTGCATTGCTTAGTTGGTTGCATACTGTACATATTTACAGCTCTACAAAGATTAACTGGGAGGTCTCCCTCAAGCAGCATTGTTGTACAAGTACAAACTGAATGTATCTGGAAACACTCCCATCTGATATAGTCAAGTTAAGAACATCTAATTTCATCTAGGTCACTGAGTTTCATCCTTGCATTCCTTAGCACTCTTGTGTTTAATAAGGAAGTTTCAGTAAGTCAGGAGCAGTTTGCACTATTCCCCACAAAGCTTGATAGGACTTGGCTACACAACTGGGAAATTTTCTATCTTTGTGTCAGAGAAAACTGAAGTATATAAAGAAGGATGTTTTAGTTACTTATCTTAACAAACAGTTAAAAGGACCAGCTATAAAAAGAAAAGGCTTATTTTAGCACACATTTTGAAGGTATAGTCCATTATGGCAGGGCAGATATGGTAGCTGGCCTGTGAGGAAGCAAAACACATTGTGTGAAAAGTTAGGAAGCAGAAATCAGTGAATGTTGTTGTTAGCTGCCTTTATACTTTTGTTGTTGTTGTTGTTTTAATTTAGAGCCTTCTCCAATCAAATGATACTATTTGCATTGTGGGAAGGTCTTACTATATTTATCACTCCAGACACTAGACATGCTAACAGGTTAGTTCCCATGAAAACCCTAATTTTCCTTTTCAAGCTGACAAGCCCAATCATCACAGAGGGAAATCTAGAGTGAAGAAATAGTAATAGTCAGGTGATGATAAAAAACCCTGGGTGAATTCATGAGCTCTTCATATGTCCAGTTGTGTCTCCAGAAATATGTGAGCTAATATACATGTGTTGGTCTACCATCTCTCTACAAATATGTACAGAAATCTTAAGAGAATAGGAGAAATTAAACAGTGCTTGGTTCCAGAAGTACATGGAAGAATCTTCAGGTGCTCAACAGTAGAACTAGTAAAACTTATAGTAGAAAGATGCTGTGAACTCATTCCATCCTTCTACCAAAATTTTGGAATAAAAGAAATGAAGAAAAAAATCAAACTATTTGATTTCTAACTGTACATTCCAAATTAAACATGTGTAGTATCTGAAATACTTTGGCTACTAAGATTTGTGGGATAATGAAATGTCCTTCAATGACTTGGCTCTTTCCATGTGTACTTGGATTTACCCTAACTGATTTTTGAGAAGATAAGACTATTTTATTGGTTCCTGGCTCCACCCTGTGTTAGGTCCTTTCTTAACTCTATCACATTTCAATCTACATTGAGCTAGGACATTGGATAATATGAAACAATTGAGGACTAATAAGAAATGTCATCCTCTGTTGATCTGGAAAGTGCTATCCAATCTTCATACTTAAAAAGGTCAGGTGGATATTATGTTAGATGAGTGCTTTCACATTGTTAATGGGAAGTTTTCAATAAACTTTGGAAATAATTGTTCTCCATTGCATTTAATTGTTTTATGTTTCCTTTTGTTTTATATTTCTCTTTTACTCAATAGATGTTGTCAGTCATATTTGTATTAATGTAACAAATATCTGACACAAGTTATAGAGACAAAGGGATGTACTTTGACTCACAGTTTTGAAGGTGTCAGTCTCAATTTCTAGAAGCAGAGCATGTAGTCATTTTTCCTGTGACTGGGATAGAAAAAAAAAAGAAAAGGAAGGGATCAAGGTCTTCTTCAAAGGTGTGCCTCTAGAAACAAATGGCTTCTCATTAGGCTACAGTATGCTATGTTTACACCATATCCTAGTAGAACCATTTTGCAGAGCAAGCTTTGGAACACATGAGCCTTTGAAAGGCATATCTAAACTATAATGTTCTTCTCCTAGCACGAACATTCTTTTATCTATTTCACTTTTTGTTTGGGTTTTCATACAGAATCATAATTTCACACTTACCTGTTTCTAGCTACAATGACAAGATATAAATATTTCAACTTCAAAGTAGAAGAATAGAAAAATAAAAAAATGGACTGAGACAAAGACATATAACACACTAATTTAACATGAGCATTAAATAGTAAACCTCTGCTTTTGGCATCCTGATCAAACTCCTTCCACTTGGTCCCTAGAGTCTCAGGCAGTCCTGCCTCTGTGACCTTGCATCTCATTCAACCTCTCTTCTAGGCAACTTTTTCTTCTTTCCTACAGCTTCACTTAGCAACCAATCAATGTTTCTAACAACTTCATCCACCTAAGATATACATTGTGGCCTTGTATTCACTTTTTTAGTTCCACATATTGCTAAGTCAGGGGTGACTCTCAGGGATCCTACTCTTAGCCTAAACTCCCAGGCTTTCCCTCAAAACTTCACATCAACCCCCATAATTTTCCATCCCAACAAAAAGAGTTTATGCAGACACCACCGAAGTCTGACTCCAGTGCTAGCTATAAATACATCTGCTTTGAATGGCTAAAACAATCTCAATGTTCCTCACCAAATTTAAGATTCTATGAGGAGTTGTGTACACAAAAGTTGCAAGAATTTACTCAGTTTATCTTCCCTGGTAAGTGCAGCGAGATATTCACTCTTTCTGTACCTGACCATGACCATTGCGGGTGGGGACAGAGACAGAAGTGACCTGGGGGAACTAGGTCTGGGGCAGGGACCCCGGAGCACTCTCTTGCTTGCTGGATGGAGACAGAGAGCATCTGAAGCATCCTTGGAACAAGAAACCAGCTCTGTCTATGTTGTAAGTTATTTTTCCCTGAACAAACATCTATGCAGCCTGTTTTCACCGATCCTTATTATTTCAATATAGGTAAGTCTTTGAAATAACTATATTTCCATATTCTCAGTGTTATGGATAGATATAAGCCTTACAGCTGGCCCCTGAGTTTCACCACAAGCTCTCATGAAAAGCACCTGGTTTACTGACTTCCTTCTTTTTTGCTCTAACTTTCCATAAAGTGTCTTTCTGGCAAAACTGTACTTTTTGTTTCAAATATTTCTGCTCTGTTTCCTTTTGCTTCTTATTCTCACTAGATACTTGGCTGCATGTGGTCAAAATGTCTACCAACTGAAGAAATAACAGTGAAATCTGAGATATTTGTACATTGGAATATTATTCAATTGTTAAGAAAAGCAGAATTAGTTATGTGGAAGTGGGATATGCCATTAATTTGGGAAGCAGAGACAGGCAGATCTCTGTGAGTTAAAGCCCCAGCACTGTCTACAGAGACAGATCCAAGGCATGTTCCAAAGATACAATGGGACCATGTCTCAAACAACCAAAACAAGGAAAGGAAAAGTAAATCAAAATTATGAGAATTTCAAGTGAATGGGTGGAATTAGAAGCAACTGTCCTGAGTGAAATTACCCAGGCTGAAAAGGACAAATATTGCATGTCTTATCTAATATGTGGATGATATTTCTTCAAACTTTAGGCATGTATGTTTTATTTCGAATAGCCATAGAGGTTACATAGCTAGTAAGAGACCAGGAGGGAGTAGAGTATCTTCTAATGATAGGGGGAAAAATATAGTTTTATAAAGGGTTAATGGGGAAATGAACAGGATTCAATGGGGAAGGGGGTGAGATGGAAGGACAAATTATGGAATATGGAGAGGGGTAACTAACACTAAGAAAGGACCTTTTGAAAAGCAACTTGAAAACAAACTTCTACAGAAGCTTCATATATATATATATATATGAAAGAATTTAAATTGAGTTCCTATATATGGGCAAAATAATGACTAGACTCAACATCTTATGCTACCAAGTTAAATCTCCAATACCAGTATGGGTTACATATTGTTGAAACATTGACTCTAGAGGTCCCATAGAGAATCCCCGAAAGATCAAAAGATTAAAGACTGAACACTATCGCCAATGATATTGGTAGCCATCTATAAACGGACATCAGTGAAGACACCACTTATACCTTTTATGTTTACATCCTAGGGTCTGACTCAGTCCCCAGTGATTTACTTAGGATAAATTGGTGAATATATACCCTAGGAACAATTTCTTGCTCATATATGCAAACAAACAGCTGTATAACATATAATTCATGATACTAGAACCAGTCGCCTAAGGTAGAGTTTGGCCATTTATCAGCAGCACCTAAATTCATTCAGCACTCCCCTCCTCATTTTGATTCCATGTGTTTTGTTGGTTTTATTTATTATTTTTGTTGGTTTGTTTGTTTGTTTTTGTTGGTTTTGGGGGACAGGGACATTTTTTTGGTTTTGTTGCTGTTGTTTTGGTATTTATTTTGTCCATTGGTTTTTTTGTTTGTTTGTTGATATTTTAGTTTCTTTTCTAAACAATACATAAAGAACCTGTGGTAAGGTAGGAATGAAGGTGAGGGAGATATAATAGAAGTTGACAAGCAAAATAATATGATAAAATATAATGTATAAAAAATTTAAGATAATACATACAAAGAGAATGTATCTTTGGACAAGGTATGCTGTTGCTAGAGCCCATCTTTTAATTTGCACAACCTAACAATACTGACAGTCCAATGCAGATAAAATCATTTTTCAATATTATTTGCTGAGCAAGTTATGTCCACTGTGGGGCACTTGTTAACAATACAATTTTTCTTTACTATTATTTCTCATTAAGCACAGACCCAGTGAATCATATCTCTGGCATAAAGTGGCATTGGTATTATTCCCATGTATCTTGATACAGTATGATCTTTGTAGCCCACAAAGCAAGGAATAACCTCAACATTAATTATTAAGATTTAATAAAGTTCTTTTCTATTGTCCTCTCAGGTATTCAGTCAAAGTAAATTAGAAACACCAATGAAAACTTTCGGAGTTCCAAAATATTTTTGCCACTAGGAATGTTAATGGTTTGTGAAGTAACGTGGCTACTGACATTCACAGACTTTTGGAACAAGCTGATTTTAATTCTGAAGTACAACATTTAAAGCTTCACAATTTTGAAGAAATTAGTTCTATGTATGGCATATATAAAAGGGCACCAACACTGATAAATGGAACCCAAAATTGTGAATGTGTGATGGCTATTCTTGGCTGTCAACTTGACTGTATCTCAAACCAACAAAAACCCAAGCAGTTGGCTCACCTGTGAGGTACTATATCATTTGGAGTGGGAAGACCTACCCTAAATCAAATCATTTGAGGTTAACACACCTTCTGTTGGCAGCTATACATAAAAGGATATGGATGAAGCAAGCATTTGCTTTCCATCTGCATGCTCTCATTTGGGCTGGGAAATGTATCTGTCCTACTGTAAAGTCTTGTCTCTGCTGGCATTAGAACATACTTGTTCAGGAGTCTACAATAGACTAAAACAAGAAGTTCTCTAGAAATTCAGAACCAGAATGGAACTTCTGACGCATCCAGTCACATGGGCTGAACAACTACCAAATTCTTTCTTTACCATCAGAAGATATCCGTTGTTGGATTATATGAAGCATAGTCAACAGGCCACTATAATTAATCCTATATATTGACGCTCATTAATCCCACCAGTTGCATTCCTCTAGAGAACCCTGAGTCATCGACTGGATTATTATGATATTATGATACAACTTAATGATAAAGAGGTATTTCTCATAAATAAAAAAGGAAATAATTTTTTTATATAGCCTATTCCTGAGAAACAACAGCAAGATAAAGATGTATACGACTTCATAAAATTAGAGCAACATCCATTGGAAATAATGCTCTCAACTATTGAAAAAAGATTTACAGTAGATAAGTGAAATGACCTCAAGAACATAGCAGATGCTACAGAGAAATCTTACTATAAGACTGATATTATTGAAAAAGCATTTGTTATTAAGTACATATTTAGACATAATTGTGATACTTAATAAACTATTTTATAGCATTACCATAAATGTTATATGCATTGTGAGATGAAAAGGAACTGTGTAGTTTTATTGTAATATCTACTTTATTGCTGTGGTCTAGAATCAAACCTACACTGTCTCTGAGGTATATAATAACATGCTATTCAGTTTATAAGATTTATAGAAATAACATGTGACAATATCACAAAACTGACAGCAGAAAAGGAAAGAGGGATTAGAATGGCAAATACTTATGTCTCATAAGATATCATTAAAATAAAATTGTATCAAATTTTATTATATAAATATGTACATATTTAGATAATTAGATGTACACCAAGTCTTAAAGTATAAACTTTTGGAAAGCTAAAATTGTTGAAAAAAATTAAATACATTAAATACATTTAATTGATAAATAGTCAATTAAAGAAAATCAAAATTGTATTTGCTTACATGGACATTATTTAACATGACTGAATAATACAACTGACTGGAAACACAGAGCTTGTCAGACAAGACTTAAACAAGAAATTATATAGGTGGTCTGTTGAATGCATATTTTAGTCATGAAACAATCAAGGTGAGAGAAAATTGATTGGAAAATGTATCACATAAAACCAGCAATACACCTGAATACACACGGGAAGGCTCAGAAATTAGAATAGATTAATATAAAAATGAATTTCCAAACAAAAATGTGACTAGGGAGTCTTTTAATGATTAAAAATGTCAATCCATCAGGATCATATAATAATTATAACATGATGTACCTAATAACCTATCTCCAATACTCATGAAGGAAACACTGGGGAAATGAAGGGAGAGAACTCTTCAATGACATTCAGGGACTTCAATAACTTCAAGAGTTGAAAGATTTAGGAGAAGATGATCTAGAAAATTATCTCTTTGCACCAGACAATAGACGTCTGTAGTTTGTAATATTTCTATAGAACACTGAAGATGCAATAAAATATTTATCTTAGCAAAAGCTCAGGGAATATTTTCAAATATATGTTAACAGTCTATACAGTGAAATAAAATTCCACAAATGCAGTTGAGTGTGATAACAATGAAATAGTAAAACAAATTTGATCAATACACTGAAAAGTCAAAAAGTTATCAATGAAGAATTTAAGTCAAATGTGGAACTAGTAAGGAATTTGAATGGACCAGGAAACGTGTTGTGACATCCCAGCACATAGGACAGAGAACCACTGTCTAGTTTGAGGTCATCCTGTGGCAAGATTTTGCCAAACCTAAGAGAGAGAGGGGTTGAGAAGAAAAACAAACACAGTAGATGAAAAGAGAGGAAGGGAAGGTGAGAGAAGGAGAAGAGAAGAGAACACTGAAACAGTACAAATTATAGTTTAAAAGTCTTTTGTGGAGAAACAGATATAAATACTCGAGTAAATTTTTTAGTATTTTTAAATCCTTTTACTTATTACAAAGAATCTTGTTTTACATGTCAATCCCAATTTCCTCTCGTGCCTCTCCTGCCCACCCTCCACTAACCCCCTATCTCATCCCCAGGGAAAGTGAGGCCTTCAATGGGGAATCTTCAAAGTCTGTCACATGTGTCTAGGCTGAAAGAGTATCCCTTTATGTAGAATGTGCTCCCCAAGTACATTTGTACACTAGGGATAAATACTGATCCACTACCAGAGGCCCAGTCCTCCTAACTGACACCTACATTCAGGTGGTCTGGGTCAGTCCTATGCAGTTTTCCCAGCTATCAGACTGGTCCATGAGCTCCTCCTTGTTCAGGTCCGCTGTTTCTGTGGGTTTCTCCAGCCTGGTCTTGACCCCTTTGCTCATCACTCCTCTCTCTCTGCAACTGGGTTCCAGGAGTTCCGCTCAGTGTTTAGCTGTGGATATCTGCTTCTGCTTCCATCAGCTACTGGATGAAGGATCTAGGATAGCATATAAGGTAGTCATCAATCTCATTACTGGGGACAGGCATTTAAAGCAGCCTCTCCACTATTGCTTAAGTTGTTAATTGCTGTCTTCTTTGTAGGTCTCTGGACATTTCCCTAGTACCAGATTTCTCTTTAGACCTATAATGGCTCCCTCCATTATGATACCTCTTTTCTTGCTCTCCTGTATTTTTCCCCAACTCAATCTTCCTGCTCTCTCATACCTTCCTATCCCTGTCTCTTCTCCCCTTCTCTTTCTCATAACTCCCCCCAAAATGCTCCCAGTTTGCTCAGGAGATCTTGTACCTTTCCCTTTCTCTGGGGACCATGTATGTCTCTCTTAGGGTCCTCCTTGCATCCTACCTTCTTTGGTGGTATGGATTTCAGATTGGTGGTCCTTTGCTCTATGTCTAATATCCATATATGAATGAGTACATACCATGCTTGTCCTTTTGTGACTGGATTCCCTCACTCAGGAAGGTTTCTTCTATTTCCATCCATTTGTCTGTGAATTTCAAGATTCCATTATTTTTATGCTGAGTAGTACTCCATTGTGTAAATGTACTATATTTTCTCTACCCATTCTTCAATTGGGGAGCATTTAGGTTGCTTTCAGGTTCTGGCTATTACAAATAATGCTGCTATGAACATAGTTGACTATATGTCCTTGTTATGTGAGTGTATATACTTTGGGTACATGCCTAAGAATAGAATTGCTGGATCTTGAGGTAGACTGATTCCCATTTTCCTGAGGAATTGTTATACTGATTTTGAAAGTGGCTGTACTAGTTTGTACTCCTACCAGTATTGGAGGAGTGTTCCCCTTTCTCCAAATCCTCTCCCACGTAAATTATCATTGGCGTTTTTCATTTTAGCCATCTGATAGGAGCAAGATAGTATCTCAGAGTTGTTTTGATTTGCTTTTCTCTGATGGATAAGGATGTTGAGCACTTTCTTAAGTGTTTTTCAGCCATTTTAAATTCCTCTATTGAGAATTCTCTATTCTGTACCCCACTTTTTAATTGGATTATTTGGTGTTTTGGTGACTAGCTTCTTGAGTTCTTTGTATATTTTGGAAATCATCCCTCTATCAGATGTGGGCTTGGTGAAGATCTTTTCCGATTCTGTGGGCTGCTGTTTTGCCTTGTTCATTATGTTTTTTTGGCTTAAGAAGCTTCTCAGTTTCAGATGGTCCCATTTATTAATTGTTGATCTCAGTGCCTTAGCTGCTGGCTTTATGTTCAGGAAGTGTTATCCTATACCAATTCATTCAAGGGTACTTCCTACTTCCTTTTCTAAGAGGTTCAGTGTGGCTGTATTTATGTTGAGGTCTTTGATCCATTTGGACTCAAGTTTTTTGCATGGAGATAGATATGAATCTATCTGTAGTCTTCTACACAGCAGCAATCAGTCATGCCAGCACCATTTGACTTTTTTAATATATGAAAATAAACAGTCATAATACACTGTCAGTTAATTGTTTTCTGAATGAAGTGATACCAATGGGCATACCAAAGACTGCTATGGCTCAACCTTATGCGAACAGCAATAGGCAATTGAGGGAAGTTGGGTTGGAAGCTATGGCCTTCCCCAAGGAAGAGCACATCAAATGATTGCCCATAGACTTAAGGTCAACCCTGAAAACATCCACACAAGTAACATTATACAGACAGAGCAAGTTATGTTTAGGAAAATATATGTATATACATATATAGCATATACAAATATGCATGCAATATCAATTAGTGAAAACTGAGGCCAAAAACTTTAAGGAGTGCAATAAGTGGTATATTGGACAGTTTTTAGGGTAGAAAATGAAGGGATAAATGCAATTATATTAATCTCAAAAATTACATTTTTTTAAAAAATAAATAAAATATGAAAATTAATAATAAAATATAACAGTTAAAAATTTTAGAACAATTTGGTGTTTTCAGTAGATGTGAATAAAGTAAGATAAAAGGTACCATATTCAGTTAAAAACACTATCCAAGTTCTCATTTTTGTGTTTTTCAGAGCTAAGATCATACTTGAAGAATGTTCTAGGTGTTCTCAGCACAAATGAGGAATAAAAATGTTAATTTGTCTGTTTTTTAACATTACATTGAAAGAGAGTCTAGGCATAGAAATTGGGCAATAGAATAGTGTTTTATCCACATTTATATTTTTAAAGAATGTCTGAGGCTTAAGAATCTTATTCGTGGAGCACACACTCCATTTCTTCCAAATCAATGGAGATTAAAGACCTCAGGACCTAGGTCATGTTAGCGAATGCATTGTTTTCTTCACTCATTGTTACAGTGTAACTTAGCTGCATAAAGTACATGTCAATTTACATACAATATTCAGCATCTTGAAAAAAGTTTTCTCCAATTCCGTTAGTACTTTTATGAAGTTTTTGTATTTAAGTAATAAATCATGACAGAGTATGATGACTTCTGGGTCCCATAAAATGTTTGAACAACTATTGAATAATATACAGTTTTGGAAACACCTAACATAGTTGACAAGAGAAACTCTCTTACATAGTGGGGGTCAATTAATAGCATAATATCTAGGCCATGTGAGTCACAAAAACAGAAAGTTGTAAGAATAGACTATGTAGAGAACCATGTCCGTTTTTACCTGGATGAGATATGAAAAGTGGAAAATCTAATAGTGCTTTAAGCTGCTGGACAGGGCAGTATAGACATACAGACTGCCACAGGGAATTATTGTGGGTATGCTTTGTCTGTCAAAAAGAATAGCTATTTGAAAATGATGACTATATTAAAGTAGATTTTTCTGGATATCTGACATGTGGTACATAAATAATTTAGAGGGACCTCAGGGGAATTATTAAGTTGGTTATGATCGGAAAACTAGCAGGGACAAAAAGAAACCTTTGAGCAGACAAGAACGAAATGATCCACACCACATCTGAAGCGTTAATATGAATGGACATCAGTGCAAGGGTGAATACAAGATTTCTTTAACATAAAATTTCCAGAGATATAGAGTAGATGGATGCGGTTAAAAGTTAAACTAGCAAAAGAGACAGAGAACATATTAAAAAACATTTGAGTTTATAAGTTCTCTAAAAATAACATGGAATACAAAATAAGTGTAGATTCATTCATCAAGAATTTAATAAGTAGTGCTAAAATTATGTTTAAAACAAGTGAAATGTTATTGTTTAATGCACATTTGAGTAGTAATTTCAAGTTTTATAGTGTTCAAAAATCACACTATTATATATAATTTTTGTTTATTTTCTGATAAAACAAAATATATTCTAGATTATTAGGTATTTTAGTTTTAGGGGTCTTATAAACTGACTGTTATAACAAACTGTTTTTATTAAAATAAAAATTTGTTTCAGTGGCATGTGGATTTTACTTAGTCCTCTCTCAAACTCAGAACTTTCTTAGCACAGTACGTCTGATGGAGCTGAAACACATGTGAATTATAATCTATTGATTTACAAATTGAAGTTCAAATTCTTTCATGTGACCAAAAATTATATATCAATAGATACTTTCTCAAAGAAGTATAACAATATGAAGCAACTGTGACATAAAGCAATACTGGGCATGGTGGTACATGGCTTAAACCCAGCAATCTGTAGGCAGAGAAAGTTGGATTTCTGAGTCTGAGTCCAACCTGATCTACAAAGTGAGTTTCAGGACAGCCAGGCCTGCAAAGGAAACCCTCTCTTTGAAAACCATACAAATAAACAAAAAGCAGAACAAATGAACAAAAAAAATATATAAAAGAAAAGTTAATGGTATGCAAGGGAAATATGATGAACTGCTTGATAACACGGAGGTAGAAGCATTTGAAAATTGCCAGTCTTTGTTCAGAAACCTTCAGAAATGTTCCATACACACACACACACACACACACACACACACACACACACACACACACACACACACAGTGCTATTCCCGATTCCCGGAGGAATAAAGAATGAAGAACATGCCTCATTTTTAAGGAATAGAAGCCATTGCAATCACAGCTGAAAGAAGCAACGAGACAATAATAACTCAGGCTTAGAGAACTTTAACATAATACTACATAGGAATGGAGGAAATGTTTAAAAATCATTACAAATGTGTTAAGTGTTAAATTTAAGAAAGGAAGATGCAATTATAGTTCTTTAAATTCAAAAAGAATAATTGGTAAAATAAGAGTTGAAGGAATTTCTGATAAAAAAGTGAAACATCAAACCTCTCTAAAAAGCTATTTTCACCAAAATGTTACAACTTTGAAACGAACATAATGATCATTAAACATTAACAATTTAAAGAAAGTCATTTATTCCCAATTCAGAGTTTATAACAAAAATAAAAGCTTAATGAAATCCATAATTGTCAACATAAGTTTAAAATGTTTGAAAAGAAAACATTGTAAACTAAACTTCAAGTTCAGCAAAGTACTTTGTATTAAAAAAAAAAAAAGTCATTCAAATGGTCTGATTGGCTTTCCCCATTAAGGATATGCTGTGTAAAAAAGCTGGTAAAGGTAAGGGGAGAATATTTAAACACAAGTGTGCACTGGGATATTTTCTTCAAGTTCTCATGTAGTCTTTAAAGATGAGCATTGTTACAATTAATATATGTCGTTACAATGTCTGCCTCTTCCAAGTCAGCAGAAAGTGAATCACACATAAAGCTTTTGTTAACACTTCTGATAGCATTGCTGCCTTCCCACTTATCTTTACTCATACATTATCAGTTATGACGTTTTCATTTGTCATGAATTCAAGGGAAATTAACAGGCCTGTACCTGATGTTAGACTATCCATGTTACTTTGAAATGAAAATATAGTCAGAATGTATTTTGAAGCTGTGTTTCTTATCAATTTTACCTAATTTACATATAGGGTAGACACATTCATTGTTGGGTGGGTTTATTTTCTTCATTACCTTTGATATTTTCATATATATATAACTGTAGTTGTAATTAGCAACAGCAACCACCAACTGAACTCCTTGCTCCTTCATCTGCCATGGCTACAACATTAGAGGGACTAACTGCCCCCTCCAGAAACTAATGACAGTTATTAACTGCTCAGGAAGGGGTGGTGGATCTCATGGTACCGCGTTTATTTATGATAATAATTTAGAAGGTCTAATCTTATTCTGGTATTCATAGCTGCTGTCTATTCGTGTTTACAACAGTAATACCATGTCTGGATTGAAGCATTTAATGACCCTCTTACTCATCCTCTAACTATTAAGTTCTTCCTCCTCTCTCCTATGCTGATCTCTGGGACTTCGTGGAAAGTGATGGAGTGATGTAGCTGTCCTGTTTAAGGCTAAGTGTTCATGAACATTTATTCTCAGCACTTGGCACAGATGTAAGACTCAGGACTTTGTGTTACCATACACAAATGGAACTTCTCTTCCCAAGAGTGCATATAACTACAGTCATTTAGAAGCCAATTTGACAACATGTTCATTTGGGGAAACAACACTAGCATCTTTCCACCCAGACTCATATCCTCGTTAGTTTTATCACATTTTGTGTATGTGCCTCTTTGCAAGCAGTGGGCTTCAAGTCCAATAAGATAGCCTGTTGTTCCAAAATTGTCATGCCACCACTGTACCAGCAGGGCTATCTTGGCTGGAATTTAGGTATTATAGTGCATGTGGTCTACAGCTGGGTAAGACCATAGATGAATTTTCTTCGCTAGCAGCCTGCATAACATCTTTTAACATCTTTCATCATTGTAAACATAAGCCAGCAGGAAGAACATCTCCAGCTTGGTTCCATCTTGATTTATATGTATCTTCTAATTAGGATTATATGCTAGTTCAGCTCTATGGTTTTACTCCTTTGTTCTGAGCAAGATCTGTAGGATAGATATATGAAACTAAACTTAGACTTTCACTCATGAAATATTATTGCAATTGATGATGATCTGGTCAATGCACTAAAGTGTATTTTAATAAAATTATTATAGAGTGTTATGTTTAAATGAAATTGTAAAACTCAGATTTTTGAACCATATATTGCCAGTTTATGTTTTTATTAAAAAATACTGGTATTACCTGCAAAGAACCTGGAAATACCACACAAATTTTTAAAACTTCTTCAAGATTGCAACTGATATAATTGTTATATATAATGACTGCTATACGATTGTTCTCTTGAAATGGTGTGAAGGAAAATTCTTTTTATGATCTTATTAAATCTTCCAACACAAAAAAATACATTGTCGTAAAACATAATTTATTGAAAGGTTCTGTTATAGTCCTAACATTCCCATTTCTGGAACTAGACTGCTCAAGTGTCAGGACATTAAGTTCTGTATCTAAGTTTTTCTTCGTTTCCTGTTATAAAAGTCCCCCTCCCCCATTTCCCTCATTATGGATGGAATTACAAAATGTACTACCCTAGTGTAGTAAATACTAACAGGAAGTAGTGGTGGGTACAAAAGACAATGGAGGCTTTAGCAAATGCCTTTTATTCTTTTTCTATGACATTACACCAGATATTCTATGATGGGAGATGTCATTGTGTAAATATGTTTCTCATACTGGTTGGCCACTAGAAAAGCAAGATAGGCGAGGCTAGGAGACTAGGAGGAAAGAGGAAGGAGTAAGGAGGGGTCAACATGGAGAGTCTGGAGAGAGCAGAACACCATCCCATCTCCGGAAATACTTAGATTAATAGAAATGGTTAATATTTAATACAGAGGTAGCCGACAAGAAATTAGTAACTGGCCAACAGCATTATATCTAATACAATGCCTCTGTGTATTATTTTGGAGCTGGCACAGCTCTGGGTCCATGTCAGGCAGAAAAACTTACTCCCTACATATGGTGCCCAACATGGCTAATAAGAACTTCCACTTAAAATTTAACAAAAGCTAAAAAAAAGGGGTTTTAAAAACAAAAGAACAAAGACAACTGTGGCTTTCATTTTAGCAATGTTGTTATTTAACAGATAAAAGACTTGTGGCCAGAAAAAGATAAAGAAAAAGATTTACAGTAAAGACAGATTCTCATTAAGAAAACCCGCTAAAGGTTTACATGTATTTTAAAATATATGTAGGCTTGGGAGAGAAGAATAAATGGTTTTAAAAAGACAGAGTATAGCTGGGTGTGGTGGCACACGCCTTTAATCCCAGCACTCAGGAGATAGAGGCAAGCAGATCTCTGTGATTTCAAAGTAAACCTGGCATGCAGAGTAAATTCCAGGACAGATAAAAGTTACACAGAGAAACCCTGTCTCAAAATATGTAAAAATAGAAGTATAAGAAATAGAGTAATAGAAAAGCCATGTAAAGATGGAGAGAATCAGTATTTTATTGTCTTCGCATTGTTTGACTGCTGAGGAAATAATAACAATAACTGATAAAAGAAATGCTGCTGGATTAATTCAATTTATATATTTTAAAAATGCTTTGACTCCAAAATTTGAGTCTAAGGACAAGTTATTGGGGAAAAGGATTTTTATTTTTGTTTCCACAGAAAATGAAAAGCTATGGATTCCTTCCAGACTAGGGCCACTGCTTCCTAACCTTAACACATCAAAACCATATTCCTATTATAAGAGAAAGAAAGCTCAAATAAAAGTACCACAACAGTTGATAGAACATTAGAGCATCTCTTCCTCACATGTTAGAACCAGGCCAGAAAAAAAATATTTTTTGCACCAAAGGTTACTTTACACTATGTTGTTTATTCCAGGGTTGTATATGACCTTATTTTTCTCTGATCCTTTCTGTTACAATATCATGTTTCTTGTCTAGGTTTTGCCTTAAATAACTATGAAGATCTAACTTGAGAAATGAATACTACATATGGCACAGTACTCTGAGTGGGGAAATACCATTCCAAGGAAAAGTATTAAGATTATTTTTCAGTATTGTTTATATCAGATGCTTTGTAGGTATTTCCTGCAGGGGATTCTGAGAAGTCACTCTTAACACTGTTGATCTTCGTGCTTGTTTTACTCCAGTGGAATTTGGGGAGACTAATTTGATCATATTCAATTGTCTATCTGCAATCATTTTCTTTTGTTCATTTTGGGTAGATATTTGACTAAGGAACTATTTTTCCATGGGCTGAGCTGTAGATTGTCACACCATAACCTCATCCGAATAAACATGCACATACTGCAAGCCACTCCCTATTTTACATGTTACCATAATTTTTTTTCCTAAGCAAGTAACTTATTTCTCCTTTTGTGTAAAGCCCAAGCCAATGAAGAACAGAAACACTGAGTTACTCCAAGACACTCCAAATTGATTCAGTATTAAAGCACTGAGACACAAAAACAACATGACGATTTGAGGCAGATGTACAGTGGAGAGGGTTTATGGGAAGGGGGAGGCAAGACACAGGATTTTATGCTCTAGGGTGTTTGACCTCAGTGTGTGCAGCAGCTTATATTGGGACTATCTGGTATTTGCAGGGTTGCTTTTGGCTTTTAGCTTCTGTACACTGGGCAGGCATTCGCATACAGACTGCTTTGGCAGACGACAGCTAGAAGGCAGGATTAGCACAAGGGAAGACATAGGCTGCATGGGCTTCAGCAAAAAGCAAGGAGAGTCTTGGCCAAATTTGTAGGACTTTATGATGCAGGCTACCACATCTTGATCTTTTGCTACACTTAGAGAATATATGCTGGCAGCCATGGTCTTAGCAGATGCTTTGGCAGATCCTGGCATGTCACAGAGGCCTTAGGAGTCAGGCACAGCTGAAGCAAACATAGAATTATTGAGAAGACTGTCTTCACAGGGCATTTGGGCACAGGATGGTTGAACGATCTTTGCTAGTGTAAAATGACAGTTATGTTATGCTGGCAATAGCAGTATCAGGGAAGGTCTAGTTTTAAATCCGGAGTTGTACACTTTAGAATGCAATAATGGGTGGTCTTCTGTCTTAATTTGAGTCTTCTAGAACATTCAAATTATAAGGCAAAAATAACACTGAAAAAACTCAAGCAAGAACCAAAATTCTAATAAGCCCATAAGCACAGAAAATACAATAATAATAAAATATAGCTGAATGGTATATTAATTCTGAAGCAAACGTGCTCTGTAGTATGCTGCCTCTTATTCTACTCAAGAGCTTGGCTTAGAAACATCATTCAAATCTTCCATTGCTGAAGATTTCCTTACACCCCACACCAAGTGAGAAGGGTAAAAATGAAGAAAGGATTCCTAACAGCCTATGATACTGTATAGTTTTGGAATAAAAAAATGGTTTGTCCCTGGATCATTAAAATGTCAAAAGGTTAGTGTTTAGTAGAGAAATTCACATGGTGATCTATCATTTGAGATGAGTAAGCTTTAGTGCAAAATTGGAACTAGTATAGAAAATGAATGTCCCACTCCAGGGAAATTCAGTATTTAATACACTCTTTCATTTGCTGGTTTTGACAGTAATTCTTTACTCTGCTCCTGTCATCATCAAATTCAAGTTGAAGAACAAAGGGATAAACTGTTAAACATATTCTAACTAACATGTGGGCTTGAGACAAAAAAATGTTGCACTACTAAATCCTTAAAAAACATGACACTAGGGAGGATTTGATAGTTTGCTTTAAGCCAGCTTAACTCTGAAGCATCACATCCATTCCTACCAAGGAAAGTCCTAGTAGCTACTGAGGGAATGAATTTTGACATTGAGAGCCATTAGAGAGTCATCACAAAATGTAGTTGAACAAGAAAAAAAATTACATAATGCAAATATATCATCAAAATAGTGGAGATAAATTAGCTTGGACTTCAATATCTCTGTCATAAGACATTTCTGGATCTGAATTTGTAAAGTATTTAGTCTTTGTGAATTTAACTCTCATTTGAAAATTCATGATTGGTGAGAGATTATGCTTGATTTGGAGTGGCTCTTTGCTGATATTTTATTGAAATGTTTTATATATTTTGTTCTTGTACTATGAAGATTTGTTTCATGACAGGTCTGAAAAAGGCTATGTTGGACTCAATGACTATACCTGTAAATAGTAGAAAATTCAACAAGAGGCAAGTATTCACACTTAGTAGATCCTAAGATGAGAGTATCACATTTAGATCAGTTTTCTTCAGAGCTGTGACATATGAGAGAAAAAATTCCCTGTGCCTGAAGATTTCTAACTGTGAAGGGCCTTACTTTACTGGGAACCATTGGATTTAAAACAAGAATGTTGATCTTAGGGATGATATTCTTTTCACATGGGTGCTCTGTGTGTATTTGTATGTCTTATATTTGGTGTATATTGTCTGTGCTTTTGTGTATGGTTATACATATCCCATGAGCATGCCTAGGCCAGACTAAAACATCTTGTGGTCTGCTTTATCTCTCTGAGTTATTTCCCTGAGACATTGTTCTCATTAACCTGCCATTAGGCTGCTAGGCAGCAAGAGTCACTGGTCACCATTTGTTTGTCTCCAAGCATTGAAATTAAAGGGCCTTTCATTGATGCTTAGCTTTTTAAATGGGTATCAGAGATGCAAATTCAGTTCCTCAAGCTTGTATAGCCAGCCCTGTCACTCACTGAGCCATCTTCCCAGCCCCGAATGATAGTTTTGACATTATTTTCTTCTATGTTTTAATATTGTAAGTAAAATGCCCACAAGAAGACATTTTGTCTGTTTGAAAGCTGTGTGTTCAAAGCCACATATCTAATGTAAGCCAACAGTTCTCTCCACCATTCTTCATTTTCCTCTTTGGAAGGATAAACTCCTTCCAAAGGTGTGTGTATACGTTTGGGTGTGTGTTAGTTAGTGTGTGTGTGTGTGTGTGTGTGTGTGTGTGTGTGTGTGTGTGTATGTGTGTGTGAGACACTGTAGATGTATCTTTGGAAAACTAGGGCTCTTAGCAATTCCACTTACTAACAAATGATTTATTTGCAAAGCTAATATTTTGGTATAAAATTTCATCATTTTTAATCTATCAATTTTTTTCATAACCCAGGTAGTGATTAAAATTGTTATTTATTAGAATCATAAATACAAATTTAGCTCTCACAATGCAGAGCATTGTTAAATTTAGATTGCTAAAAATCAACTACAATTCACAGCTTCACCAATATGTAAAGCCAGCAGAAAAGGCAACCTTAGCTACAGGCTGTTTCTTCCAAAACACAAGGTTGCTGAAAGCAAAATTCGCTCTCATTTAAATCACTCATTCTCAGGATATGGCGAATGATATGATGAGTCTCCAGCAGAAATGTGCAGACATGGAAAAAATATTTAGTCCATTTATGTATATAAACCAATAGGTATGGTTTTAGACACTTTATACTTTTATTCATGTTGAAAAAGACATAGCTGACCATTTTCAAACAATAATTCTTTAGAAATGTAATATCAGAGTGTTATCACTGAGTATGTTAAACAGAAGCATTTTTATAATTATTGAGAAATGATGTTCTAGAAGGTCTCCAAGAATAAGAACATTTTTATGTCATTTTCTTTTCAATTAATGCAAAGTAGAAGATGTGTTAGGAATAAAATTCCTCTAGGGTATTTGGAATGCAGACCAATAATGAAAGCATGGAACCTAGTTTATGAGTTGGAAGGATAATATGAACTATAGAAATAATAGAAGGACAAGTGGGAAAATGAAAAATATAGAAGCCTTGTGTGCCTAAGGAAAGGCATTGACATTTTCAAATGATATTTGATAATGCCATTTCTGTAAATATGTTTTAAGTACAGAAACCTTTTGCATGAAAGACCTGTGGAAAATTTTTCTTAGGAAATCTTGAGAGACATCTGAGAAATCTTCAAAAATAGTGATGTTTTTTTACTTTATGGAATGGATATGCAGACATTTTAATATATGCTGAAGCAAAATGTTGCTCTGGTGTTCCAGAAACATTTTCTTATGTAACCATCATCATCTTCATCATCAGTCATAACTAAATTCCACAACAGTAGGACTTTTAAATTGCAGAATTTGAGAGCATTGAATAAAATTTGTTCTGTGGTAATAGTAACTTTGTATCTTTCCTTACTTTCACATAATGGAAAAAAATGTTCAAAGCTTAAAGCAAAAGTCCCTGATTTATTGACTTTACAAGTTGTACAAATTATTCATGTGTTCTTAGTTGAGATATTTGTTTATAAAATATTATATTGGATAGTTTAGATAAATCTTATAAGACTGAGGATTACATGGGTGATTTAAGAATATATTATATGAGAAATTCTCATAATAAATTACTTTTCTTCATCTTCCTCTTAAGTGTTTTTGGAAAGTATCTAATTTACTGCCAACATGTAGAAATATTCATGATATTATTCTTATGCTGTTACGTTCTAAGAAATTTGATCATAGAAACTTAGTCATAAGTGAAACATTTTAGATTAAATGATTTTAGAAACATTCTAAATTGCTTATTTAACTTACATATCCTCCCAATTATAGATGTACTTACTGTAATAGAGATATTTTTGAGCAAGCTGTGTCTCTTTGTATTGATGTATTATTTTAGTCCATGAAGGCTGAGAATGTATGTATGCATGTATGTATGTATATATGTATTCAATCCAATCAACATTATAGGAAAAGAAACATAAACAAAATCAAAATGCGAGCATGACTTTAGAATTTCTTGCAGCACATACTATTTTTTTTCCACAGATGGTCCTAGATGATCACAATCTAAACCTTTGTTTCAGGAAGAAGCTAACTAGTCATCCATACATACATTATTTTTAGTTTGATATCAAATTCTTACACATTTGTCTTAAGCACTGACCCCATTTGTAATAATTTCATCCCTCATATTTCTAATTCCATATTTCGCAAATTCTTCCTTGTCTTGCTAGATTCATGATATGATGAACATTATGTAGTCAACTATGAAACTTAGTAGGTATAAAATATCCTTCTTGTCTTCCTGATTTGAGGGATGTGCCCTAAGCAATTTCAAACATGTAAAATCCTTTTTCTATCCAAATTCTAAACAAAACACTAAACTCTTTTCTGATGTAATAAGTAGTAATGTTCATGATTGTAGTTCGGATAACTTTCCTTTATGTCCATGCCCAATAAATGTTTAGGTAAATGTATTATGTACAAGACTACTGTAATGTTGGCTTTCCTCTGTTCTTAGAAGTACTTAAAATTTCCATGACAAATTAGAGAAGTTAAAATAAAAATATAAAAAATTGAAGGGGGAAATGTTAAGTGACACTAAGGGGAGATGTATATTTGTATATGCAGTAATCCAGGATAGGATCCCATGAGCCCCAAAAATCTTCTTGTTCCCACCATAGGATGAAAAAGCTGGAAATTGATGTTTAATTGTTGCTAATTTTCAAGAGATGATTGACAGTGAGATGCATAGGATTATTATACAAAGTAGAGAAAAATCCTTTGGTTTTATAAACACCTGAGGATAATCCTTTTTAAAAATGTACCAGTAGTAATAAGTTTATTACTGCAGTATGATCATTAGTTCTTCATCTATTTAATGAGACCTAATTGTGTTGTGTAAAGTGTCAAAAATTATTGCCTACTACTTTATTCTAAGGAATATGAGTTGACATTATTATCAAGATAAATGTCCTTTGTATTACATTCTATTATTGCATTGCATTTGGTAGCCAACATTTCATTCATTTTTTCCACCTGAAACTTTTCGTAAAGAAATTAGTCACACCCCATCTAGTGGGAAAATTTAAAGATATACCTTCAGTGTCACTCAAGGAGTGTTTATCAGGATGTAAAGACACAGTTCTTTAGTCAGAATCCTTCCATAGAACTAGAGCAGATGGAAGCTCTAAGTACCCCCCTTCTTAAAAGGAGATCTAATTGTGGGGGAAAGAGATCTATGCTTTATTTAAAATCAAGTAGGCTTGCTCCATCCTGACTTGCATCTCTATCTAGACATTAAAATTAAACAAGGTAATAACACTGCATTTTTTTTGTTTAAGCTAATTTGATTTTTATTTAAGTCAACTTCAGCCAGAAGGTTGGTGATACCTTTAGGCAATGGTTAGACCTACTTCTTAAATCAAGAGTTACTGACCCTTTTACGATCATGTAACAAAGAAAAGATGATGAAGTTTTGGTATAAAAAAAAAAAAAGTCAGTTTCTATACATGTAATAATCAAAAGTTAATTGAAACCCATCATGTAATGAATCCCAGGCATTTCTGCCAGTGCTCACGTTTGTTGCAGTAATTGACTTTCTCGAAGCCTTTGTTCTCAACACATATCCCTCACACTTAGTACTGCACCTGCCTTCACATCATGTAACAGGGACTGAAACACCATGGTTCAGATTCAACAACACAAAGCAAAGTATTTCACTGCTCTTACAAAGTTTCCCACTTTTCTGAAAACATGATACAGTATAGGAAACCTTAACTTTAAATATAATTTTCACCTTTATTCCTCAGACTACAAATATAAAATGAACATATACTTTCATTGTGCTGTCTTTGAATGTTTGATTTTTAGAAAACTACTGTTTTAGTTGTTGAGTTCTTAAATGAATCTTGGCTTAGGGTAGGTCTGAATTTGTAACAATTTCTGAAATGGTCCTCACTATAATTCTGACATTTTGTTATGTGTATTTATGTAAAGCAGCATTCCAATTATCGATGGTCATAAAACCAAAAAAAAAAAATCATTCAACTTGAACACATGTTGAATGTATTTTATATCTTACAGTATTAAATTCTCAAACAAGATTTAATTCTTTATGCAAAAATAAACAAGTGTTCCTTACTCAGAGGTTTGCGGACTTATTTTCTTTTTTTAACAAATAGTAAAATTTTATGTATATCAAAGACCAATTTAAAACATATTTACTTATGCCTCAGTATGAGTAAATGATTGATTGAATACCAATGTATATGCTTATCTACCTAGAATTAGAAAAAAAACCTTCTTTCAGAAATAAAAAACAGTCACAATATAAAATGTTTATGAAGTTATGTTCAGAAAAGAAGCAGAACAATTTAAAGACACAGAGGCAGCTGATGACTACAACAGAACTCTGTTTTCTGGACATAATAGGGTTTTTTTTATTTATGAACCACATCAATCATAATAGAATCCCAACATGAGAAAGGGATGCGATCATGAAGTTCCAACCCTAGTGGAAATGCCATTATCAGGTGGCAGCTTCTGGGAAGAGAATCACCCAGGTTCTGGGTGATGGTCATATGCTCAGAAGCATATGGAGTAGACAATTTGAACTTTACTTTCTTTTTAATTAAAAAATTGAATTTAAAATATAATTATATCCTTTTCTTCTTCCTTTTATTACTTCCAATGCTTCATATCCACTCCTCTTTCTCTTTCAAATTTATGGCTTCATTTTCTTTAATTATATACATTACACACACACACACACACACACACACACACACACACACACACACGCTCACATTCACACTCCTAAATACATAAATAAATACAACCTCCTCAGTCCATATAATGTTACTTGTATGTATATGATTTCAGGGCTGACTACTTGTTTGTATTGAATAACCAATTTTGGGTTTCCTCCCTGGGGAAGACTATTTTATCCTATTCTCAACATTCTGTAATTACCGTAATTCTTTGTTTAGGGTTGAGGGCCCATGAGACTTAAGGCCTGCTCAACAAGAAGGAAATAGTGCCTGGTACTGGAATCCTAGCCAACTGTTAGTTACAACTTCTACTGCTGTGATAAAACACCATGTGGAGGAAAAGGTTTAATGCATCTTACAGCTACTGATGGAAGATTAGAAACTAAAACATGTCAAAAATTGGAGGCAGGAATTGATGCAGAGGCCATGGAGTTGTGCTGCTTGCTGGCTTTCTCTTCATGGCTTGCTCATCCCCAATTCTCATTCCATCTGAGGTCACCTGCCCAGGGACAGTATTACTCATAATGAGATGAGCCCTCTCACATTAATCCTATCCTGTGGAAGCATTTTCTTAATTGTTGTTCATTAAGGCCCTGTCTTTCCAAATGATCCTAGCTTGGGTCATGTTGATATAATACTAGCTAGAATACAAGATTGGTGAAATTGGGTATTTAATAAATTCTCATAATTCTCAATTGTATTCTAAATACTTATCCTTTACCCATGATAAGTATAAGCCTTACCCTTTACCATCGGCAATGAGGGGCTTTGTTGTTTTGTTTTTGTAATAAAGTTGGGTGGGTAGGGAAAGGGTTGAATCTGGGGCAGTTGTGGAAGAGGAGTAAATAAGATCAAATAAATTGTAATAAATTCTCTTAGGAAAAAAAACATAGGAACAAGCAATGGTTTGAAATAGGGAGGTTCCATTGTAAGCTCAAGTGGGAGAATCAGGAGTTCTAGGAACCAGGTCCACGCTTGGAGAGCCAGAGTCTGATGCCACCATTTGAAACATTGGTGGCTTTGCCCTTCCAACCCTTCCTTCTTGCATTCAAGCTCTCAGCTAAAGGGTAATACCCACCTGTATGGATGAGACAGAGGTTTTGATTGAGTCTCTGAATTCAAAGAATGATCTTATTCTGAAATTCCCTTTCTAATAGAACAAGAATATACATGAGATATATGACAATCATTTCACAAGGAAAATTGACAAATACAATGAAACATCAGAAACTGGAACTGTATCATTATTTTCAAGGGCAACTAGCCTATTTTTGAAACTCTTGGAACACCCTAGCTTCTATATGCAAACCAATTCCTTGTTACATATCCACTTTGGAGATATATGTTAATAATATCACAGTCAAAGGAGATATGATGCAACCTACCAAGTAGGAATCATTACAATAAGATATTTATGCCGTTGTCCATATATAACAGTGAAAAGGTTTAATTTATAAAAAAACCATACCTTTAAAGCAGTAAATAAAATTAATGTAAAATAATAATTAAAATAATTTAATGTAACATATTTCAAAATGCAAATAGTTTATTTCTGATATTTTCTACTTAGTTTTGAGCTGTAGTTGACTGTGGTTCACTAAAGCTATGGAATGTAGAAAAGATGATAAGAGAGAAGAATTGCTGTGTAAATTCTCTCAAAAATGAGACTAATAAAATATCTAGAGAGCTTTCATTGGTATTGTAAATATTCTGCATTTATGTATATGTGGTCATTTAGTCATCACTAACCAAGAGTAATAATTGGGCATTTAAACTTTTATTAATCTGAGGAAAATTCAGTTTTTTAAATGGCAGTTTAAGTTGTCACTGTTAGTGACTATCTAGTTGGGTAATACAACCTTATTTTTTAAGCATTATATTTAAATGCCATAATTTTGATATTCCTTACAGATGTGTTTATTCAATTATACAACATTCATTTAATACTTTTTAGTATTCTAATTCAAAATGTTTTATTCCTTTCCCCCTTTCTCATACTTGATGATGCCTAGTGTTTCAGATTGTCAAAAAAATAGAAATGTAAGATAACAAGATATTTTGGAATTACAAAGACTCAAGTAAAATAACAAAGGTTTTTACAATTTTTCTCTCTAAGTTATATGAGCTCATAATACAGTTCCTTTAATTTAATTAAATTGGGTGAAAAAATAGAGACCTCAGTTGTTTTCACTATTATTGCTCTAGCTGGCTTACACCATAGAATATAACCTAAAATATTTTCAAAGAACAGTTTATTAAACAGTAATATAAATATAAAGAAAACCCTGAAACAAAAGAATTAAAAGATTCACCCTAGAGTAGTGACTGGCATTTAAAAATTTAATGACTACATAGTGCTCAGCCCTCAATGGGACATCCATTACACTCCTTCGTGCAAAGGCTCAGAGTTCATCGTGGGAAGAGAAGAAAAGATTGGAAAAGCCAGAGGAAATGAATGATTTCAAGGCAAGAGTGGTTTCCATTCACATTAAAGAAGTTACACATACTTACTCACAGCCATTTGACAACATGCACAATAAAAAGAAAATCCTAGAATGGAGAACAAGATGGACATAGTGTCCTACTCTTATTTGAAGATCTTATTTGAAGATATATTAAGAATTAGTAGTTACTGGTAGTGGGAGAGCCAATTTCATGTAAGGGTAGGATGACCAAGCCAGAGTGGATGGAAACATGTCTAAGAGTATATAGACAACACAAATTTAGGCCCATTAGGTAGACTGAAAAACACAAGAGGAAAAAATTTAGGCAGGTAGTGATTGATGGTTATACCTGGGTGGAGTTGGGAAAAATATTCATAAAAACATATTGTATGGAATGCTCAGATACTTAAAATTAAATTAATTATACAATAACAATGTATTAAAATAATTTAAGAAAGTGATTGTGGTTATTCTTGCCTGTTCTTTAAAATGACTTGCTGGGGAAATCATCAGAATCAGCTAGGATATTGTCAGTGATTCCTGATATGGGGACTCATATAACCCTCAAACTCTCACTGCGTTTTATTTTTTGATACCAAACTTATATGTTGATTAAACCATAGTGACTTTTCTTGAAAAGAGACATCTATATGTAAATGCAGAATTAGTTTGAGTAGTTCCACTCAAGAATACTTAGAATTATTTACTATGGGAATTAGATCTTCAGAAATAAACACACACACACACACACACACACACACACACACACACACACACACACAGGTGGGGCAGGAAGAAAAGGAAATCTTAAGACTTGCCAAGTTAAACCAATAAAGTCTTGTGTAGATATGCTCATTCCTTCATCATAACTGTTGAGTAATTATTGTTTCATTTTTATCATAAAACCCTGTATTACTCACACATGCACACACACATTCACACACATGCTTAATTTGCATTTTAGCTGAAGAGAAACCCGGATGCAAAATGCAATAAATGGTTTAAAAATATATCCTTTCAGCCTAGACACATAGGGGAGGGCCTAGGCCCTGCTCCAAATGATGTGACAGATTTTTATGATCCCATATGGAAGGTCTCACTCTCGCTGGGAAGCAGAAACGGGATGGGACAGACTTTGTTGTAAATTGAATGCATTCACAATGGTCCTTTTGTCCTTATTACACTTTATTCTTTACATGGTTTGGTATGAGATTACAAGCATAAGAGTGATTGGTTCCCAAAGATTAGGGACAATGTTTCTATCTGCAGCTGGAGTTAAAGTCGTAAACTACAAAATGTGAATGCTGGAAACTGAATTGAAGTCTTCTGCAAGAGCAACGTGCAATCCTAATCTCTCAGCCATCTCTCCAGTCACCTTTATGATGTTCAAATAAGAGCAGTTCTGGTGAAGGAAACTTTATAGCAGTTATGAAACTGTTTTATGTGGATTTGGAGAAATTCTGTTCATTTTATTAGATTATTTTAGAAAATAAAAATAAAAAGTTGTTTCCAATCTAATTAAAGCCAAGGGTTCAGAGAGTCGTCTTCAGGGTGCTTCCATTCATCTGTGGTCATTTGAAAAATTTCTGTCTCACATAGTGTATTCTTTAAAGTTTCAGGTTTATAGACTACCATAAAACTAAGTTGAGTGTTTTGTTGTTTGTGGGAAAATCTACGGGAAATTATTGTCCATCTTGTAGAGCTTACAAAGATATGGATGGATGCATACCTAAAATCATTTAGATTAAATAACTATAGATATAGCTCTTACACAGAAAGAGAACACAAAAATTTCTTTCACTCTATTTTGATTTTGTAATTTAGAAGCAGAGACTGTAAAAATGTTGATCATGCTGCTACTTTATTTATATGAAAAGTAGAAATGACCCATCAGGAGGTTGTAGATAGTGTAGCATCTGTGAATTTCTTCTCTTTTATACCCTTTTTTCAATACAATTAGAAACATGTATATATATATATATATATATATATATATATATATATATATATGCTTTGGTAGTCTTTTAACATCATTCTTTATTTTACTTCAAAATTACATATACAGGAAATTAATATAGCAATTATCTCTCATATGTCTCCTATGTACCATAGGAGTATGTACCATATACCTTATTATGTATACTATGTATACTATGATCTATCTATAATATACACATAAATTCTTTACTGCTTTGCAACATTGGTGGCTAACATCATGTGATATGCCAGAGAATAAGGAGAATAGCAGGCAATGCTTCCAGTACTCAATGATCTGATTTTCTTTCACAATGGCCTCCATTTTCACCAGGCCATGAAATTTCTTTTCCTAGGTCAATTTACTATGAGTCAATTTGCTATGAGAGTCAATTTAGCATGGATTTTTTAGATTTCGTGTCCTGGAAATCTGTAATTGTATATTTGAAATGCCTAAATGTTTCACGTACCTTCTACATTTGAAAGGGAAACAAAACTTTCACTTATGTCAACTCTCAGGAAATTTGTGCAACAAGACAAAAGTAAGGCTACACAATAATCTTTCTGGTTTGCTTCTAAAACTTTTACAATGAAATTTGCAAGTAATTTTCTTTGTTCCCAGAAGGAAAGAAAGCATAAACATTACAATCCCAATAATTCCTAATTCTTTCTGTGGAAATATTTATAAATTACAAGTAAATATGGCTTGTGCTGTGATGACTATGTTAAGGGAATTATAATGTCCATGTTAAAACTGAGAGAGGATAGAGTTTACATGTCATTCTGAGACAATATAAATAAACAGGGTCATTAACCCATTACAGGGGAAAATTAAGAAATTTTTCATAAACAGACCATGAAGTAACTGCTTGACTCACTTTTCAATAATTGATTTTTTAGTTTTTAAAATACTGCATTAAAATTGGAGTCATTTTTCCATGAGGTAAAAGAAAATTTAAGGCTTCATTATAGGAAAATGAAAATTTTCTAAGCAGTTTTCATATGTAAGATTTCTGCATTTAGGAACAGGTGGATATAATTCACTTATGTTAATTTGTGAAATTAAATCATTATTTGATGAGTCAGAAGAGGTCAGCTAATTTGTACATTTGTTGTCACACCGTGATATATGTAGATAAGAATAGTGTTACAATCAAAAAAGGAATACATTTGATAGTACTTAATTTTATTCTAGAGTTGATGGGTTTCAGAAAAAATATTCACTTATGGTCTTACAAATCTGTACCATTTGAGAGGACTTTCTCTAAAGTATTGGAATAATCACTGAATATTTGATCGATATTAATTTTTGAAACATTTTGTTTGTATGATTGTTTTAGATAGTCTTCTTATATACTTAATAAGAAGTTATGGTTTTTGATTATTTTAAGAAATATATCTTTAAAGTTCCTTAAAATAATATATCCTAAGTCCCTTGTGGTCCAGTGTTCTCCATTTCACAGAATGGTGTAACTGTCCCTGGAGTATCTGGCAAAATATTACCAATGCTTCATGCTTTCCAAACTGATGCAGAAAACACTTCATGAAGATTCATGTTCAGTAAATGTTGTTTTTAATCTGATTTTCTGCAGTTCTAATTCCCAGAATCACATATTAAACACCTGTGTTATAGTTATACTTATCATATCAAACACCTGTCCTATAGGTATGCCTAACATATTAAACACCTGTGTTATAGGTATACCTACCATATTAAACATCTGTGCTATAGGTGTACCTACCATATTAAACATCTGTGCTATAGGTATACCCACCATGTAAAACATTTGTGCTGTAGGTATACCTATCATGTAAACATGTGTGATATAGGTATACCTACCATATTAAACATCTGTGCTATAGGTATACCTACCATGTAAAACATCTGTGCTATAGGTATACCTACCATATTAATCACCTATGCTGTAGATACACCTACCCTATTAAAAACCTGTGCTATAGTTACACCTACCATATTAAACACGCATGCTACATCTTTTTCAGGGTGAAGCACTTGCTATTGTGTTTTCCAACAAGAATCAAAACATAATCTGTTCCTTATTCTCAGTCACCAGTACTAGAATATTCCTGATCATTTGGGATATTATTTTGAATATAACCATTTGATGGCTCTCTCTCTCTCTCTCTCTCTCTCTCTCTCTCTCTCTCTCTCTCTGTCTGTCTGTCTCTCTCTCTGTCTGTCTCTCTCTCTTCTTAACTTATTGCAACATTCCCATTTATTTTTAGTCTTCCTGATACAAACCCAAAGCAGCAAGGGTTATGGCTTTAGTACTTCACATTTCGAAGCTCACAACAGTTTAAGTGATAGTACTATCCATGGGCTCTCGGATTTCCCTAAGAGATAAAACTCGTGGTGACTAACTACTTTCAACAGTAATAAAATTATTCACACATCTCGTTCTTTCAGAACTGACTTGCAGTTGCATTGTGGACTTGTCATGCCTTAATTCTGAGCACCTGCAGAGAAGAGTGGGCTGAGATAGGAATGGGGCATTAGCTAAAAGGCAATAGTTGGCTTATAAAAGGTTGCAGAAAGGAAGCAGTCTTAAGAAAAGGCGAAGGGCATCCATATTGATCTGTCCTCTCTTCTTTGCCTCTGTCTTTCTGGTTGCAAACTTCCATTGTGTGTGATCTCAAACAAAGAAGGCCTACTTACATTGTGACTGATTCAGTTCACCCCTGAACTCCTCCATCATCTGCTAATTTGATCCAATTAAAAACTGGTCATAGGGAAAAACCTATGAATTAAGCTCATTTAGGAAAAAAAAAAAAAAACAAACTTGTGATTAATTTGTCTTGCTATTTTAAAGCTGTGTTTCTCAAGGCCGAATGCCCGGGTATTCGTTTATAGAAGCTGTTCTTCTTGACCACTTTATGTCACGTCCTTGAATGAAATACATTTGCTCTTCTTTATCTTCTCATGGATAGTGCTGAAGTTTTAATAGGAGTTTGCTAAGATTTCTTGCTATTTTCAGTTAGAAAATCTCCTTTTCACACCGAGAAGAGCCTCACAAAGCAGGGGCCTTTTCATTTTACCCTTACAACGGTAAGAAGAAACGATACTATGATCTCTGTTTTGCAATTGAGAAGCCTTCAGAAATAAACATTTCAATAAACCACGACAACATGTTATGCACAAAAGTGACAGCTATGGGATTTGAACCTTAGGCACCTGTACAGTTGCTTGGGGAGCTATGCGGAGAAGTAGACACGGACTATGTAAAAAACAAAACGAAGGAAAACAACAACAGAGTGATTTCCCTTCACTCCCAAGCCTTCCACAAGTCTCTTCCACGAGTTCTTGGAGGCAGGTAGGTGTTCAGCGCCCTATACTTAGCCTCTCCCACGCCCTCTGCATTCTCTCCCTTTGAGACTGGGAGCCTTAGAGATCGCTACTGCAGCTGGTGAGTGGGCAGGTGTAGCCACCATCTGTTCAAGGAGTCCAAATGTGCAGAAGAACTTCGCACCCAGGACCAAGCCCATGCACTTAGGATTCCAGAACCAGGGGGAGTGGGGTAGGGTGTGTGGTGTGTCTGTGTGTGTGTGTGTGTGTGTGTGTGTGGGGGGGGGATAATACAGCTAACCCCGCCCCCTCGCGGTGGCAATTGGCTGTACCCTTCTCCAGGCTCAGCACCTATTCCTGAACTGGGCTGTGTTCCCTGCAAGTTAGCACGTGGACACCTCCAAGAAGGTGAGGCCAGCCCTGAGTGCAGCAAAGGGGGCTTTGGAGCTTCCTGCCCGAAGGGTCCTTGAGAAGCCTGTTTGTTTTTCCCGGCGCTTGTCTCCACCCACCCTCCGCTGTCATTGGCCAGATCTGGTGGGTGGGTGTGTTTCCATTGGCCAGGGGGCGGGGCCTATCCCTGGTCAGGGTAGGGGCGGGGCCTCCGGCGCGCTGAGCTTGCCCTTGTGTCTGGTGCTCGCTAGAGCTGCTGCTGCCGCTGCCGCCGCCGCTGCCGCCGTCGCCGCCGCCACTGCCGCTGCTGCAGCCGGAGCATCCGGGAGCCGCCGCCGCCGCCGCCGTTGCCGCCGCTACCAAGCGCTGCTACCACTGCTGCCGCCTCTCCTAACAGGACTCTGACACCGGAGCGCGAGCGGCGGTGCTGCCAGCTTGCTGCCCCTGTCCCCCACCCCTCCCACCCGTGACCTACCCACTCCTAGCAGCCCTCGCCTGCACCTTCCTCGACTCCCAGGCATCTCTGCATCACCTGCTTGGGCAGCCTCCCGGCGGGCTCTGGGACTTGCCGGGAGCTCAGAGAGGAAGGCAAGCTCCAAACCGGTGCCGGGCAGATCGGGTGTCGGAGCTGCACCACCAGCAGCAGCAGGAGAAGAAGAAACTATTTAGCCCACCGAAACCATATTCTGCGGGTGCTCTGCCACTGCCGCTTCAGCCGCCGGCAATCAGCTTCCGCGCGTGTTCGAACACCGCAGCCGCGGGATCGTGGGTCCGGCGGGAGCCGGGAGGACGACAACAGCGGAGCCTTTGCACTGTGTGCTACGCTCGAGCAGCACCTCCTTGCCCCCTTGATCCTTCCCCAGACCCTTACAGGAGGGACCATGATTTGGAAACGCAGCGCGGTTCTCCGCTTCTACAGTGTCTGCGGGCTCCTGTTACAAGGTAATCCCCGCCCCGCTGTGGGGAGCATCACTTCACACCCATTCCCCATCCTCCCCATTCCACCCCGTATTTCCACTCTCCCCTGGCAATCCCCCAGTGCCCGGCGGTTTCCATTCCCTCCCCCTCCGCCCCGGTGCTGCAGGGGGCAGTGGCAGTTTGCACCAGCCGCCTGGTTCTCAGGCGCTGGCTCAACCCAGCTCTGGCAGCAGGAAGCTCCTTACGCGGCACCTTTCGCCTTTTCATTCACCTGAGCTGCCTTCGTTCCACCCCAGTCGAACCCCGCCAGCATCCCCCTCCCACTCCGGGTGGCTGGCAACTTGTGCCTGTCTCAACATTCCATTCTTCCACCCACCCTCGCCAGCCACCTCCCACATCACGCTCTTAAGCGACCCTCTCCACCTCTTGTCATCTCTTTAACCTCCTCCCCTTTTAGGGTTGCCTTCCTCCTTTCCCTTCTTCCCACCAGCATCTCATCCATGTATCTTTAAAAAGTGTGTGAGAGCCTGAGAGCGAGCTACCGCGAAGGCAAGAACAGCAGCAGCGGCGGCACCGTTTGCATTGCAATAACATCCCTGTGGGGGGGGGAGTTGTGGGGGGGGGTTGAGACGTGTCATTCACCTAGGAAGAAAAGGGAGACTCTGTCTGGGCTAGAAAGAGGAGAGCGAGTGAGTGGAGAGAGAGAGAGAGAGAGAGAGAGAGAGAGAGAGAGAGAGAGAGAGAGAGAGAGAGAGAGAGAGAGAGAGAGAGAGAATGAATGAATGAATGAAACAAATTCGAAAGGAAGAGAAGGGGCAGTTTAAAAGACATAAATCCACTTTATCAACACATCGACTTTTTATTATCCAGTCTGTATGATTCGCGTTATTATTATTTTTTTTTAAAGCAAGGAAATGTATGCTCCCTGGCAGTTACTTCACTGCTTTGGATTTTCGCTCAGAATCTCTACCTGTCTGTCCTCCGTCTACCGCTTCTTTGCGTAATTAATAGCATCCTTTCTTGTGAAATGTAAAAGCCCTGGGACTGCAGTGGAGGGAAACCACACAAAACAGTTATTATGCAAATCACCGGTCTGGATGCTTGGCGGCTAGGGAATGCGGGTTCATTTAGCCCCAGACCTTCTCTTTTGGACGATGGAGGGCTGGGATGTTTGAAGGGAAGACCATGCTAATTTTGTAATAAATGGCAATGCGCGAGTTGGAGTGTAAGGGAGAAGGCACTTTGGGGTGGTGGAAGAAGCAGAGGCGGCGTGCTTGTGCAGGGACCGAAAGGCGGAAGATCCTTGCTTTGAAGAGTAGTATAGGGATGCGGTTAGAATGAGAGATATGGAAAGGATGGATGCGAGACGATGGTCGATAGAATTCCTTTAAAGCTGGTGACTCTTTTCTTGATAAATCTTTGCCTACTCCCAACCCTTCTCACGTCCATTGGATATCTGTGAGAAAGAGAAGTTGATCAGATTATTTGTCTCTCAGCAAAAGAGTATATGGAAGTGAGACACACAGACCAGCGGGTGATAAAACCCAAACGCTTTTTTTTTTTTTTAAGATTTAAATGAGGTCAATGAACCATCTTTCAGCAAGTTCTTGGAATGCAGCCTCTTTCCTACTGTCTTCTGGGGGTACAGATTGGGACGCTATTTTATTTGTGCATATTTATCGATGTGAATAAAGTGATGGGCAGAAAATAATCAATTAATTAACCTTGTACAGATGTTTCCTGGAATATATGTTGGGGGTTTCATGTATTTTACATCGGATATAAATTTAAAATGTCATGTGCCAGAGTCTCCAAGAAAGCAGACACTGATTTTTCGCTGCTCACATCTCCTGGTCCAATTTCGCAACGCTCACACTCCCACCCTCTTACAAGTAACCCAGGTGGCTGACGCTTTACTTGGATTTCTAATCCTGCCGAGAAAACATCCTCTTGGAGTCCCTAGTTCACCTCTCAGTAACTTGGATCTCTCAGCTGTTTTCTCCCTCCTCCCTCCTTCTGTGCGTGCCTGAGTGTGTGTGTGTGTGTGTGTGTGTGTGTGTGTGTGTGTGTGTGTGGTGCACGCGCGCGCGCTCGTGCTTGGTGCCAGGCACGCCAGCACTGGCATACACCAGTTAGGGGAAGAGAGATGTGGGAAATCAGTTAATTTGGTGATTGTGATGAAAATCCGACACAGCTGAACGTGTTTTCTCTGCTAGTCTCAGTGTGGTGGCACTGGCTGGTCATTGCACACGCGGCCGGGTTGGTGGGAAGAGATTATTTATTATAGAGCATGTGGGCCATGCTCTGCACTTGGGGGTCGCCTCCTCGATTCTTCAACATTTCCCCGTGAATTGTCTATTCAGTGCACTGAAAATAACTGCCTGCTTGTGCTCTCTCTCTCTCTCTCTCTCTCTCTCTCTCTCTCTCTCTCTCTCTCACACACACACACACACACACACACACACACAGAGAGAGAGAGAGAGAGAGAGAGAGAGAGAGAGAGAGAGAGAGAGAGAGAGAGAGAGAGAGAGAGAGAGAGAGAAATAGAGAGAAAGCTACCTCTTAGGGGAGGATTTACTCTTTCTTAACCCAGAAAGGAGAGATTCCATCACAGGCATGGGTCTTTTTTATTGAGTATGTAAACCAAGGACTAAGACACAGCTGTTTTCCCCAGCAGACTAGGAGAGAGGGCTGGGAAGGGGTGTGAGTGTGGCAGGGAAAATGCTCCTCTGCAGCCAGCAGCAGCACCAGCCTCAGGTCCAAGTAAATAAATAAATAAATAAGCATCCTCCTCAGTAGCCATAGAATGAGCACCAGTTCCGTGATGCCTGTATGTACTCATGGACATCTTAGTCCATATTAAAGAGGACTGAAAAGAGGAGAAAGGGGAAGACAGTACAGGCACCCTTGAATTGTCTTCTCCTGTTTACGGCTGCCTCACATTTATCAAACACTGGCTCCTATAGACATATCATACTTTGTTGATGTTGTCAGTTCTTCCTCAAACAAATTGCTCATGCCTGCCTTTTCTTCCTCTTGGCTACAAACATTGCTTTCTGGTTCTGATTTATGTCTCTCCCACCAGCCTACTGTTTGCTTAGGTCTTGGTTAGATTAGGGAATGGCAGACTTTATTTCCTGAACACATACTAAACAAGTCACAGGTCTTTTTATGTACAGGGAAGAAAGGATGCGTGGGGATCTAGTGAACAGCTGATTTTGGCTAGGGGAGGAGTACCCTATCTGTTAGTAATTATGACCAAGCAAATGCTACAGTTAGTAAGTCAGCCAGCAGTTTCTTATTTGCTAGCTTTAGTAGTAGTGTGGTGGCATTCTGTCCCTCACTGCTAATGGATTTATGCATCCCTTAAAATATCATCCCTATCTTTTTTTTGAAGTATGCATCCCAGAAGAAGACACTTTTTTTTTTAAACATAGCTTCTCTGTGTCTCAATGTTTTAAATCTCTGTATTTTATATTGTTACTTTTTCTTTCTTTTACATTTTTTTTGGAAACTAAATTAAGTTTTCATTTCTTAATACAAGGAAGAAAAAGCCAATGGTCAGAAACAAATCAATAGTAAAATTAAGCCAGGGTAGTTGCAGGGAGTGGATTCCCTATTCATCTTCAATATCATTTGAAAGTTTGTATCCCACATGCGTTCTTACAAAACAAATGAATAGGAAATAAATATGTTCTACCCAATATTTGTTTCTAACCAAAATGTAACTCAAGAAAAATAAAAGGAAAAGAAAAATAATGAGATCCAGCTTTAAGGTTAAAGTCATGTTTTCTTAGAAACCCATATCAAGGAAAGGGAAAAATTATGAGGATGAAACTCATTGTGTTGTAGAATTCAAAGCACATAAGCTAAATGCCTGTAAGGAAGACCTCATCTGACCATGAAATAGAGGCTGTTTAGTTCACCTTTTCTAAAATCCATGTTGCTTCCCATGTCTGAAAGGCCACTGCTAAAAAAATGTAACAGAGAATAGATATGTGCAGAGACACCTGCTTTGAATGAATATTTACTGTGATTTTGTAATTAGTCTCACAGAAAAAAAAATGTGCCATACAAATGCAAGTGCTTTAATACTTTCTGCTATGAGATACTCTAATTATTAATTTGCTATACTTACAAATAAATGCCTTCAGATTAACGTTCAGAATAACCTATTGCATATTGTTTTATATACATTATTGTCATGAACTTCACCAGACATTTTATAGAAAATGGATAATATGTATTAACCATTAATTGGATGCTTCTCAAATCCCTTAACTTTTTTGCACTTACTGAAATAACTAAGTCCTTTCATGACCATTTCTCACAATCAGTGAAGTTGGAGTAGAGTGAACTTATTCCTCCCTTTATTGATAACAGACTCCATGAAAGTAGGTCTGTAGGTGGGGGCCAAAGTCTGACAGGCTGAGGAAGTTTATTCCCAATTGAGGATTAATTAAGAAAAATCTCCCTGCCAAGTGTTCTGAGTGTTTGAACTGGTTTTGTCTCAAGACACTGAAGAGTATTTCATTGTCATTGTTCTGTTTCTGCAACTACAAGCATGCAGAAATTGAAATATAGCTAAGCAGGGACTAGTAAGACTGGTCCCCATGTCCTCTACCAGTCAACCTAAAATTTAAATAAAACTGTATGCCCTGCATTGAAACAGTGAGATGGTATCATTTTTCTAAAGGAAAAAAAATCACTTAAAGAGTATAATGTAAGTGAAGAATTGTTGGGTGACATACTAACTGTGCTTTTAAATGGATCCTGAAATAAATATTGCTTGACATTACTTTGGCAGTTAAAACTGAGACCTAGAAAGGTACAGTGATTGAAAAAAAAAAGCTGAGTCACCTTTTTTTGAGACCCTGAGGAAACAGAAACAGTGTAACATGGATTGTCACAGTAATGTGTTGCTGTGTTTTAATTCTGATATGTTCCTTGAAACCTTTCATTAAACACCTTGGCAAAGTCAATGCTTCAATACTGGAAACTGAGGAGGTTGAAGAAAACAGGAGAAAACAACCATGAACCTAAGCAGCAAAATTCCCAAGCGGAAATAGAAGACTTTTGCCAAAACTGGTAGCTGTCTGTCTCACAGACTCTATTTATAGCTCTAGGAGCCAGCAGTAAAAATAAATATTGTCTCCCTGAGGGCAGACACAACCTATACATCTGTGCAATCTCCACCCTTACTTTAGCAAATCCCTAAGAAATCAGGTGATACTGAACCATGTCTGTATCCCCAACAGAACTGGTAGTGTTAGTAGAGTCTCTGCTTCATTGGATAGCGTTGCTCATACTTTGTTACATATGTGACAAAATTTTAGTACTTTGTAGGCCCTATATCTGTTCATTCCTTGTTTTAGAAAAAAGAAAACTTCAATGTAAGTAATTATAGATATTTATTTGCATGTACCTTTCTATGAATTCAGTCTGACCAATCATTCTCAACGTCTTTCCCTACCCATATATTTTTCTTTTCCAAGGTTATAATTCCCAGATAATTTATGTCAGACTAGATAAAAATCTCATTCTATAAAAAAAAAGAAAAGAAAAAAGAAAAAAAAGCATAATTTAAATCTACTGGTTTAACCTAAAATATTTAAAAGGACAAGTATGTTGCCAACATTTTCTTGGAAAATGTCAAGAATTTTGGAGTGTAGTTCTTAAGGAAGCAAAAATAGTAGGCATGTTCTCTAAGTTCCTCAGGTAAAGAGGCAGAGAGGATATGGAGGTCCTCAAGCCCCCTGCTGTGTGATGATGCAAATGACATCTTAGATTTTATGTGTTCAGCAGCAGCAAACAGGAAAGCAGTCATGTGACACCAGAGAGAAATGGAAAGTGTTTTTCTAACTTGTGATAGTCATGAACAATGCTTTTAACCCTTTAAAATCTGAAATAACCCTAAGACATTTCATGGCTAGGCAGAAGAGAAAACAGATTCTGTTTAGAGATTCATAAGTCACTCCTGATAGGATTATGCATGTTTCCTTTAACTACTGATGGACTTCTGATTCTCTTGTAAACTATCTGGCTTGTGGCTCAACCTAATGAATAGCAGCAGAATAAAAGTAGGAGTCCCATGTTTGTTGGGAGAAGTAAGGGTTATTCTTCCAGTCCCTCTCACTGGTGTTCCACACACCACACAAAACAGAACTCTAGGTTTTGTTTTTTTGTTTGTTTGTTTCCTTGTTTGTTTGTTTTTGACTACAGGAATTAACTTTTTAACCTCTGTTTAGATAAATTGGTGCCACTAAAATGGCATATGATTTTATGAATTCTCATTATATAATGTTGATTTTCTGACATATAAATGGTTGTCAAATGAGTTCCTAAAAACAGTAAGATATAAGCACCTATTGTCATTTTCAGCACACCACAAAAGTGTATAGGACAACATCCATTTGCTAAATAGCAAAACACTTGGTATATTGTACGTATTGATTTTTATCTATGATGTGAGTCCACAAGCCTCTCCTAATGTGTTTGGTGGGTTTCCTTAAAGAGATAAAATTACTTTCCTCTTATAACAGGTATTCTGTTTAAACATTATGCAAGTAAATATTCTCCTTAATTAGGCATGAAAGAAATAATGCCAAAGTAAGTGAAGTAATTATTGAGAAGGGAAATCTTCCTCAGTTACTTAGTTGTGTATACTCATGCATGTTCATATAGTTAAAATATACTATTAATTTTAAGATTGAAGGTCAACCTTGTTAGGATTTTGAATAATGATAATCTGTGATAACAATAAGATGTATGAGGTAAAGGTGTTTTCTTCTTAGTCTCTCCCACACACACTTCAATGAATATTTTTTTCTTCAACAGTGACAAGAATGGGTTCTTCCACTAAAAACAAACAAGATTTAAAATTGGGAAACTTTTCAATAGAGTTGAGAATTTACTCTGGTTCCTTCATGCTCTCAAAAGGAAACCATCAAAACCTACAGCTGCTTGTGTAGGTGGAAGACGAAGTTATCATATCTTCCTTACATGGAGCTGGTCATTCATTATCCATTGCACACTTCAGAGGTCTGAAGTAAATGTTAAGACTGTTGTTACTTAACATTGGAATAACTCTGAGTCACCAAAATGATTTCACTTAAATACTTCAATTATCTGACACCCATTTCAACGTTGCTATGCCATGTCTAGTTATAGTTAGAGAAGGACTAAAGGTAAAAAATGTAAGTGGTCTTTGGCTTCTACGAACATAAAATCTTCAAGCACAGTTTGATCAAGCAGTACCAGTAATTTCAAGTCATAAGGAAATAAGAGGTCCTTTAGAGATTGAATTCTTTCGAGTTTAAATGTTATGATGATTAATCTATGGAACAGAGGCACTGCTTATCCTTGGCAGCAAAATAGGAAAACGCTATTCCTGACAACTGTTGTGTGCGTGGCGCTTTATTGATTCTGGGTACTTTATAAAACCAACCTATTTCTGCTTGTAATGAAATATTTTTAGCTTCTGGGGTAAAATTGTTTACACTTTAAAAAATACAGGAGCCTTGATAGTGCTTATTTAAACATCAAAGCCTGGTTCATCAGTGTGTGAAATATACTTGTACTTTCTTCATAATTTCATCTTTTATTTTGCCTTGTCCCCTATTCCTCCTCTTATAAGGAAATATCCATGTCCTCTGTTTTCCAATCTGCACAAATAAGCTTAGGTGGAAATGAAACAAATTTGACATATATATATATATATATATGTATATATATATATATATATATATATATATATATGTATATATATATACATATATATATGTGTAAATAAAAATGTACACAAAACTTCACTACCACTTCTTTTGCTACTCTTTTTTATTTGTTCAAGTTTGAATGGTAACTCAGCTTGTGTTTACTCCTCAGGCATATAATAGCCCCTTTCCATGACTACCCTACCAACCTGGAATAATACACATTAAAATAAATTAACAAAGGATTATGAAGAGGGGATCTGTACAATGAAGGTTTCTGAAGACATACGAGTAATAGAATTTCTTATACACTGAAGGGCAGTGCTTCATATTTTGTAGTAACTATTGTGTTCTTTGAGAGCTCCACCTCTTTCATCTAGTAATAAAAATGGCAAAAAAGAGGAGGAAAGGAATGTGAGCCAGGCAGCCAAAGACACCCAGCAATGCCTGGCAACGCTGACTAAATTAGCATATGCTAGGCTGAGTTTTTCCCTCTGTTGTTACATAATCCCTTTCTAATAGGAAATCAGTCCTCATACTTAACCCTTTTGGAAACATGAGAATTCTCCCATTGTTATTTTTTTGGCTTTGCTTAGTTTATTTTCTCACAATTTGTGTAAATCATCTATTGAAGGGTTTTTATATCAAGCCCCCCCACACACACTTTTTCTCATCCAGTCTCCTTATACAAATGTTCCATTCTGTGTTCAACTTTGGAATTCAAGGAGCAACTTTTCTATAGCCTTTTCTGGGAGGATCTAATTAGCATCCGAGTCTCCCTTTACTCATGTGCAGCTTTCTTTAGAAAATACATTAGTTCTATGAGGTTTCCCCGAAGATTCATAATACCCTAGTTTGTTACATGCTCTGTGATATTCAGTGTGCTTTAATTATGCACGTGTCCTCATTTCAAAGCCTTTTCAGGGATCATATGGGATACAACAAGGGTCTAGCTGTAAGTTCACTGTCACTTATTAATGCAAAGGTGGCATTCAGAAGAGGGTATTTCTGGAGGCAATTATTTGTCTATAGCACCAATATAGCAAGCAGTTACATTCTGCATTTACTAGTGCCTCTGCCAAGGCAGAATTAGATTCACCATTGTGATACATAATATAGTATCTGTTATTTCCAAATAGTTCTTTGCTCTAGGAATGAAATAAAACAAATTGAGAAGTTTACCTTTTCCACTGAATAAGAGACTGCTCCTCTTACTCTTTTACTGACAGGAAGAATCAACAATTGTGCCCATGTCAATAATCTGCTCCCTAACTAGCCCATTACCACATTTTGCTGTGGTGGGGTCCTGATGTTTTGCTGGTTGTCATGTGAAGGTATAGATTTTTTGGATAGCACTAATTGCCTACAATCTTTATGGACTGTCAAGTATCTGTGTAGAGCCAAAATTGAGACATTGTATTTTCCAGGTTTTATTTGCATGCAAGGAACACTGTGAGCATTTAATGAGAGAAGAGAGAGTTTTAAAACTCTCTCTTAAAAATATTTTAAGAGATATTTTCTGTGGATGGAACATTAGAGTTAGCTTGTTTAGTTCATGCTATAATTTATAAACATGGATTGTTGGCATTAATCATATTCAAAGTGCCTTTCTTTTAATCGTGTTCTTTCTTCCCATTTTTAAAATTATGTTCTTTTACTTATACATATCAACATGCTTTACATAACCCACCATAAGAAGTATTGGTTTAATCTTTAAATATGACTGTTTAAAATTTTATGATTTGACATTGAAAATCTTTTGTTAACTATATAAGTGATAAATTGTTTTATTGTTTTATACTTACATATTTTAAAGCCATTTGCAGCTGTCTGATTTTGTTTTAATAGACAAAAGAATGCCACTTGTCCTTTATTGATTAGTTTGAACATGTATGTCTTTATAGTGCTTAAAAGGACTTCTTATTTTATCTAGTCTATGATCTATATATCCCTTTCATGTATTTGTATTAGAGCATTTTGAAGGTTATGTACTTAGGTCTCCCCAAGAGTGCAAGGTAGACACTGTAGTCTTCCTTTGAATCTAAGTACAACTTAGTTGGTCTGTATCTTTATAAAAATTATTTCAATCCATTGATGTGTTAGGTGTCTTCCCATTACAGTTAATAATGATACAATTCTTTAATTGGAGCCTGATATTTATGTATTTATATTGCAACTGCCAAAATATCAATATAGTCTTCTAAATAGAATAAATATTTGATGTGAATTTTTATTTATATATAATATACAAGATGATCAAATGGAGATGCTAAGAACAGTAAGGAATTCTAAGCCCTGATGTCCTTGACGAAACTGGAGATTCACATTGCTTTCAGGCGTGGCAGTCAGTTCAAATTTGCCCTGGGAACATAGCTCTCAAGCTTTCTGATTTCTTCGGGGTAAACACCTTTTTTTTTTGTACTTCCTACAGATTTCTATTTCCAGATGTCAAGGTATACCTGGTGATGAGTTTGTTTAAACACAAGCACTTCTTATCTTCTGACTTCTAATAGCTGTCATTTTCAGATAAATGAATTGACAAGGAGGAATTAAACACTGACCTTGATCCAGCAGATTATGAATACACTGACCTGCTTTTGCTTATGCCAGGCTACAGAGAGGCATTCCCTGATTAGTCCCTAAAGTAGGGGAGATTTAGGGTGCTTCTCAGTTAGCTGGTGGAGCTGCTTTTCAGAATTGTGCGTCATATTGTTCTTGCTTTCAAATGCTTAGTCATGCTTCTTCAGCTGCAGACCCATGCTAGTGAGGGTGCATCTGGTTTGTTTCTCTTTTAACATCTGAAAAGTACTGGAGGGTAGGATGGGAATGTTGACTGCTTTTGGAAAAGAATTTTAAATATAGTCACCAAGACCCTGAGACCAAGAGAACAAGGCTCTAAGTTTTCGATGAAAAGTCCTTTAAGAATGCTTTTCCTAAGAGTCCCAGGGACATGCTGCTTTTCTTGAGACATTTTCTCCTTTCTTTGCATTAAAAAAAAAAAAAAAGCTTCAGCTTCCCTGATATATTTTACATTCTTGACTGTTTCATGACTCAGGATTTGAAAATGACTTATTAACTAAGCTAACTTAATACTTAACCAAGGCTAAAACTATCCCACCACACTCTTGGAGAAATATACATTGTAAGTGAATATTAAAAGTAGATTCAGGTTACTCACTTTATTAAGGATTTTGCAGAATTGATATTAATGATTATATTCTCCCAGTGGTTTTACTTGTACTTCAGCCTTATTTTATTGAAATGAAGCACAAAACAAGAGTCGTTATTATTGTTTGTTTGTTTGTTTGTTTGTTTGTTTTGTAACAGGGTTTCTCTATAGCTTTGGAGGCTGTCCTGGAACTTGCTCAGTAGACCAGGCTGGCCTTGAACTCATAGACATCCATCTGTCCCTGCCTCTAGAGTTCAGGGATTAAAGACATGTGCCAACACCACCCAGCAAGAAGCCACTTTTCTAAAGTGGCATCTACTTGGTGAGTGATGATCCACCTTCCAGACACCCAGGGGTAAAAGATAAAGTGGTTTGGGAAGCAATCTTTGGTTGACTATGCATTTAAAAAAAAAAATGTATGTTCGTATATTACTGATTTGTATTTATTTACATCAATCTAATAAATGTCTAGTAAAATATGATCATTTCCTATTCTAAATGTAAAACATAGTGTCTGAAATATCATCTTTCTCAGGCATTTTCTTCATAATCCACTCAGCAGGTCAGAGTAATGTAAAGATGGAAGACATTATTTTTCCTTGAGACTTTAAATACTAAAGCATTTTAGGACAGCATAGTTGTGCACTCCTCAAATTAAGACACCATACATGACATTCATCAGGATGACATTGCAGTAGAATTGTCATTACAGAGAGATGTTGACTAAGGGAAACTCATCACAGATAATCTCCGGTCTACTGGTTTATTTTAATGTTTTATTCTACTATGTGTATACTGTAAATCAGGTAACATTAATGATGTTATAAAATGATCATTTATTTCATTCACCTACATAGAGTAGTTAAGATGGAGGCATTAACATATAAGAAGTTTATAGTTTTTGGAGGCTTTATAGAGGTCACAAGTCAGTTTCATTTTAAATTTTGTCTCATTTTACCCCCAAATTTGATTATCTTTAGATAAAACCTTGATAAGATAAAACATTCTTCTGGAGGATATGCTAGCATAAATGCACCAGCAGTGATAAGTATGTGTAATAAGTGTGGGCAGACCAAAAAGATTCATCTCTTTCAGTTTAATAATGCCTTTCTATCACAAAGACCTCCTCACCTAGTGGTTCAGTGACAGTGTGACTGGTGAAGTCTGGCTGTAGAACTAGCATTTATCTCTAGTGCATTAATGGACTTTGGGATCCCATCCCCAATGGAGGGATACTCTCTCAGCCTAGATACACAGGGGAGGTCCTAGGCCCTGTCCCAAATGATATGACAGACTTTAATGATCCCATATGGAAGGCTTCACCCTCCCTGGGGAGTGGATGGGGTGGAATGGGGGGTGTGGACCATGAGAGGCTGGGAGAGAGAAGGAACTTGGATTGATATGCAGATAAGATTGTTCCTTTTTCTGTTTTTTTTTTTTTTTTTGCTTTTCCAGACAGGGTTTCTCTGTGTAGCTTTGGAATCTATCTTGGCACTTGCTCTGTAGACCAGGCTGGCCTTGAACTCACAGAGATCTGCCTGCCTCTGCCTCCCGAGTGCTGGCATTAAAGGCATGTACCACAACCACCCAGCAAGATTGTTTATAATTTAAATATATTCATATATTTATATGAATGTTAGTGGTAGAGACACAGTTCATCTGAGTACTTCAGTTCATGCTGCCCTTGAAAGAGAACATCTGGCTCCCAGCACCCACTTCCCATATCACAAACTTCTGCAACTCAGTTCCAGTAGCCTCCTCATCCTCTTGTGGTTCCCGTAGGTATCAGGCATGCACGTGGCCCATGTACACTCATGTAGAAAATTACCTGTGCACATCCTTTTAAAAAGCTAGGAGTCCCTTGATCTATTCATTATTTTTGTTTTTAGAACTGAACTGAATTACAATTTGTAAGTTTGAGTTTACTATCATTTTCTATAGATTCAATGTCTGTGTAAAAGATAAATTACATATAAAAAATTGCTAACCTTTGCTTTTTTTAAGTGCAATTTATCCATCAACCTTTGAAATCCTGGGCATATGGTTGTGCAAGGTTGAAACAGCCTCTATCCTTATGGAGCCTCCTGTCTATGAGGAAAACACATAATAAAATATCAAAGGAAGTAACACGTTCTTTTCTTGAGAATCAAAAATAAATTCTCTTCCTTTTGCGGCATCTTTTCAACAGTAACTGAATGTGAACATATCAACCCGATGGTGAAATCACTGATTCAACAACAATGGTATAAAATTTACTGGGCTTTTAACATTTCTTTATTTAAGGCTGGATTAAAGGCCTCTCATTTCTTCTAGCCTTTATCCTGAAAACATTCTCCTTGCGATGCTGCTTTCTGTCTTTCTTCTTTTATTATTATTAACACAACTTGAAAGAAGCTGGCAAGTGAACAAGAAATATTCAAACATGTTCCATGCTAACTGATTTGTCCAAGAAGATGATTCATTTAACTTGATAAAGGCGCAGCAGGCCAGAACACTAGTTGACTGGGTCAAAGGAGGGAGTATTGGAGGGAGGGGACTGTGAGGAAGATCTAGGTAGCAAGCCACAATGTTTAGTTTTTCAGAACTTGAGTTCAGCTTGAGAAGCTCCAATGTTAACAGCCACAGTTAGTGCTTTAAAGAGCTGCAGTGCCTCAGGGAAAACATTTTTAAAGTGTCCTGTCTAGAAACAGCATTCCTTGGGTTGTGTCACATAATGTCATATGTTATATATGTTAAGTCCTTGGCTCTTGCTCATGCTATGATGCTTTGTGCCTGAGTATATTTTGCATTATTACAACATGACTATGAGTCTGCAGATGAAACATCATTCTTGAAACCTACTTTCTAGCATCTCTGCCCTGAATTTAACTGGAATCTCAGCCATTTAGAGGACAAAGCTAGAAAAGACTTGAACATGCCATTTCATAACCTCAAAAGTGATATTTCACAATAATTTAAAATATAGGGAAGAAAATATATAACCACAGGGACAAACTATAAATAATCTTGATATTTTATTATTTCTTTCAACATTGAATCTCAGTACCTTGAAAAGAGGGAGCAGATCATAGTTCTAACCCAGTATATGTTGTTTCTCAGTATTATTTTTTACTGGCTAGTGCTAAACTTGGAACAGAAAATATACAGGTAATAGATAAAGTCACACTGTTCTATTTTTCTTGCTCTATACTTGAGAAGTTGTAATGGTAGTGGTCTAGTGTATATTTAGGGGCTTATTTATTTGGATTACATACAACAGTAAAATGCACAGTTAGAAAAACTTCAGCTTACCCATTATCTTTAATTTTACTTTCTTTTTATTTCATAAGAAACTTTTAAATTAAAGCAATTTAAGTAAATGCTGTGTTGCAGGTGATAATTTTCTGGAGTGTAGTTTCATACCAAATGATTTATTGTGAATGTGTGTTCAGTTTTACATTTGGAAACTTCTATAGAGGGAACTAGGTGGTGCTGTTAGGTCATCTTCTTGTCATCCCGGCTGCCTTGGCCCTGCTCTAGGTTTGTTAAACACTTTCAGGCTCTATGTAAGACATATTTTGGTCTTTTATTGATGTAATCTCTACTAATTGACTAAGTGCACAGTGCTTCTATGATTTTGCTTTTGGAAGTATTTTGCAACATGAGGCCATTCTTCCTAAGCAGGAATATATATCACACTTCTTTCATGTCCTTAATATTCATGATATATTAAATTTTCAAATCTTCCAGCTTTGGTTTCTATGTTCTTTTAAGACCCTGTACTTGTCCTTTTATGTGTCAAAATCCTTAGCATTATTTGAATTGGAATTCAATGTGCTAAAATTTTGTATAGATTTAGAGCTATACAAATGCTGAAGTACATAAATTCCCTCCCTCTTTCTTTCTCTATATATGTATATGCACACACACACACGCACACACACACACACACACACACACACACACATACTGAGTTTATGCACACAGAAAGATACACACAGACTGGAATCTTTGTTGTACATTCTTTTGTTATGAATTACACCTATATCAGAATGAAAATAAAACTTAGAGAGTATAACAGTTTTCTGTTGAAATATATCCTGGTCTTCACAAAAAACTATAAATATGAATTCAATGATTTGATAATTTCATTTATGAAGAATGTATCAATCCTTTCAACAATGAGATTCTGGCTATTAGATGATGATGTTGCTGAGGTTTCTCTCTTTACTTCCATGTAAGATCATTTCAACAGAGCAGAGACATTTTATCTTCTTTTTCCTGGTATAATTGTCTTTAAGAACACACCACCATTAAGAATTGCTTTAACAAAATAGTGAGCGTTAGGTATTTCCACTATCTTCTAAATCCTTTTTCATTGGAACACAGAATCATCATCATGTAGCATTTCAAAATACTTCACTTTGCTCCATTTTATGGTATGAAAAGGTAATTTGTGATGAGAGCATCTTCTAGTATAACAACAGTAAATGAGTATCTGCTAGATGTCTGGGCCTGTGTTATGCATGGGAATCAAGATTAGATAATGTGTGGGATTCAAGATTATCTGAACTCAGTACAAGTTAAGTGAGGTTTATTTGGGGAGAATTTACTTACACATGAAACATATGACTGCTGTGGATTCCCGCTCCAAGGATGCCACCCTCTCACAGGGATGCTCTCTGCAACCCGACCTTGCTTTCCACTGTCACATCAGTATCTGTGACCACGCTCTGGGCATGGTCAATGCAACAGATGTGGGTGGGGTGGATATCTCACTACACCTGTGGGTTTTTTTGGTATTTCTAAATAAATGAAATCACAATATTTGAAGAGTCCAGATTGTGAAATCTTCAGAAATGTGATTATTTAACCAGAAAATACCATGTTTTTCCAAAGTGTGAAGGTCACCTGTCAAATATTGCCAGAAGTATTAGTAAAATAAAACAAATTGTATTTTCAATGAAAGTCAGAATTATGTTAGGGATAGTAATTTATTAAAATTCGTTTTAGATTTTAAATATAATAATTTTAGGAGATAAAGATAATATCATAAACTGGAAAGTTTAAAGATATTTACAGATTTTTTTTCCAACTCAAAATATGTATGAAATTAAGAGAGTGGAATCAGTCTGTGAGAGAGTTTGAAGTCACGGGGAAGAAAAGGGTAAATAAAAATTTTATATTACCACCACCTAAAAATGAAGTAATGTAAAAAGTAGATGTAAAGATGTATTTACTATCAGACATTTGTGCTTATATTTGGAAGAATGACATTTTACAAAGAAATGCCACTGTTGAAAGATTATCAGCCTCAATACAATAGATAGTAGATTTATCTCGTAGAAAGCTTCATAAGACTAATGCAAGGGCCATTGCAGGATAGGTGCCTTATTTTAAATCTATAAAATTTGGTGAAAAATTTCCAAGTGAATACATTGAAACTTACTTTTTCTTCTAAGATGTTTTATTATTATTATTATTATTATTATTATTATTATTAAATTTGTTTCTTAAGGATCATGAAGCTTATAAATTATGTGATGATTAATTCTAATTTGAAGGTAAATTTAAATAAGAAAACCCTCAAGCATTTCTACTTGGACCAAGGCTCTAACATATCATGGCAAGGAACCATGATCCATGAACGCATTATGGAGAACACTTGGGAGGAGGAGAGGGGAATCAATGAGAATGGGAATTAGATAAGTTATGATAACGAGGCTGTGGCCACTGTGATGTGCATACACACATATACACGCATGGAAAGGTCAAAATGGAACTCATTGTATACTATCAGTTTATACTAATACAGTTTTTAAATTCTAGGTGCACTAGAATTTTATCACTTCTTATGAATAGTATTTATCTCTGGAGACCTTTCATTAGCATAAGAAGATACATGTTATAGAGTTATTTTTCATGATGGTTAATCTTTGGCAATATGACATAAGCATTGAGTACACATGATCAATGGCAACAAGCAGATGGCCCTGGCATGCCATTTTAGTTTTCCAATGGATTCTACAGAAACTTCTGCAAAGGCTTCTTTTTCATCTTGTTTGTTTCATCGATGATAAAAGATTTATGTCTCATGGAACTAAAGGTACTTTCTCTTTAAAAGGGAGACTAAAAAAGCAACAAGAGCCAAGCCAACAATAAGTATAGGATTCCGAATTTCTTTGAGATCAGAAACAGAGAGTAGTAGTCTAGCTAGAGATTTAGGGTAATTAAGAGGATAAAAGCAAGAGTATCATAGGATAGACATTGATATTTTGTACCTTTTATGTATATTTTATTAGTATAATACAAAATCATCTCCTAGGAAGATCTGATATATAATTATATTCCAAACCCACAAATCAATGTCTAGTGGACTCATTATTCATTAACATTGTAACACTGGTGTTAAAGATGAAAAAGAATTAAAACTCAGTAAAAATGTGTCATAGCACTTCACATATATACACTCTACATTAATACATGAACATGATGTGCATCAAATTATGTACTTCCTAAATACAATTTCACTACTTGCTGTCTTTTAGTTCTTGATATAAATGGTTTCTAAATGAAGGCGCATGGTAAGCAGGCTCTAGTTTTCTTTCCAAGTGAATCCCTAAAGAGATTCATGCTCTTTCTCAAAACAGGTATACATGTAGAGATGTGTAGCTAGATATATCTGCAGAAACAGAACTGTTCTTAAGAGCAGGGAAGTAATTTCATTTCACTGAGCTGTTTCCACAAGATAGAGACAACAAAATAAGGCCAACTTTACAAAAGCAGCCTCTGCATTTACTTCCCAGTGTCTCCCTTACCAGGGATTTCAAAGGGAACACAGCTTAGTAATAATTAAGAAATCCTTAAATTTGACAAGAATATGACATTTAGGAAAGCATCATTCCTTACCCTAAAAAATATAAGTAAAGGATTGTTAAAAGACAAGTCACATTAAAAAACAAAAAGAAAAAATGAGAAAAGAATAAAGAAGAAAGGAAAAAGGGAAGTTTTCTCTATTTAAGTCTATATAGTGTAAAAGTGAGATTTGTAGCAAACATTAAGAAATGAGGTGAGTTGCTACTGGAGAGATGGCTTGGTGATTAAGATCATTAGCTACTTTTCCAGTGGACCCAGGTTTGATTCTAAGTACCCATATGGTGGCTAACAGCCATCTCTATCTCCACTTCCAAGGGATCTGACACACTCTTCTGCATGCACATGGTGCACAGACATACATGTAGGCAAAACACCCCTATGAATAAAATTATAAAAGGAAAAGAAATGAAGGGGGATCTTTACTGACATGCTACTTAAAATAGCCCCCTTCTTGTTATTGCACTTGGAATCGTTATAAAGAACACTAAAATTATGCATTTGCTTCTCTCGATAGCTTTGTAAACTGCTTGCTTTTTCTAGAATTTTGATCAATCACTTGCAAGTTCAGAGATGTCTAATTGTATCTTTAAGTTTAATAACATTGTCTGCAGCATAGTTTTTCGGAGAGCTTTGGTAGCTAGGTTGATTTTTCATATAGTGACTATACATCAAATTAATAGTATTTCAAAGCCCCTGGTCCACATTACTTACAATATTAGACACATTGTTATGCCTGATATTTCATCAGAAGGGTTTTTGTCCTTTAGAATATTTGTCAGGGTTCTCATTGTGTATGAATTAGAGCACAATACCACCTTTGCTTATCATTTAAAAAAATGTAAAGCTAGAGCTAAGGAGTTTATTTACTAAGACATCGGAACACTTTTCCTTTTAGTTTAGTATAGCATATGTATGTGTGCTCACACATGCATGCTTTGTAAAAAAAAAAATGAGACTGAAGTAATGGAATTGTAACTAAATTAAGTGGGGAAAAATAAATCAAGGCTCATAATAGGTTATGTGGGAAAGTCTATCAAATAAGTATGTTTTTTGCACAATCAGATGAAAGTTTAAAAAGGAACTCTACAGCACTTTGCATTTAAACGTGATCTCATTTCAACACTATTTAAATCTTATTTTAGAGGCTTCACAGTATAAATGGAAAATACATGTTCAAGGCATCAAGAGTGTAGGTGCAGATTAGGACTTTGCCAGTGGCGGTCCCCGTCACAGTTATACTCTCTAGGGGTCAGGTGCTCTGCAGGTGTTAGGCTTGGATCCTCTACATCCCTTTCAGCTTGAAGACTGACTCCATTTAAGCATCTGAATCAAAATAGTGAAAGTGGTTGGCAGAGGTTAGAGTGTGATTATGTCTTTGACCTTAAGTGGAAAGTTTTAATTAGACATAGGTATTATGACATATGTATTATATATAATATTAGATTCTGATGATTACAAATATTTTCAATTGTTTAAAATGTTTGTACATATGAAATTAATATTTGACAGTCTTATTTGTATACGGACATATAAATTAATAAATAGTGTAAGCAACCCCTTGTGCATGTGAACGTTTATACATATTTTTGTACTTGTAAACTTTTATTTTCCATAAAGATATGCTTTAATACAGGCATATCTTTGAAGAAATTCTGATCTGGTAGGATATTTTCCCAAGAAACATAAAGATTATTGGAAAATATCAGGTTAAGTGTTGGAAAGGGAAACTGGGTTATGCCATAAAGAGACTTCAGTAAGGCAAGATTATGTTACACCATACTGTATAAATGAAGTTTAATTTTTAAGACTCAGCACACAGACAATTTTTAAATTATTCCAAGAAAAGTTTTGATGTTTATTAAGAAATTATTTCCAGACTAAATTACTAAACATTTTAGTGGAATGTGGAAAGATGTTTCTTGTGTCTGAAAGAAGTGGATTTAAACTCTTGTTAATTTAAAGGTTTATCCTCTTCAAGGTAAAATAAGGGAACTCAATTACTTCAAATTATGATGTAGCTCTTTATGAAACTGTATAATTTGTAAGAAATCTGGACTTTTCATTTTAACCAACTGTATTTTTTTTCTTCAAAAGAAAAATGCTTATTATTTCAATTCTAAGTATATCATGGCATGAAGGGTGTATTGATTAATTTAGAGAAGATTTCATAATAACCCTAATCATAATTTTACAAAAAGTACAACTCTGTTCATTGTGGAGCAAGTCTAGTGCCGAGTGTTTGCGGGCGATGGAGGTCAGTCCTCAACTTAATTCGCTGACAACCCCAGATGCCAGGCTAAGCTGCCAACACAGTGGCTCTCCACTCTGCCAGAAAGTCAGTTGCAGCTGCAGGGAACGTGCTTTTATTCCCTCCCCCTCTTCCCTACTCGTTGCTGTTAAGCCTGTGGATTTTACAATTGCCACAGAGAAGACAAAATTGGGAAATATAATTCTGGGTGATTATCATCTCACTTATGCTAATAGTGGGTTTCAAATCAATTTATTAGGAACACCAAAGTATAAACTAAGAGTGTGTATGCCTATGTTAAATCATTTACATAGTTATGTTTCAGAGAGAAGCATGGTGAGCTTTTCTTCCAGTTTCATATTCTATCTTGTTCATTTTAAGGTTTTCTGGTAATATAATAATAAGAACAGTAAATAGTATAGAGTCTCTGTTTTACATATAACGATTTTCTGTATTTGGAGAAACAAAACCAGGCACTATGGAGGCAGAGGGCAATGCTAGGATGTCAACTGAGAATCAGGCAGGCCTGGCCTTTGCTAATATTTGTCTGTGTAGTAATGAGAAAGATGTTTTTTTTTCTTTCTGATGAAAAGCTATTTTACCAGATAAAGGAAAACTATGTTATCTACCTCATGGGATATGTAGTTATCAAGATAAATGATGTACACTCAATACATCATGGAAATTTTGATATGAAATGGAATAAAAATAGCAAATCCAAAATTTTGTATTTAATATACAAAACTGTGGCTGCAGGATCTTCATGGATGTTTTACACTTTATTTTTAACAGAGTTCTAGGAGTTAAAGAGAAACCTATCCTGATGAGAATGATTTGACTACCTTGGATGTAACCAGGGAAACATTTTTAAGAATATTAACACCATATTTCTTTCACTTCCAAGTTTATTTGTGGTTAAGGCCCTAAGGAAAGCAGAGGCACACAAGGGTGAAGGGGAGGATCCCTAATATAGTGTATTATTTTCAGAAAATATTTAAATGAGCCCTGCCAGATAAAGCTAAATCACTTGCATTTTGAACACCCAACTGTGTGCCTGCATTTCACTCTAGTAAGCTTTTCTGTATTTCTTTTCCTTCTTCTTTGCATTCTTTTTTTTTTCTTCATTCAATGTTTTCTTCTCTGCAAGGAAATCATACATGACTCTATCTATACTGTTTCTTTGTTGAAAGTGTTAAGCTTATTCCTGGAGTCGTGTGACTTTGGTACAAATGAGTTTCAGAAATGAAATGAGATCAAGCATCAACATGGCAGGGAGCAATTGTACCCAAGTATGAACTGCTGATAAGGACTAAGAAACCCCTGCAGTTCCGCAATGCCCGCATAAGGGCAATTATATTTTAGTGGAAAACACTGTTTAAGCAGTGTGGGAATTTTTGCTTATGTCTCTTCACACTGTTGTTTTAAATAAGGTACACACACACACACACACACACACACACACACACACACACACACACACACATACACACACACACGCACATTGTGTCATGTAAAAAAATTAATGGATTTTTCACATGGTCAGCCTAGGATGGTCAGCTGATATTCTTTACACATTTTGGAGATCCAAATATTGGTGGTGGATTTGTTTGACCTTCTGATGTCACACTGGAAGGACATAGTAGCTCATGTTAGGATTCTTCATAAGATGAAATTTGAGGGATAAAAACCTTGCCCAGATATTTATGCATAAAGGAAATTTTTGTGTTTTCAGATAAACATACAAATTCACATTTTTCATATTTTGAATTAAAGTTAGAAAAAATAGAGTTTTATATATGTATACATCATCTTTATTATCTGTATTAATGTAAACTAATTAATAAAATATAAATCAAAAAAGTGAAACACATTATGTCAAATATTTAAGCTGATTTTGTGAATTTTATTATTCAACACCTTAAATGCTTTGAAAAACTTAATGAATATTATAGAAAAGAAAGATAAATGGATTTAGATATAGGAAAGTTTTAAGAATTAAGAATCTGTGTATTTTAAGTCAGTGTGGGCACTAGACCAATAATATATAATTTTCATTATTTCTAAGAATTTATGAATTTTCTTATAATTTACTTCACTAGTATTTTATGCACAATGGTGTTTTACCCACATGCATGTCTAGGTGAGGGAGAGGATACCCTGGAACAGAATTTATTGACAGTTGTGAGCTCCCATGTCAGTCCTTGGAATTGAACCTGGATTCTCTAAAAGAGCAGCCAGTGCTTTAAACTGCTGAGCCATCTCTCTAGCCCCAAATTAATCAGATTTTGAAATGGGCTTTGAGAACATAATTCTTAAATATAAAATTTGTTTAAGAGAAATACAAATTTTCATTACTCTCTTATAATGGCCAGTTTGACTAATTTAGTATTTTACATATGTCAAACACTAAAATATAAAATAGCAATTACTGAAATATTGATAATAATTGCAAAGCCTACACTTTTAAAATGTCTTGTAAACTTAGTTAATGAAGCTTGAAAAATTTTATCTCTGCTGAAATTCGATGTTTATATTTTCCTGTTTGAACATTAACACCTTGGTAATTTCTTTACACGTTAATTTTTGCCTTTAATGGAAGACCACTAAAATTGGAAGTGAGTTGTCTTTCATTCATGCCCTAATTTTTCAATGACTGCTATATAGTATATCTTTTTAATATGTAATTCTCATGCCCAAAATAACAACAAGGGAAGCCATTTGCTTCTTCTCTTGAAGATTCCCTATGTATGTCTCTGTGTCTTGAAAAAGATATATATTCTTTTAAATGTATGCTTCATTATTGCTCTTAATTTGTAGTTTTACTATTGTGTTCAAACTTAATAATTCAATAAAAACAAATTTAGTGAGAAATCAAAAGATGTAAGAGGCTAGTAATGAAAGACCTGTGCCATATTCCTGGGGAAGCTCTTTATATTTTCTTGTGCAAAGTTCTTAGAGGTATCACCAATCATTGTCTACCTTCCTGTTATTTCTGCCTTGAGCCAGAATATTCTATATATAATGTCCTTCAGTGAATATTATTGATGACTAGACACCTGCTTGGATGTAAAGACATTTAATCCATATTATTTTGGCTTTTAACTTGTCATCTGAGACATGGCAACCAGGAGAGTTTTCTGTCAAAGACTAGCCTTTTCATTGCATTAGAATTTTTATTTTTTCCTTCCTGCACAACATGAATGGGGCTTGAAGTACCTTGAATGATTTTTAACTGTATAAAGATGGACTTAGAAAAATGTCTATTCAAACATTGAGAGAATTCATTTTAGTTCCCTGAATATTATGGCTTCAGAAGCTTTAGTGGATAGACAAAATATCTAATATTTTAAATTATTTTGACTGTATTTTCTTACATATTTTTGGCATAGTGTGACTTATCCACACCTGCTATCAATGAAGCAGTTATAATTGTGTGTGTATACTTAGTCTTGAAGAAGATTTAAAGGAATTTAAAATACAGAATTCCCAACTCCCACCCAAAAGGAGCATACTGAACTAATACTTCCAGGAGATGGAGGCAGTAAGGTCCTCTAGCACAGAAAAAACAGGGTCTCTTCCTGGGCTACAGTCTCTTCCATGCAAGCCACCAGTGTTAGAACTGAAGAAATTAGTTTTTTCTCAGACATTTTAAAACAAGCACACACCGAGTGATGGTGGCACATGCCTTTAATTGCAGCATTCGGGAGACAGAGATAGGCAGATCTCTGTGAGTTAAGGGCCAGCCTAGTCTATGGATTGAGTAGAAAAATGAAAAACAAATAAACCCCCACATGTTTATCCCCAGCTATCCCATCTATTTTAGGAGCATAAATGCTTTTGGCATTTGAACACCATATATCTGGTATATTGAGGAAAAGATTTTTAACATGTGTAGTAAGTTTCATAAACAGCTCGAAGGTTCTTTAAAAATTTAACAAAATATTTTCTATGAAAATTTATTCTTCATTCCATTGAAAAGCTAAACATGTTTTCTCAATATTTCAGTAACATATTATGTGGAACCTGTTACATTACACAGACTTCCACAAAGATTTTGGAGCTCGGTTTTCTCTTGCGTAGTTGTTAGTATACATGCAGCTCTAATCATTTCTTTCATTTAGTTTTACAATTAATGTTCAAACTGCAGGATCAAAAGAGAAAAGGGTGTTTATGTATACTTACAGTGTAAATTGGGGTTTAGTAAGGAATAAATCAGAGCTGGGAGGCCAGTGCTGACAGACTGGTCAGGATTCCCTACCTGAGCACTGCCTTATTTTTAATTCCTTTTTGAATATCTTTGAAATGAGCTAGATATTTACAAGCATAACATGTGTAGAAGCTGAATTCATTATCTATCCCAGCTATTTGCCCTTTTTCCCTTAGTGTTTCTGCATCTACCTAGCTGTGTGTGCCAACCTAGCTATTCAAATGTTCAAGTTGAGGGAACACTTGATTTGCTTCCCTCATAGGTCTCAGATACCTTGGCATAATCTTAACCCACAGTTCCCTCCTTTCTTCCTTCTTTCCTTCCTTCCTTCCTTCCTTCCTTCCTTCCTTCCTTCCTTCCTTCCTTCCATTCTTTCTTCTTTCCTTCCTTCCTTCCTTCTTCCCTCCCTCCCTTCCTTCTTCCTTTTTAAATTTAAATTAGAAACAATCTTGTTTAACATGTCAATCCCAGTTCCCTCTCCCTCCTTCCCTCCCATGTCCCCCATCTCATTCCTCTTCTGCTCCATAGAAAGTAGAGGCTTTCCATGGGGGAATCATCAAAGGCTGTCACATCTTTTGGGGCAGGGCCTAGGCCCTCTCTGTGTATCTAGGCTGAGAGAATGTCACTCCATGGGGAATGGGCTCCCAAAGTCCACTTGTGCACTAGGGATAAAAACTGAACCACTACCAGAGACCCCATAGACTGCACAGGCCTCCTAACTGACACCCATGTTCAGGAGGTCTAGGTGGGGTCTGGTTGGATCGTATGCTCTTTACATTGTTTTCTTTTGCTCACTTGTGTGATAACATTGTCTTATGCCTGCAGTGTTTCATCTTCCAGCAGCTATGGTCCCTTTTAGCAGTCTGTCCCCATTTCCTTCCAGATCCCCATCTTTCTAGATTTTTATTCCTAACAATAAAAGAACAAGTTGTTTTGCTATGAAAAGCTCTGTTTTGGACTATCTCTTTGAACACCAATTAAAACACAATGTATTTCAATTTATATAAATGGCATTGTCATTGTTCCCTCATATGCCAGCCATACCCATTCATTGAAAATCCCACTTCCAAGGAAATTGCAGCACCATCCAAAATCACACACATCTTGTGACTTTTGTTTGTCCATACGCTGGACCTGTGTGAAAGAAAATAAGGTAATGTGGAAAATGGACCCTATTTGACACACAAAGCTTTATAAGAAAGAATTCTTTATGGGAATATTTAACAGGTAGTGCGGTTGTGAATCAATTTCTTTTTTGACACCATAAGAAAGAAACATTGCAAAGCCAGAAGAAATATTTGTAGTGTTTCTTGAAAGTGTTCATGTTCTCAGCAGTAGAATTATGTTTCTAAATATGATTGATTCTAATTTTAATTGTGTAGCTTTTATATTTAGATAGCGAGTTGTGAATTTTATAGGAATATCCTATAAAAATTTTACATATCATTCTAACATGGTAATATATTACCGGTAATATTATTTTATTTGCCATATTTGAACTTTACCATATTTGTACTTTAGTATTCACAATTAACACATTCTCAATGCATCAGTGTTGGGGACAGCAGGTATTCAAGAAGTATGAAGCAAAATGTTGATCTGAACAATTTTAATAATGTCACAGATAGTATTTCAAATATAACCATATGTATCATATCATATATATTTAAAATAACAGTAAAATTAAACTCTAAGCAGGTATATATATATATATATGTACATTAATATTTAGATACTAGAAATATTTTAGAATACAACAATGTAGCTAAAATGATAGCGTTTGTACAAAATGTAATAGTTTGTTCTTTTTAGAGAGATCTGAGTCATTCTTGATATTAATTTTTAATAATGGCTCATTAATAATAATTAAGACGAGCAAAGAAAAGTGCACATCCATCACTGTTTTCTTCTTTGATACTAAGCGATTATACATACTTCATTTAAAATATTGTATATATTCTACACAGTTCCAGATGTATAGGAAATGAGCCATAATGTCACTAAAGCAAAGCATTTCATGCTATTTTTCACTCTAATAAAAGCAGTTATTTTAGTAGCATTGCTGACCTGATAATTGCTAGTGAGTCAAAATGGCTGTACTTCAGTTAATGCATCCGTAAGTGAAGTACCTTCAATGCAATTAAAAGCTTCTAATCTAGCCAAAGGAATGGTCTTATCCATATTGACCACTTTAAATTCAGACTATGATTTCATATTTTTAAAGTGGTCGCTGGCTTAGCTGACCCCATTAGTGGGATTCAGCTCTCCTTTGACACAGCCAGTGGCTGCTGAGTAAGCATTTCTTTAAAAAAAAAAAAAAAAAAAAAAAAAAGAAGTTAGAATGAACTTCATCACATGACATTGCCTAATTTCAAAGAAGTCATCAGAGTTCATGAAAATCAAGATGATTAACTGTAGAGATTAAGAAATCACTAAAGGGAAGTGAGGAATGATAAATAATTTAGTAGGGTGAAATAGTGCATTTGAAGGAAACTTGATAATAACTTTTATGCAAAAAGATATTTATTTGAAATTTATGTGATGTGTGATCTGAATTGATAAGCGATTAGATTGTTTTTTCTTTTGAGTTTTAATCTTGTCGTTAATTTTTTCACTGACAGTTTCATGGATCTGATGGCAAAACTTAATTTGTAAAGACCATATGTCCTTGTGTGCCCTGCATCTGGGCAACTGTCTACTTCTGATGAAGGAAATGACATTTTCAAATGAGCGTAGAGAAGAATATTGAAGGTGTTTCACTGGATGTACTTAAAGGGACAAAGAAGCCACGTTATCTTTCCAACCCAAGAGCAGATACTGGAGAATGGGTTAATAAATCTTACAAAATATGAATAAAAAGCTGGTCAAAACTTTCAATAATGTCACAAGTTATATTTTAAAATATAGCCAGGTATATATTTTTAATTAGTATTTACACGACAGCTTGAACTATAACTAGATATATTAGATTATATCAATATTTAGATGATATTATAAGGATTTTAAATTATAACAGTGAGGTTAAGCTGAAAGAGATAAAGCAGACTGGGTCACTAAATTTTTGTTCTTGTGTTTAATGCTGTTTTTTTTTTTTATGAGTAAAGCAAGTACTCAAGTTTGCTGCATTATACAAATTGTGTCAGCAGGCTGAATCACCAGGTGCCCTTTGTAAAGTGACACTTCCCCTTCACATTCATAGGAAACTGAGGAGAGTCTTCCCCAGGAATTCTTCCATCTAGGTGTGTTTTATGCTATGCACTTCTTTCCCTTACTGTCTGTAAAAGACACTTCACATTCAATTCCAATTCTTTTTGAAGACTTTCCCTATCATACCCTGAATTTCTATTCAGTAGAACTTTCCAGTAAACCACTAATTTGAATGTGTAGACCACGGCATGGTAGGGCTTATATAGGATAGTTTTCCCTACAATGTCAAACTTTTACTTATCTTTTACATTAATAAACTACAGACATTTCTTAGTTCTGTTGTTGATGGTGTGAAATGAGTCCAAGTGCTTAATCTCAAAACTGTGGAGATTTATCAGCCATTGTATTAACTGATTATTAATGTGTATTTACTAAAAGTTATGCCCTTACTTAGAACTTCCTGAGCTGTCAGCAACTGTATTTGTTTATGCCTACCCCAGCTGTCTCCCGGACTCCCTAGACCATGAAGTGCCTTCCCATCTCCTAATATACCACAACTGCTCTAGGCTGCATCTGTTGTCCTAATTGGTGGAACTGATAAGGATAAATGAACTCCATTCTCTCCCTGCAGGGTTGTGTGGGCTGTCACAAATGTAAGGAACACAGCCCAGAATTAGGCTTGAAAGAGGAGAATGGCCATTAGGGAAGATGGTAATTTGGGACTATGGCCACAGACTTGGAGAAACAAAACAAAATGAGAACACCTAGGTTGCTCTCACAACACTACTCAACATCCCCACCCACTTCTGATCACCTTCCATACAGAGCCAGGCTGGGTATCTATCGCCTTAGTGCTTGCTTTCAGCCTGCTTTGGAGTGTCTAGGAGGTACATAGAGACCACTCCCTTTCCCCAAAGGACATTGCATTGCATCCCAGGTATTGAATCTATTTTGATACAAATCAGCTTCTTTAGTGTGCCCTTTTACCTATGGTTTCTGTTTCTTTTCCTTTCACAGTACCTCTTTGACATAGGGCTTGGATCAAGTTGTATTAACACTTCCCTGTGTTGTTTTTGTAACATCTGCTCAGTAGCTTGCCTTCCCATTCATTGATGATGAGAAATTTGCTATCTTTCATTCGTTGCCCAGTCCATGGCTTGAATCACATTCCATATCTGCAGTAAATATTGAGAAATATCTGTTGTCACCAGCAAATTGGCTGCTCAAGAAATAAAGATCTTTTTGTACTTTGCTTACATGTATCAAATAAGATCATCGTAACGTTTTCTTTTGTTTCTCTGATTTAAATCTCTACTATAAACATCCACTTCTTAAGTATTTTTTTTTTCACTTCTGTATCAACTCATTTTTGATCATCTGGTTCTGGTTACTTTGTTTTTTTATGTGCTTTGGATAGACTGTATGTAGAACCATCAACTTAAAATCTTTCCTATATTTATTCAAGTATAATCTGGAAATACTACATCAATGACCCCCCCTTTTATTAAATTATTATGCACTTTAGGGAATGCTGAACATCTGAATATGGTAAATATTCTCCTTGCTTTAAAAGTATGAATAGAAAGGCAGGGCAATGTGTTGCTAAGGAGAAGGTTGTAGCTGATCACAAGGTCCATCTTAGTTTTGCACAAAGAATGTGTTATAAATTCAGTTTGTTCATACGGAAAGTTAGTAGTTATATTAATCTCTTATAGTTTTAAAAGTTAATCATACCTCTCTTGAAGAGCAGACATGTCCAAATCATTAGTCTTTAATAATAATTTGTTACAAGATTGGCAAATCATTCCATAAAATTTTCCCATGGATTTTATTTTCCTTCCTGTAAGTAGGGATTTCCTTTTCATTATAGTTGACCTTAAACCTTTATTAGTTTTCCTCCAAAATTTTCAGGTTGGCATTTTAAAATATGTAATTATTTAAATAGATAAGCTATTAACTGTAGCAATTAATATTAATATATTCTGAAAACAGTTGAATTGCTGGTTTTGTGTTTATAATGGAGAAACCCTTTGTTGTCATAGTTAAATCAGTATAATTTTACTGTGCATTCCAATATATTATGTATTTTATTTTATGGTTTTAGCATTCATATTTTTATAAAACATGCTTGCTTAGATAATGTTCAGTATAAAAACTACTGACTTGTTAGTTGCAGATTTGCAAATTGTTGTCAAAATTAAATATAGTAGCTTAAATTTTCTGCCTACTAAATTACACCTAATTTATAAATCCTACAGGCTTGTGTGTACATCTTAGTTCCACAGCCTTAAAGCTGTAAAAGTGAATTTAGCAAAAGTAAGTAGTTCATAGTGTTAATGACAGAATTAAATGAATTTTGTTTCATGAAGAACTTTGTCACAAAATACCAAATTATGATTGTTCTCTTCCCCAACAAGTAAAATTACTCTCCCTATATGGTATTAAGAAAAAATGTAAATACAATCACTATAAAAGCCAAAAGAACACTTGCTTATTTAAAATAGAAAAAAAAGTGCAGAACAATATGTAAACGTGTAACAGGTTACTATGAAAGCAATCGATGAATGCTTAATTTCCCTACTTAATTCACTGAGTAATGTATATGCTGACAATATTCTACTGTAAGAGGCATTTCATATTTAATCACCCCAATGCACTTAATTAAACATGAGAGTATGGATTTCAAGAATATATTTCTGTCCACTAATAAGAACATTTCATATAAATGAATCTCTGTATGATTTTTAAAAAGGAAACAAAGATTTACAGTGTATTGAATGTACTGAAAAAGTACATATCTAATTTCCAACATATTTATATGTATTTACATATTTTACTGAAGTAATGTATGTGCTGCATTTATGTCATCAGTTCATCAAAGGCAGCTTTTTAGAAATATGCTTTGCAAGCTGTATTTGATGCAATTCAAAGTAGTTTGAACACTTGGCACACTATTATATTGTAGTATTTCTATATTAAAGCATGAAATACTTGATACTAAAAGCTATTTTCTGCATTAATAATCAACTTATAATTTTAATAGATTTATTTTTAAAGTACTATATGAGTAATTGTCTCTGTTTTGCACGAGTGTATGGAAACTCCACTTATTAATTCTTTATTTAATTTATCTATCGCAGTTCATTAAGATACTTATAATTTTTTAGTGTATGTTGAATGAAGATGACTAGTAGGGGATATCCCTTTACAGAAATCAAGAAGATTTGTAATTTACAGTTAGTTTCATTTTCCTTGAATAGCTTTCAATCTAGTATGTACATTCAAATAGAAAAACTAAAGACAGAAATAATTTGTGCAACATTTTAAACTGACCTCTCTGATCCTCAGTCCCCCTCTTGTCAATGTCAAATTGCAAATAAGGGGAAAAACATCTAAATAGTGTCATTTGGTTTGAAATGAGTCATTTCATTTTTTTAGTGTTGTATTTGAAAAATGACAAAAAATGACACACTTATACATTTAATGAATTACAGCTTTCTGATTAACTTCATCAATTCCACCCCAAGGTTTCCTAGTTTCACTCTTTGGATGAAATAAAACTAATTATTCAAGATAATGCCTAAGGCTGTCAGGTTTGTCCCTTCATTTCTATGGTATTGTGTACAACCTTTATATCCTTATGGCCTATTCAGATCTCCACTATGATTTTCAAAGTTATCTTTATATTTACTATTGATTTTTAGCCTGGGACTTGTGAATTGTACAACACAAGATGCTGACAAGGATGAGAACTAATGATATCCTCATTAATGTGGACTGTGGTATGGTAACAAACATGGTGTCCATGCTTTTACTCTTAACAAACAGTAGACACAGGCAGGCAGATATCTTATGTCCTACCTAGTGAGTTCCAGGTATAGTGAGATCCTGTGTTTAAAAATTCATTTTATAAAATAATCTCTCTATTGTCTGCATTATGCTAGTAGTATCTATTTTGGTTTCATTATAATGGTAGCTAAAAATCTCCAAATTTCTCCTGCTATATGTATTTAGAAGTTAGTGCAAAGGCCAGCTTTGTACTGAAAACAGTAGGGGGATATAGGAATATATGCAAGAAAACAGAGGGTGACAAAAACAGTCTTTTCAGAAAGTTTTTATGTTTGTTAAAAGTAACTTCCATATTTCAATTGAATATTGTATACTGTGAATCATGAATAAAAATATGTAATATTTTCATTCCTTCACTTGATTTGCAAAGTTGTTGGGTCCAAAACAAAAATTGCTTAAGGGAAAAGGAATTCACTAGGTCATGTATTTAGGTCGTCTTCTCATTCCAGGATAAGAAAACCCCTAGCATTGTATTTTTTTTTTGGGTGGGGTACCGATTTAAGAACTAAAGTAAGGATAGGTAAAATTGGAAATGGGTAGAGATTGAGCAT